>OX595850.1:8007548-9257548 GCA_951392215.1 Epirrita christyi
GAGAAAGAAATGGAAGGTGCTATGGAGTATAGATCTCGCTGGAATTTGCTAGATATAAAATACAAGAGCAAAAATAAAGCGAATCCTGTCGAAGATATTAAAGGAAGACGCAATTTCAATCTTCCAAAAATCGAATTCATCACATTTTGTGGCGATTTGAAGGGCTGGCTGCCATTTTGGGGTCAGTTCCAGAAAATAGACAACGATCCTCATATAGATGTACATGATAAATACCAGTACCTGCTACAAGCTATGAAAGACGAACCAAAGACACTGGTACAAAGTTTTTCTCCAACCTCCTACAAAGAATGCTTGGACCAACTCAAAGCAAGATATGCACGGGAAGAACTGCTGATTCAAGTCTATGTTCGTGAACTTTTAGGTATGATAAACAAAATGGAAAATACGAACCTAACTACACTGTACGATAAAATCAGTGCCATGCTAAGAGCATTGGAAACCCTTGGTGTAACAAAAGATAAATTTGCTGCATTTTTACTGCCAATGGTAGAATCGGCACTCCCACAAGAGCTCCTAAAAGTTTGGGAGAGAAATAAAACACAAAATACAGATATAAGTATAGAGTTGAATAACTTATTAACATTCGTAAGGAGAGAAGTCGAAAGTGAACAACGAATCTCATTAGCCACGAAAAGCCTTAATGGGATACAAAACAGAGACGAAGCTGCATCAGAACCAACAGCTGGTTGTTTACTGACAGGCACCCATAGTAACAACTTTAAGAAAACCACATGTGTGTGGTGCGACAAGGATTCTCACAGTAGTCTAGAATGCTACAGAATGCAAAAGATGAGCTTGGATGAGCGAAGAACCCATCTAAAACAAAAGAAAGCCTGTGCTATTTGTTTAAAGAAAGGACATCACCCGAAAATTTGTAAGGCAGCTGTAAAATGTATCATATGTACTCAGCGTCACTCCGTGGTTCTCTGCACTGGACAGAAGCATAAAGCTAGTGAAAGTGCTCCTAGAACTAGCCAACCTGCTCCACAGTCTGATGCTACAAGTGCTACCACAACAGCAATGCCAAGTGATGAAACTTCAAGCACCAACATGTCTGCGGGTGGTAAGCAAAATACAGAAACAACCTTACTACAGACAGTATCCGTCTGGATTTGCAACGGCGAGAAACAGGTGAAGGTTCGAGCTATGTTTGACAATGGTGCGCAACGCTCATACATCCGAGAAGAAGTTGCACGTAAACTCAACATATCTGCTGTGGGTAATGAAACATTGTCTCATACTTTATTTGGTGGTGTAGAAATAACTCCTAAACAATACAAGGTATATGATTTAAATGTAACAAGTGTAGATAGAACATTTTCATTCCAATTGACTGCTCTAGGACAGACATGCATTTGTAAAAATATTCCCAAATACACACAAAATAACCTGCCAAACTTACTCACCAAACACAAGATAGAACTTTCAGACAAAAACACACAATCAAATGATATTGATTTGCTGATAGGTGCAGATTTTTCTGGTTTGGTACTCACAGGTGATATAGTCCAACTACATGACACGCTTTTTGCGGTCAAAACTAAGTTGGGTTGGACCCTGCAGGGAAAAACTACTATGGCAATGTTTTGTTCTACAGACATAACTAATTTTTGGTCGTTGGAAACTTTAGGTATTCGCGACCCAGCTGAGACCAAGACCAAACAGCAGAACGAAGAGGAGGTGCTGGCGACTTTTGAAGAGAGTGTCACAGTCAACAATGAGGGCCGGTATGAAGTCATTCTTCCCTGGAAGGTAGGTCACGATGAATTACTAAATAACCTTGATATATCCTCACGTCGATTACAGTCTGTAACAAAAAGATTAAGGACAAACAACATGTATGAGGACTATGATAAGGTTCTTACTGAATGGCGTGATAAGGGAATTATTGAGATGGTACCGGAGTCCAAGAAAGACGAAGAATCTTCACATTACTTACCACATAGACCCGTTATAAAAGAGAAGAGTCTAACAACACGAATTCGACCTGTATTTGATGCCTCGGCGAAAGATAGATATGGTAAGTCATTGAATTTATGCCTTAGCAAAGGGGTCAATATGTTGGATACAATTCCTAAATTACTGAATGGATTTAGAAAAAGGGCGATTGGAGTCACTGCAGACATATCAAAGGCATTTTTACAAGTGTCTGTATCACCAAAAGACAGAGATATGTTGCGATTTTTATGGTGGAATAATGAGGGTGACATGATTACTTACCGGCATTGCAGAGTGGTGTTTGGCTTGACTTCCAGTCCATTTTTGCTCTCGGCTACTATCCAACATCATTTAAAAAAGGTAAGTCAAGACTTGAGAGGTTCAGCTGATATTTTAGCCAACTCATTCTATGTAGATAACTGTCAAACAAGTTTAGACACCAAAGAAACAGTCAGAAAGTTTGAAACAGAAGCCAAAGAAATAATGAGCCAGGCAAAGTTCGACCTCACACAGTGGACAATAGCTCCTCTCTCAGATCTGAAGAATGATGCTGTAGTCTCGGTACTGGGCCTTGAGTGGCACACTGCAGAAGATCAACTGAGCTGCAATATACATGATCTACCACCACTATGTGAAATAGGTAAGTTTACCAAAAGAAACCTACTATCTCTGACTCAAAGGATTTATGATCCGATAGGCTTTACTACAGCAGTGACATTAGTACCCAGATTAATCCTTCAAGAAACATGGCGTCGCAAAATAAACTGGGATGAGGAAATATCAGATGACCTGAAAATGAGATTTATTAGATGGTATGAATCATTACATCATTTAAAACAATGTAGGATACCCCGACGACTCACAGCGACTCCATTTGATGAAAGTTCATTGCAATTGCATGTGTTCTGCGATGCATCTTGTGATGGAATTGCTGCATGTGTATACCTGAGAGCTGAAACTAAAGATAACATGTCAGTGAGAATAATTTCAGCAAAATCTCGAGTAGTACCCCCTGAAAAGATAACTATTCCCCGCCTAGAATTATTAGCAGCCTTGATAGGGTCGAGACTACTGGCAGAGGCACGCATAGACCTAAAATTGGAATCTACAGAATACTGCTGGACTGATTCTAGTGTAGCGTTGTGCTGGATTAAAAATGAGCTACCATGGAATACATATGTAGGAAATCGTGTCAAAGAAATCAGACAAAATACTAATAAAGATAACTGGTCTCACATTCCAGGCACGTCGAATCCAGCTGACTTGGCATCCAGAGGCTGTGACGCAACCCAACTACTATCTTCCCGTTGGCTGGAGGGACCTTTATGGTTGTACGCCGCGCCCGAGGAGTGGCCCAAGTCGTCTGTCAGCATGGATGAGACAGAGGCTAATCGTGAGCTAAAGAAAACAGCTGTTTGTAATACAAACATAAGCCCAACTGAAGGTATGACAAGTCAGCTTTCCTACTTTTCTAAGTATAGTAAAACTATTCGATCAGTGGCATGGATACTCAGATTTGCGCACAATACGCGTCATGAAATAAAGATTAAAGGTGAACTAAGCTATGAGGAATATGAAGAGGCTGAAAAAAGAGTTATAAGAATTATTCAGACAGAAAACAAGGATTACATAGAGAAGAAAATTCTGGGTCTTACACATTTCTATGATAAAGATGACCTGATTAAAATTAAAACAAAACTTCTACTTACCGACGTTCCAGAGAGCACGAAGTTTCCTGCAGTGTTGCCGGCGAACAGCTCCCTCACGCGCAGACTGGCCGAGCAGCGACACGTAAACCTACAACACGCCGGAATCGTTACGGTACTAGCCGATTTACGTTCAAGGTACTGGATAATAGGTGCGAGGCACTTACTTAAGTCTGTCATCGCCAATTGTAATACATGCAAACGGCATAGAGCCAAAGCAACGCGAGCGCCTCCAGCTCCACTTCCCGTAGAACGCACCCAGTGTACTGCTCCATTCGAGATAACGGGAGTCGATCTGGCGGGCCCCTTATACCTACGCGGTGGCGAGAAGTGCTGGATAGTGTTGTACACCTGCGCTGTGTATCGAGCGGTGCATCTCGAGGTAACAAAATCGTTGTCAACTGAATCATTTTTAATGACACTACGACGCTTCATAGCACGTAGGGGTAGAGTCAATGTTATCATCAGTGATAATGGTACAAATTTTGTTGGTACAAAAAACTTATTGTCTGATTTAGACTGGGACGAAATTCAAAGACAGTCCACGATACAACGCATAAAATGGAAGCTGAACGCACCTACAGCTGCGTGGTGGGGTGGATTCTGGGAGAGGCTTATCAAAATTTTGAAGGACCTATTGAAAAGAGTCCTCGGGCAGTCGTCAGTCACGTATGTAGAGCTTGAAACAATTTTATGTGACTGTGAAGCAACAATGAATGGACGCCCATTGACTTACATTGAAGATGATAAGACAAATTCCCTGGAACCCTTAAAGCCTAACAGTTTTTTACAACCGATTTCTCAGACTGATGTCACTGACATTGATATGATAGATATGAAAAGTCTAAACAAGAGATTGCGCTATCTACAAAAGCTAAGAGAAGATTTTAGACAAAGATTTAAGACAGAGTATCTGACTACTTTGGTTCAGAGAGGAAAGGAGAAACAAGACAGTCTTAAAAAGGGAGATGTAGTTTTGATTGAAACTGAAGATAAGAGAATTAAGTGGCCTTTAGGAATAATAGATGAGATTTTTCCAGGTCGTGACCATATTAATAGAACAGCAAAGGTGAGAACATCAACCGGCTATAAGGTACGTCCATTTCAACGTTTATTTAAACTAGAAGTTTCTGATCCTGACGTGGAGTTTCCTCATCAAATGGTAGTACCTACCATTCACGTACCAACAGAAGTAGATGTAAAGTCGCAAGTGGTGCCAGTAGTCCCTCATTCTCAGGTACAGCCGGCGGAAAAAGACGTCAAGGAGACGACCACTCGGTCAGGGCGCGTTGCTAGGTTACCTAGTAGGTATCTGATTTAAGGTAGGTATGTACCTACTTGGTTTTATTAGGTTTGTCTTCCCAAAGTCGGGTTGTATGCCTATTGTTTTTTCATACACATACACAATTCATTGATCATTCATGACTATAAAGAGATAAAATGTCTGTCTGTCCTTCTAGTAAAGTTCGTTGTCATGTAACTTAATTGATAAATTTTAAAAGATTATTTTGTATTGTGACTAATGTTGTGTAAACTAATAATATATAAATTGTGTAATAATATAACCTAAGATCAGAGACTAGAAGTCTCTGCTAAGATTATCTTTGTTCTTTCTATTATATTATGATTACTTATGATATAATAATAATTGATGTGTCTAAGATTTTATGTTTTTAATGATTCCTGTGTAATAATTGAGGCTACATAATAAATGATAATTCTATAGATAGTACCTATTGAAGTTTGTAACTTGACTAAATTTTAGTTAACTTTGATATTTAGATAGTATTGAAATATTGTGTTGTTTAAGGGTAGGTAAAGTCTTGATTGTTAATGTTAAAATAATATGTTGACACATTCATTTGTTAATTTAGGTATCTATTTTTCTGGGTGTGGAGTGTGTGGAAAACTCAACCCTTCTGTTTTGTTTATACAGACTATAACAACCACAGACCATTATAAGTCTGTGGTCATTGTATTAGATAGATAGATACTCTTTGGCGGTGTGAAGAAAAAATATACACCGATTAGAATGTTCTCGTGGTTTTTAGTGAAATTTCCTTGAAAAAGCCCTGCAGGCGTAACCTCGGAAAGAGGAGGCAAGAGCCCCACAGAAGGCGTGCTCGGTTTTTGGGTCGGATTGGGTCGACAATTTGCCCGACCGATCCCTAGTTGTAAACTTTCTTGCAAACAATAAATGAATTACTATGAAATAATGATATTTTACACATCAATGGCACTAATGTCCTTATGTTTACTCTAAAGCTCACTAACGAAACATACATTCACAACAAAATAATGAAGCAATTTCAATGTAAACGGTTGAAGCACTTGTGTAAAGTCAGTCCAGCCCGATACTGGCTTTGCCTCGTACAATATTACACTCAGGCATTGTGAAATCCAACTTGTGTAGTAAAAAATATAGGTATTTGCTAATAAAATAGTAAAACTTTACGAAAACTAGCGATGCGCGACTACGAATAAAAGTATTCGAACTAGTCGACTAATAAATTCATCCAACTAGTGCGACTGAAGTCGTGAACACCGAATGAATTCATTCATCCATCCAAGTCTGGTTATTGCCGTAAGTAGGTACTTTGATCACCAATCACAATGTTCCGCCGCCTATCGGAAGCCGAGTTGCACATCGTCGGTACCAGTCGTCGCGAGTGAATTCGTATCCATTCGGGATTTTCCGCTGCGGATTGTACAAGTATTACTGAAAATAGTATTCGTTATTTTCGAATAACTTTTCTAGTTTAGCACTATTTTTCAAGTCGACTGAGAAATTCAGTAGTGGCTTATTATTCGATAGTAAAATGTAGTTATAGTCGCGCATCGCTAACGAAAACACAAAAAGTAAACAAAACTTTGAATGAAGGCAATCAAAGGTCACAGATTATTGAATGAATGGTTGAATGGCTCGCTAATGGTGGGCAAATTTTCATACAAAATAAATGTTACTGCCGCTCCATTTTGTTCCTTGCTCCAAGGTCCAATGAGTGTCGCTCGTGACGTGAGTAATGTTGTTCTATGATTCTGTCCCTGTCAAATTTTTCAAATAACAAAAATAATCGTGTGTCAAATTGTCAAGTTTCGATCAAAGTTCAAACAAATTGCAATTGCATTGCTCTTCCTTCTTTCTCTTGCATTCATTCATATTAATTCAAAAAAAATTCTCTGTACTTTGAATTCCCCGTAAAAACGATGGCTCTTTTTCCATGTGCCAAGAGTTTATTTTTCGCTTTGAAATGCCTAACAAACGGGAGTGCAAGTACGACCGGGGCTGTGCGAAACTTGATGTCAAAACAGCTGGTGTACTGTGAATTCGGAGATCCTCTTCATGTGGTAAAGTTCAGAGAGTGTGAGGTGCCTCCACTTGCTAGCCAAGAGGTACTGGTGCGCATGCTAGCGGCCCCGGTCAATCCAGCAGACATAAATACCATCCAAGGTACAAACAAGTTTTGATACTAGGTACCTACATACATCTCTTTACAAAATTAGGTTTTTAAAATATTGTTGAATGCTATTGTGAAAAGAACTATGTTTCCAGCCTGACAACCTTACAAGATTTTCTAGCAAGGTACATTACTTTCCTTTTTTCTTGTTTATTTTTTGTCTCAGTGAATACAATTATGGAACTGCATTTTGTTTTGTTGCAGGAAAATATCCAGTCAAAGTGAATCTTCCTTCTATACCTGGTAATGAAGGAGTGGGAGTTGTTGAAGGCACTGGCAGTAATGTCAAAGGATTATGTCCAGGAAATAAAGTCATTATAACAAAACCAGTGCAGGGAACATGGAGAGACTTTGGAGTTTTCGATCAATGTGTATTGAAAGCTGTACCAAATGATTTAGGAATTGCTGAAGCTGCAACACTGACTGTTAATCCATGCACTGCTTATAGAATGCTTTCAGATTTTATGCCAGTGCGACAAAAGCAGCTAGTTGTCATCCAAAATGGAGCTAATAGCGCATGTGGCCAGAATGTCATACAAATCTGCAGAGCTTGGGGTATACAGAACATCAATATTGTCAGAGAGAGAACTGATATCCTACAGTTAAAGCAATATTTAGAATGCCTGGGTGCTACTATTGTATTGACTGAGGCGGAGTTGCGAACAACAACAATCTTCAAGGATGGCCACATTGACAAGCCTTCTTTGGCGCTAAACTGTGTTGGAGGGAAGAATTCACTGGAAATGTTGAGGCATTTAAAACATTCAGGATGCATGGTCACATATGGTGGAATGTCAAGAGAACCAGTAATGATCCCCACATCTGCATTTATTTTTAAAAATCTTTCGTTCCATGGTTTTTGGATGACAGCTTGGAATAAGCAATCTGATGAGTATATGCAGAACAAGATGTTTTCTGAGCTGGTTGGATTGATGTGTACGGGTGCACTGAGGGCTCCAGTACACAAAATGGTGAAATTCGGTCAATATGAGGAAGCGATAGGGAATGCTTTGAGTACTAAGGGATTCACAGGGTGTAAATACATTATAGATTTTACTGAATAATCCTTTTTTAGCTTGTTGTTTATATGAAGCTCTTTATTTTAGCCTTCGCTAAATAGGCAATAAATAATCAAAAAGTTCTTTTTATTTTTTTTCTATACCTATAGTAATGTACCTATGTATAATTATAAGGACCAAAATACTTTACTGTTCGTTATTACACCCATAGGTACATAGACACACACTTTTTTTCCCGAATGGCTAAGAAGAGCGTCAAGTTTTTCGAGCAAAAAGAATTAACGAGTTATTGTTTTTTTCAGGAAAGAACCTCAATTTGCCTAGCCTGCCAACGATTCCTGGAGATGAGGGTGTTGGAGAGATAGTGGAAATTGGGAATCACGTCGGCAAAGTGAATCTTGACGATCGGGTGGTCCTGACATCGAGGCTTCTCGGTACCTGGCGATACTATGGAATCTACGACCAGAAAGATGTCCACATAGTCTCTTCAAATATTCCACTACCAGAAGCCTCCATGCTGACTATAGCCCCATGCATGGCCTACAGAATGATAAAAGACTTCCGGAATGTATATCCTGGCGAAACAATCATACAAAACGCGGCGAACAGCCCCTGTGGACAATCCGTTATACAGCTCTGCAAAGCCTGGGGCATCAATACGATAAACATCGTCGCAAATCACTGTGGATATGACTCCGTAAAACAGCATCTTATGAGCATTGGTGCTACTGCAGTTCATACTTTAGAAGAGGCTGAGGAAATGTGTCTATTCACCACCTCTCTGACTAGACCAGTCCTTGCATTGAACTGTTTGGGCGGAAGATTTGAGGATGTTATGCTCAAGCTGCTTGAACGCAATGGCACGATAATTTATTATGGTTGCGCCTTCGATCTACCCATGGCCAAACAGTTTTTGCGCTGTGATGCTACTTTCTGTAGATTTCATTTGAGCGACTGGGATGATAATGCCTCTAGCGTGGAAAAGGATAAGATGTTAAATGAAATTGTGCAGCTCATGGCTGTCAGGAAATTCATAGCACCGGTTTATGTGCCTGTGGAGCTGAAAAATTATGTCCATGCATTCCGAAATACTACTCATTGTGAAGCATTTAGTACAACAAATTATGTTTTCGACTTCACATTGCCGTAATCGATCGAGGATATCGCCGTACCTATTCATCCAAATAATTAAAACTACCGCTCTTGAACGCATCGAATTAGAACGCACAAGTTAAACCTCCATGGTTAAACCTAATGTCACTGTCATTCAAATTGTCAATGCCAACATCGATCAGCTGATTTCGGAAAAATAACAAAATGTAAAACATGCATCACTTATATTTATTGAGAAGCGCTTTCTACAAACAAATAATTATATGAAAACAGACGAAGAACAGCATAACATAACAATAAGAAGATACTAGGTGTGCAACTACTTACTGGTTAATATTTTACAATCAAAGAAGACTTCCTTAGTTTATGACTCAAAATGATTCTTGCTTTTACAATTTATATTAATACTTGTGACTTTAATCTGTAAATTGTTTTCAGGAAACTTGAGTAAAATGGATAAGGAAACACCCTACGAGACGTTTCAGTTCATAGAGACCAACGAATCCAACCCTACCATAAACCAGGTGCTAGTGTTGCAAGAGGATGGCACTCTGCTCAGTAAGCATACTTTGATAATTCTCTTCTTTATTGGATGTCCTATGTAATAATATTTTGCTGTGAGTGTGATACTGTCCACCATTATGCCTCGTCTCAACCAACCCCTCAAGGATTTGCAGTACACTGCACATCATCATCAGCCATCCACTACTGGATGAGGCCTCCCCAGCAGCACCCAGATGGTGCAATGGGGGGATTTGCCATAATTACCACGCTTGGAAGGCAGATTGGTGATTGCAGTTTGGTGCTAAGTACTCAGGTGGATGCTGCTGCCCATCCAGCCAGCTGCTGCTCTTCTCCTGGTGTAATCCCTTAGTCAGCTATTACAACATCTACTGCAGGAGGTGTCAGGGTCTATACATTGGCTGGACACACCACAGCACAAAAATAGTCTATGGAGATTAAAGCTGTGTTTAATATCTGGTAAAATATAGATAACTTTACAAAACCCTCGCATTAAGTCTTTGGTTTCATTGTATTGATTTTATTTACCTAATTTTTGATTCAATAATCTGTACCATACTGAGAAACTAATCAAATCTAGCCAAAAAAGATAGAGGTAGAGGGTGGGTAGAGGTGGTTTTTTCATCAGCCTGTAGAAGTCCACTACTGGACATGGCCTCCACCTAGAATGCCACGAAGATTGGTCTTGAGCCACCTCTATCCACACACTTCCTGCAACCTTGTTGCCTGTTTTTTTTGTTTGTTTTTGAATTGTAATGTAGTATCTATGCATATTTTTTTATTTGTACTTGATTTACGCAGGTAGTACCTACCACAAGTTTTACTGCAGTTTAGTTGGTTTTGATAGTGTCATAAAACTATTTTAAAACCTATGAACCAACTTCAATTCCTTAATATTTACAATAAAAACTTAAAAATAATAGTAAGTATATATTTTATTCATAGATATAACACAGACTAATATGGACAGTATTTACATCAAATTTAAATTGAAAGTGCGCTAAAATTTTCGCGCGCCCTTTCTAATAGACTGAAATAAAAGGAACCGCAATAATTTTACCGTAGTTTTTTAAATTTAAAGAATGATGTAAGTACATAAACATTACCATTGTGTAGTTAAGTACCTATACTAATTCAATCGTCGCTAACTTAGCGTCATGGGCAGGCCTACTAAAGGTTCAGCCCGCATGAAGGCAAAAAAGAATAAAGAAAGTATTCAAGACAATAACAAACGATTATCAAAGAACTCCAAGCAAAATGTCATACATTATCGCGTTCCTAAGAAACACACCACTAGCTCGTCAAGGTGTACAAGCTTCAGGGTACCACTCTAAATAAAGTCATAACCAAGAACAGCTAAGATATTTCTGTGACATATTGCAGTATTATCTCCTAACTCCTTACAGTGCTGTGGCTTCCATTATCTGCTCAGCAGCATGAAGTGATGACTCTCAAACTCGAAACATCTGAATAATTATTAGATTTGATTTGAGAGAGTTTTAGAATAATTAAGAGAATCGGGCCTCTGATTATGACTTGGTTATAAAAGGAAAATATACCCTAAAGAAACCCGTTCAAACATAAAAATAAATTTTAAAATCGGTGTACATACACAAAAAATACATACAGACGAACATAAAATCCTCCTTTTTTGAAGTCGGCTAATAATTGAATCTACGATTATCATTCTCCGTTTAGCGCAGCCTGTTTACAATTTTACTAAAGTAACTTTCGTAAATTATATCATTCATTTTGTAAAACGGGAAATTTTCACGTACCAGTATGTTAGTGGAAGCACCAACAGGTTTCGACCTTAATCGAGGGTCTTCATCAGGGTGGGTATGTTTACAATGTTGTAATATTATTTTACATGTATGTTTGCAAATGTGCTTTCCAGGTGTGAACAGAGATATCCAGTACATTACACAAGTGCAAGATGTCAAGGAGGTGAGAGAGGATGTGCAGACCTGTGCCATGTTTGATGTCTCCTCACAGCAGTTTTATGTTGATAGTAAGTATTTCAATATAATTCTAATACAAAATTATAAGATCTGCTCTGACATCCCACATCGGGCTGTATTGTGCATGGTAATTTACCAAACTGAGCCGAGCCAGCTTAACTTCTTAAAATAACAGGGAAGGACTTTGGGTTGGTGGCAGCACAGTCCAACGCCCCAAGGGTGTTGACTAATAATATAAGTCAAATTTGACATATATTATTATGAAGCCAATGTTAATTATGCATGGCATGGCTATGACTGTTTGGTGTTATTATCATTGTTATTTTGATTATATAACATAACACAAGCTCTGCTTAGCTTGGGGCTAGATAATGTTGTGTGAAAAAGTCCAGCATTTATTTATTTATTTATTATTTATAGTACTATAACATTTGCAGTCCACTGCTGGCTACACAACATGCCAATCTTTTACTCACTTCATTTTGCCATTGTGTAAAGTTTTTGTTTTTTTTGTTTCAGATCAATTTCAAATATCTCATGGAGATGGCAATATTTATTCAAACAGTTTTCTGATGCAACCAGAGACCAGTGCAACCAATGAACCAGTAGGTACCCACATTTATCTGTGAATTATGGTAATAATTAATACCATAATTCATTCATTTTTTCATACAAATGAATTGAAGTCAAATTGAACAGTTAAAAAAATCGAGTTAGATGAGTAATTTGATAATTTTGTATGGTGGTAGTACTTCCCCGGACGAACTCACTATAGCGTTTTGATCTTAAAGTAAAATGTGGGGAAAAACTCATAAAGCATATAACTCTCATCTCTCTATCCTCAGTCTGAGGACATCCTTTTTTTTTGGATTTTTTGGACATTGGAATTTTGATTCCTGTTATGAAGTCCATAAGACCAGAAAATGATGTTTTTCAATTGTTTGATGGAGAATTCGCCAGCTATAATCCCTAACTTGCCACATTCGTGAGCCTAGTATGAAACCATATGACATACTTGCGGAACGCACCCGCGATTTAGTCCGCGTGGAGTTTTTTACCATGTAGAAACTTCAACACCCCGCTGCACCGTTTTAGGAGGTGAATTTCGGAAATTCCTTTCTTAGTGCACTCCTACAACACAAAAGGAATGTACCCTCCAAGTATCTACGGTACAAAAATCTAGGGTAACTGTATGCGGCATACTATCAACGCACAGCCTACACGGCATACCGTATGCCGTGTAGGCTGTGCGTTGATAGCCAGTCAGTGAGGCATTTTTTTTTTCTGAAGGATTAAATACAGTTGGCCTCAGATGGCCGATGCTGCGTTACCGGACTTTAGTCAGTCACGCAACGATTTTATATATAGGTACCTATTTATTGTTTTTTTTTTCAGATTGAAGCAGACACAACAGTTACGTTCTTAAAATCTGAAACATCAAGTGAGGCAGAAAACAGTAAGGCAGCTAATAATTTTACTGAGGTAAGCTAATGTTTATTACTGGTTACTATTAGTTATTGTGATATTGCTCGTGTTTTGTTACGAATTTTAAAACAGTAACTTAATCCATCGAAAACCTAACCATTTACGCCATTACTAACCACATTGTGTGATCAGTTTGTGTGATAAATAAATAAATAACTACTAAACTACTTCGTTAATTTTTTATATCTATATTTTAATTATTAAATTAATGCTTTGATGATCGTTCAGTTTGAGGCACAACTGAGATAAACTTTGAAAATCGCATCCATAGTGCGATTTAGTATAAATTATAGGTACTCAATCTTACCTGAACTACTAATAGTCGTTGAAACTCTAATAAATGAGAGCTCACATTATATTGGTTTATTTCAGATAACACTGACTGACGCACAATATCATCTTCTAGAACAGAAAGGATGGATTTTACTAGAATTTAGTGGAAGAATATTTGTACTCGATACACTGGGACTCCATGACATCACAACGGATGAAAGTATGTTTAATTTATAAACAGGAAGGCCAATTCTCTTAATAAAAAAATCCGGGCAAGTGCGAGTCGGACTCTTATTGAGAGGGTTCCGTACAAGTAGGCTACCATCATAGTGACCACTAGACAATTAAATTATAAGTCAATCAACACAATTTTTTAGAGTATAAGGTTTGAATTTTAGAAATTCCTTTCATAGTAAATGCAACTGTAAACCTTTATCAAAAAATATTTTCGATGATTTATTACTTACTAACAGATTAAGCATGTGCCATGGTGTTACCACAAAAAAAAATTGTGGTAAAAAGAACATAACTAGTAAATTATGTAGGTTTCTAATAAAATGTAGCCTATGTGGTTTAGTATCATTTCGTCTAAAAAAGCGTATCTTAACATAAAGCGAATCTGTCATAAAGCGAACAAGGCAACTCAACGGGCAGATGGTCATTATGAAATAAAATTTATTAGATAAATTAAACAGTTTGTACTTAGACCAGCTACTTTTTAGACCAATTGCTAATTAGACCAGCTGCTTTTTTAGACAAAATGATACTAACCCGCCTATGTTACTCAGTGATAATAAGGCATTCTACTGGTGAAAGAATTTTTAAAATTGGCCCAGTAATTTTTGAGTTTATCAATTACAAACAAAGATACTACGTCAATTATTTCCAACCATTTTAAACACTTAGTTAGGGGTTGAATTTTCGAAAAATGATATTGCCAAAACAAACTAATATATTGTAATTTTTCAGAATTGATACAAAAGTTAAAAAGTGAACATGACGGATCGACTACTCAGCAGATAGAACCAGGGTAACTATTTGAACGATAAAAATTAATAAATATTTGTCTTATACTATAATAAGCATGATCAGCCGATAATATTCCCACTGCTGGGACTCGGAGCCTACTCTGTGAGTGAGACCAGACTTTTTAGTTCATTGATATTTTTGGCATTTAGACTTCCTCGCGATGTTTCATTTCACCGCACGTGACAATTCGCACTTCAATCGAATGGCTTTAATCTATTATTGCCCGTGATTAGAACCCTCGACCGAACGTAAGGGTACCTCCCACATTTTACTGAGTGCAAATTAGTAAATAAAAATGTATTCCGACTACCGTTTACTTTAGTAATTTCATAATTGTTCACCTAACTAACACTCAAGCAGAAAATTGCATTTTTAGACATTAAACAGTGCAGTAATATTCTGAAAATCCATTATAAGGCGGTTTCTATGCCATAGATAATACACAATTTTTGTTTTCTGTATAAACTTCTATTAGTTAACCAAAAAGTTTTCATAACTCTCATATAAAGTGAATGCATTCGATCAAAAAGAATAAAAAAAGATTCTGTTGAAAAATTAATTTTTCAAAACAATCTAGTTATTAAATTAGTGATCGGAACCGTGAGCTGATTAAAATGAGCTTAAACACTGCCAGGCTATTCATCGAGGAGTTTCGTTGTCCACTTTCCGTCTCCAACAGTTTGTATTATATTGATATTTTCATTACCTATTTTGACTAGTTTTTTTTTAACTTTCAACTCAAAATAGATTATGAACCTCGCTCAGAGTGACTTCTTGGTGCACTCTTATTTTTAGAGCCAACTGTTTCCGCTCGGTGCAACAATCACTTATTGTTATTTTATATTATACTATTGTTAACAGGCAAATTAAAACAGAAAATGCCCCAAGTCCAAGTTTAGTTGAAACCATTAAAAAGTATGCAGATATAGAGATCGAAGTAGCGCCGCATAATACTGATCGTAAGTCTAGAAATTAAATAGAAGATAGCCTGCAAGATAGCTTGTAATTGAAAATTCTAGTAATATTACTAAGCTTTGTGTGCCTAATGTGAGTGCTTTATTGGTAATAAAGAGTGCGATCACCAATCCGCTTGCCAAGTGTGGTGATTGTGGCAAATCCCCCCTATGGGGATATTCTATGGGGAGGCCTCATCCAGCAGTGGAAGTCTAACAGCTGACGAAGAACTAGATCTGTCTTTCTACGGAGACGAAGCAATTTTTAATCGTTAGTTTATTTTTAGAAAAGTCCAGTGAAAGAAAAGTGTATGAAGTAATAGAAAAACCCAATTTGGATGTGCAGCATAGTGATGGAACTGTTTCAACAAATAATAATACTGAAAGGAAATGTGATTCAATTAAAATTAAAACTAAATATACATTTAGTGGTAAGTTTTTCTAATTATCCTTAAACAACTTACTAAATAATCATGTATGTGCATTACCTACGTAGGGCCTCTATATCAATAATTCGAGCAATTATTAGAAACGCGGGCTTGTCAGATTAGCGGAAAGTTTTGCAATCTGCAAGGAAATTCAATTGTAATAAAAACTTTAGTGTTATGTTTTTCAAATTCTCCAAAACGTATTTGGTAATCTTGTACTTTGATTTTGTTAATCCGGGCTTGTCAGATTAGTGGGAGGGAGCGCTCGCACACTCCTAATGCGAGAAAATACGAATAAAGCTCTTTTTAAAGTGTTTAATAGCAGATAGATCCTTGATTGGTGAGGCGTTCAGATTATAAAGTCTCTACATTCTGTAATTATTTTTCTACCCAACATCCCCCCCTTCACTTATAGAATCTATTTAAATTAGCCCTGCCACTGTTTGTCATTATTAACTAAGTACCTATTGCCATCTCTTTCCACTGGATAATCTATCTAGACATTGTAATTATGTTGTCAGTTTAGCACATTTACAGTGGTATATTTCTTTAATAACTTCCAGTTAGACAAAGAATGCTATCTCGCTTACCTATTTCTTTTATGTTTCAGACATTCCCGATAAAATATTTTTAGGAAAAACTGTGAACGGCAAGAAATTATATGCCAAAGTAACAAAATCCAAACACAAAGAAATGGCGAATTCGAAACTGGCAAAGTGTAGAAAGAGTTTTGAAAAAGATAAACCTGGTAAGTATTGAAACGAGTATGTATTAAAAATAGATAAAGGACAAAAATCATTAACATTTTTACGAAAATAAATGACTGAACAAGAAAATGCCATGTTCTTCCACATAAAAAAAAACAAGTGCGAGTCAGACTCTCAGACCATTTAACTTAGTCAATTAACAAAATTTTATATACATTTTCTCATTACGAGTATTTTGCGTAAAGACGTCAATTAATGTCAAAAAGCGAAAAATGATTAGCATTTTAACGTAAATAAATATCAAAACGGTTTAGGTCCGATTCGTCTGGTTCCCTGTTCGTCTGACTAGTTCATTCCCCGTTCGTCTGATGCCCCGTTCGTCTGTTTCCCCTTTATAAGTGGCCAGTTGTTATCAATACAGATATGATAAGTATAAATATATCATCCTTTGTAGCTACCATTACATATTTGATCTCAAGGAAGTTGCAGGACCAACATGGCGGCGACTAACACTGGACCGGACGGGGTGGAAGTCTCTGGAGGAGGCCTATGTCTCACGACAAGCTGGTGTTTAATTATATAAAACATGTGTTTATTCTTAAGCATTTAATTTTATTACTATAAATATGTAGTATTTAGATCTAAGTTATCCAGCAATAAAGGCTATTATTATTATTATTATTATTATTATTTACCGTCTTCAAAAAAGGAGGAGGTTTCTCAATTTGATATTTTTTTATGAGTATTCGCGAATCACTTCGTAGTGAAGTTAGTTTTTAATCTTAAACTTTAAACACCTACTGAAGTCAGTGCCATTTAGAAAAATATTACTTGCCACATGTCATGGACGAATGAGGAAATGGACGAACGGGCACCGAGTGGACGAACGGGGAAATGGACGAACGGTGCCGAATTGAGCAAAACCAGAGAATAATGATTCGGTACCTAGTTTTATACGTAAATAAACACACACGTCTGATCATGAAAAGTAAAATCTGTATGGCCAAATACTTCGCCGGAATAATAGGGAAACAAAAATCTAACAAAAAAAACTAGCCACTTCCCTTGCTCCTTTCTTCCTTTGCACTGCAGTCCTAACTATTATGATCTTTCAGTTGATGCCATTGATGAGTTACAATTCATAAACATCATTCAAGACTACGTTCGTGAGCATCCATCTAAGATACAGATAAATGACGTGATAGCCGCAGACACGATGGTAACTCAGCTGATGCAAATGGCGCACATAAAAGACACTGTTATGGGGAACTGTGTTATTATAACAAAGGTAATGAATCACATAAAGTACACTGTTATGGAAACTGTGTTCAAAGTTAATCAATCACATAAAAGGCACTGTAATGGGAACTGTGTTGTTATAACAAAGAAAATGAATCGCATAACACACACTTTTATGGGAAACTGTGTTGTTATAACAAAGATAATGAATCACAAAAAATGTAACAAAGGACAAAAAGCTTGGTACCCTGCAACCTTTCAACACACTGGTATATAATCAGTTTGGCTCCTTCCATGCCAATGGTAATGCAGATAAGAAACTGATAATAAAATATCCAACCTATGAACTCAGCATCCCCCATGAGTTATAATCATAAACAAATAAAAAATCTAGACAAGATTAGACTATCGCAAACTAAAGCCGACACGTAACCGTTACCCAAATGTATCGATAACGCTCATGTCGTCCCCATGCGGTTTCGTTTTGTTTTCTATGGCCACATGTCAACAGAAACATAGTACACACGCCACATTTTAATTATTGTTTATTTCAGACTGTCATATTTGTGACTGCAGACGGCAAAGAAACAAACCGTCGAAAACCGATCACAATCACTGGAGTAGTGAAGCCATTAGACGACACCCACGGCCGATTCATACATACACCCTACACGCTACATAATATGGCTTGCGCAGGTATGTACATATGTATGCCGTGGTGTGTCCGGCCTAAGAATTGACCCTTCCGTCTCCTCCTTGGATTTTGGAACCTGACTAAGGGATTACACCAGGGGATGGGCAGCAGCTAGCTACCTAACTACTCAACATCAATACTGCAACCAATACTGGTGACTATGGCAAATTAATTTCCCTCGGGAGAATAATGCGGGCGAACGCTGCTCTCAAAAGTGTAACTAGCCCAGTCGTTTTGGCTGAAAGCACAGCAAACAACATCTTTTTGATTTTATTCAATCCTGTACATCCAAAAGTTGTCTAGGCGAGATCGCTTTTAGCGAGAAGACCGCCCACTGTACGTTATTTTATTTTGTTAATGTTTATTTTATTATTTTTATTTATAACACACGGGCAGCTCTCAGAGCTTATACGTGTTTATCTTAATCCTTGTCAGTGCACTTTAAATGTTTGTCTAGTCTATTTTTAAAAGAGTTTACTGAGGCGAGGCAATAAATATTGTACATTACTGTGTTTTGCTAGAGAAAATTGTTTTAGTTACTTACTTACCACATCGAAATGAAAAACTAACGAATCCGATCGGAAACGTTTCTGACGTTTTAGAATCGCCCTGCTGATCACTGAGTCTGGTAACTGGTTCCAAGTGTGCGTGTGCTTTTGTTTTTATTTGGTGTGCAATAAAGAGTTTATCTATGTATCTATTTAACAAACATAACATTAAATAGACAATGATCAAATTTTTTTGTAGGGATTGGCTCAAAATCTTTCGTCCTGGCATTCTATGTCCAACTATGGACGTCTACCGGCTGATGATGATGTGGGTGATTGCAATAGTTTTGGTACGACTTCAAGCTAGTTTCTTAGATAGGTTTTATCGTCACACCACAAGGGGGCGCTGAGACACACGACGTGTATAAGCTCGTGGGTTTTTTAATTTATTTTACTAATATCCTTTGTATGATTTCAAATTTACTTTCAGATGCATCAAAAATGGAGTCAACAGAGCAATCAGAAACGGCCATTGATAAAATAAAGCAAGAATTCGTTGAGTTTGTGCACATTCATATAACGGAAACGAAAATGCCGCGTAAGCCTTCGATTCAGTCTATAAACGTGTGCAATAGAAGTGAGTATCTAGCATTGTAGCAGTAGGCACTGAGACTGTACTCTGAGTTTTTCAGCAACAACAAACAGTCACATACACAGTCCTGTAGGGCGAGCAGGAAGATTTTGACAAATCGTATAGTAAACGTATCGTATTTACTATACCTTTACGTAGGGTGGCGATAGTTGGCAGCACGAAGCATCTTCTACCGACTATCGTGAATTCGAGATAGTTACGAGAGTGACGTCATTCTGCGTAAATAGGGGTGGGGGCGCATTTGATTAAAAACTAAGAAAATTGAATGATAATTGAACGAATAGTTCATCCAAAAAGGTTCATGTTTGACGTAGTGATTTATATTCTCTTTGATCTCGTTTATTTGACGTTATTGAGTTGTGTTTTGGTCAAGGCAAGGAACATAATTACTCTTGCTTTGTGAATTTTGTGATGAATATAAAAATGAGAACGAGCCAACTGCAGTAACTAACAATGCTGGAACACCTTCACCGGGACTAAGCAACCAACCCCCGTCGTCTCCCACCGAGGAACAATGGAAGCCTCCACCAAAGAAAAGAAAGAAGAGCAGCGATTTTGGCAGAGTTGTTTGTTGAAAGCGACAGGAGTGTTAAAAAGATCATGCCGACTGCGGGAGCGTGATGAGGAATTGAGGATAAGAGATTTTGAACTGAGTGAAAGAATGTGACAGCAAGATGAAGAGCTACAAGCTCAGTGGCTGGAGTGCATGCAAGAATGAGTGTTATTAGGAGACTTTGAAAGACAATAAAGAAAGAACCTCATGGAAAACAGTGATAGTGTATATCGTGAGATACTAGATTTTTGTTGTGAGGTATTTTGATAGGCAATAAAGTAAACTTTTCATTGAGTACATAAGTGGTTTTTATTTACAACTTTACGTAAGTCATCATCATCATGATCATCAGTCTGTAGAAGACCAATGCTGAACATAGGCCTCCCTCTAGAATACGGTCTTTGCATAAGCTTCGCCATTGATTTTGAAGTCTCCCAAAAGTATTTTTTATTGTGACCCTGGCCTTTCCATATACTGTGGTATATTTTACTTCTGGGTTTCCTTCAGCAGCATCGGGGATTGGTGTCATCAGCCAAGCCCGCTGTTGATAACTGGAATCGCCTGCAAATGTTAATAACACGATAAGTATAAAGAAAAACACTAACAAAACAAACGTAACACTCAACAGTCACATAATAGTTTTTCAAGTCGTGGGTATCAGGTACTACGAGTAGGTACCATCTAATGGGTTCCATGCCTCTCTCTGAATAGCCCTTTGCCTAATTTCTTTGAAAGTAGAAATACCTACAAGTTCGGTACTAAGATAATAATTACATACTATAATACTACTTATAATTACTACTTACAAACTTATACTTATTATTTTGTACTTATAATTATTATAGCAATAGTACAAGTAGGTATCTTCTACCTCATCATCATCATCATCATCATCATCATCAGCAGCAGCCTTTAGAAGTCCACTACTAGGCGAGGCCTTCACCATAAAATACACTGTGGGGCTGGGGAATTGCTATAATCACCAGCCTCGGGGGGGGGGGGGTTGTGGAAAGGAGTATATTCTCATGCCGGACACATCTAAGGCACACAGACTGTTAGGTACTATGTAACTAAATTACATGAATTATGTTGGTAGGCAATATGAAATTCATCTTTACCTAGTTTCTCTTTCGTCTTCTTCAATGGATCTGGCAGCATGGAAAGCATTCCGTTCCGTGTTCCCAAGCTTTTTATAAAACTTATAGGTCTTCAAGAATGTAAAACACAAACACAAATTAGAGCTTAGGTTTAATAACCTAAGCTCAACTTTTCTTACTACACAGGAACCCTAGTACACAATAAATGTTAGGTAAGTAATGAAAATAGATTACTTAGTTACTAACAAACTTAAAAACACAAGGAATATACGATATTATTATATTTTAATACTTTACGAATCTTTTGTCACTGACAAATTTCAAGTGAAAAAACATTCGCACGTTTTCGATGACATGACGATAGCCAGCCTTCGTACTTACGTTAAAACAAAGTTCGTGCTGCCGTTTTTGATACAAAATGACTTTACGTAACGTTACGCATACGTTACGATGGCGATACGCTAGTATGCCAAACCCTTCGTGCTACCAAATTTAGTACGATTTAAGCACTATAGGGGCGCTGAATCAAATGCCATACAAAATGCTTACGTTAACGATACGAATACATTTTCGCAAGTTGTTCCTGCTGACCCCACTGAGGCCCAATTCTCTAACTAAAAAATAGTTAAAATAGAGTTCGGATCATGGATCATGTTTCGATCTTGTGCTGATGTCTTAAATGTCAGAAATGGTATTCTCTTAACTTAAAATACACAACACTGTAATGTGATTATATCGAAATGTGACCGAAACTGGAAGGATTCAAGTTTTTTCGATAATTTTAGCTTATGTAGATGGAGTCTCTCTTTACTCTTTCCTAATAAATATATAACCATCCTACTCTAATGTTATTCACCGTGAATTGAAAGTAGACTAAATTGTTATTTATGAGGGAGCAGAATACCAACTTTCTGTCAATTCATAATTCAGTCTCGATTCGGTTAACTTTCAGTGTAGTTAATAAATGAATTTAGAGAATTGGGCCTCTGATCCCACACTGGGATTCCCTGTTTCGTGGGTATCAGGAACTATGAGTACCATGGTACCAACAACATCCAGACCTGGAAAAAATATGCAAATCATGCAACCATTTGTCCAGCAGCGGGAATCGAACCCACTCCTCTTGCGTCTCAACCTGCTACTTGCCCGCCGTGCCATGAAGGTCGTCAACAATCGTAACGATGGCGAATACGACGCTCGTCCGTGACTTACGTAATAACTAATAATAAAATTAATCCCGAAGGGGTATCCAAATCCTCAACAATGAGGCCTTTTGAGGCTTTGCGTACCCTTTCGACTAATACCTACGTGTCTTAAGTGTTATGACTTGGTAAAACTGTCTTCGAACAAAAAGAAAGAAAATATTTTTATTGGACACGAAAACAACAAGCAAACAGAACAGAAATGAATGAGTGAATGGCCACAATTAACTTTTTAGTGATGAGTCACTTTTACAGGACTTTTTTTCAGGAGCTCGCAACTCACTCGGTTAATTAATACTTAATTGTATGTGTGTGTAACACACAGTATTAATTAACTAAATGAAAAGTTAAATGTCCCACGCACACACTCTGTCCCACTCCAACCGTCTAAAAAATCGCGCCAAAATGGCATTCAGCTCAGCATAATGCAACAACAGTGCAGCTTAATGAACAAAGGTGTTCATATGTGTGGTGTGTGAATATGGGTGATTATAGATTGAAATCTGCTCAACAAATTCCATATATTTTCAGAGATATCCCTGGACGTAATACGAGACGCAAAGAAGCGACATCCGAATCCTGTGTACGCGTGTGGCGCGTGCGCAGCCGTCTTCAAGTCACAATCCACGTTGAAAGATCACTTGGAGGTATTAACTAGATGGTAGTAGCAAATTGAAGTGGCAATTGGCGTGCCATATAGATTGCAGAACTGAAAACCGCCGGGGAAAAAGGTTTTCGAGTAGCTACCACGAACCGGACCGCGTCCGGTGTGGAAAGGATTGATGGATTGAGGTTTAAAGATCGTTTTTCTCTTTCAGAACCGTTGCTTAGGAGCTGCTGACCCTGATGATATATTGACTATAGATACGGACCAACTACATGAGCAAACAGACACATACTACATGTTGGACACTGGCAAGGAGAAGTGGTACTTTTGTATGCAATGTGAGGTAAGGTTCTTGAAGGGTTAGTTCTCTCCTGAGTTTGAGTGATAGTGATAAGTGCTTGTCCCGTGGATGTCGTAAAAGCCGACTAAGGCGCAAGCTACTACTTACCATAAGGTGGGCCGTATCCTTTTTTCGGTATATGGCGGATTCTGGAAATGGCAGATTCTGGCAATGGCGGATTCTTAAAACGGCAGATGTACAGTTCAGTAATAAATTTAATTCCGTTCTTGACTGTTAATTTAAAATTTAATCCGTATGCTTGTTTGCTTGTCTAGAAGCCATATAGGAATTGGCGCGTGCGTCTTTCCATTCCATTTAAATTTCATACGGAACGCACGGAAATACAGCCGCACTTTTGAACACATCGAATGGTATGGAACGAACGCCCGTATGGCGCGTCGTTTTGGGGCCGCGCAGACTTTATTTTCGTGCGCTTTATACGAAAATAGAAAGGAGTGGAAAGACCGCGCCAAGTCTGCGCCTGCGCCAGTTCCTATGTGACTTGCGCCATAAGGATTACACCAGTGGATGGGCAGCAGCATCCACCTGAGTACACAACAGCAATACTGCGATCACCAATCCACCTGCCAAGCGTGGTGATTATGGCGAAAGGCCTCGTCCCGCAGTGATATCTTAAGGCTGCTAATGATGATGATGATGATGGTCTATGGAACACTACAAGACATCGGTGAACATAAATAAAAAAATACATACAGGCGACCCCTTTTTTGAAGTCTGTTAAAAACACCTTCTTTTGCGAAACTAGTTTCAATACTTGTGAAAGTTGTTTCTAAACTAATTAAGTGTCGTGAAATATATAACAGAGGTTATGGCTCCATCGGTGTCAAAGTTTTAATTTGCATTGCACAGTGTTGTAGTACACAGATGCTTTCTCGACACTAGTTTACTTTACAATCACGTTTTTAAATTATTTTTCAACACACTTGCTCATAAAGTGGCTCTAATTTCACCGCAATTAGGCACATAATGACACCTATAATCAAACTGTGACTTTTTCATTGCTATAACTCACAAGTGAGTTATAGGAGTTTTTTTTTATATCAAACTGTGACTTTTTCATTGCTATAACTCACAAGTGAGTTATAGAGTTATTTTTTATTTATTGGTTAAGTTGCTTTCCTCTGATCCCAGTTGTCCCGTTTGTTCTTAAAAAAGTTTCGATACAAAAAAGGTCGTGATCAATAGAACAAATAAATTAATGTACCTATTGCTTACTCATTTCATGCAACTTCGTATTATAATAGATAATTTCAACTTGTACGTGTTTAATAAATGAAACTTTCACTCAAATGTAACTTTTGTTTTCTCTGTAATAAAAAAAAAATTAAAAATCCCCATTTTGTACGTTGCTAAAACGCTAGCCGCGGAAAGCAAAAAAAAAAAAGAAATCTCATTCTTTTAGTCTATGGCCGATCGCCATTGTTAGATGCGCATAGGAAAACTGATTAATTTTTCCCGCCATAGGGAAAAATTTTTCACAACTCGTTTTCACTGTTAAAATTATAGTTATTTTCTTCACAAGTGTGTTGAAAAACGTCGTATGATACACGTGTGTATTAATGATTACTGTCCTCGGCTCTCTTAAGACCCTCGCCTGACGGCTCGGGTCTCAATGGCGCCTCTGACGTAATCACTAACTTTACACACTTGTACCATATTGTACTATTATGCCACTAATTTCGTAATGTTAATTAGGCTTTACTGGAATTTTGTCTTTGAACATCATTTTTAACCGATTGTGCAATAATGAGGAGGTTTGCCATTAACCGGCTCTGATTTGAATGGTGTTATGTTGAACTCATGAAAAT
Source organism: Epirrita christyi (assembly GCA_951392215.1). NCBI lineage: Eukaryota > Metazoa > Arthropoda > Insecta > Lepidoptera > Geometridae > Epirrita > Epirrita christyi. Next base: position 8,032,863 of record OX595850.1, read on the forward strand.
TCAATACAAGTAGGATAACTACTTTTTTCAAATAATAAAAATACCTACTAAAGAAATTCAGTCGTGGTTACCCAATTCCTACCTTTTAAAACGACACGACATTGTTAAGGTCTCATGAACTCTGTGGATGGAGGCGGCTACAATGACGGAAGTCGGTTTTTTTTAGTTGAAAAATTATTGTATGTAAAAATTCTTTGATTACAGGCAAAATTCTCAAAACTTTCCAACTGCAAGAACCATATAAAATCACACTCAAGGCCGATTAAACAAAATCCAGACAGTGAAGAAACATCCGAATCAGAAATCAGAGAATATAAGTGCAAGATGTGTTCCAGTAAATACTTTCATGCATCTAGTTTATCCAAACATATTGTTAAAAGGCACATACAAGTTCATTCAAATAAACAGACATAAATGCACATACATTGTTTTAATTCCAATTATAAGTTACTTTTCACAAAATGTATGTATGTATGTAATCAATTAGTGGTGTGTTCTGTGCCGCATTCCCTATAGCTAAACTGCGCCAAAATTATCGCAATCTCTTTAATTTCAGTCTATTTGAAATTGTTCACCAGTGGCTGTTGATCCACATAGGCCTCTCCCAATGCGCTCCATTTAGCCCGATTTTTGGCTCTTCTCATCCAGCCATCTTGAATATGGCGGGACACCTTTTTATCTCAGGATAATTTAAATAACGGTATCAAACAGTAGTAATTAGGTACTAAATATAGGCAACACGTTATTCAATAAACGAGAGGTCCAAACAGTTAGATCATCGAACTTTTGGTAGGACAGATTGGAATAAACGTATCTTCCCCCGCTATCTTGACGTTCACTCATCTCCTACCTCGTCTTCGCCTCGTCCTCGCCTTCATAACATAACCCATCACATATGTAGTCTTGATCCCACACTAGGATTCCGTGTGTCGTGGGTATCAGGAAATATAAGAGTACCATGGTACCATAACACCCAGACCCGGAACAAATGTTTGCAGATCATACAAACTTTGTCAAGTAGCGGAAATCGAACCCGCAACCTCTCCATCTCAGCCGGCTACTCGCCCGCCGCGGCACAGAGGTTGACTATTCTATCTGGCTTGCGCCTTCGGATAGGGCGCACTGATAAAGGCAATATTTGAAATGGCTAGCGATAATTAACTACAAAGAATGCTGCACAGAATCGACATCACTATGTACAGTTAAAAAACTACCGCCAATTTTAACATAATTACCTAAAGCTATGTACAAAATTTTAAAACTGCATTCCAAAGAATGACAATCATTTTAAAACATCTCATCCGAGAAAAAGTTATCCAAATCATCAAATAAGTCTTCAGCTCCATTACTTGAATCCAAAGGTGTTCCTGAAAAATAAATTTTGATTAGGAACCAATTGTTTTAACCTAAGTTTTGCAATTCACTCAGAATGGTTACTATAATTAGTTTTAGAAAATTATCGCTTATTGTCATCTTAAAAGATTTGTTTTGCGCTTGCTTTTCGTATATATATATATATATATATATTTTATTTGATGATAACCACAGAGTTACTATAGTTATCAGAGTTATATAAGACAGACATACAGTAGAACACAGAAGATCTTTTCGAGCTATAATGCCGAGAAGTGTTGCTAAACACAAAATTGATAATGAAGTACTGCAGCACCCTCATATTTCACGGACTACTGAGTTACTGACCTATATTTTCCGAACATTCTCTATCTGTCTTTATCACAGTAAAATCTTCTTCGTGCACAATTCTATATCCATCAGGCAAAACTTTCTCTTGCAAAACTGCCGAGCTGAATATAGCCAGTATATTGCTCAGTGTTATGTTCAAATAGTGCTTCTTAAATGCACCTCCAGTTGTTAGGACAGTCGGCTTATGCAGCACTAGGGCGCAGTATTCTGAGACTATGTATGATGAGAATGTGGACCAGGCATCTCTGTGGAGGGTACATTTGATAGAACCTGGAAAATGTAATTGATTGATGTTAGTGTTTATTTCAGAAGTTTTCAGTTTATTCATGTCGCGAAGCGAGCTATGGAGAGAGCTATGCTCTATCTCTTACCAGTTTCATCCCGTAATATGATCAGCGCATCAGTGATAGATCTATCAATAGCTTCAATAAAAGCTGTCACAGTCTGTGCTTTTCTTCTCCTGAGGTTTCCTGCTAAAGCTTGTTGCTTTATATCCTTTATACTGTCTATTTTGTGGACTTTCCAGTCTTCTGTGTCACTCAGCAGGCGCTTCCAAAGGGGTGATTCAAATAAATCTTTCTGTAGATTGTTTTCAGTGAAGTCCATGTCCTGACAATTAAATATTTATTGAATTAAACATTTAAGATTCTACTGCAGTAGATGACCCCACAGAAGATAGCACTGTCTACTGAAGGGTCATCTAGGCATAGGAATTTTAGATAGCAAATTCTAATACATCCTACTATTATAAACGTAAAAGTTTGTGAGGATGGATGTTAGTTACTATTGAAGACATTCATGATTTTGATGAAACTTTTTAGTATGATAGCTTATACATCAGAATAACATATATAGGCTATAATTTATAACAAGAGATTTCACGCAGGCAGAGCCAATAGAGGTCCAACCCAGGCGGAGCTGCAAGCAAATGCTAGTCTTTTATAATGTCTTGTAAACCTACTGCCACTTACTTTCAGGGTTAGAATAATAACTTGAAGCTTATTGTACTGTGCTGTTCTTTTGATTGCACCAATCAATTTTTACTCCCTATGTTGAAAGTCCTACTTGAAGACCATTTAATTACCTGTGATAGGAATTCAATTTGAGCAATACTTTCATCCTTAGCTTCCTCTAAAACACCAGTGAGAAGCCCAGCAGGTCCTGGAAACTTTCTTTTGCTTTGTTGATCAAAATGTAAATTTATTATTTTCCTTTTGAAATGTTTTGGAGATACCAAATTTCCAACTCGAGGTGAACTATTTTGATTTGGTTCAATCTGTTTCTTAGCAAAGTTATTTTTATTGCTGGTACCATCATCTTTTGTTGATAAAATATTACTTATGAGTCTTGGTTCAAGTTTTTTATCCAAATAGTGGGCATTGTCGTTGACGTTTTTTGCAGTTTCGTTACAAGTTCTTGGCGTTTTGTTAATTTTTTCAGGAGCAATTTTTGGTTCATTTGTAAAGTCAATAAAATCCTGGCAGTCTGGTTCTGTAGATGTAATCAGAATGTCTTGAGGCTGTATCCTATCCAACTCAGGAAAATCAAACTGTGACAACACCTGTTACAAAGAGGCAATAATAAATACGTAAGTAAGTTGGTACTGAAATCGTAAATTATAGTTTCCACCTAATGTGACAAAATTACCTGATCAAAGTCGTCGGATTCGAACATCGTTGGTACCTAAAATAGCTGTTTTTCAGTGTTTTTTACTGCATTTAGTACTAAGTACCTACATAACGTTGAACGATAGCGAAGCGCACAGTATTAGATTAGAATAGAAGGTGAACCAATTAAATTAAAGAAAAGAATAATCACAATAATAATTGCTCAATCAAAACAACAAAACAAACGCGAAACCACAAAAGTAAAGTACTAAACTACCACAGACAGAGGAGCACAAACTAAAGGATATGGTTATGGACCACAGATTTCTAATTCAGTAAGCGTAGACAGAGTAACCAAGTAGGTATAAGCATGGAAGTAATAAGTACTACGTACAACAGGAATGAGCTCTATCTGTGCATCTTGCAGCTAAAATAAAGAAAATACAACCTTATGCTAAGGTCGTAAGACTCTTGTTGCGCGCAAAATAAAAATGAAGCCGAGTGAGAGGGCAACCTCTGAACGCTGTGTCCCGTTCTAACAGTGACTTAGAGTTGCCAGAGTTAAGTTGATTTCAATCCTTTCGTTGTTTGTAGAAAAATATGCGATTGATGTAATGTAATGAAGTAAAAACATTTACTTCTAAAATGTTTCCAAATATAAATAATAATTTATTACCGACATGTTATTTAAAGCAATATTATTTGTTGCTACGTGTAAAGCCTTATTTACGCAAAAAATTTGCGATTGGCGTATAGGTTTTCTTTTATTTGTATGCATGGAAGTAATGAGGGCTTTTCATCTTCGATTGAAAAGAAAAAAAGTAGTTCAAATTGGTTCGATAGATGGCGCTGACTCAACTGTATCAATCAAGATTGTCTGTGGTGCACGCGTACAAAACTATTATCTTAGTAGTCTGTGGCTATTAGTCATGATATTCTGTTTGTGTTTGCTTCTTGAGTGTGCGCTAGATTTTGTAGTGTTTTTAGAAAAAGGCAAAAATAAATACCACGTAACGAAAATTATTTCTACGTTGGCGATGTTGACATTTCACTTTATTTTGACACTTGACTGCTACGTTACAGAGCAGCGCCATCTATTTTCAACGCTGAAAGCATGATTTGAAACGGCCGTGAAAACCCCTCATTAGTACTGTACGTAGTACTTATTACTTCCATGTTTGTATGAAATACGGACACCTGACCTGACAACCCCACATGAAATCACCGACTCGGACGTTAATGGCGGAGTGTTTTTTGATTTCGTGATATTTTTGAAGAATTTTAGTTAAAATGGGGAGAATTTGTGTCGTGGAGGCTTGCGGAAGCGAGTATTATCCTGATTTATCTTTGTTTGTATCTTGGTTTATCTTTTCACAGGTAATAGTTTTAAACATAATTTGTTAGTGAAGAATTACGGTGACCATGCATGACTATCCAATCCTAGTTCAAGAACAAATAACTTAAATACCTATGCATTTTTTATTCCATTCTCTATTAAAATAACTTTGTTTCAATTTCAGATTTCCTAAAGATCCTAATGTTAGGGAAATATGGATAAATATTATACACATGAGCTCTACCCACATCCTCCTCAATATATATTTGAAGATCCACATGATATTCAATTGGTGAATGCGTTAGCGAATTCATATCTCAATTTACGTTTAACTCATAATGCAAAATTAGAATCAATGAAACATATTTATAAGGAATAAGCTGGGTTTGCGGCAGAAACTTCACAAGACTGTTTTATTTAGCAATGTCAGATTTAGAATTAAACTTAAATGTAAACTTAACTGTTTTTTTCTTACCTAATTAATTAAATATAGGTACCACAATAGGTAGCTTATCGTAATTTTATCTCAGTCCAGCTGCATGTCGTGTCCCACAAGGACCAGTAGGTAAGTACCTACCTATATGACGCGAGTGTGAAAAGCAAGCAAAAACAGCAAATGGATAGTGCCGCAAAGGGCAAGTTTATCATTAGTATCTTCGATTTAAATCCATCTGAAGCAATGATCTGCTGACGTCAGATCACAAATTATTTTTTACAATTGTCCATAATTTATTTCAATATAGTCACCATCGCCAGAGAGGGGTAAGACATACAGTTTCTGAGCTCTCGCTCGGCTTCAATTTTGTGACAACAGCTCATTCCTGTTGTACGTAGTACTTATTACTTCCATGGGTATAAGTACCTAATACTAAGTAAGTGTACTTACCTATTATAGTATTCTTAGAGAATTTATGAGATTCCCATGCATAAATGTATTATCTTTAGGGTTGTTTGTCAACTCATGTCATTCATTCATATTTTATGTTAATTTTAATTTCTTACCACTTTTTTTTCTATTCATCAAAATTATTGCCAAAGTGTCTAGATAATGGCTTTTTTCGACGTTTTCAAACCTCTAGGAAACAAAACTCCACGTTTTACAGAAGAACAAATAACAGATTTTAAGGAATGGTTTGATGAAAAAGCGACGCCTTGCCTTACATTAGATGGAAAAACAACAAATGTAATAACAATAGAAAATGTAACGGACTTTTTGAAGTTGAAAAAGTAGGTACCTATTCGTTTCTTATTGTGAGCCGTTACCAATACAAAACCACACAGTGCAAAATGGTCAAACTCACAGATTTGGTACCTTACCTACCTAGAACTCTAAAACCTCATTTTGGATCTAGGTACCTACCAGCACCAGAGTGACGCTGACGTGTCTTTGTAGTTGTTGATGCGGTACGGCCCTTTACTACCTACCTAAGTAACCACTGTCTGTAGCCAGTAAACTTTTTGGGTTAGTTTCTGATGCCCATCAAATCGTCCTCATCATTAATTGTAGTGGGTAAAGATGCATTCTCATGTATGAAGGTACCTGGTTGATTCATTATCATCACCATCATCAATCGGTAGACGTAGGTATACTGCTGGACGTAAGACTCTTAGTGTAAAAGAAGTTTAATAGTAGGTGTACCTCAAGGTGTATTTACTTCTTTAATTTAAAAGGTTGAGGTGTAACACCTACACATATTTTACATTAAAATGGGCCTACCTAAACTTTTATGTCTTTCCTAATATTTGTTTTAGTATTGTAAACAGTGCCTTATTATAAAAATTAAAACTCATCTAAATGGTGCGTTGCCGGCACGGAATCTTCGGTCTCTGGGCGACCGACCGACATCGACAGCGTGTAGCATAGCAATCCGCGCGTACGGTGGGTGGATCAGCAATGGGATGTGTTGGGGGGGGGGGGGGGGTGGTGGTGGTGGTGGTGGTGAGTTTTGCGCTAGAATAAAGTTTTTGTTTGAGTAAAAGTAATTTACGTCGTAATTCGTAAATCTAGTAGGTACTTAATTTTTATTTTTTTCTTTGTAAGTACTAGGTACCTAATATAATTTCAAAGACGACAGTACCTAGATAGGAAGGTACTACTATTAGTTAAGATAACTTATGACATAATAATATGACACTGTATAACTTGAGTAGGAAGGTAGGTAGGTACCTACTATCTTCGTTTCGTTTTAGCCAAACTAACCCAATTTTTTTAATTTAAGATTACATAGGAGAAGTTTCCACTATCCGAGCTTTGGAGAAATAATGACAGAAGTTGAACTTTTGCTAGCGCATGTCCTAAGAGTTCTGACTTGGGAACAATTCATTTATATGCTCAATAAATGGGTAATTGAACCAGACATCAAACATGAACTTTTCCTGGCGTTTAAGGTAAACCAATCTAGTGATGGACAGGGGATTTAACTTTTGGCAAAATAACATAGATACTTAGACTCTGATTTTTAATCTTAGACAATTTTTGTAAACAAAGAAATGTCACAGTGTGTATCAAATGTCATTTATGTGTATCATATGTGTATATACATACATGATACACTTACATGATACTTAGATATCTTGACATTTCTTTGTTTACAAAAATTGTCTCGAAGATAAAAAATCATTATATAACACCCAACAATCACATACATAGTCGATCCCACTCTAGGATTTCCTGTGTCGTGTCGTGGGTATCAAGGAACTACGAGTGTCATGGCATAGCACTACCATTATAATGTATAAAAAAGTACTAATATTAGTTTAACTCCGTTGTGACGCCCGACCGGCCAAAATGCCGCTTCTAGCTCACCATGCTCGCGACAGTCGATTCGTGCAAGGGTTACCACAAAACGTATACTTACGCGACCCCCCGGACTAAACTCTAGCAATATAAACTAGTGCGGCGTTCCTCAGGCGTCACGTTACGGGCAGGTGGGCGACCCTCCTCTCGCCCATACAGCCCCACAGCATTGCCCTGTCTAGAAGATAACCTAGGTACTATTACTTTTATATTATGACACTACAATACAACGCCTATAGGTACTCGGAACAAATATATCTTGCAGATCATGCAAACTTATTTTGTCCCGCAGCGGGAATTGAACCCATAGTAGGTGTACCTCTTACGCCTAGGCCGGCTGTTCACCAACCGCGTCGGGAGGTCGTCACAAAAATCACATGTGCAAAAACGAATGCTCTGAAATGCTACTCAAGCTCATTGGATTGGCCGGATATTTTTGAAAATATGCAACGAGTTTGCTTGTACCTATACCTACTCTGAATTTTAATCATAGACATTTTTTGTAAATAAGTTTTCTTTTAAAAAACCGACTTCCGCCATTGTATACGACTAAATAATTTTGGATGAAAAAAAAATTATGAAAGAACCATAGTGGTGAAAGGATTATGATACTTTCTGAATGCAAATGCTTGGTGTCTTGTTGAATATATCAAAATTGCCATATGTATGCCTACAATATTTGAGGAGTTCCCTCAATTCCTCATGGATCCCATCATCAGAACTGGATTCTGAAAAAAATGGGACCAATCTGGAAGTATATCTATTCAAATAAAAAAAGAATTTTCCAAATCGGTTCATAAATGCCGGAGATATGAGGTAACAAACATTAAAAAAAAAAAAAAAATACAGCCGAATTGAGAACCTCCTCCTTTTTGGGAAGTCGGTTAAAAAAGAAATGCCACTGTGTGTATAAAGTGTCACATATTATGTGTTTCTTTGTTTACAAAAAATGCCCTAAGATTAAAAATCAGGGTATAGGTTCCTAACTTAGGCCCATAATAACAAATCGAACTTGACTCTGAGAACGATCTTGAGTGTGTTCCAATTTCAAAATTCTCAAACAAAAATTACATTTTGATGTTATCAAGATCGTTGTCAGAGTTGAGTTTGGTCTATTAACACGGGCCTTACACAGTTTCAGAGTTATTTTAATTCTTAACGTAAGCAGAATCTGATCTCCTAGAAAAGACAGTCCCAAGAGGGGACAGTTATAACAATTTTTTTACAGGTTTTTGATACAGAAAAGAGAGACTTTTTAGAGTTAGATGACATCAAAACTATTGTAACCACATACGCCGATGTTTTTGATGAAGCAGAAACGATAGAAATATTGCGTGATGCAAACGTACGTGGTGATGGCACTGTTATCTACGAAAATTTTGTTGAGAGCCTGTTTAAGATGGCACCTGAGCTCTATAATGTTAAGGTAACGCACTTGAAATAATTTACATGTTGAAATAGCTAAATAGCTAAACGCTTTACCAACCTCTTTCTTAGCCATCAAGAATGTTATCCGAAGTTTTATCCCGGGATAAAACCATAGACAATAAGGGGGACATTCGTTTACACAGAACTTTCAACTATGCACAGCAGCGCGCTCCAATCCCACGAACGGGTCTCTCGCTGAACAGACTCTGCCTATATTATACCTTCATACAATACCTTATACTTACCTACTAGCTAAATAGTTGCATAGGTATTTACGTACTTCTAACACTAAATTAAAATGTATTGCCATGGTGTGTCCGGCAATCAGAAATCAGAAAAAAAGGCCGGCCGGCCTAAGAATAGACCCCTCCGTCTCCTTTCGTGGATATGATAAAAGTCATCAGGTATTACACCAGGGGGTGGGCAGCAGCATCCGCCTGAGCACTCGACACTAATACCTACTGCGATCATCAATCCGTCTGCCAATCATGGTGATAATGGCAAATCCCCCCATTGCATTAGGGAACAAGGGGAGACCTCAACCACAGCTGTGGACATCTAACGGCTGATGATGATGTTAATAGTACATTTATAAGTAATAAGTACATAAGTATTTATATGTTTGGTTAAACTTAGCATGTTATAAGTTGTTAGGAAGTTAACTAAACTGAAAGGTAACGGGGTTGCGCTTTTTGAATGTCAGCTAGTGACTAAAAGTCAGTAAAATTGCCGTTATTCCCTTATTTCTAAATTTCTACACCTATACCTACCTAATATCGAAACACATTGATGACTAAAATTCTTAATAGCTATGATATCAATACAAAAAAGCAAAAAAGGAGGAGGTTCTCAATTCGGTTGTTGTCCCATTTACTATTTTTTTTCAGAATCCAGTTCTGATGATGGAATCCATGAGGATATTGAGGGAACTCCTCATATTGCAGGCATACATGTAGTGATTATGATATTTTCAGCATCAAATCAAGCATTTGCATTCAGAAAGTATCATAACCCTTTCACCACTATGGTTTTTTTTATCATTTTTTGTTCATCCAGATATTTAGTCGAATACAATGGCGGAAGTCGGTTTTTTAAATGAAAAGTTATTATGATATTTAGTCACTCAGAGACATTCAAAAATCGCACCCCAGCCCTTCCTAACAGTTACCACCACATGCCTAGGTACTGCTACACGTTAATATTATTGTGTTTTACAGACGGACTATATTTACGAAAATCCAGATGAAGATCCTTCAGTGCCGCCAGAACCTATAATTGAAGAACCTGAAGAACCTCCAGCTCCAGAATCTTCATCGCCGCCGCCACCTCCACCTCCACCTCCACCTCCACCAAAAGCCAAAACGAAGAAAAAATAAATAAATCACTTCAGTACCTACATGCAAAGTAGTTTAGAAAGTAATTGTCAAATAAATAAAATATCATATAATATATTCGCATTCTGCGTCTCTTCATAAAGCGTCAACACAACACACCTATTGAATTTCAGGTCTATAGGGAAAATTAGTCCGATCGAGGTGACTAAAGCAATCATAAAACTGATAGGTAGGTAGGGGGTCATTCCCAGAGGTACCTGTACAAGAATCCTGATGAATTTGCTTTTGGTTTCTTGTATTTTTACAATTTACAAGTACCTACCCATCATGTACCTATACACATCGGCATAGATATTAATATCTCATACCTACGTACATTGATATAAAAGTAATATCCCCCGAGGGATCAGGTTAGGGGATCCTGTTGGCCTCACTCGTCAATGCATAGATAGGTATAGGTCTATGCCCAAGCGCGCACTGGCGCATGGCGGCTAGGCCGCTTGCGACCAAGTGCGCGCACTGATCTGATGATACAATGCATACATTTCGGTGGCCGCTGCGGCCTAGCCGCCAGTGTGCGTTTGGCTATGTATAACTATATATAACTTTAAACATGGCATTTTATTATTGGCACTCACTACGCTTTAGGCCACCTCAGAGGACGCATTTCCTCGGAACGGAATAGGCTACGTTTGATATGTATATGGGAGATAAGATATAATCCTAAATAAATCCATGGGAGTTATATTATAACCATGAGTTATTCCATAGATATAGACATTCGAAACTCTTGCTAGACATTCTTTTGTGTACGTTAACTCTTCTGAGAATGAGAGTGGTCATGGCTCTGCCCCCCTATTTCCTAACTGAAAGTCACTCGGTGACTAACATTTGACAAGTAAAATGACTATCATTTGCTCAAATTATCATCTGTCAATTGATGGTAATTTTACTTGTCAAACGTTAGTCACCGAGTGAATAGGGAATAGGGGGGCAGGACATGGTCTTGCATGCTAGTCAGTCAGTGTCATTGTATTTTGTCTTGTCAAAATGTTTGTCTATGGTTGACAAATGGATGACAAGACATCTCTGTGTTTTCAGGAAAATATTCCATATCCATAAAATTTGCATTATTTTGCTATTTTGGTTTGTGCTCTAATGTAATTTAATTAAGAATATTTATAGTGAGCTTGTATATATACGGATACCGCTACATTTAGTTGTGTGAGATTGATAGTTACTAGAAATAAGTAGGACATGGATCTCGAAGACAATGCAATGGGTCTAACCCAAGAACAAACCGATAAAATACTACAGTTCCAAGATCTTACTGGAATAGAGGACATGTCGATATGTCGAGACGTTTTACAAAGACACCAGTGGGATTTGGAGGTAATACTCATTCATCATTAGAAGTTTGTTACCTTCTACCAGATATTGGGGCATCTAAACCTAAAAAAATTACAAAATTCGAAATGGTTCATTATCATATTATTATGTCTTTAATTCATATAAAAAATTCAGACAACATTTTTTCCGTTTCTATTTTTTGTTTTTATTTTTTCTGTCATTTTTCAGGTTGCTATACAAGAACAGTTGAATATTCGAGAAGGCCGGCCGTCTGTCTTCGCCACAGAAGCGAGAGCTCCCCCCGTGGTCCATGACCATATAGCACAGCATGTGTTTACAGATGAACCCCCAGAAGGCCCTGGAGGGATGCGAGGCCTTCTTAGCTATGTTGTGAACCTTGTTGTATCCGTCTGCTACAGCACATTCTCGTCAGTCTTCAATCTTCTGTTAAGTTTTCTCCGGACTGATGATAGGAGATGTAAGTGTGCTGTGTTATCCACCTAAACATACAAAGGCTCAAAACTTGAATCTCCTTGGAATCTTTCTCTTAATACTCTCAATTACATGAAATCATGCAGTTTACTGGACAGAGGCAAGTCGAAAAATATTAATAGTGGAAATGCAAAAATAAGAAAGCATGTAGAGCTTCAAGGAGCATTTTTATGTTTTATTTTTAAAAAAACATAAATATCCCTAATATATTTTTTCATAAAACTTTTATGCATATTTATGTATACTATGTATTAGATATTGTAAATAATTTTTATGGTCCTATTAAGTGACTTATAAATGATTTCAATAAAGTATCTACGTATTACTTAAACCCATAACAGGTATGGGTTAAACAAAAGCATCGCCAATATGGGTAAAAAATAAAAAAAAATATTGAAGAAAGTTGGATGAAGGCGAGTGTTCTTGCATGCTCTTATTTTCTGGCTGGAGCAGAGAGGCATCATGAAGGTTGGCTGGATGAAAGTGAGTCAAGTACTGTATGCCCTTATTCTCTGGCTAGAACTGAGAGAGGCAATGTTTGACGACCTCTGTGGCGCGGCGGGCGAAGATTCGCCTGCGACGCAGGAGGTTGCGTTGGATGAAGGCGAGTGTTCTTGCATGCTCTTATTTTCTGGCTGGAGCAAAGAGGCATCGTGAAGGTTGGCTGGATGAAAGTGAGTCAAGTACTGTATGCCCTTATTCTCTGGCTAGAACAGAGAGGCATTGTTTGACGACCTCTCTGGCGCGGCGGGCGAAGATTCGCCTGCGACGCAGGAGGTTGCGGCTTCGATCCCTGCCTCGGAACAAATATTTGTGCGATCTACAGATAATTGTACCGGGTGTTCTGGGTTTTCTATGTAAGTATAATAAAAATATCTATCTATGTAATGTATTATATTAAGTATATCAGTTATCTAGTTGCCATAACACAAGCTCTGCTTAGCTTGGGGCTAGATAATGTTGTGTGAAATGTCCAGCATTATTTATTTAGTATTTATTTATTTATTGTGAAGGTCAGCAGAATTAAGGTGAGTCAAGTGCTGCATGCGTTTGTTCTCTGGTGGAGCGCAGAGGTATTGTGAAGGTCAGCTGAATGAAGGTGAATCAAGTTCTGGGTGCTCTTATTCTCTGTTATAAAAAATAAAAATATAAAACATATTTATTTAGCGCCTTGCGGCCCATGTTTCGAAACAATATGCATGTCAGGTCTTATAATGTAAAAGATTACTGGCCCACATAAGTTTCGATCCGGTGGGAATATCGGGATAAAAGGTAGTCTATGTTAATTTAGGGTATAGCTATTCCATTCTGTTCCAAATTTCAACCAAATCTGACCAGCTGTTTCAGTGTGAAGGATTAACAAACATACTCACAAACTTTCACATTCATAGTATTAGTGAGATGAGATGAGATGCATATATCAGTAACTACTCTAACTATCAACACGTTGAAGTTTGTATAGAAAAAAATCCATGCGGATGAAGTTGCGGGCGTTCCACTAGTCTACCATATTTGTCTGCATCTTAGCATGTTCCACTAGTCTACCATATTTGCCTGCATCTTAGCATAAGTATAATTAATTTTGGTTTCAGTGGTGACTGACCCACTGGGAGATGTCATGGGTTTCATCAACAGCTACTCAGCTAAGTACAACCCTCACCCAGTGTTCTACCAGGGCACTTATGCACAGGCTCTCAATGACGCCAAGAATGAGCTGAGGTTTCTTGTTGTATACCTGCACTCAGAGTCAGCTACCGAGACTCAGAACTTCTGCAGGTTTGTAAAATGAACCCTATAAATCTGTCCACCCAAACCTGCAAAGTTATTTTCTTTCGTTTTCTCCTATAATATATTTATTTGTGTTATTTTTCCTGATGAACACAACACAAAAGTAGACACAAAACTACTTTTGTATTGTGTTAATCGGGGAAAATAACACAAATAAATGTATTATAGCAAAAAACGTATGTCAAGCAAGCTAACAAAACGCAACTTTTGGAAAATACAGGTGAACTTACAGGCACCTGACAGAAAAAAAAGAAATAAGATTATTATTTTTGAAAAGGTTAAAAATAATTGTACCTTAACTATGTAGTTGGTAGGCATATCAATATGTGTTGTGTGGGGTTAAATAGGTCACTGTCTCAGCATAACCTGCACCAGACATGGGTACGATGCGGCGCTGGTTTTAAGAATTAACTTTAAAAGAATAATCAGAATAATCAATATATTGGCAAATAAAACATTTACATGTCAATCAAACAGATATAGTATAAGTAGTAAGTACATTGTCACTTCGCTTCAAAAAATGTATAAAGGGATAAATTATTATTATATAACTTAAGTACCTACTTAAGACTTAATATAAATTAAGTCAGTAATTCAAATTGTAAAAATAAATAAATTAGATACAAATTGTAGACAGTCATATTAAGACGATTCAAAACTAATTTCAATGAATAAAATTAATTTGATTTGATTTGAAAACACCCGTAATTCTCACTTAATTGACTTTTATCTCGTTTTTAGGACAGCCCTATCAGACAACGAAGTTATCACCTACATAAACACCCACGCATTATTTTGGGGCTGCTCTGTGGACACAGCTGAGGGTTGGCGCGTCGCCCAATCCGTGGGCGGGCGCCGGTTCCCGCTCATATGCGTGGTGTGTGTTAGAGATCACCGCATGACGGTGGTCGCGAGAAGCGAAGGGTCGTGCTCGTCGCCGCAGCTACTGACGCGCCTCAGGCGGGTCGTCACGGATAATGAGCTGCATTTAGCTGCGGCTAGAGCTGACAGGTAATTATACTTCATCATCATCATCATCCTATAGAAGTCCACTGCTGGACCTCCCCAGTATAATGAGACTCCAACTTCTCGACCCTCTAATTCTAATTCTAAGTGGGGGTGTTAAGACCTGCACTGACGTCCCGCTGTGGGGTGTATTATGCATTGTCCCCCTGTGCTAACCCTACCCCAGCCAGCCCAGCTCCTTAAAGTAACGGAGCAGGACTTTGGGTTGTTGGCAACACCATTGAAGTGTGTCCGAAGGCGTCGATGATGGAGAGCAGGAGCTCCTGCAAACCCTCGACCCTCATGGTGAGCCCGGTCTTCTGCTTGGGGTACTTCGGGCTTCACGGTGTAGTGGACCCGCGACACGTACAGTGTGGTGGGTACCTCTGCACGCAGCAAAGACTTGCTGGCTCAGTCTGATCCGCACGCCAGTTCCGCACTGATTTCTGCAAGTGGCCTTCTTCCTTCCCACTCTAATGAAGCCCTCCTTGTCACATTGGTCCTTGTCCAGCAGTGGATTAGATGTCTACCGGCTGATGAAGATGCTAAAAGACTGGCGTTGGCCACTATTGAATTAATGCAGCTGTCATCGTTTTTCTATAGCAATGCAATTTATTGCTTGACTAGGTATACTTTAGTCAGACAAAAATAAAAAAAAAAACATGAATCTGTTGTCATCGTTGAAAAAAGTGCCCACCATTACTGATGATATTGTGGTGTGATGGTTCACTATAGTCGGACTATAGTTTTTTAACCGTCCACTTGTTTTTATTAATTGGTTCCTGCACTGACACAGTGTTTGTTCATGTGTTGATGATTAAACTTGTTTTCTATCTGATTCTAATTCAATAACTATTTGACATTTCAGGGTAGAAAGGGAGGTTAATCAACGGCTCCGCCTAGCGCAAGACGAAGCCTACGCGGAGTCCCTTGCAGCCGACCAGGAGAAGGAGCGTAGGAGAGCCGCCGAGCGCTCCTTGCAGCAACAACGTGATGACGCGGTCAAACAGATGAAGCAGGAGGAAGAGAGACGGAAGCAAGACGTAAGAAGCTCATATACTAGCTAGTAGCACAGAATAGCGACTTTTGCTGGGACGCAACAAAGTGCAATTCAGGTCGCATAAGCGCTTAGTGCCTATCGCGATATTCACCTAAACATTTCCGCTCTCTCCTAACGCGTAACTCTGTCGCTGTCTGGCGCGGAGTGAATCAACTCGTAAGGGTTGTCGACTTGTACCTACGAATTACTTAAGTACTTACCGTTTGTTATTATCAATATTGTTATTATGGAGAAATAAAGTAGGTAAGTATTACCTTATATAAGTAATTTAGAGCGGTTCCGAAGTAAAGTCAAATTAAGTACGTAAGTAGATCGGTAAGTAGGTAGAAAATTCAAGTAATTATTTAGGTATCTCCAACCTAGATCATTGCAATCTTGCTAAATGCCTTCGAGCAACACGGACTTCCTGCCGCGGGCCGGGGAACTAAATGCACATGAAATCACACGTATAAAAGGCATTACTACGATATGCACCTACAGACAATAATTAATGTGCCTACATCAATCAAATAACTTACCTTTCTTCGTCCTTCGGCAATTTAAAAAATAAAATGTTGTCTCTGTTTGTGATTTGACTACTGCATCCATTTTCAGCACAATATGCACGCGAAGTCATATTTGCGCGGGAAACTTATTGTGCGAGCGCTCAGGCTTGCGCCCGACAACCGAATGTCACTTGTTCTCTTTGGGGAACGGTTTGGATGTAGGTAAATAACGCGCGACCTTGAGCGAGTGGTGGTGGCCTGCCCGTACCCTTCAAACCGAAACACAGCAATGCGAACACTACTGCTTGGCGGCAGAAATAGGTACGGTGGTAGTACTTCCCCGGACGAACTCTTTCACAAGAAGTTCTACTACTAACCTACTTTACCGAATTTTTTTTGTTAGCGTAAGGCGTGCGTCAGGTCGAGCGCGCGCGACACACCTTACTGAATAAACCCGGCTTGCCGGGCGTTCCGGGTACTTGTAGCGTTATACCTAAAGCGCGGAGTGCGCCACGCCTGATAGTAGTCAGGTACTGCAGGTTAAATAAGCCTACGCAAAGTCCTCACAATCGATCAGGAGAAGAAGCGTATGAGAGCCGTCGAGCGCTCTTTGCAAGTGCTGGTAAAATAACAGGCTCATGAGGCTTTATACCACAAACACAGTACACACACACACACACACACACACACACACACACACACACACACACACACAAGCACTTTTGTGAAAGGGTACATGTACTAATCATTTTATGTCATATATTTTATTTTGTATGAACTTCACATGGTGCAAAATAAATGGTTACTGATTAGCTTTCGTCTCAGGGCGCAGTGCAACGCCACATAGGGTGCGTTCCAGGTGGTCGTGGCCTGTGAAGTAATGCACTTTCTGCCATTGACTTAATTAAAATAACATGGTTGCAGATAGTGGAGGCCCGCGCGGAGACAGCGGCCCGCCTGCCGCCGGAGCCGGCTGCGGGCTCTGGGACCGTAGCGCTGCTCATCCGGCTGCCGTGCGGAGAGCGACTAACTCGACGGTTCACCGTCAAGCACACCACTAAGGTATTGTCCCTATAGACAACCGGACAACTGGGTAATACAGTTCTTAAAATGCTGACCACGAACCACACGATGCACTTCTAGGAAAATAAAAAATAAAAAATGGGAAATTTTGGGCCTAACTTATAGTTTACAGTAAAACCTAATTGAGAATCCTAGGTCCTTAAATTCGCACGGGAAACTGAAAATACTTGTTATGAGGAAATGCACATAAAATTGTGTTGTTTGGACTAATAAATTATTTGGGTTAGTGGTTACTATGAGCCCACTTGAGTCTGACTCGCACTTGACTGGTTTTTTTAACTAATAAGACCTGCCCCAGTATTGTCTAAAGAACTGGTAATCGCTTTTTTTTTCTTGAAATTATGCAGTACATTGCGCCGTATGCTTTAGCTTATTGTCACAAGCAGAAATATTCAAAACATAAATGCGCAATGTACTGTAAAATCGGAATCGAAAATTATCAGTTTGTTAGCCAATAAAGGGGCAGCTTAACCGGTTGATTTGAGAAACTAGGGTCCATAATAGGGGTACATAATACTTAAGCGTGTGGGGTACCTACTTGGCAAGTCTCTCATCCGAATTTAAACCACCCTTTCCTTCTAGGACCTATACGACTTCGTATTCAGCCACCCGCAATCCCCCGAAGAGTTCGAGATTACAACCAACTTCCCCAAACGCGTGCTGGCTCGCGGCACGTCCAGCTTACACGAAGTTGGACTCAAAGACCGGGATGTTCTCTTTGTCAATGACGTGAACGCATAACTCGAACACTATAATAAATATTATTGTGAATATAGCTGACATTTTAATGGTAGTTCCTAGATAGACATAGGTAGGGTTGAGCTACACTACATCGCGCTACATGGCTGTCATGTTGAAGTGTATTTTGTATAGAATGACAGCGGAATACAATTATTATAACAGTAAAGGTGCAACTTCACTTGGTGTATATTTGCAAATGTTTGCGTTATTTATCCAAGGCAAAATTAACCATGACTCAATCAGAACACAATGTTGTTTGCCTTGGCAAAATAATCCAAACATTTACGCAAATACGCCAAGTGAAGTGCCTCCAAAAAACGTTGTGTTTGAAGCGTTTGTCAAATTTTTACGCCAAATCGGCTGGGACGGTTTAAATGAAATTCGGTACATAGATGCAAACAAAGGATACATTTTTATCTCGTAATTTTTCCGTGTAACCGTGGTATCGTTAGAACAAAACACTCTTAATGAGATGGCAACCAAAAAGTGCGAACTCTACGCGATGTAGTGTAGCCTGACCCTGAGTGTATGCCCACCAAGCATATAAGTGATTTTATGTGAAGGGGAAGAAATCAGCTATGTATTTATATAATGACTGAAACACAAATGAATTGAGGGATCACAAACACGCATTAATTCGAATCTACGCTTTGTGTAGTATCACCGACATCCCTATTTAGTTTGTTGATTCGGATGAATGGCACTGCATTAGAATGCTAGTATGACAGCAATACTCCATTCAAATTAATTAACAATTGATAACAGGCAAACAGAGATTATAAAGACATATATAATCGTTATGAATTTTATTAGGATGCCTGAATAAATTCTGTTTCTTATGAGGAGTGTATTTCAAGGGCACGAATCCTCAGCATACAAACGAAGTTTCCTCCTATCTTGGATGATATCTCATCTAACTCCATTAAATTTTGTAAACATGATCAATACGCTTATATCTAGACCCCCTGGTTTGTCAATTTCTTATAAAAATATATAGTATCCAAATCACACCGGCTTAGATTTTTATACGGAAATCGTGCGAGAGAGGTGCTTGGGCCGGATTCAGGGGACGACTCGACTGTGTCTCGACAGGCTGGAGACCAATAGGGCCACTGACTTCAAGTCCTACCCTCTTCAGGTTCAGGTGAAAGTATGAGCTCCTTAATCCGGATTTCTGGCCAGCTGGCATTGTTTACGGACGCTATAGACAGCAGTTTTGAAACGAAATCCCTCAAAAGATGTAAAGTGATAGTTTTACGTATAAAAATGTTACAAATAAGGTATATATCTCTATTGGCTTGTTGTTTAGGTATAATTTATTGTACATTTCCCATGTAGCCTGAAATAAATAAATAATAATTATTATATACTATGCTAGTTTGATTATATACAGTTGAATGGGAAACTGACAAATCACAGGTCTAAATATTAGCCCAGATTTTGTCTTCAAAACTTGAATGAATATCTAAATGATGAGCAAATTTCGGTTTGTATGGAGCAGACTGGCGGTACACTTCCCTTTCACGCATACAGTGAGTTTCAAAAATGTTGGTTTTGTAAATAACTATACTTTGACGTGTCGTGAACATTCAAATAACTACCGAACAGCGTCCCTCCATAAAAGTGCGTTGACCATAGTTAATATAGGTACTCATCTTACATGGTACCTGCTCTTGATTTATTGATGTATGTTTTTTATTTCGTAGCAGTCGAAATTTACTAAAGTTTGATATTATACTTCATGGAGATAAAAATGCATGATGAGTCTTGTGTAGAATTTAAGCCATAAAATACAATGCATGTTTGGTCACTTTGAAACTGATGTATTGCAGCAACTCTTTTACATGTTGTGAGTGTTACCATGGTATTAGCAATATACTTCACCAGGTATTCCGTTCCGAGACCTGATGATCACGTGGGTAAACACCAGCCTACGCCATCGCCAATGAGAATGGCGACAGTTTCATTGCTACCTAGCGTGTTAGCTAACTCCCCGGCCCTTAGAATAATTAATAGCCCCGACCGATTACCTGACCGAATATGATAATTCCACGAGGTTTTTAAGAAAAAAACAAGTTCAACCTTTAACTTGATGTTTCATTTGATTAGATAAACAAAATGACAGTATATTTTTTATTTTTAGTTTAATTGTTAACACAATGATACACAGTAAATATTTTCGTAATTCCGTAATTGTTGTAATAAAATTGCAATTGGATAGTGACGTAAGCTGGTGTTACTCTCGGAGTGGCATACGTTGGATCATGGGTGTTACGACTCCGATGCGATTTGATCGACGTTGGATCGGCTTTCGCTGATTGATGGATATAGGTCGATAAAACCTTAGAATAATGACTAGAGCACCAATTGATCGACAGTCAATCAAAATGTTACGGCAGTTTTTTTTTCACATGGATATTAATGTACGTGTGTACAATTTTGTTGTTTAATTTTCTTGAACACCCCAAAAAACTAAGACCCGACTACGCCCGTGCCCAGTCGATAACAAATTGAGCAAAGGGCAGATCGATTTGATGTACTTAGAACTGTCGATTGATGTCTGATCTCGTTTTCCTATTGATCGATGCGATGCGTCGGTCGTCGGGTGTGGTAACTTCATGTGACACTTTTTAACTGAAACCTGTCAGTTTGACATGTGTATGTTTTCACGTAAATTGTAAATTAGTGGGTGGAATAAATGGGCATCATGGCATGCCATAGAAAGAGGTTTTACAACATGGCTATTAACTAACTTGTTTACTAATAAGAGGTAGAGTGAGTAAAATGTGTCTGTCAAAATGTCGATTAGAGTATTTTGTATAAGTCTGATCTATAGGTACCTACCTACTCATCATTTGGTTTTGGGGGCAGGTATTTTTATATTAAGTACCTATTAGGAACATTGTTTTAGGTTACCGCTCGGTTCAATCAGGTTTAAATTTTATTGAATAATAGATAGTTTAAAAAAAATAATGGACTTATTATTTTCAAAATTAAATAAGTAGGTATGTTTTAAGTTAAACATGTTTTCGCTTCAACTCTTTGAAAATGCTTTTAAATTTTTGTTATAAGGTTTATGGGTACCGCAAGACATTTGTAGCTTTTCCATACATCCAGTTTTGAATTTCTTGATCATAGTAGGTACAGTTGTTCAGTCCTCATCCCACTGCTGAGCCTCTTTTCGCTTGTGCTTTAATTTATGTGTTTTCACAAGAAAAACGCTAGAAAAGCTGAATATAAATGACCATAATGCTAGCAAAAAATACTCTAATTCTGATTCTCGTAATTAATTAATATATTCAATTAATGAGCAATATGAAAATTGACGCTAGGGATGTTCATTAGTGTCTCCATACAAAATCCGTGTTACACGACACCATACGTCCGTGTCAATTGTTTGCTAAATACTTAGACACAGGACTCATGGGTGGATGCTGCTGCCCATCTCCTGGTGTAATACCTTAGTCAGCTTTTACGACATCCACGGGAGGAGACGGAGGCGTCTATTCTTAGGCCGGACACACCACGGCACAGTTATCGCAAGTAACCTCCTTATTTGTGATTTATTCTTGTGGACTAGATCTAAGTTATTTAAGAAACAGTATGTCTGTTATAATCTTGCTGTTGCTTACATTTTAAGTTGGTTTCTGCTGTTTCCATTACTTATTTCAAGTTTTGTTTAGTTGTTAACTTATTATGATTTAAATTTGAGCGAAAGTACAATCAAGTATAACTTGTGTATGGTATAACTGCGCCTGCTATTTGACTTTAATTTTAAAACGTAAAGACATTATTGTAGGCAATTGTACAAAAGTTAGGCCCTCCATGATCTTTTGGTAGACACGGAAAATACCTTCAAATTTTCATTCCATAGAAGCCTTTTGTATCTACATACTTAGACGATTTGCCAAAAAGCATTTAATAAAACAGATAAAGAAAATCGGTAACTTAAATACCGATTCTACGTGATTTGTGTAAGATGCAGTGAGAACGATGATGTGGGATTTAGTTTTGTTTTGTATAAATATAGTACTATTTCTTTCGGAATAACTGTGTTTTCATTTTATCAACCTTTGGCCTAATTTCACCAACAAATAAACAGGCCTTTAAACAACTGTTTAGCTTAACCAATGCTTTTTGACAGTTGTTTTTAAAGATTATCACATTGAGCAATGGTTACAGTAAACGCCCGTTTATTTGTTCGTGAACTTGGACCTTATACTTAGGTATTCATTTATTTAACCATTTCGTTACATTGACATATCAAATACGCAAATAATAGTCGCACAATTTAAGAAAAAAAAAACAAAAAAATACAACTTAACAGTCATCATCATCATCATTATCAGCCTGCAGAAGTCCACTGCTGAACATAGGCCTCCCACTCCCAAAATGCCACGACGAACGGTCCCGAGCCTCCTCCATCCACCGACTTCCTGCGACTTATCAGTATATTCCAGTATAACACAAAATACTATGAAGAAACAAATAATACTTCGGTAGGCACAGCAGATACTACACATGCAAATGGTAAATGGTAAAATGGATTGACATTAAAGGACTGTTTTACTTTCTGTTTCAAGAAGAAAAGACGAAGAGTTTCTGTTTCTGATGCATGAGGGCCAAATGTTTGCAAGATCTGCAAATCGACCTCTGTAGCGTGGCGGGTGAGTGCCTAGCTGAGATGCGAGAGGTTGCGGGTTCGATTCCCGCTGCGGGACAAATGTTTGTTTCGGGTCTGGGTGTTGCGGTAACATGGTACCTACTCGTAGTGCCTGATACACACGACACAGGGAATCCTAGACTATGTATGTGACTGTTTGGTGTTGTTTATGTTATATTATGTTTTAATTCATTTAGAGGAAGCGGTACTCTCAATTGTAATGATACAAGCAGGTAATTTATTTAATTTTTGTTTATTAAAAATCAACAGCACCAAAAATAATAAGAAAACAATTCACATGGAATGTAGGTAATTTCAATATTTACACTTATGTATATGTACACAATAATTTACGAAACAATCATATTATTTCTAAATTTAATCATTTTGTGACTGATAAATATTTTTTTTAATATATTATTCTGAAAGGGGGTAGTAAATTGGTAAGAGGAAGTACGTAAGCAAAGCTTAAGAATAAGTTAGTAGTTAATCCTACTCAATTAAGATTGT
Organism: Epirrita christyi; assembly: GCA_951392215.1. Classification (NCBI taxonomy): domain Eukaryota; kingdom Metazoa; phylum Arthropoda; class Insecta; order Lepidoptera; family Geometridae; genus Epirrita; species Epirrita christyi. The sequence continues at coordinate 8,056,246 of OX595850.1, forward strand.
ATTGTTTGTTATGTATTTTAAATTAATCATGGCTCAATACAAAAATACTGGATTCCCATGTTTCGGTTCCCTTAGTTACATGCTGATATGTGAAATAATACCATGATATCCGATTTTCATATTTCTTTCTAACACATTGTTATTGCAGAACTAACACAATACTAAACTAAAAAACTGACTAGTGACTAATAAAAAACGTAACGAATCAACAGTTTTCTTTAGAAACCTGTCAATTAGATAGTTGTATTTTATCCAAATAACTATAGGTCGCGCAACGAGTTATGAGCGCTCGGTGAAAGTGGTGGGGTTGGTTGCACATGTGTCTTCACTCTCTCTCCCGTCGCGCCTCTCTATACAGACCCAAAAAATTACTACTGCGCATTGAAGGTCAGCGCTCATAACTCGTTGTGCGACCTATAATACCTACGTCCTAATGACCCTTATTGCATAAAATGTACAAGACCTTTACAACATTGAAATAAGTTACAAAGTTATTTACCTATTGTGGATGGAATAATTTAAATTTATAGAAATGAAGTGGATTTTATACAACTAGTTTGTCTTTCTGTACATTGAGCTAACTCTAATAATCACAAAATGCATTCTAACTAACTATTACATTCACTATGTCAACGTCTGAATAGAATTGTGGCTTATTAAAAATACTATAACCTAACTAAAACATTGAATTTCAATTTTCTATACGAGCCAAGAGAGTTAAAGACTAACTAGTGGTGACATCTAGTTCTACTTAGTGTACTATTTCAAACTAAACTCGTTTTGATGATTTACATAGACAATAAACTCACGTCTATTTCTCGGAGTGCTACGGATTTCCATGTTTTTTTGATGATTTTTCATGAGATAAATGTAATTAATAATATGAATATTGTGGTCATAAAAATCTATACGTAATTAGGTTTTTCACAACACAGTTTGGTGTTTATTTTTGCTATAGTTATCTTACATGTATGGAATCATAATACCTAAGTGTGAAAGAAGTTGAACTAGAATAACCTCTCTAGTAATTAAATGTAAGGTAACTTATCACCTTAGGTATATCACAATTTCGACGGCGCCCGTTGACTTACCGTGAGCCTTGGAGCCATGGAATTAATAAGTACTGTAGTACTTATTACGTCCATGCTTGGAGCTATTTTATCTTGGTAAGTTTCAGTTTGACAGCTAAATAAGATAAACTGTCACTTTCAACCGCTATTCCCCCCAGTTGTCTATGGTTTTGACCCGGGATAAAACGAGGATTAAATTGAGGGCTGGTAGTTATAGATACATATATAAAATATCTCTAAATAAGGCTCATAGCAGTAAGGGCCTCTTCCACCAGCAGATAAGTGGCAAATAAAGAAAATGATGGACCCTTTTTTTTTCAATAAAATTCTGTCAATTTAACATACTAGATTTGTATTTGGTGATCACATGGTCACCAAATACAAATCTAGTATGTTAAATCTGTAAAAATGTGTATACAACTCTCCTATTGCTCCTATGCATGAAAGGAGCCTTGCGAGGCGCACTGAATCCTCGTGAAAGAGGCCCTAAATAGGCTCATACATTTTGTTTTTTTTTATCTGGCTTCTTGTTTTTGTTTATAATCCTAAATCCACCACTAAAAATGTCGAGTGTCTTTTAAATCTTCATCTCTCATCCACAACCTTAAAACTCACTGCTTTACCCGAATCGCTAGGTACTTTAGCGTTTGTAACACAAGTGCTTGCTTTTCCTTTCCCTTTTGATTGAATGTCTTTGTTTTTCATTCACAACCGTTCTTAACTTTAGCCCATAAACGCGTGTACACAACCCTCCTTCATACCTTGTTTCCTCAGTAGCTCCAGGCCGGTCCGTGTGAACTCTATCGGTCCGCATAAACAGGAGAAGTGCACACATTGACTGGTACATTTCAAGGTGTCTTTTCCAAACATTTCTATTAATAGATGGGCGTCGATTCGACCTTTGTGTCCTTTCCATGAGGGGCTTGACTCTGAGAGAACGTTTGTGACTGTTAATCTGAAAATAGGATCATCAAAATTAAATAAAACACTTTTGAAAACGCAAATTTTTGAAAGTTTAAATCAGTAGGTATATACTATACTCTGATTTTGAATTTTTAGAATCTTAAGTGTCATGTATGTGTATCATATGTGTATGTAATATGTGTATATATAGGAAAATAACCATTATATGATACACATACATGACACTTATACACACAGTGACTAAGATTAAAAATCAGAGTATAGGTAAATAATTTCCCTATAAAAAGTATAGGACGACTTTGACTTTGCGATTTCTGCGTTGTGGGAGATGGGAAAACTACACTCGAGAGCAATGAATCCGGGTCACTTAAAGAATGTTAAAAATCTCGGAAACTAAAAATGATAGATTAATGCAATAAATTGTATTTAATAGACAATGTAATACTCCTTAAATGAAGGTAAAAAAAATATGAGTCACCATACATTTTATTAACACAAAATTACATAAAGAAAAAAACTGCTGATCTCTCCTTAAAACAAAAATAGGAAACATGAAATAATAGTTCATAAAGTTCTTAATTCACTGGATAAAAATAAGGGGTCAGGCAGTGATAAAATTCCCTCATATTTCGTAGTTAGTGCCGCACCTGCTTTGATAGAACCGCTATCTCTAATATACAATAGATCACTCAGAGAAGGAGTCTTTCCGCAAAAATGGAAGGAGGCTCATATTGTGCCTGTGCACAAGAAAGGATCAAAGCTAAAAGCGGAACATTATCGTCCTATATCTATTCTTAACGTATTCAGCAAGGTGTTTGAAAAACTGGTTTATGGTCATATTCTCCATACTGTATCTAATGCAATACCGCCTGAACAGCACGGGTTTTTGAGAGGTCGGTCTACTGTTACCAATCTTTCCATATTCACTAATTTCATACTGAATTCTATGGCTAGACACAAACAAGTTGATGTGGTCTACACGGATTTCGAAAAAGCTTTCGATCGTGTGGATCATTTTATATTGTCTAAAAAACTGCAGCACCTAGGCATTCATGGTGATTTATTGAGATGGGTGAAGTCTTACTTATCAAGACGTTCTCAGGCTGTTGTTGTTGGGGGTTTTCGATCTGAATTCGTGCGAATATCATCCGGAGTTCCCCAAGGTTCGCATTTGGGACCTCTTTTTTATGATATTTATCTTTATGACATCTACACATGTTTTAGACATTCTAAGTATCTCATGTATGCCGACGATACAAAAATTTTCCTTGACATTGGCAATTTGGATGATTGTAATAGACTCCAGGCAGATCTTAATAATCTATCCGACTACTACAAGAGAAACAGAATCAAAGTTAACGTTAATAAATGTAAAATTATCACATTCTCTCGGAAATTACGCTCGGTTAATTTCACATATTGCATTCAAAATACTCAAATCGACAGAGTTAACATTGTTCGTGACTTAGGAATAAATTTTGACTCGAAACTTGCCATGTCTGAACATGTGGATACTGTCGTGAATAAAGCGTATAAATGTCTAGGTTTCATTAAGCGTACATGTCAAACAATCAACAATGTCAATTGTATCAAATGTATATATAACGCTTATGTTCGTAGCAATCTTGAATACGCTTCTTGTATATGGTATCCGTACTACATAACGTATACTCAGCGCCTTGAACGTGTCCAAGAGAGGTTCATTCGTTTTTTAAACTATAAGACCAGGCAGTGCTTTGAAAGTTACGAGGAAGGCTGTCGCTTTCATAAATTAATGACTGTTAGTGATCGTCGGACGGTCATGGACATGTTGTTCTTATATGATGTCATAAACTCGCGGATCGATTGCCCAGCCATAGTTAGTCAGATAGGACTACTGGCCCCGTCTTACAGAACTAGACACACAAGCTTATTTAGTATACCCTCAAGTCGCACTAATTATTTGAAAAATTCTGTTTTTATTCGTATTGTCACAACATACAATAAAATTTTCAAAGATATTGACATATTTGATTGTTCAAAACCTACCTTTAGAGGTAGGATTATGAAAGCATGCAATCAACTACAATAATAAGGCATGGTGGTGGGTATTTTTGAATTACCCACTGGTTATTTTTTTTTTTTGATGGTCTTTGTTTAATATGGCATTTTAGTTAATAAGTAACAAGTTTCACAAGTTAATAAATAGTTTTCTATGACCTACACATAGGCATGATTAGCTTCCTAATGTACTTAAGTACCTTACTAGATTGCAGACAGCTATTGTTTGTTCCCTGCATTTCTTTTTTCATCTGTTCAAATGTAGAAACCTGTTATTGGCCCTATGTTTATATCTCTAAGTTTCTGTTTATACATTTTGTATCGCTGTTGGTTTCTCTCAATAAATAAATAAATAAAATAAATAAATAAAATTTTTGAACTTTATTACGATTTTCTTGAATTTTAATACTTCGTATTGCCTCCTCGTGCTTCCATTACTGCGTTTACGCAGAAAAAAAACAACAAAAAAACAGAAATCAAACAATGATAAATGACAGATTACAAACAAAAGCAAAACCAAATGCTGTAATTTCGTAGTTCCATCTTCGAAAGTGGCCCTTTTTCAAATTTGATTTTTTTATGATATAACTTTACAATAACTAAGAAGTTTTAATACCTTCATTTAAGGAGTATTACATTGTCTATTAAATACAATTTATTGCATTAACCTAGCATTTTTAGTTTCCGAGATTTTTAGGATTCTTTAAGTGACCCGGATTCATTGCTCTCGAGTGTATTTGGAGTTTCCCAAAAACCGCACAGGTTTTTGCTGGTGAGGGTTTTGGTTATGATACGACCTCAGTCGACCCCTTCGAGACTTGCTGCCAATCAGTAAGAGGAACGAAAGGCGGAAAAAAAAGTTTTTCAGAAAATTTACGCATAACTGGATAACTGGTTTTTTTTAAATATCGAAGGCATCATACCAGAGTAGCGTATAGCTTTTTGGTTACTTTTCAGGAGGAACAAAAAAACTGTCTAACTTTTTTCAGAGATGTCAGATCAAACTGAAATTTTCAGGAATATTATCAAACTTTAAATCTAAAACTCTTTCCAGTACTTTTCGTCCATACGCCCATATGGTTTGAACATTTCCAGTGCATTTTGTGTTCCCCTTCACCATTATTATGTATCTGCTGATCTAAATTTCTTCTAAAGGGTTAATCTCCAAAGAATTATAGCTAAAAATTCCACCTTGTATAATTTATCTGATTGATGATCTGAATCTGTGTTACAGCTAACGGCGTATCCTTGCAACATCGGCATCTATATTATTAAAGAATCTCACCTTTCATCTTCCTTCATAGTTTCTTCAAAATTGCTATTGAATAAAATGTCTTGCTCCGTTTTGTTGAAGAATAACAAATGCACTCGTTCACTGAAAAGAAAAAAATATGACTTCAACTCGTAGGTTCAAACCATTGCTAAAAATAATTTTAAAAAGGCAGTGTGTGTTTTTTTATTATATTTGGAAAAGTCTTCTTACCATCTGGGGTTCGATCTTGAAAGCATGAACTTTATAAGTCCGAGCATAGGCGTGATCCCGGTACCAGCTGCCAGTAAGTACAATCTTTTCACTGGTTTAAGCTGTAAAATAGAATACGTTTTGATAAATCATAAATAAACTTACTGCGCATACTTTGTTCAAATATTTTCTAAGCAAACTAAAAAAGCCAAAAACTGAAGGCACAGATACCTATATTAATGGTTTCCAAAAGCATTTTTATACAAATATTTAATTCAATTTTTTTGGGTTTCTACGGTTCATAATATCGTTTTCACACCACCTGCTCGACAATGTCCAATTACAAATCATGCAACCTCAACGCAAAGTACAGCATTGTCTCTCTAGGGATATAAAGTTGTATGAAACTCCCTAGGGATTAAAGTGATTTGAATTTAGAACGTCAAATTCGTGTTGGAAACTCATGGAAAACTCTGAGTAAAAAATGCCCATATGGTATTGTAAAGAGGTTTGTTCGAAAATCGAACTGGCCACTATAGCAAAACTCGAAAAAAAAAAGAAACAAAAGAGATATTTGGTGCTGTGATTTTCAGTGAATTTTATTGCAATATTTTTGCAATATAATATTATGTCAGTGACAATATTAGTGTTAACAAAAAATGTCGAGCGATAATGATTCTACCCCAGAGTTTATCAAAACAGACGATACTTATTTAATGGAGCCCTGGCCTTTTATTGCCTCGCAGTAGGTGTGAAAAGTAGAGTATGCTTCTCTGGAATAAAGCCTGTCTTCGTCTTGGGCAGCTTGAACCTCTCGCTTCACTCAGGACTCTATATAACTCCCTCGCTACACTCGGGAGTTAACTTTAGAGTCCTTCGTTACGCTCAGGGTTCAATATGCCACCCGCGACATAAGACACTGCTTTATTCCCTTAGTGCATAATCTACTATTTTACAATTTGCAAAGCATTTTTTTGGGATTTTGAAAAATGCCTGCATAACAATTTTTTTTCCGGTTTTTCGTTTGTTTATGCCATTCCTGCTACTCTGCAACCCACGGTGGAAAGATACCTTTGGAGGCTCTGCCTCAAAAAGCGTGTGTTTATGTATGTTTTATGTACGTTTGTTCATGTCACTGGTTCTTTCTTGGTAGTGGATACTAAGGGATTACACCAGAGGATGGGCAGCAGCAGCATCCACCTGAGTACTCAACACCAATACTGCGATCACCAATCCACCTGCCAAGTGTGGTGATTATGGCAAATCCCCCCATTCTATGGGGGAGGCCTCATCCAGCAGTGGACGTCTACGGGCTGGTGATGTTGACTACATACCGTTTGCAACTGAAAGTTTCCATAAGGCCCCGACAGCATTACAGCATCGCCCACTTTGAGAGACGTGAGATGTGGAGATAGCGCGCCTTTATCATATCGCTTTACCGCTAGTCGTAGGGCTGGGAAGTCGCCGTCTGCACCCCAGCCATCGCCCACCGGGGTGTAGGATCTGACGCTTTCTGAACCTGAAAAAGTTATACATTGTCGTGGTTAGACTCACCCCTTTCGGTATTGCTACAAATGTTCTAGCACATCTTGTATTTCATGAGTATTTCACACATCTTTTTTGATTTCTCTAAAGGCGCTTGTACACACCGGGCCAACTGTTGGGTCAAGTTGGGCCAGCATTGGTGATAGCGTTTAGACCTTGGGCCAATGGCTGGGCCAAGCGTTGGCCATTTGCCAAGGTCAAGCCACACGATCTGTAGATGAGTTTATTTTGTTATTATTTGTATTTTGTTTGTTGTAGATAAAAATTGTACTTTACCTACTTCTTATTAAAAAGACATTTTATTAGTGACCCTTTTCAAAAAAAAAGGGTCACTAATAAAATGTCTTTTTAATCCTTATTTTAGAATAGCTTTTTAGAGCTTATTCGCTTAGCAAATATGTCCAAAAAAACAGTACCTACACATATTTATTTCATATGAAATGTTTCGGGTCCTATTTCATCACACATATGCTGAACCCTAAAAGTTTTTTTTACTAACTGCAGATTTTTGGTGCTTACGATTTTCATTAAAAATAAATACAACATTTTAAAAAAAGCCAATGTGTAGAGTAATATCATCGTTGTTTTTCATTATTTAAAAAAACGCACGTTTGATGAATCTACTTGATAGATAAATATTTTCTTCATAGATAGCTGTAGGGTTCCGCACACGTGTTACGAAATAGGACCCCCAGCATTTTTCAGTACCTAGGTACCATTTACCCAAATATCCATAAGAAAAATTGATGAATATCTTGACATTCCCTTTCTAAAGTAATTTTACAAAATGGTTAAATAAATCTGTAATTTTTGCAAGACAGGACGATGGGCAAGATACTACGTTGGCGCTCTCCCAAGCGATGGTCAGATCAAGTCCAATACACAATGGACCATGACCGAATGTTCTCGCAATGCCGCTAATAGAGCCAAGTGGAGACAGGAGAAAGCAAGACCTGCATAACCAGGCCCACACAATAAAGATTGTCCGACTAAAGAAGAGATAATTTTTGCACAAAAATTCTGAGGCGGAGGAATTCGTGTGGGTGTTTCCATACAAGCAGGCGCTCCATTGACTGGACTACAGTGTCTGCTGTATCGAAAGATGTTCAAAGTTATCTTTCGATCGGCATCTGTATAGAGATAGTAATGTGGGAGAAGCGGATGTTATTGTAGAATATCCCAAAATTTAAAAAGATATACCTAAGCTTAGTGTTAAGCCATAAGCCGTGGTAGTCTTTGCCTAAGAATAGTACTCCTCTAACTCTTCCTTGTGGATGTCGTAAAAGGCGACTAAGGGATTGCGCCAGTCTATGGGCGGCAGCAAACTACAATCACCAATCCACCTGCCAAATCCCCCCATTGCACGCTATGGGTTGTACGCTATGCATGCTTGGGGGAGGCCTCATCCAGCAGTGGATGTCTACCGGCTGATGAAGAAAAAGATAAGCTATTCTGGATTTTGTTTCGACTAAAACAAAATCCAGGTCTAAAATACCCGATCACTTTCTATTGTAATTTTACACAAAGGACGGGAATATATGTGTATTGGGTTATACCACTAGTTACTTGTCCTTGTCTCTGGTTATACTTAGACCAGCTCGCGTAATGAGGGAGATTTGAGTTGATTGAACAGCGCACTTGCGTCTTGGAAATTGGAAATACGAAGCACGCCAAACTTTGTTGTTGGAAAGTGGGAAACTTTCGGCGTGATCAGAGATGGATTTATAAATTAGTTGGAGTAGTAAAGTACCTAATCATTGAATAAATAATTCGTATATTTTTTTTAAATTTCATTAAACATTCCCATAAACAAACTATTGAATGACTAATACAATACAATATCTCCAAATCTAGTTTCATAACTAGTGGGATATTGCAAAAATCCGTATCAATTATCAGTAAGTAACGCATGATAGTGCCAGTTTACCAAAGCATTACATTCCTTGCTAAGACGCATCGAAAGCGCGATCTATGAACGGACTACCTGTAGCAGAGCCATCTATTTTGGTTTTCATAACTAAGATTAATCTCAGTGTCGTCGTGTCCGAGTCTGTCAACTCACGCACCAGTCACACTACGACACAGTCGTTTAAACTCTCATTTTCAGACTTGTCAATATTGACTAGTCGGTATATACCGACTAGTAAAAATATAATAATTTTTAAAAGACTGGTACCAAAAAAAAACTTTAAATAACTTGGGTTGATGGCTTATTTGTTTATTGCTATATGTATGAGCTTTTGTACTACAAAGCTGTTTTTATTTTGTTTTAATTTTAACACAGTATATCCTACTAATATTATAAACGCGAAAGTTTGTGAGTATGGATGGATGGATGTTTGTTACTCTTTCACGTAAAAACTACTGAATGGATTTTAATGAAACTTTACAATAATATAGCTTATACATCAGAATACACATATACACTATATACACATAGGCTACAATTTATAAAGATATTGAGTGAATTGTCCATAATATGACGATAAGTGTCAAGTAATTAGGAAAAAATCTACCATCTGCGAGCTAATCTGGCGTGCGCTGCCAAAACCGCTAGAGTTACACATAATGTAATGTATGATAGAAATGTTTATCTTAAATAGTCCTACAAAAAAGCCCGGCAAGATATATATCTATATCTTATGTGTAAGCCATTACAGCCAAAATGTGTATAATATTATAAACGCGAAAGTTTGTTACCTATTATGTTTGTTACTTCTTCACGCTCAAACAGCTCAACGAATTTGAGTGAAATTTGGAGTGGAGATACCTTATACCCTGGATTAACACATAGGCTACTTTTCATCATCATCATCATCATCAATTTTCATCATAATTCACGCGGGTGAAACCGCGGGGCTCAACTAGTTCTAGTATAAAGTACCTACCGTCACTTAATTGTTATCACCTTATTTAGGATGACTTTATTTTATAGAACTATAAGTGAAAACTGTTAAGCAAATGCGTTTCTGTATTGACTGTAACCATTCTTGTTCATACGCTGTTTGTTTTCCAAATACTTAAATAAAAATAAAATTATAATAATAAAGTTTTTATTCAGACAACTCATTAGTCCATATTGTTAGTCAGCTTATGAGTAAGGGTTAGTATTAATAACTAATACAGCTGATGCGAGGAATAACAGCTGATGCTGTTATTGCTCGCGCGCACTCTGCTAAGCAGTGAGGCAGTTTTTTCCGCCAGATGGCGTCAATGGTGTCAACATATACGTGGTCTTATTAAAACAGGGCTCGCTTTCGGACCTATAGACACCACCGCCATAACGTGACTGAGCCGTCCCATGTCCATCACGTGACAGTCTACGTCAGCCTACAACATTCTTTAATAATCTCGTCTTACCGTGGATTCGTCTGCACTCTACAACGGTATCCCAAAGAGACAACTACGAGCCCCGCTCGTGGTGCTATAGACACCATTGTCGTGTCATGACTGAGCCATCTCGTGTCCGTGACGTGGCAACTTCAACCTAAAACATACTTTTATAGTCTTGTCTTACCGTGGATTCGTCTGCACTCCGACATGGTATCCTGTAGGCACCACCACGGGGCGCGCTCGTGCGTGGCGCTATAGAGACCGTCACCATACCGTGACTGAGCCGTTCCATGTCCGTCAACGTCAGACTACAACATGCTTTAATAATTCCGTCTTACCGTGGATTCTCATATGCACTCTGACATGGTATCCTATAGGCACCACCACGGGCCCCGATCGTGGCGATATAGACACTATCGCAGTGTCGTGACTGAGCCGTCCCGTGTCCGTCACGCGGCAGTCCACTGTCCGAGGAGATGGGATGAGGGTCGGCGCGCCGAGGGTCGCTTCGCCGAAGGCTTTCCACACGCCTGGCTCGGATTTTAGGGATGTGACCTGGAATTGGACATATATAACTTTAGATTTAAGAGTTTCCTTAACCTAGATTTACTTAATCAGAATGTATTGATTGGATCCCACTCTGCTGGGACTCTGGCTTAAGTACCTATATTTTGTTGTTCTGTACCTGTTTTTTGGTGTGTGTGCCGTGGTGTGTCCGGCCTAAGAATAGACCCCTCCGTCTCCTCAAGTGTATGTCGTAAAAGCCGACTAAGGAATTACACCAGGGGGATAGGCAGCAGCATCCACCAGAGTACTCAACACTAATACTGCTATCACCAATCCGCCTGCCAAGCGTGGTGATTATGGCAAATCCCCCTCATTGCATTCAATGACGGAGGCCTCGTCCAACAGTATACGTCGAACCACTGATGACGATTTTTTTGTGAATGTGATTTTTGGACTTGAATTGCTCGATTTGTTTTGGGATTTGTTTACGTACACTATAGTTTTTCTGAGTTGCAAATAATATTAAGGTTGATTAGTAACGTTTTTTGTTTAATTTATTTAATTTTTGCGTTAAAACGTATTGCCCAAAGACCATTAAATGCAATCATGAAAACAATAGCGCGGGCCGTGCTTGTAGCATGGTTTGGTCGCATGTAACAGGAGTAGGTAAATTCACCTAGTTTGAAAAAATCATTGATTAGATTAATTAATAAAATACTTTTGGCTTTGACTGAATTCGCCAGTCATTCAAGATAATTTAAGGCTATAGAAATGAATTCGACCTCACTAATACATAAAGGATGTTGCCGAGAGCTCGTACCAATTGCGTCAAAACCAAATGCATTTCATAAAATTACCCATATTTTTTAAATTACGTAAACAGTTTCGATTGATTTACATGAACCCGTGATCTTGAAATGAAGTTAAATAGGATTTTGTATTGTTTACTTCCGTGCGGTGACGGTGCCATTGCTTGGCAATGAACCTCACAAAGGGAAATTATTGCAGGTAGGTATAGTCTATGCTCACAAACAAAGAGGATGCAATTACTATACGTAAGACCTCAGAATAATGACTACGTAAGACTCACAAATGACATTATCATTCATGACAGGATAGCTCTGTGAAAGACAACGGCTTTTTTAAAATACGTATACTCGATTTACACAAACTAACTAGAAACTAGAAATAACGCATCTCAACTTGCGATGGATGACTGCTTTGATGAACCCAGGTCATCATACTTGGCATTAGTGCTGCGAAACTTACGGATACATGTCATGCCCTTGAGGCATGACATACGCTGTGATCAATGTGGATTATCTGATCATGGATTGTGCCCACACCCCCCCGTAAGTATTGTTTGTACTATCTGCATTAAAATAAAATAAGGACTTTAGTTTATTGTTAGATATTGATTGTATAAACATTAATTTGTTACAGTTAACCCCTGATAAAATACTGAGCCATGAATGTTTCATATTAATTCTAGAAACAACGCCCTTGAATTCTGAAAGTGTACCTGAACCTAGTATTGGTCACCATTGTGTGTGTTTTGCACGCATAAATATTTGGAACCACCTTTTTTTTCCTTTTATTATTATTTATTGGCTTTTGAACATCATGCTTTTTTTTTATAATATTGTTTCTTTTCCTATATATACCCCACTCGACGAATCAACGACACTGTTAACGTTCGCGTGAAGTCAGTGGATAGGGGCGGCACAACCCCGTTCATTGTGAAATTCTATGGGAAAGGCCTATGTCCAGCAGGGGACGTCAAATGGATGAAATTATAATGATGATGAAAATGATGCTACGTACCTATCTAGTGTTTTATTGTACATTAGAAATGTTTTATTGTACCTATACTTGCTACTTTCCTGACTTCACTTATAGCTGGTTATTAATAATATTTAAATATATACCTCATCGAGTTATTAGAACGTCATTGCCTTATACTTAACAGTTACTGATCCCGCACTAGGATCTCCTGTGTCATGGGTATCTCGAGTAGGTACCTACCTACCATGATACCAAAATGTTGGTTATTGTAACTACCTAAGTGCTAAGATTATGCAGACTATTTATGAAGTAAGTTTTTTTTATCAGAACATCCTTTTTATCATGCCAAGGCCCAAAAGATACTAAAGAATGTATTTATTTTAAAACTAACCTCAAAACTTTATGTCCCAAAAACTATGAATTGCGGTCATGAATCTTAAAAAGACTTGTTGGTAAAGCAAAAACGGTTTATTATCCTCATAATACACGAGGTATTGTTTTGACGCAATTATTTTTGGTGTGGTACGAGCTGCCTTGCCGAAACGGCAAGATCCTTTGTACGTGAGGTTTAAAATAGAGGCACTATGCGATCTAATGTATGGTAGTTTCAAAATGTTGGCATTGTGCTACAGATTACATCTTAGGATTACATGTAACTATTGAAAAGTCAACAAATGGCTGTAACTATTGAAAAGTCAACAAATGGCGATAGTAGGCATCGTGCTACGAAATCGTTTCAACAGCTACCTACTTTAAATAAATGTTTTGATACGTGATTTTTTTTATTGTTTTATGGGGTGGCAAACCATTCCATAATCAGAATTCGTCTACATATTTACGCTACATGTCCGTGTTTGGGTCACTAACTCTGTATTGTATATGTACCAAATTTCATCTTTTTTGTCGAGTAGAATCGGAGAAAATATAAAAATATGACAGAGAGACAGACACGAGAGTGATCATTTATGGTTCCGTTGGTACCTTTTGAAGTACGAGACCCTAAAAACATTAAACTCAGTTTCAAGATCAAGTAAGTCCCTATGTGCGACCTTTAGGTCACCTACCCTACTAAAACTTAAATACGGTTGAAAAGGCACGTTTTGAAGCCATTTCAAAATCACAGTCCCTACTCAGGTAGAAGGTAATAAGGCATAAAGGTACTTATGTCATTAACCTCACCTCAATTTTCCCACTTTCAGCGAAAACCCTCAACTGTAACGGCTCGCGGAGATTTGCCTCCGGCACGATTTTAAGGGTCTTCAGGCATCCGTTAGTCGCCACTTCAATCAGTAAAAAACCATCTGTGATTCTTGCACATCCACCAGGATTCGCTAAGGGTCCTGTGTATACGTATATCGTCAACTTAGTCGAGGTTTGTATCCAATCGTAGCGCAGTGGTTGCGGTGAATCGGGACTACTAGCTTTCGTTTGGACAGGAGTTGCCGCCGCCCGTCTACTTATCGAGACCGGCAGCTCGCTGGAATGTATCAAACTCTGCATTATCTTACTGGGCGGAGTGCCTTTATTCGTTTCATCTTTGCTAATTTTCTTTCTAACAGGCGTTATACAATTTGCTAGATTTTCCATTGACTTTCTGACTAGTTCTTGAGCTTTCGATGGTTCTTTTAGCCTATCTGATTTTGATGATATGCTAGATGCGTCGAAGATTTCTTCCGCGTCGGGGACCTCGAACCGTAGGGGGCCAACGAGGCATTTCGCGAGGAGGGAGTCGTAATTGACCCATGGATGTACTTTGTCGAAGAGTTGCGTTGCGTCTATGCCCGCACCGCGCATTAGTTCTTCTGGACCTGGAACCATTATAGGATAAGTAGGTAAGAATATTACAAAATACCTTTTTACCCCAGACTGGGTATTAATACGCCTTTCTCATTAATGGCATGACGGATAGCCTATATTTAAAGTCTTTCTTAACAATATCCATTCTTCTAATCTCATAGAATTCTCTTCAGCTAAAGATTGTCCGGAAGGGATAGCATTGTATTTTTAATTGTCATGTAGTTTTTTTTTGTTTTTATCAGTCATTGTCTATTCTATTCTATCATTGATCGGTCCAAACGGGCCGACCGACAGACACTAGGGTTCTCAATCTGTTCGTAGATTTTAGTGCTTACCTCCAGGATGGTACGGTAAATAATGTGTGATATTGTAGACGCGTCCACGGATCGCTAGCCACGCGTCACCTACAACAAAAGTACAACTGAATTAAGAACATCGTCCTTTTTTTTGAAGTCGTTTAAAAATGAGCGTATATGTTAGTGAAACCTATGCGTACCTTAGTAGGTACTATAACATGTAGAGACTGTCGTTTACTCTCGCGGAAATAGAATTGTCAATGAGTGTACATGTCGCAGTTAGAGAGTTACTACTTAGTAGGAAATAATTTTTCGAAAGGAATAGGCCAAGATAAATTGCATAGACGAATCGGAGCAAAACGAAAAGATCACCCTTTTAAGATAAGTTTATTTTTCTACACTGAAAAAAATAAGCAGTATACCCAATCGATTTTTCGGTAACCATTATTGCTTTGGGCAGTAAAAATAGAGCCAATTGACTTGACAATTAAATTTAACTGGGCGGAAAACAGTTAAGTTGTAACAGTAGATTTTACTGTGTCACTGTCACTTTTTTCAGCCTTAGCTAAAGTCAGAAAACGGTAATACGTATCGGAAACTGATTGTTACAGTGAATAGTAATGTTGAATCATTTCAAATAACTGTTTGCTTCTTACTGTTTCTGACCATTTGTTTGCACGTTTTGAGATCATTTATTATTAATTAAAAATCAGTTTTCTTTACCGTTTTTTTTTTACTGTCCTCGTACATTTGAAATCCACGTTTTATTTTTTTCAGTGTATGCATTCAGCTTCAGGCACCACACAGCCGCTAGTAGTAAGAAGGATCATTAAATCAAGCCAAGCCGAATTTGATGCCAGGTTTGTTCGCGTTGGAAACCAAGTAAATTTAGTTTATTCGATTCAAACTGATCCTTGTTATTTCAACGAATAAGATACTTTTGAATTGGCATTTGGCCCTTCAGAAGTCTTAGTAAGATATATTACTGAGACAACCACACTACACTACATAAAATAGCTTATATGGTATAGTAGGTAGATGATTACCATTTGATTGTAGATGATTACTATCTACAATCTATCAGTCTACATGATCGACAATTAGCACGTAAGCTCATGAATAACGAGCGCTGTCGATAGCATAGCTTTAAATACGCAGATGTTGTCTAGACCTCTCATCACCAGCCATTAGACGTCCACTGCTGGAGGAATCCTCCTCCATAAAATACAATGGGGTGAATTGCCATAATCACCACGCTTGGCAGGCGGATTGGTGATCGCAGTATTCGTGTTGAGTACTCAGGAGGACGCTGCTGCACGTCCCCTTGTCGGCTTTTACGAAATCCATGGGAGAAGGAGGGGTCTTCATAGGCCGGACACACCTCGACCAGACTCTAGCTATAGACACAATATTATGATTTTGTTAGCCTCACTTTCACTATTATGTGTGGAGAGCTCTCTTGGAGAGACGGGTCGCATCCGGCCGCCGACTCCGGTGAGATCCTTGCCGGAGTTACCCAGCCGGATCCAATCCATTAGACTGTGGCCCGGTTGTAGCGCACATTTGTTCCGTGGATTGCCTGGAACCGAAGAGAACACGTATTTTACGTAATGAAAATTATTTATTGTACACCATACAATATCATAAGCACTTAAAAATTGAATAAGTAGGACGATCTATAGTGTTGTATCTTACCTACAAAATCAACGATCCAATTATAAATCGTTGCTGTCGTCAGACTAAAAATCGCATAAACCGCAAGTTTTAGAGACCTGATATTTGGAAGGTTCCTTTGGTGGTCTATAGGGGTGCACTAAGAAAGGCATATAAACAATTCACCCTAACGGGGCAGCGGGGTGTTGAACTTTGTATGGAAAACGAAGTTGTGGGCGTTCCATACTAGTCAGCTATCTAACAAAAATAAAACGAAGATTTATAAGTCAAAATACCTCACATTCTAACTCGTTCAATAAGATTTATTAAAGCTTAATTTGCTGCTCGGTAGTTGCTTGTCTAAAACCGAAAGTTTATATTCGTATAAATAAAACTAAATTGAAAGTTTCAAATAGCGCGGGTAATTTATTGAGTGCTACAAACGATACCAATCTACGAGGCGGTAAATAAACCGTTACGATAAAATCTTTATACAGCTTCAAAATTTATTAGCTGGTTGCCTCAACTTCTATGAACACAAAAAATTGCAACTGTAGTTGAACGAGCGAAGCGAGTTCTCTTAGCAACTTGGTGATTGGCATATGAATGTATGTTAGTCTATCTAGAGTATAACTTTCGAACAGTTTTTCTGATCTTCATTTGTTTTTTTTTTTAAATTTTGGAAATTTGGTAGATATTGGTAAAATTTGTAGGTAAGCTACATCGGTCAGGGGGTTGTTGAGATATTGGGGTCCAAGACGGGGTACTAAAAAAAAGCGGGACAATTAGGTCATGTGGGTAGTGATAAAAGAGATTTGGTTGGACATTTCAAAATTAGTAAAAATCATAATAAAATTTATTTCAATACTTATAGCAATTATAAAAAAATACTTAATATTTATTAAATTAAAAATAAATAAACAAAAAATGAGTTTGGGAGGTATTGTCGACGACCTCTGTAGTGCGGCGGGCAAAGGTTCACCTGCGACGTAGGAGGTTGCGGGTTTAATTCTCGCCTCGGAACAAATATTTGTACGATCTGCAGATATATGTTCAGGGTGTTCTGGGTATTTTCTATGTATAATAGAAAATATCTATCTATGTAATGTACTGTATTAAGTATATCAGTTATCTTGTACCCATAACAGAAGCTCTGCTTAGCTTGGGGCTAGAAATGTTGTGTGAAATGTCCAGCATTTATTTTATTTATTTATTTTATTGTGGTTTTTTTAAGTGACCCTATTTCATTGCACACCAGTTAATATACCAGGGTTACGACTATCTAAAATAGTAGACTGGACAGAAATACGTCCGACGGGGATAATTTACTAGACCCGACCCACCATTTGTTAGTTTCGTAGAACCTCTACGCAGACTACGCGTACGTAGCACACTACGAGAATGATCAATGAGTATTTACACAGCTGCTTTCATGGAACGTAGCAGCTGTTTTTTTAAGCTATGGCTATTCGTTCACAGCTTTTGCTTGGTATCGGTACACAATAGAAAATTTGTTTTTAAATTGTATACGAGGTCAGGTATGAATTATTCAATGTTTGGCCCACATCGTTACTTGCTCGCTCCCATTGTTTTATTTAACCCAGCAGCTCTAAATCATCCATTTTAAAGGCAGGTATGTTTACATTAAAATATACCTATACATTCACACCTAATTCAAGGGTTAGATGATGATTTCCCGGGAGTCGTGTTTCTTGATTGCTGTCTTATGTTTACAGCATTGTTTACTCGTCTCTAATTGGATAACTTTAGGGTGTTCACAAAGCTAAAACCAATTTTCAAGGGGTTAAAACCAATTTTCAAGTTCTCTCAATAAATGGAACAACTAAAACCAACTAAAACAAAAAAACTAAAATCAACTAACTCTTTCACACAACTTGTTTAAAACTTGTTTACGTCTAGTTTTTGCTGCTATATGTTTTTTGTAGATCCTACATTATTTTCTATGACCAGGCCCATGTGTGTGAGGCCTATGTCAAGCAGTGACCTTCTAGAGGCTGATGATGATGATGATGCACATGATTTCTTATGAAACCAATTATCCGTAATCTGCCTATCACCTTGGTTTATATAAAAACGTGTTTGACTAATTCAATGACTGACTGACTATCAACGCACAGCCTATATATCCTTTTGTGCTGTGGTGCGTCTGGCCTAAGAATATACCCCTCTTGCTCCTCCCGTGGATGTCGTAAATGCCAACTAAGGGATTACATCAAAGGATGGGCAGATGCATCTGAGTACTAAACACCAATACTGTGATCACCAATCTGTCTGCCAAGCGTGGTGATTATTGCAAATCCCCCATTGTTTTCATTGAGGGAGGCCTCCTCCAGCAGTGGACGTATTTACGTCCACTACTGGAGGAGGCCGATAAAGAAAAAGCTGATAAGGCTGATAAAGAAAAAAAGTAGATTCCTGAGAAATAAATGCCCGAAATGCTCCACCTAAGGCACTGGTCCCAGAGCCGGCGACGAGCGATAAACGAGTATAGAATGTTGTACGTAAACCGAGTAGCCAACGATGAACTATAAATATAATCTCTCTCTTTTATTTACACGGGAGCGATTATCTTTTGTTCGTTTCTTGGGCGAGAAAATCGCCGATAGCTCATCGCTTGCTCGGCGGCGGCGCGCGGCGGTGGGACCAGTGCCTAAGGGTGTAGTAGGCTGTTGATGTTCGTATAGAAAAAACTCCACGCGGACAAAGTCGCAGGCGTTCTAGTAGTTTATCGTTATTACAGTGCTGATTGATGAGATCAATGACCACATGGCTGGCGCTTACTTTGGTTAGAAAATGAGTATTGCCATGGTAACGGATCGGAAGGAACGGACGGACGGAGGGTAAGGGATCAGAGACCTGAACTCAGTTTTTTTATCTATGGATTATATTTTACAGTACCTAACCTACTAAACCCTAACCATACTACCTTACCTAACAGTAGTTTACATATTATATTATGATGTATGGGCCTCATCATCATCATCATCATCCTGTAGATGTCCACTGCTGGACATAGGCCTCCCCGTTAGAATGCCACGAGGCACGGTCTTGAGCCGCCTCCATCCACCGACTTCCTGCGACGTTTATAATTTATTTACTCCAACGAGTTGTCCGGTTTGTGGTCGCCACTCGAGAATCTTTATTCCCCATCGGTTGTAGCATATGACATATGACGATATGACCTGCCCATTGCCACTTCAACTTGCTAATTCTGAGAGTAATGTCGGTGATCTTGGTTTTTCTAAGGTATTCCTCATTTTAGATTCTATCACGTAGTGATACTACTAGCATAGCTCTCTCCAAAGCCCGTTGCGTGAGTTTGAGCTTGTCCATACGGCGAATAGTTAGCGACAGTTTGTTAGTAAGTAGTAGAACTTCTTGTGAAAGAGCTCGTCCGAGGATGTACTACCACCGTACCTATTTCTGCCGCCAAGCAGTCAGTAGTGCTCGCATTGCTGTGTTTCGGTTTGAAGGGTACGGGTGCCGTTGAAATTATAGGCACATGAGACTTTCCATCTTTATGTCTCAGAGGCGTCCATAGGCTATGTAACTACTTTCCATCAGGTGAGCCGTATACCTGTTTGCTTGCCAAGCAGTACTAAAAAAAAAACCACGACTAGTCATCACTGGCAATATGCACTGATTATAGACTTTCTACTTTGACTTTTTTTTAGGCTTTGGGCCCATGGATTCTTCATCAAGTGAAAAGTGAATGGACGGATTTAATCAACAAAGTAGTATTAGAAAGAGCAATTTCAGAAGATTCCAGGTAGTTTGCCTACATGAAAAAGGTGGCTTGTTCAACGACTATACGGAATAAAAGAAACGTTTCGTTCGGAGACAGATCAATAAATCAGCGCTGAGTTAAAAACGGCCAATTAAACGGCTGTGTTTAGCCTAACCAAAGCTTTTCGATAGATGTTTCACATAATTATTATCTGTCATTATGACAGATAACAAAGTTGGTGAACCTTGGACTAAGTTCCGTTCGTGACCTTTAAAGTTGGGTAATTTCTCTGAGGACTTCAATCTTTAAATATTGGCACCTAATTATTAATTTTGATTGCTTACGTGGTATATATTTCGTAGTATAATAGTAATTTTTTCACTTTTTTAATGTGTTTAGATTATTATCATCAATCAATGCGCAACGCGAACCTAAAAATTTACAAAATCTACTACAGTCATAATATGACTATATGACAGTTATATTATAACTGTCCTTTCCTGCAAATCAAATCATTAAAAGTTCCTACTGAACCCTACTGGTACCTACTGAAGTTATATGCTCGAACTTGGTAGAAGGTATTATTAGGGAAGTTAGAAAAATTGCCTGCAAAGTTGGACTTTCGACACGATGACATGATAAACGAAATACCATGTTAGCCAGTCGCAGTGGTAACAATATTCAGTCACCATTACGATCCAAAAACGAGGATCACGGCTTTTCGCCAGCGGCCTAATTCTCAATTTCGTTCCCTCATTTGCCGAATCATCCACCGCCAAATTGCATATTTCACCCTGAAGGTGAGGTTCAGCTGAATTATAGGCAGGTATCTTGTAGCGAAATTTACCTTAAAACCCGGTAAGATTAACCAAAAAACTTAAATGACTCGTGCGTGATGGCGCAGATATAACATGTCACATAATACATAGTCCAGAGGCCGTAGACAAAGTAACATTCTAATAGCGATGACGCCAGTAGAAAAGTCCAAAATGTATGGGATTGACGTAAGCTATCGATATGTCACGTGGTCTTTTGTATTGAATTACGACTGTAGAAATGGAATCGCTTCGAAGCGAATGCCGTTTGGCTAGGCCCTCAGGGGTGCGATTTTTGAAAGTCATCGAGTGACTAAACGTAAGTAAAATTGCCGTTTATTCCACGATTTCTAAATAATTTTGATGACTAAAATTCTTATACCTATGATATTAATACAAGCGCCTCCTTCAGTTTACCTCCTGAAAAACGGTGATTTGCTGCCTTTTTGATAATATTTAGTCACTCGGTGCTTTCAAAAATCGCACCCCTGCCCCCCTATTCCCTAACTGAAAGTCACTCGGTGTCTAATGTTTGGCAAGTAAAATTACCATCAATTGCTCAAACTATCATTAAGAATTGACAATTGATGGTAGTTTTACTTGTCAAACGTTGTTCACCGAGTGACTTTCAAGATAGGGAAAAGGGGGGCTGATCCCACACTAAGATTCCCCTGCATCGTGGGTATCAAGAACTACGAGTACCATGGTACCCGACCCGTAATTAATATTTGCAGATCATCCAAACCTTTTGTCCCACAGCGGAATCGAACTCTTGCTTCTTATAGTCGGCTACTCGCCTACCATGCCACGGAGGTCGTCATATTCTGAATCAGAACCGCTTACAAGAAGTTTTAAAGCGAAGACCAAAATTTACGGCGTTTGTATTAAGTATGATATATTGGCTAACATTATAACAACTAAGTTGATTTAGGTATCTGCTACGTTCAGCTAATTTATTAATTGAAAGCCTTAGTTCGTCGGCAAAGCGTCTTCCGTTTACCTTCATTTGCTAATGGCTTAAAATAGAACTACTAGATATGCAAAGTGGTCTTGTCCATTATCATAACAGTTTTCTAATGAACCAGTAGGTAGCTTTACCTTTATGGTAAGATAAAGTGTTTGGTTTTTTAATAATCACAAATGGCGTTGCCGTTTTAACAAGAACCTTTTTAAATATTATCTGAGATCTTATGAAACTTTATTTATAGAAATATTACTAATACTAACACGTTATCTTGTTCTTTTAAACATTGTTTTTTTTTTATTTGGTTTGCAAATATTATTAGTCTGTCGAATACAAGTACATACAACATTTAAAAATATAAGTCTTCTAAAAACCGTTGCAAACGATCTAAAAATAGCTCAACTGATACAAATAACTAGAAGCTAAGTTACACATACTGCGTACATGGAAATGTCGTTATGGTTGACATTGTAGAATTGCTCCATTATTTGGATTGTGTAGGAATCCATGTGTAAATCAATATTGACTCAATTAATCCGACACACTGTGTTATGTTGACTTACAACCCTAGAACCGTGAGCTTCGCAATTTTGTGCTCCGCTTTAGGGCTTTTCCGGACTTCTGACATCACGTGCGTTCGTGCAGTTCGTCTGACGACTTCCGTCCAAATTAGCTTTGTTTCGTAGGTTGTATTTTAGACGACGCATAACGTATTTTCGGAAGCATTCAGTGGCTCCAGCGTTTTTCAGATGATCGCAGCGATTTGCTCACCAAGCACATTTGAACACTGAATGTGCATTGGCGGTAGACTCTGGTTCCGTGAATTCCTACTCTTGGTGATAAGTAATTTCCTGCAAGCTTCTGCCAAACGGAGGAGTGACCTACCGACCTAGTAACCTAGTGTTAGTATTGGGTGAATCATCATCATCATTATAATCGTCATCATCATCACCATCATCATCATCAGCCTGTAGAAGTCCACTGCTGGATATGCCTGTTTCCTATAATCACACGACGAACGGGTTTGACGTCCAGTTTGTGGTCACCATTCGAAAACCTTTATTTTTCAACGAATGATTGTGTGAATAACATCTTTAAATGTACATTGCACGGAAGTCGTCGGGAAACGCCCTAGCACGCGTGGAAAGGCCATTTAATCAATTAGGTACCTTACTGGTACTTCAACCTATAAATACAGTGCTTTAATTATTTAGATACTTCACCAGAAGCCGTCACGTAGTTTAATTAAAATAGTTTAATAAGGTTACTCCTAAATATACATACTTTTACCTTTTTCATTTCCAACTCAAACTACCACTCTAACGTATATAGGTATTACAAATGAGATCCTTGCTCTCTTGAGGAATTGTCCTTTTTATTAATTTTCAAGGAAAGGTACGCTACTTATAGAGAAGGTCCAGGACAAAAAATATTTTTCTTTTTTAGGTGATATTGATTTTTCGGGATAGGCCGGATTTTATCACATTTTCGCAGGGATATTATATTGAGTAATAAAATAACATTTATTGAGGCATTGATAATGTTTGTTCGCATCTCGGGAGACGTTGGGCGAACTTTAAGCTGAGCGTGTGTGATATCAACGTAATATGTTAGATTTGGGCACGGACCTGGGTAGTAGGGCCATGGATTTGGGTCTAACTGGCACACGGAAGAAGGACGGAGTTGGGGCTCTACCAGACAATAAATGTATACCGAGTTGGGCATTAGAATTTTTGATGAAGTGATATAAATAATTCATGGGAATTAGAATGAGTCACCGTGAACTAAGTGCCAGGGGCTATTCTCAAAGGTAATTTCGTTCGTGCTGTTTACAAACTGCCTATTAAGGACGGAAAGAAAATTTTCCCTTTGATTACTTAATCTCGGGGCCTCGGGGCGTTGTTAACTATATTGCGGTTGACATTATTTTATTTAAATTGTATTTATGTTTTTATTTATTACTGACAAACAATTATTAAGTTGTTAGACAATTTAAATGATTACGCGTATTGTTGTATATGTGTATTCTGCTAACCTATTTCTAAAGTAGGTTCCGGTTTCAAGTTGGTCTCTGAAACGGAACACAGACACGAGTTGATAGAACAGTACTACTGTAACATGTCCGTGTAAGGTAAAACGTAACACTTAACACTTATATAAGTGTTACTGTAAGTGTAGGTATTCGCTTGTTCTTAATTGAAGGGGAAGCAATATTTGCAATCTTTTTATATCCTTTTACGCCTGACGTGTGAACGTTTTTCTATTTCAGGAGCTAATAAAAGAGATATTTTATCGCGAAAAGAAAAAAGCGGTTGTCGTATAAAACAGAAAGCCGTAAGGGCCCTTTATTAATGTCCCACGGGGCGACGTAATGCGAAATGTTTGTATAGGGTTTATAATAATAAACCGTAAGAATGTTATTGACTTAGGATGTTCAGGGGATTATGATGATAATAAATATGTTTAATCACAAAAACACATTATCCTATACTATTAAACGAGCCATATTAGTATGTATATAATATGTTTCGAGATCTCGAAAAGGGCTCTTACGATTTCGATAAAATTTACTCATATATGGGGGTTTTTGGGGGCAAAGACTCCATATAGCTAGGTTTCATCTCTGGGAAAACGCGTTTCTCCGAGTAACAGTGTTACTCGTTTGGGTGGTTTGGGAACCCTCCAGTTAACCTAGTCACCCAGGTACTACAAAATATATCTATTTATTTTGTGCAGGTACTATTTAAATACCTACAATTAATGCCAAACTGTATTATAGTTTATAAGCATAGGAATGCAGGTTTATACTTTAAGTGTGAATGTGAAAATGCACACTTTTTTCTTATATACTAAAAAAGAGCTGAAATTGGACTTAAATTTATATAGCTAAAATCCTAAAACTTTTATTAGGGTTCTTTGTAGCTACATTCTGTTTTAAACAATCAATTATACCTACCTACTTGTAAGAATCAAACATTTGCTTTTATTGTTTTCTTTACTACTAGATATTTTATTCACTGCGGACATAAGCAACTAAGTTCTCAGCTTAATTCAATCAATCAGAGAATCACATTTTCCCAATCTCATGGGATTGTGATTAGATCACAGTTTCAAATTGTGATAAAGCGGCGGCCGCATAAGCATATTGTCCGCTATAAGGCGCCTAAGTTGTAGGATTTTATAAGAAAGTCCACTGCTGGACATAGGCCTCGCCCATAAAATGCCACGACGAACGGTAAGTAAGCGTGTTTACCATTTACCATTACCATTTTACCAACCCTTCCCAAAACGGTTGACACGATTTAGTAAGTACTAAGGCAAACATTTAAGATGATGCGCAACTTTCAAAATGCTTTTCACACACCAATAATACACATTGACACTGACACACACCCCCACCCTCACACACACACACACTCCACAGTTAATCTGAATAAATAACGGACAATTTAATGTATTGAGGACCGAGGTATGTAATACTACTATTAAACCAGGTAAGCCTAACAAACAACCAACTATCGTAGCAACGAAATAAAAAAATAGAAGAATTATTTTTTCTGAAAAGAATTTTCGAAGTTTATTAAATGAGCACTTCAAACTTGTTGACGGCTACTAACGAGGATGTAGAAAGGAAGCGCCCCGTCAGCTTGGAAAAATGCTCAGTTGCTTTATCACCCTGAACAAACGAACAAAGAAAACTAACTACTGAGGAGAAAAAGGATCGCAGAGCAACGAAAGAAGGCAATATCTTCACTGAGGTCCCATTTCAATAAACAATAAAAGCAACGGAATTTCATTTGCGAAACATGAGCGAGAGATGTATAGCAGAGATATTCATCAATAAAGAACCTATTTCTATCTCTGCCAGACCTATCGACCTGTCTGTTAATAAAAGATGAATGCAAATGTGGTTGCCGGGTCTAACTGTGAGGTAGGCCTTCGACGGAACAAAATATAGACTGACCCCGATACAAATTTGGTCGAATGGTATGATTTCTTTACAAGCTTTTATTTAACTTGGCCTGTTAGGCTGTTAGTACGTTATTTAGTGTGGGGAAAATCTTGAAACTAAATTTTGAACCAGTTCCACCCAACCGATTGAGCTGAAATTTTTCATGCCTGTCAAGTTCAGATAACAATACAATATTTAATTATCGTGTCTGCGAGCCTGATGATGGAAACGCAAGGTGGACAACGGAACTCCTCGTTGATTAATAGTAGCCTGGCAGTGATTAAGCTCCTTTTGATCAGCTAATGGTTCCGATTACTAATTTAATAAAAGTTACATAGTTGAAAAATAAAATTTTCAACCAAAAACTTATACGTATAACAATTAATTTAAAAATGAGAAACTGGAGGTTTTGATTTCCATCAACTCTTGCTAATTGCTAGCCAAAAACGCTAACAAGTAATAAATGAGGTGATCGTTCGTCCACTCCCCCTGTAACTGGGTCATTCTTGGTCACCCAGCTTTCGGTCATTGACCAGCTTTAGGTGTTGTAACAAACTTTTTGTATTCTTTCTTCTTTACTTTTCATATAATTTCTAAAAACTAAATTGTCATTTTAAGTATATGTGATGTGAGCTCAGCAAAAAGTTATTTTCCATACTAGGTGTATGTAGATTTACCAGTACTTTCAGTATTCGGGGGCTTTCATTTGCTTTCTGTACGTATTGTATGTACAATAAGTATACATTTTTAAATCAAAATTCCCCCAAGGTCCAAATTGCGTTTGCCTGATTTTAAAAACGTAAGTTGTTTACCGAAAGATTTCTATCAACAAAAAGCTTGTAATATTTTTTATTATTTTGGTGTAAAATTCGAGTTGTTTACTGAAATGAATTAACATTCAGCCAGTACTTGAAGAATGGTATCTTTTATTGAAATGTGTACCCGAAACATTCCTTTCTCAAAACCTTTTCCACAACTATTTCGGGTTACAAAAGGAACCTACACTAAACCTTACCTTTAGAAGTATGTCGTTATTAGAGTGCGAAGGGTTTTTAAGTTCACATCCCTGTGGTTGTCGGTTCCTCAAAGTCAAGTAAGATGTGGATTGCCAACGAGAGTTTCATAAAAACAGCAGGCACTTATTATTGGTGGAACAGTAGCTTCAAGTGTTCATAGCTGCCTGTAGTTATAGTAAATACCTTGCATATAAAAATAGTAATAAATAAAATAGAATAGATAAATAGTAGTAATAGTAGTTTGTGACCGAATCCACCTCATAGTAAAAACTGTGAGGTGGATTCGGTCACAAACTACCAAAATTGGCTAACTCCGAGTGGTCCTATTAGATTACGAGACCGAGTTAACCCATTTAAGTATACAGCGAGATATGGCAGGGGCGAAACATTCGTACATTCCAATTTTAGGTACGGGGGCCTATTGTGTAACTGTTAACGGAATCGTTATCAAACGAATGCCCTTCACAATTAATTGGGATTATAATTAAGTTGTTGACCCTAGTATTCGTATAGTAAGCAATCTGACAAAACCATCCAAATCAGGATCTTTTACCTTGAGGGCATTGTAGCTTCTTCAATAACAATCTCACATGTAAAGCAGCTTGAAATGGACTGAACATAATAAAGTTTTTGAATACTATTGTAACTGAAAGAAATTTCAATTTGTATCTATCAAGATCTGATATAAATATAATGGAAAATCATCAATTTATTCTGCAGTGAAAATCAACAACACAACCGGGCAGGAAAAATTGAATTTTCTTCGTTCATAATAAACTTTTGTTTTTTTTGACACAGGTGTGTCAACTTGTACATACACACACACACACACACGCCTGTGCGTGTGTTGCTGAAAACAGTTTTCAGCTGAACTCCGCGGATAAAACATATTCGGGAAGAGTTGTGTAAGCGAAACTGGATTGAAAAGCTCAATGCAACAATGGTCCAGTTTCAAATATTTTTTTGACTAATATTACGACGCGTAATATTAGCACAGTTTCAAGAACCTGGGTAGGATTAGCAACAACTCAACAATTTCAGACCTGAGAAGGCTTTTTCAGAAAGATCTGACTTACTCGAACTAATAACCATAAAAAATGCTTTTACCCAAAGCTACGTCTTGGAGCATTTTATGTTCCATAACTCGTCGAAATTCGCACTCAATAAAGAACATTTTGCTGGATAATCCATTTATCAAGACAAGTAAAGGAGCGAATACGTGAAATTTTTCTTTATTCAGTTTTCTTGGATCTTGATTATTTAAGGGTAGAAAGCTAAGAAAGGTTAAACTAGTTACGCTAGTCTTTTACTGTGTAAGTTGGAAACTTAATTTAAGAGCTTTGAAATTAAAATACTCTGCAGAGTATTAGTTCAATATTGCCTTACAAAGTGTTCCGAATATCGACATTCAGAATCAAATAGGTATCAGCCAGATCCATCAACCTAATAGGACAAAAGAGTGATTGACGTTACAAATTACTTTCGTTGTCAGGGCAAAAAGAGCGGACGACATCTGAATTGACAACAAAAAAGAAAATCGATTAAAGGCCCTTACTATCCATTGGGATTGACAGGGGATCCGACCTTTGAAATAATAGAATATTTCAACAGTAAACTGAGAAATCAATTAATTTTATGGTGAGATTTTTTAGATGAATGTGAAAGAGAACGAGCTGTTTTTTTAAACGAATCCATACATTTTTAACTTCTTCCGTTTCCCCTTTTATAATTTATTCCGGATAGTCGGATCAGAGTTCGCATTTTTTAACCTAATTTCGCTGAACTTCAGTTTTAATTCAGCTTTAGTGAATTCATAGTAGACACTGAACAGCTTTGTGTTGATTGAAACAACTTTATGAATTCAAAAGTAAATCTAGAGTTTCACACAAATTTTGGTTAAATGTTGGAATACTAAACAGTTTCTTGTTAGACCTTTATTAGCATGCAAATTAGGGTTCTGACGAGGCGATGAACTAACAACTTCATGATTATTTGAAAGTAACAATTCAACAGTAGGAACCTAGAGACCTTAAATCCTACTACAAATTCATTTTATGTATAAGAATAAAGAATGCTTGATGAAAAATAAGTTAAGATGTGGTTTCAATGGATAACATACATCAAAGACTTGGTGGCGTCATACATAACCCTATAAC
Organism: Epirrita christyi; assembly: GCA_951392215.1. NCBI lineage: Eukaryota > Metazoa > Arthropoda > Insecta > Lepidoptera > Geometridae > Epirrita > Epirrita christyi. Next base: position 8,085,309 of record OX595850.1, read on the forward strand.
CTAGATATATTATGGCAAAAAGTCCGGCAAAGAGGCTACAATAGAAGCTAATGAATTACCGCTTGCCATTCCCGCGTTGACAGATTTATATCCAGAATATAGATAGAGGAAACGTTAATGAGTTTAGATAAACGAGTGTTAGACGTTAATTTAAAAGAAAAGGGTTTCAGCATTTATTTGATAAAAAATAGAAATTAGGAATGAAATACAAATTAATTTACAACTGAAAATTATAATGTATATGAATGAAGTAAATTAATGGTGGCTCTTCCTACACTAATCGAGAAGACACCTGACAACAAGAGTGTAGAGAGCTATACTCTAACCTTGCCTGTCTCAGTCCCGACATTAGAGTGAAGGAGACGTGAATGTATACGTACTTACACACATACTCATGTATGTGAACATGTGGACTCGGATCAAGGCCACCTAGAGCGCAAGAGTGTACTGCCAGCTCTTACTGCCGGCATCAGCATCCAACACCGTTACAATTATTTAATCTGTGACATTGTCAAAAGCTTGCACTTTTAAACAATTCATGCCGTCGTTTTAGTACAAAATAGCATTTGGTCTTAGAAATACACACATACACAATATACATGCATATATATAGAATATATTATGCTCAAATGACCGCGGTGTGCCCGCCTAATAATAGACCCCTCCATCTCCTCACATGGATCTCGTAAAAGCCGACTAAGGGATTACGCCAGGCTATGAGCAGCAGCATCCATGATACTGCGATCACCAATCCGTCTGCCAAGCGTGGTGATTATGGCAAATCCCCCCTATACTATGGGGAGGCCTTCTCCAGCAGTGGACGTCTGATTCGGACAGCTGATGAAGAACATTATACGAACTTTTTTTAACCGTTTCAAAAAAAGGAGGAGGTTCTTAATGTTTTTATTAGATCACCTTTCTCAAGCAATTCTAAGACATTGGCTAGCAAATACATGAGCGATACAACATCTTTTGTTCGTATCGTAAGTATGATACCTACGTGTGTTTGTGATTTATGGAAGACTGGCAGACTGTCTCATCTGTGTATTTATGCTTTTGATGAAATTCTCTATAATTTATCACTTGGCAAGCGAACTTGCTATGTACCAAACTACCAAACACCGCGATGCTACGTCATAATGGGTAAATTTGAACATTGTTTGAAGTTAAATTGATCCATTGTTATCTACCTATTTGACTGTTTATTTGTTGGAAATGTTTGATATTCCGAATAAGAGTTGATTATTTCTTACATTTAGTGATAATAAAGGTGAATTTACTGAAAGAAAGCGTTAGCCGAGTTGGTCGTGGAAAGCAATGGCAGCGGTTAGCTCACCACTTTTCACGTCTATATTCCTGCGATTACGAAACCCACGGTGAAAAGAGGCCCTTTGAGGCTCTGCCTACTCCTTCGGGGAAAAATATCATAGGTAGGTATTGCTTTGTTAGCCAGTATTAGAAATTCAGTAACCCGTAAACGATTGTATTCTGTACCGTGTTACCAGTGAGCAAGAAACATAATTTGGTTGAGTGATTCTCAAAGATTTATCGCTGGAATAGAAACTACTTATGATATTGTAGATAACTATAATGACCGATAGGACAGTTGATCGACATTCATATACACGTAAAATTGTAAATAACATGCGATAGATGATTGCTTGGTAAATTAAATGGTCGCTTGAACAAACGAAAAACTTTATAAAACCAATCAATACATTGGCTTGCTACCAGAACTATTAATTGAACGAGCGAAGCGAGTTCTCTGAGTCAAGTTGGAAGAATCGGCGTTTGTATGTATGTGTGTATGTATGTATGTATGTTTGTCCGATGAAAACTTCCAAACCGTTAATCCGATCTTCATGAAATTTGGTATGGGGGTAGATAGTATTGGTACAATTTGTAGGTAAGGTTATGAGCTATATCAATCCGGGGGTTGCTGAGATATTGGGGTCCAAGAGGGGGTAAAAAAAATAAAAGTGAGACAGTCAGATCAAGTGGGGTGTCTAATGAAAGCGCTTTGGTTGGACATTTCATAACTGTTTTTAATAGTTATTTAGCCTTAGTAGTTTTCGAGATATTAGGGAAAATAAAAAACATAAAAACCCAAAATTCTAGGGTACTTCCAGCAATCCCACAATGCTGAAATTTGGTATGCTTGTGGCTTTTGTGTCACAACTACAGGGAAAAGTCTGAAATTTAAGAATTTAGAAACATGTACTCCATAAAACAGAAACCAATATAACATCCATTGTTGACCTCCCATTTCTAAGAATTTGAATGACGTTGGAGTTCTATGGTTTTCATCAAAAGGACTTAATTAATTCGTCAGGTACTTGATATAGGTACTAACAGGTATGTAGTATAACTACGCCCCGTTGCTTAGCCCTATTCAAAGGTTATTTCGATGATGTGTAGGAAATTAGAGTAGTTACTGGTAGATCCTGTACTGTACTGGTAGACCTCGAGGGGAAAATTTTCAAAAATAATAATAGAAAATATGGAAATTACTTAGTTAAGTAGCAATAATGCTGTACAATGCTTTCGTCCGAAGCAAGCTAGAATATAGCTCAATAAGTTGGGATCCGCGTGAGGCTAAATATGTGATTATGATCGAAAGGCTACAACGAAAATTTTCCAGATACATTTATAAGCGGGTGTATGGTTATTATCCTTATTTATGTTCCCTTCCTTGTTTGTGGCTGGTATGGTCGGTCTGGACACCTTAGAGCTAAGGCGTAAATTACAGCTTGCTTTGCACTACTGCCTAATACTTCGTGGCAAAGTCAACAATCCAACCATATTAAGCAGTTTGTCCCTATTTGTCCCCGATAACTATGTCAGTGCGGGACGTCGCCATCGTCGGTTGTTCGCCACGCACGTAACGCGAACGCTACACGCTAACAATGCGCCGACGCAACGGGCGCTCGCGCTTTTAAATGGTTTTATGCTAGAGTTCCAGCATGTTGACATATTTAACGATAGTTTAAGTTCTATTTATGTGTCCCTTAGAGTATATTTATTTATATTTTTTTTTGTAATATGTGTTAGTTAAGGCAGTTTGCGCTTTGGTGAAAACTGTAAGCAAACTGTTTAATTTCATTAAATAAATAAATAAATAAGTAGTCGGGCTGATAAAGGTGTTATCGCGAGGTCTCAGTTCGGGGCGAACCACTAGTTTAATACAGTGGCGTCATTAAAAATTAAAACTGCCTCCTGAACAGCAAATGCCTTTGTTAGCTGCTGTACAAATTAAATCAAGGTAATCCAGTCTGGCTGAAAATACAATAGCAATCAATTTCATTGTGTGTGTTAGGCCTTCCCGCCACTAAAGCGTCACTTTGCATAAAGGTCTTTTACTAAACTGGTACTACGGTATATCGCTGCCTTTATTTAAGGTTCCGTATCCCATGTCCACTATGTATCAACGTAACCATTATATGATCACTTTGTTGTCGGTATGTCCGTCAAGACCCATTTTAAGATAATGTTTTAATTAAAGTATACAGCCACAAACAAGATAGTTTCTCTAACATGCCATAAATAGCATTCAAAGTAAAACAAAATAACTAGTGGTTCGCCCCGAACTGAGACCTCGCGATGACACCTTTATCAGCCCGACTAATTTAAGAGGGGAAGAAAGGGTTTTGTATTTAATGGCTATGTAAGTATGTTTGTATGGATGATCCATCAGAAATCTAAAACTATCGAGTCAATTTCTCTTATATGAAAGAGATTTTGTGAAGCAAAATAAAGTTTTTTTTAATTAAGCAGTGCCATCTAGTTGTAGTTTTGCTACCTAATTTTTAAAGATTTAAGTTTTCTACTCTAAAAATGGATATTACAAAGAAAAAATCCTCAATTTTCGACTTCTCCCCTTAGAACAAAATATACTTAAATAATAAATTTCAGCATTACCAGAGAACTTGAAGTATCTTCGAGATATTTTTTTGCATGTCTTACTTTCTTACCCTTCTAACCGATTTCTAAAAACATTTACTTCCTGAGAAAAAAAATTAACCTCTATAGGTAATTTTTCTACACATCATCGAAATAGCATTTGAATAGGACTAAGCAACAGGGCGTAATTACTACATACCTGTTAGTATTTAAAGTACTTGACGAATTAATTGATAACGGCCTTTTGACGAAAACATAGAACTCCAATTTCATTCAAATTCCTAGGAATGAGGGGTCAACAATGGATGTTATATTGGTTATTGTTTTTTTATGGTTCAGATTTCTAATTTCTTCAATTTCAGACTTTTCCCTGTAGTTGTGACACAAAAGCCACAAGCATACCAAATTTCAGCATTGTGGGACTGCTGGAAGTACCCTAGAATTTTTGATCCCCCCCCGCCCTCTTGGACCCCAATATCTCAACAACCCCCTAACCGACATAGCTCATAACCTTACCTACAAATTGTACCAATACTATCTACCCCCATACTAAATTTCATGAAGATCAGATTAACGGTTTGGAAGTTTTCATCGGACAAACATACATACATACATACATACATACATATATACATACATACATACATACATACATACATACATACATACATACATACATACATACATACAAACGCCGATTCTTCCAACTTGACTCAGAGAACTCGCTTTGCTCGTTCAATAAAGTTTCATACAATTTCCTGACTGACTGATGCATGAAACTTTTCAAGAATTTTGAAATTTGCCACAAAGGAAAGTCCCGTAGCGGATTTTTATCACAATTCTAACCTAGATGTCGCTAGGCAAATAAACTGTACGGAAGCCTCAGGGTGCGAGTCTTACACGTACGTGTTCTATCCTTTTCTTCCAGACAGACAGGGAGAAAAACAGCGTTTATTTTAGGCTCATAAATAAGGCAGTTACGGTTTTGCACACCTGCCCCTTTGCATATTGCATAACGAACTGATAATGTCATACGATTGCGATCAGCCCAGTACATTGCACCGCGTGCTTTACTTTCTTTTCAAAACCAGAAAAAAACAGAAAATAAAGCACAATGAACTCAAAAATCATAGTAGATAAAGCGTTAAAACCCACTTAGGTACTGAGTCTTTGAGGGTTTTAACTTATTCTGTGCTTTAGTGGACAGAAGGCCTTACTAGCTATCCGCTGAAAAGCGAATCTGAAATCATACACCTATTTCATTCGAATAACGCTTTGGCCGAGGTCTGGCATTCGATTGATCGGATTTTGTGCCGTAAAATAGTATAATAACAAGGTTGTTTGACAGAGTAAAATGCAAATACCAAAGAAAAGGCCTCGAGATTCGGATGTTATTAAAACTCCTGTTACATGTCAAGGAAACGGATAAGGATGTAGAAGGAGGAAGATTTAGTATGAGAGTTTAGAGTGGTTAATCACGACGTCTCATAAATCATCTAAATTGAATAAAATAACAGAGAAATTACGCATAAACAACAAGAAAATAAACAATGTTGCTTACCAAATAGCCCCAAGGCTTTGACAAGATTTATACATCAAAGAGCGATTCCATCATGAACAAATTGATTGTCTTTAGGTTTCACAGGCAATATGTACGTAATAATTGTTAGAAATTTGAAGTTCATTCACTCGTTAATTGTTTTCTGTGTTTCGTTCTCTATCAATAATTGACAATTAAACAGCACGCTGCAGTTCTTATTTTAATTATTAAAGTTACATAAAGCAGCCTTGGATCCAATAACACAGTATGTATCTGTTCAGTAATAACATAGATACCTACGTAGGCTCGCAATTGAGAATGTCCGCAGATCTCACTCAGATCCATGAGGAGATCCTGCTAGGGGGCTAGTCAAGGCAAGTCCAAATAAGTAGTAGTATTCAATACGGACACGTTGCTTATCGCAACTTATTGCAATACTTACCGTAACGTAGTTATAACAATTTCAAACAAAACGAAACTATTTTTTTTTATGCTACTTGGCAAGCAGACAAGCTTACGGCCCACCAGATGGAAAGCAGTATTTACTAGGTATTAAATCTCTACCCATGCTCTACAAAAAACAATAAATCTAACAAGAACTAAATTTTTAACACCAAACTAAAATAATGAGTGTTATAAATTTGAAGCCAAGTGTGTTTGTCTATTTGTTTGTGGCTTCATAGGTCCGGAACGGGAGCTCACGATGTTTTTGTATGGAAGATGGTGTTTATGTAAATGTTCTTTGCAATGTTTGGTGGAAATTGGTGCAGCCGTTATCAGTATCATAAGCTCGCAATACTTTTTTTTAAAGGAACTCAAGCATTTTTGAATCTGGTACCTTCAAATTGTGCTCCAAATGTAAATTTACAGGCTTCAGGGTCTGATTATGACCGCGTAGAATGAACATAATCTAGGGTACTACCGAATCTGAATATTCAAATTTGATTCAAATGTAAAATAAAAACGACATGACGTATCTTTCGCCCGCTGTCTCCAGGCTCTGATAATAGTCAGGGTCAGGGCATAGGATAAACAGAATTTAGTATTTGCGAGATAATTTGGTGAAGCTTCCAGGACCATCAGCTCGCAGCACTTTTTTCAATACTCAATACATTTTTCGCTTTCACATGGTTACAGTTAGTTGTTATATAAATAGGTAGTATTATCTCACAATAAACAATAGGTAATTAATATGTGTTATAGGTTTTTTGATGGGAACTTAGTCATTTTTGCAGCTAGAACCTTCAGTTTGAGCTCAAAACTCATTTCCGAACATTTTCGAAGACATTCGGCTCTAAATTCAAAAAATTCAAAATTAAAATTTAATTTTGGTTCTAATGATTAATTTTTCAAGTATAAGTTTGAAATAAAAACATTGTGGACACCTATTTCAGTTTCCACATGTGTTCCATTTTTCCAATAATATAGAACACTTAAAATAGTCGGAGGTATTTCGTTTTTAAAAAAAACTAACTTGTTAGCTAAATATTACAAGATTAAAAAAACACAGGTCAGCTACTTCAAAAAATTGCAAAATCTCTTTGCCTTTACAACTATAGCTACAAATAAATCGTAATGGATACAACTAGAATTCAATGAGATTCCAAGTGCACAACAACGGGCGGGTCCTCCAGTTTCCAGTAGAACTACCTTCCCTGCAAAACTTCAGTGCTTCCAGTGGCTCTATTGTGATTTGCATGCTATTACAGAACTTGCAAAGCTGGGAACAATGAGTCAAATTACGTATTTATATCCTGACTGCAAAACTTGCACTAGAGCCGAGCACTGTTGGAAGGATAGCAGTTGTAAAAATATAAATAATCATTATCTATTAGAATTATTATTGAATTAAGGTGGAACAAGTATTCAGTGGGGGAGGCCTCGTCCAGTAGTGGACGTAAAGAGGATAGTTTGCTAGTGTGTGTGTGTGTGTGTGTATGTGTGTATGATTTTCGCATATTATAGATTATATTCTCGTACTAGCGACAAGATAAGACTAACACGGGCAGCATTAATAAAAAAAAAATTGATCCGCTCGCTACCAAAATTCACAGGATGACCCGCTGGGCAAATCTGAAGATTGCCTGTGATATTTTGTTAAACTTAATTTGCTTTTAAATTAATTGTTTTAAAATTATATCTAGTGAGACAGGATATAATCATTAGATATAATTAATATTAATATTCTTTTAAAAATAGATCTATTCGTACTAAAAATTCTCATCAGATCCAATTCATTAGAAAACAGATCTACAGAGAAAAAATATCCATGATGGATCAATCTCAATCTGGACAATGGATCTACTGAGATTGCAGGAAAATTTCAATCATCAAAATCGATCCAGCCGTTTTGGAGTCCATCCAAGGCATCCATAACCACACATCGATTTTTATATAGGTATATAGATAGGTTTTACACATGATAACAAACAAATTAAAGGGAAATTCAAAGGTAGAAGTCAAAGTTTTATATCATTCAAAAGAATGCAGGACGGTACAAAAGTAAAGCCTTCCAGTCCACGAGCGTTCCATTTGCATGCATGTAGAATACAACTAGCAAAACTCGGAACAAATGCGGATTTGTAAGATTACGAATTCATGGCCTGTCTTGCCAATACACTACATTCACTGATCTCGTTGTATTAACAGACAGTTTATCTAGCTCTACCTAACATAAAGCTTATATTAACCTACTCATCTCTGAACTTCGATAAGTTCGATATTGAATATCTCAATGTGAATAATGTACAATATATGTTTACTATGAAATTTATGACGGAGTATATTTTTATTTTCTATCATAACACCATTACCTTCAACGAAAGTGGCGTTTTGCTTCGTAAACTCTGAATACGTGGAAAAAAATGTAGCAAAACGCCACTTTGACCTATTTATATGAGCTGGTATACTTATATATAATGATAATGCTATTTATATAGAAACGAATAAAGAATGTTCATAAAAATCTTAGGGTCTCAGAAATGAAGAAAATTGTAAAGGCCATTGTAGAATAATAAAGGTATGCAAATTACCAAAATGTAGATCCTACCCTATGTACTGTATTAATATTATAAATGTAAAAGTGTGTGAGAATGGATGTTTGTTACTCTTTCACACAAAAACTACTGAACGGATTTTGATGAAACTTTACAGTACATCAGAAAAACATTATTATAGGCTATAATTTATAATAGAGGTTCAACGCTGGCTGAGCCGTGAGCAAATGCTAGTTATAATGACGACTTTTTATGTTCTGTCTGTATAAACTTTGCTGTGGCGAAAATGTTTTAAAACACGAGAAACATTTTGATAAAATGTATATAGAAGCAGCAGAAGCTCAGGACATCAAAGTTGATGATTTTATCTCGATATGAAATAAACTTCCAACTCTTCCAAGCTTCAGATAAGACATGTTTTCATTAAAACTTTGATTCCGAATTTACAGATAAAAGCACAAATTTTCCCTAACTTTCATCGCTCCGATTGAGTTCAATGATAAATTGGTATCTATTGATATGCAAAAGTATATTTTGTGATCATCATATTATTATATATTAGCCTATACACGTCCAATGCTGGACAAGGCCAATGCAAGGGGGGAAATTGCCACAATCACTACGCGTGGCAGGCGGATTGGTGATCGCAGTATCTAGTACAGTCAAATTAGGTGATTTTTTGCATAAGTGTGGAACTAATTAGATGTAGTCATGAAAACTTTTCTAATTGTTTTGTATGGCTTAAAAATCACCTCTTAATAATAAGCATCAGTAATTTCACCTTCCGGAACAGGGTGAAATAGGGTGAAAGCCTTATAATATCCGTAACTTAATGGGGAAATAGAAGTAGTCGGTGCAATTTGGCATAGACTTTGAACTGTTATGATCTACATTTGCACCAAGTATTTTTTAAATCCGACATACGGAACATACAAAAAAAAATCATTTACAAAAAACTTTTTGTGGGTATTGCGGCTCCGGGAAAATTAAGGTAGTCTGTGCAAATTGATAGACTTATCAGAAAAATGATCGAAATACATTACCAGGTTTGCACCTTGGTGCGTCTCACGGAAGGCACTTTTCCTAATTTTATTGTCGCTCTACTTCGGGGAAAATTAATGTAGTTCTGGAAATTGACTTAAACTTATTCATTTAATTAGTACTACACCCGCCGGAAGTTTTATACTGGTATTTATTTACGGAAGACGCATTTGTTTAACACTGTGTTCCCTACATGCACGTGGTTTTTATTAAAATCATAATGCACTAAGACAGTCTCTCTATACGTAATTTAAGTTGCATCAAGTATTTTTTTACTATTTTAAAATTTACGGCCTTTTTAAGTTTGTACCTAATATTTAGAAGCCTTCCGTAAGCGCCAGAAACGGTGCAAACCTAGGATAAGCCTCTTTTCGTGTCATCTAACGTTTCCATAAGAATCCACGACTACACGATTTAGGTCCACACTTTTTGCTATTTTGCCTGTACTAATCGGCGTTGAATGCTCAGGTACCCTGCTGCCCGTACCCTGGTGTAATTAGTCAGCTTTTACGACATCCAGGGGAGGAGATAGAGGGGTATATTCTTAGGCTGGACACACCACGACACTTTGGGATACACCATCATAATTATATTAATCTATTCGCTGGAGAGTCTCGTGAAAGTAGGTAGATAAGTACTGAATATTGATTTGTGTTTTGTTAACTAACCAAATTCCTTGAATTCGACGCACATTCAAATTGGGTCACGGGTAAATAACCATTATATCACTAGTTGGTGGTGTACGAATTAATACGTACCTATAGTTGTTTGATAGAGTAAGATAAGCTTTTGTTGTAGCTAGTATTCGTAGCTCGTTGATTTATAATCTAAAGTACAACCTATCTCTGACATTTCTAATCAGTTTATAGGCAAAAGATATATCGTCTGCATCGTCTTCGTAAAATTGAATAGGTACTACATAAAGTTTACCGGTGGCCATTGCATAGGTTTTCTATACGGCAATCGATAAGGTATGATTCATACGTGCAGCCGCCACTTTATTGTGTTTCAGTCAAAACTATGACTTCATGGCTATAAGGGCTCGTATTTTGATATCCATGGCACCATCATTATCATCATCAGCCGTTCGTAGTGGCATTTTAGGTAGCCTCCCCTAAAATGCCACGACGAACAGTCTTGAGCCACCTCCATCCATCGACTTTCTAATCTTAATAATGTAACCTTTCTAATGTCTTTAGTCTATCGAGAGAAGGGCTTTTCTCTACCGCATCGTCTGGTTTGTGGTCACCACTCGAGAACCTTTATTCCCCAACGGTTGTCAGTTCTGCGAGCTATATATTATGACCTGCCCATTGCCACTTCAACCAGCTGATTCTGAGAGCTATGTCGGTGATCTTGGTTTTTCTACAGATTTCCTCATAGCTCTCTCCATAGCCATTCATCATTGGTTGTAATAAGGCAACAATATTACAAAAGGCATATAACCGCTGAGGAATAAAGGTTCTCGAGTGGCGACCATGAACCGGTAGGCGTAGTGGTAGATCGGCCCTTCGTGCGATGAACCGACCTATGCTATGACATTGTGGTGGTCGCGAGACGTTGGCAGATGAAGGCAGGATGAATTTTGAAATCACTTGGGCAGAAATAGATTGATTGCAACTTACAGCAGGCTATAAAGAACTAACTGCTTTTCAGATTTAGAATTGTGCTCATGGGTCGGAAGCGTAGGTATGCGGAGTCACTTGAAATTCCACACTGGACGAATTCAAATATAACCCAGTAGATTATTGGATTTCTTCTTCCATGAGATTATTAAAACAATGATTCTCATAAGTCATGGTTAGCGTGCGCCGTTGCACGTTACCATTTCACGAGCACTGAATTCTTTAGAACCTCACCTAGCTCGTTCAGAAATAATGTAATTAAGATTGTGTCAGAGTTTTCAGACCTACCATATTAATGATTTAGGTACTTATTCATAACTCTGATAATTGATATTATAATTATTATTATTTTTTCAAAACAAACGTGACAAAAACAAAGTATGCTGCTTTGTTTTTTATCGGGCCCTCATATTTTTATTTTTATATCCAATTCGTGGACGACGAGGCTGATTGTACTTTTAGTACCTATCCTTAGAGAAATATTTATATTCTTGTTTTGAGTGTAATTGATTGCTGTTCTTAATATAAATAAATAAATAAAAAAGTCATGTTTTACAAATGATTCTCTTAGGTCATAGAACATTCTACAACTAAGGTGCTGGCGAACCATATAACCCAGTAGATGATTGAAACCATGATTCTCTTAGGTCATGATTTACAAGAACATTGTAAGATGCGGACGAACCCAAATATAACCCAGTAGATTTTTGAAACTATGATTCTCTTAATTCATGATTCACAAGAACATTGTACAACTATGGTGCACACTAAGGTGTGCGTGGTGGAATGAGACTGTCTTCAATAGTAGGTGCGTGTGCGTGCCATCATTTTCCAATTCATTAAGTCTATTCCGACGTTATGGGGCGGAGGGATGAGAATAAAAGGAGTTTTGTAGCAATGTAGACACCTACGAGATAAATAAAACTATGTACAGTAATTCTACAAATCGACGGTGAAGTAACAATATCTAATCTAATATCTACACTTAATTCAGTAACCTGAAATGTTACATTTAAACTCTATTCACCCCTCCCTCACATTTGTAATTAAATAATAATTATAAAAAGTAAACTTAAATAATAAATAAATATTAAATTTTATCTCCCGTTATGTTATTACGTTTTTGTAGTTATTAGATGTTGACACTTAACCGTCGATATATTTAAGTTGTTGACCATATTGTTGTTAACATTCCCAAAATATATCGAGAACTAGACGAAAAATATTAGATATGAATCCATTAAATAAATAAATAAATGCTGGACATTTCACACAACATTGTCTAGCCCCAAGCTAAGCAGAGCTTGTGTTATGGGTACTAGATAACTGATATACTTAATACAATAACATAACATTGAGGAATAGTTATTTCTCTTACCCTCCCACCCCACTCAGGCACTTTCATTATCGTGTTATTAGGACAAACGATCGCTTATTAATGTAATACAAATCGATCGGAGCCGAGGGAGAGCCCTAACATGATATTGGCTTAATACACCTGGTACGATGCCAATAGTGGATTAATATCATAACAGAATTAACGAGCACTATTGGCATCGCTCTTAAAGGAAAATTGGCAAAATGTTTGAAAAGTTTATGCTTCTGGACGTGATCGCTTCTTTGTCGCTTTCCATCAGGTGAGATGTAAGCAACAGCAAGACCATTTTTTATTTAAAAATTGGTTTGTGAGTGGGTTATCACGGGTTGAAATTATGATGATGATGATTATTAACCCATCAAACGCACTTCGACATTTAGCTCAGGAGAAAACTTACACACAATCTATGGCACAATGTAAAAATGTTTGTGTTTATTTTGACAACGTTTTGTTGGTAACTTTTACCGCCAAGTCCCGAAACGGTTTCAATGAGTTGTGTTTTGTCACAATGTGACAGGTTTCTATAAAACTGTTTCAAATAGATATAAAACGAATGCGTAAGTGATAAGTTTGGGAAGAAAAATAAATGAAAATTTTAGAAATGTGTTCTGTAAAAGTGAATAGGATTTTTGTTTAAACTACGCGGTTCAACATCAGCTGGCCTCCCCCATAGCATACAAAGCGAACTATTAATCCGTGCAATCCGTGTAATAGCGTGCAATGGGGGGATTTTTCAATAATCATCACTTGGCATTCACACAGGCGGATTGGGGATCGCACTTCAGTGTTAAGTGATCACTCAGGTGGATGATGCTGCCCCTCTCCTGGCGTAGTCGCCTTTTACAACATCCACAGGAGGAGTTGGAGGAGTCCTTAGGCCGAGACTACCACGTCTCACGGTTATAAGTATAGATATTTTTGATGCCGCCCTATAATGTGATTTTTCACGAACCTCTTCCATCACTATGAAAGCTTTAAGAAAATATGTGTCAAACAATTTTGGGATATATGCGAAACTCTCCGTAGAGCCATCCATCAAGAATTATTTTCTAATGTTTTTCGAGCTAACCGAACGATAGGAACGTTATTGATAGGAATACTAGTATCTATTTTAAGAAAACGGATATGCATGACCTTTTGGATCACTTAGAATTCTATTACAATTCAGATTTTTTCTACCAAATGGTCAAGGCCACAATAAATAGGTAAATACCAGGCTGGCACTGAAAAAACAAGTGACGAGAGAAGAAGGCATTCTTTTTCACAAAATATACAATAGGCGTGAATCAGAATATCAAAAATGTACAAAGCCATGCACTTGAATTATGTAGTAGGTACTTTAAGAACTATCAGACAAAAAAAGGGTATAAGTGTTTTTAACTGCAAAAAGACTGAAAACAGTCAATAGTTAATATTTTTAATTTAAGTTTTTGATCTGAAAAATATCAGACACTTATCCCTGCTGAAAACACAGACGTCCGTATTTTTAGGGTTCCGTATCTCAAAAGGTACCAACGGAACCATTATAGGATGAGTTAGGTGCCTGTCTGTCACAACCTATTTTCTCCGAATTTACTGGACCAATAAGTTGAAGTTGGTATATACATTTATAGAGGTAGGTGACCCAATTAATGACGTATAGCGTTAATAAACAAATTCAGGGGTTAGTTTTGGGGGGGCAAACAAGAAAATAAAAAAATAAAACTTTTGCCAAATGTACATGTTGTATCACATTGGAAAATACTCGTTATGAGAAAATGCGTATAAAATTGTGTTGATAGGTAATAAGTTGATTGGTCTAGTCATAGTGGTTACTATAGTAGCCGGCTTGTACGGAACCCTCTGCACGCAAGTCCAACTCCAACTTGACCGGATTTTTGTTTTCGGGTGACAGCATTTCTTTTTTTTTGTCTAATTTTTTGGGGTTTTTCCCCGTGGACCCACTGCTATGACCCACTGGTGGGACCACGGGGATTTTTTTTCCCCGTGGTCCCACCAGTGGGTCATTTAGTGGGTCCACGGGGAAAAACCCATTTATTGGCTTCGGGCGTATTTTTCCTTTAAACAGGGTGGCGATAAGCGGACGTTTGTTTGAAGCGGCCCGACTACAGTAAGCCTCACACACACGTCTGTATTTCAATTCGAAATAACATATTTACGCGCGGAATCGCGGAAAAATGTCCGCAGTAAAAGTTTTAATATGTTATGTTATGTAGGTATGTTATGTTATGCTTTTAACTCAAAAATATTGGTTAAAAGTGGTTGACCAGGAGTGTTAGGCAAAGTCAAAGTATTTTAGTAAAAAGTATTTGATAAGTATTAGGTGATAGTAATAAGTTGATTGATTTCCTTATTTTCCTTCCACAAAGTGGTTTACGAAACCCAAACCAAAGTCCTAGACAAAACACTTTTTCCTAAATATAGGAATAGTTCTGCTGGTATTTGTGGGTTTTGGGTTTAAATCATATAATAAACTAGTGGTTCGCCCCGAACTGAGACCTCGCGATAACACCTTTATCAGCCCGACTACTTAACCAAGTAATTTCCATTTTTCTATTATTATTTTTGAAAATTTTCACCTCGAGGTCTACCAGTACAGTAAGATAAGATAAGATAATATTTTATTTGTAACTCTAACACAAAACATGATATAAAATTGAAGATAAAAAAAATAAAAAACTTTCAAATTTTTGCATCGAGTCACAAAATGGTCTCTGTCTCAGCATAAGCCAGTTGTAAATCACGTTACAACCAACGCTGGTCTTCCGACAGAACCACTTGGTGACGTCACGGAAGATAACACATTTGACACAAAATAATCAAAAATATAACAAATAAGAAACATAATCTAACGGCAACTGTCGGCAAATACAAAATAACAAACAAACGGACATTACCATAATCTAGGTATTTACGGTAACAAATTGTTTTTACACACATCACAAGAACACAGAATGAAACGCTGAATTATAATTTAGGTAAATTATACAAAAATAACTATTTAATTGAAGTGCACAGCATCATTATATGATACTTGTATCGTTTCTATGACTCTCCTGTCCTTTCTGACCTTCAAAAATAAATTTGCGTAGTTTGAGTTTAAAACCATTAAAACTTTGCAGGTTCCTTATTGGTGGGGGGATATTATTCCAGCACCGCGATGCAGCGTAACGAAAACTGCCTCGAAACGAGGCCGAACTATGACGCTGCATAGAGAGTTGTTTGGCACTCTGTCGGAGTCCGCACGATCTAGTGCTGCCCATCCATGAAAGTTTCTCATATAGATATGAGGGCACTTGGTGCTTCAGGACTCCAAAGAGTAAACAAGCTAAATGAAGTTTTCTACGATGCCTCATTTTCATAATGCCATGTTGATTCAAAAACGGTGTAACATGACCTCTCAACGGGATATCAAAGCAAAAACGAGCACAGGCATTCTGTACTCGCTGAATCAACTTTTGCGTTCTAGCAAGCAGTCTAGGACTAATGACTGTATCAGTGTAATTCAACTTGGATAGTATGAGTGACTCAACTAGACGTATTCGTAGGTCCATTTGAATATGAGACCTCATTCTATATAAGACCTTAAGCCTGCAGTACAGGATCTATCAGTAACAACTCTAATTTCCTACACATCATCGAAATAACCTTTGAATAGGGCTAAGCAACGGGGCATAATACTACATATCTGTTAGTACCTATATCAAGTACCTGACGAATTAATTGATAACGTCCTTTTGACGAAAACCATAGAACTCCAACGTCATTCAAATTCCTAGAAACGGGAGGTCAACAATGATGTTATATTGGTTTCTGTTTTATGGAGTACAAGTTTCTAAATTCTTCTTTTTCAGACTTTTCCCTGTAGTTGTGACACAAAAGCCACAAGCATATCAAATTTCAGCATAGTGGGATTGCTGGAAGTACCCTAGAATTTTTGATTTTTACGTTTTTTATTTTCCCTAATATCTCAAAAACTACTAAGGCTAAATACTTATTAAAAACAGTTTTGAAATGTCCAACCAAAGTGCTTTTATTAAACACCCAACTTGATCTGACTGTCTCACTTTTATTTTTTTTACCCCCTCTTGGACCCCAATATCTCAGCAACCCCCTGACCGATATAGTTCATAACCTTACCTACAAATTGTACCAATACTATCTACCCCCATACTAAATTTCATGAAGATCGGATTAACGGTTTGGAAGTTTTCATCGGACAAACATACATACATACATACAAACGCCGATTCTTCTAACTTGACTCAGAGAACTCGCTTCGTTCGTTCAATTACTACAATATTTTTTATGAAAGATGCTGCAACTGGTTCATATTATTTATTTTTGTCTTTGGGATTACAGAACGGCCATTGTTTTCGTCAAACGCGTCAAAAATGCGTGATTCTCCGTCACGGCAACACAGTGGAAGAAACAGGCATTCGCATCACATCACAGCAGCCTTTAGACGTCCACTGTTGGATGGGGCCTCCCACATAGAATGCATAGGGGGTATTTGCCATATAATCAACACGCTTGGCAGGCGGATTGGTGATTGCAGTATTGGTGTTGAGTACTCAGGTGGATGCTGCCCATCCCCTGGTATCATCCCTTAGTTGGCTTTTACGACATCCACGGGAGAAGACGGAGGGGCCTATTCTTAAGCCATACCACAGCATACAGACATTATTAAATGTCAAAGCTTTTCTAACCTATAAAAAATTACAATCTAATTCCCTACACATTACGGCGTAATGGTGATCAAGGATGGGTTGGAACACATTAGTCTATCATATATAATTCTGTTTGTCCCAGTGGATAAAAGTTGGGCGAAACAGGGGATTATGATATGGCAATACACGGCAGAACGTAATATCACGCTATGAACATAACGAGGTTATTCCGAGGCTAATGGAAATTCGCATCCCCGATGAAAGACCATTAGGTTTTACTACCGCACCCTGGGTCCTTAAAGACTGTTGTAAATAGGCTTCTCACAAGTTGTAAGAAGAATTGTAGTGGAAAAACAAAAAACCGGACGAATCGTCAGTAGAAAACACCTTTTATCGAACTGGTGTTGTGAGTAAGATCCGCGCCCAATGGGTTCCGAAGTTCCGATCCGAAAATTATTTCAAAATCGCCTTTTTCATTTTCAGTCAGTTTTTTCCACAAACTTCACTATCCCATTTTAGGGATAAAAAAGTCGAAATTCCTCATCAGACTTTTTCATTTATTTGTGTCACAAAGCCTTCAAGCATATCAAATTTCAGAATTGCGAAGTCACTTGAATTTACCTAGAGAGTTTTCATTTTCGCGATTTCCATTCAAAAATTTGTCATATATTGCCACATCTTTCTAATGCTCATTAACATGTTTTTTTTGGCATCATTCCTTTATATTTGGTATACATTTCAAGTTGATGCCTTAAGCCATTCCTGAGAAAAGGTGTTTTGACAGACAGACGGACAACAAAGTTATCTTATAAGAGTCCCCTTTTTTCCTGTTGAGGTACGGAACCCTAATTATACTAGTACATTAAAAACTGTTAAAAAAATGATGCTTGAGTCACGATTCAGTGAGTCAAGCGTAGTGAGTAAGTCAAAATTACATTTGTTTGAAAACAAACACTGTTATCATCATCATCATCAACAGCTTTTAGACGTCCTCTGCTTGGCGAGGCCTCCCCCATAAAATACAATGGGGAGAATTACCATAATCACCACTCATAATCCAGGTGGATGTTGCTGCTCATCCACAGGAGGAGATGGAGAGGTTTATTCTTAGGCCGGACAAACTACGGCATTTTAGGCCGCTGCAAACACTATACCTATACTCAATTCACATTACAACTCATGTTTTTTTCCATGAAAACATGGACGCGCATATGTTTGACCGGGCAAAGTCTAAAAGGACGGACTACTGGCCATTTTAATGCAAGGCTTTGTATCCAGAGTAAGTGTTTGTCTTGGCTCCAAGAAGCTTGGCGCCTCAGGCTGTTCATCACTGACATTTGTTTACGCATGGAGATGACCTAGTTTTTTAACCTGTCCTTGACGTTTCCACCAAGCAGACGAAATGGATTTAGTTTTATTGTTGCTTTAATTATGTTGTTTTTACCATCGTGAATCCATTTTCATAGAAAAATATTTAACATTTTGGTCCCGAAAAATTACTTTCCATTAACATTCATGTGGTTTTTATTTATTTAATTTATTTACGCAGCTGCGCCGCGCTACTTCAACGTGATTATGGATCATATATACATAAATAACTGCTTTTAAACGTTATATAAGTTATTTAGTTTATTAAGTTATGTTTTAAACGTTTTTTTCGTATTTTACGTTACTTTTAGCATTGCTTAAATGTCCCGTCACTTTTGACATTATGCAATAGTAAGGGATGACAATAATATCAGCATTTTCTTTTTGTTTTGAAATTTCCAACCAAAGCATTTTCATATGACACCCCACTTGATCTGATTGTCTCACTTTTATTTTTTTACCAATGGACCTTGGACGCCAATATCTCAACAACCCCCCGACCGATATAGCTCATAACCATACCTACAAATTGTACTAATACTATCTACCCCCATAACAAATTTAATGAATATCGGATTAACGGTTCGGAAGTTATCCTCGGACAAACTTCTAAACATACATACATACAAACGCCGATTCATCAAAGTTGACTCAGAGAACTCGCTTCGCTCGTTCAATGAGGCCCAAGCAATAAATATAAGGAAAAACATTAATTTGTAGCCGCAAAGCCCTTCAAGAGAAGCCGGAAACGGTACTAACGAGCAATTTTGCGGAGCGAGTTCCGTATCAACTTTTCATACATTCACGTACGTACCTACATATTTATGTTACAGACAGAACTCAAGTACTTTTGACTGAAGAAGTTGATCAAATTAGTAGTTTTAATTGAAAAATATTGTTTAAAAGTGGTTTTGACCAAAACTGTTAGTCAAAATCACCTTTGACTAGGAGTATAAGTACTTATTTCATAAGTATTTGAAAAATCGTTTATTGTCAATGTTTTGTTTCAAATTTACCAATTTTTTTTGTAAATAAACCTTTTGCCTACCTCTACCTACCTAGTGCACTAATCATGGATGATGCGTTGTTAGTTGAGTTCTGACTGTGACATATACACACTAAAGCGGTTAATGGTATCGATAGAGACCTAAAAGGGTTGAGGAGGTTTTTATCGATGATACAAAAAAAAAATTTGTTTGCTGCTCAGTATTAAAAAATCGTTTATTGCCAATGTTTTGTTTTAAAATATTACTTGTAACTATAATGATGGATGACGGCAGGTTGGTAGTTGAGTTCTGACCGTAACATATACCACAACATTTATAGGTATTGAGTTCTGACTGTAACTAACATACACCACAAAATATATAGGTATTAAGTTCTGACTGTAACTAACATATACCATAACATATATAGGTATATTTTTTGTGTTTAGATGTTCACTGCTGGACGAGGCCTCGCTGTATGTTCTAGATTGCTATCATCCTCTACTGCGTCGTTCGGTTTGTGGTCGCCACTCGAGAATCTTAGAGAATAGAGTAGAGCAGTAGAGAAAGGCCCCTCTCTCAATGGACTAATGACATTATAAATGTCACAGGAAGTCGCTGGATGGAGGCAGCTCAGGTAGTGGCGGATTTACACATTTGCCGCCAGTAGGCTATTCAAATTTTGGCGCCCCTACCGACCTCTACAATTTTATACCAGGCAAAGATTTCGGGGGGGTCATCATCAGGGTGTCCTTTTTCATATTTCCCTGACGAACTATTCGTACCTAATTAAGAAGTGTGAACAGCCAAATTTTTGTGATTTTGGTATCCAAACTAGCCGAAAAAGCAATGAAACGTGTGGCAGCGGCGAGCGGAGCGAGCCGCGAAAATTTCGTATTCGTAGGTATTAACAGCAAAATAAGTTGAGCAAAGTAAATAAATAAGTAAGTAAATAAGTAGGTCCTGCCTGATCCCACACTAGGTTTCCCTGTGTCGTGGGTATCAGGAACTACGAGTACCATGGTACCGCAACAGCCCCGGAACAAATATTTTCAGATCATGCAAACATTTGTCCCGCAGCGGGAATCGAACCCGCACCTCTTGCGTCTCAGCCCGCCGCGCTACGCGGAGGTCGTAACTTATTCTGTGTACGATACAAAAGATATATTATATATATATAGTATGATGATGCTACTTGAGTATTAACTGATTGGGACGTGTGCTGCGAGCAAGTTTCTAAAGTAGAGATAACTATCGATTTCTTATAAGGTATAAGGTTATACCTTGCATGACACTATCTTGTGGAACTATTATTTCTTCTGCTGTCAAGATTGCGTAAGATCGTATATCGTCTATTGGATAAATTCCAAACAGTTTACTTCAAAAGGCTTTTAGATAAATGGATAAACTCATTTTAGAATTTATTATTATCTATTTATAGACGAGCAGCTTTCGCTGATGTGTCTACGTGACACAGAACTATAGTGTATAGTGAATATACAGGGCGTCCCACGGCTATGCCACATGGAGGGAAAGTACCTTGAATATTGTAGATGGTACATTTTACTGAAAGAAGACATTATTTGAATTTAAAAAACAATTTAAACTCCATTCATAGATATTTAAATAATTACATGGTTGAACTGAGAATCGAACCCGTTACACGAGAAAAATAATCACGTTGTAGCTTTATCATACCGATCGAAAGGCTTCATCATAAGGATTTTTTTTTGCTAAATAACATAGTGTCAGAAATAAAAGGAAGACCATGAATTTTAACATTTTTAATACAAAAATAATCAATTTATCAAATGCTCAAAATGAGTCCCATTCTGTTGAATACAAAGTCGCACTCTTTTGATTATTTCGCTCCCTGTCAATTTTTTGATCTTTTTGTGGTGGATATTTAGAATAATACGTCTAACCTCTGCTTGTAAGCTCGTAGACACTTTCATACTGGTTCTTGTAAACTAATTTTTTTTCATTTTATCATGTTTAAATTATTAATAGGGAAATGATGCGTACTTCTCAAGTGGGTACATTTACTAGTAATAGGTACTTATGATAATGTCAGTTGTATGTCCTTACGGCAATGTCAGCTTTTCATTTTTCTGATCAAAATTTCACATCAAATGTTAAAATTCTTGATCTTCCTTTTATTTCTGAGCAAAAAATAATACTTATTATGAAGCCTTTCGATCGGTATGATAAAGCTACAGGCTGATTATTTTTCTCGTGTTACGGGTTCGATTCCCGGTTCAACCATGTAATTATTTAAATATTTATGAATGCAATTTTTTTTTAATTCAAATAATGTCTTCTTTCAGTAAAATGTTCCATCTACAATATTCAAGGTACTTCCCCTGCATGTGGCATAGCCGTGGGACGCCCTGTTTAGTGAATTTATTTTGTTCATTGTTAATTTGTTATATTTTTGTATTTTGTTTTGATCAATAAAGAGTTAATTTATCCATCTATATACAGGTGGATTTTTTTAACTGAACCTGGAAGGAAAGTAGTCTAAATACTGGAAATAGACAATTTTACTCAAAGAAAACGTTCCTTCATTTTTAAAAAGAAGCAAAACCACATTCAAAGATTTTTGAAAATACGCTTGTCACACCGGGGTAATGTTATTAATCATTTCAATACCTGGATCGGTACAAACGGCACAAATTAATATATTAATAAGTTCCACCCTGTATATTGAAAGTTAGAAGCTCCGTTAGAAGCTAGCGTTGTTACTTACTGGATTCTAAAGAATTTGATCGCGATCCCTCGCTGGAAAAAGAACTTTTCCTCGCAGAAACACAACAAAACATTTTTAATTCAAGTTTATTGCACACTGAGTTTCACGATGGTACTCTGTTTAGGAGTGATCGAGTAGTGGATCCATAGATAACTGGTTGACGTAGAAGAGTAGGCAAATTAACAAACAATCAATAAGCAATTATCATGCAAGACACATTTCATCACAGCTTAGAATCGGTGCAGCTAGTTCTCTTTACCTAAGGCGCTTACGCGTAGCCGTGTATATAGTTGTGGTAGTCTCGGCCTAAGAATACGATTCCTCAAACTCCTCCTGTGGATTTCGTAAAAGGTGACTAAGGGATTAAGCCAAGGGATGGGCAGCAGCATCCACCTGAGTACTCAATACCAAACTGTGATCACCAATCCACCTACCAAGTGTGGTGATTATAGCAAATCCCCACATATATGGGGAGGCCTTAAGCAGTGGATGACTACCGGTTGATGAAGAAGGCGCTTACTTCATAGCCGTATATAGCTACTACGAATTCTGTAGCACTATTGCTATTACAAATCAAAAATTTTAAGCGAGCTTCTATGATCATTGGCCTGTAGAAGTCTACTGGTGGACATAGGCCTCCCCCTTAGAATGCCACGACGAACGGTCTTGAGCGGCTTCCATCCACCGACTTCCTGCGACGTTTAAAATGCCTTTAGTCCATCGAGTGGAGGGCCTTCCTCTATCGCGTCGTCCGGTTTGTGGTCACCACTCGAGAAACTTTATTCCTCACGGTTATCAGTTCTTCGAGCTACATGACCTGCCCATAGCCACTTCAACTTGCTAATTCTGAGAGCTAAGCGAGTTTCTATAACACATTTAAAAAAAATATAAGTTAATAACAGGACAATGACTCCAGATAATGACGCTAGACTCTTCTATTATATTTTAGAAAAATTACGACTATACACCACGTACTTTACTATTCTCCTGCTGACGTTTCGTTGTTTTCGTTTCGTTCTTCTTTTATAGTTAAAGGATAATTTAAAATATTATCAATTAATTACATTATGTGGATCTCTAAAACGTTTTGGTTGGTAAATAGCAAAGCGCGCGTTGTAGCGATAGCTTTTACCAGCTGTTTGGAAGGAGGAAACCAGCTGTTCCTTTTTAGGTTGTGGCTTTATTTTGTTACTGTGTGTGACTTGTTATGTCAGACGTCAGCGAGGTTTCATTGTACCAGGACGATGTTGAAATAAAGTCGGTAAATATTGATTAAACAAGAGGTAATTGTTATTGAATCAAAATCGTTTGAATATGCAATTGTTATAACTTTATCCCAAGTGAAATAACGTCGATTCTAATTTGGTTATTCCAAAAGAATTTAATAGTAAATAATTATAGGTAATCGTAAAAATTAGAAAAAAAAATGCAAGTGATGGCGCAGTACATTTCGAAGAAATTTGCCGCAAGTTTGACCGACTTATATATATACAGAAAATGTTAAAATGGTATTTATTTCAAATACCCTCATATCAGCCTTATTTCAGGTAGCCTATGTTATATAAGTTTCAATGTTTGATATAGGTAGAGTGCCAGTCGAAATACTAGGTCACACTCGTACTTGGCCTATGCTTCTAAAGCGACTTGGATAAAATCGAGAACTTAAATCAAAATCAAAAGTGTGCGTGCGTAACTTGTGCCTCAAGTTTCAGTTGAAAGAAGTAAATTAATAACAAAAGCTGAAAGTTTTAATTACACTTTGTGATTTTAGGGTTTTAGCAGAAAATTAAGACTTATTTGATTTCGACAATTTGTTGTAGAGGTAAAACGGCGCGTATTTACAAAATACGCTTCAGTAAGTGACTGTAAATATTTGTGTTCTAAGCATACAAAGAGTTTGTTTTTAATGTAGGTATGATTAATGGTATTTTTAAGTAATTTCTTTTTTTAATAATAAATTACTGCACTGGTATTTGGCCCACCAGAGGCCCAATTCTCTAATTTAAAAACATTCCAGTTACAATATAATCGCGTGTCAGTCGCACTGTCACGTATATTAACTGTTACATAATCTTCGCGTATTATTCTAAGATTTAGTAATAGTTACTATACGTGACAGTGCTACTGAAACGAGATTATATTGTGACTGGAGTGTTTTTAAATTAGAGAATTGGCCCTCTGATGTTAAGCGGTAACCAGCTCATTACAAATGCAATACCTCTTAGGTCACGTCCACCATGGAAGTGCCCTATTTGGCATTGCACTGCGCCCGTCAACCTGAGTCATTATGGTATTTTTGCAAATTTATCACAAAATTTAGTCACCAGCAGTAATTTGTCACCAAATCCTTTTCTGTGCACTAAATAGTTAGTTGGAATAAAATTAAGTTCGCTTTGTAATAATTTTATGCGCATAAGAAATGTTCTATTTATGTGTTGTTTGCAAAGCTAAGACCCTGATATTAAATAAAGTAGATAAGAATTGTTTCATTTCTAACTGTAGCAACCCACTGTAAACATTTGAACAAAGGTTTTTTTTTTGTTTAGCATATAACAATTCTTAAACATAAAAGTAAATTCTGAGAGCCATAGATAATGCTGCGGGTAAAGCTAACCCAACAAAACGGAATTTCCGTCCATAACGCATTTGCTTACCACAAAGAGGCTTATCTCGTATTGTTATGTACGAAAATCTCTTAAGCCATCCGCAGGGAATTCTGAATTCTTCTTCAGACCCTTCTTATATTTTAAAGCAGGAAACACCCTGTTGAAATATATAAATTCTCCCGCGCATCGCAGGTTTCGGAATTAGCTCTCGTCAGAGT
This sequence comes from Epirrita christyi, assembly GCA_951392215.1. Classification (NCBI taxonomy): domain Eukaryota; kingdom Metazoa; phylum Arthropoda; class Insecta; order Lepidoptera; family Geometridae; genus Epirrita; species Epirrita christyi. The sequence continues at coordinate 8,110,386 of OX595850.1, forward strand.
TGTCTTCCCGCTAGGTTTAGCATGGATAAATGGCAATGGGTATCGCGTATGTAATACTGCGTGTGCTGCAGATGTCCTCAGCGAACATGACTGCTTTATAAGGCGGGTCGGCTAGTTATCACCATACGTTATACACCATCAATACCCCATGTTAATTTTATACAGTCCATTCCACCGGTCCATTCCGGTTGTCTGGTAGAAATCGCTATAAAGCGATAAGACTGCCCATTTTCTAACATAGAACAATAGTATTTATTTGTAATTTTTTTTTATATTATGATTTGCAATAAAATATTTCCTAGATATCCATATAAAATGTTACAAAACTTTTTTAATATAAAAACAAACATTATAATTGTATTTTATTTCTGTGGTATAAGTTACTGGAAGTTCTGGCTTTCAGATAATAGAGATTATCGTTTAAAAGCTTCATATCGCTTTTAAACGATAATCTCTCACACAAGCTTCGAAAGAGTTCTGGGTCTTTTGAACACCCTCAATGATTATGGCTCATTGTTAGGTATAAACAAAACATTCAAACGAAAGTGGGATGCTGTAGTACAAATACGAGTTCTGGGGAACAGAGTGCCTAATTGTCTACTGCCCGGATAAATAAAATCTCAATTAGGCTGAAGTTTGACGTTCGACCGGCTTTGCGGACGAACATTCATGAAACTTTCATTAAAACCCACTAATTCGAGGGAAATTGGTTCTGGAGCGGAGAAACATTTTCTTTCATAAATATTAATTTTCTATTTTAGAATATTTCAAACAGCTGTCGTTAATTTTGACGTTCCCTTATCTTTATATAGGAAGTAAAGATTGTTTTGTTTTGAGTTGACACAAACAATGGTTAGGTTTCCAATACAAAAACATACTCATCGGTTACCTAATCCCACCTGGGAGAAATCGCTTTCAGCGATAAGGCCACCAATTGTACTGTGCTAATTATGTTTTTATTTTATTATAATTATAATTTGTCCTAGTGTACAATAAAATGTTCATTTAAGTATATACCTACTATTAAAAGAAATTGGTGATTTTTCTTTCTATTTCGGTTTATTGGCTTAACCAATCAAATAGAAAGCCTTAAGGCCTCTTATTCTTCAGTTTTGTGTCTATATGTATATTGCAAGGACACGCATTTGTAGCAAAAATTTTCCTTTCATCTTATTTTTTCAGATTTCGTATACTAAAACATATTGTTAATAAATTTGTTGTTTTCCTTTTCCAATAACAAACTTCTTAAGAAGCTTGTTAGTTCTTTGATGTAGAAATGAACGACATGTCTACCCAATGTATGTATTTATTTATTGTTATTGTGCACAAAATTGTTAATTTATGATTACCTATCTTATGTATGTTTAACATTATAATTACATAAAGTACTACCTAATTCTTATCCACATATTATGCATCACCTACATAAATTTATCCGCACTACACAAAGATTAGCTGGTAGAGAATGCTGCCTAGCATTAAGTTCGCCTATGTACATGATTTGTTTTTTGAGCAATAATTAATATTCTATTCTATTCTTCTATAAAAATAACTCCAAGCAATTCTAGATAGTAAAATAACCTGCAGTGTCAGGGTCGGGCGGTCGATGCCTCTGTCTGCCATTCCACCAGCAGCCGCAACAAGGCATCTCCCAGTCTTCACTTCACAAAATATTTTCCATTCCCATACTAATTTAAGTAACAATCAACCCAAATTATTTCAAAGTTCTTTTAATGAGTCAACGCTTGTTTATCCGCTTTAATTTGCGCGTGTGACTACATTTTCCCGGTAAAACTTTACTGCTAAAGTTAAGAAAATTATTTGCGAAAAACACGCAAACTTTTTCTATTCTCCCCGCGATGGATATTTGGAGCGGCATATTTCACGTAGCCCATAGGAAGGCATGAGGGCCTAAGTAATTACAGTTCGGAAATAGTGGCACGATAGAGGTGTTGTTTTGAGGGAGCTTTAGAAAGAGAACGCGCGACCTCCCTCGTCCGCGCTCTGCGCTCAACTGCGGGTGAAAATGAATGAAGCCAATGAGGGTTTCCTTACTTGGTACATCCTGAAAAATTGCTGAAATCTCAAGTAAGGAATGCCGTACGCATCCGTGTAAAGAAAGACCCTATAAAGAAGCTGCTAACATAATAGTACGAGCGCGGACCGTAGTGAACCTTACGTCATCGAGTAACAAGGTGGGACATTGGGGTGGTGTAGCATAAAATAAGACTCCTAAAAAACCAGGGTTGCTTAAGCTAAGCAATAATAAAGGGTAATTTAGAGTGCATTGTTTTCGTTAGTAAAAATTAAGTCATCGAGTAACAACTTGAGACCCTCTGGTCTCAAGTTGTTACTCCCGTGTTAACCGTGTAAACGCGCGTTTTTTGAGCAACCGGCAAAATTAAAGTATACGTAAAAACTGCTCGCGGTTGTCACGTAAACGCGATGCTCACACTAGGCCCTCTGGAACATTAGTTGAAGGCCACCAAGTGCACAAAAAAAGTCCTACCTTAAAATAAAAATTTGAAGTCATTAAATTTTTTCAAAATTAATTCATCAATTATTAAGTTGAAAACAACACCATTCGGTACTTAGGTAGGTACTCGTAATCAGCCGTTAGAAGTCCTCTGTTAGACGAGGCCTCCCTCATAGAATGCGATGGGGGATTTGCCATCCAACGTTATAGGCAGGCGAATTGGTGATCGCAATAATCATGTTTAGTACTCAGGTGGATGCGTCAGCTTTAACGACATCCAAGGGAGGAGACGGAGCGGTCTATTCATAGGCCGGACACACCACGGCAACTCGATACTAGTTACTCATTAGTAGTTATTAATTTCTTATACTCATTGACGTAATTTGTACCAATAAAATGCAAAGCCAGGCTTAGTTAGTAACTTAGTAAACAGTTTTTGGAATTTTATGCTACACCACCCCCATGTTGCCCATCTCGATGACGTAATGTTCATCTCACTACGTTCCGCGCTCGTACTACAAGGACGTGTCGGTCGACTGTATCTGATCAATGAGCTGTCAAAACACAATTCAGGAATATTGAATCGCGATGGCGCGTGATGAATTCTATTTTTATTTGTAGCTTTCACTCTTATTACCATTCTCTTCAAAGATTTCCAATATTCAGTTGATATCTTTTGCCAAGGTAATTCGAAAATAGGTACTTACCTAGTTCTTTTGTTTGGAAACTGACGCTTGTCTGAAATTTCTGTGTATTTACAATGTCTACTTCAGAACTTGGTAATTTGGGTAGGCGTCATCTTTAGGACAATTTATGAAAGATTGGCAGTAATTAGCATAGCTTTGCTATCAATTGATAACAATAATAGTTGGATTAACGTGGTGTGTCCGACCTAAGAATATAGCTCTCCATCTCCTCCCATGGACGTCGGAAGGCCAACTAAGGAATCACACTGAGCGATGGCAGCAGCATCCATCTGAGTACTCAACACAAATATTGCGATCACCAATCCGCCTGCTAAGTGTGGTGATTCTAGCATATCCCCCCATAGTTTTCAATGGGGGAGGCCTCGTCCAGCAGTGGACGTAAACAGGCTGGTGATGATGATGATGATGACTAAAACATCTAAATAAAGTAACATCAATAAGATAGAGCAAATTGTGTTCTTTAAAATGTACGTATCGTAAGAAACAAACTTTCGACTACTTTTCAAGCTTGTATAATGTAGCGCATTTTTAGCGAAAACTTACTGCAGTAAGTCTTCATGCTTTGCAGCATGTACCTATTTTTAACCGACTTCCCAAAAAGGAGGAGGTTCTCAATTCGGTTGTATTTTTTTTTTTTTTTTTTTTTTTTTAATGTTTGTTACCGCATATCTTCAGAATCCAGTTCTGATGATGGGATCCACGAGGAATTGAGGGAACTCCTCAAATATTGTAGGGATACATATGGCGATTTTGATATTTTCAGCAAGACACCAAGCATTTGCATTCAGAAAGTATCATAATCCTTTCACCACTATGGTTCTTTCATAATTTTTTTTCATCCAAAATTATTTAGTCCAATACAATGGCGGAAGTCGGTTTTTTAAATGAAAAGTTATGTAATGTAGCTTCGAGTATATCCATTTACTTTGCGCCGTATAGGGCACATAAGTACCTACTGATATATACTCTAAGAAGCTTGCTTTATAACCATGTTTTGTTTTAGCTAGGATGGAGAAGGTTTATAACCGGCATATCGAGAAATCCTAAAAACAATGTATTACAATTCCTACTGCGCAATAATGTTTGTGTCCTTTACATGATCTGTCACGAAGACAAAACGGAAAAGAATTACAACTTCCTAGTAAAGAACGGTTACTGTGACTACCGTACCGTGGTGGTTCAGCACAATATAGATAGATACACAGTAATTTATATTTTGCTGAATAATCAAGTTTCAAAAACTGCGATGAATGGTGTCACTTTCGTTTGATCTTGAGGCGCAAACGAACAGATCAAAACATACCTTGTTTATTTACTTTTTAACTTCTAGTCTAGAGGTTGTTGATTATTTCCAAATGGGCTTCGGTGTCTTCGAAAAACCTCAAATAACAAACTTATCCGTTTAGTCTTATTTAAAATGCCAGTGAATTGGCAATTTTAAATAAATTCGTCGTTTCATTGGGTCTTTCATGGTTTTGCTTTCTATCATCAACCAGCTTTAGTATGGATGATGGCTCTCCTTGCAACCGATAATGATAGTCCCTATTAGTTTATTAATATACACTCGAGAGCAATGAATCCGAGTCACTTAAAGAATGTTAAAAATCTCGGAAACTAAAAATGATAGATTAATGCAATAAATTGTATTTAATAGACAATGTAATACTCCTTAAATGAAGGTAAAAAAAATATGAGTCACCATACATTTTATTAACACAAAATTACATAAAGAAAAAAACTGCAGATCTCTCCTTAAAACAAAAATAGGAAACATGAAATTTTTGAACTTTATTACGATTTTCTTGAATTTTAATACTTCGTATTGCCTCCTCGTGCTTCCATTACTGCGTTTACGCGGTTTGGCATGCTGTACACCAAGTTCCTTATACGATTTTGGGGAATATTCTCCCATTCCTCTGTGAGAGCAATTTTGAGCTCACGAAGCGTGATTGGGGGAGGGTTTCGTTGTTTTACGCATCTGCCTAGCTCGTCCCAAGCATGCTCGATCGGGTTGATATCCGGGCTGCGCGCTGGCCACTCCATACGAGTAATGTTCATCTCTTGAAGGTAGTCATTCACAATCCTACCTGTATGAGGTCGGGCATTGTCATGCATAAATATAGCATCCTCACCCAAATTGACCATAAATGGACCAACGTGATCATTGAGGATTTCTTCCACATATCTTACGCTAGTTAAAGAGCCGTTTTCTATGATCACCAGCTCTGTGCGACTTTCAGAAGAAATTCCGGCCCACACAAGTACAGACCCACCACCGTAGGCTACTTTTTCTTCGATGCATGCTTGCTTGAATCTTTCCCCTGGTCTTCGATACACTCTGTGTCTTCCATCGTGCTTGTAGAGCATAAATTTTGATTCGTCGGAGAACATAACTTTTGACCAATCTTCAATACTCCAATTTACGTGGCTCTGGGCATATCTTAGTCTTGAAATACGATGCCCACGCTCCAGTTTAGGGCCGTTTGCAGGTCTAAGGGGTTTTAAGTTAGATTCAGCAAGCCGACGTCTTACTGTCCATGCACTTGGGTTACTTCCTCCGAGGCGTCGAAACTGATTTGTGAGTTCAGTTCCTGTGAGAAAGCGATTTCGAAGCATGGTGTTCACCAAGTATCGGTCTTCTCGTGCTGTGGTACACCTGGTTCTGCCCGTTCCTGGTCTGCGTAGGTTAGAACCAGTTTCTTCGTAACGTCGGAGAACTCTTTGTACTGTTGACAGCGACACACCGACAGTCCTGGCTGTATCGCGCTGACTCCGGCCGGTTTCCAGCATTGTAAGTATTCTGGTGCATTCTTCAGGCGTAAGCGACATAATTTCAGCTTGAATAATGAATATAGAGCACTATCAACATGGTTTATGTACCCACATAAATGACAGATTACAAACAAAAGCAAAACCAAATGCTGTAATTTCGTAGTTCCATCTTCGAAAGTGGCCCTTTTTCAAATTTGATTTTTTTATGATATAACTTTACAATAACTAAGAAGTTTTAATACCTTCATTTAAGGAGTATTACATTGTCTATTAAATACAATTTATTGCATTAACCTAGCATTTTTAGTTTCCGAGATTTTTAGGATTCTTTAAGTGACCCGGATTCATTGCTCTCGAGGGTATTTAGGTGACAAACAGACTGCACGCCTTATATGTACAGCAGTCACCGCGCCTATGGACAACTGCAGCACCTACGGTATTTCAAACATGTTGCCTACCATTTAAGAGCCCTATTAGCATTTCTCTAATTCCCTTAAATTTACCCATATAGTAAATATGAAGAATACTTACTTATTTATTGCTTTTCATAAATACAAAAGATCTTAAATTAATAATAATAGGTAGTTCAGGATCCATTACAATTTATAATAATTATTTAATTATTTAAATGAATTATTTAATTTACTTAAGGTCTTATTAGACATATGTACTATAGAAATACCTCGACCAGCATAGGTAAGACCTCCTATTAAATATACCGGGAGTAAAAAGACTACTCCCGAAAACTGAAACAGTGCATTCAGACCATGATTCTGAAAATATTAAAGATGAAAAAACACGAAAAAAAATGCTTACTTCTGGTCCGCTTTTTTCGTATCGTTAAAGGAACACAAAAACCTATTTTCCATCATTAAAAACAAGTTAATAAATAATAACGTCAAAAAAAGCAATGAAAAGCACATGAGAAATATTGGCCCCACGGGTCGATCAGCTGACCGGGAGCGTTGAACTCGCGTGGCCGGAATAAATGCGTACATTGCTGGCTGACAAATACGATACGAAACGAAAAAAAAAGTTTTCTCCGGTATGAATCACCTCTCAGGCGAAAGCTATTTTATATAACTATAATATAGGTAGCTTTACCGGTACCTTCAGTATTCGGGAGCTGTCTTTTTACACCCCGTATAATACTCCTATATTTCTGTATTTTTCGTATGCACTTATATTACCTACTTCAATTGTTGAAAAAACTGAACTAGGTTGAATCTTAAAAAAAATAAGCTTTCTGAATCCAATCAGTTATTTCCTATCGGTCCATTATTCTTCAGCATTTTGTTGCATCAAAAATGTTGCACTGGCTACCAAACCGAATGTATCTGAGGAATGTATAGAAGTTTATGCGTCTAAAACAAAAGACATGATTTTAAGAAAAATAACTGCATAAAAACAAAAGACGAAGCCCTAAGTCAAGGCGGTTTGATTTTAAGACTCTAGCTGGCCAGAAAAGGCGAAAAAATTACAATAAGCGTCAAAAATGACACGAAGATGTTGTTTACACCCGGTAACGGTACGGTTCTATAATTTTTCATATAAATTACATTGTAGTCCGTAATTATAATTAAGAGCTGGAGCGTAAGACATAAATTTACATTATACGACTTACCCGTGGCAGATCCTGTATTGTTGAGAGATTGCGATGGCTTCTGTTGGGTTGGAGAGGTCAATGTTGAACTTTTCAATGAGTTTGAAGAAACTGATTCAGGAATCGTCTTCACAAACGGCGATGTTGGTAACGACATCGGAAACGACAAGTGTAGTGGTGACGTTGGGGTGCCTAAGCTTGAAGGGAGAGACATATTCGAATCCGAATTCATAAAGGAGTTTTTAATTGGTTCGGGAATGTCTGATATTGGTTCTGGAGTGCAAAGAACAGTGGGCAAGGACATTGGATAGGAATTCCTCGGTGGCGTTTCTGGTTCTGCATCCGTCGAATCAGCCATTTTCTGAAAAGAAAGAATGGACTATACTAAAAATAAGGAGCACACTGCGTCAGCTCAGCAGCTTTCGTGGAAGATTATTTTTAAATTCTACTCTCTATATACTTATAAAAGGCAACGTCTGTCTATCTTGTTTTATTATATCATCATCATCATCATCATAAGTCTGTTGGAAGGAGCTTCCCTTATAGGCACGTGCATAATCACCACGCTTGTTAGACGTATTGGTGGTCATAGTATTGGTGTTGAGTACTCAGGTGGATGCTGCTGCCCATCCTCTGGTGTAAGGGCCCTTAGTCGAGACGTAGGAGTCTATTCTTAGTCCGTATTCACGACGACATTCTTTCTGAATGCACACTGTAACTTGAGATATACTGTAGTTGTTTTAATGCAGTTTTTATTGGCGTGTAGGAAATTTAACGAGGTTAGAGTTAGTGCTTAGAACTTCCGTGTGATTATTTAGGTACTACGCGAGCGGAGCCGCGGGAAATAAGTAGGTACATGTATTTTTATAAATAAATAGGTAGCTAGTTTACATTATGGATTCGAAAATAGCAGAGATCAATAAATAACAAATTAGTAATATGAGTTCAACAAACGTTTTTAGATTTTATTGCTGGATGACCTACACTTTGTTAGATAAGATTATCGTACACCTATCAAACATTATAATTAGCAAACAATTACGGAAATACCTTTTAATTAAGCTCATTTATAAATAAGCATAGCTTTATTTTTATCTATAAGCTGTATTGTATTTATAGCAGATGTAAGTAAATATGTATTGAAACAAAATATCGATAAAATATTAATTATAATGTTTAACCGTCTGTTAAACGGTTACGTAAGCCTGTAGCTAGGGTTGGTTTTGACATAGATTAGTGCATATAGTTTAAGATCTTATAAGCCATCATGTAGAAGGGAGTGTGTCTTTTTATTTTTGTATTCCTTCCTATATAATGCGTTTTTTGTATCATAAATGTACCTAATAAATCCTATTTATTATACTTACTTAGTTTGTACCGGTAGGGTTGCCTTAGTGCAATTAGTTAGTGTTGTTATAATTGTATTTAGTTATTCAACTGTTTCTGATATGGTTAGTTTTAATTAACAGTGGAGGATTGTTGTGTTTCCATTCGCAATCCAATGTGGGTAGTTTGGTCTGGAGATGTGCGAGTACCCACACCGAAAATAAACCACTTCATTATATACCGCTATCCATGGAGTTTCATTGAATACAGTAAACCCTACATAAACTACAAAGGTGAAAAAAAAACTATTTATAATAGTAGAGATTTTCCACACAACTTGCTCTATTAACGCTGCTATTCTTGAACTGGTGGAGATACAAGTTGTTTTCTCAACTTTTCCAGCCCCAATGAGAAATTCCGGCAAAATATAATAAGAAGGAAGTGACCCCGTGATGGATCATCCAACATTAAACTGGCAACGCCATAGACCGGCGCGCTGCGCCGCAAACATGTAACATCAAGTAAATTGGAGAAGGTAGTAGTTATGTCATTGGTAGTCTGGGACCTACATGGATGGTGCCGTTACGAGTTTCATAGATAAATAGCCACAGTCAGTATGACACAACAAAGCGGCGTCAGCCCGTCGGTCGTCTCGTTGGGGCCGGGACGCGGCGTCGTTCGCTCCCTACCGATACTACAAAGAGCGAGATAGCGATAAAGACGAGCTATAGTTCACCACCGTAGAAGCTTTAAAAACCACAATATAGCAAGCCATTATCGTTCCAACACGCGAGTGATAGAGTTGATAGTAGCTTGCGCTGAAACTGTTTTATGTGATACAGTCAGCCAACATAGCGTCCTTGGTTCGTGTGCGTGTTTTGCTCATTCATTGAGTCGTCGGTCGACTGAAGCAGGCAGAGGCAGTCTACTGTGGTGCAGTCTGTGACATGCACGCACGTTGTCGCTACGCCGGTTTGTCGTTGTACAATACTTGCTACTTCTAGTGTCATCTAAATTACAAAACAATATATAATATTGATGTAATTATCGTGCCGCGCGTTTTTACAGCAGTGACATTGAACTCTTCAAAATGAGTACGACCGAAATAATAAACAAACCAATTGCACTAAAACTAAGAGTGTTACATATTACAAGACTAGCTATAGCAAGCATTGTGAGGTTCTTCTGCCGGCTATACTATGGAAATGAAGGAGAGAAAATTCCACCTATTACTGATGAAATCCTGAAACTGCCGGCAATAGAAGTGGCTAAGAAAATAAGGAATAAAGAGGTTTGTATTATATTTTTAATCATTGCTTTTTTCACTTTGCTATTACAGAGCAATAGATTTAGAAAAGTAGGTAGATAGAGATATACACGGACTATGCACTCTTGTATAAAGGCACAAAACCGGTTTAGGGTACGGAAAAGCTACGTGAAGTAACGTATAGGTACTTAACAAAAATAAGCATAACTTGACATCGCATCAAAAAAAGGTTTATTTTAACCATACCGTGGTGTGTTCGGCCTAAGAGTATACCCCTCCTTCTCCCGTGGATGTACACTAGGGGCTGGGCAGCAGCATCCATCTGAGTACTTAGCACCAATCAAGCGTGGTGATTATGGCAAATCCCCTCATTGTATTCAATAGGGGTGGCCTCGTCCAGCAGTGCACGTAAACAGGCTGGTGATGATGATATAGCAACATTATTCTTCGCACGGTCGAAAAATACCTAGGTAAGTATGACCCTGAACTTAGTTCCAATGTTATGATTAACCAACTAGGTAGTAAGGAACTTATTAGCATTGAACATGATCCAAAGTTTATGCGATATTTATAGTTTTAAAATTTTTTCGTACCATCATAGAACCTTGCGTGGACTGGTTTTGTTTATTTATTCAATAGGTATTAAGTACCTAGGAAACTCCATAAAAGCGGATCTATTTTTGGTGTCTTGGTGGTTTGGTGTCAATTAAATCAGACATTTAGTAGTGTATAGGTTACCGTTATTAGTACGTATTTCATTTAGGTACTTAAATATATTTTGAGAGTATGATATCAACATCACCAAGCAGTGTTTTGTCATATCTACTGTTCTTATGGACGTGTTAAAATTTCTCGCACGTCCGATAAGGGACACGCTATACGCTCGTTATCAACTAATAACATTATTCAGAACTCTGTAAAACAGTGAACCTAGGTATATTAATAATTATAAAAAGATAATTCTGATTAAGAAAATGAGATAGTTGTCGACAGTTTTTTAATAGTTTAGCACGATAGTTTGGTACCTATAACAGTATATTATGTACAACATAAATATGCACAAAGAGTTTTATTATTAGATAGGTATAGGCTATGTTATCTACGAATTCAAACCATATGAGTTTATTCACTTGTAGGTAACTAGGTACATGGTATGGGTTTTTCTGAATAGGTACCTATAAGATGAAATTGTACTACATATTTGCCGTAACGTATGTAAGTATTATTCATTAAAATTACCACCTATAATTATGAACACATACGCGTTGCTAGGTACATATTATATCAGATAGTTATGCACCAATATACCTACCAGCTCTACCAGCCAGTAGCACTAAATGAACACACAAAGCGACCTGAATTGACTGGAACATCATGCGAATAAAATGATCTCCTACACAACATTGGAACCACTTACGTCGAATAGTCGACGGCGAATCTAAACAAATTGACGAGCAGGCATCAAGTGTCGGATGAAGTACCTACTTTAGCACGTAATGTTTTGATTGATGGATATATCTAAATGGATCGTCTATCTAAACCTCAATGCTCATGCTGTGCTAATTTACTATACTTACTGTAGATGCAGCCTATTATTCGATATCTAACGATAATGAATAACTAATGACTGATAAGACCAACAAAGGAACAAGTCCATTGTCATTCCCATCAGTTGGATAATCATTGTAACAAGAAAGTAGAGACGTACTTACATGAAGTAGTATTGGCACGTACGATAAAAGAGGAATCAAAGTCTTTACAATTGAAGAAGGTTAGGCTTGTAGGAAAGCCGGCAAAACAAACTTATTGGATTCAATAGGCCATGCCAGTCCATTGGCAAGAGTAGAGAATAGATATTGCGAAGCGACGTTGGAAAATTGACCCTGACCCTTGTTATTGGAAGATTGCACATACTTGTTCATCAGTACTAGCATTTGCTTGCGGCTCCGCCCGCGTGGAACCTCTAATGGCTCCGCCCGCGTAGAACCTCTATTATAAATTATAACCAATATGTTATTCTGATGTATAAGATTTATTACTGTAAATGTTCATCAAAATTCGTTCAGAAGTTTTTGCGTGAAAGAGTAACAAACATCTTATCCATCCATCTTCACAAACTTTTACGATTAGGTAGGTATAATAAATAGGATTAGGTAGTTTATTGTCAGAGTCAGAGAGGTTATACAAAGTGCATTATTATTATAATTGTACTTAGTTCCAAGGTTCTTTAGCAATTCTGAGACTTTGCTAGAGAATCGTTATCTGCGTAGGTGAATGTTCGCATTTTCATAGTAGGTACGTAGGTACATACTGTAGCAAATGTAACAAACGGATGCGGTGTGGCATCGCTGTTGGTATAAACACTATAAACAAAGTATAAACGCATGGACAGCGCATCGATGTGTCATCAACAGAGTAGGTACTACTGGTGTCATCGTTATGAAAGTAATTAATACAGTAACAAAAATGTTGTCAAAACATTACTGGCACTGGCCAAACCTAAGGGGGACAAACACAAAAGTTGGTTATTCATATTTTTTGTTACTGGCCAGTGTCATGTATGAAGTTGTGGCAAGCAAAATATTAAAATTATTACAACTAAAACTTGACTGTGCAAAAGCTGAAAACAAGTATCAAAACGTCGTAGAAACGTGGACTTTGATTTTAGTTTTAAGCTTTTATTTCATTAACAACATTCTAGTGGAGTAGTTAATATTACTTACTTACGTCTTTCGTCATAAGGTAAACTCGTTACTAGTCAAATAAACTCAATATTTTATCAATGTGATATAGGTATCTTTGGAATATACTCATCAAGTACATTACTCATTATTTATATTTCTTAATTGAATTAGCCGTGCCGTGTCCGACTTAAGATAGGACCCTCCATCTCCTCCCGTGGATGTTGTAAAAGCCGACTGAGGGATACACCAGGGGATGGGCAGCAGCATCCACCTGAGTGCCACTCAGCAAGAATACTGCGATCACGAATCCGCCTGCCATACGTGGAGATTATATCAATTCCCCCATTGTATTTCATGGCTTCGTCCAGCTGAGGACGCCTTAAGGCTGCTGATGAATTGAATTTGATCGAGGTTGGAAAATTGCGATTAATTTCTGCCATATTTAATTTAGTGTGAGAGTGTGACGTCATATAGCCTATGACACGCGGCAAGTCAAGACGCTTCATGATATTAGTACAGGCAAATTAGCAAAAAGTGTGGACCTAAGTCGTGTAGTCGTGGATTCTTATGGAAACGTTAGATGACACGAAAAGAAGCTTATCCTAGGTTTGCACCGTTTCTGGCGCTTACGGAACCCTTTTAAATATTAGGTACAAACTTAAAAAGGCCGTAAATTTTAAAATAGAAAGAAATTACTTGATGCAAGTTAAATTACGTATAGAGAGACTGTCTTAGTGCATTATGATTTTAATAAAAACCACGTGCATGTAGGGAACACAGTGATGAACAAATGCATCTTCCGTAAAAAAAAACCAGTATAAAACTTCCGGCGGATGTAGTACTAATTAAATGAATAAGTTTAAGTCGATTTCCAGAACTACATTAATTTTCCCCGAAGTAGAGCGACAATAAAATATGGAAAAGTGCCTTCCGTGAGACGCACCATGGTGCAAACCTGGTAATGTATTTCGAACATTTTTCTGATATGTCTATCAATTTGCACCGACTACCTTAATTTTCTCGGAGCCGTAATAACCACAAAAAGTTTTTTTTGTAAATGTTTTTTTTGTATGTTCCGTATGTCGGATTTAAAAAATACTTGGTGCAAATGTAGATCATAACGGTTCAAAGTCTATGCCAAATTGCACCGACTACTTCTATTTCCCCCATTAAGTTACGGATATTTTTATGGTTTTCACCCTATTTCTCCCTGTTCCGGAGGGTGAAATTACTGATGCTTATTATTAGAGGTGATTTTTAAGCCATACAAAACAATTAGAAAAGTTTTCATGACTACATCTAAGTAATTAGTTCCACACTTGTGCAAAAAATCACCTAATTTGACTGTACTATATCTCATTTGTCCAAATCCGTCAAGTAACTTCGGAGCTACGATGAAACAGATGAAAAAAATTACATACATACATACTGCTAAAATAGTAAGCCCTCTTTTGTTTTGCCGTAGTCGGGTAATTGAAACTTATCTCGTTCCAGATCACAAGCGTAGAAGTTCTGGAGACATGCATCGCAAGGATCAAAGATGTGAACTCAGCGCTCAACTGTTTCGTGGAAGACAGGTTCGACCTTGCACTGAAAGAGGCAAAGGAGGCAGATGAGCTCATTCGAAGTGGATCTAAAACTGCAGAACAGTTAGAGAAGGACCAACCTTTCTTGGGCGTACCTTTTAGTACCAAAGACTGTCTCGCCGTACGAGGTACCTACTATTGCACAATTGTTGATTGTTTTATTTTTTACCAATGACAAATGAAAACAAAATTGCCGCGAAGAGGACCGCCATGCTTGTGAGCATAGAAATCTGACTTCAGATTTCTATGCTTGTAAATTACGTTTTTGGAACCATTTTAAATTAAATAGGTACTTAGTGGGTTCCAATAGATACGAACGAAACGAAAAGTCTTTGTAACATGTCCTTTGTCTATTTTTTGTCTGTTATGCTGTGTACAATAAATAAAGAACAAATAATAATAGAAAATATAGATAAAGTGTTAAGCTAATAAAACCATTTTTGGCTAAGTAAAATGCCCATCATAAGTATCTTCAGCCTTCACTCTAATTTTTAAAGTCAACATAACTTTGACCTGTGTACAGAGGAGCATAGTGTTCAAATGAGTGTCTATCAGTAATAGAGTGACTTTTATTTCCAATGTGGCTTATTTCTTTCATGCTATAATTTCAGGTCTCCATCACACGTCAGGTGTGGTACTCCGAAAGGATGTGATAGCGGATGCAGACGCCGATGCAATCCGACTACTCAGAGAAAAGGGTGCTATTATAATCGGCCTCACAAACGTACCTGAACTTTGCATGTGGTATGTTCACTACATTTCATTCAAGTTACTTCGTTTTCATCTTTACTGATAAAGATAAAATGTTAACTTTATCGCGAAGCTAATGTTCGTTGACTGGAACAAAAGCCTTTTATACTATTGGGAATTTCATACCATATTTATTCTTGGAACTTTATATCACCAAGTCACGCTATTGTGACATGCAGGGCACAGTGGTAACACGAAGTTTTATGTAAGGGTAGGCGAACCGTAGGTTTTATAAGTTTGAGGCCATAATGGGCTTGCATTTTTTTTATGTTTGCTTGTTTGCAAGTCTGTTTGTTACATCCCACAGTACCTCAACACTGTTTTAGAAGGGATCTCAGATATAAATTTCTTGTTTGATCTCAAACATCGAAATGAGATTAAATTTCTTACGCTCGCAGGCAGTCTCCAGGGTTAGATGATGACCAGTATTTAAATTGATGCAGCCGTTTTCGTTAGTTGGGGGTTTTAATGCAATCTATGTGCTTAAAAACTATGCTTTGTTCTACCCTTAGCATAGGCGGAAAACAAACGTTATTTTACACCATACATAACTTAGCTAAGCACTTCCAATAAAATGATAGCAAATAATAAACAATGGGCGGTCTCATCGCTAAGAAGCGATCTCTTCCAGACAAACTAGGTGGAGAGGAGGATCTAGGTAGAAGCGTTATCTAGGTACTTATTAGATAAAGTTTTTCTAGATTGGTAAAATCAAATAAAAGCCTAAATACCTACCTATGGCCTACATATACCTACAAATTCCTGCTGTGTTGTGTCCGGCCTAAGAATAGACCCCTCCATCTCCTCCCGTCCAGATGTAGTAAAAGCCGACTAAGGGATTACACCAGGGGATGGGCAGCAGCATCCACCTGAGTCCTCAACACGAATACTGCGATCACCAATCCGCCTGCCAAGCGTGGTGATTTTGGCAATTCCCACATTGTATTTTATGGGGGACGCCTCTTCTAGCAGTGGATGTCTAAAGGCTGCTGATGATGGCTGATGCCTGCCTATGGATTTCGTATACAGATATTGGGAGGAACAAAAGCTCTATCTTAGCTTTATGTAGATGCTCCCGTATTAGCCTGCATGACAAGACTTTTCTCACCCAATGCTGCCACCGAGGCTTTATTTGTCAGTCTTATATTTTTTTGATTTGTACTAAAGACACTGCTTTTATTCTATTCTACCCTTTTTAAAGGTGGGAGTCTCACAACCACATTCATGGAAGGACCAACAACCCATACAACACCACAAGGATAGTAGGTGGCTCGTCTGGTGGCGAAGGCAGTATTCAAGCAGCTGCTGGCAGCATATTTGGTATAGGTAAGATCAGAAAATAAAATATTATAATTGAAAAGAAAATTGTTCTTCCAGAAAAACGTTTGGATCGAGATTAATCTGTAAGATTAGAAGCATGTCCAGCACGTGTAGGTAATTAAATAAAATAAAAAAAACAGTTCTGTTGCTTGTTCTAAGCCTATGTAGCTAGTAATAATGTAATTTTTTTGTTGAAAACTGTATTTTTCAAAAGCTTTTATGAAATTTACTTCCAACTGATGATGAAATTAGTAATCTGATTTGTGATCTGATCAAAATAAGCCCAAAAACGACCAGGCTACTATTTTCCATCAAGGAGGTCTGTTATTATGTATGCCTACAATATTTGAGGAGTTCCCTCAATTCCTCATGGATTCCATCATCAGAACTGGATTCTGAAAAAAATGGGACCAATCTGGAAGTATATCTATTCAAATAAAAAAAGAATTTTTCAAATCGGTTCATACTAAACGCCGGAGACATGAGGTAACAAACAAAAAAAAAACAACCGAATTGAGAACCTCCTCCTTTTTGTGAAGTCGGTTAAAAATACTAAATCAAAGTCCGTTTGGGAACCATGATGCCACAGATAGACACACCGGTACAACAGATCCACACGTCAAACTTATAACACCCCTCTTTTTGCGTCGGCGGTTAAAAAGAACTGGAGTAACTTTACTTTATAAGGCGATTCAAAATGATCCTTGTGATTTCAATTAATAAAATTATTTTGATTTGATTTGTTTCGTCCAGCGGTGGACGTCCATCAGCTGATGAAGAAGATACATTTAACCTTCAATAAGATTTATTTTAATTTCCAGGTTCTGACATTGGTGGTTCGATCCGAATGCCATGCTACTTCAACGGAATATTCGGACACAAGCCCTCGAAATACGTAGTCTCAATTAAAGGACAGTATCCCGAGCCTGAGTCGGAAACACAGCATTCATTTTTAGGTAAGAGGCCTATGTTATGTTACTCCAACTCCAAAGGCAAGTAGGTAGTAGGTAGGATACCGAGTTTAAACATCAATCATAGATACCCAAGCAACACAACTACTCTCTACCGAGGAATAGTAGATTGTATCATAAGGGAGCAAAATAATATTTTTACGGCGAGGGCGCTTTTTTGAATCCAGAGCGAAGTGAGCGATTCTAGAGTAGAATCCCGAGCATAGCGAGGGATTCTTTAGTAGAATCCCGAACGTAGCGAGGGATTCAAAGTACGTCGCCCGAGCCAAAAATATATTTTGCGCCCGAGTGTTACACTCTACTTTTCATCACCCACTATGAGAAAATAAAAGGCGACTCATATTTTGTTGAACGAGCGAAGCGAGTTCTCTGACTCAAGTTGGAAGAATCGGCGTTTGTATGTATGTATGTATGTGTGTCCGATGAAAACTTCCTAACCGTTAATTCGATCTTCATGAAATTTAGTATAGGGGTAGATAGTATTAGTACAATTTGTAGGTAAGGTTATGAGCTATATCGGTTGAGGGGTTGATGTATTGGGTTCAAAGAGGGTAAAAAAATAAAAGTGAGACAGTCAGATCAAGTAGGATGTCTAATGAAAGCGCTTTAGTTGGACATTTTAAAACTGTTTTTAATAAGTATTTAGACAATATAGATTTTGAGATATGAGGGAAAAACAAAAACGTAAAAATCGAAAATTCTAGGGTACTTCCAGCAATCTCACAATGCTGAAATTTGGTATGCTGGTAGCTTTTGTGACACAAATATAGGAAAAAGTCTGAAATTGAAGAATCTAGAAACTTGTACTCCTTAAAACAATAACCAATGTAAAATCCATTGTTGACCTCCCATTTCTAGGAATTTGAATGATGTCTCATATTTTATTTCAAAACAAAACCATGAATTTCTAACAATCCGTGAAAATTTACGGAAACGCGGGTTGTAGTTCGCGCGTTTTCCATTTGTCTTTTTTTATTCAGCCGACGCGGGGCGCGACTATGGGCGGTCGTATACCAGCCAGTATTTATTCAAACAATATTTGTGTTCAAACACTAAGATGTTCCAAATTCAAAAAGTGCGCGTAAAAGATAATTGCGGCGCACTTATAGAAGCTTCATACAGAAAACACCACCTTTGGGTTCACTTAAAGGCGAACCAAGTCGTCCTTTTCGAATAGATGGGATGAAAATATTATTTGCCTACCTAATTAATTCATATTTTATGTTAAGGTATTGGACCTATGACCAGGTATGCAGTTGATTTGAAGCCCATTCTGAAGATCATATCGGGAACAAATGCGCCCAAACTCCGCCTGGATGAGCCTGTAGACATCAAGAAAGTGAACTTTTTTTACCAGTTCAGCAACGACGTCCCAATGACGGATCCAGTTGACCCTGATATTGTTGCAGCTATGAAGAAAGTCGTCGAATTTCTAAAAGTGCAGCATAAAATTGACGCTGAGGAGAAAAGAGTACCTCTGCAAAAATCCATGGCTATATGGATGGCAATGATGAGTTCTAACACCAAGTTTGGAGAGCTCATTATGGAGAAATACACGAAAGGAAACTGCCTCAAAGAAATCGTGAAGAACGCCTTTGGACTATCTGGTAACACTCTGATTGCTCTTGTTACTGCGTTGTACGGCGCAGGCGATATTGGCGAAGAGAAGATGAACCACTATGTCAAACTTCGCCAGGATTTGGTGAACACGTTTACTGAAATGCTTGGCGACAACGGAGTGTTCCTGTTCCCTGCCCATCCAACCCCGGCGCTTTACCACAATGAGCCCTTGGCCAGGCCATTCAACTTCTCTTACACTGCACTCATCAACTTATTAGGAATGCCCTCGACTTCTGTGCCTCTGGGATTGGGTAGTGAAGGCTTACCTATCGGCATTCAAGTAATTGCGAACTACGATCAAGACAGACTCTGTCTTGCAGTAGCAGAGGAGTTGGATCGCGCGTTTGGGGGGTGGGTTGAACCTCAGAAACCTATATCTACTTAGTTTGTATGTAATTGTCACAAACATATTTTTGTACGTATTTTTAAGTTTTAATAGACATTTATAGAATCATCTATTACACATGTAATTAAAGAAACTTAACTGCTTTTTTGGCCTCAGACAAACGGTGTTTATGATATTTTTTGTACTTAGTAATTTAGACAATGAGTGATTCAGTTTAAAAGTTTTTGTTAGTAGTATTTTGATCAGAAAAACCAATTAGTTCAATTTCAATTTTTAATATGTTTTAATAACTAAAACCATAATAAATAACACCAATTGCATATTAATCTGATTTGGCTAATTTTTTTATAATTGCCAGGATTTCTTTTCTCTTATTAAAAGGATTTATTTTGACTAGCATGTCGCATGAGCCCACTTCTTTATGGGTATAGGCACATTCAGCGAGTCTCTCGGCATTGCATATGACATGGACTCCACAATCATACCCATTACTTTGCTGCAGGCACTCCTTGTCCACAAAATTAATTGTACCTGCAAAATACAATGTTTTAATCTTAAAAAACCCAAAAGAAAGCAATCTTGCTGGGAATTATGCGTTTCATTCAAAAAGTATAACAATATTTCGAGTTTGAATTGTGGTTCTCCAAAGTTCTACAATGGAATATTATTTATGATAAAGAAATTCAGTTACAACCAAGATAAATAATGAATCATGATATTGTCTTACCTTCTGCAGACAAATATGGTATTAGATGACTGGCAAAATCCCAAGCCACATTGTGATTGGTGCCACTTGAAGAGTCGAGGTGGAAGAAACAATTCTCTGGCTTTGAATACACAAGGAGGCTCCAGTGTGAACCACCAGCTATATCCGGTGTATCATTGTCGTTCAGAGCAAACAAAACTATCTCTTTCTTAATCACACCAAGTGGCTCTAAAAATGTTTTGATTTCTTCTGTCTTCACCATTTTCACACACTGGGTCACTTCGGGCGAAACAAACAGAAGGTTGTTTGTCTTACTGAATACAACTTTCTCAAGATATTCAAAGTAAAATGATATAACAGTGTCATTGAGCCAGTGAGGTCCATCCAAGAGCTCTACATCTGATACATGAAGTAAAATGTTATGGAAGCTCAACACCACAGATGCCTTGGCCATTCTTAAATGTAGGTATAGTTCTTAGAGGATTGATGAATCCCTCCTTTTGGTTTATCTGGTAAGAAAATGGTTTTAAAATACCTGTTAACTGCAACCAAACTCAATGTTTAAATTTTACCAGGGTAATATCTAAGTGGATACCTACCTAGGGTATAAAAATATATTATTTCTACAAGAAATAAAAATACAAAATCAACTCACCAATAATAAATGTTATGGGAGAAGAATACACCTTCAATCTTATCAACTCACTATTTCAGTTTATATCTCACTGATCTTAATTACCAAGAATCTGAAGAAGAACCTTTAATTACAAAAGTAATTAATAATCGCGACAGTTTCAGATTTTTTCGTTAAAATCCAGATTTATATTACACACGTATAATCATCCACCGAAGTAGGTACCTATTTATTTTGACATGCGTGATGCGTTATCTTGTCCTTGGCTGACATTGACTTGACTGACACTATTAATTTTGACAGTGACGTTTTAATTTTATTTGTCGTTTCGCCATTTCTGGCAGGCTAACTAACTAAGCCATACGACCATACCACCTTGTCGTAAGTAGCCACGTGGCCTTCGTCTACGTTTTTCGTTTTAGCCCCATAAAGTATTTTTAAAACTCTTCCACTATTCAGATAGGTGCACAAGCTGAAATGAATAGTATGCTGTAAATCAAGAATATAATACCCACATTTAGGTACTTAATACCATGGAAGTCATAATACACACGTTATACGTATGGTCCTGCCTACGTACCTATATATAGCATTAGATACTCTCTGCCAACTTTATCTACTTTATTCAAATTAGTCATTGCCAGTACAGCAAGGCATATAACTAAAGGAGGGATAATAATTAATATGATCACCATCTTCTGTTTACATACCTACCCCATATTTAGAGTTTAGACAATAGTTCTGGCAACAGTAATTTTAGTGATCTGCCCCATAGTAGTTAAGTGCCATTTTCATGAAGTTATTACAGAATATGAACAAAAAAAAAATGCTGAGGAAAATAAAAGGACAAATATATAAAGAACTTAAAGCCTTTTTAATTAATTTGTTATTAATTCATAAAACTAATTTGGTAACAATGGTGTCGCAATCTTATTACAATAAACTGAAATTTTTGTTTGCCATTGACATACAAATAATGAAGGAACAATCACAATGATTACTACATGCTATAATAATTTAATAACATTATATCACTCACAGCATTGTTAGGAGTATCACTCCCAAAATATTTGCCTCCCTACTCTTAAGATGAAATGAACTACTCGTAACATCTAATTGTAATGTGCAACATTAATTAAATAAATTACTGATGATACTGATGATACTGATTGGGCTAGTAATGAGAAGTACATTCCAGAAATATTGTGGAATATGCTTCACATTGAGTATTTCCTATTATTTGTGAATTATTACTTAGTTGACTCTTTGAGGTAGGCAATAAGGTCAGCACGGTCATTCGGCTTCTTCAGACCAGCAAAGACCATCTTGGTTCCAGGGATGTATTTCTTGGGGTTTTCCAGGTACTCGAAGAGGGTATCTTCACCCCATGTGATAGCTGAAATAGAAATTATTCACAATTATTATGCAAAATTGATAGACTGAACAGGTTATGTAACAATTTGTGTCATCAATAATTATTACTACTTAACTATCTATGGAATTTACCACTATCAGATAATGATTTTGACTAAGAGTGATATAATGTTTGATTTAGATTTGGAATTATAGTGTACATGGAAAACATGATAAGTAATGTTACCTTTGGCCTTGTTGGCATCCGAGTATGAGAAGCCGGCAGCTTGACCAGTTTTGTGTCCAAATAGTCCACTCAGGTTGGGACCTACTTTGTGTTTGCCACCAGCCTCAACCTGTAAAAAAATATGTTTTCAGCATTAGTAAAAATGTATATTCTGAATAGTACAACCATATTGATTACATTTAGATACATTTTATTTACATTTATCAGATTACATTAGAGACATTAGGATTAATTTTTGAATGCTTTGATGAGGCAGAATGTAATGGACCATTTTTATTTATTGACTTTACTGAACAACTATTGTACCTACATTCCTGCAAATAAATGATTATGATTAAAAACAAAGACCATGTTCAATACGAAACAAAAATGTTACTCTGGAACTTCATTAATTACTAGCATTAGGCCATTTCACATTGCTTCACATATAATTTTTAGATCATCTGCATTTAATGGAAAGTAACTGATTAAACACTGTCAAGTACGCATAACAGTAACTAAAAATAACCAGGAAAACCAGTTATTTTCCTTTAAAATGTGGTGAATTACTTACAGTGTGGCATTGGGCACATCTCTGAACGAAGATTTTCTTGCCATTTTCAGCATTACCAGCGGGTACTCCCATGTTTCTAGAATGGAAAGAGAAAACCGTAATGATTAACAAGGCTAATGCTTAGTCTTAGTACGAGTAGGTACAATAGGAAAATCTATTCTTATCATATCCATTTGTACCTACCTATGTAGGTACACAGAACAATTTAATTATTACATGCGTACAGTCAGGTTAAGAGCAGTTTTAGATTGTGAGTACTTAGTGATGTCACAGAGGAGTTTCTGGTGAAAAACATGACGCACGAGGAAGCATGATGGTTATCAGCTGGTTAATGGGTGGAGTGTCCTTGAAAGAGCAATTTATATTTATCACTAAAATGCATTATCTTATACATTTCAGAGTCAAGATTAGAACCAGAGCTCCAGAACTAGGTCAGGATCAATGTCATCTAGGAATTTCAAGGCACAAGGTGTTATTACGACACCATTACGTAAGTGGTAAAAACCGATGATATCATGGAAATGGCAGGTAAAACACGAGCACTAGTGTTCAAAAAGACCACATAAATCATTTATGATTTCTTTATAGGCTTTCCGAGAAAAATGTTAACGTTGTTTATAGGTTACTTCATAGTCTTTGGCTATAGCGTAAAATGATTCGTTATTTCATCATGCACTTCACAATTTTAGTATTTCAAGAAAAGTTTTTAAAATATTACTCACGTTTTTTAAAATTTGATTGAAACTTCGACCTCGACAACGAACCGACGGCCAATTCACTGAAATTCAGTTTTATCAATGACACTCGTGAGTTGTACGTACGTACGTAAGAACGACGTACAATGTGACATAAATGACGTGCGAAAACTGGTCTAAGAAATCTACGTACAATAAAAATAGTAGAGCGCGCCCAAAGTTCACGCATGCGTGTTAGTGAAAATTGGCCAAACAAAATCGATCTATTGTACTACTTCCATAGAGTTCCATCATACTACGTGAAACAAAGCTTGAAACATGGGTTTCGTTCATTTTTCGCTCAACAGATTTTAGATCTGTGTCTGGGTGGAAGCTTAATTAGCGCGGCAATTTCAAATAATTTACATTACCTACTTTACTGATTGGTTGATTCTAACAATAACCAATCATTGGTTATTGTTAGAAAATATATATACACCTTCATGAACTAGGTACACATAACCTACTCGCACCTAAATTTATTACCATCGAAATAATTAGTCCTTAGGTTTACAATGATGTCGCGATGAGTAATAATATTATATAATAATTTACTCACTACGTTATTTATCAACACTCACAAAACGGGTAAGGTATTAATTATGCACTGAAAAACGGGTTTTCCATGGCATTAAATAGATGAAATTTGTGCCTAGATTTATGTAGACTTAATTTTCGTTCTCAGAAAATACACAAAATTTTTGACATAGCTTTTCAAAAACTGATGCCGCGTCACATAGATTGTCAGCGTCGTCGTTTGTTTTGTTTCGTATGAAAAGGTTCTATCAAATCAGATCATTGAGTTTTTGAGGTTGATGAAGGGGTCAGGGTACATACTAGGTAATATTAGATGGTATAGCGTCATCTAACATTAGTCAAGTCAAACAAGCTCCTGCAATTTGCCCCTTGCCATCCCTGGGCGAAATGCGACCAGCAAACAAGGTTTATTTTGAGGATGCTGAATGCAATTTTTTTATGATGCTACTAGATGGCACCACTTGGGTCAGCAGATTCTACTCCCTGATTGTACAACTTGGTAGGTATGCATAATAGGTAGGTAATATTGGTAGATACCTAATCTTATTTTTATGCTTAGGTATTTATACTACTCGATAGACAATAGGTATAACGTTACTGTCAAGTCAATGTGAATGTTATTTTTGTTATATTTGTGCTAAATCAATAATCATAATAATCATAATCTCGATTATGATTTGTATTTCCTAGATTTATTTTGAAACTTGTAGGTATCCTTAGATTTTGTATAAGTAGGTTGACTGTTGATGAACTGTTCATCATAGGTACCTTCACAACTAAATATTACGTTTATTATTGTATTTTGGATAGATGTAGATGATAGATCATAATATTATGTACCTAGCTGTAACACCAAACTGTATCCCCCGATTTTGTTATCATCAGTTTTCTGGATTGCCTCCCAATATGGAAAGTGACGTATTACGTAAAAATCATATCACTCGCACCCATATACCTGTCATTGAAGTTATAGAACATGCTATAATCTATTGGGTCAGAAAATCACACACCATTGTTGTATTTTCTGACAAATCCAATTTCGACAAAAAGTCAATACCAACTCTCACGCTAGGAAATACGCTCTAAAATTAGCAAGTTGAAGTGGCTATAGGCATGATAATAATATAAGTATACCTACCTAACTAGCTCACAGAACCGACATTATTTCGTTGGTTTAAAGTTGGGTAAAAGTTTAAGGTTCTTGAGAAGGTACCTAGGTACCTAGTGAGTAGAGACGGCCGTGGTGTTCTCGGCCTAATAATAATATACCTAACTCCTTCAACTCCTCCCATGGATGTCGAAAAAGGTGACTTAGGGATGACTCCAGGGGATGGGCAGCAGCATCCACCTAAGTACTTAACACCAATACGGCGATCACCAATCCTTCTGCCAAGCGTGATGATTATGACAAATCCCCTCCCCCCCCCATTACACGCTGTATTCTTTGTTATGCATGCTATGGGGAAGACCTCATCCAGCAGTGGTTGTCTGGCTGATGAAGAAGAAGTGTGGAAACTGAATTTTTGTCTTTGCACACTATCCTACTCATCACCTCTCTTTAGCCTCAAAGGTTTGCTGGAAGATAACTCTTTTAAGGGGTATAGCTCGCCTTTGTATTAGTCTTTCTTCAATACTTGTATGTAAATATTTTCTGGGTAGTAGGTACAAATAAATAAGAATTTCCAGTATTATAGCTTGGGACATTTCTGACCTTGATGTAAGTATAACTATTACTATATTACTATATTTAGGGTTTCTATAATTTCTGGACGAGGCCTCCCCCATAGAATGCAATGAGGGGATTTGCTATAATCACCACGCTTGGTAAGCGGATTGGTGATCGCAGTTATTGGTATTAGTGTTGAGTACTCGGGTGGATGCTGCTGCCCATCCCCTGTTGTAATTAATACCTTAGAGCTTGTCCAGATGAGGCGATTTACGCGCGATTCCAGTGGCGCGATTGTGAAATACTAGAGCTTCATACATTCCGTCCACATGCAATCACTTCACAAATCACGCGTAAATCGCCTCATCTGGACAAGCTCTTAGTCAGCTTTTACGACCTAAATTATTATTTTCGATGTGACTTTGTCAAATGTTAGGTGTTGAGGGCAAGGTTACCTACTCACTCACTCGAGCCTTCTTAGCCGTTCTGATTTCCCAGAGGAGCGTGCTTCAGCTTTGATAGAAAGATTTTTTATTTGAAAATAAATAAGTATAGTACCTACCTACATATCTTACTCATAAATAAAGACGGTCAACTACGAGTAAGACTCGTGCCCTGAGGCTTATGTAATTATTATTTATTTTAAATTTGATGGCTATCAAATTTAGTTCCTTAGAAAATGGGTCTTGCGTGACGACAGACAGACAGACTTACAGACATACATACAGACAGACAGAAACACAGACAGACATACAGACACACAGCAGACATACATACAGACATACACAGACAGACATACAGACACACAGCAGACATACATACAGACATACACACAGAAATACACACAGACAGACAGACATACATACAGACATACACACAGACAGACAGCCAGACAGACAGAAGGACAGACATACAGACGGACAATAACGTGATCCTATAGGGGTCCCGTTTTAACCTGTGTAAGGTATGGAGCTCAGAAAACAGGCGCATTTATTTATTAGTAGGGGGTAAAACAATGACCGTGGTCGAATTTTAAGAAATAAGTCTTAGAAATAAGGCTTCGACAAACATCCAAATAAAGGGACCAGCTTTGTTTGTATTTTCGTTTTAAGTCGGCTTATGAAGACTTTTTAGAGAGTTTAAAAGAACTTTGTTTTCAGTTGAGCGCGTACGCTCTACGCCTCCTCTACGCCGTAGAGGGTTCAAACACTTACTCAAATAATCGTGAATTATAATACTTATTAATCATTTTGTTGTTATATCACCATAGCAATCGGTGTTAGCGAAGTCACCAAAAGGTTTCAACCCTAATCGGGGGTCTTCTTCAGGGTGAGTAAAATGCTTTTTCGTGAAATACGAATCTGAATGCCACACCTGTCGAGCCGGGAGACGCAGTGCAAGTAAAAACGTGAAGGGGGAGTGTCACGGATCGCACTTACCCTGAAGACCCTCAATTAGGATTGAAACCTGTTCGTGCTTTCGCTAACATACCGGTCGTGAACATACCCCCATTAAAAAAACTTACTTAAATACATATTGATTATTGTAATTTTTTTGGAAAAACATTTATGTAGGTATTTAGCATTTTTCACAGGTGCACTCTGCTGTTTCTAATTGTTCCACAATTTGATTACCATACCAAAAGTTAGCTTAAGAGCGTTTTCGCACTACGTCCGATCCGAGTCCGATCCGAATTAGTAAAAATTCGGATCTAAAGATAAATCGGATGACGGAAGCCGATTTCTCTATAGGTCCGAATTTTCACGGATACGGATCGGACTCGGATCGGATGTACCTAGTGCGAAAGTTAGCATTCTATGACATCCTGTAACAGTTAGAGGCCACAGTCATATATCCTAACTAGCTGGTGCCCGCGACTTCGTCTGCGCATCAGGATTAGTATTTCGAGTAGCTTATATTAGCGTGGCGTAGAAAAGAATATAACCTACATAATATACTGTGGCGGGCTTTTTTGTAGGACTATTTTTTATAGATCGCAGATGGTGGTTTTTTTCCTACGTACTTGACACTTATCGTCATATTATGGACAATTCACACAATATCTTTATAAATTGTAGCCTATGTGTTATTTTGATATATAGCCTATATTATTGTAAAGTTTTATTAAAATCCATTCAGTAGTTTTTACTTGAAAGAGTAACAAATATCCATCCATCCATCCATCCATCCATACTTACAAACTTTCACGTTTATAATATTAGTAGGATAGGATAGGATGAGTCTAACTAATGTAACACATACCAATACCAATACCATATCGTAGAAATAAAAAATAAAGTAATTAAAGTATATATAATATTCGAAATTTGATTCGAATTTGACAGCCTCGCCTCACTTCCTATTTTGTTTTCTAGGGTTCCATAACTCAAAAGTTACAAAGTTAATGGTTCCGTTATAGGATCACACTCTGCCTGTTTGTAACAGCAGTTGAAATTTGGTACAAATACAGAGTAAGGTGAGGCAATCACGGACGTTTAGCGTAAATAAACGAATTATCGGGGGCAAACTAGAAAACTTTAAAATAACTTTTTCAAATGCATCATGTGACAAATTCATTTATTTATTTATTTACTTTAATAAGAACGGCAAGGTACCAATTACACTAATTAAACACAATCACTCACACACAATACACAACTCACTAAACAATAGAAATACAATCAAAATAACATTAGTCAAAACAACAGAAAAAACAGAATAATAATAATAAAAATATAAAAACAATGTCAAAAATAACGTTTAATTAATTTTATCAATGATCGAAGATGATAACTTGTTATGAGATATATACAATTTTTTTATACATATACAAGTTTAAAAGATATTACAGAAAATATAAAAAAATTTACCATTTCCCCTTCTCCCCACAACTTTATCCGAAATTACTTAGCCTAAATTTTTTTTAAATATGAGTCTTACTTTTACGTGTGTTTACGGGAAAACCTTAATGAAAATCCCAAGTCTTTAAATTTCTACGGGAAACGGAAAATATTCGGTACGATAAAATGCGTATAAAATGTGTTGTGTGTGATTGGTGATCGCTTTGGTGTTAAGAACTCAGGTGATTTCCTCTGCCTATCCCTTGGCTTAATTCTTAAGTCGCCTTTTACGACATCCATAGGAGGAGTTGGAGGAGTCCTATTCCTGCCCGGTGCTACCACGGCCAACACTTTCTATCATGAAAAACAATGAACAATGAATAAAAATAAATTTGATAACAAGTTTACCGTCATGCGGTATTTTATTAATCTTATCTTAAATATACATTAGTTGATAAAAGAGGAGAATATTTCTTAATCTGGCCTAACAGTAGGCAGTCCTTTTTATCAAATATATCGCTATGGCCACATTAACTTAAATAAATTGTATTCTCTTACAACCTATTACCCCATAAATAAGTCCAATCTCAGTAGGATTTATAGGTAGATGATAATTTATTAATTTAGAGTGTTTCTTTTTTAAACAGCATCTTACATGGGTAGCAGGTTTCCATTATTTAGGTTTATAGGTTATTTGAGTAATCAACACGAATACTGCGATCACATATCCACCTGCCAAGCGTAGTCATTATGGCAAATCCTCCGTTGTATTAAGCTTCTTTTTAACCGACTTCACAAAAAAGGAGCAGGTTCTCAATTCGGTTGTTTTTTTTTTTTTTTATCGTTTGGTACCATATTATATCTCCGGCGTTTATGAACCGATTTGGAAAATTCTTTTTTTATTTGAATAGATATACTTCCAATTTGGTCCCATTTTTTCAGATTCCATCAGTTCTGATGATGGAATCCATGAGGATTTGAGGGAACTCCTCAAATATTGTAGGCATACATATGGCGATTTTGATATGTTCAGCAACAAACCAAGCATTTGCATTCAGAAAGTACCATAATCCTTTCACCGCTATGGTTCTTTCATAATTTTTTTTCATCCAAATATTTAGTCTAGTACAATGGCGGAAGTCGGTTTTTTAAATGAAAAGTTATTTACGAAGGCCTCGTCTAACAGTGGACGTCTAAAGGCTCGTAATGATGATGCTGATAAGCAGAAAAATCAGATCAATGTACAAATTTTACATTTTACAAAGTTACATACGTTCGACGGAATAAATAGGCCACTTATTAGGTTTATCAGTACTATAGGATAGCATTGAATGACAATAAAACATACCATCAGTTGATTAGTTCGTAATTTGAATTGTGTTTTTTATTTCTGAATTAAATAATATATTATATAACTCAGCACTTGGTCGAACTTCCAATTACAGCCGAAAACATTCCTAATATTTTTCGTGGAGGAAGCAGGAATTTGAATAAATTGTTGCTAACGTAGCGCTAGGAGCTTTACCCTAAGCGTAAAAATTATAAGCTGTAGAGCGCGAACGAGAGCGCAAGCATATTCAATTCAATAGTTTTTTGTTTATAAAGTGTGAACCACATATAAGATTAATACTGTTTTTTATGATATTCATATGAAACCTCTCGTCAATCAACTTAACTAAATTTAGAGGCTTGGATAACGTGGAGCATTGTCGCTTTGAGCCGATGATACTAATATAACAATATTATGATATAATAATGATATACTAAACAAAATAACATAAAATAAAATACCAACCTAAAAATCAACATGACGTGGAGACGACTAGGGGTGCAGTGGGTAATGCATCTCCGTATCAAGGGGACGGTCACGGGTTCAATCCCCGCCTGGTTGAACATTTTTGGGACATCATAAAATCTAGAAACCACAGTGAAAAGAGACCCTTTGAGGCTCGGCCTACCCCTACGGGGAAAAGGGCTTTTATGTACGAGTTCTTATTCTATTCTCCTGAACAGAGAGCAGCAGTGAGTCCCAAAAACAGAGTGCGTTAATTAGAAGAACTTCTTGGTTTTTATTTAATACATATTTTTTTAGTCTTGTCATATTTTATAAGGCCAGTTCTTTGCCAGACGCTACGTTTTTCTTTAAGTTCTTGTAAATGCTTATCTTCATTTGTTCGTACCTCCATAGCTCTTTGTTATTACTCTGATGTTGTAACTCTGGTTTTACGATCCGAATCGTGTGATAATGGCCGGTAGTAAATTCAATTTCCCTATCTCTTTAATCCATGGTATTCCTAATTACAACCTAATTGTTTTGAGACGGCCTTTGAAGAAGTTAAAAGAACCAATTTTGGTTTCCAGGAAAAGTTTAATAGTCATAGTTGAATCCTAGGAAGTTGGTAAGAAAAGTATTTGTTATCTAAGGAGAGTTCAAAGGAATTCAGCGTTCAAGGCTTTGTAAATTATTTTATTTATTTATTTCAACATGAAATGGTACATAGACAATGGTACGTAACCCATCGTGCGCGAGTTCAATTCGCACTTGGCCGGTTTTTATTCAGATTGTAATTTTGACCACTTTATGTGTTTGCGGTATCATTAATAGCATTAATAGATAATTATAATCTATCGCTAAGGTGTGGCTCTGATGTAAATCCGGTACAGGATGAAGGCACTTCCCCAAACTCATGAATAAACAAGATCCACCCGGGGGTGCTCGCGCGTAAACTTGTTTTGTTAGCGTTTTCAGGAACAAAACACATATTTCGCGCTCGGATATTGATGTGTTTTTTATTAGACAAGATTTTCCAACATAATGAAACATAAACATACGTTTTACACTGAACTAAGGCGTACCACTGTGATGTGCCCGGCCATAGAATAGACGTCTCCGTCTCCTCCCGTGGATGTCGTAAAAACCGACTGAGGAATTTTGCAGAGTATGGGCAACTGTATCCAATACTGCGATCACTATTCCGCCTGCCAAGCGTTGTGATTATAGAATTGTTATGGACTCCTCCATTGTTTTCTATGGTGAGGTCTCATACAGGAGTGGACGTCCATTGACTAATGAAAAAAGTGAAACTGACCTACAAAATGGATCTTACGAGGAGCTAGGAAAGAAAAGGAAAGGGATTTAAATGCAGGACTTGTGGGTTCATTCCTCTCCGTTCGTTACTCCAGCCACAAAATACATAGGTATTCGGGCTACCGGCGCTCAACCGTGCTTTGAAATATCACTCGGGGTAGGACTTAGGTGGATCATGTGGATTTGGATTCGCTCCGATTCGTCTACATCTATTTCAAGTTTTTTTTTAAATAATTGATTTGGCTTGCTTAGATACTTTAGTATTTTCACTGATCGTAGACAAGCCATATGATGATGATGATGATATATATATATATATAGATATATATATATATATATATATATATAGACGCACCAGATGATAAGTGTCGATTTTGTCTAAGATGAGGCACGCTTCCCTAGGATTAATCTAATCACTCTTTTCTCAAAAAATCCTTAATTAACTGTTCTGAAAAGACTGACGCCATCAGTTCCACTCCTTAGAAGTGTGCATTATAAAGGTAAATTGGAATCGCTTCGTGTAAAAAACTAAATATAAATAATAAATAAATGCTGAACATTTTTACAGAACATTATCTAGCCCCAAGCTAAGCAAAGCTTGTGTTATGGGTACTAGATAACTGATATACTTAATACAATACATTACATAGATAGATATTTTTTATTATACATAGAAAATACCCAGAACACCCTGAACAAATTATCTGCAAATTCTACAAATATTTGTTCCGAGGCGGGAATCGAACCCGCAACCTCCTGCGTCGCAGGCGAAGCTTCGCCCGCCGCGCCACAGAGGTCGTCAAACTAACAGAAACTATAAGAAATCTTATCAAAAACTTACAAATTCTAGAGCCCTATATAAGCATTCTGATTATAAATAAATAAATAAATTTCGTGAACCGATAACACTATAAGTAGATATTTAATATTAAAAAGTTCTTGGAATTCAATTATTAATTAATTTAGCGTGACATTTCTGTAACTAAACAAGGTTACAATAATAAATTGGTTGGATACTGTGGACGATGAGCGCTGCCGCCCGACGCAGCGGAGCCGCAACGCCCTGTGGCAGCGCCATGTCGTAGCGTAGAGTCCGAAGCCTACGTCGAAGCATGGTGTTCGCTGTCCTATAAACTGAATTTACAATCCCTTTACGACCGGCCACGATACTGCAAATAGGATTTATGTAAATGCCGGTAATATTTGCACATATTTAAGCAACGCACATCGTTAACCGAGTTCTGGGGTCGTGAAATTGAATGCCCATGAGCCCGTGTATTTGCTAATATTATAGTTAAACTATTATACTCTCTCATACTCCTGAAATTATAATGACACCTAGAGTAGGTACTTACCTATATATCATACAGCAATTTACCTACTGACACATGAGTTTGATATAAAACATTTGTTGTAAATGTTCTCACACGCGTATTGAAAATAAACTGGCGCATAAAATCACACATCACTTAAAAGAACCACAATACCTCCCAAACTCATTTTTCATTTATTACTATACATTATTATATTACTATTGACTTCATAGAGAAGCTCAAAGTCACGTATGGAGTGAGCTATGCTCAGAGTTTCACTACGTGATAGAATCCAAATTGAAGAAATCCGCTGATTTTCCCGATGAAATAGTGCTGTTTCTAGTTTTCACAGAGCAAATGGTTAGGTACACTTTGTTGCAGACGAATTATATTAGCACAGAAGACGGCAAGCAAAGAAAAAAAAGAAAAAAAGAGAGAAGCAGGTGGTCGTATTTTTTTGACAGAACAGTGAAGAAAATTTTCTCAAAATGAATTGGCAGGTGTAATAATAAAAATACTAGATGTGTGGTAACAAAAGCTTTTGTCAATTTATCAAACTAGTAGACCATCAGCCAGGGTAACGGTCTGAGCCCACTTAACTGGATCACATAAGAACAAATAGAAATGTTGAAAAAACAACTACATATTTCCATTTCAGCCAACAGACAATAAATAAAACATAATGGATCTGTCGTAGTAAATCTGTATTATCAACTATCTGCTATGGTTGCAGCACGATAACTAATCAAATAATTAAATATACACTATAATTCAATATAATAAGTATCATAAAAACAAACTCATAATCAATAAGACCACTGTCGTTTGTTTTAAAAGCATTCGGTCATATGTCCACCGAGTCATGATTTATACAAACAACATTGCTACTGAGCGGTGTATTACCAGCAACGAAATAATGTGCTACATTCTATCATGCTTCAGTATCTATAAGAAAAGTGAAACCACCTAATTGCTATTTACGCTGGGAATCTAAATTGCAGATAATAGATAAGTACTTAATTTTGGCAATAACTTCTGACAACAGATTAAAAACGAATTATAAGGCAAACGTACGATATTCAATTGACCATTTAGGTAATATACGTTCTAGAAAGTGCATTTAATAGCGGAGATTATATAAATGATGACAAAGCTGTATCTGTTGATAGCAGCACTGTTGCAAAGGTCCTTGTAGCAGACGGAGCATGCTTTGTATTTTGGTTCGATACCAGTAACACCGGTATCTTCGCAGGACTTGGCGCAGTCCCGAAGTACGGTTAGAGAATCTAAAATGAAGAGAAAGTCAATTTTGATAACGGTTTTGACATATTCTTAACTGGATGCTGAATTAGTGCAATACGCTACGCAATGCAATAATTTCCATGCAAAGCAACAGTTTCCATACATTTTATTTGTTCGCAAACACCGTCTGCGCACTTTTGGTCAAATTCATGTTGCCTTGCATTTGTATTACATAACGATAAGGCTGTCTCCAGCAAGAGCTTAAAGCACCATTTTGATTTGCTTGGGGATATCTACTCACTTTTTACTCCAAAACTCTTCGTCACGCAATTCTGATCTTCGTTACAGTACTTAATTGTGGTCCTGCTATCTGGTTTCCAGCATGAAGGATTAGTAGCTGTACTGCAGGCATAGCAGACTCTTGAGTTTTCCACTGGCATTCTTCGCGATACAGTGATATTTGCTATTCCTGTGACTTTAGCTGGATGCTGCAATTCATTAAATAGTTTACCAGGACGTAGAGTAAATGATTTCGTTTTATATACGATATCAGCGACAGGGACACTAGCATTTAAGTTATCTTTTGTATTATTCTCTACAGCGTCTGTTGAATTTCTAATTTTATCAGTAGATGTATGCTTATCATAATCACTTTCATGAGGTTTTGAGTTATTATTACTGACATTATCAATGTCAGAATCACCCATGGATCTTCGACTACCGGCTAATGGGATTTCTTTTGGTTGATTTATATTGTCCTCGATGTATTTCTGTTTCTTATTAATACAGTCCCTCAGCATTTTGATAAGTTTCTGTTCAATTTCAACTGTAGTTTGAGTGGTTATGGGTACAAAAGATACAAAAGTTTGTCTTCTGTATTGAGAATCGTAGTAATCTTCAGTTTCTAAACCAATATCACAATTATAGTCTTCGTTTGCTGATTTATCATCACTGTTGTTCGGTTTATCTTCAGTATTTGATCTTCGATTTGGACCATTTACGATATCACTAGCCTCATTGGTATCAGTATTAATTTCCTTATTTGAAGAAGGCTCAGCTGGAAAACTATCAGAAACTTTAGATTCATCACCTGCAATATCTGTATTATTACCATGAACTTTAGATTTTTGGCCAGGTTTTTCATTTTTCATAGCCTGTGGCTTCAAAGGCTCATTGTTTAGAGGCTTTTTTACCATTGATCTGAATGACGGAATCCATTGCTCACCAGTTTGAATGTCGTTTCGGCGGTGTGCACATGGTTTTGTCCTTAGAGCCCGTGACTCTCCATAATTAATTTGTAATGGCCATCCAGGTGACACCGATTCGTCATAACTTGGGAAACTGTCGTAACTTGCCAATTCTTGCAAATATCCTGAAAAAGGTAAAGTTTTCGTTGAAGATCAAAAAGTAACAATGGTTCAGACAAGGGTATACAAAACTAACCAGCTGAAATTGTATACACGAAGACCAAAAAAGCCAACTTAATCATTTTGGAATTTAAATCGACAACCTTTTCAGTTGGAGTTGGTAGACTAACTAAATGATGTGAGGACATTCACAGCACTTATGTTAGGCACCTTGAAAGCAATAAGCGAAAATTCAATTTTATCGTTAAGCCTACAGACTCAAGGCAAGCCGCCCTCGTAAGCATACGCAAATGCAAAGACGCCGCCCGACCGCTTAGCCGCATAATGTTTCGCAAACGCGTTATTCGCAATGCCTCGGCATGAGTCTGTAAACATCATAATGGCTAAAATCTGTAAACCATTATCTGCTTATTGTGAAAATGCACTCATTGGAAAGATATTCGATGAAAACAAAGAATGTACCGTGAATATGGTTTTTATTGTTAGCAACTAATCCATGGCATAACGGGCAATTTTGAATAATGTTTTAAGATAACATAATACAAGGAAAAGTACCTAACAACACTTTTTCAGAACCACTACAAATTAATAATGTCTGTTTTGTTTTCGTACATTGTAATTAATAGTAGATTATGCACTTAGGGAATAAAGCAGTGTCTTATGTCGCGGGCGGCATATTGAACCCTGAGTGTAACGTTTAACTCTAAAGTTAACTTCCGAGTGCAGCGAGGGAGTTATATAGAGTCCTGAGTGAAGCGAGGGGTTCAAGCTGCCCAAGACGAAGACAGGCTTTATTCCAGAGGAGCATACTCTACTTTTCACACCTACTGCGAGACAATAAAAAGCCAGGGCTCCATAAAATAAGTATCGTCTGTTTTGATAAACTCTGGAGTAGAATCATTATCATTAGACATTTTTTGTTAACACTAATATTGCCATTGACATTATATATTAAAAGAATATTGCAATAAAATTTACTGAAAATCACAGCACCAAACTTGCACCAAACATCTCTTTTGTTTCACATTCTTTAAAATCACGCTATTTCTTTTTTTTTGAGTTCTGCTTATGGTGGCCAGTTCGATTTTTGAACAAACCTCTTTACAATGCCATACGGGCATTTTTTTACTCGGGGTTTTCCACGAGTCTCCACACGAATTTGACGTTCCAAATTCAAATCACTTTATTCCCTAGGGAGTTTCATACAACTTTATATCCCTAGAAAGACAATGCCTTACTTTACGTTGAGGTTGCATGATATGTAATTAGACATTGTCGAGCAGTGAACGTGCTCGAAAAGTGGTGTGAAAATGAATTTGTTGAAGGTCTACGGCGTAGCCATTCTACGAATTCTATGCTCAGGTGAAATATTTTTTAAACTGAATATGAATATTGATGTGCGTATACTTAGCGTTGTTTTATACGTCTTTAGATGATAAGTTATTTACACTAAAATCTTGTCACCAAAAACCA
This sequence comes from Epirrita christyi, assembly GCA_951392215.1. Classification (NCBI taxonomy): domain Eukaryota; kingdom Metazoa; phylum Arthropoda; class Insecta; order Lepidoptera; family Geometridae; genus Epirrita; species Epirrita christyi. The sequence continues at coordinate 8,147,567 of OX595850.1, forward strand.
CAAAATGGCGATGATTTGATTCGCGTGGCAGTTCCGTTAGGTTAGCGTGAGTTCGTCGAAATACTCAAACGGAACTAGAAAGAGTTATCACAGACAGCTGGCTTGTGGCTACAAAATAACAAATCCAACGTAAAATCCTCGGTCACGTCTTGCCTTTTCTGTAGGAAAGAACACTTTGGAACTGTTGTTATTTACTTTCAGATTCTATTATTTTTGTGATTCTTTTAAGGTTTTTGTGTTTCCTTTAGCTAAGTACTTCTTGCTTTTGAAAGTACTGTACTGGTGGTTAGGTCATACAAGGATGGACACATGCCTTTTCCCCGAATGGATAAGCTGAGCTATGATGGGTCTCATTTAATCGTAGGTCGCACAATCGCAGGAATGCAGACGCGACCAGTGGTGAGCTCATTGACTGTCTCAGCTTACGAAAATTGTTCAGCAAGTCGTTTATATAATTGTTATTCTTGTAGCCTTCAATTTTATTTTTAATCTGTTAGCTAAAGTACCTGTGTCGTGGTGTGTCCGGACTATGAATAGACCCCTCCTTCTCCTGTGAATGTAGTAAGACCCTTACTAAGGGATCACACAAGGGGATGGGCAGCAGCATCATTTATCTGAGTACTTAACATCAAACTGCGATCCCAATAAATTTTATTTTATTTTAACAATTTTCGGAATACTTACAGCTAGACAACGATACAAATTATAAATATAGAAAAATAATATGCCAAGGGCATGTTATTACGCTGGAGGCCAATTAACAATTAAAGCAAAAAAAAACTTAATTTATAATATTAAATTTATATTAAGTATAAATATTTATATATTTTTTTTATTCTATGGGGGAGGCTTCGTCCAACAGTGGACGTCTAAAGGCTGTTGAAGAAGGTTACCTACTAAAGTTGTGAAAATCAGTAAACGTGAATAAGAACAAATATCATACCAATTCACTGATTAGTGTTACTTATCATGGGTAAACAGGTAAAACATAACACTACTATTTCCTAAAGTGTATGAGTTCTAATTAAAAGGCTTATCCAGGATTACTAGCACTACGCTTCGCTGAACCTTGCTACATGGCTCATATCCATCCACCTAGCTAAAGGATCAGTCCCACAAAGCGAGATAATACTGTGAGCGCCGCCTCTGCGAGTGAAAATACCTTTGCGTAGCATGCCATCGCGGTTTCCTACAAAAACAAGTTCTATGGCTCGCAACGACACTTTCTAACACAGGGGTTCCCAAAATATTTTTAACGTGGCACCACAGTTATACTAAAAAAAATCGCGCCACCTACCCTTAAAGTTGTTTGACTACTTAGGAAAATAAGAAAATACAATATAAATTGAATACTTATTTATGTTTAATGTGAAAAATAAACTGTTTTAATACATTTTTCATTATTTAATTATTCCTTTACGTTTATGGGAAGTATTGTAAATTTTACCCTTAAATCACTTGACGCTGAAAGTTTGCTCCTGTATCTGTTTTTTATGTAAACATACGTTAAACACACAAGTATTTTTAATGCAATCTTGCCAATAGCATTGTTTTCTGCATACACTTGCATCCAGAACTCTTCTTGGCTCCCAATTTCAGTTTTCTCGGCACCCACTTTGGAAACCCCTATCCTAACATACACTGTACACACGACATGCCTCGTGCATGTATGACAGCGCCTTTAGTTTATAAATAAACAAACAATGCCTTTATTAAATTAATGGAACCTATTCTATAAAGCCACACAACAGTACTGTAGCATTACCATGTTAACTTGTTAAGACCGTCGTTTGTTTTCCCACCCTCAATTATATTTGTCGTTCTAACTTAACCGGTAATCACATTCAGTTCACCAATTAAGCCCTGGAGCGCTTTAATTTTAAGGCCGAAGTTTAACAAGTACCTAATCCCGCAGGTGTTGCCTTGTACTTGCAGTTAAGTATTTTAAACGATGGAGAACTTTATCAGCGCAAGTTATTTACTCCAATCTTTTTTGTTTTTCTGTTTCCCGCGATGGCGTTATCCAGGAGAATTGCAAAAGTTGCAATTTAAGGGTAATATTCTCTGAAGATTTCGCGAACTGTTGAGGAGTTTATCTGAAGCGGTGAGGGAGCAAAGTTTGTGTGTGTTGATTGCCGCTTGAGGTACCCAGTAGCTATGATCAACTTTAATGGAGTTCAACAAAGGTTATCGAACTTGCTCGTACCCAAGTTAAATATTACTAAACTGTTTACACTGCTACAACCATGTTCAACTATTTTGCGAGGTTTAACACTCTTTTATGAAGCTATAAAATAGAGCGTTCAAATGAAACGAATACAGTAAGCCGAGGTATAGAAATGTGAGGGCATAAAACTCAGAGAACTTGATAGCCATTCAATAAAACTACACATGATAGCTCATAAAATATCACCCCAAATTTCGTCTATAAAAACGAATCTAAATTTTATATTTGCATGTTTCAAGGGTCGTTTGACAACGACCGTATAACTAAAGCAATATCCTAAAGTTACATATTTATGAAAGAACCCTTCCTTTTATGGGATCTATGGGTGTAAACGTTTTGTATTAAGGTGTGCTGATACTTTGCATATAATAGGAAAACGTGCACTAAGCGATAACGACATGGCCATAATGGCGTCATAATTGAGCTCATATTTATTGGGGTTCTAATGAGAAATCTGTTTAACGATTTATTTTGAAAGAGCCAAGAGCGCTTTCTTGACTTGACCCCGAAAGCCACCCAGAGTGCTTACGTTAGCCTTCTTCAAATACTGCACTCTTCAGATTCTCTACCAACCAACCCAAATGAATTATTTATTTCTGAAACAGATTCAAAGTGTTACCAAAAAAGTGGAATACCATTGTGAACTATTTATTAAGAGTCCTACTTTAGATTTACTAGTCGTTTTACATGTTAATAAATTGGGCAGTAAATTTTTTTCATTACAAATCAATTTTATGGCGTTTGTTGGATTCTGTCTACTGAAAACATGCTCTACGGCAGAGTTGATGAGCTCTACAAACACGCTACAGACAAGAAGATTTATGTCACGGCAGGATTACATGCTCTTTCTTCAAACTTTTGAGGTTCACCACTATTTATTGTGATCAATGCTATCAAGAAATTTTATTTATTTGTGAATTATGAATTATGAATTATTTATTTGCTTAGAATGTAGGTACAGTATAAAACATAGATGATAAATATAATTAAAGTTTCCAGTAGGTACATTCTGCCGTTAAGCGTGCGTGCGTTGTTTGGATGTTTGTCGGTTTTTGCCAAAACAGCTGGGGCAATTTTGAAGAAATGTAGCACAAAGATAAACCTGGATTAAAATACATGCACACATACTCCGCACATCGTACTTCTTCTCCCAAAATTCAGTACTCACGGGAAAGTAACGTAGGCAAAACCGCGGGCGACCGCTAGTAAATAATAAAGTTAGTAATGACGTTAAAGTAAATGTTAACATCAAGGTTTATACTTTAGATTGATAGCAGTTCATTTTACAAGTCAATAAAGGGTTGTTCCTTTGAGAAGAATACTTTGTTTTGAACTTTGTTTTCTGAAGTCATTGTTTTTAATGGGGTTAGTCCCTGCAGTGTCGCGATGCTGTTGTGATGTTTTTCGGCAAATTATGAGGTTGCTCTTTTAAGTTTGAAAACAATATTGATATAACTAGTGGTTCGCTCCGAACTGAGACCTCGCGTTAACACCTTTATCAGCCTGACTATTAAACCAAGTAACTTCCATTTTTAACCGACTTCCCAGAAAAGGAGGAGGTTCTCAATTCGTTTTTTTTTTTTTTTTTTTTTTTTTTAATGTTTGTTACCGCATATCTCCGGCGTTTATGAACCGATTTGGAAAATTATTTTTTATTTGAATAGATATACTTCCAGATTGGTCCCATTTTTCAGAATGAGGAATTGAGGGAACTCCTCAAATATTGTAGGCATACATATTATGGCGATTTTGACATTTTCAGCAACAGACCAAGCATTTGCATTCAAAAAGTATCATAATCCTTTCACCACTATGGTTCATGCATTTTTTTTTTCATCCAAATATTTTAGTCGAATACAATGGCGGAAGTCGGTTTTTAAATGAAAAGTTATTTTATTATTATTTTTGAAAATTTTCACCTCGAGGTCAACAGGATCTATCTGTAACAACTCTAATTTCTACACATCATCGAAATAACCTTTGAATAGGGCTAAGCAACGGGGCGTAATACTACATACCTGTTTGTACCTATATCAAGTACCTGACGAATTAATTGGTAACGTCCTTTGACGAAATCATAGAACTCCAACGTCATTCAAATTCTTAGAAATGGGAGGTCAACAACGGATATTATATTGGTTTATTGTTTTATAGGGTACATGTCTCGAAATTCTTCAATTTCAGACTTTTCCCTGTAGTTGTGACACAAAAGCCACAAGCATACCAAATTTCAGCATTGTGGGATTGCTGGAAGTACCCTAGAATTTTCGATTTTTACGTTTTTTATTTTCCCTAATATCTCGGAAACTACTAAGTTTAAATACTTATTAAAAACAGTTTTGAAATGTCCAACCCAAGCGCTTTCATTAGACATCCCACTTGATCTGATTGTCTAACTTTTATTTATTTAACCCCCCCTTGGACCCCCATATCTCAGCAACCCCCTGACCGATATAGCTCATAACCTTACCTACAAATTGTACCAATACTATCTACTCCCATACCAAATTTCATGAAGATCGGATTAACGGTTTGGAACTTTTCATCGGACAAACATACATACATACACACATACATACAAACGCCGATTCTTCCAACTTGACTCAGAGAACTCGCTTCGCTCGTTCAACTATACCAGGATTTATTTCATAATACATACATACATACCTATACATTTTTCTTATGAGATTGTGTGTGTGCACTTACCTATTTACTATGACGAATGTGAGTACCTATATAGTCAAACCTGTGGAGGTTTTTATGGTACAATATTATAACTAGTGGTTCGCCCCGAACTGAGACCTCACGATGACACCTTTATCAGCCCGACTAATTTAAGAGGGGAAGAAAGGGTTTTGTATTTAACGGCTATGTAAGTATGTTTGTATGGATGATCCATCAGAAATCTAAAACTATCGAGTCAATTTCTCTAACATGAAAGAAATGTGAAGCAAAATAAAAGTTTTTTTTAATTAAGCAGTGCCATCTAGCTGTAGTTTTGCTACCTAATTTTTAAAGATTTAAGTTCTCTACTCTAAAAATGCATATTACAAAGAAAAAATCCTCAATTTTCGACTTCTCCTCGTGGAACAAAATATACTTAAACTAGTGGTTCGCCCCGAACTGAGACCTCGCGATAACACCTTTATCAACCCGACTACTTAACTAAGTAATTTCCATATTTAACCGACTTCCCAAAAAAGGAGGAGGTTCTCAATTCGGTTGTATATTTTTTTTTTTTTAGTGTTTGCTACCGCATATCTCCGGCGTTTATGAACCGATTTGGAAAATTCTTTTTACATTTGGATAGATATACTTCTAGATTGGTCCCATTTTTTTCAGAATCCAGTTCTGATGATGGAATCCATGAGGAATTGAGGGAACTCCTCAAATATTGTAGGCATACATATGGCGATTTTACTATTTTCAGCAACAAACCAAGCATTTGCATTCAAAAAGTATAATAATCCTTTCACCACTTTGTCGAATAAAATGGCGGAAGTCGGTTTTTTAAATGAAAACTTATTTCTACTATTATTTTTGAAAAAAATTCCCTCGAGGTCTACCAGTACAGTACAGGATCTACCAGTAACTACTCTAATTTCCTACACATCATCGAAATAACCTTTGAATAGGGCTAAGCAACGGGGCTTAGTTATACTACATACCTGTTAGTACCTATATCTAGTACCTGACGAATTAACTGATAACGTCCTTTTGATGAAAACCATAGAACTCCAACGTCATTCAAATTATTAGAAATGGGAGGTCAGCAATGGATGTTATATTGGTTTCTATTTTATGGAGTACATGTTTCTAAATTCTTCAATTTCAGACTTTTCCCTGTAGTTGTGACACAAAAGCCACAAGCATACCAAATTTCAGCATTGTGGGATTGCTGGAAGTACCCTAGAATTTTGGGTTTTTACGTTTTTTATTTTCCCTAATATCTCGAAAACTACTAAGGCTAAATAATTATTAAAAACAGTTTTGAAATGTCCAACCAAAGCGCTTTCATTAGACACCCCACTTGATCTGACTGTCTCACTTTTATTTTTTTTACCCCCTCTTGGACCCCAATGTCTCAGCAACCCCCTGATCGATATAGCTCATAACCTTACCTACAAATTGTACCAATACTATCTACCCCCATACCAAATTTCATGAAGATCGGATTAGCGGTTTGGAAGTTTTCATCGGACAAACATACATACATACATACACACATACATACAAACGCCGATTCTTCCAACTTGACTCAGAGAACTCGCTTCGCTCGTTCAATAATAAATTTCAGCATTACCAGAGAACTTAAAGTATCTTCGAGGTATTTTTTTGCATATTTTACTTTCTTCACCCTTCTAACCGTTTTCTAAAAACATTTACTGAGAAAAAAATTTAACCTCTATAGGTAATTATTATACACATCATCGAAATAGCCTTTGAATAGGACTAAGCAACAGGGCGAAAATACTACATACCTGTTAGTATTTAAAGTACTTGACGAATTAATTGATGACGTCCTTTTGACGAAAACATAGAACTCCAACGTCATTCATATTCTTAGAAATGGGAGGTCAACAATGGATGTTATATTGGTTATTGTTTTTTATGGTTCAGGTTTCTAATTTCTTCAATTTCAGACTTTTCCCTGTAGTTGTGACACAAAAGCCACAAGCATACCAAATTTCAGCATTGTGGGACTGCTGGAAGTACCCTAGAATTTTTGATTTTTGCGTTTTTTATTTTCCCTAATATCTCGGAAACTACTAAGTTTAAATACTTATTAAAAACAGTTTTGAAATGTCCAACTAAAGCGCTTTCATTAGACACCCCACTTGATCTGACTGTCTCATTTTTATTTTTTTTACCCCCTCTTGGACCCCAATATCTCAGCAACCCCCTGACCGATATAGCTCATAACCTTACCTACAAATTGTACCAATACTATCTACCCCCGTACCAAATTTCATGAAGATCGGATTAACGGTTTGGAAGTTTTCATCGGACAAACATACATACATACATACACACATACATACAAACGCCGATTCTTCCAACTTGACTCAGAGAACTCGCTTCGCTCGTTCAATAAATACTGTAAGTAAGAAGTATTGTGATTAAATAAATAAAAAAAACACACATACTTATCACCTGCCTTTTCCCCAAAAGGGGTAGACAGAGCCTCAAAGGGCCTCATTTTTGCACAATCACAGGTTGACCCGGACTTGTTGGGCATTTTCGTTGGTATAAGATTTGTCCTGGCTGCTGGCTTACCTAGACTAGATGCAAGGTAGATGAGCCATTTAAAGTTATTTCTATTTCAAATTCAATTTAATATCATGATGAATAAGATGTGAATTTATCTTATATGAACTGCAATTTAATATAAATTCACAACTCATACTTTCCTGCTATCTTTTAAACGTTTGGTTTCCATTGACGGTCGCGATTCAACTGAATGCTGTTCAAAATAGCGGACTAACGAACCTGCAAACCCAACACAACACAGCTCAGCGACACACGTTCATGCATAATCACAGTATTTTACTCTGCTTCCCGTTTAAACTCAGTTATTTGTGAAATCTCTCCTGTGAACCTGACCAAACGCTATGAACGCATTTTGTTTTTCACTGGCTGAGAATTAGAATTATTTGTTTCAGAATTGCAGTACGCATACAGTACCAATCTTAGAATAATTACTAAAGCACTATAGCTACTTTGATTTTGAAATGTTTAGGATGAGTTCGTATAACTCAACAACGCAACCATATTTACTGTTGACTTAGGTACTTTGTCAAAAGACTCACCTACTTATAAATTTCGATCAGAAAATGTTCGCAAATTCTTCATAAAATATAAAAACCCTTTTAGCGGTTACGTAGAATTCAATCTGATAGAATCCTACCTTCATCTAGTCGAGCCGTGGGCTCATCCATGTATCGTTGATAGGACATGTGTTAGTATAAGATCGAATCATTCAATAACTACTAAGCTTTTTCTCGTATCGTATTTGAGGGTGGAATTGGGAAATTGAATATGGTGAGAACTATAACTAAAATAGTTTATTCTTCAGAATCGAAGAAAACAAACTCAATGATTGAATGTCTCAAAATTCCATACTGCAATGCTTTTTTCAGTTCAATCTAATGAGGGCGAAGAGAGCTAACTATATATATATAAAAAAAAAAACAACTGAATTGAGAACATCCTCCTTTTTGTGAAGTTGGTTAAAAACCCGACTTACGCCATAGTACCTATTCGATTAAATATTTGGATGAAAAAAAAAATGATGAAAGAACCATAGTGGTGAAAGGATTATGATACTTTTTGAATGCAAATGCTTGGTTTGTTGCTGAAAATATCAAAATCGCCATATGTATGCCTACAATATTTGAGGAGTTCCCTCAATTCCTCATGGATCCCATCATCAGAACTGGATTCTGAAAAAAATGGGACCAATCTGGAAGTATATCTATTCAAATAAAAAAAGAATTTTCCAATTCGGTTCATAAACGCCGGAGATATGCGGTAACAAACATTAAAAAATACAACCGAATTGAGAACCTCCTCCTTTTTTGGGAAGTCGGTTAAAAAGAGGTTGAATGTCCCTTATTCTAGACCATCAAAAAGTGCACTCTGGGTGGTATTAGTCTAAAGGTCAAAATGTCCAAGGTGTAAGTGATTAGAAAGAAAACGCAGTAAAAATGAAAAATGATAATGATGATTGATAAAGAGCGCAGAATCAAAACACAAGGAGTGTGTCTAGGGAGCAGCAAGGCATAGCGGTAGGGGAGAAAATGTGGTGGACGCATTTTAATTCCTCACGCACATGCCATTACCGCGAGGCATGGAGCCTTTGTCAGTCCAACAATGAGGCATTTTAACTGTGATTTATTATGGAACCCACTGCGGCACAGAATAATAATCTACGGGAACAAATGTGACACGCTAAGGTATGAGGTTCTTAGATACTATAGTTAACTACGTCTTTTGCTACGCGGTGTAGCTATGCGTTGTCTACGATATGCAAAAACTCCAACTTTAGCACAGAATAGTTAATTAGGCACTTATGGAAAATGTGACATGCCCAAATGAGGTTGAACGCAACTTTGTTTGATAAATGGCGTAGCTGCAAGCGTAGATATAGAATAATAATATAAAGTTTATTTTTAGAAAAAAACAAAATCCGACTTCTTTCAAAAAGCGTTGAATCAATTTCGATAAAATTAATACCAAACAAAAAAAGAATCATCAAAATGAATTCATAATTGGCAGAGTAATCGCGTAACAAACATACAAAAAAAGACATACAGTCGAATTGATAACCTCCACCTTTTTTTGAAGTCGGTTTTAAAAGCATACATACCTACGCGTCTCCTCTCGAACCACACGTAGAGTAGGATTCCGAAGTTTACTCAACCCAAGACTAGATGTCATCACTAGTAGATACGAACGCGCAATCGATTTTATTCCTTGGTTGGAGAACTCTTGTACAGGAATTCCTTGGGATTTGGTTTTCTGATTTTTTTCATTATTAACACAATCTGTGAAAATTTTAACTGGCTTCCTCTTACGGCTGCTGAGATATATCCCTGTGACAGAATCCAGACAGACAGACGGACGGACAGCGTAGGCATAGCCCATAGCATTGTTTTTAGGGCATACCTTGGCCCTAAAAACAGCAACGTAAACACTGTTTTTGGGAAGGAAATCTGGATATAAGTAGGTCTCGATTCATCTGAAACTAATTTGCTTCACAATATTCACAACATGCACCATGCAAATGTTATACAACTTTACTTCTATATTGAGTTACTAACTGGGAAACTTTAGCCAAAGGAAACCGGGTAACAGGTCTTTTGAGGGATTCACAGAACCATGTTAGTTAGATATGTAACGTGACGTGCAATTTAAATGAAGTAAAACTTTTACGAAGGAATAGCAAAAACCCGTAAAGAACATAGTAGAATAGCTTATTATTTTACGCCTATTCCTAGCTGGCCATGGTAGTCGCAGCCTAAGAATATCCCGTGGATGTCGTAAAAGGCGACTAAGGGATAACGTCAGGGAGTGGGTCTGATTATGGCAAATCCCCCCTGTTCTATGGGGGAAGCATCTTCCAACAGTAGACGTCTAACAGTTGATGAAAAGATTCCTATCCCTTCACATATATAGGGAATATTAACAGAAGCACCAGAAGCTTACCCTATCTTCTCTTTGCCCACCTATTGCGAGGGTAGGCTGGACCTATAAACAATTACGCTAGATTACCATAATGGGATATTCAGAGATAAGGTCTGAGTCCCGGTTCTATAAGCCTGCTCACCTAAGTACCTACTGCTGGCAATACGGTACAATGAAATCTATTTGTGTAATTGTTTGTTCCGCTATCTTAATTGTTGATCGAGATTTCACGGATTACGTACAGATTTTCGTGGTACTTTTACTTTTATATACAATAAATGAGCTGGGGTTATCTATGACAAAACTACGTATACTTATGTATCCTTAAGTATATTTTAGAGGTATTATGGCGTAAGTTTAAAGGTCTGGTGATTTATCTGTTGGTGTCTTAAATAAATAATACAAAAATAGAAGCTAACTTCATATAAATATATATGTATTTTTATTTGGCTGGCTCGGCTTGCCACCAGAGTGACTTCACGAATGCCCAACTTTGTTCCAGATTTGCATTTTAATAGAGCTTATTTTTCCATCTAAAATATTTCTAGCTAACGTAAGTAGGTATTCATTGATATACCTATCAAGGTATTACTGAGCAATAATGAGCTTTAATAATAAACGTCTACATATAAGTCAAAATAAAATCCCTACAGCCAAACGTTTAACTGTAACGTTTGGTCGTTTAAAAGGATGGTGTTATATAAATCCTGGCAAACAAGTTACATTGCCTACGTTTGTCAGGTTGAACATCCATTTTGCAGACCCTCTCATGTCAAAAGCAAGCTCTCATCCTCATTCAAACGTTTTCGGCCCTCCAGCAAAATAATTGGGGAATACCTACGTAAAGTTAAGTGTAGAATTTTCTGCCAGGTTGTTCCAATTTCTAAAAACTTACCGCCCAGGCGGAAATTGAACTCACGACATCTCTATTAAGGTTGGTCTGACATTGTTAATAGGTAACTGAGTAAATAGTATCACGTCTGGGTCAAAATAATTTGGATGATATCGCGGGTTTGATTCCCGTTAGGGTGGAAATTTTGTGTAATATTATATTTTATTTTTAAAACATAATACATCACATCACACACATCAGCAGCCTCACATCCCCTATACAATGCAATGGGGGGGATTTGCCATAATCACCATACTTGGCATGCGGATTGGTGATCGCAGTATTAGTGTTGAGTACTCAAGTGGATGCTGTTGCCCATCCCCTGGTGTAATTCCTAAGTTGAATTTTACGACATCCCCGAGACGAAACGAAGGGGTCTTTTCTCAGGCCAGACACACCACAGCACATAATACATAATACCATTTATTTCCGTAATGTGCTTGGTGATTTTCGAATCCTTCAGTTAAAATATGAATGAATTCAACGTATAAAATTTTAGCATTTAGATGCCAGCAGTCTGAAATCCGGTAGAGACCTTCATTTGCAACTAGATAGGTATGCAAGAAACGTCGTCGTGAATGTGATTTACATACACAAGCCACTTGATAGGACAGTGTTTATGATATTCACTGCATCATAATAGCTGGTAGCTCTCTGTCGTTACCACGTTCTGCCGAAATTCTATAATAATAATAATATGTATTAAATAGGCTATCCGGGAAGAGGTGCTCGTTCATACTAGTTTGACCAAAATTGGACCTTCTGCCGAACAGTTTTGTGCAGAACGACAGATAAACCTATGGCTTTTAGATACCTACCTAGTTCATTAATTGATGAGAAAATAACTTTTTTTAATACAAAATCTGGTGTCTCGTCGGATCATCAGTAGCCATTAGATGTCCACTGTTGGACGAGGCCTCAGTGGAGGGATTTGCCATAATCACCAAGCTTGGCACGTGGATTTGTGACACACGTGGAAGAAAGGGCTTTTTCACACGAGAATTTATTAATTCGCTCACTTTCTCCTTGACTGTACAAAACCTTCCAGGCTGTGCTCAGGCAAGACAATACGATCTATGGTGACGATCTAAACAATCTTTAACAACGATATAAAAAAAATTGCGCGTATACTTTTGACGTACCTAGTCTGAACAATCCGCAACACAAGATACGCTATTCTGTTGATCTTGAGCGGGAAATGGATGCAATGATGGCTTTCCCCGTCTAATGGGCTTCGGAATGAGCACTCGCCGCGATATATCGAAACAGGCAGCCACTTGACTCACGGAAATACAACTTACGACCCATTACCCATATTGTTTGGATGGCTGTTGTGAACATATTTTAGGGATCACCGTATATGATCTTGCTTCACAGTGTTTGTTTGTCGAGATGTAAGTGGTTGTTATCTTTTGTGGTTTATTTAGTAGCTAGGACCTAATAGCTAGTACTTCAGAGAGGTATTTGAAATACCCTGATAGCTGATATACACTCTACATTTGATATCGTTTGCTACGTTCTTAGACACACAATAATACCATGCATCGTTCGTTTCCAGTTTTCTTGACATAGTATTATCAGAAAATACCCTTGTAAATATTTGCCCACACTGAATCGAAAACCTTTTGGTGCATATCAAGATTCAATAACAACATATCGGCTCTTAAAAGGGGTAAAGGTGTTTGTACACGACCTAATTATTGCTGTAATAGGTAAACTATGTTACGGGCCCTAAACTGGATGGCATGGCAGTTGAACTGCACCACTTCATTCCGATCATTAATAATTATGTGGTTGCTGTTGCTAACTGGTACCATAACATAAAATACTACTGGCATAATAGAAGAGCAACTCTTCTCTAAATTCTCCGTGCCGCCAAGCAGCATTGCTATGCTACGCTTTGAACGATACGAGTGCCAGTAAAATTCAGATACATAACTTTATGTTTCAGGGTAACGACCGACGGGTGCAAAACATTGCCGAAGTAATTACCACTTTACGTTCGCTAGTAGGTACCATCACACTTGCTCACATACAAAAAACTCCTACAAAACCACGCATTATAACATATTTTACATTGAAATTTGATTTGGAAGCCAATTAAATTCAGCAAGTCGGGTATCTGTTTAAAGTAAAATTATTATTTTTGTTCTGTGGAAAAAAATATATATAAAAAAATTATATTCATGGCAATATCAATAAATATGTGTATCAATATGTGAAAAATTTTGTTTAAATATTTAATATTGAATTAATGAGACCTTCGAGTATTGACAATGCATTCAGAGTTTCATTTCTACTACCTCTTTATCCGATACTGTTACTTTCTTAGTGGAGTAATCTATGCCGTTGCTACGAAGATTAAACAAATTGGGTGTACGGTTTCCAGCCACACAGGATCAGTTTATACGAGCTACGAGCTACATAACTATCTAGTAAAGGATTTCTTCACCCACATACTCGTCTCGTATTTAATAGTATTTACTCTGTGTACGTAGATACCGGATCTTGTGGCATTACTATATGATAGTTGCTAGATAGGTATGCATCAACGATCTTATAATACACTCACAAATTAAAGATCGTTGGTATGCATGATGGATAGGTATTCAAATGAACAACAGAGCCTCAAGAGAATACGGCCTACCCAAAAACTTTCTTCTTGTTTTTTTTTCTTTCATATTTTAGGATTGGCTTGAAACAAGAATAGAAATTTAATAAAATGGGCTGAGTCGGTATAATTACCTAAATTGGTTGAACTTCATTGGGTTGAAAGAAGAAGCATTCGATGCGAGAGGTAAGTATTTGATTCCCGCTACTAATTCTTGGAAACTAAAAACTCTTTCGAGTTCTAAGTATAATTCTATTTCATCTTATGTTTCACCTTGCCCAATGTAGAAATCTGTTGAATGTTTTGCATAAGCATCAATAATGTATGTAATATTGCTACGAATACAAAATTGAAGAAAGGCTATGTATAGGTAATTGGGTTTCTCTAGACTAGTAGAAGTAGTTATGCTACGAAATAAGAGCAAGTAAAGCCTACACTAGAATACATGAATACTAATATCTACAGGGATCGAATAATTTCCAAATCTCAATTCAGCCAGACCTTCCTTTCTCTATCGTATCTCTAATATTGTCTCAAGGCTCTGCAAAATTGAATGTAAGATCTCTCTCTCTCTATCTGTTGCGGAGTTTCAACGTTCAATTACTTTTGAACTTTGTAATAATTAATTATAACTTGACATATGAAAATTTATTTTAGAATTGAGATCGCTAGGCGTGAAATTTTTTACTTATTTTTATTAGAATGTATATAGCTCGATGGGCTAAAGACATTATAAACGTTGCAGGAAGTCGGTGCATGGAGGCGGCTCAAGACGTTCGTCGTAGCGTTCTAAAGAGAAGGCCTATGTCCAGCAGTGGACTTCTATATTCTGATGATGATGATGATATAAATAGTGCGCAATCTGTAACAAGCAACAATTAACTAAGTAGGTATTATTATTAGTGCCGGGATACTTATATTGTTTTTTTTATTTAGTTAATGGGTTGCCAACAGTTGCAGTTCTAATATTAGTACTAAGCTGAAAGTACTTATACGGAAAGTATGGCCAATAACAGGCTTCCTTAAATTACATTAAATAATAAGTTAAAAATAGTTAAATCGGAACATAACAATTCAACAAGTACATAACAAATAATAATAATTTTAATAACAATCTCTTATCTTATTATTATACTTGGGGGGCTTATCGCTAAGTAGCGTTCTCTACCAGACAACGATGGAATGTTGACTTTACGTAGTTAGTAGTGTAGTAAAAAAATAGGTACGTACAAGACAATACAAAAACATGAGCTTACGAAACTATTACTTAGTAACTTTTGAACATAATGATAACATGACATGCCGTTTTTTTAAATTTTTAAAGACATTTTAGAAAAATTACGACTATACACCACGTACTTTACTATTCTCCTGCTGACGTTTCGTTGACCATTCTGAGGTCCTTCCTCATGAGCACCGACCGCGACCACGCTCAAAGGTCGTGCGACGAGAACGTACGTACGTGGTGTATAGTCGTATTTTTACTAAAATTATACCAAGCCACGATAACTTCAATTCTATAACTAAAGACAAATAAAACATTGAAAACAAATTCATTCAAGCAGAAGTATTTTTTATACGTTAAATATAGCTTAAGAACATTATTTTTTTTAACAGCAGGAGTGAGAGGCGTAACTTTCGTGAATTATATCATTCATTTTGTAAAAACAGGAAATTTTCACGTACCGAAACGTACCGTGTTGGTGCTTTCACCAACATATCGGTACGTGAAAATTTCCCGTTTTTACAAAATGTTTGAGAGCCGTGTTTTAACTTGTTTATTCCTTTACAGCAAAATACAAATACCGCAAAGTAAGAAGTAGAGAGAATTCTTTCCGGTTTACCTGGTAACCTCTTTAGAGACTGCAAGATTATCATTAATATTCATCAACAGCCGTTAGTCGTCCACTGTTGGACGAGGCCTCCCCCATAGAATACAACGGGGGGATTAGACCCCCAACTCTATAAATATGTATAAAGGTAGATATTTGTTTCTTGATTGTTTTCTCTGAAAAATCCATACCGGATCTAAAAGTAACAAAAAAATATTAAAATAATCAATGTAAACTGATCCGTTGGCGACCGGATCAATCAGTTACTAAATTATAGGCATACTGGATATATTAGTACAACGTATCATAAGTCAAAAGTCAAAGTCAAAAAGAACTTTATTCATTGAAATCACAAGGATCATTTTGAATCACAAGGATCATAACCACTGGATATATCAGTAACTATATTCGATTTGCCATAATCACCACGCTTGGCAGGCGGATTGGTGATCGCTGTATTGATGTTGATTACTCAGGTAGACGCTGCCATCTCCAGAGGCCCAATTCATTAATTTTAAAAACATTCCAGTCACAATAAAATCTTGTGTCAGTCGCACTGCCACGTAGAAACTATTACTTAATCTTCGCATGTGAAGTACGACTGACACGAGATTATATTGTATTTGGAATGTTTTTAATACCTCTGTTGGCTTTTACAATATCCACGGGAGGAGACGGAGGGGTCTATTCTTAGGCCGGACACACCACGGATTTTTATTAACAACATTTATATCATCATCATAATTTGGATAATTTGACCTACCTATACGGGGTGTAAAAAGACAGCTCCCGAATACTGAAGGTACCGGTAAAGCTACCTATATCATAGCTATACAAAATAGCTTTCGCCTGAGAGGTGATTCATACCGGAGAAAACCTTTTTTATCGTTTCGTATCGTAGTTGTCAGCCAGCAATGTACGCATTTATTCCGGCCGTGCGAGTTCAACGCTCCCGGTCAGCTGATCGACCCGTAGGGCCAAATTTTCTCATGTGGTTTTCATTGCTTTTTTTGACGTTTTTATTTATTAACGTGTTTTTAATGATGGTACATAGGTTTTTGTGTTCCTTTAACGATATTTTATGGATATTTATAAAGAAAACACGAAAAAAGCGGACCAAAAGTGAGCATTATTTTTTCGTGTTTTTTCAGCTTAAATATTTTCAGAATCATGGTCTGAATGCACTGTTTCAGTTTTCGGGAGTAGTCTTTTTACGCCCGGTATATTTAAATATTTATACTTCTTAATGTCTGACTTGCTATAGGTAGGTATAGGTATATATTTGTTTTTTGTGAAAAGTATTTTGTAAGTTTTTTTAATAATGATAGTAATTTTTGTAATGAATGTTAATTAGATTGTAATTGGCTTAAGCTGTTCTAATTAATTAATTAAATAAATAAACCATCATCAGCATGTAGAAGTCCACTGCTGGACATAGGCCACCCCCTAGAATACCACGACGAACGGTCTTGCTTGAGCCGCCTTCATCCACCAACTAACACAGAATAACATTAATATACATAGTACAATAACAATATGTGTTATGTATTAATGTATGTAGCATTAATACATAATAACATTGATAGTGACATTAATATTGCTCACCGTAAAACAAGTAAATTAACCAAGTACAAGTAGCGGTCTATTATCTAAATTGCTTGACGGACAGACTGATTCAATGCAGGCTCCGGTCCGGGTATAAGAACACTTGAGTTAATGCAAATAAGGTTGTCACAGAGCAGGGTAAAATGAACCTTAAAGCCTGGCCCCTCCATGGACTGAAAAATACTGGATTCCACTTGTCGGAAAATCTTCAAAACTCATTGACAAGAACGTTTTGATCTCAGTAGGTATTACGCGTGAACAATAGCGCAATGCGACGATAATCCTTAAGTCTACGCCTACAGAGCAGTTGTTTTTTTGAAAGTGAATCAAGCACAATATTCAGATTAAAAATACCGGTGGATACTACGTTATAACTGCGAGGACGTGACTCTAGGCAAAAACAAAACAGAACAATGTTTTCTCTATAGAAAAAAACACAAAATTAAAAATTAGCATCATCTGGGTAGCTTTTGGCATATTTCGTTTGTTTCTCAATACGTTGCACATTATTGGGTAATCAGGGTTCCGTACCTTAACCGAGCAAAATGATACACTAATGGGATTACTTTGTTGTCTGTCTGTCAAAAACCTTTTTCTCAGGAACTTGTATCAACTTGATTTTTTTTTACCAAATATAAGTCTTATAAAATATCAAAATGAAAAACCTCAAGGATACTTCTAGTAACCTATTAATTCTGAATTTTGGAATGACAGGAGGTTTTTGACACAAATAAAGGAAAAGTTTCAAATTGAAGAATTTTAACTTTTTTAACCCTTATATGGGATGGCAAAGTTTGTACGAAAAAGTGGCTGAACTGAAACTTGAATAGTGATGATTTTGAAATAATTTACTGATTGAACCCTCAGGGCACGAACCTCGCTCGCACTTGCCCGTTTTTTTATAAATACAATCTCTTACAAGTCACTCTGAGGATTTTGTAAAATTATCTATATTATATTAATAAAAACACGCCTTTTTCCCCGAAATAGTAGGCAGAGCCTCATACATAAACATAACATAACACCCAACAGTCACATACATAGTTCTGATGCCACACTAGCATTCCCTGTGTCGTGGGTATCAGGAATTACGACGAGTACGATTTTTGGTAGTCAAAGGGCCTCTTTTCACCGTAGGTTAAAGTCGCAGGATTAAAGACGTGATAAGTGATGACTCATCGCCGCCATTGCACGACCAACTCACTTACACTTTTTTCCAGTAATAACACACTCTTATTTAAGCCGGCAGCCAGGATAAATCTGCTCCAACGTAAATTGCCCAACAAGTCCAGATAAAGAGATATTCAAATAAAACGCCTTTTTCGAGCGGCACCGGGCGTTTTTCTTTTGTATGAAGATTTCTTGTTTACTTGCACAACCATGTTTTTTTGAGTGCTTCACGGTCCTGAGATAGGTACGACTTTATTTCTTTCTTCGTTTCTGTGGTTATTAAATACTCAGCTGGATAAATATCGCCCTATAATTGTTATTATTATTGGTAGCCTTGGAGCCCACTCTAGAACTAGCGGATTGCGGAGTCCAGACCTTGGTTTGCTCATGTACGCAAGTATAGTATGCACTCTACTTAGATTACGACTTGCAATTGTTTGATATGCACTTTCATCAATATAGGTAGTACTAAAGCGTCGCAAAAACCGTCAAAGTGGTAGTTTTGGGGGTGGTCGCTGGGAATAAACTGTTTTTCTAATATTCATAATAGTAATTAGCTTTATAATGTCTTTAGCGCATCGAGAGGAGGGCCTTCCTATACGCCGTCGTCCAATTGTGGCCACCAATCGTGAAACTTCGATTCGAGTCGGTGCATGGAAGCGGATCAAGACTATTCGTCGTGGCATTGCAGGGGGAAGGCCTATAATAATAATAATAATAAATTCGTTTATTTTCTCATCACAAAGGTCATTTAGTCTGAAAAACCTTACCAATTTAAAAAACCTGTGAACCTGTATTGTGACTGGTGCCTGATATAGGTTTATAAAAAACCTGTGGTACAGGCCACCAGGACTCCACTCCACTGAATACATAAGTAACAATAAAATTAGGTAAGAGAAGCGAACCTTTAAACAAGATAAGTTATAAGAGAAAAGAAGAACCAGGCAATAATATAAAGATATAAAAGAATATTAAAAAATACAATTAATTAAACTAAGCAACAGATATGACTTCTACAAGTCCACTGCAAGTCAACTTATCCAGACAAAACCATTCTAAAAATACCTAAGATCTTACTATCATATCTATATAAATCGGTCAAGGAAACATTATTTACGATAATTATAATTATCATGAAATGGTTTTTCTTAAGCAACTAATATACTGAAATAAAGAGCAAACAAACGGCCTAATCACCCCCTACAGGAATCCAAACATCAGTGGCAATTCAATATGCTAATTTAATCAACTAAATCAAGAACACGCCTGAGTCATGAGACGCAATTATAATTGCGTGTATAAATATGTATAAACATACCAGAATATATAATATAAACTAGCATATCTATATACACTACTTTTTTTCTATAGAGAGTGCCAGGAAATCCTTTAGGCGGAAGGCAAATCCCCATGGGGTTAATCCACTCCTATGTATGTTCTTATTTGATTTAAAAGTTACGTACGCCATAATAGGACACCATGTAGGTATATCTAGTTATTCTTTTTTGTTTTTTTTTGGGGTAGGCAGAAACTACGAATTTCCCCCAACTACTATGATCTGTGTGAGATAAATCAACGAATTGATGAGAATAAAAGCTAGATACTAGTATTTATAATTTATTGATTTATAAATTAATTTTATTAATGTAATACGTTTTATACCTTAGTTACAAAACGTAAACAATAGGATTCCTCCAACTCCTCCCGTGGATGTCGTAAAAAGTGACTAAGGGATCAGGGGCCAGGGGATGGGCATCGGCATCCATCTGAGTACGCAACGCCAATACTGCAAGCATCATGCCAGCTGCCAAGCGTGGTAATTATGGTAAATCCCCCTATTCTAAGCTATGCTATGCCTATTCTATGCTATTCCATGCCCAGCAATGGACGTTTATCAGCTGATGAAGATACCTAGGTTGCAATCGAGACAGCTGTCTATAGACCTATCGTATACCTATCGGATTCCTTTACTAATATTCACACCTGAGGTTACCGCAATATCTTGGATTTAATACAATTCCGAGTAAGCTTTGATTTGTAGCCTGGGGAAAGGCGTACCTAGTATTGTATTGATTACAATTCATACTGGAAAAACCAACCAATGATTAAAGAACAAAGCATTTGTGGAATACAGATACGATTCTACACTAGATCTAACAATTTATAAAGTTTAAAAATTATCCTACATTATAATGCGGGATTTTAGTATGTAAGAAGGACTCATGTATAAAGCTGACAGTTAGATAACTAGTGGTTCGCCCCGAACTGAGACCTCGCGATAACACCTTTATCAGCCCGACTACTTAACTAAGTAATTTCCATATTTTCTATTATTATTTTTGAAAATTTTCCCCTCGAGGTCTACCAGTACAGTACAGGATCTACCAGTAACTACTCTAATTTCCTACACATCATCGAAATAACCTTTAAATAGGGCTAAGCAACGGGACGTAGTTATACTACATACCTGTTAGTACCTATATCAAGTACCTGACGAATTAATTGATAACGTCCTTTTGATGAAATCAATAGAACTCCAACGTCATTCAAATTCTTAGAAATGGGAGGTCAACAATGGATGTTATATTGGTTTCTGTTTTATGGAGTACATGTTTCTAAATTCTTCAATTTCAGACTTTTCCCTGTAGTTGTGACACAAAAGCCACAAGCATACCAAATTTCAGCATTGTGGGATTGCTGGAAGTACCCTAGAATTTTGGGTTTTTACGTTTTTTATTTTCCCTAATATCTCGAAAACTACTAAGGCTAAATAATTATTAAAAACAGTTTTGAAATGTCCAACCAAAGCGCTTTCATTAGACACCCCACTTGATCTGACTGTCTCACTTTTACTTTTTTTACCCCCTCTTGGACCCCAATGTCTCAGCAACCCTCTGATCGATATAGCTCATAACCTTACCTACAAATTGTACCAATACTATCTACCCCCATACCAAATTTCATGAAGATCGGATTAACGGTTTGGAAGTTTTCATCGGACAAACATACATACATACATACACACATACATACAAACACCGATTCTTCCAACTTGACTCAGAGAACTCGCTTCGCTCGTTCAATAAAAACCATTTAAAAAAAAAAAAAAAAAACTATTAACCGGAAAATACCTACCTACCTCCTTAGTTTCCTTATACGTAGATAATTGACGTATTTTGTGCTATCGAACAAAAACCTACGTCGATCCATCTTTACCTTCTGATAGAAAAAAAAATATAACTAAGCAATATCGTTTGCAAGGAAAGCATATTACGCTTGACAATGGCGTCTTATCTATTCACTTACAGCTTCTTCCTGAGTCCCTTCCGGGATAAGGGACGGCATGTTTTGCTACGAAGGTGATGTGCCAATCATTTTAGATTGCTTTTGACCATAAGTAGAGCAAAGTAGACGCTGTGCGCGACTCCCAAGATTAATCAATTTATTCAGCCAATGATTTTTGACCGTTTTACACCCATGAATCGAAAATCAATATTTCAAGCAGAAAACCCCTTTTTAGGATTCCATATTCTATATCATAAAAACAACACAACACGTTTTATTCAAACCATTTTTTGTTGAAACTGTTTTTTATGTTTCACTATCTCAATTTTTTTTCTTTACTTGAATATAATTGTATGAAATGACACGCTCTTTTTACTACTTTAGAAGCGCATATTTCAACTATTTATTTCAATAAAAAAACATTTTGAAACCTCGATATTATTTTTGAAGACCTTAACATTACCCTTATACCTTATGACCTTACACGCTTATGTGCGCTGGGTTTTTTTTCATCCCTTAGTTACATGTATGACCCTGACCCACACCTAATTTTTTTTCGTATTGTTACTACACCATTGCATAGCTGTTCATAAATAGAATACACCTAATCTTCCAAATTGAATTTATACTGTGCCAATATTCTTCGAGTGAAATACTAATCTTGTGACATACAGACAGTGTGTCCACACGGACAGTCATTACAGACGGACAGACGACGGTCAGGACGAAATTGTAATTCCATGTTTTGCCATTAAACTACGGAACCCTAAAAAGTAAAATAAGTGCGGAAGGTGTTTAATAAATAGTTAACTATCAAATGTTTATGAGTCCTCATTTACCGTGCTGGAACAACAAAGAGACAAGAGGCAGTCATTAAGGATGCTCCAAGCAAAATTATGAATATAGCCCGGATTCTAGTCGTTTTAATATTTAAACACGTAATGGGCTGGCAGTTAATTTATGTCCTTAAGTTGGTTAGCTGTTGTGCGCACGCTAATTATGATTTATTATTTTAACTTATGCATCAAAATGGGATGGCAATTTTTTTGGATTTAAGAATGATCCATCCTTTGGAACGTGGCGATGTGTGGAGTGACGCAATAACAAACATTGTCATCTTTAGTTTAATATATTGCTACTGCTGGAAGTTAGGCTCGCATGACGTGTCACTGAGAACCAGTGTGGTTAATGGATTCAGGGTGCTCTTTTCTATACCTATCGCCACAGGGAATCCTAGTGTGAGTTCAAGGACTATATTATGTATAATATGTATATGTGACTGTTGGGTGTTAATTTGTTTTTGCAATGGTCCATGATCTACATAAATCTACAATATTTTTATTCTTAGCCTATAATGTCCCACAGGACAAAAGCCTCCCCCGTTTTCATCCATTTTTTCAGTCCTGTACCATAGCCTGCCAATCCCTGTGGAAGACGTCTAGATCATAATGCCATCAGCGCTTTTTTGGGCTACCTCAGCGTCTTTTTCCCTCATTGAGCTTTAGTAATATATATCATTGTCTTCCCTCTACCGAGATCCAACCACATGCAACCTTGGCCTAAATAACATATTAAACCAACATTTAATGACCGGAATTCGAACCGAATATGGCTTTATGACATTGTTATTTACAAGTATATCAAGCGTATCGTTTGTTGATTCTCTTTACTTTTTACGTACCAAAGCTTTTTAATTTCTAATTTTCTATGTTTCAGCTTCTCCCTGCTCCGAGTCACCACACTGGCACTTCCTACCTAGTAGTAGGTATAAGAAAGATCATCAAATTAAGTCAAGCCGTGTTTGTTGACGTGATACTTCTAGGCTTGGTTGCGTTAGAACGGGAGTAATTTTAGTTTATAAGACGATTTAAAATGATCCTTGTCATTTCAATAAACAAAATTCTTTTTTATTTAATTTGACCCTGTGTCCTCCTGATCTGAAGGTGGAGTACTTATAGATCTTGCCGGGCTACCACAGCTCAACTGGATTGAATGGATTAACATCGTTGATACCTGATGTAAATCCAATGTCCAACTCACGAGATTGCTAAGAGATTATTTGAAATGGTCGGTGTCCACGAGCAACTTATTATAGTTTCGATAGTTTCTATAGCTATATTATCTGAGCCAATTGAAATAGCCGTGCCGCTGAGCATGAATTAATTACTAGTATCTCAGAGCTGGCCGTTGTATGATAATGTAAGCCAGAGAGATGAGTTACTAACTACTAACTCTTCCCTAAGGAATGTTATTGAATTGGAAATTAACACTGGCACTAATATGTGGCTTAACTAAATGGTTTAGGTTATCATAATAATAATTAAAATTCAATAAAAAAAATACTTTAAAACCACAAAGTATGACACCTTGCTTTGGTAATATTGGTACCAGCCAAAAATCCTCTCACGTTCCTCTAAGTTAATGATATAGATATTTTAATTACTCATGCTTTGAAGGTCGCAGTTCACTCAAAAACTGTTGTAGCTTTTCTAACCCTAGAACTGTAAGTAAATTTTATGATCAAACGAGGCTCTTTACATTAATATGCTGGTAAAAATAACATACAAACTAATTGACAATACTCGATCATGTGAAAAAGTGAAATCTGTAACCATAAGCGGGAACATGTTTTGATCACAATTTTTTTTTGGAAACCTCGTAATTGTTTTTTATCCTCGCATTAGTGATGAACATAAATGTGTTTAATTTGAATGTATAACACGATTAGCAATATAATTTTAAAAAACTCGTCGCTTTACCACAACTACTCACTACCTCTTTGTTGTTACACAAAGCAGCTGGAAGAGAATGCTATCTAGCAGTAAGTTCACCTATGTACAGTACTTTTAAGTTGTGCAATAAATAATTTTCTATCTATATAACTATGCGTTTTCTAATCTACCGATCTACCTACCTACCTCTCTATCTTCTAAAAAGGGTGAGGCAATATTCGTAAAATGAATTCATGGGATGAATACGGACGCACTCAGTCAAATGACTGTCAATATTATCAAAGTATAGCGAATATCATTCAAATGAATTATGTGAATTATACGTACCATATTTTGGTATGTGAAATTTAGAGAAATTTGCTATTTCAGAAGTAGACTGCACTGCGACAGAAGCGAAATTTGTAAACCACGCGTCGTGCCGAAACGGATCCATACCAAATAGGAAGCCAAAGCATGTATTGCTATTGACAACCTCTGTGGCGAGGCGGGCGAGAAGCTGATTGAGATGCAAGTGGTTGCGGGTTCGATTTCCGCTGCGGGACAAATGTTTGTATGATCTGCAAATATTTGTTCCGGATCTGGGTGTTATGAAATGAAATGAAATGAAATGAAAATTTATTGAGAACAACAAACATTACAAATTACAGTACAAACATGAAATTACATTAAAATTATTACATTGAAAGATTTTCATAGTTTGACAGCATTGGTACCCAAACTAGGATTACCTGTGTTATGGCATACCAATGCTCTCCGCCGCATTAGAAAATGTGTACATACAATGTAAATAAAATAAAATATATGTATATATATATATATATATATTGAGATTAATCCTGAATAAAAATAGAATAACTTAAATTAAAAAGTTATACATTAAAATCATCCATAATAAAAGCTTAAACATAAAATGTGAAGGAATATATGAATATATAATATTCACAATTTTAAAAAACAAATGAGAATGGAATGAATTATAACATAAATTAAATTAAGAGACATAAAATAAAATTAAAACAAATTAAATTGTAATATATATTCTACTAGACCAAAGCAATCAATATACTTTCAGTAGAGCTATAGTCCTGTTCCAAAAGCCAATCCATTACAGTTCGTTTACATCTATAGAGTGATAATGGATAGAAATTCAAAGTTTTATTTATTTTTTTATAAATATAAGGTTTCATATAATAGCCTTGACGACGTGCAAAAGTTGTATTACATTTTATGATACTGCCTTTGAAAGATCGTGCTGAAGTGCCCAGAGCACGGTCGAAATTAAGTGTTTTCTGGTAAAGAACGATGGACTGGAGAATGAAAAGTTTACGGACCGATAAAAGTTTGCATTCCCTGTAAAGGGTGGTGGTGCAGTAGCGAAAAGGCTTGAATGTCATGACTTTTAACACTGACCGTTGCGCTCTTTCAGCTTTTATTAGATGTGTCTTACACGCTCCTCCCCACACCGAGACACAGTAGCTTATAACTGATTGCCCGAGGGCATAATACGCTGTTTTTAATAAGCGAAAGTCAGCAACGTGTCTTAGATTTTTAAAAATCCATATAAGTTTCCGGGTACGTGACGTAACGGACTCTATATGGGGTGCCCAATTTAATTGACTGTCAAGATGGACTCCAAGATATTTAATAACAGACACTTGTTCCAAATGCAGGCAATCGCATATAGTGGTGTTAGTGGAGCAATCGCAAGTGTGGGCCTGTATCTTAAGTGAGGGTGAGTTATGTTTAAGGATGGAAAAAGTGATAAATTTAGTTTTCCCAAAGTTAAGGGTTAAGAGGTTTTTACCCAGCCAGGAGATCACATTGTAAAGGCCCTGTTCAGCATAGCAGCGTGCTTTCTCCCAAGTATCTCCCTCAAAAACAAGAGCTGTGTCATCAGCGAAGGTGAAGATTTGGCCGTTAGGGGGAATGTACAGACACAGTTCGTTGATGAATATTAGGAAAAGACTTGGACCCAAGATGCTGCCTTGTGGAACGCCGTAGGAGACCATTTCGTCATCGCTAACCCATTTGTCAATCGAAACACGTTGTGTTCTGCCAGACAGATAGCTTCGGAATAGCTGTAAAGGGGTTCCTCTTATTCCAATGTTCTCCAATTTATTCAAGAGGATGGGTATAGATACAGTGTCAAAGGCTTTTGCCATGTCCAGAAACAGAGCAATACATTTCTTGTGATTATCTAATTTGCCAACAACAAAATCTGTTAGACTTGAAACTGCCATTTCAGTGGATTTATTTGCCCTAAAGCCGTATTGAGAGTCGAAAAGTAAATGTTCATTTTCAAGGTATTTTACAAGCCTTATGTTGAGTAACTTTTCGACAACTTTGGAAAGTGCAGGAAGAATCGAGATGGGCCGATAGTTGTTGACACTGCCTCTAGACCCACCCTTATGAACGGGGTGAATGATAGATTTATTCAAGGCCTCAGGAAATATACCTGTTACAAAGCAAAGATTATAATGTGCGTAAGCGGTGGTACAATGGCATCTTTCGCAGATTTCAGTAATCTGGAAGAGACCCCATCCCAACCAGTAGCACTATCGTTTTTTAGGCTTAAGATAGTGTGTTCAACTTCTTCTCGGTCTACGTCCAGCAAAACAAACGATCTAATATGAGTTTGAGTTTTTATGTCACACGAAATATTAGTAGTGTCCACTTTGCTTGAGAATTGTTCTGCCAGGGTTTTACCAATACTAGAAAAGTAAGAATTAATGTTATTAATTGCTTGTTGTGGATTAGGCTCAGATAGTAATAGTTCAGATGGTGGCGACTTGTTTTGTACAAAATTGGTAATTTGTTTTATTACTTTCCACGTTTTTTTAGGGTTTCCTGCTGCTTTTTCAAGCTCAGACCGTTCATGTGCAATTTTGAGTTTTTTAAGTAAACCGTTGCAGAAATTTCTATACCTACGGTAGCTTTTGCCTAAGACAAGGTTATTTGGGCATTTTTTAACTTTAGTATGCATGTTATCCCGATGACGAATGCACCTCAATAAACCCGGCGTAATCCATGGCTTAGAAATGCGTTGTCTACAAGGAAGTGATCTCCGTATGGTACCTAAGCTTATGGCCATGATAAGGGCGTCCAAAAGTGTATTAGTAGCATAATTGGCATCGCTCATTCCAAAAATGGCTCGTAACGAGGAATTTTTTAATAAAGAGCTTATAACAATATCATAATTAATTCTTATGTGGGACAATTTTTGGCGGTTATTATATCCAGCATTTACAGAGAGGCACAATAGTACGGGTAAATGGTCTGTGACTGCAGTCTGTAGGACAAAAGAAAATGCAGAATTTTTAGTTCTAACTAAGGCATGATCCAAACAATTTCCATAGCGAGTCGGAAACACATTTGCAGGAAGATACCCATACGCAGAAGTTAAATCTAAGTAATCATTACTCATGGGGTCTATGTTATTATCTTTAATGTCTATGTTAATGTCGCCTACAATGACTCCGTGCCTGAATCCACTGAGTGAATTGAGAGTAGATTCTAAAGAGTTCATGAATTTATTGCTATTTCGATATGACGGGGACCGGTACACAGCGACGATTGCTGTATGCTCAGCAATCTTAACTATGAGACATGTTGCTTCATCGAAGGAAGGTTCAGAAATCACAACGGACAAACTGGGTTTAGTATAAATAACCAATCCATCATTTTTATTGGAAAAGGTCGAAGAGGAATATGAGTTATAATTTGGAAGTGATGGAAGGGGCTTGTCTTTTGACAAATGACATTCAGTTAGAATTATTATATCACATTCAATTGACTTCAGGGTTGATAACAGAACAACAAAAGTGTCGAGATTTTTATAAATACTTCTTATATTTTGTGTGATTACTTTTAGATGATTATTTTGGTTCCCGATTATTTCAATGCATTCATGAGGTGAACATTCAAAAGAAGTCGCAATTTTCAAATCGTCTACTTGTTGAAAGATTTCGTTATCCATTGATAGAGTTTGAAATGGGAACAAAGTCATAACTTGCATTATGCTTAAATGGTTGACAGGTCTCCAAGTTCATGTAAAAAGTATAATAAATATAATCTACTGGTCTCACAGTTTCATTCATTGTAAATGCGCTGGTAAGTAATAAAGTTACGATGACTTGAGAGGTTTGTATAGATAGAGTTACGGTCTCTTTGTGAGTATAGTAATCATTTACGTATTGGCTAGGATAATGAAAGTTATTTAGAGTAAACTTGCTGACACAACAATTGTAAATAATGAAATTGTAAAAAATAAAATTAAGAATAAGCAAATTATAAGTTATGGTACCATGGAACTCGGTAGTTCCTGATACCCACCACACAGGGAGTCCTATAGTGTGAGATTATGTACGTATGTAACTGCTGGATGTCATGTTATGTTAATGTTATAATGTTATGTATTCGGTATAATATATTGGTAAATACTAACTCTTCGAAGATTTTTACCTGTGACACAAAATAAAACTCCGAAAATCCCTGAAGTAACTTTTCAAGGCCATAAAACCCAAAAGTTCCAAATCCCCAATGACATTTCACTTTGGTCGTTTCGCGCCTAATTTTTACCGTCCTGCATTCACAACCTGTCCCCGCTATAACTCAGCTTTAAGCTTTAGTAGGTGTTAAAAACCCCCCGAAACTTTCCCCCCTGGAGTGTGAAGTCTCCATGTAACAAGACTGGAGTCTGTAAATCATGAAATGTGCCCACAGGCATTTGGGTAAGCCTTTTAGTTCAGTTTCAAGACGTGAAAACGCTTCGTTGTTGATTGGTATGTATGTAGATACAAAAGATAGTAACAATAATCCTAGCTTGGGTTAGCATGATATCCAAGAAACTGACAATTATAACACTGTGCTTCGGTTGTAACATCATCGAAGACTTTCCTGTCTTTCAACTGTACGAACAATTTTAAAACACACGGTTGCAAGACAAACTGACGTCAAAATACTATGATAACTTTTCATTTAAAAAACAGACTTCCGCCATTGTATTCGATTAAATATTATGATGAAAAAAAAATGATGAAAGAACCATAGTGGTGAAAGGATTATGATACTTTCTGAATGCAAATGCTTGGATTGTTGCTGAAAATATCAAAATCGCCATATGTATGCCTACAATATTTGAGGAGTTCCCTCAATTACTCATGGATTCCATCATCAGAACTGGATTCCGAAAAAAATGGGACCAATCTGGAACTAGATCTATTCAAATAAAAAAAGAATTTTCCAAATCGGTTCATAAACGCCGGAGATATGCGGTAACAAACATAAAAAAAAAATACTATCGAATTGAGAACCTCCTCCTTTTTTGGGAAGTCGGTTAAAAAGTATTTGCCATAATCACCACGCTTGGCGGATTGGTGATTGCAGTATTGGCGTTATTGTACTCAGATGAATGCCGCTGCTCATTCCCTGGTGTAATCCATTAGTCGACTCTAATGGCATCCACGGGAGGAGATGCAGAGGTCTATTCATAGGCTGGACACACCACGGCCCATCTATCAAATGTCTCTCTTGCCCCCGTCAAATGTCTTAATCAGCTCAGCTACATTCGTGGTCAGATTGGTCAAGATATCGCCGATTAGAGAAATGCGGGTTCGAGTTCCGGGAATTTATATTTTCGGGTCATATTTAATTTTCACTGAGGAAACCTTTACCTGCATCCTGGCTTCACTGATGCACATTTCATCGGTTGTATTACGTAGACCATTTAATGCCAGTCCAGAGGCTAGATCGTCCAAGTAGTAAGCAAATAATTACTGCTTGGCTTGCCACTGAGCCCAGCCGCAGATGGGAAACGAAATGTGGTTGTGCACATCTAGCCATGAATATTCGATGGACGCCACGGACGCCGTGGACTCCATTGCACGGATTTGAATACGCCTAAACTTTGATGTTACTGATATTATTTTCTAAGAGTCTTGTAGAAATCGCTACTTAGCGATAAGACCGCTCATTATTTTACCAGATTTTTTTCAGAAATGTTTCTTGTTGTGTGCATTAAGTATTTTCTATTTTATTATGTCCTAGGATAAAGTTAGAAATGGAAGCCCGAAGTAGATCACATTACAGGCTCGTAAATACGGATTCTAACTGTTTTTTTAATTAATAATTACCTTTTAATTTTATGGATCATCCCCATCACACGTGGTGTTCTCTCTATTAATCTAATTAATTTGGTTTTAGCGATTAGGCCGCCCATTTATCATCATCAGCCATTAAACGTCCATTGATGGACGAGGCCTCCCCTTAAGATTGCAATGGAGGGATTTTCCATAATCACCACGCTTGGCAAACGGATTGGTGATCGCAGTATTGGTGTTGAGTACTTAGGTGGATGCTGCTTCCCATTCCCTGATGTTATTCCTCAATTGGCTTGTACGACATCCACAGAAGGAGACAGAGGGTCTATTTTTAAGCCGGATACGCCACGGACAATCTATACGTAATGGAAAATGTCTATCTATATATCTATCAGGGATGATGTGAATGAACTTTGTGTTAAAACACTGAACATTTTTATGTCCAGGAATTCATCTCGTCTGGCAATTGGCAATCATAAACACAACCTAATAATTTATTTATTTTAACACCGTACAGCTTTCAATGAAAGCATGAAAAATAAAAAGGGCGAATTGAATTATCTAAATCATACAAAATTTACATTCATTCATGTCCGGCCTAAGAATATACCCCTCGGAATATACCTGCGGATTGTTGATCGCAGTATTCATATTGAGTTCTCAGGTGGATGCTGCTGCCCGTCCCCTAGTGTAATTCTTCAGTCAGATTTTACGACGTCCACGGGAGGAGATGGTGGGGTCTAGTCTTAGGCCAGACACGCCACGACGTATTTATTTATTTCAGAATAGTTGTTTTATTGTCGCTGAAGTAAATGGATGGATATGTTCACTCGTAGTTCCAATGAAAATAAAAGTCCGGCAGCGATCGGACGTGATCGGGCACGGACATTTGGATTAATGGATCTTGCTATTGCCACAGCATACAGGAGAACAGCTCATTTATTGCATCTTATACGTCGTGTCATTGGTTTTTTCTCGGTTACCAGCTAAAGATATGACAAGTGGTTCGCCCCGAACTGAGACCTCGCGATAACACCTTTATCAGCCCGACTACTTAACCAAGTAATTTCCATTTTTATCCGACTTTACAAATAGGAGGAGGTTCTCAATTCGGTTGTATTTTTTTTTTATGTTTGTTACCTCATATCTCCGGCGTTTATGAACCGATTTGGAAAATTCTTCTTTATTTGAATAGATATACTTCCAGATTGGTCCCATTTTTTTCAGAATCCAGTTCTGATAATGGCATCCATGAGGAATTGAGGGAACTCCTCAAATATTGTAGGCATACATATGGCGATTTTGGTATTTTCAGCAACAAACCAAGCATTTGCATTCAGAAAGTATCATAATCCTTTCACCACTATGGTTCTTTCATCATTTTTTTTTTCATCCAAATATTTAGTCGATTACAATGACGGAAGTCGGTTTTTTAAATGAAAAGTTATTCTATTATTATTTTTGAAAATTTTCACCTCGAGGCAGACCTCGAGGTGAAAATTTTACAGTACAAGATCTATCAGTTACAACTCTAATTTCCTACACATCATCGAAATAACCTTTGAATAGGGCTAAGCAACGGGGCGTAATACCACATACCTGTTAGTACCTATATCAATTACCTGACGAATTAATTGATAACGTCCTTTTGACGAAAACCATAGAACTCCAGCGTCATTCAAATTCCTAGAAATGGGAGGTCAACAATGGCTGTTATATTGGTTTTTGTTTTATGGAGTACAAGCTTCTAAATTCTTCAGTTTCAGACTTTTCCCTGTAGTTGTGACACAAAAGCCACAAGCATACCAAATTTCAGCATTGTGGGATTGCTGGAAGTACCCTAGAATTTTTGATTTTTACGTTTTTTATTTTCCCTAATATCTCAAAAAATACTAAGGCTAAATACTTATTAAAAACAGTTTTGAAATGTCCAACCAAAGCGCTTTCATTAGACACCCCACTTGATCTGACTGTCTCACTTTTATTTTTTTTACCCCCTCTTGGACCCCAATATCTCAGCTACCCCCTGACCGATATAGCTCATAACCTTACCTACAAATTGTACCAAGACTATCTACCCCCGTACCAAATTTCATGAAGATCGGATTAACGGTTTGGAAGTTTTCATCGGACAAACATACATACATACACACATACATACAAACGCCGATTCTTCCAACTTGACTCAGAGAACTCGCTTCGCTCGTTCAATTATGATGTGGTATGGTGACCATAAACGGATCAAATAAAGTATGGTGAAAGGATTTAGTGGATTGACTACATTTAGGTATCCCCATATCACAGTATTTGATGTTTTCATTTAAGGACATGCCAGATTTCTCTTGGTATTTCCCTTCACCGTTTGAGAGAATCTTTTAATACGCAAGCATTAATTTATCAAATGGACATTGCCTTTGATACCGGAATTCAAACCCGCAACCTTAGTATTAGAAGTCGGGCGTCGCTTCCACTACACCTCACACTCACTGTATGGTATGACTCATCTGGTCTACTATAGTACTACCTACCTAGTACTAGGTACCTGTGCTGTATCTAACAACAACAGTAAAAGCGAGCTAAGGAAGTACCTATTTAAGAAAATTTAGGGTAGAAGAAAGTTCGAGAGAGGAAGAATGTTGATAAGACACTATTGTAATGCGAGTTGTCTACACCATTACGATTACGTCATCACAGAAAAGTAAGAATTAAATGTACCTTGATAACATAGTTCATCTTTTTAACTGTGGCTACAATCGTAGACGCAAGGAGCTACGGCGTAGCACCCTTGGAACACAACGAGCAATAACCTATCAAGTCTAAAATTTATCGAGTATACTAGCTGGTAATCGTATTAGCTATGCGGTACTATCCTGTACTTTTAGGCTGGAGATAAAGTGTAGTCCAATTGGTCTATTTTTTTTAACTAATCGCTTAATATTTCTCTCTCCTTTGAGTCATTATACTAATGGAGTATAAAAGGAAACATTAATAACACTGTTTGGGCATTAAATCTAGTTGTTTCAGAGATTTACTGGGCTTTATCAATTTAATTATAATACTTCCATGTTATATTGAATATAAGTCTCAATTTATACATCCATGAACATAGCATTGGACTTAGGTATATTATCTCTCGAATTGATGTATATTGAGCACAAACAAAGAGACTAGTAGCCATTAATTTATATGTACGCTGGCGTCCTCGATTGTTTAAATACACTCGAGAGCAATGAATCCGGGTCACTTAAAGAATCCTAAAAATCTCGGAAACTAAAAATGCTAGGTTAATGCAATAAATTGTATTTAATAGACAATGTAATACTCCTTAAATGAAGGTATTAAAACTTCTTAGTTATTGTAAAGTTATATCATAAAAAAATCAAATTTGAAAAAGGGCCACTTTCGAAGATGGAACTACGAAATTACAGCATTTGGTTTTGCTTTTGTTTGTAATCTGTCATTTATGTGGGTACATAAACCATGTTGATAGTGCTCTATATTCATTATATGGAAGCACGAGGAGGCAATACGAAGCATTAAAATTCAAGAAAATCGTAATAAAGTTCAAAAATTTCATGTTTCCTATTTTTGTTTTAAGGAGAGATCAGCAGTTTTTTTCTTTATGTAATTTTGTGTTAATAAAATGTATGGTGACTCATATTTTTTTTACCTTCATTTAAGGAGTATTACATTGTCTATTAAATACAATTTATTGCATTAATCTATCATTTTTAGTTTCCGAGATTTTTAACATTCTTTAAGTGACCCGGATTCATTGCTCTCGAGTGTAGATAGTGTTATACAAAGGATGTCTGGTAGAGTTCGCTTTTTAGCCAGAATACCGTCCACTGCGTACCTCTGTTGCACGTGGCATTTTATGGGGGAGACTTATGCTCAACAGTGGACTTCTACAGGCTGATGATGGTGATGATGATGAATAAACAATAAAGATAAATATTGCTCTATCTGTGGTGTTTTGTAGGTTTCTGCTCTGATTGAATTTATTATCTGTGGTTTTAACACACACACCACACCCACCACCCAACAAACAGTCACATACATAGTCTGATTCCACACTAGGATTCCCTCCCTGTTACGTTACCTGGGTATCAGAAACTACGAGTACCATGGTACCACACCACCCAGACCCGGAACAAATGGAATAAAACCCGCACCTCTTGCATCTCAGCCAGCTACTCGGCCTCTTTGCCACGGAGGTCGGCAAATTTTTTTTTCAGGTTAGGCAGATCCAGGTGTGTTTGTTAATATCCCTGCTAAGCCACGGTTTAAAAGCGGTGGCCTTCATTTAGCAAGCGTTATATTTCGGAAATCATGATTTTAAAGAAATAAGTTACAGTATTTTAGTGTTTGGGGTTATTTTGATCAGCTCGCGGTCCCGATTACTAATTTCATAAAAGTTTTAACAAAGCCAACAATTTAATAGTACTAAAGGAGAGTTTCAATTATTTTTATTAAATAAGAATCGAGTGGTCTCGGCACCTAAGTAGAGGTTGGTTCTAATAAAAGTTTTCTGATTAGATTGCCTTTGATCGCATAATTGCCGCCAATATACCTAGATTACCAAACCAAAATGTGTTTCCAGATAATTTTTGATTACCTATCATTACTGCGAAATCGAAATACTGTTGAAAAGTTTAACCACGTCAAAATGGAGGTGTTATGTGTTTGGGATAAGAAGATGTTTATGTGAAATTGTGTAATTGTGTTTTTCGGTTACTATTAAATATATCGTTGTATATGTTATCATATGTATCGTGGTATGTGTCCAGCCTAAGAATAGACTCCTCCGTCTCTTCCCGTGGCTGTCGTAAAAGCCGACTATGGGCAGCAGCAGTTGTCATCTATCGAATGATGATGATGGTTTAAAAACTATAACGGGTGTAAAAAGACTACTCCCGAAAACTGAAATGGTGCACTCAGACCATGATTCTGAAAATATTCATGCGGAAAAAAGCGACAAAAAAATGCTCACTTTTGGGCCGCTTTTTTGTGTTTTCTTTAAATATCAATAAAACATCATAAAAGGAACACAAAAACCTAATTTTCATCAGTAAAAACACGTTTATAAATAAAAACGTCAAAAAAAAG
This sequence comes from Epirrita christyi, assembly GCA_951392215.1. NCBI lineage: Eukaryota > Metazoa > Arthropoda > Insecta > Lepidoptera > Geometridae > Epirrita > Epirrita christyi. Next base: position 8,183,315 of record OX595850.1, read on the forward strand.
CAACGAAAACCACCTAAGAAATATTAGCGCAGCGCGTCGATCAGCTGACCGGGAGCGTTGAACTCGCGCAGCCCCGGTGCGCTCTGTGAACTCGCGCTATTTTATATAGCTATGATATAGGTAGCTTTATCGGTACCATCAGTATTCGGGAGCTGTCCTTTTACACCCTGTATATTAGGTACTTGTTCATAAGAATCTTCCAGTGCGTGTGATGGGAGGTGTGGTCCATATTGCCGTTCATCATCATCAGCTGGTAAACGTCGACTACTGGACGAGGCCTCCTCTATATAGACCATAATGCCAGGTGGGTTGATTGATCGCAGTATTGGTTCGCAGGTGGATGCTGCTGCCCATCCCCTTGTATAACCCCTTAGTTGGCTTTTACGATGTCTATGGGAGTGGGTTCTATTTTTAGGCCGAACAGACCAAGGCAAACTATTTGATTGCAACGGTACTTACATTTACCTCGAGTTAAATTATGTCTTTCTTTATCAACAATATAAAATAGACGAACAAATATATAGTAACAATTCCGCTCCTCTCCAACGAAAAGTCAAGTTCTTTCTGTTCGGCGTTCGAAGAGGCAACATGGCTGCGGAGTTTTTGCAGTAGTGTGTCTTTTTCGTTCTAGCACGCAGTGAGCCTACTGTTTCCTGAGGATGCTTCGTTGAGAGGCGAAACACGTGTCGAATTCTTTCAGAGTTTTCGTTGGAGAGGAGCGGAATTGTTACTATATATTTGTTCGTCTATTTTATATTGTAGAATGGATTTCCGCAAAGTCACGCTTGAATCAATTAATTTCTTTATCAAGGTAAATTTTGATCGGATACTGTTGTTATATTAGGCACGGATTATTTAAATTTATCATACAACAGGACTTATTGGGAAACTCGGGACGGAATTCACACGCGTAAAAAAACGCGTTAATGGTACTTGTGAGAGTCCACGAATTTGGAATGCTGTCCGTCGACAATATGATTGGCAATTTACATTTTTATTATGTATTCGGGCCAAACCGAAATTGGCTGGAACCCTTTTACTTTACTTAATTAAAGCTACGCCAATGTTACCCATTTCATTAGAAAAAAAAACATTTTGTGCCATAAGCACGAATGTAGATAGATTTGAAAAATTATATCCCAACACCTTGGCTCAACGTCTACTATTTGCACAAAACAAGCTTACTTTCTTATAAGCTTTCACTTCATGATTACCGGTGTTTATCTATGTTGAATTTGCGAGCACTATGTAATTTAACTTTGTAAGCAGTTCCTTGTTCAAGATAATCCTTAGTTCTCGCAGTTTCATTCCTGCTATTAACTCTAATCTTCGTTAAAGTACTACCTCTACAAGAGAGTGCTATAACTATTACTCCTCTACCATGGTTTATGAGAATAGGTCAATGACTTCTAGTAGAACGGACCAACTAACTCAATAAAACCTACCAACGTTCTGCCATGTAACACTTTATTGTAATACAAACTTTTTCAAAATTGTAAAAACATCTTTTATAGGAGCCTTTTTTGTACAACCTAATTATTCTCAGCTAGAAAATAATTATCTTTGACTACAATAGAGAATTTTAAACATTCAATGATCACTATTCAATTCAATGGAAATGGTTCAATGGAACTTACTGAATTTACTTACAAATAAATAACAAACCTATTTCGCACGAGACGTTGCTTGTCTACATAAGCTTGATAGAGACACTGGATTGTTTCATTGAATGTTTAAAGGCAGATGTTTCACTACAAGAATAAAAGGCAAGGTAATAAAAATAAATAAATTTGCTTCCATCGCAGCCATTTTTCCATGATCTGTCGAGAATAAGGCCGGAGTCTATTTTGAAATTTGGAAGTCATGTGTAAATATCAGTGTCAATTTACCCGCAATAACAGTTTTATATGATCGCGTATGCACCAATAATTGTACCGCATCACTTAGCTTAGATCCTAAGCAGAGCCCAGAGTCTGAGTGAGTATCTTATCCGACTTGGAAGAACCTGGAGTTATAGAGTCATATTAAAAGCTTTCAGCTAAGTAGGTACTTCCCACGACCAATATAATATTTAATTACACGCGGCATCGCATCTGCATCGCTGCCAAAATTTGTGTCACTGCTGTCACGTGACTGCATTGGGTCACGAATTTGTTGAACTGCAATAAATGCGGGAAAAACCTCCTGAAGCCGTAGTCTAAGTATTTAGCAAACAATTGATGCGGAAGTACGGTGTAGTATAACATGGATTTTGGTTCGAGACACCTAACTATGAGCGCCCGTAACGTAAACTTTGTGAGCCTCAAGAGTTTAAGACCATACTCTATACGTCCGTCTTAATTGCTTGTTAAAACTTACAGCCTCAGGAGGTTTCGTCCTGCATTTATTTCAGTTCAACAAATTCGTGACACGTTGCAGTCATGTGACAGCATCATCACAAATTACTAGTGTTTTGTTGCTGTGTTTAATCAAATTTAATTTCGTCGTTGTACCTACTTAGCTAAAAGCTTTGAAATGATACTCCTAAAGTTCTTCCAAGTCGGATAAGATACATTGTTGTGTTAGGTAAACGCTAAGGGTAAACGTAACGTTTTCCTACAAGCGCGGCATGTGTCTGGTCGTGACATGGGTTAGCTCACGAAAACGTAACCCGCAGTAATCTCTGCCAGTCGGTTTGTCACGATATCACGTCCCGATTGAAGCTACATTTAATATATCCAGTATATATACATTACTAGGGCCTGTGGCGATGGATGGAAGAGGCTTTTACTCGAAGATGGGTACCGAATCAAGTGAATGACTTTATTAATAAAATTAACATGCACGGAACCACCACTACCTAAAACTAAATATTAAATAACAAACTAATTGTGAATCATGTAAATTTTAACAAATTTGGAAGTGACAATTTAGAACTTATATATACATATCTATATTAATATAAGCACTTAGAATGTTACAAAATACTTTTAATTTAAAATGTTACTGTTAGTTTACAATTTTATTGCTAATTATGAAGTTAAAATGTTATCTATAAATTCGGGAATAAATGTCTTATTATTATAATTATTTCACATCATTTATTTTCAAACACAGGCTTATCCTGGACCTTTATAAGGTATTACTGGGGCCGTATTAACCAACAGTAAGAGGCCTTTTTACAATTAGAATAAAAAAATCATTATTGTTATGGTGGATGGAAGACAGGTGGTTAACCTATTGTGGAAATGGATGACAGTTGGTGATATTGCAGAGAGAACATGCTAATTCAATGTTTATTGCGCTAAAATAGACTTAGATGGGGTACCTGCCAATTCTAAATTATTGAAAACTTTTTAGGCAGGTGGTGACTTGCCGTTCACTGAACGGGCCCCTTAAAGGTGCCGCCAATGAAGGCAGAGTAAGGAGCAACGTTGGCGTAGAAAGCTAAAGGGTATTGAGAGGTAAGCTGCAGTTTCACTAATCGCTATTCCTGCCTTTATTCCTTTAACACTTCCACCCTTGGAGCATAGGTTTCGCTCTTGCGTTTCCACCCTCAGCCAGCCGGCTAAGGCAAGACGAGGGTCAGGGGTCTCTGTTGACCCCAGGGAGTAATGGGGCTCCGCGGTGTCGCAACTCACTGAACGCTCGCCACAAGCGTGCCCTGCGGTATTATTATTACATATACATACTAGTACATACATGACTAAAATATCCATGCTGGGGGGAGCCAAAGGCTTACTCAATAAAATGTGTTTGCAAAAATTAAGCATGTACATAATTTTTGCTTGGTAAGTATGTACGAGATCGCTAACATTAAGGTGGGCAGTACCAGCTTAGTCACTTTACTAAAATTAAAAAAAGTTCGCCTCAACAATTTATTAGTTTCGAAACTGAAATATGATTGCGAGTAATTAAAAAAGCGACAGTCAGTCATGAACGAAGATTGCCAAAGACAATCCTACTATCGTTTACTTTTGTAGTAGTACTGTACTAGGTACCTACAGTTAGTGTAACAGTGTAGTTATGATTTCAGATTGAGAGGGTTTAAAAGTACATTTCCGTACATAGACTTACCGTAACCAAAGCTACCTATCCAAATCCATTCCAAAACCTGTCAGTATCGATATTGCCATATTTGACAACTTTTATTTTCAATGTCGTAGTATGCTACTTCTGAATCAGCTTATGCATGGTAAAATTGGTAGAAATGGCTGGTACTTACTATAGGTACTACTAATCGCTAGACAAGTTATCGTGCATGTCATCATCATCATCACCAGATTGATGTTCAAATGATTGACGAGGCGAACACAATCGGTTAGCCACTACGCATTGCTGGCGGATTGGTGATCTCAGTATTTGTGCTAATTACTCAGGTGGATGCTGCTGTCCATCCCTTGGGGTAAATCCATTGACTTTAACGGCATCCATGGGGGGAGACGGAGGGGTCTATTCTTAGGCCAGACACATATCTACCGCGGCATATGATTCCGTGTTTGAAAATGAATTGATTTATGTTTTTTTTGTTAGTATATTCACAGCCACAAAGATAAATGACACGTTGTGTACCACCTACACTATCCTCAGGGAGTATCTGTTCTCTACCCGAGATATTTTTATATTCTGCGGCAAGATTATCAGTTTCTGTAGGCATGTGTTCTAATAAAAGTGCGGTGTAAGCACGGATTACGAGCTTTGTTTTAGTTTTCACGCTGTCCACAGCTTAATAAAACGAGTAAGACCACGTTTCTATCTGCTGAAGGAACGTGAACCAATCAGAATGTGAAATATTCTGAGGAAATGCATCGCTGAAATATAGAGAAGAAAAGTTTACCTGACAGAATGCATCCCAAGGCTTTTGTCGAAATTGCAAGACACCAGAGCCGGTTCAATCTGTTGTCGGCTTAGAGGCAAACTGGCAACGTAGTAAAATTGAAATAAATATTGTTTTATGTAGTTTCGAGTAGTGCAAGCACACTTTCCACCAACCGATAAGATGGATAGAAAGATACTTAGTACCTAAGAACCTACTTAGTACTTTTTGCACACCATAACGTACAAAAAAAAACAATTTCTCACACGAAATCATAAACTAACTATGTTATACAATATGATACTATGACTATGTGATACCCACATGGGTAGCCCTATATTTTGAATTAGTCTTGGCGGTGACTAAGGGATTACGCCACGGGATGGGCAGCAGCATCCACCTGAGTACTTAACACCAAACTGCGATCACCAATCCACTTGCCAAGTGTGGTGATTATGGAAAATCCCCCCATTGCACGCTATGGGTTGTACGCTATGCATACGTCGTTCGTAAACGTAAGATGAACTTCTGTAAATGAGAGCGCTGTTGCCTCTGTCCTACTTTATCTCGACGTAGAAAGAAGATCCCATCTTCCTACTTTCATCAAAAAAGGGAACCGGTATTAGCGAGTTTCAAACTAAAATTAAGCTTTTAAGAAAAGAGTTTTATCCGCGGAACTTCATCAGCTCAGTAAACTAGGGTCTTAAGATCTTCAAATTAACTTTTAGATTATTTTGCTTTGACAGGTTTCGTTATAACTTAGTCTAAATTCAAAAATGAAACGTTATCTTTCTCTCATGGCGGACTCATTACCATGGATACAGATTTTAAATTAATTTTAAAGATATAGGCAAGCACATTATTTAAATTCAATAATTGTAACGAGTACGTAACAATGTTTCTCGAGTTACATACATTTTTACAGCTAACTTCATCATCATCATCATAAACCTGTAGAAGTCCACAACTGGACATAGGCCTCCCCCCTAATGGCACGTCACCAACACACAACAACACACACACAACAGACAACCAACAGTTGTTTGACATCCAACTTGAACATGATAAAATGGAATTCATTATTTTCTAGTCGCTGTTTTTTTTTCTTAGGTACCTAGGTACTTTTGGAACTTGATAGAAACGTTTATAAAAAATATGACAAAAAGGAAATGTGAACGATGTACTTATACAATGTACTTATAATGCGTCACTTCATAAATAACTAATCTTCTTTGAGCGTCGCAAAAAGCATTATATAACTTTTTTATCTCTAAGTACCAACATTTTCTATAACTCTAAAACGTTAGATGAACATATTTACTCAAATTTAAAGTAGGTATACACACACACTTCATCCACTCATTAAATTTGCAAAGTCTATAATTTGTTTGTGCATAAGTTCTCCGCAGTGTAAAACATTAGGAGGTACATTGTACTATTCCGCTGTGTTTCGGTTGTGGGTAAGCACCGCTACGGTGGTTGGCTGAAAGCTGTGAGCCGCCCGCGGCTATGCCAGGGGTGGCGGATGCCTCGGTGTTGCCATTGCATGATATATTACTCCTCAGTGACAAAGTTCTGTGTAATATTTAATTCAGTTGTGGGTAGCGGTTGGGCTAAAATCTGTGAGCTGCCCGCGGCTGTGTCCGGGGCGGTAATGTATCGGTGTTGCCATTACATCAGTATTACTCCTTATTATTGTTAGTAAAAATTTTGTTTGAATATAAATAAATATTTTAATATTGTACAACACGTAACAATAGTTGATTAAGTTGCTATAAGTAAAAGAAAAAAGGCATTTACCTTTTTAAATCAATTTAATACATTTAAAAACATTTAAAGTGGGATTTTCCCACATTAAATTAAAATCGGCCAATTAACATCAATTGAAAAATTCGAAAGAATTAATTTTGACCATGTTTCTTTCAAACCATGTAATATTTTTCCCTTAATGCAAATCAACTCTTGTCCTACATAACCTCCCGATAACCAGGCAGCAAGTATATTCCTCTAATGGCAGCACTGGCCGGGATGCGGCTAGTTCGCGCCAGACGCCACACCGCGAACACTTCCTTCGCCGCAGTGCGCGCAACTTTCGCGCACTTTTCTCCTCTCTTCGGCTACGTGAACACTTTTCTTCCGCCGCTTTTCGGCTACGTGTTGATGCGCTGACAAGTTACCGCTACCGCGAGCGAGTGAGTGAATTCAGTGAATGAGTTTTTGTTGGTTGAATTAAAGTTTTTGATAAGGTAAGTTTAAGATATTTTTATAAGTAGTTTAAATTTATTTTGTTGTAATAATGTATGTTTTAGATTCCTGTAAAATAGCTGTTTAATGGAGTGAATTTTTCAAAAACTACAAGTTGTGCATAAAATTTACTCTAGCTATAGTTAATCCCACGGGCTGTAAAAATTGATTTTTGTTACCATACCCGTCCCAGATGAAATTTTTACGAAATGTTCGGAGCTAACCGAAAAAACGTATAATAATGAAATAAAAAAAATAGTATCATAATAAACAGCCTATCTCTTGTAAAAAATGTCACCTCTTAAATCTTTGTCTCATTAAAGTCCTCCCCCATTTTGTCGTCACCGCGAGTGCAATAATAAAATAATTTTGCATGATCCATGGGGAAGCCGCGGGAATACCTAATTCCAAGATAATGAACCACTCTGTCAACACTCAAGCAAAGCGCTCTAGTACAGTAGCACCGCAGGCGTTACTTAAGTGTACTAGGCCCATTCGCATCGAAGTGAGGGTAACGTCGCATCAGTCAACGTCACGTCGCAATTAAAAAATTGTGACATTTGATATAATATAATGTACAAAGGTGCGATAATACCACAGTACTACGTCGATGTATCGTAGGTTGTATCAAAATGATAAAGGAAATGTAAAATATATACATATTTGTACGTGAAACGTCGTTCCTGGATTGCGACTTCGCACCGCAGTAGCGTAAACGAGGCCTCAGGGTATTTCTAGTGCCACTACTGTTTGCTCTAGGATTCTTTCTTTTTATATTTTTTATATTTGGTCAGATCTTTCTAAGGAGAATGAATCAGTCTATCATTAGGTCATCACAATTTAATTTAAATGAAATCAAAGATTAAAAACTCACCCACCACTTTTTTCTAGGTTTGCAATACTTTAGTATTTTTTTCATGAATTCAGCTATGCTTAATTAGTATAATAAAATGGAGCAGTGTAAAGCATTTTTCGTTATCTAGGTAGGTCATTTAAAAATATATAGCTGACGAATGTCAACAGTGCCGTGCTGTGTCCGGCCTAAGAATAGACCCCTTCGCTTCCTCCTGTGGATGTAGTAAAAACCTTACTAAGTGGTTACACCAGGGGATGGGCAGCAGCATCGACCTTAGTACTTAACACCTAACTGCGATCACAAATCCGTCTGCCAAGCGTGGTGATTATGGCAAATTCCTTTATTGTATTCAATGGGGTGGCCTCGTCCAGCAGTGGACAAAAACAGGCTGGTGATGATTATGAAGCTGACAAATTCATATAATCTCCTCTTTTTTGGTAAGTGATGAGCAAGTCCTTATTTATAGAGTCTTGCACAGTAAGTCCGAGTTAATACCAACATTGACATTGCACAAAATGTTTTCTTTTCGTAGAATTCATTATTCATAGTAAACCGCTTCCCAAAATCACATTCGTTTAATTTCCACATTTCAGAGGAAACGCGGCTGTCGAACCCTTGTCAAAAATATTTAATTGTGCTCGCGAGCGGTCGACTTTTAATGGAAATAGTTACCTCGGAAAGTCACTGTGATATTGCTAAACTACAAGTGCCTAAGATCTTATAAATCAAATTGAAAATTCATGCAACTTGATCCTATACAAAAGCACGCTGTTCAATAAAAAATTAATTCCCTTTCCATCCTTCATTCAATTCAATCTTTATTTATCGAAAAATGAAAAAAGTATACACTTTTGAACGTTAGTACAAATAATTACACATTTTGTGAAGAAAATTAAAAACACGGAATATTAAAAAAACAAAACATCATCATCATCAGCCTGTAAGAATCCACTGTACTATTTATTTATTTAACGGCCTAAGTCAATTACACTAATTAATGTTCATTACAAAAATTACTATCATTACTAAAAAACTTACAAAATACTTTTTACAAAAACAAATAAATAACTACCTACCTATAACAAGTCAGACATGAAGAAGCATAAATATTTAAATATATAGGTCAAATTATCCAAATTATAAAAAACATGTAAAATTACACTATCTGTACTTATGTATAGAATGTCACTACGTACGGTCTTGAGCAGCCTCCATCCACCGAGTTCCTGCTACCTTTAAAAGGTCGTTGGTCCATCGAAACATACTGCGTTGCCTGGTTCGTAGTTGTCACTCGAGAACCTTTATACTTATACCAATTGTCAGTTCTCCGGGCTTTCGTTCCTAGATGTTTGCTATTTTTTTTACTTTAGGAAATAGGTGCTCCAAATTTTTATAACATTTCAACGTATTGACCGAATTGATTCATATTTCATATAAAAATATATTATTAAGAGCCAGTCTGAGAAATATGAGACTGATGTGTGATGTAAAAACACTGAATTCGGTAAACATTGCATACCTAGGTTCTAGTTTTTTTCACTATTTAAGGTTCCCACGTATACTTCGTCGAACGTTTCGGCAGAATTAGACTTTAACTTTTTGTTAAATTTTTTCATCTAATTTTTTGTTTCATTGTTTCATAAATCTAGAACACTGCCGATGTTTATCAGTCTTATCCAATTATATCTATATACAAAATTGAATGAAGATCAGACATGCAGTTTTATAAAAAAAGGAAACTAGAGCCAGATGGAACTAAAAAACGTACATTCTCGTTAATTTCTAACTAATATCATAATAATAGATAATCAATAATAGATATCAATATAAGTCAGATCTTCATAAAGTTTTTAGATATAATTGGAAAAGACTTATCAAGAACCGCAAAGTTCTAGACTTTTGAAAGAACGAACCAGAATATAATTAAGCGTAAATCAGCAGAAATGTACAATGCGAGGTGTACGTGGCTCTTAAGTGTTGTTACACAGTTTATTTTGTACTTGAATCATAAATAAGTAGATAATTTATTTAATTTTGAAAAAAATCTTATGCTCAAATAGATCTTTGAGTAATATGCGGGTCAATAGTGGCAAAGACCGTTTGTTTAATGTGGTACCATTAGGTAGTACCTACCATCAATGGTACCTACTGTGGCAATTTTTATTTGCCGTTGAACCATATACGGTTTCGACTGTCAGCGCTTTGAATTAAATATACTTACGCACGTATAATTTCACATTAAAAATCTCATCTAGAAAGCGGACCGTGAAAGAATTTCGGGCGCCCACGCGGACAAAACAGATTTTTTCGGAATTGGCAGGTTTTTAGGGTTCCGTAGGCAAAGAAGCCTTATAAATTTGTTCGAGCCATACTTGTCCATATTAATAGATTGCTCATTATTTAATTGGTATACATTAAGCTCCAATAGTTTTTGTGATCTGCCATATTTTGTAAACGTGTCTGACGTACGTTAGTTGGAAAAAAAACATGCATAATGCATGCAGCCGATTTATTTGAGCATTTATTTTTTAATTTGAAAAACGGCTAATTGCCACTGTTTTTCTTTACTTTTGCTGTCGTTTCGAGGCTGAGTTCTTAATCCTCTTAATCATGGGCACCGCCCGCGACCGCGACGGTTCTCTAGTAGGTACCTATGCTATTAAGTAGTTGTTGGATTTTTGGTATCGGCTTTGTATGTCGTTTTTTGTTTTTTAGTGTGCCAAATAAACGTTTTCTTTCTTTTCTTTCTTTCTTTCTTTCTTTCATAATTCTAGAACAATCTATTTATTTTTCTCTTCTATTTTAACCCTTTTGTAGTGGTTTTAAGGGGTTGTACGCATTATCTACTTCCACACGGATTTCGCGGGTTTCTGCTAGTTGTTTATAAATCGGAAATCTTCTTTTTCATCAGCCGATAGACTTCCACTACTGGACGAGGCCTCCCTCATAGAATAATATGAAGAATAATTGGATATTTGCCTTAATCACCACGCTTGGCAGGCGGATTGGTGATCGCAGTATTGGTGTTGAGTACTCAGGTAGACTCAGGTTTGCTGCTTTTACCTATTCCTTTAGTCGGCTTTTACGTCATCCACGGAGGGGGTCTACTAAGCCGGACATACCACGGCAGAATCGGAAATACGTTATAAAATAATTAACTGTGTTTTTATATAAGGAATTGCCCCTATATTTAGGGCGCATAAATCAAAGCGATTCTTGTATCACGGGATAAAATTGAAATTTATTTTACCTACACCTTTGCCCTTATTTAACGGTTTTTTCGCATGCAATAAAGATAGCAATTTGTATTTTTGCTCCAAAAAAGATGAATAATGTAAAAAAAAAACTGTAGAGCAATGTGCAAAGTTCACGGCATAGGATATAATCAAAATCAAGTAAGTAAATTAGATGATCAGCAGGAATGTAGATTGTTGAGCTCTTTGTAAGTTTTTTATAACCCTCTGTAAACCCTGAGTTGAAACACGAGTGATTTGTATCCGCACAGTTGTATATTACTCTATGTTACCCATAAATTAAGTAAATCATTTATTATCAGACGTATATTTTCGATCTATATAGGTATCCCTATTTTTCTTCTGTGAATTCGTGTGAATTCTATCCTGACGGTTGTTCATACCCTTATTTCATTATAATTATTATTGCATTCGAGTCTCCCACTTAGCTAGATATTATTTTTCTGAGCTGACGGACTTTTAATTATCTGAATACGGTGGCGTGGGGTAATTAATTAAACTTAACCATCTGAAAAAAGTCGTCCATTATACAGGATGGTCGGTAATTAGAATTTCATACTTTTAGTATTCAGGCGATTACTATAGTCAACGACCTTGAGCCAGCGTCGGCCAATGGCAGCGCGCGACCAAGTTCTACTGACGCCTTGAACTGGCAGGCCCATAGTTTAATTTATATTTTTTTCCTTTGAAAAGTGAAACTCCAAATTATACTTATAACATTTAGGTCAACTTAAGTCTTAATATAATGAAAATCGGTGCAGGCATTTCGAAGGAGTAGCGATCTTAAGCCAAAATTTATATTTTATTTTTATGCTGATTTTTTTACATATTTTTGAATGTTCAGCAATGTTTTGTAACAATAAAAATAAAATAGAAAATATTTTAGTATAGCAAGGCTGTGAATATAAGTATATTAAATATAATTAATATGTTATACAATATTGAATAGAATACTTAATTTTGAATATATATTATTTTTTGCAGGCCTTTAAGTGCAGCCGTTAATTACTTATAGCGCTTTGAAGTCCTTCCTACTAATATTATGTCATCATCATTTCAGCCCGTCTGCACCCACTGTTGGGTATAGGCCTCCTCTTTAAGACGCACTCCTTTCGGTCCATCGCGAATCTCGTCCATTGGTTGCCGGCTACTTCAACGATGTCATTCGACCATCGGGCGGGTGGTCTGCCTTTTATTATAAATGTAAAAAATTGTGACGATGGATGGATGTTTGTTCTCTTTCACGCAAAAACTACTGAACGGATTTTGATGAAACTTTACAGTATTATAGAATAGGCTATAACTTATAATAATTTATAAAAGAGGTTCTACGTGGGCGGAGCCGCGAGCAAATGCTAGTTATACATAAATGTTGATTGAACTGATGAAGCTGTAGGAAACCACTAAGTTAAGTTATGGTTTACTTCAAAGGAATAAGTTAGCCGGTGACGATATCCACTTTACGATATAGTGGTCCTTCCATTGCCATATTTAATTTAAAGCCAACGCAATAAGTGGTCATCCGGAAAATAAATAATGTGGACAATATGAGCACTTGGAAAATTAATTATTCTGAATGAAACCCTGACACCCTCATTTTATCACCCTCATTCTCGTGCAGGTAAACATACTACTATCATCATCATCATCATCACCAGCTGAAGTAGTTTACTGCGTGGCGAGCATTGTTACCCTCTTATTCAGAATAAGTTGTTAAACTTTTGATAGTTAAAATAGCTTTTGTCTTGCTTAAACGTATGTAATTTTACACCAGAGAGAATAAAACAAAAGCTGTTTTAACTAAAATAGGTTTAAAAAATGATTATGAATAAGGGGGTTAGCATATAAAATGAATAACAATTATGTGATATAAGAAGTCAATTGGCGATTTAAAATTGACTATAAATTCAATGAGGCGATGGAGGGACTACTTTCGCACGGTGATGACTGTTATTCATGATCACTCTTTCCAAGATAATATTCTTGTCCAACAAATACCTATCAACGGTTGTCAGTTCTACGAGCTATTTCAACTTGCTAATTCTGAAAGCTGTGTCGGTGATATTGGTTCTTTTATACGAATTTCCTCATTTCGGATTTTATATCCTAGTGAAATTTCTAGCATAGCTCTCTCCATAGCCCGCTGCGTGGTGTTGAACTTGTCTATACAGTCAATATTTGGCAACTATGTCTCAGTGCACTGTGGCAACACGCAATAATTATAGACTTTCGTCTTGAGGCTTTGCTGTATCTGTGACAAGAAGATATGACGTCATTTCCCGAACGGTGCTCACCCAAGTTCACTGCTCGCAAAACTGACAATCGTTGGGGAATAAACAAAACCCACCTCTCTACGAACTAAAGACATTATAAAGGTAGCAGGAAGTCGGTGGATGGAGGTGGCTCTAAGCCGTACGTCAGTATCTTTGAGTTAAGGTTAATTTATAGGTATTCCTTTCAACCAATAACGCATAGTACCTAGGTACTACTCTACCATTATCCTTAGACTGGCTAAAAGAGGGCTATCTCGCCCTGCTGCTTTGCTGTCTTAGGGACACGTGTAGGGGGACTACACACACTTTTGGCTCCCTACCAAAGTACCTTAGCAAAAAGGGAAAAGAAATTCTTATAATTTCTATCTTGGTAATTTTGTTTGTCTATTTACTTTCACCGGTCGGTCTCTAATCACCAGGTAAACAGGATAGTCCAAACACTCCTAAAAGCTCGTTCAAAGCAGAATTGCTAGTATTCCGCGCTAAAGTGGCTATAAGTTAGAAGTAAGTACAAAGGGCTCTTACATTAGCTAGCTGTTTAACATGAATTAACTATTTTCCCCGGGTCAGTTACAGGGACATATTTAGGGATAAATTATGGGGACAAATATAGGCTCTAAGAATTTTCAGATCCAGAGATCAACAAGGTAATCGTTATTCCTGATCATTATAAGCCTGTAGAAGTCCATTACTGGGACATAGGTCTCGCCATAGAATGCCACGACGAATGGTCCTGAGCTGCCTCCATCCACCAACTTCCTGTGCCCGTGCTAAATAGTATCTAAACTTACCCACAGTTTTGTTGAAGTCACAAATCTCTGCTGTAGGGCCTCTGCAGAGCCTTTTCCAATCTAAGAGGTCAAATTGCTTCTGGCCATGGTATGCCGTGATGGTGTGTCCGGCCTAATAAAAGACCTTTCCTCCCATGGATGTCGTAAAAGCCGACCAAAAGGGGATAGGCAGCAGCATCCACTTGAGTACTCAAACTTCGTACTGCGATCACCAATCTGCTTGCCAATCGTGGTAATTATGGCAAATCCGCCCTTTATCTTCTATGGGGGAGGTATCGTCCAACATTGGACGTATAACGGCTGATAATGATAATGATTATGATGATTGCTTCTGGCCAGGCTATAAGCGAAGTAAAATGCTGATATTTACTACATTTTCGGCCTCTCCGACGTGGAGGCCCCGAGGCATCACCCTCTCGTGTTGCTTTAATGCGGCCCTGGAGGGTTGGTTCTATTAGCCACCGAATGTGTGATTAGTGATCCCGAATCTTTTGGGTCGGCCAAATCGGGGTGAATGCGGAATGCCTTTCTAAATTCAACAGAGTTCGTCTAGCGTTTCGTAGGTGTAACCTTTGCTATCCTTTGCCGAAGGTTAACAAAATAAAATGAGGGATTTTAGGTACTTTATAAACAAGACTACACAAATAACTATTACAAATAAGACTCTGTTTAACCAACAGACCTGACCTAATTTGGATCTTCGTGAAGAATTCTAGCAAAAACACAAGTTTAGTTGTCGACTTTTAAACGGTAGTTTTAAAGTACGGTCGGGTTACCAAACTTAAGCTCCATTTAAAACAGAAAGATCCCTATAAATAGCGGAAACGTAGTACGGCTCCCGAGCACTCTTTCTGATAGAGTGCCGACAATAAATAATGGCTATTGCTGCGTCACCATGCGTCACCACAACAAATAGCAAGAAAGTGTAAATGATGTAGCGATGGTATAAACCCATTGTACGTTCCAGCTTCCGTTTGTGGCTTTACTTGGGTACTACTGGGATTATTAATAAGGGTCACGGAAGTCGGTGGATGGAGGCGGACACAGACCATTCGTCGAGGCATACATGGGGGAGGCCTATGTCCAGCAGTGGTCTTCTACTGACTGATGATGATGATGATGATAAAGATGATGATGATGACTGGGATAAACCGTTTATTCCAAAAGCAGCCATATTATGTCAATCGACCATATCTATCGTTATATTATGTATCGAAATTGGTTAACCCGTTTCGGGCTGATTGAGTAACAAACATTGGACTTTTGCATTTATAACATTAGTTGGATTCGTTTTAAATCTCGTTCGTTTTTTCTTCAGAATTTTCTTTTAAATTATACGGTTTTGTATAAATTTATTTAATAAAGAAAACCAACAGCTTAATGTTGATACAAAATATGCGAACAAAAATAGAAGTCGGAGAAGCCGAGAATGGTTAGCAAAGTAGCTAGAAAAAATATAGACAATCATTAGGTATAAATGTTTGATAATAACAAGCAACAATATAAATAACTAAAGAATAACATACCATCAGTTACCGAGTAAATGAGTTGGATAGCATTTAGTAGGCAGGAAACAAACAAATAGCATAAAATAAAGTACATACATTAGGCTTTTGTTTCGTTGCTTTTTCTTCATCGCCCAGTAGATGTCCACTGGAAGAGGCCTTCTCAAAAAAAGGGGGGATTTGTCATAATCGCCACGCTTTGCAGGCGGATTAGTATTGGTGCATCGCAGTGTTGGTGTTAAGTCCTAAGATGGCTACAACCCATTCCTTGGCGTAATACACAATTTCACTTTTTCATTTTAGTATAAGGTAATTATATTAAATGTTAATACTTAATTGTGTGTCCAACCTATTCTACTTCTGTTCTAATTGCTTGTTATTGTTTTGTTTTCGTGTCAAAAAAAAATATTTTCTTTCTTTCTAATACCTTAGGCTTCATATACACGAGCGGCACGATGTCAATACACGAGCGGCACAATGTCAACGGCAAAGGCAACTGCACCCGTTGGCGACAACCGTTGACGCGTCGGCGACAGCCGTCGATACGTCGGTGGCAGCCGTTTACAGCTGCTGCAACAACTGCAAGCGCCGCTATAGGTCGACGACCGTCGCCGACGCATCGACGTTTGCCGCCGTCGCGTCAACGGCTGCCGCCGATGGGTGCAGTTGCCTCTACCGTTGACATCGTGCCGCTCGTGTGTCACGCTTAGTCACATTAACAACATCCGCGGGAGGAGTTTGAGACCACCACGGCATGGCCAATGTTTCATTTATGGGTTTGTCAATGTTTACTTTCATTAAATTTTTCTATGAATGGGTTCCGGTTGTATCTGAAACGTTGTGCCTATTTCATTAAAGTTTATTTACAAGTTTGTATCTAACCAGGAGTGGAAAGGGATCCTTACCTACAACACGGATCTTCTCAACTTACCTTTATAATCCCGGAAATTACCCCTATGTGTGAAAGTATGTTTTGTTAACTGGTTGTCCTTAAAGAACTTTTGAACCCTTTGCCATTGCAGTAGCTCATCATCATCACCAGCCTGTTAACGTCCACTGTTGGTCAAAGCCTTCCCCATTATATTCAATAGATAATAGACAATAAGAATAGACCCCTCGTTCTCTTCCCGTGGATGTAGAACTAGTACTAAAAGACTACACCAGGGAATGGGCAGCTGCATCTACCTGAGTACCTACTTAACACCAAACTGCGATCACCTATCCGTCTCAAGCGTGGTGATTATGGCAAAAACCCCATTGCATTTTATGGAGGAGACCTTGTCCAGCAGTGGACGTGTACCGGCTGATGATGATGATGATGATAAACTGAACAATAGGATTTCATACGTTGCTAACTTCAAGATGTTCGGTTTGTTTGGGATTAAGTATGTATATTTATTACTGAGCTTTGTAATCTTCGCTTGTAATGGGCAAATTAAAGTTTTAAACGATTTTTCTAAAACCCTATATAATTGTTAAATGTGATCTTCCTTCTAAGACAGTATATATTTCTACGTAGCGTGTTGTTATTTCTGACTCAATTTTATCTTGTTTGGTCCATGGATGAAAAGATACAAAACATTACTGGCCTCTTATTTCACTCTTTAATTATCTGTTAGAGTCGTGTCGTCTAGCTTAACATTTCGTTTTGTAATTGAATTTCTTTAAATCTACAATTTTAAGAAATTCAATTACCCTGTTGTTGACTACCCTTGTACGCTGGAACAACATTGTAACTGAACTAATTGACTTTATTAATAACGTGGGATTCAGAACTTCTGAATGGAAGTCTTGAAACCAGAGAAAGTAGAATGAACTATACTTACAACAGTGAATGAAATAAACTTTTGCTGTTGTTGCTATAATTAACTAAGTTTTCTACTGACTTCTTATTCGATTCGAATGTATTCTCGCCATACGTGCACCAACTTTATTAATTTTCAGAGAAGGTAAGCACCATGTCTATTTCTGTCGCCAAACAGATGTGCTCATATTGGTGTGTTCCGGTTTATTAAAGGGTATATGGGAGCTCGTGAAATTACAGGAACATGAGATTTTTCATCGTTATGTAACAGGATGACGGGCGCAATGCACTGCAAAATAGGGCGCGTCCTAGGTGGATGTGACCAAAGAGGAATTTGTAATGGGCTGGGGTTGCCGATTAACATTAGGTTGGCCATATGGAAATTCCGTCATTTACTAATATTAAAAAAAAATGTTTCCACGTATTGGGCATCCAAGAATTTAATCTTTAATTAAATATTGAATTCTTGTATGGCCATAAAGTCATTATGGAACAATTCACGTAGACGTAGACTTGTACCTCGACGTACCATGACGTTGCAATGTATGGAACTGTATGAGTCATGGCACACCGCTTGCGTGACGTGCACGCAAGCGTGTAAATAGTACATACGTAGAGACACGCGTGTCTACGTTATATACGAGCTGCATACGTATCCGGTGTGCTATCACTTTGTTGTCTGTCTGTCTTTCTGTCTGTCTGTCAATAGACACTTTTTCTCTGAAATGGCTAAAGGTATCAACTTGATTAATAAAGGTAACCAAATTATAACAAATGATGTACCTTACATACATGTATGCTAATAACATTAACATTTACGAAAGAAATAAAGTGAACTACATAGTTTATGGTACCGACATCCAGATTTCCCGAGAGACGCGTCTTGTAATCCCTTCGTTCAATTTCAATTTAAAATACATCCAGAATTCTGATACTTTCTGAGTTCAATAAGTATAGATTCTATCAACAGGTGTCTTGTCAGCAAAGAATATTAATTACTTTCTTTGAAGTAGGACGCTGTTTCCATCAGTATTCAATAAGCTTTGAGTTTTGTAAAAACGAACAGACGTGCCTCGAATATAAGACTAAATTTAAATAAGGTAACTTCGATATTCCTTTCTGCATTTTGGTATTCGGTTCGCAAAAATCAAGAAATGCAAATATTCACTTGCAACACTACTTCAGCACTCTACAGTACATATTTTATGAAGCAATAATACAAAGCGCTTTTCTCTTACCTATAATATGCAAACTGTTCCCGTCGTAAAAGCCGACGAAGGGATTACACCAGGGGATGGGCTGCAGCATCCACCTGGATAATCAACATGAATACTGCGATCACCAATCTGCCTGCCAAGCGTAGTGATTATGGCAGTTCTCCCCATTGTATTTTATGGGGGAGGCTTCGTCCAGCAGTGGATGTCTAAAGGATGCTGACGATGATGACCGTACCGACCTTCTTTGACCGAGAATTTCTTATCACAGAGTTCGTTCGGGGAAGTACTACCACCGTACCTATTTTTGCCGCCAAGCAGTAGTGCTCGCATTGTTATGTTTAGGTTGAAAGGGTATATACGTATGAGTGCCGGTGAAATTATAGGCACATAAGACTTTTCATCTTTTATCTCTGAGTTGGCAGCACGCGTGTGATGCCTCTGGTGTTGCAAGCGTCCATAGGCTACGGTAACTACTTTCCATCAGGTGGGCCGTAAGCGTCCATAGGTTACGGTAACTACTTTCCATAGATAGATAGATAGATAGATAGAAGAAGTCCTCACTCTTCTTATTTTCATTAATATGATACTGGCAAAAGCTGACTCAAAATCACACAAATTATGAATTAAAAATGATTAGTCCGAGCGGGTGGCGTTCCGGACTCATAAGAATGCTAACTCAATAAATGCAGCGTCTGAGAGGTAAACAGGCTGAATTGTGGAGCCTATCTATTCTGGTCTAGGAGTCTATAATTGTTTTCCTTACGTAATACTGCAAAAAACCGATTACTTAAAACTATGTACTTAATCGTACAATAACCGAGCTAATAGAGCCAAGTATAGTGGTGTAGATAGATAGAAAATGCTTTATTGCACATGACAAAAAATATAGGCGAACTTAATGCTAATTAACATTATATTCCAGCTAACCTTTGTGTATGTAGAGTAGGTGGTAATGCTATCAATAGAAAATAATTTAAAGAAACACTAACATAAAACTTACTTAAAATAACTAGATATAGCCAGTGATAGAGATATAGATGGGCGAGTAGTCAGCTGAGACGCAAAAAATGCTGGTATGATTCTCGCTGCGAGACAAATATTAGTTGCGGGTTTGGGTGTTGTGTTACTAGGTATATAATAGTTTCGTGATAAGCAAGGAAGGAAAGGGAATCCTAGGAGAAATTAGGAATCCTAGTTTGGGATAGGGCTATTAGTGTGACTGTTGGGTGTTATGTTCTTCACGGTCTAACTCCTGCAATATACTTTACTTAATTATTATTATAATATGTATTATAACACACCTTAACTTATACATACCTATGTATAAGTTTAGGTATGCTATAATACATATTATTATTTTAAGAAGAAATAAAATACACTCGAGAGCAATGAATCCGGGTCACTTAAAGAATCCTAAAAATCTCGGAAACTAAAAATGCTAGGTTAATGCAATAAATTGTATTTAATAGACAATGTAATACTCCTTAAATGAAGGTATTAAAACTTCTTAGTTATTGTAAAGTTATATCATAAAAAAATCAAATTTGAAAAAGGGCCACTTTCGAAGATGGAACTACGAAATTACAGCATTTGGTTTTGCTTTTGTTTGTAATCTGTCATTTATCATTGTTTGATTTCTGTTTTTTTGTTGTTTTTTTTCTGCGTAAACGCAGTAATGGAAGCACGAGGAGGCAATACGAAGTATTAAAATTCAAGAAAATCGTAATAAAGTTCAAAAATTTCATGTTTCCTATTTTTGTTTTAAGGAGAGATCAGCAGTTTTTTTCTTTATGTAATTTTGTGTTAATAAAATGTATGGTGACTCATATTTTTTTTACCTTCATTTAAGGAGTATTACATTGTCTATTAAATACAATTTATTGCATTAATCTATCATTTTTAGTTTCCGAGATTTTTAACATTCTTTAGTGACCCGGATTCATTGCTCTCGAGTGTAAATAACATAAGCGCTCAATTTGGTAAAATATTTTAAAATTACATAAAGGATTACACTAATCACTATCTTAGTGCTCTTCGACACGAGCGGCACGATGTCAACGAAAGAGGCAACTGCACCCGTCGGGCGGCAGATATATACTAACCGTCCAACTAGATGGACAGCGTGGTTGGTCGATTGGTAATAGACGAGCCGACCTAAAGAACCGCTTGCAGTTGTTGCAGCAGCTGTCGACGGCTGCCGCCGACGGGTCCAGTTGCCTCTGCCATTGACAACGTGCCGCTCGTGTATATGAAGCCTTAGTAGCGCTAGGTGAATTTCAGTATTATAGAAATTTTTGATGGATAGTTCTATCAAAAATTTGCATCAAAGGGTAGATATAGTAATTTGTTTTTTATTTAACTGTTACATCTAAAACACAACTCGGGCTCCGGAACCAATTTTATTTAAATCATCTAAAAACAGTAGAAGGTGGTAGCAGTTGAGCGCCAATAAAGTGTAAATGCAGATAAATATGTAACAGGTCTCAGAGTCGGCAGCGCGCATGTGATGCCTTTGGTGTTGCAGGCGTCCATAGGCTACGGTAACTACCAAATAATACTTGGTAATGATACCAAGCCACGATAACTTCAATTCTATTACTACGGTAACTACTTTCTACCAGGTGGGCCGTATGCTTGTTTGCTTGCAAAGTAGGATAAAAAAAATAAAAATTACATTAGTGGAATGGGGTAAATTAGTTAGTACATTTAGGTAGTCGTAGTTAGTGAGTAGTGGGGTGGGTGAGGGAACAGTTTTTACTCAACTTTGCCAGCTTCTGGAAATAAATTGTCCATTGTACATTTTTGAGTTGGTAGATAATTGGTTCCCTAAAAATTATATTTTCTTTCTGAAAATAAAAATACTTTGGTAACTTTTGTCGTAGAATGTTGTGCGTAAATAAAACACATCTTAATTCGGCTAATAAAATAAATGGGCGAAGAGACGTTTAATAAATTCGTTCGGCAAGCGAATTCGTTCTACGTAGCCAACTGGAAATAGGGAGATAAGGCAAAATGTACGTATGTATGTACATGCAAAACTTCATACGTATGTATGAACAGTATATTGTTTGTATCTAAAGGTACATTTACATGTAGGTAGAGTAATGTATGTAACAATGACGGCAAAGGTGCCTATTACCGTTTCTTTCAAAAAAACGCACATTTGCTGCTTATTAGCAAACCTAACGAGGTGAGAATATAGCGCCTATTAAATAATATAATTTACCAAGCACCTGATCTTATCATCAATGTGATTTCAATTCCTTTCAGCGGGTTATTTTCACGGTGGCTGCCTGGCCATAAAGCTGTGGCCCAAATTTTTTGATGTTTCGTTATGGCCGTCATTTAAAACCTTGTATCGCGGTGGCATAATGGAATTATGCCACCTGCATGGTTATCGTAATAGAATTCAGGAAGAGGTAGATAAAGATCTTATCAATTATAATAATTATAAGCATTATTACTATAATTTTTATCATGTATTGCAGCGCCCTCGTGTGGCAATAATATATTTTATTTATTTTATTAATTATATTAATTTTCAGCTCTAACGACGAACCTATAAATTGCAGTTTTGTAAATCACCACTCTTCATACTTTTTAGTGCGACTGACTGGTCCGAAATAAGAATAGTTTTACTTTGTTGAGTTGGGAATGATCCCAATAATAATTCCATCCGCATTATGTAGAATTTT
Organism: Epirrita christyi; assembly: GCA_951392215.1. NCBI lineage: Eukaryota > Metazoa > Arthropoda > Insecta > Lepidoptera > Geometridae > Epirrita > Epirrita christyi. Next base: position 8,205,749 of record OX595850.1, read on the forward strand.
CGATGTAAATCTTAAAAAACTACTTTTTCACAATCCATAACAACAATCTTAGTAAACCTTTATAGATAACTAGCTGCGCCCCACGGTTTCAGTCTCGATCCGATGGGAATATCGTAATAAAAGGTAGCTATATGTTAAATCAGGGTATAAGCAATGTCCATTCTAAATTAAATCCAAATCGCTCCAGCTATTTCAGCGTGAAGAGTAACAAACATGCTTACAAACTTTTGCATATATTAGTGAGATGTTTCTATTCTAGCAACAAAATTTAAAAAACGGATCACTTATGCAATCACTTCTTTAGTCAGTGAACCATACAAATTGGCCATTTTATTTGACTTGAAAAGTTATAAAGTGTAAATTCCGTGCCGTTCCATACAGTTTTGGGTAAGTTTTCTTTTCACTCTAGTCTAGGTAGTCGTCTTTTCACTCTGCAGCCATACAGCTCTCTTTAACTTAAATAAAAATAAATGAGTAAGAAAGAACTCTTCACATTTTGAGCGCTTAAATAAAACTACACATTTCACGAGAAAACTAACGATAAAGGCTCCGACGGCTTTATAAGGTTTTTGAAACAATTTAACACACGGTAGAGCACATTGAGTAGGCCTCCAAAGTCTCAAAATAAATGTTTTCAATTGTTTACCTCAAGTACCGCTTCAGCTTCTTTCATTTCCTCTATCGATGTTGAAGACATTAGCCTCTCTAGGCAAGTAGCCGTCGCACATAAACCTCTAGTAAAATGTGCCAACGAGAAAACACTTGTATCCCCAAACATTTTCAGATATAATTGCTTTCATCAAAGACCACTTTTCTAGAATTGCTTATCAAATGGTGAAAATTTAATTAAAAACTAAAAATAAAATAAAATTCAATCTTATTAAGGCGCTATAGGTTCAACGAACAGTGTGCGACCGGACTGAAGAAAGCGAGTAGGTACACGCTCTGATACCGTGTTTTTGTGTATAAAATACGATAAAAGAATGCACTTTAAAGTCTTCTTAAATTTTATTGATCAATTCACTAACTATAAGTTTCCAAATTAAAACTTATAAAAAGTTAGTCAAAAATTGGATTGAAATTTTAAACATGTGGTTTTTATAGAGGGAAGTAAATTAAATTGTGCATTGAGTTTATGATTTCACTAGATAAAAAACTTAAGAACATAATATATTTTTTCCTTCTTAGAAACAAACTATAAGAACTCTTATAAAAAACTTAAAAATTCTATAGCTCATAATATGCATTTTGTGAACCGATAATAATATTTCGTTAACAAGAATTGCGTTTTAAGCATGCGACTAAGTTTTCCAACGAATGTAGCACAATTTGCTACTGGGCGAGCCCGGAACAAAGATGAAGGAAACGAAATTCCGCGCAAACATAATAAAGACTTGCTTGAACTTTTACCAACTTCGGAAGTTTATTTGTATGCACATCGATACAAGCTAAACTCGGTTATTTCAGCTCACGGGAATAACTCGCGTTGTCACTGTTGCACATGCGAAGTGTTCGAAGTTCAACATTTTAGTTGCGTTTATTTTTGGAGCTGCTTATAAAGCTCTCAGCGTAGAAAACTTTTTTAGTTCAGGTCTATTAGGTTTAATTATAAGTTACTTTGTCTACTTTTACTAACCTACACTTAGTTTATGACAAAAGTAATTAAGTGTAATGATTAAAGGCAACTTGGCTAAAAGAGGTTTGCTGCAAGTGGGAATCTGATTTTTCCGTCAAAATAGCCTGAGTTATATACCTAACGTTTATATTTTTACTTTTCAGTACAGCTAGCCCAGGCTGACCAACGTTAGTGCGAGGCGATAGTATATATCAAATATAAACCAATCAAATTAGTGAATCATAACACTATATACAAAACTCTCAGCGTTTGTACCGATATTGATTCAACAATAATAAAATCAAGTACTGACCACAACGAGCTAATTCATTACCGCGAGCCCACAACAAAAAGCTTATTTGCCGTATAAGCTTTCAATGTTCGAGAGAGAAAGATAGGTATATGAAATAGCTTGTTACATTATGTCCTATTCACAGCGGCCGTATAGAAGCCATTTCGAGCACAATGTTCACAATGTTCTCGGCGGATGCGGAAATCCACTCACGATATGGCGGGACTGGGGGCAAAGCAGGCGGCAAAACGAAATGTTGGTAAAATAAGATGCATTGTGATACTGGATAGGACACCTACTACTACTCTGCAATCTGCATAGAAAGTTGAAACACGTATCATTTCGATTTAGATCACGTCCGTCAGAATCGTGGATTATTAGTGTAGTGACATTGTATGAATTTATTACTCATTTATTAAAACCATAGGATTAATTATTAAGAACACTTAATGATGTTATACATTATAGATTGATTGAAATTAGGTAGGTTTACTTACGGGCATGTCTAGGTATAGTAATACTTATTGCTATATTTTTACTTATAGAGATATTTGCTATAATTGCTGTAAATTTGAAACTGGTATCCCATTAATGATTATTATGTCAATGCCAATTATTATTCCCATCGTTATCGAAAGGACTGCACAAGATCTATTTGTGCACTATAATCTTTCCGGTCTGACTTTCGGTTACCTACTTGATTTGGCTTGAAAGGGTTATCTTACTAGTGGTTCGCCACGAACGAGACATCCTACTTGAAACCAACTACATTTACCTTTTTACTTACGACTTAAAAAAAAAAACAATTTTCTCAAGACCATCTCGAGATCATTCCCTAAAAAGCATCGAAAGAACCATTTGAATCGGACTAATCAACTGTGAAACAGGATGACGCAGTAAAGGAAGGTTCTCGATGGACTAAAGATATTATAAAGGTTGGAAAGGGGAATTTGGTGGATGTAGGAGGCTCAAGATCGTTCGTCATGGCATTCTAAGGAGGAGGTCTATGTCCAGCAGTGGGATTCTACAGGCTGATTATGATGAATCAACGGTATATTTTTAGTGAACTCGTTTCGCTCGTTTGCTATTAAAAAATCAGCGAAGCGTGTGTTTTCAAGCATTGGCATCAGCTGATAACTGATCCCACAGATATCTGCTGGCTCTTATCCTTATAGTACCTAGAGTGCATTTTATCTAGCATCAAGTAGAATGTCATGAATTTCTCAGTACATATCCTTAGTTGTGGAGCCGTACGTCTTTATAAAAGCTCCAACAAACATTTTCAATCATTGCTATCGTCCAGCTTCATACGACGCAAAAACGACCCATGTTACAGGTGATATAAATATGTTTTATTATCATCCTGAGTTACGTCCGAAAGGTTGTCAGGTTCTCTAATATATTTATCCACTCTGTCTGTGTCTGAAGACAGTCGTAGTAATTGGGGGACACAACAGATGGTTTCACATTTCTATTTTCTGACACATGTTTTTTCTCGTAGAGCGGATGTGATCTGATATTGCCCATCAGCCCATCAAACACTTTAGGACAGACAGGCACTTACTATTAGGAAGATATTTGTTGCGTTGAGCCCGAGCTACTTTTTTGTTAATTAAAGCAGTATTCTGTTAATAATGTTACAGACACAACTGGTTATTTCTTAGCTACTTCAAAGGGTAAGTAAGTTGTGTAAGTTTTTACCTCTCTTTTAGGGTTCCGTACGTCAAGGGTTACGTAACCAATAAAGGATCACTCAGGTGTCTATCTGTCTGTCTGTCTGACACATCTTTTTAGCTCCGAATCAACTTGACCAAAGAAGCTAACATTTAGTACGTACAAAGAGTTAGGTGACCCAATTTCGGGCGTATAGCGTAGTTTAAGGAATTCTGACAAACTAGAAAATATAAATAAAACTTGTGTCAATTGCGCATGTGACATATTTAATGAAAGAGCTTGTTATGAGAAATACTCCCCCCTATATCCGAAAATAAAGAGCCAAAAATTACAAAAAAAAATATCATATATTGTGCTGTGTATTTAGTTTACAGAAATTTTTTAATGAAAATCCCAAGTCTTTAAATTCTCACTAGAAACGGAAAATATTCTTTGAGAAAATACGTATAAAATGTGTTGATTGACTAATAAGTTTAATAGGTCTAGTGGTTACTTGTACGGAAACCTCTCCAGGTGAGTCCGACTCGCACTTAACCGGTTTTTAAGCATACCTACACGGATCGAATAAGGGATAAGGATCATGGTGTCGTTACAGAAGACAACGTCATAAACAGACAGTTCATCTTCAGTTGAAGATAAGCAACGTAATATTTCCCGCCAACTCATCAAGATCAGCGCATCAAAGGCTTCATTTACCTCCATATTCCCGCTTGTCATGGGATCTGCGCATTATCTTAACTGGCTAAGGGCGAGTTACAATGATCCATCATACCCGTGGGACTGCACCCTAAGCCTACCCTCATGAATAATCTATGGCTAGCCACTTTAGCAGCAGATTAGGTTAACACTTTAGCTATGTCATTATCATAATTGTGTGTGAAGGTCGAAATGATGAAGTACCACGCTCTTGTTGATAGATTATGTACTCTAGATATTATGTTGAGCCTGCGTCACTAAACGACACCGGTAAGGGCGTGGGTATACGAATTTTAACGAAAATTTGCATGAACGATCACGCCACGCTATGTTTCAAAATATAATGTAGTATCTTTGTCATACTTATTACATAAACAACCCCAAGGGATATTCAGAGCCTTAAAGGGCCTCTTTTCATCACCGTCACACGCGCAATCGTAGAAGTGTAACCTGGTCTTTTGAGGCAATTTTCATTGGTAAAAGATTTGTCTTGGTTGGTTTATTTAGGAATGTGTAGGACTACAAGAAAGCGTTAGCTAATTTGTTCGTAGCAAAGCAATGAAATTAAAGTTTTATTTGCTTGAATACAGGTACATTGGTTCTTAATCTATTAGTTGGTTCACTGTATTCGACCAGATTGTCGTGCAAATGTTTAATTTTCTAATAATAATTTCAATAAAATTCTTATGTATAGTGTAAATAATTTCATGCATTTAAATTAAATTTATACATAAAGCACGGTAAATATAGGTTTTAAAATGTCAATATTAAATTATACTTAGCTAAAATTTTACTTAATAAGTCAATTTTCGAATTATAAACATTTAGAATTTTAATTTAAAATATTCATCTATAGAATAAAAACATTTATCACAGAGCCATCTATACATTTTATTTTTAAATTCATTATCCCTTAACTCTCTAAATTCATTGGGTAATTTGTTATAAATATTAATTGCCATTTTATAGCAGTTTTTATCACACATTTTTAATCTATACCTAGGTACTACTAAAGGCTTTTGTACTATTTTTCTTTTAAATATAGCATTTTCATCTTTATTAAACAGCTTTGGATTGTTCCTAACAAATTTAAACATTTCAAATAAATATAACGAGGGGAGTGTGAGAAGATTGTGTTCTATAAACAAAGGTCTACATGAACCGGTCCATTTTAAGCCAAATATTGAGCGAATACACTTTTTTTGCGCTATAAAAGCTCTCTGAGAGTCTGTAGAATTTCCCCATATTATAACCCCATATCTTAGAATGGAACATACATGACTATGGTACACTGTTAAAGCTGTTTCAATGTTAGTAAGATTTCTAATTTTTCTCAATGCGAACATGAATTTTGTTTACTTTCTTACAAACACTATCCATTTGTAATTTCCAATTGCAAAATTGGTCTATAGTTGGCAGCGAAGAGGTCACCAATGTATTTATATCAAATAAGTCTATATTGGTGATAGCGTGAATTGAGGGCCTGTTCAATTGGCGAAAAAAACCGCTCAGTCTATCGATGACGCGACCTTCAAATGAGACAAGCAACGTTTCTTCATCAGCCGTTAGACGTCTCGTTTTGCAATTTTTTTTTTTGGACTGGGACTCCCTCTTAGTATGCAATGGGGGATCTACCACAATCACCACGCTTTGCAGGTGGATTGGTTATCACATTATTGGTGTTGTGTACTCAGGGTGGATGCTGCTGCCCATCCCCTGGTGTAATCCCTTAGTCTAATTTTACGACATCCATGAGAGGAGACAGGAGACAGAAGGGCCGGGCATACCACGATGCAACCAACGTTTAATCAAATTTAATTATAACTGAAAGGGAAACGAAACAATCATACAACAGCCACAAATTTCAAATCTTAAAATACACTAAATAGTAATACAATTTTAATGAAATGCGCTACTAAAATTACAGCAACTTACACGTGCACTCTGAATATTCTTGTTACCTACTTCCTGGACTAGTTAGAATAGTAGCGTAAAATATCCTGCACTATGACTACTACTATTATGAACTGTGCTACAGTAGCAACTGTGATCAGTAAACAAACACAAAAACTTAATACCTAAATAGTAAGTATCACCTTTCTGTACGGTAGTCGAATCATTTAGTGAGCATTATTTTAAAAACATTCAAAACTGCGCCCCATTTTCAGTGCCTAGGGAATATAAGCTCACTTGGTTTTTATGTCACTGTGCCGGCAGGCCAAACGAGAGAGATTGAAATGTCTAGTAAGTACTGTGCAAGTACAACTTAATTTATTTTAGAAAAATTCACTCTCTCTGTTTCTGATTGCACCTACTCTGCTATAGCAGAATTTTACTGGCATATACAAGTTTCTATAATGTTTCGTTGATAAGTCTCTGCTATTTTAGTTATACTGTGGTAGCGTGACCACAGAATGTTAGCATTACCCGTTCCCGGTGGATGCCATAACGCCAGCAGTAGTACGTGCGAATATCCTGAGTTCATAATTAATTTTATATTTTCATTTTGTAGAGCTCCAAGCAGTCAAGCGTTCATGAATATTTGCTAGTTATTCGCAATACTGCGTAAACAGTAATTTTAAGTTATAACAGGGTTGGTAGTAGTATTGTTAATTAAGTATTAGTTTTAGGGTTCCGTACCAAAAAAGGAAAAAACTGGGGCTTTATAGGATCACTGTGTTGCCCGTCTGTCTGTTTCTCAAGACCCTTTTTCTAAGGACGGGTTAAGGTAACAACTTTACAATGACACCAAACAACGATCTCTAATACATAAGATCGTTGACACCAAATGTAAAGTCTGCGCTCATAATGCCGTAAACTTCTAACTCAATGCATTATAAAGATATGGCAATTAATGCCTTATTTTTAATAGAAATAAGGTTACCTTGAACTCACAATGCTGAAGTTTAAAACGCTAGGAGGCTTTGGAGACACAAATAAAGAAAAAAGTCCAAATATTTAGGAAATTTGATTTTTAACAGTTAGCCTTGCTCGCACTTGCCCGTTATTTATCTTTATTATTTTACAACGCTCTAGTACTCAAGCCACGTGAATTCGTATAAAAGTAACTTTGGTACAGTGTTCCTTGTAGGTACTAGTAGTATGGAATGGGTACTTGCAAAATTACCTGGAAATGGCTTGATTTAAACGTCAGAATAATAACAAGCACAGTCATTATTCTAAAATTTAAACTTAGACTAGAGCACTATTTAAACCAGAAACACGGCAATGTGCCATCCTTCTATGGTGGAAATCCCACCCATCCATACCATGGTTAAAGCCGACGTTCATCATTAGAACTGCCAATAAAGAAACATTTCCAGCGTCTTTTTTCTCAGATAAATTTGAATATAGGGCCCATATTAATAAAATCAATCTTGACATTGAGAACAATCTAGAATGTCTTCCAATTTCAAAATTCCAATGCAAAATGTAATTTTTATTGTTCTCAAGATCGTTCTCAGAGTCACTAACACGAGCCTCGGAGTCTTCAAGTCACGGAAGAATTGGATTTCTTCTTCCATGCTTCAAGTCAAAGACAAAAACAAAACAAAAAAAAAATCTTGTCAAAATGATAAAGTGTTGTCAAAGTTCTAGACAAGCTTCTTCAACGTAGTGTTTGCAATGTATGCTCAGTGGCTTCTTCAACCAAATCGACACTTTCCAATCAGGTGAAATAGTGGTCAAAAGCGTTGCTATTTATAATAAAAAATAAGCTAACGGAGGTAGGCTGACGGTAGAATGTCTTTCTGCCAAAGCGGTTATTTTCCTTTGAAAATATTTGCAGACGGTCGGTATGTTTATATAAAACACCCCCAAATAGCGGTCCACAGGCCGATATTGATAATAGATTACACTGAAAAGAGCTGGAACCGATTCCCAATATAGATTTTCGTTCTGGTGTAATAAACATTTCGTACGGTTCATTTGGAGTTTATTAAGTGGAAAGCTCGATGTGCGTCCGGCCGTAGCGCGGCATTGCAAAGCGGAACCAGAGATTCTATCAGAAAGCAAAAAACTCCAACAAAATTCAAGATGCTATCAAAAGAGCTACGCGTCAGATACTCAGCAAACTACGCTTCAAGAAAGAACTCTGTAGACGACACACGTCTTAGGTAGAACTAATTTTATGTATGCCTTTATATTTAGGTACTGCTTAAACTGTCTTCTTTATAAAATTTCTACTTATTCTATTTTTAGTGTATTAGCTACATGTAATGCCATCTGTTGGCTTCTTTTGGTATATTAAAAAGAAAGATGAATTTTGAGGGTGGGTACAGACCTTCAACCATTTTTATTGTTTTGCTAGGGTAGATTAGTCGCGAACATACGGAGACACACGACGCGGCTCCGATATAAGAAAAAAATCAAAAAAGTGTCAAAATTGGCGATTTACCACTCTGTACGCACTCTCAACTTTCTTCTTATGTTGACTTAAAAGTAGTGGTTTCATTTAATCATCTACAATTGGTCCTTACGAGCCCGATTTAAAATCAGTGAACTACGCATTCCGTCATGTCGGACATGACGCCATCGAAAGTTCTTACGCGCCGTCAACATAAGGAACTCTTAGATTCAAAGAAGTTAGAATGTGCACCTATGAAGAAAGAGCTCAAGAAAATGATTCTTCCTCGTGGCAGCGATTGTCCCACATCGTCGCGAGAAGGATACCTATCGACGCCATTGACATGCAAGATTTCACCGCGTGGCACTACGCAGCATTCGACATGTGCTTCGAAAACGACGGTTTATAGCAAGAAATCTACTACGTCGTCAGTTGCACGTCGTAAACAACTTGAATTGGAAGCGGCGGAAGCAAAAGCCAAGATTCAAATGGAGTTAATTGACAAGAAGTTACAAGCTGACCTTGCCAAAGTCGACCGTGAAAGCGAAAAAGCTCATCACGTCGGCACTGATGTCCCTCCAGATGAAGATCCTGTTGGCACCTATTGTTCGCCCCTGCCTAGCGAGAAGGACGTGCACGATAACGTGGAGAAGTGGCTGGACACGAACTGTGCATCACTAGTCCAGCACGACAACGGCATCCAACAACTAGCCAATACGTTGAAGAATTTGATGACCCAGTCATCATCAAAGCACGAAGATAAACTTCTGAGTCGCCTTGCCACGCCACGAGAGCTACCTATTTTCAGTGGTGACAGTATTGAGTGGCTACATTTTAAAAGTGCCTATGATGATTCGTCACGAGTTTGTAGATTCAGTGACAGTGAGAACCTGTGGAGACTACGTAAATCTCTACGAGGTGAAGCCAAGGAAGCAGTGACTGACTTGCTGATCGGCAATACTCCACCGTCAGCAGTCATGGAATCACTTGCTCTAAGGTTTGGACGAGCTGATATTATTATTAGCAACATAACGATGCAATTGAAAAAGCTACCATCGTTACCTACATACTATCAACATGACTTGATAAACTTGTCCATCAAAGTCAACAACTGCGTAGCTACAATACGCGCACTTGACCAAAAAGACTACCTACGAAGTCCAGAGCTCGCTGCAGCCATAATATCTAAATTGCCGAGCACCCTGATTGGTAGATGGACAGAGTTTGCCTACAAGAATCTTCCTGAAGGGAAATCGAAGCTAGAACTACTAGCTACATTTTTGAAGCTTGAGTCTGAAATGTTATCAGTCGTAGGATGTACTCAGCAGCGAGACAAGAAGCCGATGGACGTACCTATTAAACACACTGAAGACAAGTACCGTCATCGTACCGTCTACACATCTTCTGTTACCGCAGCAGCTGATAACCATGTATGTAGATTCTGCCAGAAGGGCAGTCATACTCTGCTAGAGTGTCGCATATTCAAACGTGCGATGACCAGAGATAGATGGAGATTCGTCAAAATGCGCGGTCTATGTTTTTGTTGTTTACTTACTAGACACAACAAAGATTCATGTCCCGCGCCTATGTGTGACGTCGAGAACTGTGGCATGGCACATCACCGCCTGCTACACTGGACGAGACCTAAGATGACGTCACAAGCGGCTGATAAGATGATCGTGAACCCGGAACCTGTTTTACCTACAACTGCACCCGATTTTGCGTCTATGATGCATTTCGCTCGAGATAGTGACGACGCGAGCAGCGCCCCGGAGGAATTCGCGCTGTTGAAAGTGATCGCGGTTCAATTACGTGGCCCTAAAGGTGTTGTGAATACCTACGCACTCCTGGACGATGGTGCTGAGGTGTCAGTGATCGATGCTGAACTGGCAGATACCCTAGGTTTAGAGTGTGTTAGTGCGCGCCCTATAAGGTTTACTGATGCGTTCGGTTTGTCAGTGTATCAATCGGAAGTGCCTAGTGTAAGAGTGGAAATAACGGGACAGGACAATATTAACTATGACTGTAAGTTACGTAAATGTGCTCAGTTAAAATTGTGTTCACAAAATCTGTCTATTTTAAATAGCGTAAATAGTACGCACCTATCGCATATTAAACATATGATTTGCACAGATGCTAGTGTAAAACCGCGGCTCCTAATTGGTGAGGATAATTATTTCTTAATAGCCCCGCTCGAGGTTTTACATGGAGACAGGGACTCCCTGTACGCATCACGTTGTCGGTTGGGATGGTCAATCCATGGTTTCCACCGTGGGCGCACTCACAACTCCAAGTCCAGGGTAAGTGAACAAAACATCTTCCATCTCGCTCACGCTCGCGATAATGATGTGCCTGAAATTAGTGAACTTAATGACTTGATTAAAAATTCATTTGATTTTGATCTCATAGGAATTTCACCCGTATTGCGCGAGAATACTGATCATATTCGCGCTATCAATATTTTAGATAGCACAGCACGTCAGATAGGTAATCAATGGGAAGTAGGTTTACCGTTCAAAAAAGATAATTTTATAATGCCTGATTCATACAACAATGCCTACTCGCGTCAGCAATTACTGTTACGCAAATTCCGTAAAAATGATGACTACGCTGATAGGTATACAAAAGAGATATCTAAATTGATTGACAATGGTTACGCTCGAGAACTAACTGAAAACGAACTCTCAGCTGATCATGTTTGGTATTTACCACATTTTGGTGTTCAGAATCCTAATAAACCTGATAAGTTACGGTTAGTGTTTGACGCCGCCGCGAAAGTTGATGGTGTTTGCCTAAATGATTATTTACTAACAGGACCGGACTTATATAATTCATTGTATGGAATCATGCTTAGATTTCGTGAGAATAGAATCGTAATAATTGGAGATATTCGTGACATGTTTCTCAGAATTTCCATTCGCCCTGAAGACCAGCATGTACTTAGGTTCTTGTGGCAAAGATCTTCAGATAGTCCGATTAAAGCTTATTCAATGAAAAGTTTAATTTTTGGTGCAACATGCTCTCCGTTCGTTGCTCAATACATTAAAAACAAAAATGCGCTAAAATACGAGGATTTGCACCCTGAGGCTGTACATGCAATTATTTTTAGCCATTATATGGATGATTGTTGTTATTCCACGTGCGATGAAACTAGGGCTATTCAATTAGTCCACGACATAACTTCGATTCACGCGAAAGGTGGTTTCGAGATTAGAGGCTGGTCGAGTAATAGCAAACAGGTTTTAGACTCGATACCTACGGATGCGCTTGCGTGTACGGCTGTGCAGTTTAAACATGGAGCCATGAACACGAGTGAGCGCACCTTAGGCTTGATATGGCATCCGGCGGACGATTCATTTGGCTTTCAGATTTTGCTTGATAGGATACCTAGCGATATTCTAGATGGTTCTATACCACCTACTAAAGCAAAAATGCTTAGCATTATTATGTCTGTTTACGATATACACGGTTTTTTATCGCCATTTGTTATAAAAAGTAAAATCATTTTTCAAGATGTACATAGATCAAATGTTGATTGGAAATGCCGCATCCATTCTAGTGAGCACATCAAGTGGGTAAAGTGGCTCGATGAATTAAAACTTTTAGAATGCCTACGCATACCTAGGTGGTATAACAATGCTGATAGTTGGACTCAGTGCTATCCAACATCTATAGGTATAGGTAGTAGTGCCGAGTCTATAGTAAACAAACAGCTGCACATATTTTGTGATGCTTCTATAAAAGCGTACGCTGCAGTTATTTATTGGCGTTTTACTCGAGCCGACGGAAATGTTTTAATTTGTTTCGCAGCCAGTAAGAGCCGAGTGACTCCACTCCGCCCAGTATCAGTTCCCCGACTGGAACTGCAAGGCGCACTTACAGCGTCACGTCTTGCGGACTCGCTCCAGCGAGAACACAAAGACATGAAGTCTGATAAGCGCTACTTCTGGACTGATTCACAGACGGTCCTACAATGGATACGCAGCGACCCAAGAAACTATAAGCCGTATGTAGCTCATCGTTTGGGTGAAATTGATGAGCTAACGGATTTATCAGAGTGGCGTTACGTCCCTACTAAGTTGAACGTAGCTGACGTAGCTACTAAAGACGACACGCCACCACTGACCTACGACAGTGTATGGTTTCGAGGACCACAATTCTTACGGCAGCCCGAAGATACATGGCCTAAGGATTGTAAGTCTACCAAGAAGCCGTCACCGGACGTAGACTTTGAGGAAAGGAGTTTGAATGTGATGACGACTCAAGTCGTTGAATACTCCTTACCTAACGAAGACAACTACTCGTCTTGGCTACGACTCGTCCGAGTGACTGCTCGAATTTTATTATTCGTCAGACGATGTCGACGAATAGACGCTTCTATGAACGTCGAGCTCATGAACAAAGCCGAACTTCTTCTGCTCAAGAAATCTCAGCAGGACTCGTTCGCGCAGGACATTGAACTTGTCAAGCAAAACAAGCCTCTGTTATCAAACAGTCGTTTGTTAACATTGACACCCTACCTAGACGACACAGATGTGTTACGAGTAGCCGGTCGAATCGACAAAGTCGAGGGCGTCAGCCACTCGACTATGAGGCCCGTCATACTCGATGGTCGTCACCAAATAACTCGTTTGCTAGTCGAGTATCATCATAGAAAAGCTATGCATGGTGCTAACGAACTTGTCGTAAATGAGTTACGGCAACGGTATTGGGTTTTGAAGCTGCGACCGACTGTACGCGCAGTCGTTGCGCGCTGCCTATTCTGTCGGTACCGCCGCGCGGCACCACAACCGCAGCGCATGGCGGACCTACCAGCTGCTCGCCTGCAGCACAATCGTCGAGCTTTCACCTTTACGGGGATGGACTTTTTCGGTCCTATGGAGGTCACCGTCGGTCGAAAGAGAGTTAAAAGGTACGGCGTGATGTTTACGTGCCTGACAGTACGTGCCATTCATTTGGAGATAAGTGAGAGTCTGAGTACAGACTCCACTATCATGGCGCTCAGACGCATGATCGCTCGCCGTGGTACGCCCAGCGTTATCTACTCGGATAACGGGACGAACCTGCGCGGAGCGGATAATGAGTTAAAACGGAGTTTATTGGAACTCGACGAGAGTAAACTCCGCGAGGACGGTACTTTAAGAGGTATAGAGTGGAGGTACATACCTCCAGGTGCCCCTGAGCAAGCCGGGGCCTGGGAACGTATGATACGCACGGTGAAAACGGCCTTGAAAGTCGTACTAAAAGAACGCGCTCCACACCCAGAGACGCTTTCTACTTTATTCGCTGAAGTTGAAGCGCTAGTTAATAGTCGCCCTATCACACATGTTTCATGTGACCCTAACTATCCTGAAGCTCTAACACCTAATCACTTTTTGCTAGGTACGTCATCGAACAGTCCCGTATTTGGTAGGTACGATAATGACGATCTATGTTTACGTAAGCAATGGCGCACAGCGCAAAGATTAACTGACATGTTTTGGGCGCGGTGGGTTAAAGAATATCTGCCTACTTTGATCCCTAGACAGAAATGGCTTAGGGAGGCGAGAGCGTTGCGAGATGGAGATTATGTTCTTATAGTGGAACCTAACTTGGATCGTGGATGTTGGCGGCATGGGGTCGTGAGTGCGACCCATGCTGCGGTCGATGGTCGTGTGAGAATGGTGGACGTCCGCACCCGCACTGGTTTGGTGCGCCGCCCAGTAACGCGTGTCGCACTACTTGCACCATCGGAATGTTAGTGCTGATCTGAACCTTTTCATTTGTTTTGTTTATATCAGTCTGTCCGCTCAGTTCAGCACTAAGAGGGTGGATTGTAGACGACACACGTCTTAGGTAGAACTAATTTTATGTATGCCTTTATATTTAGGTACTGCTTAAACTGTCTTCTTTATAAAATTTCTACTTATTCTATTTTTAGTGTATTAGCTACATGTAATGCCATCTGTTGGCTTCTTTTGGTATATTAAAAAGAAAGATGAATTTTGAGGGTGGGTACAGACCTTCAACCATTTTTATTGTTTTGCTAGGGTAGATTAGTCGCGAACATACGGAGACACACGACGCGGCTCCGATATAAGAAAAAAATCAAAAAAGTGTCAAAATTGGCGATTTACCACTCTGTACGCACTCTCAACTTTCTTCTTATGTTGACTTAAAAGTAGTGGTTTCATTTAATCACCTACAAACTCGCTGACGACTAAATACAGAAGTACAGCAACCGTAAGTCCTAGAGACCTGAAATTTGAAGGACATGCTTTTTGAGGTTTAGTGGTGCACTAAGAAATAAATTTCCGAAATTCACCCCCTTTGGGTGCAGATGTTTGTATACATAAACGCCATGCGGACGAAGTTGCGCGCGTTCCACTATTATAGTATTGTATGTAGTCTATCAATAAATCTAGGCACACACACACACACACACACACACACACACACACACACAGCGCACGCACTACCCACACACGCCCACACACACACCGCACACACACACACACACACACACAGGTGGCACAGCGGTTAATGCATCTTAGTTTTCTCGTACTACCCAGGACCCGAACGAACTTTGGCAAAAAAATGATTATTTGTGAAGGCGCAAAGCTATATAACAATCTACCCTCAGAAATAAAAAATGTAAACCATTTAACACATTTAAATCCAAACTTGGTCACCATATCATCCAGGATCATACACTTTTAGAAAAGTAGATGTGTTAATATTGTTCTCATGTAAGTGACTTATTGTCTTTTTTGAGAAATAAATTCTATAAACCTTAGTATTTAGGTGACGGTTGGGGGTTCAATCCCCACACGTTCGGTTTATTTGGGATATTATTATAATGTTTTTAAGAAAGTCTGTCTTGAAAACACGAGCGTGATCGAGGGATGGCACTACATACATCCCCATGCATTTTTACGCGAGTTAATGTTGTGTTGATAAGTAATATCGGTTCTGCGAATAACTCATTATCTATCTTTTTAACTAGTTTGGTCTATTTTCCAATGCTAGGTAATACAGTACTATAGTTAGGCTTCTTTCAAAAACATAAATCTGTTAACTTGATAACTTTTTTTTAAAATTGATATGTCTTCGTTTGAACGCGATCCCTCCTGTTGGTAAGTGACTGTGCAGCCGATGATAAAGCACGAAGGTCTAGAAGGCACATACTGACTTATACCTTAAAGAGAACCAGAATAGTTTTCAGGAAAGCAAGAGGACTATTTTTTTATATAAATTAATAGAATAAAAATATATTCTTTCATTTGTCGATTGTGGACTATAGCTACATGATCTTATAGCTAAGTACTAAGGCGGTAAATCTCCCGCCTATCGAAGTTCTTTGTTTTGCTGACGCGAGATAAAATCTCAGTGGCGTTGTTTGCACTTTTGAGGTAAGTATACAACTCGTGAAAGCTTCAATTCGACTTGAAAGTTTCGAACAATCCTTATCTACTTCTCCGTCCGTTCGGCTTGTGGTTTTCTTTTCTTTAGATTATCTAATTGGCTTTGGAAAATCTACCTCATATAAAGTTCTCAAAAGTAAAGCATGTTAAATTTTTGGTATTTATAAGCCAAAAAGGACTATGCAGACTAGTTACTTAACTGTTTATCAAGAAACGTTAAGCTAAGTAGGTGTACATCGTTTAATTTTAGGTTAGAGTAATGGAGTAGTTTTTTTTTATTATTATATTGTTAAGGTACTTTTATTGTAAATTAGTAACGTCTATTTATCTCAGTACACCTAGATTTTTCAATCGAGATTTTTCATTGGTGATTGATGTCCGCTTGGTCATGTAAACTTCCACTAGCTTACTGTATGAAAGAAATCGAAGACAAGTTTACCCTTCAAATATTGAATTTATTTAACTTGGACAAGTTTACTTACCTTTATTTTTTCGATGACGATATTACCCTATGACAAAAGCCCAACCGCAGAAAACAAATTTAAAATTTCAATTTTATAACTAGTCATCATGAAATAAAAAACCTTATTTTATATAAGCCAGTAGGCGTTTGTTTGTTTGTTTTCATTGTAAATGAGATTAATTGTGTAGGTCTCTTTCGTACCTCCTACTAATGCCACCTAATGCTATCCAACTAATTTACTCGGTATTTGATGGCGTGTTATTCTTTAGCTATATAAATTGTTGCTTATTGTTAAGAAAAATACTTTTGCATGCGGCTATTCTACACCCTGATTTTTATTTCAGACATTTTTGTAAACAAACAAATGTCAAGATATGCCACTGTGAGTATCAGTGTCATGATTGTGTAGCATACGTGTAAATTCAGATATGACACACATAAATGACACTTATACACACAGTGGCATATCTTGACATTTGTTTGTTTACAAAAATTGTGTAAAATTAGTATAGCTACTTTATTTCTTAGACGTGAGAACTAAAAATTTAAAAATATAAATTTAAAATTGACTTCGCCGCTGTCTTTTTTTATTTACATATTTTGTATCTAATGTAAGCTCTTGGTTTTCCATAAATAAAGTATTCTCGTATGATTGGAGCTTAGTTCGGTTCCAAATCCGACATTGATTTTAGGTGTTGTGAACTTCTGAGCCTTGTGAGCCACGGGCACAGTTCCAACCTTCTCGGCATATAATCCCGATTTTATTATGTCATCCAACTGTGAGTAACGTAGTGAGCATAACGTGGATGCGAAGCACTATTTATGTTTATTTTGTGCGTATAAACGTGCAATGTATCTCATTTCGCCTAGTTTAGAGACGCGTCAGCTCTTTTCGGAATGTTGTTCGGCATTGTATGATCCGCATGATAAAATGAAGTAGGTTGAGGGAATAGGATTTTTATGATTTTAATGTTTAGAGTTTGTATTATATCTTTGTTAACAGTGTTAAGTTTGTTGTAAATAAACTGGTGTGCAATGATATAAGGTCACTTAGAAAAACCACATATACCTCCCAAACTATCTTAGATATCAAATTGAAATAAAAATCATATTAAAATACATTTCATACATCATTAAATACAATAATCATGACTCAAGTATAGGAAACTGTCTGATTATTCAAAGCCAAATAAAAAAATATTTTATTCAGTGAAATCACAATCATTTTGAATTACCTTAAAAACGACATATACTCCTGTTTTAACGCTACTAAACCTAGAAGATTATTCAGCTATATGATTTTTAACGAATGAATAAAAAGGTTACTGAACACCGTTTTAGATTGTACCCAATTCAAAAGCGATCTTAAGCGGGCAAAAAGTAATTTTCCGATTGGAATGATATCAGACGAACGCACTCAGGATTCAGGAAAGCTCTCGGAGCTAAGTTCCATCTAAGAGCATAGATAGATATGGAATCTTTATTGCACATAGCAATAGTTACAACACACAGTAATATAAAAACAACAATACAGTATGAACAGAATGGGCAGTATTATCGTTTATAGCCTAGAGTCTGCAATAGAGAGTTTTAAACTATCTCTGCCACCTAAGTTCACACCTAACTTACACACATTTAAAAAGCACTCAACCAAGGAATTAAAGGGTAACGAGAAAGAGGAATCCTAATCCTAAGAAATCCATTTCCATAGCAACCATGCAAATAACAAACGGGTTCAAAGCCAAGCAAAAACTAACGAATGTATACGTAAAGTAAACATCCCAGCACATCTCGCATCCTCAACACAAGAGCGTGGGTGATTTGTACCTACACCCGCAATCTGTCACGACCCGACCCTACGCGTTTGATTGATATAGATTGCAGAGCTTTATATAAAACTGAAATATAAACATTTTGTACGATTCATGAATACAAATGTGCTGGACAGGTTGAGCTAATCTTGAGCATGTAAAACTATAATGGAGCTCACTCAACATCCTTGGTTAGTGCGTCATCGAAAATGAATTAACTTTCTGGAAATGAATACCGGTGGTTATAGTTTCCGAGCTTCACAGCGTCGACCAATAAAATCATTGTGAAATTAAACTCAAAAGATTGAGTTTAATTTCACAATGATTTTATTGATTTTATTGGTCGACGACAAGATCTTTCTTGTCGTCTAATGTATGGCGGCTCGTACCACATTCAAAGTAATTATCACGCAATAGGCGTTTAAAACAATAAAAACCATTTCTGTAATTAAAAATAATGGTAATTTCATGAAACACAATTGTGTTGTGTGTTGTGACGCGATTGGTTTGGCCCCTTGGGTAAAATCAGCGATGTTCATATTTTCTATACCAAAATCAGGGGGCATATTGGTAGAGACCCCTCCCTACTGTAGTAAACGACCAAGCAGTCAGTATTTCCTCTAGTCGAGGCATTGTCAGAATATCGGATTACAAAGAAAGAAAATATCAAGATAAATAGATTTTAATTCAATGTAATTTGATAAAAAAACAGACATTAGGTAGATAATTATCAGTTTTTTAAAGTAAATAAAAATTAGCTGAATATGATACCTTACATATCATAATATTAAACCTATAAGTACCGACTAACAAGGTACCTATATATAACTACAAATATTGTGTACATTCATAAGTAGGTAGGTATAGCAAGGGTGCAAAAAATGATAGGTATTAAAACCCAAATGTCCAATAGGAGAACCTTTCGGAGCAGCTGCAAAGAGTTTCATGTGTTTTATGTTACTTTGTTTCAAGGTTTTCAGCTCGTAACTTGTAACAGTTTCTTAAACATGATTCATACATTCCACGAACATGTTGAAGATGTTGTATCAATATCAATTTTGTTGCGCTACTTCAAAATATTATATGAGAACTAAAGCAAAATTGTACAGTGATTTGTGTCTCCGCGCGCCTCGCCAATACCATCTAATGCACGTTGTTTACTGAATTGTGCAAATAAACCAACAGTTCGAAATGCTGTTTGTTTAAAGTAAAGTGGGACTACACGGAAAAATAATTTTTTGACGATAAAAACTGAAACAACTACTTCAACTTATTGTCAAATTGAGTATATGGGGCTTACTCTTGAAAACAGTTCCAATCGCAATCCAGTTCCAATCTCAATCCAGTTTCAACGCTTGTGTGGCACTCTTGAATCAAATCGAGTTTGAAATTGAGATAGAGCACGCGATTGACTTTGAGTGAAGAACAACAGAGACAGAAAGTCGGTTTCACTTAGTTTCATAAAATTCCACTCCAAATTGTGCGCTAGTATTGAATTCAAGAGTACCAAATTACCAAATGGAGTCTAGTACTCTCTGACGACAAATGACACTTAATCATGAATTAGGATCGAGTAGAGCGTCAAGAGTAGCCCTGCTGAGGCCTTACCATAAGCTATTATAGCGATTCAGTTCAAAAACTATTCAGTAGAAAATATCGGTTCCGTGATGTCCGCAGCTATATTTAAAGGCAGTCTATAGAGACCTTCTGCTACTGTGCCTTTAAATATAGCTGCGAACATCACGGAACCGATATTTTGTACTGAATAGTTTTTGAATTGAATCGCTATAAGAGCTCATGGTAAGGTCTCTGATAATTTGTCTGAATAAGGCGGACACGATTGACTAAAGTGAGCTCGATAAAATATCACAAAGTTTGGTCAAAGTCTTCATTCTATACGTCCATATAAGGTAAAAGCAGTTTAATTCGTTTGTCGTTTCAATATTTCAATTAAATTTTGACTCTCGTGTCCCCTACTAAACACTTTAAGGGACTGTGAATTTATTTTACTGTAATAGAGTATATTTTATTTTAAAAATAATTATCGATAGCACTGTGCAACGTCTTTCTGCCGCAGCGCTTACTTCGCCTTGACACAATAAAAAAAAACTATGAAATAAAATGTCTCAACAACTGATTGAGGCCTTTTTGTAAGGGTTCATTCTAGGTTCTAGATATATATATGCGACTGAAATACTTATAGCTGTGCATAGACTGCAGTGCAGGTACAGGATGTGATACATAATAAAATTATGATCACGATAAAATAAAGGCAACATTTACCACATAATGCGGTTATATTAAAGCTAGTCCCAGTGGGGATTCATTAGCCCGCATTGAACTCAATTATGAAGGCCCTTTAGATGAAATTATTTTGTTGTTTCATTTAATTATTGTGTGAATCACCGACATGGCGTCGCTATGAGGGTTGCTAGCTAAAAAAATATTAAGTTTGCAATAATTTTATTTTGTGGCAAGGACTTCCTATATTCCTTTCCTTATTTTGGGACTTCAGAGGAAAGTACCTTTTCTTTTGTAGTAAGAGGGCATTGTAGGACGACCTCTGTGGCGCGGCGGGCGAAGGTTGGCCTGCGACGCAGGAGGTTGCGGGTTCGATTCCCGCCTCTGAACAAATATTTTTACGATCTGCAGATATTTGTTCAGGGTGTTCTGGGTATTTTTCAATGTATAATAAAAAATAACTATCTATGTAATGTATTAAGTATATCAGTTATCTAGTTGCCATAACACAAGCTCTGCTTAGCTTGGGGCTAGATAATGTTGTGTGAAATGTCCAACATTTATTTATTTATTATTGTTCTTAAGAAACTTAAGGTGGTATTTGAATAAAGTAGAAATGCAACATATTTTCAGGAATAGTTTTCAAAGGAAAAAAACAGAGTTTTCTCAAAACTGTTCGGTCAACCAAATAAATGTACGTAATGTACCTAAAGTAGGTAATTGTACAAGTTTCTGCAAATTTCTAGCAAATTCCCATTTCTGTTCGTTGCATGTGCTTACAACTAACTACTAACTCGGATAACTTGCTACTGCTAACTCGCTTGCTCCAAGGAACCGAAACTTGAATGAGCGCTAAGACTTACAATGAGATATCATTAATCTTAATGAACAATCTTACTTGGTATACCTAAAAGAGAACACTTAGGTATATTATGTGTAAAGTGATGTGTGTTTGTTCATACGGACTGTTAACGTGAGGTACGGTAACTTTTCACACAGATAAGATTCTTACAACATGCCCACAACAATCATTACACCAATCATGGCAACATACAGATAAAATATTCTCACTATCGAAATTTAAAATAATAACTTTTCATTTAAAAAACCGACTTCCACCATTGTATTCGACTAAATATCTGGATAAAAAAAATTATGAAAGAATCATAGTGGTGATTATGATACTTTCTGAATGCAAATGCTTGGTGTGTTGCTGAAAATCAAAATCGCCATATGTATGCCTACTTGATTTGAGGAGTTCCCTCAATTCCTCATGGATTCCATCATCAGAACTGGATTCTGAAAGAAATGGGACCAATCTGGAAGTATATCTATTCAATTAAAAAAATAATTTTCCAAATCGGTTTATAAAAGCCAGAGATATGAGATAACAAACATTAAAAAAAAAACAACCGAATTGAAAACCTCCTCCCTTTTGTGAAGTCGGTTAAAAAGAACTGGTGATGAATTTTTAAAAACTTGCATGTGTAAGGTACTCATTTTGACAAAGTAGATGATAGAATAATAAAAGAGGTTACTAATACAAAACCCTTTTTAATGGTTATTGTTTAAAAATACGAAAAAGTGATCAAGTATAGAAAACTATTTATCTATAAAGGAACGGTTTAAATGATATAAGGGAGATTTAAATCGACTATTGCATTGTTGACTCTTTTGTAAAGTTACTTTGAGATTTCATTAATAATTCTGACTGACCAATTATATTTAGTTCTCAACTAAGTCCGAAGGTGCACGCTCAAGATTCCAAATCAAGCTCCTTAGAATTTCAGTAGATAAATATTCAAACTCCGTAGAGCAAAGATATGTATTTCTGGGAATGTTTAATCGATAGCTTCTCAAACTAATTGGAACATCGAGGTAAATGAAAGCTATTTTTGTCAGCCCAATAACGCCAAGTTAATTAATTTCGCTACGATGAAATTGTTTACGTGTCATTCGTATAATTACTGCTCTACCGATATTTTCTTTCCTCTTACACGCAAGGAGATCGTATTACTTGCAAGAAATCATCCCTATTGTTAGTTGTTATGACATCTACAGTCATCATCATCATACTGTAGAAGTCCACTGCTGGACAGTGGAATTCTGCGTAGAATAATATATTTTTTAGTATTTTTTAAACTCTCGCGATTAGAACACATATTTATTATATTGTCACAGGTATTTATCGCGTGTTACCTTATTATTGCGTCGCGATGTGTCATCTCAGTGCGTAGATACGGTTAGTGTGGTGTGTCGGACTATGAATACGACCATTTCTAATTCTGAAGACCAAGTGAGGGTAGTTTCTGCAGCTGCCACCACTTCTCGACGGTAGCTCCATGTACTCCAGTCAGCCCGCGACCATGATTGCTGTAACGCATTCGAAACGTCGGGAATAATAAATAATAAGGTAACACGTGATAAATACCCGTGACAGTATAATAAATTTCTGCGTAGAATGCCACAACGAACGATCTTGGGGTCCTCCATCTTTCCTGCGACCTTAAAAATGTTGTCGGTCCATCGAGAGACAAACAGCACTGGCATTTTAGTAATTTTTGACAGGCATTAAATTAAGTACTGAAGTAATAGGAATCCCCATCCTATTAATATTACTATCCTACTAATACACTCGAGAGCAATGAATCCGGGTCACTTAAAGAATCCTAAAAATCTCGGAAACTAAAAATGCTAGGTTAATGCAATAAATTGTATTTAATAGACAATGTAATACTCCTTAAATGAAGGTATTAAAACTTCTTAGTTATTGTAAAGTTATATCATAAAAAAATCAAATTTGAAAAAGGGCCACTTTCGAAGATGGAACTACGAAATTACAGCATTTGGTTTTGCTTTTGTTTGTAATCTGTCATTTATGTGGGTACATAAACCATGTTGATAGTGCTCTATATTCATTATATGGAAGCACGAGGAGGCAATACGAAGTATTAAAATTCAAGAAAATCGTAATAAAGTTCAAAAATTTCATGTTTCCTATTTTTGTTTTAAGGAGAGATCAGCAGTTTTTTTCTTTATGTAATTTTGTGTTAATAAAATGTATGGTGACTCATATTTTTTTTACCTTCATTTAAGGAGTATTACATTGTCTATTAAATACAATTTATTGCATTAATCTATCATTTTTAGTTTCCGAGATTTTTAACATTCTTTAAGTGACCCGGATTCATTGCTCTCGAGTGTATTATAAACGCGAAAATTTGTGCGAATGTTTGTTACTCTTTCACGTAAAAACTACTGAATGGATTTGAGTGAAATTTGGAATGGAGATACTTTACGCCCTGGATTAACACATAGGCTACCTTTCATCATCATCATCATCATCAAACGCGAAAGTTTGTGAGTATGGATGGATGTTTGTTACTCTTTCACGTAATAACTACTGAATGGATTTGAGTGAAATTTGGAATGGAGATACTTTACGCCCTGGATTAACACATAGGCTACCTTTCATCATCATCATCATCATCATCAAATGCGAAAGTTTGTGAGTATGGATGGATGTTTGTTACTCTTTCACGTAAAAACTACAAAATGGATTTGAGTGAAATTTGGAATGGAGATACTTTACGCCCTGGATTAACACATAGGCTACTTTTCATCATCATCATCATCATCAATTTTCATCATTATTCACGCGGGTGAAACCGCGGGGCGCAACTAGTAAATAATATAGATGATAAGAATATAAACCATATCAAGCCTACTTTTCTTGCTTAAAAAATTGTGACTTATTTTCATTATATTTACGAAACTCGTAAGACACTTCTGTAAATAGTTAGGTACAATACCGGTGCTGTTACAGTAACATTTTCATTTATGGCACAGTATGATTCTAAAATCCAAACATCCAGAAATAAAAAAATAAATATCCAAACGACTTTCCTAAAAGCGCATGTCATATTTGACGATGAAACAGGTTTGCACTTCAGACTGTATTAATTTTGAGGGTTTTTTAACCCTATGTAAAAAATATTGTGTTGTTGCCGTTAAAAATTAAGAGCATATTTGAATGCCAAAGCTTTTTTAGAGTGGTCATTTGTACGATTTTAATTTGCAAAACCAGACTTTTTTCGAAATTCTTTTCAAATATAACTATTATTAGTATATTTTTTGCATCTCATTATTAAATCTCGTCACGTCACACGGGCGTTCAAAATACTACTTTTGCCTTAAATGTAAGTATTTAACTACAAAAACGTTTGGTTCTTTTAATATTAGGCACTAGTTTAAAGATAAGCTTAGTCTGTGACCTGACCCCAAGTGACCAAGAAATAACACGAATGACACACGACACGAAGTTTTAGTAAAAAGTCAAAACAAAATAAGCAACTTCCGAGAAAATAGAATGAGAATATCGTAGCTTGCTGCTGATTGAGTCGCATTGAGCTATTGAAGGTCTCGTTGCTCTCTCGAGAGGTTTTTATATTTTCTTTTTAAACTAATTGGAAGTAAATGTTTGGAACCAGCTGCTTGTTATAGCCAGGTTCTAAAGAACCTAATTCAGAGTCCTAACAAGCTTTGCCTTTGTGTTACCTTCTTATACCTTTGCTTTGACAAAGAAATATTATTTTTAAATGGTTGGGACATTTTACTTGGTTTGTATTTTATATTTGTGCTGATTTTATGCGAAGTTGAAGCAAAGGCTTTTTCTTTACTTTTTGTTAGTATATCGGACTTGTTGGGAAATTTTCGTTGGTATAAGATTCATCCTGGCTGCTGGCTTATTTAGGAGAGGAAAGCGTTAGCCGAGTTGGTCGTGGAAGGCAATGGCGGCGATGAGCTCACCACTTTTCACGTCTATATTCCTGCAACTGAACCATCCACGGTGATCCACGGTGAAAAGAGGCCCTTTGATGCTCTGCCTACCCCTTTAGGGAAAAAGGCGTGCGTTTATGTACTTATGTATGTACGTTTTTGTTAGTATTTTATTAACACAATCGGTACTTCATTATTTTGCAATTCTTTAATGAGTTCGCGTTTAAGGTAATTCGATCATAAGGGTTTGCAAAGTACTTCGTCATAATTTCGTAGTTTAAAAGTTCTCTTGAGCGATTGCTTGTAACTACTTCTTACTCGGAGTCCATATGATTTACTCGCAAAAAGGCAGATACTCTGCTGCCTTTTTGTCATTGGGCTGATTTAAAAACCATCTCCCAAGATAGATCTGAGAATCATCTAAGAGAGATCGAACTAAAGGAAAAATCAGGTAAGTGCGAGTCAGACTCGCGTACACAGGGTTCCGTACAAGTTAGGCTACCGTAGTAACCACTAGCTAGACCAATTAAACTTAGTCAATTTCATACAACACATTTTGGACGCATTTTTGCTTTATGAATATTTTCCGATTCCCGTGGGAATTTAAAGATTTATGATTATCATTTATATTTTCTTTTAAGCTATAAGTATGGACCAATATTATTATTTTTTTATTTAGTTTCTGACTGTGGTATATTTTCGCGTATTTTCTTTAATATCTTTTAAACTAAGCATTTTTTAAGAATAATTAGCAAAATTATAAAAACTAATACATTTATGTTTCTCATAACGAGCTCTTTAATTTAATATGTCACATGAAGCATTTGACTATTTTTTTAAATTGTTAGTGTACCCCACAAGGTCAACCCCCGAAATTCGTTAATTTACACTATGCGTCCGTAATTTAGTCACCTAACTCTGTATATGTGCCAAATTTCAACTTTTTTAGTCCAGTATTTGATTCGGATAAAATAAGACTTGACAGATAGACAGACAGACACCTGAGTTATCCTATATTGGTTCCGTTAGTACCTTTTGAGCGTACGGAACAAGAAAACCCAGCCAATATTAGGTAGTTGTTCTAAGTAAACGAAACAATGTTATCTAGTTTTAATGAAATAACGAAAAGTATCAAAACTCTGAAAGTTCCATCTCATTGAACGTTTTCACTCCTTTGATGAAGTCCAGGATAACAAGATAGCGAACTTTTGCAGAACATAGCTCTTTAGCTTTTCGCATCAAATTAATTTTGTGGTAATTAGTATATTAAAATTCAATCTCATAAGAACGCTAGAGGATCCAATTCAAAGATAAATGTACCTCAAATACTTAATATAGAAAGAGCTAATTATGCTAAAAGTAAAAAATATTTTAGAAGTCGTACCTACAATTTTGTCGTCGTGGTTCAAAAATAAATTGTGTGCTAATTATCCTCTTGATAATTAAGATGAGTTATGGAATCATTCTCTTTTTAAAATATAAAAAAGTATTTCATCGTTAAAATACCAACCATGGCTTTAGGTTCAAAAGTAATGGAATAAGTTATTTAAACTTTCCAATAGTACTTAAATAAACAACGGCCATTAATTATTTTAATTGCATTTCAGACAGTAGTACCTATTGATGTAATTAAATTTATAATGATTTCTTTTATGTAAAAGCTCATCAAGATTTAACGTGGCAATTATTATTTAACTAGCTGCGCCCTGTGGTTTCACCCGAGCGAACAATTATGAAAATTTATAATTATGATGATGAAAAGAAGCCCATGTATTAGTTCAGGGTATAAGGTATCTCCATTCCCAATTTCACTCAAATCCGTTTAGTCGTTTGAGCGTGAAGAAGTAACAAACATACTCACAAAAATTCGCAATTAGCATATTAGTGTGATGACGTGTCTGTAATAATAATAATCATTATTATTATTTGCAGTACGTACAAGGTTCTTATGTTTTTAATTCAATTTAATTTAATTAGAGAGTACAATATTTTTCTTTACACAATTTTGCCGAACATCTAAGTTCATTATGTTGCAAGCCATACTTAGCATGATAAACTAGTTTGAACAACGCATTTAAAAATTAATAGCCTCAACTAGTCCATAATAGACATTGATATGCAAAGTGCATCAGCGCTACAACTAAAGTGTGGAGGGCTAGAGTGGTAATCTGACAGCATGTAGGAGTCAGTCTCAGAACATTGTTCGATGCAGGCGGAGCGGACCACACCCTCTATTGTAGTAACACCTATTGTGCACTTTTATTACAGCAATTACATTCTATTGCGAGTGCCAGTGACGACTTATGGTACCTACTGAGACGTCTATAACCGTATATACAAGCTCAAAGTCACACAGCGGGCTATGACACGAGCTATGTTCTGAGTATCATTACGGTTTAGAATTTGAAATGAAGAGATCCGTAGAAGAACCAAGTTCATCGACATCAGCATCTTTGACTCTCAGAATTAGCAAGTTGAAATAGGAATGTGCAGGCCATATTGCAGAACAAACGACCGTTGCAGAATAAAGGTTCTCGAGTAGTGACCCCAAACCAGACGCAGTAAATGAAGGTCCGCTCTTGATGTGCCAAGTTCGTTATAAAGGAATTAAAAATTCGGAAAATAATTAGGAATTTGGTAGATGGAGGCGGCCCTTCAGTGGACTTCTATAGGCTAATGTTGAGAATCACATTCGTTCCTGTTCGATTTACGATCCACTGAGTTTTTTTGCGATAGTTTGTCTAATCATACCTATCTTCACATTTTACGACAAAGGATGCTATCAAAATAAATTGTTACTTAGTGACTAGTATGTTTTGTTCACGTCCCCAAAATACATCAAAAAGAATCATAATATGGAAGGACAACGATAAATAATTAAATATATATTATGTAATTAGAGCAACTTCTTACTCAAATGAGTAACATTGTATCAGTTTGTTACGACCTGACCTCGAAGTCCCAAAGCCATTTATGATGTCCTCATTGCTCAACATCCTCATTTTAATACCTCATAAATATGAGTCGTAAACTGCTATATTAGACAGTCGCGTACTTATGTTCATTATCTCAGCAGGGCCAAATAATATAACTACATTTTATGAGTGAATTATATTACCTACCAGATGAAATGTGGCATGCCGGACAAATTTGCAAAGTCAAAAAAGACGGACCATTCATTTGTAAAGCAATAAGTTTTGCTCTGAGTTTTGGAAAAATCTCTTGTTCTGTCAGCAAAGCATTTCTGTTCGAATGTCAATTGAATGCCATGCACGCACGATCTGACCGACAATAGTCATGATTTCAACCGAACCAATTTGATTGGGTTTGGGATTGGCATCTCTGAAATTCATACAGAACTGCTTTGCTGATACAACTTGAAATTACAAAATGCTCGTCTTTTTGCCTTTGCTTTACATGCATCTCTTCTAGCAGGTAATATAATTGATCCATAGAATATAGAAACATTATTTGCTTTAGGAGATTAAGCATTTAAAAGATTCGACTCTTCTGTTTCCGACCAGACTGTACGTAGTTTTGAAGTCGGAATTTTGGTAACCCTAGCCGTGAAAGATCCCTTTAATTACATGAAAATGACACGATGACAGTGTTGAACATTCCACGAAATACCTTTTGAGGACCCCTTTTTTACTGTTTCTCAGGAATTACTTAAATTAATTACGTGAAATTTTGAAGATGTTGATAGGTCAGCAGTAGGTTCCTTGCTAATTAATAGAAAGTGAATTTATACAGGCTGACGCATTCAATAGTGTTAAGCGGAATTCTGGGGGTAGAAAACCCATAGCGTTACCAGAGGCCGTAAACAAAGTAACATTCTAATAGCGATGACGCCAGTAGAAAAGTCCAAAATGTATGGGATTGACGTTAGCTATCGATATGTCACGTGGCCTTTTGTATTGAATTACGACTGTAGCAATGGAATCGCTTCGAAGCGAATGCCGTTTGGCTAGGCCCTCTAAGTTTGGAATTGCATGTTCCGCGATTTTCTTTTGTTTAGAAATTTTGACTAAATTAGTTCGGCATTTTTTACCAATTCACATTACCAAGGCACATGCCTTGTGAATTGGTCTTCCTCATTTTATTAACATTATCCTGTAATAACAGCTTCATCATAAAACTTGGTTCTAAAAAAACATTTTCCTATGAGGATTAAGTAAAAATTATGTAACAAAAATAGCCACGAGAAAGACGCAGAACATACATGGTGATGATAAGTGTACCTTTAGGGGTATTCTATCTGTAGTCTTGGTTCCCACTTTTTGGACCTCCCCCTGAATGAGGACAACAACTCATACCTTATACTTCACATGGAGAAAAAAATTACTTCACGGCCTGTGAACAGCTAACAAGATATATCTCCTTTAACCTGGAAACTTTATTTAAGCGCTTTAATAAAGTGGAGATAAAGAAAATAAATGTTGACGTATTTAAGTATAACATAACCCCGACCTCGTTCTCATAAGTTACTTTTTCCGACATGTTGTCACGTTATAACAAAAAAGGTTTTTATCAAGATACTCGGATCTCAATCTCAAAGTGCTCACAAATATAAGTTCTTACGGAGAAGATGCGAGTAAGATTACGTAATCTAACGTATAAATCTGAGAGACAGTTCACATAGGACTTCCGTCCCTGGCGGCTAATCGATCTTAACACCGCGGAAGTTGTTCCAGTGGTTATCTGAAGCGGCCACAAATCAATAGCAATTGTGGCTAACGATGTAAACATAATGAATCTTGGCGTTGTCTATTGGAGGCCAATCGTTTATTAACGGTGCTAAGAAAGCTTTCCACGTAGCTCTGATAGGGGATGAAGTTCCATATAATTTGCTCTACAGCTGCTCTATATTATATATTATAATGCTTTACGTGGCGCTCAGATAGGTAGATGGAAAATTGCTTAAACGTGTTATCAGGAATGCTTTGTGAGAATGCTCAGATAAAGCAATAATGCAAAATGCTCTACTGTACGGTATTAGTCACTTATCTAGTCACGTGATATGATATGCAGTAAATGGAAAGTCTCTAAGTAGTCTCAATATTTTTATATATTTTGGCTCTTTTCAAAAGTACAGTGACTTCATTAAGAGGAGGTCACCAGTATCTAGCAACAGGGCGCTTACGCCGTTTTGCACGCGAACGAAGTTTGCTTCTATTTTGGCTATTATTTATTCAAACTCCATGAAACTTTGCACACATGTTCAGTACACAATATTTACCGCACAATATGTACAGTAATATTTAGATCCGTGGTGCGTTATTCCTACTAATATTATAAACGCGAAAGTTTGTGAGTATGGATGGATGGATGGATGGATGGATGTTTGTTACTCTTTCACGTAAAAACTACTGAATGGATTTTAATGAAACTTTACAACTAGTGGTTCGCCCCGAAC
The DNA here is from genome assembly GCA_951392215.1 of Epirrita christyi. Taxonomy (NCBI): domain Eukaryota; kingdom Metazoa; phylum Arthropoda; class Insecta; order Lepidoptera; family Geometridae; genus Epirrita; species Epirrita christyi. The sequence continues at coordinate 8,236,484 of OX595850.1, forward strand.
TGAGACCTCGCGATAACACCTTTATCAGCCCGACTACTTAACTCCAATTTTTCCATATTTTCTATTATTATTTTTAAATAAATTCACCTCGAGGTCTACCAGTATAGTATCTATCAGTAACTACTCTAATTTCCTACACATCATCGAAATAACCTTTGAATAGGGCTAAGCAACGGGGCGTAATACTACATACTTGTTAGTACCTATATCAAGTACCTGACGAATTAATTGATAACGTCCTTTTGTCGAAAACCATAGAACTCCAACGTCATTCAAATTCTTAGAAATGGGAGGTCAACAATGGATGTTATATTGGTTTCTGTTTTATGGAGTACAAGTTTCTAAATTCTTTAATTTCAGGCTTTTCCCTGTAGTTGTGACACAAAAGCCACAAGCATACCAAGTTTCAGCATTGTGGGATAGCTGGAAGTACCCTAGAATTTTTGATTTTTACGTTTTTTATTTTCCCTAATATCTCGAAAACTACTAAGGCTAAATACTTATTAAAAACATTTTTGAAATTTCCAACCAAAGCGCTTTTATTAGACACCCCATTTGGTCTGACTGTCTCACTTTTATTTTTTTGCCCCCTCTTGAACCCCAATATCTCAGCAACCCCCTGACCGATATAGCTCATAACCTAACCTACAAATTGTACCAATACTACCTACTTCCATACCAAATTTCATGAAGATCGGATTAACGGTTTGGAAGTTTTCATGGGACAAACATACATACATACAACGCCGATTCTTCCAACTTGACTCAGAGAACTCGCTTCGCTCGTTCAATAATATAGCTTATACATCAGAATAACACACAGGCTACAATTTATAAAGATATTGTGTGAATTGTCCATAATATGACGATAAGTGTCAAGTAATTAGGAAAAAATCTACCATCTGCGAGCTATTCTGGCGTGCGCTGCCAAAACCGCTAGAGTTACACATATGTTATCTATGATAGAAATGTTTATCTTAAATAGTCCTACAAAAAAGCCCGTCACAGTTTATATATATCTTATGTGTAAGCCATTACAGCCAAAATGTGTATAATATTATAAACGCGAAAGTTTGTTACCTATTATGTTTGTTACTTCTTCACGCTCAAACAGCTGAACGAATTTGAGTGAAATTTGGAGTGGGGATATACCTTATACCCTGGATTAACACATAGGCTACTTTTCATCATCATCATCATAAATTTTCATCATTATTTACGCGGGTGAAACCGCGGGGCGCAACTAGTTTATTATAAATATATGGTTACCAAATCAAAAATTCAAAAAAACTATTTTTTTATAACTGACGCACCACGGTTCTATATATTAGTGTATTGATTATGTGTACAAAAGTTTGAAGAAATAATAGCCAAAATAGAAGCAAACTTCGTTCTTGTGCAAGAGAGTGTAAGCGGCCTACAGGTAACCTTCTCTTAAATAACGTCGCTTGTTTTCTGAATAATTATATCGATAAATTAAACGATCAGAGTTAGCAAAGGCCAGGTTTTGTGCTCAAATTAATTGTAACATTAATATTTCGTACAATATCCAGTTTAGACACGTAATTTATTGGCAGCAAATTGTCTGGCAGCCTTTGTGTTCTAAATAAGTAGGTGTCAGAAAAAGATAAATACGCGTACCAGTTTCAATTTATATGATTTAATTTGTGTATCGCGCCATTGAGTAAAATTGCCAAAGCCGCGCGGCAGAACGCTCGTAACATAAGTATTTTCTACGATTTGATGAAAAGTACGTAAAATAGTTTATTAAGTTTTTGTTGGCTTAAAAACCTTTGGTGAATGAATGATAGCTAAGAAACGTTAATCCAAGTTTAAAGAACGTAACAACACATAATAACACTTTACATATATTTATATAAATATTATTATAAATGCGAAAGTTTGTGAGTATGTTTGTTACTTCTTCACGCTCAAACGTCTGAACGGATTTGCGTGAAATTTAGAATGAAGATACCTCATACCCTAGATTAACACAGACTACATCATCATCTTAAATTTGTATCTGTGTTCACGCAGGTGAAACCGCGGGGCGCAGTTAAAATTATCCACAGCATCATCATACAAATATTATCTTATAAGTTTACAACGACAATATATCCCACTAGAAATTGAATTGATATGCCCCTTTGTTACATGCAAACGGTAACAAATTGTAATTCAATACATTGACACAATCGTTCGGTGTAATGGCAGGAAATTTTGCAGCTGCTTCCATATTGATGAATACTCCAGCACCCAGCCGTGTAAATTCTTTATTCACAAAAATAAAAGAAAGAATTATACAAGTATATCAAAAAATTTAAATAATACCTGTCAAATCTATATGGCTGACTCTGAGCTGATTATTTTTTATATCCCAGCAAAATAAACAGAAACCAATAGGGTATAAAAACTATTACCAAAAGGTCTTAAAAATTGAGGCGTCACATCTTTGTCACAAATGTTTGACGACCTCTGTGGCGCGGCGGGTGAAGGTTCGCCTGCAACGCAGGAGGTTATGGGTTCGATTCCCGCCTCGGAACAAATTTTTGTACGATCTGCCATGGGTATTTTCTATGTACAAAAAAATATATCTATCTATGTATTGTGTTAAGTATATCAGTCATCTAGTCCCATAACACAAGCTCTGCTTTGCTTGGGGCTAGATAATGTTGTGTGAAAATGTCCAGCATTTCTTTATTTATTTATTTGGTGGCATATTTGCCTTGGACAATCGGAGCCCCGTCTATTTTGAAATAATCATTTATCTGTCATCATTCACATTTCTTCATTCACTAGGCCCTTCTCAGAACCAGCTTAAATTATGGTGCTGTAATAATAATAATAATAAATAATAATAAGTGTTGGACATTTCACACAACATTATCTAGCCCCAAGCTATAAGCAAAGCTTGTGTTATGGGTACTAGATAACTGATATTATACTTAATACAATACATTATACATAGATAGATATTTTTTATTATACATAGAAAAATACCCAGAACTGCACCCTGAACAAATATCTGCAGATCGTACAAATATTTGTTCCGAGGCTGGAATCGAACCCGCAACCTCCTGCGTCACAGGTGAACCTTCGCCCGCCGCGCCAAACCTCTAAACACTGACAAGACTGACTGACTGGTGGACATAAACTAATCACTGACAAGTTCAACTCGAATTTGACCGGTATTGTTTTATAGGAACACGTCCTGTGTCTATGATTGTCGGGGGACAGAAATAGAGCCAAATCTAATACAATAAATAATATGAGAATCAGGCGCCTTTGTTATTTTCAACACTTGTATTGCACACAGCAATTCATTTGATAAACGTACATCGTATATACCTACATACGGCCAGCAACATGCGTTCGTGGCATGTCGCCAATGAGTTCATTATAAACAATTAACATTTCGCTGCAATAACTAAATACTTAGGTACCCATGTATTTTGATCTCCTTTGCTCTATACTTACAGTTCTGGGTAGATAGAAGAGATAGAAAATACTATAATGCACACCATAATAATACAAAATAATAAATAATTTCACAAACAGAAACTAAAACTATGTTATAAAATGGGCGGGCTTATCGCTTTCTATCAATTTCTACCAGAAACCTTTGGATGGAATGGACTATATACAATTTACATGGGGTATTGATGATAATATACCAACTTAAATATTGATACGTTGATTTGTAGCTACATACACACATACTTATAATAAAAAGAAATACCCAGCTTATGGAATATTCAATACAATACAATATATGTTATTAAAAATATATTATATACTATAATTACAAATGGTATTTTAATTTAAAATAATAATAATAATAATAAATAAATGCTGGACATTTCACACGACGTTATCTAGGCCCAAGCTAAGCAGAGCTTGTGTTATGGGTACTAGATAACTGATATACTTAATACAATACATTACACAGATAGATATTTTTTATTATACATAGAAAAATACCCAGAACACCCTGAAAAAATATCTGCAGATTGTACAAATATTTGTTCCGAGGCGGGAATCGAACCCGCAACCTCCTGCGTCGCTGGCGAACCTTCGCCCGCCGCGCCACAGAGGTCGTCAATAAATACCTGTGTACTTTCCGTGTTATGTAGTGCCGTGGTGTTACATAACACAGCAACAAAATATAAATAGAATAGACCCCTCCTCCTCCTTTGGATGTGTTAAAAGCCTTACTAAGAGATTACACCAGGAGATGGGCAGCAGCAGCTTCCACTTGAGCGATCACAAATGCGCCTGCCAAGCGTGGTGATTATGGATAATCCCTCTATTGTATTCAATGGGGGAGGCCTCGTCCTGCTGGACGAGGCACATAAACAAGCTCTTGATGATGATGATGATGTACTTGCCTATTACTGCATTATTTCAAAGCGGAGGGTAATTTATGGTTTTTGTGAGTGTTTCTTTTACTTTATTTACGCTTCATGATATAATTAAATTTTATTCATTTAACTAGAGTGATACATTTTGCCTTCTTTTGACATACTTAACTAAATGAATACCTTTACTTGTACCCACTTGATTCTGGACTACCAGTTTTATTAATTCATGTTCAGCTTAAAAGTTCAGAACTACTCTCGTAAAAACCTTCACAAAAAGTAACATTTAGAATGTAAATAGCGCCTTTTTACGCTCCATAAAAGTTAAATGAGCAGCAGTTTCCACGTTATTCATTTTAATCTAAAAGGCCAATCCAAACCGGACCATTTATCACTGTATTTCGGCAGCCATGTGCAATTTTGCTCATTTTGGTGGTAAGATAGAACGGCATTCGTTGAAGTTACCTTAATACTTGGACTTTGCGTTTAAATTAAAAACTGCCCGTCTAGAAACCTGGATTCTTCTCTTCTTACAAATATTTTTATAACAGTTTAAGTACAGTCGGTAGAGTGTGCCATTTTTTATCAAAAGTCTGGGAAAAATAGATCACAAATCATATTTTTATTATTGCAATGGATTTAGAGTGTCGTTTAGAAATCTTTCGGTTTGAAGTTTGGTCGTGTCTATAGCATGGTCAGTATGATTATCACCAGACGTTATATGTCCACTGTTGAACGAGGCTTCTCCCATAGAATGCAATTGGGGGATTTATCATCCGCTTATGTAATGGTGGCCAATATAAGTGACGAAGTAAATTTTATCACTTAGTAAAATGTTTCATAACAAATGGTTTTTTTTTCCAGGTACTCGACAATGCTGACCCAACATAATTGAAAAGAGAAGTGTTAAAACCAGACGATGACTTCATTGAATTGTTTTGTTCAAACCGATCTTGGATAAAAGTGACTACAGTGAAATATGTGCTTAGACAGTGAAGTTTGAGTAGGAGGCAGTCGGGAAATGTGGAGATGAGGCGTGCGACGTTGTGCGACCACTGAGTGCCGGATGCGGCGCGGCAGTGTCTACAGTGTGAGCGAAGGCGTGGAGCGGTGCGCTTGTGTTAGGTATGATAGATAGATAGATGATAGATAGATTGCACACTAGGATAAGGGCGGTTACAGACCTGCCGATTATATTCTGTTCTACCACCTACAACAGCAAAGAACTGAATTGAAACCAGGTTCATCGTCACACACTTACTGGGCGCCGGGCATTCTTGATTGGCGCTCAGACGTAATCTAGCGCTTGTGTGTTACGCTATAAGGTTCTTTCTGAATTAATGCGGACGGATTCTTGCTGACGGTGTTCTTGCCGGTTCGGGTTTGTAGGTGTGTGACGAGTGGTACATTTTGTATTGCATTCTAGCCTCCCGATTTCAATTCTTTTCTTTGCTGTTCTAGGTAGATAAGAATGGAACCGGCAGGTCTGTAACCGCGCTAAACTGTACCAATAAAAGAATAAACATAATTAACACAGTACAATGGACAGCCTTATCGTTGAAAGCGATTTCTGACAGACAACCTTTGCTATTGGTACCTATGCTACTTGTAAAATGTGAGTTAGGAGACCGAGGCAGCCGACTCAAATATGTCGCTCGACTGTAACTACAAGATTTAATCTACTGTTTTACCTGTAAAAAAAATACTGGACCAGGTTATCAAACCTCGAGCTGCTTCAAGTTCCACTTTTGAGATAGCTCCTGAAATTCTTTGATGAAAATAAACATTCAAAGTTATATCTGAACGGGCAACTGATCCAATTTCGTTCAGCCACAGGCAGATTCAAGGAAAATCGTTTCCATAACATTAAATTTGAATTGATTTATCTTTGGAAATTCACTTAAGCCAAATGAAAGATATTATATATACAGTGCACAAGCAATTAAATGATGCACGTTCTTCCACTACAGCTATTTTTATACAGGAACGAGAGATCTCTGATGGTCTAATTTGATAAGAGCTCACAGAGCGCGATTATGACCTATTTTTAGACCCATATTAATAAATTGAACTTGGTTTTGAGGAATCTTGATCTTGAGAGTGTTCCAATTTCAAAATTCCTATATGAAAATAATATTTTTGGTGTCTCAAGATCGTTCTCAGAGTTGAGTTCGGTCTATTAATACGGGATTTAGGAGTTTTATAGCAGTTAAGCTTCAGCACACAGGTACCTACGGTAAAACTCTTATATCATTTAGATAGAGATATAAAAATTTATTTTTACACCAGGAATACAAAATAGGCTTTGAGAAAATTAGCAATACAATGGACGGCCTTATCGCTGCAAGCAATTTCTTCCAGACAACCTTTGGGTGGGCAGTAACGAGCGAAGCAGTAACAAAAAGTAAAAATTATAATAAAGTCCGACATCAAAGAGTTTGTATAATAATATTGTATTACCCACCTCCCAAGTAGTTCATGAACAATATTGCCAAATAGCAGTGCGCAACTGGGTTTGACTGACGCCCGAACCGCCAGACCCGTAGATTTATTTCCTTTTTATTTTTAGGAATTTAAAAAGGAATGTAAATTTTAGTCCAAAAATAACAATAATCGATTCAGGCATTTATAAGAAGTAGCAATTTTAAGCCAAAATTTGCCCATTTTTAATATTTATTATTCAGGATTGTTTTAATGTTACAACTTAAAATAAAAATGGCAAAGATATGAATAATCTTATTTAAGTTTATGCAGGCCTGTAGATGCAGCCGTCAATTACGTACTTAGCTTTGAAATCATACCATCAAGAAAATGCTGATTGACCATGTCATCATCATCATCATCATTATCAGCATGTAGAAGTCCACTGCTGGACATAGGCCTCTCCCTTAGAATGCCATGACGAACGGTCCTCGAGATGATTGACCTGATGTAGCACCTTAATATTCAACTATATTTTTTGTTTGTTTGTTGATACCTAGCTGTAACGAACACTCAGTCTAATCAATTGGGAAACAGAGTGTTCTGTTATAGGAGATAAGCTTAATGCGTGCTTTGCCCAGCCGCCTGGAAACACGTTTATGCTTTTAGCGTTTACGTTTAATTCGAATGTTCTCAATTTTACCATATCTTATCTGGTTAAACCCTGATAAGTACTCAGATGGATGCTGCTGCCCATCTCCTGGTGAAATCCCTTAGTAAGGTTTTTACTACATCCACGGGAGTAGAAAGAGGGCTCTATTCTTATGCCGGACACACCACGGCACCTTGCGCTATCAATTCTGGAGCTTTATAAACATAACTAAGTCGTGACTGAGGAATCGGCATAAATTCACATAGTTTATAAGACAATTCAAAATAATACTTGTAATTTTAATAAAAAAATACTATTGCCTTTGAAGCTTTGGCTTTATGGAACGAAACGTTGTCTGCTTGTTTTATTTACAACAATCTAGAAACATTTAATTACGGCGATGCTCTAGAAACATATTATGAACAAGATTGCTTTAAAAACATTTAATTTAAAAAGAACCTGATGTCATAATTGCAAATCAAAACAAGATCTACAAAACAATATATTATTCAATCAAGACGAATTTAACCCAATAGAATGAACTAAAATCTTTTCACTTCTAGTCGGGTGCATGATGGGTATGGGTTACTTTGTAATCGCATTAAAGTCACATTATACCCAACGAAATGCAGTGTACCGATCCCAATTAATCCCTTAGGGACAAATCATTACTATCCGTGTATTCCCAACTATAATAGACGACACTTTAAAAAGGCTATGGAAAATCGTTCATTTCTGACAAACAGCGTGTATAAAGTAAATGTAGAACGATTTAGAAACCTTCCTAGAATTACTTTTTATGTTAGCTTTTGTATGGATGAGATGCGAGGCGAGAAAAGCCACAGAGAAAAGTATTCAAAGAATTTTCAAATATTGTGGACGGAATTACCATTTGTCAAGAACGCGAGCTCTGACAATATGTTCATCGTTGGAAAAGGTAGAGAAAATATATAAAAGATCTCCATTTTACTAAAAATATTGTAGGTTACTGAAATGTTGTCATAGCCGACTGTTTTCTGTGGATTCCTGATTATTATCTTACCTTGAATCCGTCGCCATTGGCAGAGCGAGATTAGCCTGGTTCATCCGCAGATAATAATCCTCCATGCGGGCCTGCTGCAGATCTTCTGATTGGAGTACCTTTATCTACATTTATCTCTTTATTTTGCATCATTTTCCTCTCTGTGTGTATAAATTACATTATCTGGTAGAGATCGCTATTCAGCGATAACAGCACCAATTGTATATATTACTGAATCGTTTTATTTATTGTATGCAATAAATTGGTATTGGTTAAATCATCTCTCTTCGTGTGTTTACACGTGCGTTGATACTATTTACTATAGCCAAAAATATTGTTAATAATTCTTCGTAATGTAAATACTGAAGTAATAGTAATGTAATGTAAGTGTGCAGTGGTGTGTTTCCTCCAGTGGATGTAGAAAAAGCCTTACTAAGAGATTATACCAGGGGCCGTAGACAAAGTAACATTCTAATGGCGATGTCGCCAGTAGAAAAGTCCAAAATGTATGGGATTGACGTTAGCTTTCGATATGTCACGTGGTCTTTTGTATTGAATTATGACATTAGAAATGGAATCGCTTCGAAGCGAATGCCACTTGGCTAGGCCCTCAGGTGATGGGCAACAGCATCCACCTGTGTACTTGACACCAAAATGCCAGCAACAATCCACCCGCCAAGCGTGGTTATCATCAAAAAAAAAAAAAAAAAAAAACATGATGATGATGATGATGATGATGAATGTAAATACATATTGCCAAATAAATATATAATATGAGTAAGTATTTCAAGATAGAAAAAGGTTTTTAGCAGCAATTGTCTACATTCCTTTTAGACAACATTTTTCAATGCTGAATGTGAGTTTAATATCTCTGGAGCCGCCGTGAGGCTCGTAAACGCAGGAATTTAATGTTTGTAAGGCAAGTTTTAAGAACAGGCAGAGAATAGCTATTTCTTATTATTTGTTTTTACAATTCCATTTCCGATTTCCCCCATTTTCACAACACAATCCATTTAACAAATTAAAAAGAAAGTGAGTTATTTATCATGGAAATCTTTGTGACAAAAACTCGAAGCTATTTTCAAAGATTTAAAAGATGCGTATACTTTCGCTCTGAGCCAAAATAAATGAGTTGGCTATCACAGTCACTTGTTAGAGCTTATCAAAACATGGAGTGAGGTGAACCCACGGATTTCAGAATTGTTAGGAACTTTCACCTTTGGGTGTTTGTTTGATCGTTTCTACCTTATCGCCAACGAGGGAGTTCATAACCCTTTTTTGTTGATAGTTTGATCATTTGATCAGGGTCAGAGTAGTAGAAAAGTGCATGGAATTTCATCCAGTTTTTACGTGCTCTGAAAGTCAATGTTTTTTTATACTACTTGGCAAGCAAGCAAGCATACGGCCCACCTGATGAAAAGCAGTTACCGTAGCATATGGGCACCTGCTACACCAAAGGCATCACACGCGTAATTAATGCACTTTTTGTCATGTCTTTTTGCATTGTAATGGAGTTTTTTGTATGTGTGACAGGTAGCGCGGGCGCGGGTGCGGGTGCGGTGGGTGCGGCGGGTGCGGTTGCGGGTGCAGCCATGGCCGGCTGATGGAGCCAGGCTGGTGGTCGCCGTCGCCGTCGGCCTCACCGCCGCCGCCACCCCGCGCCCCGCCACCGCGCTGCCACTGTCGACAACCCTACTCCAGCAGCTACACCTGCTTACCACACTACGGTAAAAAACCTTACCTGTTGGATATAACCTAGTTCATTTTGAGCCATCGCTGGCTGTTGAATCCAGGCAATCGGTAGAACAGAGCTTATTTTCTAAAAATATCACTTTTCAAATTGCTAAAATAGACACCTTCGTAGTATAAACGGTGTTCCTTACATACATTCTTCAACAAGTAAAGCACACTGCGGTAAGCGGAATGCTTTCTCACATGCAACGCTACGCTGACACCCGCTCGTTAAGATACAGTTAGTGTAACTTATGTTAGTGTTTTGTTTCTCGACACAATACAACGTAAGTATACAATACACACACGTAATAACTGTGTACTCATACAGTACACAGTCACTTGTTTAATATAATTGCCGAATACCAACAACAAACCTTCGTGCTTACTTCCTTCCTGCCGGAATCTGTGTGCCCTTCTGTCGGATGCTATTGCTTATCTAGTTAGTGTACTTGTGTTGTGAGATCCGCAGCTATTATCGCTTGTTAATAAATTGAGCAAAGTTTATTGCTAATGTTATTTGCTTTGTGTTGTGAAGTGCCTCGCTATGTTAGGAAATTGGACGATGATGATTGCCAGTGCTTATGTGCCATTTTTTTGTGAAATAATTAAAGTCGATAAGTTTGTGGAACTATGAACGTATGCATCGTTACCACAAAGATAGTATGTAGCAAATCTGTTGAGAAGGGTATGTACTAACTTTAATAATAAAATTGAACACTGATTTATGAAGTTCAACTTCACTTTATATTGTTCCAATATAATAGACGAAGTACTAGCCTAAGGCAAAACCATTTGAAAACCGTCTTGAAGACTTAATTTATTATCCTATTAACCAACAATGAGATCGTCTCAAATCCGCGCTACATGTTCATGTAGACATTGACAAATAATGTGAATGTCTTTATAAATGTACAGTTCATTTTTCTTTCCCTTTTATTCTCTCCGGATATGGAGCACTTAACTGTTCGGCCTAGATCTCCAAAACCCTCACATTTAAAAATCTTTGTCGTTGTTTTGTTTTGCTGAGAGATTTATGCCGTATAAAAATGTTGCAAAGTCACGGCTCGAGAAAGTAAGTACGCAATAATACTCAATCCCTTAAGTTTCGTGCAAGCTTGAATAAGGCTTACGTTTTTGGGAGGATCAACATTCAATCTGGAGATAAACAAATAGTACTAAAAAGTCATTACTCTTTGTTTGATAATGTTTGCTGCATGTGAATTAAGTACTTTGAAATCAATTGCCCACTATATAATTCTCCTACCAAATTGATAGGTGTCTTCGAGTTGAATTTCCAAAACTACACTTCACATATATACCATACACGCCTCTTGCCACAAAGGGGTAGGCAGAGCCTCAAATGGCCTCTTTCCACACAGTCTCCAGGGAATTATCCGGACTTGTTGGAGTTTTCGTTGGTATAAGATTTATCCTGGCTGCTGGCTTATTTAGGAGTGTGTTTTTACTGGAAGAAATCATTAGGCGAGTGGAAAGCAATGGCGGCGATGAACTCACCACTTGTCACTACACTTCACATTATAAACATACCACAAAATCTCTTCTTCTATCGAAGGATTTATTTCTCACACTTATATTATGTTATGTTATGTTACTTATCTCTAATCCTGTGCAAAGGATTATGTTCACACGTTCTATATGAAGTACTTACCAGTGGTAGAAACATTATCTTTGGCTTACCAAGACATTGACTGGGTTTTTTATCATTTAGATGGCTGGCCTGATGGCGAAGAGGAGTCATCAGGAGGAGCACTGCGCGAGCGTGAGCTACGATCGCTGCATCGCACCGTGCCCGCGCTTCGTCGTCGAGAACTTGACACACGCGCTATCAAGCACCACTTTTACCCAGAAGGCGGCTGGGGGTGAGTAAAACTGATCGAAAAATCACATCAGCCCAATGATGAGCAATGGTTAGAAGAGAGCCAGAAACCATACAGAAGACACGCGGCTCGAAAACAAAAGTTGTCTGAAATTCTATTGATAATTAGCTAGGTGATAAACAATTCTAGAACCCTCCTATAAGACGCCCTAATGACTATTAGCTCATTAGGTTATCGTAGTAGTATGTTACTCTAATTTATCTTTATCTAGCTAAACCATCGGCACAAAGTATCATCATTATCAGCCTGTAGAAGTCCATTTTAAAAAATATCTATGTAATGTATTGTATTAAGTATATCAGTTATCTAGTACCCATAACACAAGCTCTGCTTAAGCTTGGGGCTAGATAATGTTGTGTGAAATGTCCAGCATTTATTTATTTATTATTTATTTATTGCTGTCCCCCTTAGAATGCCACGACAAACGATCTTGAGTCGTCTCCATACACCGACTTCCTGCGCCGTTTATAGTGTCTTTAGTCCATCGAGGCCTTAAGCCGAGTGGAGCAAGAATAACATCCTTCACAAAGTATTATGTATGATGTTGAAAATAACGTGTAAAGTTCCCGACTCAATTAGTGAACAGACTAAAGTCGATTATCTCCTGAACTTTGGTACGTTCTCTGAACATAAAATCATTTCGCTTTCATTACGCTAAATCACATATGTCTGTCATCATGAAACATTAGTATTCGCCAGTTTTATGACTTCTAAATTCCGACACCTTCAACTCCAATTTGAGGCGGATATAAAAATGTTTATTAAATAAGTTAGGCACAAAGTAACTACATTATAGATAGTCGTAAACTTTAACGATCCTTGAGTGCCTGCCGCTACAAAGAAAATGCTTTTTAAATTTTTACTGCGATTTCTTTACAAAACTACTTTTAAATTATATGTGACTCCATAACTAACTCTATTGAGCAAAACAACAGTTATAACATACAGAAATACAAACACTAAACGAAATTACAAAAATATAAGAAATTCACAATGAGAGGTCTTATCGCTTATACCGATTTCCTCCAGATAACCATAGGATGAGGATACATGGAAGAATTGGATAGTGGTGTTATCACCTTGTTTAATTAAATAATTAGAGACACGTATACTTAAATATAATATATCTATACCTACACTATAAAAAAACGGCTTATTCCATGATGCTCCAACTTTTGAAACAAACTGTTATCTACTCATAAATAAAATACAATAACATAGAGAGGAAACACTTAATTGCACACCACATTAAAATTTAAAACATTAAAGTTATATTATTATTATACGTATGGAAATATTATGGTTGTCTTATCGCTGAGAGCGATCTCTTCTTGACAACCTTTGGATGGACATGGAATTGATGAAAACAGTAAAGGACTGTGGTGCAAAAACAATAAAACATATGAATATATGGGCCTACATAAATATATCAATGTGACGATTAAGTAATTAATAATTTATAAAAATATCTGTCTTACATGTAACTATGTAAATAGTACCAACATAAAACACAATTCAATATTCTATTTTCTGTAGATATTCTGTTCGAGGGGTACTGATAACTCTATATACCGAATTTGCGCAGTTTGTTTTGAAACCATCGAGGCATTAAATAAGATCAGACACACAAATAGACTCGCACGTGAGGGAATGTTTCATACTATACCGTGTTGAATTTCCAGTACGCTGGCGCACATACGCGAGCATATCATAACCCACCGTCGGTCACAGATAAATGTCCTGACAAGCAACGAGACGCGAGCGAGGGAACCTCGAATTTCCCTGGCAAGGTGGATCAAACGTGATGTGACGCAAAATGAAGACGTATTATATCGCCATCAGTCGCACTGGCAACTTTATTCGTGTAAGATTAATATGGGATTCAGAAAACAAATTTAGGTAACGTTACAGCAGCAAGGGAATTTATAAATCTGATAATAATAAAGCGGTGATATTATCAAAACGAATTTATATTGCGGATATTGACTGCGTGCCGTTCCTTTTTATACCACGGAATAGTGGCCACGCACATAACATAACACCCAACAGTCACATACTTGATATCTCGATCCCACACTAGGATTCCCTATGTCGTCGGTACCAGGAACTACAAGTACCATGGTACCAACACCCAGACCCGGAACAAATATTTGCAGATCATACAAACATTTGTCCTGCAGCGGGAATCGAACCTGCAACCTCTTGAATCTCAGCCGGCTAATCGCCCGCCACACCACAGTGGTTGTCAAAACAAACAACGCACAACAAAATACTCGTATCGTTCACATCTACAATAAAACTCTATTTTATGTTATTTAAGGCCACATTTAAGTGCCATCAAGGAAGTAAGCACCTCAAAATCGTTAGTCTATTTACGAGTTCATATATAGTCCACATTTCACCAAAACCAATCGGTAAAAATCTCACTAACTTGAACTTTTTTATGCAAGTGCTTACATTTCTATACCTCTTCAATCCTCATCTCAATAACCCCGGGAATTGTAGTCTCTCTAGTCTACTTAACGGAATAAATCTCCTAATTTACATAATCCGCAATTTTCACCCGGTGTGAGGTCATCCACTCTAACCCTCGAGTCTCTATTACTACTTACTTAGCTTAAGCCATTAATGAACCTTTCTATTGTTACCAATTTATTTTGGGGTATTATTTACCTGTTTCTCTTTTGCCTTCAATAAACAAATACTTTATTGTTTATTGTGCCAGTGTGCGTAACCGGCAAAATTTGGCGAACAGGAAAGAAAGCTTTTTTTGGGTATTCCTATTCTGATATTCTGCAAGTGAGTTTTATTTTTTGTTCTCCAATTTTTAACAAAAATTAAACCCGCATAAGTGTTTGTTGAAATTTTTACGGTCTTTTGTGTTTTCAATAAGAATATTTTTTAAATGGTCAAAGGTGACTTTAGTACCTTTTGCGGAGTTCACATTGTATTGTATACAAATTAGTGATTTATGTGCAACTGAAGTTGCCCGAGTTGTGACAATGATCGAGGAAGGTCACACCTACCGTTCAGTGAGTCGTGCATTGGGTGTGTCTATTTGGGTATCTGTGATCTATCGCAATATTCAACAGTGCAAACAGACGGGGTCTTACGTGCGGAGGCAAGGCAGAAATCGAGCAACTAACACCGTAGATGAATGTGAGAAACCGTCGTCAAACTACCGTTCAGACCCAAAATGTCTTGGAAGGGTATCTTGTCTATGTCTTAAATGTCTTTACTAACGTGTGTGTTAGTGAACGAACAGTGAGACGACGGTTAAATAAGGTTAGTCTCAAGTCTTACGTGCCAGTCAAAGCGCTGAAATTCGAGATAAGTGATCGAGTAGCCAGATTAGCATTTGCTCATCGGCACCGTGATTGGAAAGAAGAATGGAGGTTTTATTCACCGATGATTGCCACTTTTGAGTTAATTTCGTCGATGAGGAACGTCACAATCAAGCAAGCTTTACTGAAACAGTGGCATATATGGCGAAGACTCGGTTATGGTGCGGGGTGGCGTATGTTTGGGAGCACTATAGTTGGTATCGAAAATGTATTCCTGACTGCACTCCGATACATCTCAGAGATCCCGGAGCCCTAAGTAATGCCTTTTGCCCATTTATAGGTGACAATTTTGTGTTCATTCACGATAACGCACGGCCCCATGCAGCACGCGTGGTGCGCGATTACATTAATAAAGCTTGCCATTACGCAAATGGATTTGCCAGCACGTTCTTCTGAACACTACTTCAATTGAACACTTTTTGGACGCCATCGAACATTATCGAACATTAAAGAAACCTAGCTCCCAGGAACATTAGAGATCTTAGTGGAAGAGTGGGAGAATTTACCCCAAGAAATTGTACGTAAGATATATTATTATATATTATATGTATATAAGTATAAATAATGTATATAATACATAATGTACGTCACAAAAATGCACATGTACCCAAACTACACTCAAAACCATAATATGACACATTTTTCTGCTTGAATCAGATTTTTTAAACTCAGATGCCGCATCCATTTACCTCTTTACTCGTCTTGTCTACTATTGTGATCCAAATAACCCAATTTTAATGAGCACGACCCTTTTACTTTAGTACCTTTGATAAATAAAGTTTAGTACCTATGTTATTTTTAGAAATTGTTTATCAACCTACCCACAATTTGTGTATTTTTCTTGATGTGTTTTTTTATGTACTTTCCTACACGCAGCACTGTGCGTTATAAGACTTTGATTAATATTATTATGTAAGTTCTCATGTAAGTGAATTCTGTAATTCTTTGTGAGAATAAACAATCTATAACCTGGAAATTATTATTGGTATCATTGAGAGCATCGAAAAACGTTATCAGACTCTCTTAAGAGTCTAAAGCAGCTAGGCAAGTTTTAAAAGCTAAAATTGAAAACCAGTAAATATTGGATTTTAATTTATTTCACTTGAAATACATTAAACCTGCATTTAAAACCCAAATTTTATATTGATTGATCTCTGCTATAATAATAAATAATCCCAAAAATGTAATAAAAGCAAATTTCTTGAAAAATTAACATTTTTACTTGTGTTCCCCTAATTATCCTGGCGTGTGTAGCTACTACGAAGAGGTTTCTAATCAACAACAATAGAATAAATGCTGACAACGTGCTCCTTATTTATGTTGGATATTATCGAATAATGGTTTTAGAAAAATTACGACTACTCCAAGTAGGTACTTTACTATTCTCCTGCTGACGTTTCGTTGACCATTTAGAGGTCGTGAGGTCTCTCGAAGGTCGTGAGACGAGAACTGAAAATTGGTTTGTCCATAATTAACTTCAACTGCAACACCTTTTCCAGTCCACTTATGATGTGCCTTACGTAGCATTGCACTGCACCCGTAATCCCTATAATTTCACCGCCTGTGAATTATTAGGTAGTATCGTTTGTCGTGCTGCCGTAGTGTGTCCAGTCTAAGAATAAATCTATCCTCCGTCTCCTCCCGTGGATGTAGTAAAAGTATTACTAAAGGATTACACCAGGGGATGGGCAGCAGCATTAACTTAAGTACTTAGCATCAAACTGCGATCACCAATCCGCCTGCAAGCGTAATGATTATGACAAACTGTTTTCAATGGGGGAGGCCTCGTCCAGCAGTGGACATAAACAGGCTTGTTGCGATGATTGTTATATTTGAAATCGCAAGCCATTCAATATAATATGCTCACAAAAGCTATGTTTTCAGATGGATTGTATGTGGAGCCGCCTTCCTTGCACATTTGCTATCTACAGGACTTCAGCTTGCCTATGGAGCCCTGCACGTCTACGCTCTGAGACATCTAGGACCCTCCGCCGATCACGCTGGTAAATCCTACGAATACACGCCATAAGATGTCCAGCATTATTATAAAAAAAAAAGTACTAAAGTACTGAGTATCGAACTGCAACCAACCCGCCTGCCAAGCGTGGTGATTATGGAAAATGCTCCCATTTAATTAAATGGGGGAGGCCTCGTCCAGCAGTGGACGTAAACAGGCTGGCAATGATGATGATAATGATGATGAACATGTTTTATTATTTAAAACGCACTCCATCCAAGAATAAAGACACTATAAAAGCGATTTATGTGTCATAAAATAATGTAAACGTTGATTTCAGCGAAATTTGATCATTAGTCACGGGAGGCATCCTAAATATGCCGCTTATTTGGAAAGTAGGGAGTAAATAATTATCTTGTCGTTTTCACGCGAAGCAATTTAGAAAGATTTGACACATGAAAAAATGCGAAAATGGAATAAAGAGCATCTTGTGTACGTCGCGACTGAATAAAGAAGAAAACAATTTTGAATCCCCAAAAAGTCGCCGGGGGGTCGGAGTGGCACAAGTAATCCATCAACACCGACCCCTTGGAAATACTTCTAGGCACATAAATACAACGGAACTTTTTACAAAGACGCGAAATGAAAGAATAACGGCATTACGTCTAACAAACAAGCTCACCTCGGCAAGTTTTAATTGCTGTCATTTCTTTAGCTCCAATTTAATAATCAAATACATTTTGCTTTCGAGGCGCGTATTAATCACATTTCTGAATGTTTGCTAATGAAGTAATTTGTTAACAAGCCCCTTGTGCGTGTTTCGACAACTAATAGGTTCGGTAAAAGTTTTCCGGTGACCGGTATTTGCAGACGGGCGTGATTTATTGAATTAATTTTCCAAGATTCACGATCCGACCTGAATATTAAGAGGCAGAAGTAATTTTGGTTATGAACGAGGTCTTTGTGTTCGGTGTGGGCGGAGCGGAACATAACTCTGTCAACTCTGTCGCGGGAGTGAAGAATTGCGCACATTTTTATAGAATTAGTATCCAACCATTTGTATTTGCAAAATTAGTAAATAACGTTCTGAATGACAATTCAATTTGTGTGATATAACAACTTCATTCAAATATAAGTGCGCTTTGTATTACTTTTTAAAAAGGGAACCCTCATTGCATCAATTTGTTATTCGCCTGTCAGACTGTCTGTCTGGTAAATTTTTTTCAGGAACGGCTAATGTACCAACTTGAAGTGTATAAAAAACCGGTCTGGAGCTTATAGTGCCATCAAAAAATCAATGCGTTAAAAGACATTGGAATGCTAAGAGGCTTTGTAACACTAATAAAAAAAAACAAAATTGATGAATTTTAACTTTTTCCCCCTAAAATGGGATGGTGAAGTTTGTAGGAAAAAGTGGTTGACACTCAAAAAGGGTTCTGGCGATTTCTTAATAATTTTAGGGAACGGAACTCCTAGAGCGAGTTTTACTGGCACTTGTCCATTTTATTTGTATTATTCAAACAAGATTTACGTAGAAACCAGCAAGTCTGTTTCTTTCAGTTAGTAAAGTAAACTTTCTAGCATATAAGCAGAAAATATTATTTCGTCATCCTTAGCGTTAGCAGCATGAAATTGGGAGTTTATCGTTAGTGCGTGCAATGACCCCTACTTTTTTTTTGTATACCTAGATATTCACAAGTTTTTGAAAAGAAAACTCCCGAGGTATTTCACCGACTCGTGGAAATGTGATGTTGTTTTACGCAGTGCGGCCTTACATATCACGAGATAAACCAAACCCAGTAAACCCAGGGGTAAAGTGGACCGCAGGTTTAAATTGAACTAAACAAAGGTAGATCCTAGCTAATGAAACGTACGAGTTGAGGCTATTTATAAGTCAGGTAGCTAATATTGGCTAGCTGTGTCATAAATGTGGATCATCAACGCATAACAAATTACATCATGCGTGGTGCAATCAACCACGATTTTTTATTAAAACTATTTGCAGAACATGTGTCATCTACAGCAAAACATTCCTGAAACATGTTCTGCAAATATATACATATATATCAACACATACTTATATTCTTATTTTTATTTATATATTAGTTTTTTTAATATCTTTAATATATTAGTATTTTTGATAAACAAAAATCCCCAACTGTTCCCTTTCTCTGCACTTTTTGCACACCGATATCTTTTTTCAGCAACACCCGAAGGTTATCTGGAAGAGAATGCTTTTTAGCATTAAGTTCACCTTTGTACTTCTTTTATGTGCAATAAAGAATTTTCTATCTATGCTTTTCAACATATCATACATCTTTAATAATATTTTCAGTGCCTCAACTGACTTCTATACTCCCGTTCCACATATGTTGGAAAACCAGTGTTTTACTGAAACTTTCCCGAACAATAACACCGCTGAATATTATAATTTGTCGATAAGAGCGTGAACATGACGTGTTATCACACGTGTTGCGCAAAGTTTGGCGTAGTTGGTATTATAATATGTGACATATTCATTCGTAGTAATAAACGGTCTCGTACTTTTATGGCAGGTTCTATTAGCCAAATTACCAGTATCTCACATTTTGAGATAATGTGCTTTGTGCAGTAGATAGACCCATTGGCAATGCCTATCCGGGCAGAATCGGTAGAACAGCTAGAATCAAAGAATGTACGTTAATTGATACGAGATAGCAAAGCGAATCCTTTATGCACGTGGTGTTAGTATCGGAGCCTTTCACAAAATAATTGGCTTCATGTATCGTTCAGCGTTCACAGAATACATACTATCACCCAAAAGCGGAAAATTCTATAACAAAAGTCGCACTTTGCTCCTTGAAAGTCATCAATCATTTCTCCCTCACCTGTAATAACGCTTCACGCTAATTTTAGCATAAAATATTATTCATTTTTGCAAGCAATTTTTATACCCAAACAAATTACGCCAAAAGGAAAACTGCGATCTATTTTTATTGAATCGTATCCCAGAGCGGGATTTTGATTTGCTTGTTATTCGGAGAAGTAACATCAAATTTACTTTGAGTCAACACTAATAAGATAAATATTTATAAAATATTAATATTTATTTTATTAGTATTGAATCAAAGTAAATTTGAAGTACTTTATTTTGTTGGATACAATTATAGTTCGGGCGTTCAGTTGAATCAAATTGTTATTGAGCCGTTCTGGATATACCATCTCGTCTGAAGGCAGATTGTAATTACAGCTGCAATGCCTGTTCATGTCCTACAGGACACTACAATGTCTGGAATTAATCATGTCCCATAAAGCCCTGCTTTGAATAGATCCATATAGTGCATTTGAATTAAGTTATTGGGTTAGCAGAGCTATAAAGACAACTCGAGAGTTATGTAGGTAACATCATTCGTGTCGCGTTTCTGCTTGAGGTATGGTTTCCCTGACAACTGTAACCGTTGGTATAAAGAATCAACGTGGTGACAGGATTTAGTATATGCCATTCTTGCACTGCTTCAAGTTTTAAATACTTTTTCAGTTTGGGCTGGAGCACTATGCGTAGGAGTGTCTAGAGCTGCAGGGGCCTTAGTGGCCGGCCGGCGACGGTCACCGAGGCTGATTGCGCTTTTGGGTGGCCTTCTTCTACCACTGGCTTGTCTCTTCACATCATTCGCTACGCAGCTGCATCAGACATTGCTAAGCTATGGTAAGTTTTGGGATACCAGTAGATAAAGGTATTGAAATATCAAGAGACCTTGGTGGTCGATTTGTATCAATGTTTTCCCTAACATAAGTAATTATTATTTATATTCAGGTATCGTTCTTGGCATTGGCTGTGGACTAGTAAGAGAAGCAGCTGGCCTAGTGCTCGGTGCTTACTTCAGGAGACGGAGACAGTTCGTAGAACTAGTTGCCCACGCTGGAGGAGGCGTAGGCATTGCACTCTTCAGTGTTGCCTATAAGGAAGCAGTTGGGTATGCTACCTATAGTATTAGCCAAATATATATACATCTTGAGCTAATCATCAACGAGTACCTTCTCGTTGTATGTATGTATACACGGCAAAACAGCACTTAAAATGTTTACGACAAAAACAAACACTAAATAGTTTATAGTCTCATCAAAAATTCATTTAAAATTAAGAAAGAGATAACCTCATTGTATTTAAAATTTATATGAGCCAATAATCTTAAGTATGTCCGTACTCAAATGACTTGTTACTTGTTAAAAAGTAAGTTTTTCGCTAGGAAACTCGGCTGGCGTCTAGGCCTGCAGGCAGTAACCGGAATCCTTGTTCTGGCGTTCTTTCTCAGCGCCGTTTACCGCAGCGCTTCATTATACCATCCACAGCGACGCGCCATCTTGCATCTCAAAAATCAACGCCGGAAAGTAAAGGTAAATTTATCTGTTCATCTCGCAAATAAAGTAATCAGTAACTTCGTAATGAAAAATAAATGTTATTTTGCTTTCTCTTTCACAGCTGAAAGAAAAAAAAGGCCTAAAACGACCCCCACTTATCGATTTGAGCCCACTCAGATCTCGGCCAGCGAAAGTTTTGTTGTTGGCCTCCGGATTAGCGGCTTTCGGACTTTACACTCCAGTGTTTTTTCTGGTAAGTCTAATTGTTAAAGTTGCGATTGGTTTGTGTTTTCTTTGTGATTGAAAGATTAACTTTTGGCAGGCTTTGCAAGGGTTTGAAGAGGGGTTGGAGGAGAGCGCGTTGGTGTTGTTGCAAACCTTTCTTGGGTTCGCTGCGGTGCTTGGGTGCGCTGGCTTCGGGCTCGTACTGGTGCGGCCCTCAGCGCAGTGTCTCGTCTCCAAACAGTATTTGTGCCAAACAGCCTTGTTGGGAATAGGTATGTTTAATTAACTGGCAGTTCGCCCATAGTTGTGTGACATCTGTTATAATCCAATCAAGTGCGTCAACCATTCAATTCGGCTAGCTTAAGCTGACTATTGCTTGACATCAGCTTGAAATCTTTGTAATTTGATTGGTTAATATTTGACATTTACTATCGTCTCGCTAGCGACTCGCTATCGTTACTAACGTTAGTCAGCATGTGCTGACTAACGTTACGTTACGTTACGTTACGTTACGTTGACGTACCGCTTCCAAATTATTTTATTCAGCTATATCACGTGTAGTAAATTTTGTTAATGAAACTGTATTTTGTAATACGAGTTTTACATGAAATATACAAGAAAACGTTAACTAAATAAACTTAGTTCTGACTGATGACGATGAGAAAATAAGTAATCAGAACTATGCGCTGATTAAAATGAACCCAAACACAAGCAGCATTACCACCAATTATTAATTTCACCATTATCCATCAAGGAGTTCACCGTCTTCCGTATCCATCATCGGATAAGTGTTACCATAGTATTATATTGTCATTGGAACTTGACAGGTGTGCAACACTTCAACATAATTGGATTATTTATCGAGGATATCCGATTTCCATTATCCACCTTCTGTTTCCATCATTATATCAAATTGTATTGCCATTGGAACTTGAAAGATATGCCAATGTAACTCAGTTCAGTTGGATAACTGGGGAACTAGTTCAAAATTAGCTTGCAAGACCACACAAGTCAAGCTTGTAAAAATTGCTTTCAAAATAATTTTGATATAATTTTTCGGTTCTCTTTACTTACATCATTCAAAAGAGATACGCCTTTAATCCTCAGGTATCTCAATGCTCGCGCTGAGCAACGTGGAAGGTTACCACGGCTACGTGCTCTTCGCGTGGATGTACGGCCTCTGTTTGGGAGGTTTTATGTATTCAATAAAAATGCTGACAATGGAACGCGTGAGGGGCCGGCATTTCACAAAAGTTTGGGGTGAGTGGAACTGCCTTTTACTTTAGATATTGGTGAAAGACAACCTTGTTTCTACAATGGGCGTTTTTACGCTGAACTTTTCTAAATGTGTTGGTTTCTTTGTAAGTGCTTTGAAACATCTGATGTCCCTGTTGTGTAAGACTATTTGATAAGTTCTTTTGAACGAGAGTGATGTCTGTTGTTCACAAGAGGTTCCACACCGCAGCTTTTAATTTGAACACGTTCAGATTTTTCCTTGGAAACTGTGGAAACTCTAATTGCATCTTACCATTTTTAGGGTTCCGTACCTCAAAAGGAAAAAAAGAACCCTTATAGGATGTTTGTCTTTCTGTCAAGACCAATTCTCTCAGGAACGGTTATGGTATCAACTTAAAATTTATAGAAAATACAAAGATCTATGAGCCATAAAAAATTTAAATTTCTAATTCAATGGATAAAAAATTAACGGATATCTAATTTTTGTATTGGAATCGCGAAAATGAGAAACCTCTAGGGTTCTTCCAGTAACCTCACTATTCTGAAATTTAGACAGCTGAATTTTGGCTTTGTGCTACAAATTGAGGAAAACGTCTTAAATTGAGGAAACTACTTTTTTACCCCTAAAATATTTTGTAGGAAAGAGTGGCTGAGACACAAAACACACCGAGCTTTGACAATTTCGAAATAATTTACGGATTAGAACCCTCAGGGCGCAAATCTTGCTCGCACATGTCCGTGTTTTTTTTACTTTATTTACTTAATTTACTTCTTGTAATTATACACAGGTTTTGTGCAAGGAGCGGAGGCTATACCAGTCATAGTAGGCGTTCCCATGACTGGATACATCAACCAGCAGGCACCCAGAGCGGGGTTCTACTTCTCCACCGCCACTACCCTCGCTGGGGCACTATTACTATTCTTTGTCGGGTTCTCCAAACGTGAACCAGAACCGCCCCCTCCGGCCCCCGCACCGACGATATCAGAGGCCTGTAGGTGCATCACTCCTCCGCTGAGGTTCGAGCCTGCCTGGTGTGCCTGCAGTGCTGGAGGTGCTACTGCCTACTGTGGCTGGCCAGGACCCAGCTGTGGAACTAGACTTCCAAAGTCTCTCTCCTACGCAGCTCCATTGAACCGAACATGTTGTTCAGCGGCTCATTACCCAGACTGCTGTCAACGGCCGATTCCTTTACGACCTTCCAGAAGTGTCCCTGAAGGTCTTGCCAATAGAGGGTCAACGTGGAGCCGTGGAGGCTCCTGTCGGTCTAATTGCAGACGTCGGGAACATCATTTGATAGAGCAGATTACTACTTCTGTATGATATTTGCTATGTACCTTCAGAAGGATTGTGAGATACTTGACTGAACTACTTATAATGGACTATGTGAAAGTGATTTTTGTGCAGTGCGTGAACAATTCGAAATGTAAATACCTGTTTCCGTAGATTTTATTAGATTAGATGATATAGCAATAAAAGGGTGTTTGTCTAAATTATTCATTCAATTTATTTTGTAGGATTTTCGGTATATGCGTGTTGTTTACCCTTTTCTGCCTGTTACAAAATTTGAAAAATTCTCGAGTGAAAATGTTTGTTTTTGGATTTATATCGTCTAAATCTTGGAGAGTTACATTATTTGAAATAAATAATCTAATAGATACTTAAATATCCTTTCCTAAATTTTGAAATACTCGTGGGACCTTGTACGTAGTTGAAATGAACATTTTATAACTGTAGATCTTTTTATCTTTGGTCTGTAAGTAAACCTACCAGTTTTTTAAACTTGGTGTGTCTTACTTTACCTTATAGGTAGTCTTTCTTAAATCATAGAATACAAGATGTTGTTAATATAAAATATACGATTTCTAACTTAACACTTAGGACTGTAAATTATCGTAATATTAAGATTCATAGAAATTACGTTTATTGCAATTTTTATTTACAATAGCTACATCTGTGTTATGAAAACGAGTCAATTTAGCAATTTGCTCCATATATTCAGAACGTTTTCGTTATGTATTGTTATCGTGTAGAAAATATTTTACTGTTTTAAAATTGTTTATATTGTAATGTTACAAAGTCTATAATATTGTTTTGTGCCAAAGTGTGATTTTACAGTTTGGAGATACGTATCTAAGTAAATAAAACTCTTTTTAGGAAATTTTTGCCTTTTATTTCTGTCTAAAAACACGCTTAGCATTTTCATTCCACAGAAAACTCAATTATTTCACCTTTTTTGTGTGAAAATAAAAATGTTCTGAAAGAAAAAACATAAGCACATTATGAATGTCAAAGCTTAATAACGATGTTACTCTCAATTTTTGTATCAAAATAGGCTACGTACGAAACACGATGACTATTCACATTTATATACCTACACATGATTTACCGACTCTACTGAGTTCAAAATAACCTCAGAAAAATCCGATTGGAACCGATTTCCATTTCAAATGAAAATGAACCCGAAATCAACCCGACTTTATTCAGTAATTTGCCTGAATTTTTACATAAAATTGGCGTATCGTAATCTCATTTCAAGCGTCACTGATAGGCATGTGATTTCACATTGGAGCACAAAATTTTGGTTTTTTAATATATTAATATTATATTAAGCTTCCAAACAGTTCACCAAAGATCGGTATAGGTTGAGTATCAGTCAACTCCAAAAATACTTAATACTAAATACTCAATAAGGAAAGTAAAAATCAGGATTCGAGAAAAGTAAAAGAATCAAGTATTATAGAAAATATTATGTTCAATAAATCCTGAAAAAAAATTTCGTTGTAAATCTAATTTTGTACTAAATTGTACACAATGTTAAGCCCGGTACTATGGTCCCAGACCTTTTTAATATTTAGGTACCTACCTACATTATAGGTACTTGTTTTACACAATAGCTTACCAAAATAGAACGAGTTATTTCCCTTTCAAAACCGAACGAAGCAATGAAAACAACACATTGAATGGCACGCTGGAAAATGTCTTTTAGGATATAGGTTTATTTTAGAATAAACATATATTTAGAATAAAAATTACCTGCACCACTCCGCACCGGTGTACAGTCGTAATTTTGCTAAAATGATACCAAGCCACGATTATTTCAATTCTATTAACATATTATTTAATCGTTTTTTCGATCTCAAACGACACTAAAAGAATTCTCACGAAGGTGTAAACGTAATTTCAATATAAATTTATTAAAATAAGAAGATTCCTGGAGTAGGTACCTGTATTGTGTAGAATGATTGCATATCGGTGAGAATATAAAATCGTAAATTCAAAAGTTCAAACAGAATCTATAACTCATCTTTATATTTGCGACTTTATTTTAATGTCTTTATACCATTTGGTATTCAAAAAGGGTTGCCATCCATCATAGGTGGTCATAATTATTACAAACGCCGTCCTGCCGGACTCGTGCACCGAATATTTAGCGGATCAAGGATTATGGTAATGTTACAGGCTTTCACGGGTGACGCATCTAGAATTACCTGAAAAGCGTAAAGCTTTGAAATCATCTTTGAAGTGTTTTTCGAAGTTTGCTTTGAAGTGGCGGGTCACATCACAACACAAAAATATCTCCTTGACTAGAACATAATGTACCTAACATTTAAGGTTTCAGTGACATTGAGTTGATGTGTTCTATTCAACTTTTCCTCTTTGGAAGAAGTCTACGTCCCCCTAATGGGTGGCTACAGGCTATAATTGAGAATGTTATGCTTATATTGGTAGTGATTCTGTGCAGGAATATCTAAATTTAAAGTTCGCTTAAATTATCACGTGCCCTTTTTATAATAGACTAAAATAAAAGGGACCGCGACAATTTTAACGCTGTTTAGATTTAGAGAATGATGCATATAATCTAGCAAAGTACATATAACCCATGATTTTGACTGACTATGGTCATGGATATTCCATAAGATATTTGCCTTGTCAAAAGTACACTAAACCGACGCGAATTTATGATGAATGTAAAGAGAGTGAATGTAGTAAAAGAGGTATGTCAAGATCGTAGCAAATGGAAATCCGTGGTCTCTGCCTACCCCTCCGGCAAACAAGTGTGATTTTATGTATGTATGTATTTGCCTTGTCATTAAAAACCCGTAAACCGTATTGTCTAGTTGTCTAGGTATCATTAGCATTTGAGTTTGCATACAAAAGCACACAATAAATATTAGTACAAACAAAAGTTGACTTCGTATTTGCATGCAAAGATGTTCCAGAACACTTTGGAAATACACGACAGTACTTTCAGTTAGTTATTCAAATTGCAGTCTCCACGCAATGTAATGGTAACAATGAAAATCACCATACCAACGTAAGTATTTACTAAAATAGCAGCAATAAAATGTTTTATTCATGATTATGGATGGTAAGTACCATTTTTGAGTAGTTACCGGCATAAAAGTGATTAACACTAATTATTAAAGTACTCAAAAAAAAATTAGGAATTCAATTCCTGACTAATTGACTGTCTTGCTGACCCTAGACCCTAGTTTCCTTGAGACTTGACATTTTGAATTGTGGTTCCTTTTAGCTAAACTAAAGATATTTATGAGATACTATCAATCAAAATATGTGAGTTAGGTCTTCCGATTCCCGCAAAATCAGTGTTCGCTATCTCAAGAAGTGTTGATAAGCTGTAATGAGCAAAAAACAATAAAATTTGAATGTCGCGTCGCTTTGATAACGTGAAATGGGGCATCATTGTTCAGCAAAAGTTTTTATATTGAATGTCGCTAATAGTTTCGAACACGTCGTGTTTTCGCATGGTCAATGTTACACGCTAGTGACTGTTTCTCGTAGGTACTTCGTTAGCATCGACACGGCCATAATGTTGCCTCAATTTACATATGGGCTTATTGCCTTAGTTAAATTTGCAACCGCTGGTAAAACAATTTTCACATTAAAGCGACCGTGTTACTTCACCACGTTGGAGCGTTTAGGTGTTACAACGCAATAAAGGACTCACATTTTATAAATTTCGTTTAGCATTTTCATACCTACGACAACCGCATCCGTTTAATCCCTGTTATCTGATAAAGTTCATCGGGTTTTGCCAATTTCCGTTTCTAGTTTCAAATAAAAAAGTACGCCCAACTAAATGAATGCGCTATCGCATTCTGGAAGTCTTTGCAGTAGACTTCCAGAATGCGATAGCGCATTCATTTAGTGACTTTTGAGTCTACAACCGTGGTGGGTCCGGCCTAAAAATAGACTTCTCCGTCTTCTCCCATAGATGCAGTAAAAACCATACTAAAGGATTATTCCAGGGGATGATGAACAGCATCCACCTGAGTACTTAAAACCAATACTGCAATCATCAACCCGTCTACTAAGCGTGGTGATTATGGCAAATACTTCCATTGCATTGGACGTCTACAGGCTGGTGATGATGATGAGTCTACGTCTGCACTTTGGGTTTCAGAAGAAAACGTTCAGATATGTAATTTTTTCAAATTTGCCACCAAACAGAATCTTTTTAAATTTAGATTTAGTCATAGATAAAACATCTCGCAAGAATGTCTATATAAGCTTGCAACTCATCAATGGCTGATATGTTAGACACCCAACCAAAGTAGATCTTGATTATACAGGCCCAAATACGCAGTGAATCTTTATAACCTTTGCTTTCGTTTACCAAACTAATTTATCAAGATGCTAAAACTTTTACCATTCCTACCGCGGAGCACCGAATAACGCAAGCTGGGTAAGTTAATAAGGTAGAGTTGGTAAGGTGTACTCGAAAGAGTTGGTTCAAGGTACATTACAGAGAAACACAGAACGGAGCATGGAAAGGAGCAAGGTCAGATAAAATACAAGGTATTTTGCTGAAGTACACCATAGTACGTCGTCGACGTTTTTCTCCTGCATTTCTATGGTCTTCTATGAACTCTGAACGGTAGTACGTTTACTCTTATTATGAACTGTTTTGAAGTGGAACTATATTCACAATATTCACATTAGCAAATAAATAATTATTAGGCATTGGGTAAATATTTAGGTAAATAATTAGGTTTTGTTTTTTATAAGGTTCAATTATTTGACATCTGATTTTTATTTGATTTATGCTGAATATATTATTATTATTATATTTTTTTTATTATCTTGATTAAATTTCAATAAAATATTTTTATTTTATTTTATTTTGTATTTATTTCACAAAATCCACAGCTCTTAAATTGTACATGCTAAATCTAACTCACTTAACTTAAAGCCAATAACGGATTTACATTTTTTAGCAATACGACTGTCACTAGATGACTTAACTTATACAAAACCATTAAAAAGGTACGTGCGGTGTGTTGTGTTGTGTGAAAGTATGATACTTATATCTGTGTAAACATAAAAATTTAATGAAATATAAATAAATAAATAAAAATTATTTTTGAATAATATATATTAAATACTATAAAGCACGTTAACATATATTTAAATATTTATATACACCATACAATATGGATACTTGGACTCATTGAGTCAAAGTCAAAGTCAAAGTCAAAGTCAAAAAGAACTTTATTCATTGAAATCACAAGGATCATTTTGAATCGTCTTATATAAAATTAAATTACTCCTGTTCCAACGCGACCAAGCCTAGAAGAATCAGGCAACAAACTCGGCTTGGCTTACATAAATGGTCCGTCTTACCACTAGGTGAGAAGCGCCTGTGTGGTGCCTCGGAGCAAGGAGTTGCTGATAAATAAATAAATGAGAACTTAAAAACCTTAGGAAGGTAGTCAAAAGTAAATAAACATCAGCAAAAATATGCAAGACAGCACACGCTACGCTTGTTATACTTATAAATAATAATCTAATACAAACATGTAAATAGGTAAGTACAGATATTGCAAATTTCCATTTTAGCAGTCGAGGGGCAGAGCGACATCAGGCCACGCGGCTTTATCATTAATATAGTCATCAAGAGTGTAATACGCTTTTTTAATTAGATTCATCTTTATGTAGGATTTAAATCTTCGAATAGGAAGTTTAAATGCACCTTCTGGAAGTTTATTATAGAACCGTACAGAATTCCCCATAAAAGACCCACTTACTTTCTTTAATCGAAATTTTGGTATATTTAGTTTGTGTTTATTTCTCGTGTTAATACCATGCACGTCACTTTTTATCATAAAACTATCCAAGTGTTTATGTGTATGTAATAATATTTCATAGATATATTGCGATATTACTGTAAGAATATTAATTTCTTTGAAACGCTCTCTCAAGGAGTCACGCGACTTCATTTTATAAATGGCACGTATTGCCCGTTTTTGCAAGACAAAAATAGCTTGGATATCTGCTGCTTTACCCCACAGTATGATACCATATGACATAACACTATGGAAGTAGCTAAAATAAACAAGCCTAGCTGTAGCTTCATCAGTAAGCTGCCTTATTATACGAACTGCATATGCAGCGGAACTAAGTCTACCAGCAAGAGCCACAATTTGTGGTGCCCACTGCAAGCCCGCATCAATATTAAGCCCTAAGAAAATGGTAGACTTGACAAGATCAAGTGTCTCCCCATTTATTTTAATATTAGTTGGATAATGTTTTACATTTGGCAATGTGAATTTGATGCATTTAGTTTTTTTAGCATTAAGCAAAAGATTATTAACTGTGAACCACTCAAGAACACGCGATAGTGAATCATTTACATCATCGTAATTAGATTTAGATCTATCAACTTTGAAAATCAAAGAAGTATCGTCAGCAAACAGAACTATGTCACATATGTCTTTCACAAAAAACGGGAGATCGTTAATGTAAACTAGGAATAAAAATGGGCCTAGTATTGAACCCTGTGGCACCCCCATGACAATAGTCGATCCTGAAGACCTTTCACCACCAACATCAACTTTTTGGACTCTATTGGATAAGTAAGAATTTACAAGATTAATTGCCTGATTTTGTATGCCATAATGTTTTAACTTGGAAATTAAAGTATCATGCCTCACGCAGTCAAAAGCTTTGGACAGGTCGCAGAAAACTCCGATCGCGTCCTGCGAGTTCTCCCATGCTTCAAATATGTGTTCTAAGAGCATGGTACCAGCATCGGCTGTCGAACGACCCTTAGTAAATCCAAATTGATGACTATGAAGAAGTCCGTGGAGGTTGAAGTGTGACAATAACTGAGTAAGAATAAGTTTCTCAAAGATTTTACTTAACGCAGGCAATATAGAAATTGGCCTATAATTACCTGGATCTTTTTCATTACCAGACTTGAACAAAGGAATTAATTTACTATGTTTCATAAGATCAGGAAAGACTCCCTCGTCAACAACTGAGTCTTCTAGTATTTAATAATTGATTATTATTTCATCTCATCATCATCGTTACCGCCTGTTTATGTCCACTGCTGGAAAAGGCCTCCCCCATTGAATACTTACAGTGGGGGTATTTGCCTTAATCACCACGTTTGGCAGGCGGATTGGTAATCGCAGTTTGGTGTTAAATACAGGTGGATGCTGCTGGCCATCCCCAGCAAATTTAATCCAGCCAGTGTAATCCCTAAGTAAGATTTTAACCACATCCACGGGAGAAGGAGGGGTCCATTCATAGGCAAGAAAAATAACCACCAAATAGGGAAAGCACAACTACCATACTATTTGTTACCTGTCTGATATGTACCTACCCATGTTTGTAATGAAATAAACTATAATGATTATGATAAGTTGAGTTATTATCTTGAGTTCTGCAGCCATCTGTTGTCTCATACTCAAAAAAAAAATATCCTGTGAGTGTTTATGTAGATTAGTCATATTTTCTTTTCTTTTCTTTTATCAGGGCATATTATAGTCTTATTACTATTTATTAGTGTATTATATAAAAGTAGGTATATTATGTATTCGAGTTTAAAGTAAAAGTTGTATTTTAATATTCTTTCATTGTTATTATTTTTACTCTGTGCACCGCCGTTTCGTTACTGCTTCGCTCGTTACTGTCCATCCAAAGGTTGCCTGGAAGAAATCGCTCTCAGCGATAAGGCCGCCCATTGTACTGCTAATTTTAATAAATCCTGTTATGTTTTCCTGGTGTACAATAAAGTGTTAATCTATCTATCTATCTATCTACTCATCCCGTCTAACAATAATTTAAAAGTCACTTTACACGAATATCAACACTCGCCTAAGTATCCCATCCATTTGTTTTTTATTTACATACCTTGAAACCACCCACAGTACCATTATGTTTCTTTGTAGTAATTACCGCGAATAACGCAGAGTGCATACTTTGTCAACAACTTAATTCGCTTCGTCGTAATTAAAGCGCTTTTCAATTAAGCAACGACGTCGAATAACGTTGTATTTATTTGACAAGAGTTCGCACGTACAATGAACGTTCCTGTGAAGTTGATTATTCTCGTCAATCTTTGGTAACTTGGGTCTGAAATAGGAAAATAATGCGGTATAGAATCAATATGCGATATGCAGGATGGATAACCGCAGGAAAATTGCCTAGGGTCATATCCAAATGTTTGCGTAGCATTGTTTTATCGAAGTAGAGTAAATCGTGGCAGAGTAATTCTATGAAGAGTATTTCTCAGTCACCTCGATTCGAAATAGAGTGATTGGTGATGGCGAATATTCGAGGTATCATTATTCGTGATGGCGTAGCACAAGCCGTAGATGCGCTACGAAAACATTGGGCGTTCAAAGTGTTACAATGTCACAAAGTCAAATTCAAAAATACTTTTGAATTTGACTTTGTGACAGTTGTATTCATTGAAATCTCATGTATAATTTTAAACTATCTTATAAATTAAAATTACTCCTGCTCCAACGCGACCAAACCTATAAAAATTAAGGCAACAAACACGCGGCTTGGCTTGATTTGATGATCCTTCTTGCTACTACGTGGGAAGTGCCTGGATACCTCAAGGACAAGGAAAAGCTGATACATCGAAAAACAAAATTTAAAAACCTTTGTAGTAAAAAGTAAAATGGAAAAAGAATCAGCAAAAGTTCATAAGACTGCACACAGTGCACACGCTACGCTTTATATACCTATTTGTAAATAATGCATGTATAAAACTTTTAATTTTAGCAGTTGAGGGGCGAAGCGACGTCCTGACGTAGCGTTACCATTAATATAGTCATCTAGCGTGTAATACACTTTTTTAATTAGATTATTCTTTATGTAGGATTAAATCTTCGAATAGGCAGTTTAGATACACTTTCTAGAAGTTTAATATAGAAACGTACAGAACGTGTATCCTTGCCCTTGGGGAATAGATAAATCGTTTCCAATAATAAAGGCTAGTTTTTAGCAAACACGATAAGAATTGTCCGCTCGCCCC
Organism: Epirrita christyi; assembly: GCA_951392215.1. NCBI lineage: Eukaryota > Metazoa > Arthropoda > Insecta > Lepidoptera > Geometridae > Epirrita > Epirrita christyi. Next base: position 8,269,966 of record OX595850.1, read on the forward strand.
CAAGCGGTATTTTCGTGCTGGATAAGTATTTTGTTTTAATCGATTGTAGGCTCCATTAAATGCATTCGAATTTCAAACCATACATGGCGCACATGTTTCTTCGCCCTTGGAAACAGATAAATCTATTTTCCAATAATGAGGGGGATGGTTTTGCCTAATTAGTAATTGAACGCAGTGGGAATTATCCACGCGGACCCGAGTGGCATTTGACGATTCAAACGATCCGTGATTCGTGCTTCATAAATATGTATTAGTTCTAACAGATTGTATTTATTCAGTGCCTATTTGTAAGATAATGTCGGGTTAGTTCTTCATTATTAAACTGCTATAGCACCTATAAAAAAAACTAAATTCAGATTAGGTATGTATAATATACATTTATATCGGAAATTTGTTAAATTAGGGTCATGACAAATTTTACACCAATTTTTCGATAAAGTACATTTAATAAATTAAAATGACACATTCACAGGTGCCTGCATAAATTATGAAATGTTAAAACATTTTCAGTCGCATTTAGGCTAACACATATAATTTATACTACGAAGACCGTTGGCCCCATATGCGCTTTCCGTTATTCATCATGCTCGGCGGAGCTATTTTAACCACCACACATTTTCAGGCGCAGATTACGGGAAGTCTGTAAGTACCTCTACGGCAAAACATATAATCACGACACAAGTTCGGAGACGTTTCTCTGAGTACATTCATAATGAGACATGACATGGATTTTAATGAGTATGTGGTTGTTAAGTAATTTAAGTAGATTTTCGGCATATTATTTTTATGATAAATGTTTTTTTTTTTTAATACGCGTCATGGAATACACAAGCTGGCTGGCTGCAAGAAATACACAATACAAACACACACACACACTCAATACTGATACTTTAATTGTTTCCGTGAACAATAATTCATCGACGCCGACATCGATCTCGATCTGGGAAAGTATTATGATTTACGTGACACGGAGAAAAACTATTTTGTTTCATATAATATGTAAATAATTACATATATTTGTAACTATTAGCGCCAGCATCACGTAGTATTTAATTTGCCTTTGTCAAGCAACATTAATTGCATACCACCGCATATACCTCATCCATGCGACATTTATAATGTGTTTAGTCCATCGGTGGATGGAGGCGGCTCAATACCGTTCGTCGTGGCATTCTAGGCGGAGCCTATGCTAGCAGTGGACTTATACAGGCTGATGATGATGATACACCTCATTTTATAACAAATAGGCAATAGGTATCGACAACAGTGATCGCGAACTAAAAAAAAAACACAGTTCTTTGATATTCGCAGACTTAAATTAAGATTACTAGACGTTAAAATCATTTTTTTCTATAAATAGTTGATGCTATAACGTCTTAACCAGTGGACTGGAAATTGCTTTGCGAATTTACAATGTCTAGACGCTAATGGGTCTGAATAAAATTAGCCTTAAATGTGTACGATTCGATGTCTATTTTGTGGCGTCTGATGTGTAAGTTTTCTAGGTACGCAGTAGTGAAAATAAATTCTGGCATTGTTAGAAGCGTTGTAAAGTTTTTATTGAATAATACTAGACTAGTTAGATAGGTAGTTGACTGTTGTCGGTCATAATCTTGGTTCATCTTTTAATTATTTCTAACGTAACATGAAATTACACCCAACTATCGCATACAAAGTCTTGACCCCATACTAGAATTCCCTGTATCGTGGGTATCAGGAACTACGAGTATTATGGTACCACAAAACCAAGACTTGGAACAAATATTTACAGATCATTCAAACATCTGTCCCGCAGTGGGAATCGAACCCGCACCTCTTGCGTCTCAGCCGGCTACTCGTCCGCCAAGCCAGTGCCACTAAGGTCATCACGTCCACTGAGTATGTCCCACCGGTAGCCCTTGGTTACAAATTAAAAGCAACAAAGTGAAAGGTTTTCCTGCTAGTAGTAGAGCTTTTTGTGAAAGAGTTCGTCCGGAGAAGTTTTTACTACCACCTATTTCTGCCGCCAAGCAATAGTGTTCGCAATACTGTATTCCGTTTTAAAGGTATGGGTGCCGGTGAAATTACAGGTACATACAACTCATACGTCTCAGGATAACGAGCGCAGTGCAATGCCAAGTAGGATGGGTCTTTGAAGGTATTGCATTTGTTTTGATGGTGTTACAGCTTAATATCAGGAGGCCAATTCTCGCGCTAATATAGATATAATGGAGATAATATGGAGGTGTTCAGGTCTAGAATCTATAGTCATTTCCTCAGCAAGATGGAATAAAGAGCAATTTATTTATTTATTTTTATTTAAGTATGTTTACTTTTCTATCTGAATATATTATATATTATTTTTATGTATTTATAATATATTAGTTTATTTAATATCTTAGGCATTATTAGTAGGGACTTAGTTAATTAATATTAGTTATTGAACTTTTTTTATTTTCTGTATAATTATCACTATTCTCTTTCTGTGCACTACCGACGCCTATTTTTGTCCACAATACACCAAGGTTATCTGGAAGAGAATGCTTCTTAGCATTAAGTTCGCCTTTGTACTTCTTTTTTTTTATGTGCAATAAAGAATTTTCTATCTATCTATCTATCTATATAATGTCGAAGTCGACATTTTCATACAAGATCTGTCAAAACTGACAGCTATTTGTATGCAATTGTCAAATTCGAGACTTATTCGAGAATTAGCTCCCTAGGCCTGCAGTCGCGACATAGATAGCGATCGCATAGCGACCGATTTCGGTCGCTAAGTCTTATCGATCACATTTTAACGATTTTTGTTAGTCTCTACCATCGGAACCATCGATTTTTATCAGAATCGTACCGAAAACTACCGTAAATTTTACGATTTCTACGAATGTCATTGCGAGTAATTTAGGGGCATTTGGGGAGACACGAGCCAGTCCTATCAATATTCAAATAAAAAAATAGGTACATAGGAAACACGATATATTTAAGCTACTGCACTGTTACTGAAACAATATGTGTTATTAAAAGTGCACAATGAGTGCACGTGCTCAGTTTCACAGTGAGCTCAAACTTCCGGTGGACACGAACACGCTCCCGTATTGCTCGTAAACGGCCTTTTTTGCACCTTCTAGGGATGACCGCGGGTAATTTCTCAATTCACCGGTTCTCTACTATAAAATACAGGCTTTTTCGGGCGTGGAAAATTGAAACAGGCATATTTAGTTGATTTTGCACGCTGTGTTTTATTGCCCATTTTTTATTTTAAATATTACGGGTTTCTTCACTACGGGTAATATAAGGGCACTTAACAACCCTAAGCTTATCGCTAAAATGTTTTATTACTCTTCTGCGTGGTATTAGCGTTAAATTTACGATAAGCGCCATCGTAAAAGACAACGCCATCGATATACTACTACCACATAAAATTCAAATATAATAAAATGTTTTTCTTACGCCCAAACCTTACAGATTATTTTCAATCTGCGCACGAAGGTGCGTAAAGTTTTTATTATACCCAGTAGGAAAGTAATTTCAGCACAGTCAAATTAATTACACGCTGGTTTTTAGAACAATGTGGACCCTATTAGCTCTGATGAGCTATTAGCTATGCTCGGAGTTTTTATGTGATAGAATTCGAAACGAAGAAATCCATAGAAGAACCAAGATCACCGAGATAGCTCTTAGAGTTAGCAAGTTGAAGTGGCAATTGGCAAGTCATATAACTCGCAGAACATACAACTGTTGGATAATGAAGGTTCTCGAGTCGTGATCACAAACTTGATGACACAGTAGAGGAAGGCACTCCACTCGATGTACTAAAGACATGCGGTAAATGGAGGTGGGTCAAGACCGTTTGTCTTGGCATTCTAGGGGGGATCTATGTCCAGCAGTGGACTTCTACAGGCTGATGATAACGGTGATGAGGCCCTATCATCTAGACAGTTTTCAGTTTACCTAATGCCATGTTCTACACACTAAAAAAACCAACGATCTCAAAGGACTTTCTCATTCATCCAACAAGTGGAGAATATCAGCAGTCGTCCTTGAAAACTAATAATAAATTGAGAAGCTTTTACAAGTTTTCAGATCATCAGCCGAAAGAACTACTGCTGATCATATGCCAAGGAATGCCACAACAAACGGTCTTGAGCCGCCTGCAGCCACCTTCCACGACTGCCACAGTGTCATCGGTCCAACCTTTATTCCACCACCAACGGTTATTAGTGTTGCTAGCTAGCCATGCTGGCTATATGGCCAGTTCACAAGTTTTCAGATATCATAGAGCATACAAACATGCTTTCTGAAGCAATCGCAACATTATCGTTCAAATATATTCAACAAATATGTCACTCCCGTGTCTCACAACATAAACGAGTACACTCAATAATAAATATGATTCACAGGAAATTGAGATTGGTCCAATAACACGAACGATTCGCATCAAAGCGTGGAAAGTGCGAATAGGTGCCGGGGGAGTGAGTCTATAGCTCAATAAACGAGTTGTGCCAGGTGAATGAGCTCTATCCCATGACGGTTCTTTAACCGAAGCCTTTCAGCATATCTTACTTTTGGATTCATACCGCTCTTTGTAGGGCTTTAATCGGATTTATAGCTTTTGGAATGGAATTGCAAACAGGTATATGATCTCTTTCTGTGTTTTTCTTCAGAAAATCATGCTATTGGAAATCAAACAGTGATAGTTATTTTTTTTTTATATCTCTGCAGATATCTTACTTGTGCTAGGTGTAATGTCTGATTATTTAATGTTTTAGGTAAAACAAGATTGAAACCGACCTATTTTTGATACCATTTTGCAAACAACGTATAACTGGGGCTCTAAAAATATAAATTAATTTGAGGTGAAGGTAGCCGTTTTCGTAAGCTCATCATAATTCCAGGTTCGCTCGTAACTAGACCGATCGAATAATCGATCTAAAATATCTAATAAGGATTCAAAGGTAAGAGCCAATTTCAACATACTGTGTAAGTTAGTAAAAGTCTTTCTTTTTTTTTTGTAATTAAATCTGACCATTGGTCAATGTGACAGATAATCTTAAAACATTAGTTAGACTAAACAGTTGTTTAATCGCCTGTTATTTGTTGGTGAAATCAAACCTAAGTCTGAAAATAATGTAGATGTCTTTTGTTTTACACAGCCATGCTTTCTTGCATCATTGAAAAACTCAAGCTTTAGATAGATAGACAGATTATAACTTTATTGTACACCATAAACAAAAAACAAAAAAAAAAAATAAGGATACAAAGTTTCAAATCAGAGGTACAATGGGCGGGTTATGATTCTTTTTTTAGTTTACAATCATTTTTATGTAGTAGAAAAGTTTTTATTCAAATAACATAACACTTTACCCCCAACATCATGCAAACATTTGTCCCACAGCGGGAATCGTAGCTCTTGCGTCTCAGCCGGCTACTCGTCCGCCACGCCACGGAGCTCGTAAAGTTAAGAAAAAAAGGCCTATATAAGAAAGTTTACCTATGTCGTAAAAGACAAGGCCAAAGAAAAGTAAATTCCACACGATCGTTATATATTGTTTAGCAACCTAGATCTTATGGTCGCATTCACCCAATTATCAGCAAATTGATTACAGCTACACCGCAGCAATTAACAGCCTGAAATCGAAAGCCCACACATGCCCACGTACTAACGCAGTTGACCTATATGATACTACCTATACCTTTGGTATAGATTATCGAACATAGTAGATACGTACAAAATGAATTGAGTGACAAGAAATTAGTGTTTAAACTCCGAACAACCATTTTATTTCAATTTACGCTTGCTGAATGTTGTACAGAAAAATTGGGACAATGAAAAAGGTCTCGCTGTGATTAATCATGGCTCAAAGGAAAAAAACTGAGAGATGCTACAGTTTTAGCGTTGAAATTTGAAAAACGGAGTTTCTACTTTCTTGAGTTGAAGTGTTTTGTAACGGACAAGCAATCATTCCTTTTTTTTTTAGCAAAATTAAATGAATGCAATGTAAAATTTATAAGGCTCCAAGGGTACATACATTTCTATCACACACTTTAAGTGTCGTGAGCGACGCTAATTTGATATGACATAGCACCTCCACACAATAATCTATCATGGGGTTATTTGTCTTCTTTTTCCTCATAATCTTTGCTCTTGTAATGGAGAGAATGACTAGACATTTTGCTAGGTATTTCCGAAAAGATTAGTATCATTGTAATGACCTTATTGGTAGATATATTACTCCTTTTATCGCAGCAGTTTTTTGATTTTTCATTTGAAACTTTTAAATAAAACTACAATATTTTATCGTTTTGAAAGTAAAGCCGCTGCAAAACTGCTGCAGTTTCTTATACAAATCATGTTACTCTCAAAAAATTACTTACAAACTATATAACTCTTCTATAATAAAGTCTGTACTATGAGTTCTCAATTTATTCTTTTTAGTATTTATTTTTAAATGCTATGGTACATTTCTTACCAGAATCAGGTGTTATAACATGAAGTCGTGTTCGTTCTGTACTTTTAAAAACAGTTTTGATTTATTCACATGACTTGCAAATTGATAAACCAGTCCAGAATTACCTCCAATATAAGTAATTATTAAGTATACCTGAGACAAATCACGTAGTCTGTTGTTATCTAAGTTCTTACGTGTTGGGAATTTTCTAAGCCAAGCAAACAGAGGACAACCTGCTACGGGGCATTACGTGACAGTATTCCAGAATATTCAGTTTAAGTTTATCTTAAACTTATAGAAAGGAGCCCCTTGGATTCCGTTATATTCCAAGTATTTAATATCAACGCAATAACCTAGGAGACTTTATCAAAGTACCTTATACTTTAATGAAGTCTCTTAGAAGATTTTTTTTAAGAAATAAAATACTAACTGCATTCTCATAATTATAAAAAGTAAAAAAAGTGGTTCTTAAAAAAATATCTAGAAATGGTTGACCATTTCAAAGTCCTCGCATCAAGATCCTACAAAGCTACTTCATCTCCGTAGTAACTTTGCAAAAGGAACTCAAAAGGAACGCTCTTCAGCCCCGTAAAGACAATTAAAACCGTCTTACGTTTCCCTAAGATTTTATTTCTATGCCGGAAAGAAATTATTTCGAGCGAGCCTGGATCAAGTGGGATTGCCCACACACACAGGGACCAGTTCTGGCGAGCACGAAAGATGTCGCATGAGTCGAAGAATTTGACAATCTTTTTCAAAGAATATGTGTAGTTGAAGTGCGAAATCTTTCCCGGCTTGCCAGCTCGTGTTTATATAGTGAATTTTGCTTTCATAGTTTTTTCTCTCATCGCTCATAGTCTTAGCAACTTGGAACTACGAAAGGAAAACTTATTTAACTTTCTCACAAAGAAATTATTCACCATTGTGTTAAGTTAAATCCTGGCCATTGTTTATAAGAATGTTTTCATACTACTGTCATAGTTTATCCATCTAACCTGTACTCACACGAAATTTTCATCATTGTGAAGAAAACTTAAATTTCCGTGCTAGATATGTGCGGTTTTCACGTCGTTCTTATTTATCTAACAACCGCGCGTTGTAAATGCAAAATCTTGAATGTTGACACATGTGTAATGTTTCCTTTTGGTGGAACATGGAATGAAACACGCGAGCATCATGCATAGACTGACTTTATTATCCAATACCCTCAATTCTAATATCATAGAACCTACCTACATCTACATCTCCCTTCTTTAATAAACAGAGTACTTAGGTAGTGAACGTGGAGACTAAACAATAATTTTGAAAACAGTTGCATGCACACAGTCTCAATACCTAACCTACCTATTACATCACATCTATACCTTCTCATTTTGTTTTTAGTTTAAGTAAGTAATTTTTTATATTTCATAAATAGGTATATTAGTTAGTTACATTATAATAACTTCCCAATTAAGCACATTTAATAAACAATAACGAATAAGCAAACATTGAGTAAAGATTAATTTATTAAGTAGGTATCAATTTGATACCTACCTATAGGTAGTATGAATATATTTTTCATAAACCTTTAGTTATACAATAATAATCAATTACAAGAAGAATAGGTAGACACATTCTAATAATTATTAATTATTTAATTAATTATTAATTTTATTATTATTATTTTATTTAGCTAAAATAATAAAATAAAAATTATATTATTGTTATTCTTACTTATTATTATTATTATTTTAATTAGCTAAAATAATAAAATACAGTCTGGCATAATGCCAAAGGTAAGCAAGGTTATAAAAATAGAACACCAAAATATAAGAATAAAGTTTAGGTACCTACATACATTTTTATATGTACCTATTTAACTCTTGTGACAGAGCACCCTAAATGACTTAATTTATGCGCTGGTCTGCTGGTACGCAAGTAAATTCAGGAATTTCGCCACCGATCAGGAGGTCTCACCGTCCTGCCAAAACGAGTAATATATGGATTATTAGTGTTTGGAACAGCATCGGTGGATGCGGAGTGGTGTGGCGCACCGGAGCAAGACGACTCCATGACGTCATCGTCGAAATAATACGAGTCAGTATCGACGCATTGTTGTTGCCGCAAGGGACTATCGAGAATTATCTGCCTACGATTTCGCCTGATCACCATACCTGTTGTACATAACTTCAGTGTATACGACCTTGACCCTGACAGACCAATAACAACACCATTTATCCATTTCCCGCCAACGCGTACTTTAACTTTTTCGCCTATTCTAAACGGGTTTAAATTCCTACTACCTTTGTCATGATATTGCTTTTGTTTATATTGTCGTAGTTGCAATTCCCTACTCACATCGTTTGTATTTTGTACCCTAGGTTGAAGTAGTTTTGGAGAACAAGGAACTATGCTACGAAATTTCCTACTATTCAGTAACTCTGCCGGAGAAGGCAAAGTATCACTAATAGGCGTATTCAAAAATTCAATTAATGCCAGCCTGAAATCGGAACCAACATAACTTGTCTTTTTTAGCATAGATTTTACCGTCTGGATTGCCCTTTCCACTTGGCCATTCGATTTAGGATACCTAGGTGAAGAAGTTTTATGCTCAAACTTCCAATCACAGCTAAATTCTTTAAAGTATTTACTTGAAAATTCAGGTCCATTATCCGACATGACAATATCAGGAACTCCTTGCCTACTGAAAATATTTTTTAACGTGTTTATGACGAGATCAGAAGTTAAATTATTTAACCGTTCCACTTCTAAAAACTTACTGAAGTAGTCTACTACTAGTAAGTAAGATTTTCCATTACAATGAAACAAATCAGTACCTACTTTAGACCATGCTCGCTGTGGTATCTCGTGCGGTATCAGTGGCTGTTTACTATTTTCTTTGCGATGCGTCAGGCACGCTTGACAATGTGATATCATGTCCTGTATTTGCGAGTTCATATTCGGCCAATACATAATTTCCCTAGCCCTTAATTTAGTTTTAGCTACACCGAAATGACCGATATGTATTTTTTTTAACATGTCACGACGCATGCACTTTGGTATGATAATCTTTTCACCCTTCCATACCAACCCATATACAGAGATCAATTCATCCCTACAATCCCAATACGGTTTCAACACATCCATTAAAATGTTTTTATCCATCGGCCACCCATCGTTAATGACTCTAATCAGTTCCTGCATTTCTTCATCCAACTCAGTGTATTTCTGCAATTCCATAAAATGTGAATCCGATAATGGATTACTGGCAGCTATCGCGCATACCTGCGCCCGCACGTCCAGGTCATCGCGCGGCTCGCTCTCAGTGCCACTGCTCGGCGCGACGGCGCGAGACAGAGTGTCGGCTATGTATAGATACCTACCTGGCTTATACACCAATTTAAATGTATAGGGCTGCAATCTTATCAACATTCTTTGCAATCTAGTCGGCGCTCCCGCTAAAGGCTTATTTAAAATGCTAACAAGCGGCTTGTGATCGGTCTCAATCGTTACATCATTTCTGCCATAAATATAGGTATAAAACTTTTCACAAGCAAACACACATGCATACAATTCCTTTTCAATCTGTGCATAAGCTTGTTCTGTTTTCGTCAGCGACTTAGAAGCAAAACATACTGGCAATCCATTTTGCATCAAACAAGCCCCTAGTCCATGCTTACTTGCGTCTACTGATAAGGTAACAGGTTTATCTAAAGTATAGTACTGTAAGACTGGTGGACTAGTCATGCTATGTTTTAGCTCATACAGACATTTGTCATGAACTTCATTCCAGTGCCAAGCAATGTCTTTTCTCAAAAGTTCCCGTAAAACATGTGTCTTATCGGACAAGTTAGGTATGAAACTACCTACATATGTAACGAGCCCTAAAAATCGTTCCAAATCTTTAGTGTTTTCCGGTTTAGGCATGTCAAGTATTGGTAATATGTGTGAGGTATCTGGTCGTATGCCATTCTGAGTAATTATGTGTCCTAAGTACTTAATTTCTGTTAACCCTACTTTACATTTGTCTCTATTTAATTTTACATTTATCTGCTTGCACCTTTCTAAAACTTGACGCAAACGTATATCATGCTCGACTCTTGACGAGGCATACACCAATAAATCATCGACGAATAGTTCGACACCCTGTATATCATCAAAACATTCAAATAATCTCTTATGAAATACCTCTGATGCCGACGAAATACCAAAAGGGAGCCTCAAAAATTTAAATCTCCCAAAAATAGTGTTAAACGTGCATAGGTCAGTAGACTCACTGTGTAATCTGGTCTGCCAAAACGATTGTTTACAATCTAGGGTACTAAAATACCTAGCTCCCGAGAGTTTGGAAGTTATATCATCTAAAGTGGGCAATTTAAAATGTTCGCGTTTTATGTACTTATTTAAATCTCGCGGATCCAAACAAATGCGTATCTCACCGTTGGGCTTTTTGACTACAGTCATGCTATTAACCCAGTCCGTGGGGCCTTCAACCTTCTCAATCACTCCCAGATCTAGCATCTCATCCAGCTTCCGCTTGACATCATCACGGAGCGCCACCGGCAGCTTGCGAGGCGCGTGAACCACGGGTCGTGCATCGTTCGACAACTGGATTCTGTATTCTCCAGGCAAACATCCCATTCCTTCAAAAACTTCCAAATATTCATCTAATATGCAACTTTGTATATTTTGCTTACTAATGGCTAAAATTCGCTTAACCAGGTTCATTTCCTCACACGATGTTTTGCCCAGGACCGGTGGTGAATCTACATCTACTACAATAAATTTAGCTATATAAGGTTTGTTTTTACAATGCACTTTCATATGACATTTGCCTAACACCTTTAAATTCTCGCCCGAGTAACTTATCAAACTAGTGTCTGTGGGTGAAAGATCATTCTCTTTAAGTCCCGTCTGTGACAAAAACCGATACGGTAAGACATTCACATCCGCTCCGGTGTCCAACTTGAAACGAATACTACTATTATTTATTTGTAAATCAATTAGCCAGTCATCGCTGATCCTCGCACTATTACTCAGATTACATACCTGATCTGTGGAGCCGTCCTGAACTGAATACACACGGCAGACCTTCGCAAAATGATTTAATTTATTACACTTTGCACATCTCTGCCCATACGCCGGGCACTGGAATCTTTCATGAGATCTGCCACAATAGCCACACGTATGCCCCCTTGCACGGGCCTGGCCTGCTGTGTCTCGCGAAGTAAATACGTTCAGCCGAGCCGCAAACGGCCGCGCCGCCTGCCCAGGTCGACTGACGCCGGCAGCGGCGGCGGCGGGCTGCCGGCTCGCCGCGGACGCCTGCTGTCCCGTCCAAGTCTGCTGGCGCTGCCCGCCAGCTCGGCGCGCGCCACATCGGCACCCAACACGATCGTCTCGCCGCACTAAATCCAAAGCCCAGTCATGTTCATGACTGTCACGCTCCTCCACTGCATGTATACGCGCTTCATTTTGTTCCGTTTTTACTGTAATTGCCTGAGCACGCGATATTTCAGCGACAGTACATATGTCTAACGTTTTCTTGAGTGTTAAATCAGACACCCGTAGTAATCTTTCCTTCAATACATCATCTCTCAAGCCGCATATCAACTTGTCTCTAGTGAGATCATCTTTTAGGTCTTTGAACTCGCATGACGTCGCAAGCTTATTTAACTCAAACGCATACTGATCCACGGTCTCATGTTCCTGTTGATTTCGAATAAAGAACTTGTGGCGTTCAATAGTGAGATTCTTCTGCGGAGTAAAAAAGTCGTCAAACTTCTTCAGTAACGATTCAATAGAAGTAGATGTCACTTCTGAAAATTGTTCATACACATCACGGCACTTCTCGCCAATAACGTGAAGAAGAATGCTTGTCTGGACTTCACGTTCTTTTTTATCTAATTGGCATGCTTTGTAGTAAATCATAAAAGACTTCTTCCATGTTGCCCATTCTCTGCATAAATTTCCTGACGTAACATTCGTCAAATCCTTTTCGAAGCAAAATGGCGGCGGTGGCTGTAGTACGGAGTTCATTTTTTGCAATTGATTTTTACTCTTTTCTATTGAGTTTACGCACTGTTCTACACGAACCACACAACATTTGTCTATAAAACTTCCTTTTTACAATAATTCCCCAAAACTTGGAAGCAGCTGCGCCATGTAATGTTTCCTTTTGGTGGAACATGGAATGAAACACGCGAGCATCATGCATAGACTGACTTTATTATCCAATACCCTCAATTCTAATATCATAGAACCTACCTACATCTACAACATGCACATGAGACTTTTCACCTTTATGTCTCAGGGTTGGCAGCGCGCATGTGATGCCTCTGGTGTCGCAGGCGTCCATAGGCTACGGTAGCTGCTTACCATCAGGTGGGCCGTAAGCTTGTTTGCTTACCAAGTTGTATATATATATATATATATGTATATGATATATATATGTATATGTGTATATATATATATATATAATGAAAGAATCTGAAATGAGGAGATCCTTAGATGAACCAAGATCACTGACATAGCTCTCAGAGTTAGCAAGTTGAAGTGGCAATGGGCGGGCCATATAGCTCGCAGAACTTACAGCCATGAGGAATAAAGGGGGGCGTTAAGGGGTTAAGGTTAAGGGTTAAAGGGTAAGGGTAGAGGTGACCACAAACCGGACGACGCAGTGTATTTAGGCCCACCTAAACCTTTTTTTTATTTTTTTTAAAGACGAATCTGGTATGTGGCCTACCTGATGTTAAGCGGTAACTCCAGCCCATTATAAATGCCTAAGTTGCACCTTACTTGGTATTGTACTACGCCCATCATCCTAAGACATAAAAATGAAAAATCTCATGTGCCTGTAATTTCATCACCGGCACCCATACTCTCCAAACGGAACACAGGAATGCGAGCACTACTGCTTGGCGGTAGAAATAGGTATGATGGTAGTACTTCCCCGGACGAAATCTTTTACAAGAAGCTCTACTAACTAGCATATACACATTACTACAGAACTGAAGACATTGTAAGGTAGCAGGAAGGCGGTGAATGGAGGGAGCTCAAGACCGAACTATTTTACCAGGTATTTTATCGGTACCAGGCGAGCAAAGCCGTCATTGGGTGCCAGTTCTTCGTACTTGCTTCCCATCCAATCTTCATCGCAAACACTAATTTAAAAAAGATTGAAATTGGGACAGTCCCTATCGTCCTTTTAAGATAATTGTTTACGTGATTTCTTTCGGCGCGACCCTCTGAGGCTGAGTGATCGTACGATAGGATTCAGTCGATCAGAATCAATACCTCTTTAGATGGACCCGATAAAAAATCGTTTATTATTCTAATGCAATGACGCCTCACTTCCTGTTGTGTACTTTTTTATGAGGAAACCTGTAAAAAAGAAGGAACCTAAAGCTTACAAATTTAAGCTAAGTATTAAACTAAAACTATCGTGGCGTGACATAAACATACGGTTACTAACCACTTAAACACGTGACTGCGTTGCTCGCGCTGTATTCAATCAATAAACACGTGTACAAGCTGGCATGATAGATAGATAAATAACATATTGTTGATCACCACACAAAATACTTTTACAAAAAAATAATAACTATAATGAACGGTAGTACAATGAGCGGCCTTACCACTAACAACGATCTCTGATAGGCAACCTTTGGACGGACAAAAACTATTTAACAAATAAGGATGGTGGCGTACATCTTAGTAATCAAAATAAAATTGTATTATAATGACAAGTACCTACAATAAAACAATATTGATATTAAAAGACTGAGATGGTAAGGGTATGGTATGGTTCAAATATCGGTTCAAATTGGGGATTTTGGTCAACTAAAGCTATCGAACTTCAAAACCCTACGAGTGCGTAACAGTAGAATCCGCAGCAAAGTTTGATTTCGTTCTGATCGTTTAAGTTTTCTTATTTTCTGTGGATATCGTTGTTTCTGCGTGGGTTGTGAAAGTTTTCAGATCGATTATGCAGATTGTGAAGTCGTTAGGCTATTAGGTATATGTGAGTCGAGTGGAGTGAGCGCTGACGCAGCGCTCGCCGAGAGATACTTCACAGTGGCTACCACTCCACCGGCCCTTAACTTCTAGAATCAAATAACATCTGGGGTGAGGCCTTCACACAATGACCAAGCTGACAGTTTACTGACCTGATTATTTTCTTCCAAATATGCTAGTTTTTCACTCGCAAACATAATGAGCTGAAAATTATTAGAACGCGAATTCAGATTACGTTCCGACTCCGACTATTCACCACAGTAATGAGATCATAACAATGAAATCTACGTAAATTTCGATTTGAATTCAAGTAAACAAAGCTCAGTCAGAAATTCAATTGACCTAAAAATTCTTGCGATTTCCATTAACGAGCAATCTAATGACCCGTTTACAGCAATAACCTATTTTAAATAAATCTCTCAAAGGAACCCGGAAACGGTCCACTGAACTAAACATTTCTGGGGATCAAATGTTCCTTTCAGTATTTAATCAGAAGCTTTAATTAACGTTAACACAGCCATCTTTAACGAGACATCTTGTCATTGTCAAAAGCGTATTCGATTATTCTACAACAATATAATTCTTCCTGAAACAGACAGGGAACATCTCTCAGAGTAATAAAAAACAGGATATATGAGAGACCAAAGTTGCCTCGTGGTAAAAGTAAGCACGTTTCTAGAGGAATGGGGCTGGTAATGCATTGTTATAGGCAGAGGATACCGCTTACATCAAGTGAGTTACTAAAGAAATAAACAAAAAAAACTGGTTATAGATTTCCTACAGCTCCTTCACAGTTTCTTTTGCTGTTCATATTTGTCTCTTTCTATTACTTTATTTCATTTGCGTGCTAACGTGCTGACTTCTCGGATGAAGATGTAAGTACCTAGTAGGTAAGTACTATTATCTGCTCCGATGTTCATTAGAGTCGCATTCTTTACAACAGGCACTTGTTCACGTTGAGATGACACTTGTTCATTGTGAGGCCACTCGAAGCTGCTTTGAAGATTCATTCAAATTGTTACAAGAATTTCCATATTTTGCGATCGACCGAATATTTCAGTAGAAAATAATTTTATATTAACGTCAGACTTTCTCTATTAATGTTTTTAGATATTTTGTTACGCTTTTTTCTGGTACCTAATATAAGACTAGAAACATTATTGTCGTTGTAGTGTCAAGCAAGATTAACATATTAAGTACTTTCTTACGTTTTTTTTGGACTTGGTTTTATGAAAATATGATATTTCAAACAACAATTAAGGAACCGCCACGATACCTACGTGGCGGTTCCTTAATTGTTGTTCGAAATACTTTAAAATGCAAGGAACGTAATTTTTTTTAAACTACTTGTAAAGCAAACAAGCATACGGCCCACCTGATGGAAAGTAGTTACCGTAGCCTATGGACGCCTGCAGCACCAAAGGCATCACACGCGCGCTGCCGACCCTGAGACAAAATGTTGAAAAGTCTCATGTGGCTGTAATTTCACCAACACCCGTACCCTACAAACCGAAACACAGCAATCCGAAACCGAAAGGCAGCAAGCACTACTGCTTGGCGGCAGACATAGGGTAGTAGGTACTTCCCCGGACGAACTCTTTCACAAGAAATTCTACCTCTAACAAATACAACTACTAAGTATTCTTGTGTTTGTATGAACTTACAATATTATAATTCTCATAATAAGAGTAATATTGTAATGCAGTGTCCAGTAGCACACATCTGCATTATTATCGTGCCTGCCTACGTGAATACCTATGTCTTAATGTTGTTCTCCAGCTAATTCATCAATCATCTAATTTATTGTTACATTTTAACCCGGTTAAATCAAGCGTTAACTAAATGCGTGTTTGATATAAAATCAATTATGGGACGCCTTTCGGTGTGAGCCATGATTAATGAACTTTTTATAGCGGGCCAAAGCGCTGGCCCATCGCCAAATCTATATTGACATTAACGATTTCAAGGGGCTCAATGAGCCTTTACACAGCTTTTATTTTGGCCGTGAATTTAACGATAATAATGGCACGTACGCAATGTAGAGCAACCCCTTCCCCGATGATTTGTTATTGTAAGGGTTGCTGGCAGACGGTGGATGGAAGCGAGTCGAGATCATTCGTGGTGGTGGAGGCCTGTGTCTTTCATTGGAAGTATTCCGGCTGATTGATGGTTTATGGCACGTAAGAACAGTAAAGGACGGCCGTCTAGATGGACTAAATTAAGATCGCAGGAAGTCGGTATTGTATTGGTATTGTATGAGGAATGTCTACATCCAGCAGTAGACTTCTACAGCCTGCTGATGAGGAAAAACAATAAAAGCACTGGAAGCAATCCCACTTTCTGATCACATCCCGGCCGTAGACTCGTGTGTGCGGTTCGACACTCATTAATATCAAAAATCTACATCATGCTTTCGTCCTGGTGTGTCCGGCCTAAGAGTAGACCACCACTTACCGTCCCCCATGTCTTAAAAGCCGACTAAGAAATTACACCAGAGGATGGTGAGCAGCATCCACCTGAGTTATCAACATGAATACGTGATCACCAATACGCCTTTTAAGCATGGTGATTATGGCGATTTAATTGTATCATTGTATTTAATTGGACTTGCCTTGCCCAGCAGTGGACGTGTTAAGGCTGCTGATGATGATAATGACTTCATGCTACATCTGCTTTTGCAAACAAACATTTACTATAGTACAGACTCAGCACTGAGAACGCACATAGGCTGGTAATTGTGAAAATTTACTTAAATTCAGCAATCTACAGAATCTGCACTGACTGTTGATTTTCAATAGTTCAATAACCTCCCTAGAGCCGTCCGTATTCGTATTCCGGTGGGCAACATGTACCTAGTAGACTGGTCAGTAAATAGATAACGATTGATTGACAATCAAGCTTCATCTAATTTAGAGCCAAAGTTTCAGTTAACCATGCTCGTTAACAATCGCTCGTCAAGCGTAGGCCAGGCGTGGATCCCAGCTATGGAATAATTATTTTAACGTGTATAGACCTTTGAACCTCATACCTGTTTGTATCACCATCATCAGCAGCCAAAAGAAGTCCACTGCTGGGCTTGTAGACCTCCTCCAGAGAATGACACGACAAACGGTCTCGAGCCGCTATCATACATGATCTTCCGCGACCGCCATATTATCATCGATAATGAGTGAAACGCTATATCAACATATTTTAAAATAACTTTTAATTAAAAACCGACTTCCGCCATTAAATTCGGCTATCTACATGTTTTTATTTGCTACCTTTTTGTGAAGTCGGTTAAAAAGCAAATACCTATAGAACTACAAAGCCTACAAACTTGAAATCTAGCATGAATGTTCCTTTCGGCTTCTGAGTGATCACTAAGAATGGATTTTATAAAATCCAACTCCTGAGTGGATAAAAGAGGGTGTTTATTCGTATGAAAAAATTAAAGAGCCATAAACTTATCGCCAACGCGTTACAGCACATTTTACATAGATGTTCGAATTTGGAAGCCGATACAACAGTGATAAGTTTCTCAGATGTATTATAAATGAGAGACAGCGTCTTCATGAACAAGCACGGTGAAAGGTCAATTTTTAATCAATGTGTGCGTGACGTGGTTTACGATACTTGGACTTTGCTTTTTTTGAAGTAAGAAAAAACAAAACAGTCGTCCTAATAATTCATTTGTTACTTTGTTGTAAACTATAAAAGCTGAAGGCAAGAAAAACAATTTGACTCCGGCAGTTTAATTAGCGTTGAGGTTTCTTAAAAAACAAAGAGATTTTATGCTTTATTTCCAGCCAGATCAGTATTCCGTTGAGGTTTCGTCGAGAAAGGGGCAGTACTACCTATCCATTCCTTAACGTTTCTCTGGTGCACTTTAAACGGGCGATCATGAACAATACCAGCGACTTCGACTATACTTAATTTTGGACTTGTCTATTGAAATGATGCACAAACAACCATAGATAAAGCTCGACAAAAGGAAGAGTTTTTACTGAGCACTTGATTCTTTCAGTCATCATCATCAGCAGCCTTTAGACGTCCACTGTTGGACGAGGCCTCCATAATCACCACGCCTGGCTGGCGGATTGGTGAACGCAGTATTGGTGTTGAGTACTCAGGTGGATGCTGCTGCCTATCCCCTGATGTCAGACCCCTTAGTCGACTTTTACGATATCCACGGGAAGAGATGGAGGGGTCTATTCTTAGGCCGGACACACCACGTTTTTTTTATCATCGTCATCATCAGCCTGTCGAAGTCCACTGCTGGACATAGGCCTCCCCTAAGAATGCCACGACGAACAGTCTTGAGCCGCCTCCATCCAACAACTTTTTATTTATTTTTTATACTACTTGGCAAGCAAATACCACCTGCCACCTGATGGAAAAAAGTTACAGTAGCCTATGGACGCCTGCAACACCAGAGACATCACACGCGCGCTGCCGACCCTGAGACATAAAGATGAAAAGTCTCATGTGCCTGTAATTTCACCGGCACCCGTACCCTTCAAACCGAAACACAGCAATGCGAGCACTACTGCTTGACGGCAGAAATAGGTACGGTGGTAGTACTTCCCCGGACGAACTCTTTCACAAGAAGTTCTATTACTAACAACTACTATTACTTCCTGCGACGTTTATAATGTCTTTAGTCCATCAAGTAGGGCCTTCCTCTACCACGTTGTCCGGTTTGTGGTCACCACTCGAGAAACTTATAATATTAAAGCATTTCTTATAATATTATTATAAATGTCATTGTAATAATAAACAAGTGATAAGCGGGATGAACCGAGCAGTTAGTAGGTATTATGTCACTTACCTACTTAATTGTCTCTTGAGGTCAGGAGATGTCATGAGTTCAATTGCGTTCATTGTTTAGGGAGATTTATTGTTTCCAACTGAGATAAAATCTCCTGCAGATGTAGGTATATGACAAGACGAAATTCTACATTCAGTGCGTGGTTTCAGTGATGACTTATGGCACTGAGATGTGGGCGACTATATTAGCCTCACACACAAGCTCATAGTTGCACAGCGGGCTATGAAGAGAGCTATGCTCTGTTCTGGTTGGTGATATGATCCGATATGAAGAGGTCCATTGGAGATCCATGATCACCGACAAAGCTCTCAGAATTGACTACCTCCGTAACGTAACGGACGAGTAGCTGGCTGAGACGCAATGAGGTGCGGGTTTGATTCCCGCTTCGGGACAAATGTTTGCATGATTTGCAAATATTTGTTCCGGGTCTGGGTGTTGTGGTACCATGGTACTCGTAGTTTCTGATACCCACGACACAGGGAAGCCTAGTGTGAGATCAGGACTAATGTACGTATGTGACTCATGGGTTGTTATGTTATGTAATTAGTAGATTGAAGTGGCAATGCGCAGGCCATAAAGCTCGCAAAACACAAAAAGTCACAGAAAGTCTGTGTGGACTAGGACCGCATTTACTAGGACTTGATTTTGAGGTTTTGTTAATAAAATAAATTTAAAATAAGTGTTCTCGTAAGCGTTCAACGTAATAGGTTGGTGCAAATGGGCATTAGGTATTTACAAAAGCATTAAAAGCGTATGTTTCTGCGATAAGGAAAACTGAAGTTTTTATTGCTTCCTTAATCTTCACAACAAAACGAGGAACTTTTACACATATGTGCTTCTTATCGCCAGCCAGTGTGCTAGCAATCACAAATGGTCCATTATCAGGACTTAACCGCGGCGGGGAATCCTTTGGGACCTATTCTGTATATAAAACCACAGCATTTGAGTTGGAAGCATCATTCGACTGCCAAGTGTTCAATCACATCAATAATACTCTAATAAAAACATTCAATCAATATGTTCAGTTTCAAGTTACTGATTGCCGCAGCAGCGTTGGTGTGTGTGAGCGCTCGTTACATAGTTTTGGAAGATGAGACCAGATACTACCTACTGCCTATCGAAGATCTCGAAGACCCAGAGGGTGGTGAGCTGGTGCCAGCGAGGACAGGACGCATGCGTCGGCAAATCCATGGCAGCGTCACCGGCAGTTCTGATGGAACGTCTGGAGCTAAACTGCAGATACCCCTCACCGGCGGCGATAAGAATATCCTCAGTGCTATTGGAGGTGTTGATCTCAACAATCAACTCAAAATCTCACAGTCGACTGTTGGACTTAGTCTTGAAAATGTGTAAGTATTACCTAACAACACAAACATTGATGGTAGATGAATGATGGTGTTAACGAGGCCTCCCCAATACAATGGGGAGATTTGACATAATCACTACGCTTGGCAGGTGGATTGGTGATTGCCATTATTAGTGTTACTTAACACTACAACCTATGCCCTGACACTTTGTGATCATCCTTAAAAGTTTTAGAATTTGTTTTTATTGATTTTATTTCAGCAACGGACACAGCTTGTCCCTGTCCAAATCTCAATTGCCCGGAGCTGACAGACTCACGGCTGCCGCCAATGTGAACTTGTTCAAAAATGCGAACCATAATCTGGACGCCCAAGCTTATGCAGTGCGCACGATTCCCGAATCATCCCAGTTTAATAAGTATAACACGTTCGGTGCTGGTGCTGATTATATGTACAAGTGAGTAGCTTACTACATACACATACAGCATACGCTTTTTTCCCTGAAAGGGTAGGCAAAGCCTCAAAGGGCCTCTTTTTATCGTGGTTTGCACAATCGCTGGAATATAGATTTGACGAGTGGTGAGTTCATCACTGACATTGCTTTCCACGACCAACTCAGTTAACGCTTTCATCCAATAATAACACACTCGTAAATAAGCCAGCAGCCAGGACAAATCTTATACCAACAAAAATTGCCCAACAAGTCCGGGTAATTCGATTTAAATGTCTCAATCAATAGGAAGAATTTGTAAGACAACGGAAACCAGCTACCTCAGCGATTGTGGCGCGTACTACTTGAATACAGTGCTAGTTATGAAAATACCTACACATATAGTTTTACCCTTAAGGCACAGATAATAAAATAAAATATTCTAATCGGCTTAAAAACATTTTCCAAAATCTAGTCCAGAGGCCTTACCATGTGCTTTTATAGCGATTCAGTTCAAAAACTATTCAGTACAAAATATCGGTTCCGTGATGTCCGCAACTATATTTAAAGGCACAGTAGCAGAAGGTCTACTACTAGACTACTAGGTAGACTTCTGCGATTAAAGTTATTCAATGATGACGGATGTCAACGACGAACCGATATTTTGTACTGAATAGTTTTTGAACTGAATCGCTATAAGAGCTCATGTTAAGGCCTCAGGGTCAAAAAAGTAATAGAAATCAAATATGGGGTCTAAATGGGGATCGGATATATTTAAGTGAAGCATCCATGTCCATCAGTGTCGTCTTTAAGGTCTTAGTTAGTATGTTCACATTTACTTAGCAAAATTTACTATTTTATAAGAACTATTTGTACTTAATAAGTAGAGTCAGTTCCTTCTGACTGCCAGACGCTGGGTCACTCATGAACAATTTGTTTACAGAAACAAAGTTGGCGCGGAAGTAAACGTAGCTCACACGCCACTCTTCCAGCAGACCGACTACTCGGCGGCCGGCAAGCTGAACCTGTTCCGTGGTAATGACATGTCTTTGGATTTTAAAGCAGGACTCGCCAGGTCGGTCTCACCGTCCATACCCAAGAGCTCCTGGGAACCCATGTCTAAATTCTCTTTCACGAAATGGTTCTAAAAATGCTATAGCTTTAAGTGTATCTAATACCAATGTGAACACAGTCTAGTTAGTTTTGAATTGTAAATAAATCAAAATGAATATTAATACACAATAGTTAATTTTCTTTAATTTTAAACATTCTGGCGACGCCTAAGTAAAGTCTTTTTTAGGATTCTGTTTTTCAACTAGAAATAACGGGATCCTTACAGGACCACTTTGTTGTCCGTCTGTCTGTCTGTCTGTCTGTCAAGACCCTTTTTCTCAGGAATGGCTAATTAAGGTATCAAATTAAAACCAAATTTAAAAATCTGTAATCGTATGGTGCCGTAAAAAATAAAGGTTCTTACTCAATGCATTAAAAATATGTGGCAATAAATGCCTATTTTTTCTATAGAAATCGCATAAATGAAAATCCTCTAAAGTTCTTCTAATGACCTCACAATTCTGAAATTCGGAGTGGTAGGTGTTTTGACACAAATAAAGGATAACTTTTCATTTAAAAAATCGACTTCCGCCTTAGTATTCGACTAAATATTTGGATCAAAAAAAATTATGAAAGAATCATAGTGGTGAAAGGATTATGATACTTTTTGAACGCAAATGCTTGGTTTGTTGCTGAAAATATCAAAATTGCCATATGTATGCCTACAAAATTTGTGGAGTCCCCTCAATTCCTCATGGATCCCATCATCAGAACTGGATTTTGAAAAAAATGGGACCAATCTGGAAGTATATCTATTCAAATAAAAAAAGAATTTTCCAATTGGGAAGTCGGTTAAAAAAGTCTAAAATTGAGGAATATCAACTTTTTTTAACACTAAGATGGCATGGTAAAGTTTGTAGGATAAAGTGGCTTAAACTCTTAATAGGCTCTTACGATTTTGAATTAATTTACGGAGCTGTCATGAGTCTCACTCCCACTTGACCGGTTTTTTGTGTAGGGGTGCAACAAGAAATTATTCCTGAAAACAACCCCTGAGTGGAGTGCAGTGGGTAAATGAAGTTTCTATGGGAAACCCTTTCTTTACGCAGACGAGTCGCAGACAATACCTATACCTACGAAAGCAGTCCGTATGGGTCAAATGTACGTCGTACCATTGTCGACAAACCTCTAGTATTAGATACGATAAGATATACAAAATAAAGATCCAGACGCTACTTTGCAACAATTGGCAACAGTCGCTGGTCAATACTTGCTCCATAAATTGCCCGTGTATGTGCATCTTTACCTTTTCGATCTATGAGATATCGATGGTCCGGATTCGTCCCCCGAGGTGTCACGAATAGTGACAATTTGCCTACCTATGAATAAAGGAGGTGAAAGCCTCCTAAATAATTGATGATATTGAATAAGATATCGAGCTCAAATGACACAAAGCACTTTCAATAAAAGTGGATGATGTCTTTCTTTTCAGCAATTCTATTGATTTTATCATCCATAGGTTTCTTCTACAATTTTATACAGATGACGATTGAAAGATGAGAAAAAGACTTGCTTACAACTGACAATGGAGCAGCACACCACAGAAGGGGTGGTCCATGTATAGTCATGATCATCATCATAATCAACAGCCTGTTTACGTACACTGCTGGACGAGGCCACCCCCATAATCACTACTCTTGGCAGGCGGATTGATGATCGCACTTTGGTGTTAAGTACTCAGGGGGATTCTCCTGCCCAGCCCCTAATACATCCACAGGAGGAGAAGGAGGGGTATATTCTTAGGCCGGACACATAATATCTATTACTATAGCATGTGCCGTAGTGTATCATGCCTAAAAAGGTCTAACTACTATAGCATATTATACTTTAGTAATTAGGCCTTTTTCAGACCCAACTAGAACTTTCCGTTTACCGTGGTTCACGTGTGGCTCTACTTTATTTTTAATTTAAAAACTACAAGTCAAAGATTTATAAAATATTAAGGATAATAGTTGGATAAGACATGGTACAACACTGGTTTTATATTTATTAAACAATTAACGAAAAAAACTTAAAGAGCGTAATTCAGTTGAAAACTTCAACCAAGAGTAGGTCCAGGTCAGGACATTGATTCTCTAAAACCACCTCAGAACAAAACATTTAGCTTATTACCCAATAACTTTCACTATAGATATTGTATCCATTGTAAATCTTAGCGTCCTTGTCACACATCAAAAGCAGAACTCCTTAATACTTTAGATACGGAGAACGGCTGCCTCAATAATATGGTGGATGAGGATACGGGCTTACCGAAACCCCTAACTTAGACCAAACGGATTAGCAGCTCATTCACTCTACTGGCACAAGTTTCTGTGATACTCAATTTATACCGTACGTCCTCACGCATTTGTGGTAGCAATCAGAAGCAACATACCTAAGCATGTAAGCTTCGCTAACAACAACTCACACAACTGACAACAAATACCAATCAGGTTTTGAAATTGTGCTTGTTCGCGAGTGGTCGGAAACGTTCTTGCTCATACCTACAAAAAGTTGCGTCTTAACTTTTATGATGCGTAGTTGCTGTTTATTTGATCTGAGTGAGCCAGCTTCTCTGTATAATCTGTACATTACGCAAATTAAACAGATTACTCCCCCGAGCATCCCGAATGCGTCTCCTAAATACCACATTATTCAAATTAAAATAGAAGCATTATGAAGTCAATTTTGTTTAGAATACAAAACGCGGGGCTCAACGCGCTAAACCGTCATTCTTCTTGGATTTCTCATTAAACTTTATATTTATGCATAGCTTTAAAACGTCATTCTAGAATAAGATTTTGAGTAAGCTGAGGGAAATAAGTATTTATAATTAAACAATCATGTCTTTCCAGATTGTTAAAAAAATATTTATAGGTTTTTTTTTGACAAACAGCAAATATTGATAGTAATAATGGCTCTCTGATTAAGCATTCTAAAGTGTGTGACCTAAGTCAGATTGGGAAAATATTTTTTTTGTATATGGCGGCCATGTCTTATGGCCTATGTCTTCTACAGGCTGTTGATATATGTATACAGGGGTATATTGTTCCCCTTATAGAGTGTAGGTTACGTTAATTAAACTAGTCAATTACAACAATTTAATATAGCAAATTATTAAATTACCTAAAAAAACTATGAATTATTGCGGAAATACCAGAAAATCTAAAAAAAGAATTTGGATAATTAATAATGTGGACATTAATAGAATTTTTCATTCCGAATGAAACGCAGACACCATTATAAAACTCATTTCACAGATTTATGAAGATGACAAAAATTTTGTTAAGTTGTCAAAATCAAGTGAAATAAAAAAATATATATAGCAACAAAGCAAACATGTCAAAAACAAAATACATCTTCAGTGCTAGAAATATTTGTTAGATACTTTGAGCAGTGGGGAAGACGCGATTATATAGGTGTAGCAGACAAGACAAATGAGAATAAGCCACAAATAAAATCTAACCGAATAAAATATGGTTCGCCATATAAATGACTACCATTAGGTAGCAATGTACCTATTCTCGGGTTTTTATGTTTCAGGATCCACAAATTTATTCAGTTTAATTAATAAATAAGTGTAACCCTACTTTTTTGTAAAACTGATTGATTACATAAGCAATAAATCCACGTTGAATGCTCTACCAATATTTTGTTAACCTTGCTAAGTAATTTTGTTCAGTCAATCTTTGCCTTTGTGAGCGGGCTTTTATCCCGGCTCTCGCCTCGTCACAAATTAAGTAAAATAAATTCCTGATTAAAATTTTCCTTATCAACTTAACCAACTTTTCCTTAAAATAGGTTTGTCATTATAACTGTCATTTACAGTAATATTTTGAATAAAATAATTTAGTACTGTTCTTATCTCCTTTGTTCCTCTTTGAATTTGGTTTGTTTGCAAAGACGAGATTCCAAAGAGAGTTCCATATCATCTGTTGTTTTGCAACATAGAATGTTTAGTTGCAAAAAATACAGGCGTATATTCAATATGCAAATGTAACGTTCACATGGCAGTTTGCCAGCAGCGTTTGCTTGACAATTTGGTCCCTGCGTTGCGATAACTTTGCTACACATCAGGGAAAGAACCCAAGGGTGTTGTCACGACTGCCGAGAGGGTAATCAAGTTGTCGGACACGAGTTCACAGCTAACGTTGGCCGAAACTAGCGAAGCTTGGCCAACTTTAACCAACCATGACCCACGTTCGTGCGACCAAACCACACAAACTTTCTCGTCCCTAAAAATTACGTTGGTAGGTCGTCAGACTCCTTTTTGATCTCGATCTACATAAATTGTTTGCTTTTTGATTGAGGACCTTTTGTTCGCGTAATGATGAAAATTTTACAGGAACACCGGAAACAATTGGGGGAATGCCGGCAAACCGCAAAAACTCACTTTATTTTTGTATGAGCTTCTATGTAAAAGCTTTCATTTAACTTCATTTGATAGTACTTATGTAGTAAAAAAACTAAAAATTAAAACGCTACGCGTATGTGGTCAAACCTTGCAACCGAATTTCAAACCAGTTCTAAAATGTACATACCTGTGAAGTTCCGGTGTCAATACAACATTATGTGTGTGTATTATTTATCAAAGAATATTATGGTAAACGCGAGCTAATGTGATGAAGATAAAACATAACTCCTCGATGACTAAAAGAAGCCTGGTAGTGAATGGGCTCATTTTGATCAGCTCACGGTTCCAATCATTAATCATAAAAGCTTGTTTTGAAAAACATATCGAATTTTTTCGTTGACCATTATTTGGTTCAGATGATTCAACTATAGGGAGGTTCATCTTTGACAAAGTGGACAAACGACGAATCCAACTCGGATATATAGATAGATATATCGCGAAGATATGGCGTAGTTTCGCTCGGTATCGGTTATATGTTATATAGCTCGCAGAACTGAAAACCGTTGAGGAATTTCTCCACAAACTGGATGACACAGTGTAGGAAGGCCTCCCGCTCGATGGACCAAGGATATTATAAAGGTCGCAGGAAGTCAGTGGAAGGAGGTGGCTCAGGACCATTCGTCGTGGCATTCCATGGGGGAGGCCTATGTCCAGCAGTGGACTTCTACAGGCTGATGAAGATGATGATTAACTTTAGTTAAAGAAAGAATTCATTCCCTAAAGATGTGTTGATAATGCAAAATAACTATATAACTTTACTTACTGAACCACAATACTCAAAACACACACGTATTCAATTTATGATTTTACAACTCTTTGATAGTTTCGAACAATGCCACAAGATAAATCTTGAAACTAAATGCAATCAATTTTACCCATAAAATACAGTCCATCTCTTGTAAGGGGATCACAAAGGCGGATCGGAAGCCCCATCTATAACAGATGACTTACCCTTCCACTATGAATAAGATTATTACTTGGTTCTCTGTCTTTAGGTATGGGATGATTAAAATCCTATAATACTTTTGTACCTACTGAATATTGAGATTCCATCGAGATTGGTTTCACTCTATTTTTTATTGCGTTAAGAACTCTTATTTGATCCCACAACCACCCGATAATCTGAAATTACTTTCCCACTTACACAACCAGTTTGAGTTTATCATATATAGCTTTCTCAGTTGCAAGCTCGCAGTCCCAGATTATAAAGATTATGGGTCATTAATGCTGTGATGATTAAATTAATAAATACAATAACTATTTTAAATCATAGATGGATGGCCAATAAATTACGAAGAGACGAAAATCATCTCGAAATTGTGGCTTTTAACTAAATTAACAATTTAGCCGAGCCTGAGCAGCAATCGAATGTGGTTGATTACCAACCGAGCGGCATTACGTCTCAAATGACAACCATCAATTCCCCTTCGATCGGGGCAGAACAATTTTCACAATTCGTCGATGTACAGGAGGTACCTCGACGAATTGTTTACTCCAAAAGAGTAAGGTTACTGTATGATGTAAGGGAGATGATCTTTATCCATGAAAGACGTTAAGGGTAACGAACAATTTGTCTGGTTAATTATTTCAAAAATCTAGAACACTGCGTATCGAGTGTAAGGCTAATCCAATTATATTTACAAAGTTTTATGAAGGTCTGTCTAGTAGTTTTTAATTTAATGAAAAGTTTCGTTTTTTTCCATCTAGTTCTAATTTTCTTTTTATTACAAAACTACAAGTCAAATCGTCATAAAATGTTGTAGATGTAATCTAACAAGACTTATCAAGGTACGAATTCTTCTTGATTTTTTAAACGGTGAACCAAAAAAATATTTAGAGAAAAGCCCGCAGACCTCGTTTAACCATCATGCTCTCAGAACAATACTTTATTCAGTAGCGTACATTACGTCATTTATGTCAAACGAGAAATCAGTCAAAATTACAAAATGGGTAAATGTGAGTGACAGTGTATAATTCAAGATCAGAAAATCAACCCTAATATGCGGAATTATGTCTCACAAGTAAGATAAAAATATCTCTGTACCCATAATCATTGTAAAAAACATCAAAAATCTTATGAAAACTGATTTACAACAAAGTGCTGTCTGAAGCGCATTCAGTTTTCCCGTGTATACGGGACGTTTGCGAATGAATGAAATAACCTTGTTTGTGATCATGATGAATAACACTAGTTAATAACCAGCTTATTATAGTAATCTTTCAATATAGAGACATTTAAAGGTTATAAGGGAAATTTAAAAATGAATTGTGTAATAATACACGTGATCACAGTGCCAGCGCACTCAAGCAAAAGATTCTGAAAGAGGACTCAGTGCCATAACGTTTAATAGGGTTTTGAATTCGCTATCAAAAGTGTGGTAGTAGTACGTGATAAGGTAAGCATTTATGTCCAGATTTACTGTCTGTTCCCAGAGATAATAGAGGGAAACAAAGCTTGAAAGTAGCATTTACCACAGAAAAAATATAGTACTAACGAAACAAAGTTTCACTCTGATGACACAAACTAATTATTTATATGAATATTTTGCATGCAAGTCAACGGTGCGCGGTGCCACTCATATTCAATTTGTAGACGCTCTAAGCTAGCGGACATCCCAATTTTTCTAAATACGCTATGCTGCCTCTGGTTTAAATTGAATCTCTAGTCATCACCATAAAGATCATTTTGCATTAAAAACCGATTCGCAGTAACACAGGCCTAGCTTTACCTCTTGATCGTAAAATGTGAGAGTCTTTCGAAGGCTCAGGTCGCGCACATTTGGACTGTGCGTATTACCCGTAGTCGTAAAACCGCTGCGTTGTTACTACTAGTGCGGGGCTTAACTTTCGGTTTCACAATATACACTTCTTATCAAATAACTTTTCATTTAAAAAACGAGTAGTTTTAGTATTCGACTAAACATCTGGATGAAAAAAAAATGATGAAAGAACCACAGTGGTGAAAGGGTTATGATACTTTCTGAATGCAAATGCTTGGTTTGTTGCTGAAAATATCAAAATCGCCATATGTATGCCTACAATATTTGAGGAGTTCCCTCAATTCCTCATGGATTCCATCATCAAAACTGGATTCTGAAAAAAATGGGACCAATCTGAAAGTATATATATTCAAATAAAAATAGAATTTTCCATAAACACCGGAGGAGATATGAGGTAACAAACATACCTACAAAAAAAAATACAACCGAATTGAGAACCTCCTCCTTTTTGGGAAGTCGGTAAAAAATCAAAACACATCTCAAGTTTGTGTTTAATAGATTATTTGAAAAGTATTCAAATAATCGGAAAACAAAATTGTCATATTACAGTAGGTGGTACAAGGTAAGGAACTGCCAGCAAATATATTATAATTATTTAAATAATTATAATATATTTGGCCTTTCTTAAAGAAATAATCCTCTTATTTGGTTATTTGTCGCCAGAAAGAAATCTGTAGTGTTTTGATTTTTTTGATGAGAACACAAATCAAACGTGAGTGTACATTAGGTCAGAGCAAGGCCTGAAATGACCAAAGCTCAACTCCAACAACTACTTGATAACCAATACGTGTATGATTGAAAAAGGCATTTAGCTTCATAAAACTGTACTTCAAACGGAACTAGCATTAGGCTACGACATTTTATAGCATGATAATCATCATCATCACTATCTACCACATAAGGCTACGATGAACGGTCTTGAGCAATCTCCATCCACTGACTTCCTACCTTTAAAATATCGTTGGTCTATCGAGACAACCATTCTACACTGCGCCGTCAAGTTCATGGTCGCCACTCGAGAACGTTTCATCTCCCAACGGTTGTCGGTCCTGCGAGCTATATGGCCTGCTCATTGCCACTTCATCTTTCTAACTATGAGATCTATGTCGTAATTATCATAACAATAAAGGTACATAGGTGCCGTGGTGGGTCCGGCCTGAGAATAGACCCCTCCGTTTCTTCCCGTGGATGTAGTAAAAGGCTTACTAAGGGATTAAACTAGTGGACGCTTTCCAGGCGTGGTGATTATGGCCCCATTGGCCTCGTCAAACAATGGACGTTAACAGGCTGGCTATGATAATAATGATGATGATGATGATGATATAGGTCTATAGGTAATTCTTATTGGAAAAACGGGAAAATCATAAGTTCGGTTTCAGATTCGGTTTACAAACTGACCTTCTCTACAAGTGTATTTTATAACCTCTTTTTACCCTAAAAAGTTCTCGATTACCTTCACTCGCAGTTGCATTAACTCGAATATAGTCATGGCTATACAGAATCAGTCGAATGCGTCCATTTAATTGGATAATGAATGGGTATTATCGTGGCAGGATCGTGTCGCGCTCACCGAGCGGGAAGGCGTGAATAGAACTCAGCCGTGAATGATTTGAACAGAATTGATCCAAAATTTTTGGCCTTATTTTCAATCCGAAAATATTCAAAAATATATGCGACTATATTTTAACACATATTCTTCATTCAGTGCTGTGGTATGTGTTTGGTCTAAGGATAGAATAGAATACAATATAATATAAAAAATTTAAGAACAAGACAAATATTTCACAAGTAAAAATACAATGATACAAAATAATAGAAATCGCCGTTACAACAAAATTACCACTCTGTCTTCTTCCATGGGTCTGATTCTTCTAGGCTTGGTCGCGTTGGAACAGGAGTAATTTAAGTTTATATAAGACGATTAAAAATTATCCTTGTGATTTCAATGAATAAAAAATATTTTTATTTGATTTGATTTGTGTTGGGTATTGTAATAGCTGACTAAGGGATTACACCAGGGGATGGGCAGCAGCATCCGTCTGAGAACTTAGCACCAATACTTTGATCACTAATCCGCCTGCCAAGCGTGGTGATCATGGCAAATCCCCCTGGTGTATTCGATTGGCCTCGTCCAGCATTGGACATCATCGGCTGATGATGATGATGATGATGATGACATGATCATGATTCATTGATTTTAGTTATTAGTGCTTAGGTTATTAGTGCAATCATGTCACTGGCCACAGAGTGGTCTGTATCTACATGAAATTAATCTTGGTGGCACACATGTTGTATCAGGCTTATCGGTTCCCTTTGACTGTGGAGCGTTAAGCAAATGGCGTGAAACTCAAATTTGATTGTGTTTTCGCTCATCACAGCTCATCAACACTTCTTAAGACAGCTAAAATATACCCATCATGTTGGAAAATAGTCTCATCGCTAAAGATGATTTTTTGGAAAAAATTCTCAGTTTTTACAAAAGGTCCACAAAAGTTTTTACAAAGGTTACACAATTTATATTTGTTGCTTAGCTGAAAAGCGCTTCATGACTTAACCTCAAACTTTGCTGATGACAACTGCCAATGTTCCATGTTCCATGTTTGATACAAAGAAAATTATTCAAAATCAAAACTCAAGTAGGTTTTGAGCCACCCTGTCAGATCTTCCTAAAATTGTGAAGATGTAATCGGATAAGACTTCTTCAATCGTTTATTTGCTAGAATACACATAATTTGCATTTTACTCGTTTAGGTTTTAAATCTATGCTAGTCGATGTATTCAGCCTGCATGCAGGGGTACAAAGGTACGAGGTGTTAGGTGTTATACTTACCGATTTTCAAAAGAACCAGAAAAAAGTAAGCGTAAATCAGCCGAAAATTACTATGAGGTGTACGTAGGAACCCTATAACGAGAAATAGCACAATGAACTTCAATATTGTGTATTGCGATATTACATGTATTATGTATGATGTTGCTGTTTTTGCCAACAGATTTACTAAAAACTTGGTTCCTATATCTATTCCTGGTTGGTATAGACGCCCTTCAGTTCGCTCTAATCCTGAACTTCTTGGTAAGATTGCATGCAAGTCTACTCTACCATCTATACATATTATATAATACTAGCATTTGCTTCCAGCGTGAAACTTCTAGGTATTATAAAGTATTCTTCAAAACTGTAGTACTTACATTATTTTGTTCTATCATCAATAGTTTTCGCAACTCATGCGATGTAAGGAATTTTATAGGTAATTTTTTTACACTTTGGGTTAGGTACCTACATTATTGGAATTTTCTTAGCTACTCCAATTTTTTTGAAAATAAAATATAGCCTTTCTGATAATATAGCATTCTACTGGAGAAAGAATTTTAGAAATCGGTCCTGTAGTTTTTGAGTTTAATCATTACAAACAATATAGTTAATTTTTAGAAAAAAACAACTTCTTTCAAAAGGCGCTTAGTCAATTTCTATTAAGAGGACCTCCACTGAAGTATGATCTACCAAATAAAAAAAGAATCATCAAAATCCATTCATAATTGGCATAGTAATCGCGTAACAAACATAACAATAACATACAGTCGAATTGACAATCTCCTCCTTGTTTTAAAGTTGGTTAAAAATACAAATCTTTTCTCTTTAGTGTAGAGTGTAGATATCAAATCAATCTTTACACACTGCAATGTTTTATGTTTCCTTACCACAACTAACTAACGTGACTAAGGAACTGATATATAAAGCGTACCGACAGACTAAATGCTGTTTTTTACATAGAGTATTGTAGGTGACACAATAGATGGCGCTGCAAACAATGCTCCACAAATGGTACGGACGCACGATGTCAATTCGGAAGCCGGATAGTTCAATTTCTAAGCCCAGGGTTAAATTATCCTTGGCACTTTTCGTTCACCGATATTTTAAAAATCATCTGGCTAGTCTAACATGTATTTTGTTTTCAAACTGAATCTAGTAATGTTCTATATACCTACTAAGGGCCTTATTCATAATAGTTTTTTAAATCTGTTTTAGTTAAAATAGCTTTTGTTTTGTTCTCTCTTATGTAAAATGTCATACGTCAAATCAAAACAAAAGCTATTTGAACTAAAATAGGTTTAAAAAATGATTATGAATAAGTGGGATAGAGTTATGATTAATATATAAGGTATTATTTATGCTGTTTTTATGAAAGTCAAAGACGGAGGATCTCCTCCCGTGGATGTCGTAAAAACCAACTAAGGGATTACACTACAGGATGAGCAGCAGCATTCAGCATCCATAGTCTTAGTACCTACTCAACTGGTGTTAAGTACTAATACTGCGATCACCAATCCACCTGCCAAGCCTGGTGCTGGTGTTTATGGCAAATCCCCCATTGCATTCTACGGTGGAGGCTCTCAACAGGAGATGTTAAACGGCTGACAATAATAATGATGATGATGATAAATGCATTTTTTTTATAAGCTTATGGCGGTAGTTCAAACCTCAGAATTAAAACAGCTTTCGACCTCGAACAGATTATTAATCAGAATCAGACTGAATAAGAAAGCAACGAAATACAGTTTACCATTTTGTGAACATGATAAGAACCTACCCACTCTCTGAAGGAAACTTCGTTTGAAACCCTGAAGGTGTAAGAGGTGCGTGATAAAGAAAAATAAATCCTTCTGAATATAATACCACTCGCTAGCTTTCAACAAAAGAATACGCCGGCAAAGTGTTCTTTTGTTCAAGCGTTTACGGTTTTATTGTTTCTGTACCGCGTTGTAAAACTGACAGGTGACATGTGACGTACGCTGCATGGAGGTTCTATGCCAGTTTTTAGGCTCGTAAACATTGCAGGCCAGTTTTAGTGCTTGTAAATCACAAGGCGCGACGGCCTATTAGCCTTCTACGTCGTAGAGGCCTACGAATTGACGTAGAACCAGTTCACTGCACGTTAGTACAGTGTAATTATGTATAATATTATTTGGATATTTTGTATGTAAATAAGTAACACCTAACAATCACATACATAGTCTTGACCCCACACTAGGATTAGTAAATATCAATTAGGTATCATTAGTATTTTTAACATTTATAATTAATTAATTTAGCTTCGTAAATACACCGCAATCCGTTATCATTTTTCTTTTAATGGACTGACGATATTTTAAAGGTCACAAGAAGTCGGTGGATGGAGGAGGTCTATGTACAGCAAATGAAATAACACAGGCTGATAATGATGACTATTATTTCTGTGTGGTGTTCAATAAAGAGTTTATCTACTTTGAATTATAATAAAAACAGTGTTTACTGGGCACAGAAGCCCAAAGACTTGTTTTAAAAAATAGTAAAAAAAAAAAAACATAAATGTCACAAATCTCCTTAACTAAAAATACAACACAGAAATGTGAATATTTTGGAATGTGAAAGAAACTTAATTAACGAAGATTAATCGGCAAAAAATAATTATCAATCCTTTCAAACTTTTCCTAGAAGCGACTCACTCTTTCCAGTGATATATTAATATAACACGGTTGCCATGAATTGAGCGCCAAACAAAATTAAGTTTGAAAGTGTATTGTTATAATGAGGGCGAAAAAATACAAATTTTCAGTCAATTCACAATTCACTCTCGATTCGGTCAACTTTCAGTGTAGTATTCTGCAGTATAGATTTCTACTTTCCATCAGATGGGCCGTATGGTTGTTTGCTTCCGTAGTTGTATAAAGAAATATGTCTTCATTACGATACGACAGGCGTAGACTACTCTCATTTTCGTCGTAGCAACGATAAAATTGAGAAAGTTTCCGGAAAAATATAAAACCTAAGTAAATAAGAAGATAAACATCCTCAAAAGGTCCGTTCACCTTCGGCATACAAGAGTTTACCCGAAAATTGCTTACACAGATTTTTCGTTTGATCTTGTTATTCCCGCACCTGCACATCGGTCAGTGAGAGAAGCGATTCGTCTTCGTTAAGAAAGCGACGTTCGCATTCTCCCAGCAAACTGCCAACATCCATCAAGTTTTTATCTAATAGATGTACACCTGTTCTATGAAAAATGGAGTAAACTCTCGCCCTTTAATTTCGTAACAGGCCCTTTTGAAAAATGAGACTTGCTGAAATACAGTCGAGAAATTATTTGCCATCGCGGAAATTGGATAATCATGATGATCACAAAAGCAATCTATAACAACGTACAATCTGTAAGCTTTTATTTTATTGTTATTATCACAATTAATAAAACCGTCCAAGGCGTGTCGAGCCATGCTCTGTTAGGGTTCTATAAGGTTGCATTTCATAAATATTTTTGACTTGTCAAAAATGGTAGGAATTTAGGAATGGTAGGAAATTAAGGGAGCAATCACAATGGACTACACGGACGGACAGATGGAGATGATGAAACTATGCCGGTTCCGATTCGCCACTGGAAACCCTTATAAAATAAATTTTAAGTTGAATATTTCGTAACTTTTTTTTGACCATTTGAAATTTACATAGTAATCTATAAGTAATAATATTACGTATAAATTGCACTTTAAACATTATTATTATTATGGCTTATTCCCATCGACCACCCCCAAAACTGCCAAGGGTGGTTAGAATTGTAAGGATAATGCTATCAGTGAGTCTAATTGTAACCGTTACAGTCAGCCGAAAATACAGGCTACCTAATGTTTTTACTTTTAGATATTATGAGAATTTATTTCTTTACTGTTGGACAAGGCCTGCCCCATATAATACAATGGGGGAAATTGCTATAATCACCCCGCTTGGCAGGCAGATTGGTGATGGCAGTATTAGTTTTTAGTAAAACGAAGTAGTATATAGATCAACTTATTTCTAGGTCCATTATTATTATTGGTAGTTTTCCATGTTTGCTAAAATGAATGATTTTTAATTTATGCTTTAGGTTTTTTTGCGTAATGCTATCAAGTAGTCGGTATTAAAAGAAATCCTAAATTTCATCCATGTATCTGTAATTTTATGAAAATACGAGACTGTTATTACTAATACTTTTACCCAAAAATTCTGTATTCTACCAACAGAGCAGCGCCTGCCTAATTTACAGCTCGCCGATACTGACCAAATTACGATGGAGCAATTTACCCGCGGATTAGCGCAAATCTCAAGGGTTATAATTGGATTAGCGATGTGACAGTGGTCTTGCCTTCGGCCTTACTGTCATCCCAAGACCTTCATTATTTTATGCGCAAAATTGCAGATATAAAACCTTCATTTAATTTAACAAGGGCAATCCCGATGGCAGCTGCTTTCATTTTGTGATTGCAATTATTACAGTTTGTGGAGAATAACTTCAATTTATGTTGTATTACATACTTGTTTCTGTTCTATATCTATATAAGCGAAACCAATAACTTTTCATTAAAAAAACCGGCGGAAGTCGGTTTTTAAAATTGTATTCGACTAAATAATTTTGGATGAAAAAACATTTATGAAAGAACCATAGTGGTGAAAGGATTATGATACTTTCTGAATGCAAATGTTTGGTGTCTTGCTGAAAATATCAAAATCGCCATATGTATGCCTACAATATTTGAGGAGTTCCCTCAATTCCTCATGGATCCCATCATCAGAACTGGATTCTGAAAAAAAAAAAAAAAACCAATTCGGTTCATAAACGCCGGAGATATGCGGTAACAAACATTTAAAAAAAAAATACAACTGAATTGAGAACCTCCTCCTTTTTTGGGAAGTCGGTTAAAAAGGGGTGACTTGTCCGAAATTACAAAGCCTACAAACTAACAAACAAACTAGAAATTTGCAATGGAAGTACCAGCTTGATCCAATTAGACGGTCTAGTACTCCGAGAGTAACACAAGCTTGACACTATCCAGTTGGCAACAATTACAGAAATAATTTAGGTATGTGATCTTTCTGTTAAAACATATTCAAATATATAACTTTGCTTCTCTAATCAAATGAAACAAATCAAGTTAAAGATTAAACGTGATTGCTTACAAAAAACCTCGTGGGTTTTATCGGATTCGGACAGGTAGCATAAGGGGGTCAGGGAGTTAGATTATATGCTACTGGTGGCACAGAAACGGGCTGTCTCAATTCTTATTGGCTCATTCACCCACCACGTGGGTGGTGTTTACCCATGTGACCATAGGGTTTTGAAAGAGCATGCTTTTTGGCTTCTTGGTGCTCACTAAGAAAGGATTTTACGAAATTAAATCCCTAAGAGGAAAAAGGGGTGTTTTCAAGTGTGAATGAAAAAAGTTAAAGAGCCAAATTAAATCTTACGCCAGCATTAAAGCATAATTTACATTGAAAATCGATTTGGAAGCTGATGCAATTTTGAAAAGTCTGTCAAATGTTAAATAGTTTTTTATTAATAAAAAAACAAAACAAAATCAAAGTGTGAAAGTTTTTATTGTATTGTACTTTCGAAAATTACTCGCCGACGACGTCGTGGGCTGAAATGACAGCTAGTTGTATGCATGAAAACAAAAGCCAGACATTAGATTAAATAGGGGTGTAAAATTTTATTACACCCCTAATTTGAATTTGTTGTTTTGTCACAGGTATTTATCACGTGTATTGCCTCATTATTTATTTTGCCGACGTTTCGAATGTGTTACGAGAAACGTGGTTGCGGGCTAACTTCAGAATATGGAGCTACGGTCGAGAAGCGGTGCAAGCAGTACCTTGGTCCTCCGAATTATAAATGTCCGCGTTCATTATTTCGTTACCACACTGACTGTATCTATGCACTGAGATGACAAACCCGCACACCCACTATAATGATGGGATTCCAAGACGTAGAGTCCACAGCCGTCTTCACGGGGGAAATTGGGGTTTAGTTAAATTTAAAAAGTACTGAAACTTATCTAGTTGAAACATCAAAATGATTATATACCTATATTATATGTGTTAAGACTTTTTTGTTGTGCAAAACAATAGCACCGTCTCTTGAACATAATTTGATAAATGTTCATGACGTGTATATAATTGCTTGCTCAATTTTCGTCCAAAATACATCTACTGGCTATTTTTGCGGTTATTCTTTCAATTATTTATTAATTTTAATTCCATCCACTTTTTTGTATAGAACTAATTTAGGAGTATATTCAAAACTATCGAAACCCTACTAAATACTGAAACAATGTGCCTAAAATTGGTCTTCTCGTATATCATACAAAATATCTGTTTTAGATTTAGTTACGAGTAGCGTAGCCGAAAACTACTTTAGGGTATCAATCTGGGGGTGATACGGTTACAAAGTTCTGAAACTTGCGTAGGTAGGTACCATAACCATACTCTGTCAACCAGTTTCCAAATTTGTGTAGCAATAAATTTGTATCTTGGATACCTACTTTGCATCCGTCGACAGTGTTCCCCGCAAAAGCCTGCCCGGTAAATTCCCGAAATATTTCCCATAGAAATACAAAAGGCTTAGCGTCCTGGCATTTTTTCTGGACCACAATAGAAGCTCCCCCTTAAAAATATATTATGTCGTTAAAATGCGTAGTGGATTCGAAATCAGTATTAAAAATGTTGCTTTTATTGGTATTTTATGTTTTCAATCTCAATAATGGTTTCCTTTTCAAATGCGGACTGGTTCACCACTGAGCTTTTAAGCGTTGAATTTTTATGGTTTAATATATATACTTATATATATTTATTGTATACTTAATGTTCTTGCCTGTTTGTTTCTGATTAAAATAACTGGCTGTATTTTTGGGTATTTTTACAGTATAATATTTCATTCCCGCTTTCAACATTAGTCAAATAGAAACACTAACAAAATTATAACAATACGTAGGTTAGGTACACAAAACACGTTTTTGAATTACCTATTGAAGTTTTACTATGAGCGTTCAGCGTTATCTGTAGAGCTACGCTATTAATTTTCAGCGAAACTGTATATTTCCCGATCTAATTGAATAAAAACCAGTCCGCGACTTGTACTGTAGAATTACTGTACATTAATTGGTGAATTA
Organism: Epirrita christyi; assembly: GCA_951392215.1. NCBI lineage: Eukaryota > Metazoa > Arthropoda > Insecta > Lepidoptera > Geometridae > Epirrita > Epirrita christyi. The sequence continues at coordinate 8,309,170 of OX595850.1, forward strand.
ATTTTCTGAATCAGCGTCCTTTTGTTCCACCTCGCTGACTGCGCAGAAACAGTTTTTATTACCAAGCTTTTTAAAACTTGTTTAAAATTGCTTTCTTCAAACGATTTAAAGTAAGAACAAATATTAATTGGCTTGTTTTTAAAATACACTAAATATAGAAAATACTAAGTACTTTGAATGTAGTGCTAAGGGGTGATCGTATAAAAAAGAGCGGAGATTGAAGTGCACAAACTTTATTAACCAAACTATTTAAATTGTGTATAGATAGCTTAACGAATTAGCATTACTCCTAGGAGTAATGCTAATAATGTTGTCTTAAAAGGTAGATGTAATGAGTGCACTTGAACTTGAACAGCTAGCAAATAAACTTAAAAATATGTATCGAAATATTTTATGTGGCAGTTATAACATACTTACTGCTTTCGTTCGTTTTTATAGATTGCCCAATTTGCCTAGGCACCCATTCCAATATAAATAAAACTGGAATTACTTATAAAATACAGTGCTTCATGTGCATGATTACACAACGGCAAAAATGCTGTCTCTATACGCATCACTCTTAGATCCAAGATAAGAGAACACATTACAAAAGCATAGACCTCGGTACCAACAAAGTTAGTTTCTTGAGACATTTAGTTTTTCGAAAATCATGTTTATATAATGTATGTTGCAGTTTGGATGTGAGTATGATGGTAAAGAATAAGCAGTTACTAATAAGTAATGATTTTACTAACAGATACTATATAACTATAGTTTTTTTGTACTATTTATATATGTTAAGCAGTTTGTTATTAAGCACTCAGGTGGAAGCTGCTGTCCATCCCTTAGTGTAAGTAAGGCTTTTACTACATCCACGGGAAGAGAATGACCACCACGGCATACCACGATTACCAATCCGCCTGCCAAGCGTGGTGATTATGGCAATCCCATTACATTCTATAGGGAAAACCAGCAGTGGAAATCTAATGGCTGGTGACGAAGAGATATGTTACTGTAGCAGCTGAAGCTAGAAGTCGCGTGCATCAATCAAACAACCAGTGAGTTAACAAGGATTACAATTGAAATGGTTATTGTTTCTGTTGATTAGTTAGGTAACAACATTAGTGGCTGTGCCCGGATTGATAACCTTCTCAAACTGCAGCAGAATGATGAGATACGTGACGAGTAAGCCCATGAACTTGAAGGGTAGGGATATGTCGATGTTCAGCATGCGTAGCAACCGGAAAGAGAGGTCACGTGTCTCGGTGAATGCGAGCAGAGCGCGTGCGATGCTACGACCCGACTTGTCTGTGAATTGCAAAAAAGATCATTATCATCATCATCAGCAGCCTGTAGAAGTCCACTGCTGGACGTAGGTTTCTCTCCTAGAATTCCACGACGAACGGCCTTGAGCCAATAGTGCATGAATAAATCAACTCGGAATAAATGGATTCCCAAAAACAGTATCAAGGGTTGTGAGTAAAGTAATAAGAATATAAAATACCTAGGTATTTTATAATTTGCGGCGTTAATACTAATTATAAGCATATTATTTAAGGGCACCACACACGTAGCAGATGCGGTAATATTTTACATGCGTATAAAAACCTATCGCATCTGAAGGTATCACACACGTAGCAGATACGATAATATACGAAAATGATACATTCACGCGGAAACCTTCAAACTGTATTGTATTTCAATTTGTATACACAGATATCATCTGTCCATCTTTTGGTATTATGTCGGTGCCTACAGATGCTTGACGGTAAAATGTAAGTGACCTGTTACGTGTGTGTTGCTCCTTGAGTTTAGTATAGAGAGCTATATGGACAGATACGCGCTCAGATACAGATATCTTACCGCATCTGCTACGTGTTACATTAAAAAAATGCAAGTTGACGTGGCAATATTAGCTCGCCGACCTGACCAACCCCCCAGGTGATTGGTGATAAAGATTTCTTCTTGAATATTGCTGTGTTCAAGTTTGTGGGATGTGTGCAAATTACAGGCACATAAGACTTATCCCCCCTGTTTCATAATCATTTCCTAAACCTTTTTTAGTTAAAATAGCTTTTGTCTTGTTTTGACGTATGACACTTTACATAAGAGAGAAGAAAACAAAAGTTATTTTAACTAAAATAGGTTTAGAAAATGATTAACCCCCTTATTCATAATAATTTTTAAACCATTTTTAGTTAAAATATGTTTTGTCTTGTTTTGACGTATGACATTTTACATCAGAGAGAAGAAGACAAAAGCTATTCTAACTAAAATAGGTTTATGAAATGATTATGAATAAGGCCCTTAATCTTTATGTCTCAAAATGACGGGTGCAGTGTAATGCACCATCTATATAGGGGGTGTCCTAGATAGACGTGACATAAGAGCTGGGTCACAAGCCATCATCCGTTATTTTTTTTTGTTTTAATTATTTTAATCAAGACGGTTTGAGTTCGATTATAAAGTTGCCCTAGCAGAGTTTTGTCAAGTTACATGGGCAAGAAAGCCAGAAAACTACGTCTTTAGAAAAAGGTAATTGAAAAACGAACTCTGGAACTAATTTATCTTAAAAACTGAAGAGAAAAATGGGAAAGCTCAGGCAAACTTTTAATGCAATTTATTGTTTGAAGTTATGCAGTAAAAGACGATTCAAGGTTCCGTACACCTCGTCGAACTTTTTTGCTAAACTACAATTCAACACTAAAAAAAAATATGGTTCATTGTTTCAAAAATCTAGAACACTGATGAGAAATTACGTTCATGTAGGCAATCCAGAAAACTGATGATATCTATCATCTAAATCCAAAATGTCATTACACCATTCAATAGCTAACGATAGCGTGGTGATTATGACATTTCTCCCCATTTTATTATTTTGGAGGAGGCCTCGTCCAGCGGTGGACATTCTGCTGAAGAAGAAGAAGAATCTAAACCTGGATACAACTTTGAAAGGACCAACCCAGGATCATTATCCATCCAAATCAGACCAGCAGTAGTTAGTATTATGTTATGAATTTAGTGTAAGTACATTTTTATATAGATGGGTATTTATTTTCTGTAGGTTTAGGGTTGGTATGTATTTGTTAGTATAGTATTTTAATTTTAGTGTAATTAAGTTAGGTATATTATGTTTTATATTGTCTATTTCTCTGTTTTGTATTTTATAGGTACACATTACCCACCACTTTTATAATTTCTCCCACTTCTCTAAGGTTTGCTGGAAGAAAACTCTTTTAGGGTTAAGCTCGCTTTTGTACATGTCCTATATGTAAGTTTATTTTTCTATTATATTTTAAACAATAAAGAATTAAGACCAGCAAGTACAAAGTAACTATAACATTTTTGATAACCGAGTTTTATAAGTGACAATGTTGGTTTGACCGCAATGATAAGAGTATTTTTATAAATGTTTCAGCCCGTCGTCCGTACCTAGTTTATTCTCATAGAGCCTGGATGCTAGAAGTTCCCGCAGCCGCTTAACCTCATGATGGACCTTGTCACCGAAGGTGCAAGGCGCGAACAGGGGTATCATTATCAACACTGAGACGATCAACTGCAACAAAACCCCTTCTAGGAGATCCTGCAATACAAAACAAGACTGTTGATAAAAGTAAACTATAGAAAATTAAATCAATAAAAAAATTAAATAAAGTGGTTTAATATAATTAATTGATTCAAGCGTGACTTTGCGGAAATCCATTCTACAATATAAAATAGACGAACAAATATATAGTAACAATTCCGCTCCTCTCCAACGAAAACTCTGAACACGTGTCGAATTCTTTCAGAGTTTTCGTTGGAGAGGAGCGGAATTGTTACTATACATTTGTTCGTCTATTTTATATTGTGGTTTAATGTAATCATAATATAAGTAATTACCTGTCTACCCTGAATAACATTTAATGAAAACAGATATAAAAATACTAATATTGATAGAAAGGCCGATATGATGATGACCAGCAACTGAAAAGAGAAAAGTTTATTAGAATATTACATTATTATTTTCATTTGTAGTTAGCGAGGGCTCTAAAAACACGAGTGTAACAAGAAGTCACTCTGAGCGAGGTTCATAATCTGCTTTTCTTTCAAGGAGGAGGTTCTCAATTCAGCTGTATTTTTTTTTATTGTGTCCTCATATCTCCGGCGTTTATGAACCGATTTGGAAAATTCTTTTTTTATTTGAATAGATATACTTCCAGATTGGTCTCATTTTTTTCAGAATCCAGTTCTGATGATGGAATCCATGAGGGATTGAGGAAACTCCTCAAATATTGTAGGCATACATATGGCGATTTTGATATTTTCAGCAACAAACCAAGCATTTGCATTCAGAAAGTATCATAATCCTTTCACCACTATGGTTCTTTCATAATTTTTTTTTCATCCAAATTATTAGTCGAATACAATGGCGGAAGTCGGTTTTTTAAATGAAAAGTTATTACAAAATCAGAATAATAAAAACTTTACAATGTAATATTCAATCGCATTCACTCGAATCGCGCTACTTCGTTTCGTTCGCGGATAGCGGTCTGAATTTCGGCTGAAAATGGTATTCAAATGTTGTAATTGGACAATAGATACCTACTAGGTAATAACTACAAAAAAATTATGCATATGATGAAATTGGTATGGGTTTTCAAATATGTTTTCATCACACGTTCGAAAAACGACAATATTAATTAGAGGATAGGTAGGTAGGTAATAGAGTAGGTATTACCTAGGGATTTACGGTTTCTCTCTTCTGATTGGTCTACGTTTATGCTACGGAGTTTGTACTATGATAGTAATTATTTTATGGTGAATTAATCAGAGGTCGAACGCATAATGTATGAAGAAGCTACTGGCCGGTTAGGATTTGGCGGCAATGCGTGCTGGAAAAAATCTGTGCATTCTTCTTTTTCGTGTAGCTTTTTCTTTCTCTCAGGTACTGGTAGTCTACTCGGGGCTAAAATATTTTGCTCAGGTTAGCCGAAAGACAGTTCTGTCAATTATTTTTAAAAATCATTGTTTTTCTAAAGGCGAGATGAAACACAATTATTACCTGCCATTTAATTGCATCGATCAAGAAATCATAAGCTTCAACCATGATGTGGTACAGGTCCATCAGCTTCCTCATGTGACAATGACCAATTTCAGCACTCGCGTTGCTTCGTTTTAGAGACACGAACTCCTTCATAAGTGAACTCGGTTCCGATTTCACATTCGATAACGACGACTGGACGTAGTGATTGATCAACTTCAACCTCGGCACAAGAAGGTTCAGAAGATGCCCATAAAAATCTACTTCAAGCGTGTAAGAGATATGAAAGACTAAAAAGTGTTCTGGCGTATTCTTTGCTACGCCCAGTTGTTTCGGCACTATGAAGAGAACGAGGTACATTATAATAGTCAGTACCATCTGCGCCAAATTCTGTAAGCTGTGTTGAGCAATTTTCGGTCTACATCCGACATCTATGTCAAACCTGTTCAACGTACTGTAGTAAAGCTGCAATCTCTTAATGCATATAAAACCGGATACAGAACAGAAAATATACTGGCTCATGTGAGCCACCAACATAACGTTGACTGTGTGCATTTGTAGATACACGTAAGTGAAATAAAACAGGACAACATTTAAAGTAACGGTGTAAAACACGGCCAACAAATAATAGAACAACTTCCTGTTTCTTATCAAGGGCAACCTGAAGAATCCAAGTACCGCTTCAGATATGATGAAAACCTTGGATATTGGATCTATGTATATTTTATCATTTTCCTCTACATATGTGTTCACACGCACAGAGGGAGACGACATCGTACTACCACGGACACGAACTCTAATGACGGTTAATGATACATCCTGAACATTTCATTTCGTAATGGGATCGATGGGATGATAACCACGTTGTATTAATTCCACTCGCAGCAAATCATTAACTTAATTGATTAGATATGTCGAGCCAACACAACATGAGGTGTCAAATTATAAGATGTACGATGTTCTGAAAACAGACGCATCAAAACACTTTCGTAATTAGATAATTTCCATTTTCTTCAATTTTACTTTTAATTTTCATTGCTTTAGAGGCATGAAGTTGTTGCTAAGCTTCTTTAATTTCATATGTTACATGCACAATACAGTTACCTACTTATTAACTTATACAAACTTTCCGAGAGGCGTGTATTTTATTTATGCATAAAGCTCCTATCGCCTCCGTAAACACGACAAAGCTGTTATAAATTTTGAAAAATTCACAGAGAGAGCACATGGCGGCCATTCCACATTGGGAATGATGCTATTATTCTTTCCGCTTTCCTTTGCAGATGTGTGTTATCCAGAAAAAAATTGCAATTATATTCCGACGTTATTTTCTTTTATTTTTCTCTTTAGTCTGATTAAATGCATGAGGGTAATAAGCTTCCGGCGACAAACGATTGAGGATAAAGCTAAAAATGAAATACCAAGCAATGTTTCCTTCTTCAATTTTTCGCAATAATTTATTTTTCATTAAAACGCTATTAAGTGAGATTAAATCTCGGCCATTGCAAGACGAGGGCTCTAGAGCACGATGGTGTATTAATATTCATAAGCATTAGATTGCCACTTTGATCCCATTGAGGCGCTCTTAGTTATTTAGAATTTTACATTATTTTTGTTATTCAACCTGTACTGTACTGTTCAATTCTAAAGATGTATGAATGGAACAAAGCCTTACTGTTATAGCTCGCTTTTGCGATTGGTCAAAGCTATATGAATAACTTGAGCTGAATAGAATCGAGTGGAATTACAGAATCATGAGTCGCTGGAAGTGATGACATAATCATGGCGTATAAAAATCCTATATATCTCGGTTTGCTCGGTTTACGAGGGTATTTTTATGTTTTATTCTGTGCCCTGCAGATAGCAATTTCCGGCCAACCAATGTAGCCCACAAGTAGTAGGTACGTATTTTAACAAAGATTTATATTTTATGGCTTCAGCTGTAAAGAGAAAAGTCTGTAGGTATGTGCACTGTACAGTCAACTCCAAAAAGACATAGAAGAAAAAATTACAAGAAATGCTGCAGGAAAAGTAAGAGCAAATATTAATAAAAATCCTAAAACAATCCTAAGTGTAAATCTAATCTCAGATTATATTACGCTAAGGCGCGTAATATAATCTGAGATTAGATTTACACTTAGGATTGTTTTCTAGTTTAAAAAAAATGTTGTCTAGAAGATATCTCTCTCAAGGCCGCCCATCGTTCTGCTAGTGTTAATAAATCCTATAATGTATTCTTGGGAAACAATAAAGTGTTAGTCTATCTATTTCCTTTTGGAGCGAGTGATGCTATTGTGTTGGTCCTATGTAAAGACGATTCAAAAATTTTTTTTAATATTATGTGCAAATCTTTACGCTCTTCCTGCAGAAGACAACAGGCTGGTAATGATGATGATTATAATATAGTTTGAATACAATTTTACCTCTGCAAATGGGAATGAGTATCATAAAAAGTATTAAAATTGAGGATCCTACTAATCCTACTAATATTATAAACGCGAAAGTTTGTGAGTATGGATGGATGTTTGTTACTCTTTCACGTAAAAACTACTGAATGGATTTGAGTGAAATTTGGAATGGAGATACTTTACGCCCCGGATTAACACATAGGCTACTTTTCATCATCATCATCATCATCAAACGCGAAAGTTTGTGAGTATGGATGGATGTTTGTTACTCTTTCACGTAAAAACTACTGAATGGATTTGAGTGAAATTTGGAATGGAGATACTTTACGCCCAGGATTAACACATAGGCTACTTTTCATCATCATCATCATCAATTTTCATCATTATTCACGCGGGTGAAACCGCGGGGCGCAACTAGTATATTTATATTTTACAAGTATTATATTACCTAATTATGGCTAAAAATATGCTGTGCTATTTGCTATCATAATAACTTAGAATAAAGAAGTATCCTGTCACAGACAACGCTTTCTTCTCCACTTCAAGTTAGTCACGAAAAAGTTATAAAAAGCGGGAAATAAAGTAAAAAAAAAACCTTTGTTTGCCCGCTGGGGCTGGACGGGTATTGTGATATAAATTTACCACGACGCTTTTCATAATAATAGCGAAAGAAAATGGCCAACATTAAGTTTATTACAAAAGTACATACTGCTTTCAATAGAGAAGTAAATTAGATCACACATATTTGAAAAGAAAATTTATTTGTACAATTGCTCACCTATTGCTACGCTTGCTTCTCATATATATAAGTAGGGTCTTAGACAAACAAATTAGCGTGTATACAAGCTTCGTAGAGTGGTTGCATAGCAAGGCTTGTATGCATTCATCAGGAGCTCCAATGGTGAAGGAAAACTGGGTAAGCAGACTTAGTTAAGGACTGAGACGGGTTATCTTATTCGCTACAATTATTTGTGTTTTCTGAATAAACTGCTGACATGTTTTTCCATATGAATTTAGATTCAAACAATGAAACATGCAAAAAATGATGCAAATATGTACAAAAAAATCTTAAATACAAATGAAACAGTAAAGCTATCTAAAGACCGTGGCTGCTCCATCATCGAAGCCAAAAAATTTGCTATTGGTCAAATTGCTAAAATTGCTAATTTTGTATTTGGCTATTGATCTAATTGCCGTAAATGCATATGCTGGTGGCACAGATTATTGAGATTATGATTCTTGATCTTAGCCAACCCATCACTACGCATAAGGACCTATTCCAGCGGTCAGCAATGACAGCCCCAAGATGTTTGACGAAGGTTATTATGTTGTTATATTACCATGCTGTTTATTGCTGACGTTGCCTAACACATTTTTCGCACATTTCAGACTCATAAGTGAAGATTGTCTTACAAAATAGATCATTTGTTTCGTAATAAGCTAAGTTTATGGGCGTATTTTAGTAGGTATTGTGTATGGAAATAACCAGCACAGAGGAGCATAGTTTTAATTAAATGGGAGAGCGTTGCGTGATCTCGCTTGTTGTTGTTATACTTAGATAAGTAATCTAATGTGTTCCGCAAGCAAAACATTGTCCAAACAAATAAATAGGTAAATACAGATTAAAAACTCAACTGGCGTGCAATTAAATAGGGTCACTTAGAAAAACCATAATCCCCCCCACATCACTCCCCCTCCCTCTTGATAGAAGACATTATTAAGGAAGGATTTTAGACCGTAATTTTTAGTCGGTGGATGGAGGCGACTCAAGACCGTTCCTCGTGGCATTCTATGGGGGAGACTTTATATAATATATAATATAAGACGACTTCTGTGGCACGGCTGGCGATGGTTGGCCTGCGACGCAGGGGGTTGCGGGTTCGATTCCCGCCTCGGAACAAATATTTGTACGATCTGCAGAAATTTGTTCAGGGTGTTCTGGGTATTTTTCTATGTATAATGAATAATATCTATTTATGAAATGTATTGTATTAAGTATATCAGTTATCTAGTACCCATAACACAAGCTCTGCTTAGCTTGGGGCTAGATAATGTTGTGTGAAATGTCCAGCATTTATTTGATTTTTATTTTTTTTATTATATATTTCCAGCAGTGGACTTGTACTTGCTGATGATGATAATGATGAGATAGGTATTTAACTTACGTGAGCTTTCCGATTTTGCAATTCTCACTGAAACTCAATCGAAATAATCGCTCAATCACCGTCAATCTGTTCAAGCACCTCTTCTCTTTAATATAATAGCATCATCATGCTACAGCAGTAATCGTTTTAAATTTGACTTTTAATTGAAAATAATTTCGGTTATATTGTCCCGAAGTACCCCGCTAAAGTGCACGGTTGGAGACGTGATCGCAGCCACAAAATATACAGGTACAGAATGCCAGCTTAGTACAACAAGCGATAACAGGCGCATGTACACATAGACACGCGTACCCACGTAGAACTCGGTCGACTCGCGAAGTCGCGACTAGCATACGACCGAGTTCTACCGAGATCGTCGTGGGTATGCGTCTATGTGTGCATGCGCCTGTTATCGCTTGTTGTACTGTGCTTGCCTTCTGTATACCTATATATTTTGTGTCGCAGCTGTCGCGCACATGTTCCGACCGACTGACATTTTCACTTGTTTCACGCCACTGAGATTTGCGGAATCGAATGTAGATGCAGTTTACACGTATGTACCTATTCAAAGCGCTAGGTAGGATAGGTAAACCAGCAATTGAGGTGGCTCCGGTTTGTTTTACCAAAAATGCTCTTGCATGATCTTACTACAAATCTTCTTAATTCTTTATTGTACACAATATTACAGACAAAAAAACTTACACATAGAACATGTACAAAGGCGAGCTTAACCCTAAAACAGTTTTCTTCCAGAAAACCTTAGAGGAGTGGGAGAAATGACAATAGTGGTGGGTAATGTGTACATATAAAATTTCATACAGAAAAATAACGATATAAAACATAATATACCTAACTTAATTACACTAAAATTAAAATACTATACCTTCAGTTAAAAATACCCAAACTATTCTCCATTTTTTTTTTCTTTTTTCAAAATAAAATTCTGAATTTTTAGGGTTCCATACGGTAAAAGGTACCAACGGAACCATTATAGGATCACTCTCGTGTCTGTCTATCACAGCCTATTTTCTCTGAAACTATTACTGAAAAAGCAAAAATTTGGTACATTTACACAGTATTTTTATTTTAAACAAAAACAGCTTATATTGCTTTAGGACTCATTCACACGGGAACAATCATTGACGAATCGTCAATGACGGATCCCGTATGAACGAGCTCTTATACTTATACTTTACAAGAAAACCTAACGAAAATCCTGAGTCTTTAAAATCCTACGGGAAACAAAAAATGTTCTTGAAGAGATAATGTGTACAAAATTTGTTGATTGACAAATAAGTTCAATTGGTCTAACTAGTGGTTACTAATGGTAGCCTATTTCTACGGAAGCCTCTCCATGCGAGTACGACCCGCACTTGACCGATATTTTTTCTTTAACTTAAGCTTAGTTCAGTTTTTGCTCTTTATTTTTGTAACTTGTGTAAAAACGTGCTCCGATCCGTATTAAATCAATTTGGCAAGTTTTGTTACCATTCCACATTTGTTTAACGTTCAAAATATTGGAAATAATTGGATCTCATTTCTCTCACCTCATATCGCAATATTATGTTAGCGGGAGGTTAAATTAATTAACACGTTATGTTTCATCAGCTTCTATGAGATAAATTATATTAATTAGAAAAGTCTAAAGATAAATATTGGTGTACACTTTTAACCCAATTAAGCTTCGTTATCCCGTGAGTGTTTGAGGTTGGGAAACAATTTAAAAGATCGACATACTCCGGTTTCATCCCATTAAATGAAGGAAGCGGTAATATATTATGTCCAAGCGACTATCAATCTTCGCTCATACGCAATTGAGTTATTCATCACTGCTCACTTTATAATTTCCAACTCAAATCATTTCAGTTTCATCGTTGATGTTTTTGAAATAGTCTAGACTTCTACGGCCTTATTACAGAACATGGACTAAATCTGAATTTAGTCCTGGCGTACTAGTCTAGGATTAAATATCGACATTAGTCATATGCGACTTTAAATACGAAAGCAGATGGTTTGTTTTCCGAAATCAATTCTCGCGCTACTTCGCAAATTTCCAAAGTATCAAACTGACGGATTGTGTCACATCACAATTGAGATGTCCAAATTCTTACCTCCAACAAGCAATCAACTGTCAATTTATAGACCATTGCTAAACTAGGGGGCTGCCTGGTTTTAGATAACCCAGAGATAGTCCAAGCTTATGTAATTTTTGGCATAAGCGCGAAACATCTAGCTCGAAAGCTGCTTCTGGAAAACAAACCATCTGCTTTTGTATTACGGTCTTATATACCCTAGGTCGATATTTAAGCCTAGACTAGGTAGTCCTTTAAACCCAGACTAAGGGCATTTTTTATAATAACACCCCTAGAGTCTAGACTCTAGACCATTAGACTAGCCACTAAGTGGCTAGTAGTAGGGTTAACATAACATAACACCCAACAGTCGCATACATAGTCCTGATCCTACACTAGGATTCCCTGTGTCCTGGGTATCAAGAACTACGAGTACTATGGTACCACAACACCCAGCCACCAACGCTCCTTTGTGAATGAGTTCTTCCGGGGATAAACTACCATCATAGGTAAGTACCTATTTTTGCCGTCAATGCTCCCAGCATTGCTGTGTTCCAGTTTGAAGGGTTTGGGTGCCGGTGAAATTAGACGTAAAAGAGACTTTTATCTATAAGTCCCAGGATGATGAGCGTAGTGCAATGCCCAACGCGCCCTATACTTATAGGGCGCGTTGTAGATGGACGTGATCTAAGAGGTATGAGGCTGCGGTAACCGCTTAACATCACGTGGGCCAATTCCATCATTTACACAAATATTTTTTTTAACAAATAATGCATTTTTAGGTTTCTGTTCCTCAAAAGGTAAAAAACTTCCGACCTCAAAACTTGCCAAAAGCGAATCGGATCATAGACTCATAGTGCAACCATAATCACAAATAAGTCTTTATTTACTTGACTATTTTTTTTATTTTTGTTGTGTATCTGTGTATTATCATCATCATCATCATCACCAGCCTGTTTATATCCACTGCTGGACGATGGGGGGTTTGACATAATCACCACGTTTGGCAGGCGGATTGGTGTTCGCAATTTGGTGTAAAGTACTCAGGTGGATGCTGCTGCCCATCCCCTGCTGTAATCCTTTAGTCAAGCTAGTTTTTAGTCTACTACATCCACGGGAGGAAACGGAGGGGTCTATTCTTAGGCCGGACACACCACGGCACGCCGGTTATTTTTATGGTTTGTCAAGATTCATGCCACTACAACACAAGTAGTATGTTAGTAGTAGAACTTTTTGTGAAAGAGTTCGTCCGGGGAAGTACTACCACCGTACCTATTTCTGCCACCAAGCAGTAATGCTCACTTTGCTGTGTTTCGGTTAAGGTTTGAAGTGCCGGTGAAATTACAGGCACATGGGACTTTTCATCTTTATGTCTCAGGGTCGGCAGCGCGTGTGTGATGCCTCTGGTGTTGCAGGCGTCCATAGGCTACGGTAACTACTTTCCATCAGGTGGGCCGTATGCTTGATGCTTGCCAAGTAGTATAAAAAAAAAAGTTAATCTTTAAAAAAAAAATTTTGCTACCTCTTTGCCTGCCGAGACATATGTGATGCCTCTGGTGTTGCAGTGCAGGCGTCCATAGGATACGGTAACTACTTTCCATCAGGTGAGCCATACGTTTGCTTTCTTGCCAAGTAGTATAAAAAAAAGACATGCCCGTTTAGAAAGTCAGACAGACTACCCCATCGGCACCCTTTGTATACGGAATCATTATAGGATTACTTTGTGTACCGTCCTTCTGTCCACCCTTATATACCTACGTCAAGTCACTTTTTCTCAAGAACGGTTGAAGGTAAAAAGACAAATCAAAACCAAACCAAATCATCATCATCATCAGTCTATCGAAGTCCAATACTGGGCATAGGCCTCCCCCATAGAATGCCAAGACGTTTTGTTCAACAAATAGATAAATATAAAATATTAATATCTATAAAATACATATAATTAAATAATAAATGACGGAACGGAAACCTTAGGGCGCAAGTCCTAAATAAAGATATTAATTTTAATCGGTGGGCCGTATGCTTGTTTACTTGCCTATTAGTATAAAAAAAATCGGAAAACATATAAATTGAATCAAATAACGCGATAATTATGTAAAACCAGTGGGTACTAAACCACGCGTCCACATGTATGGTGAATTTACAAAATAAATTGAAATCAATAATTCCTGAAAAGAGATTTAAAATTGATATCTTTATTTGAATGATGAATACAAGACCTAGATTCAGAAATATTTTCAAAGGCAGACTTCGTATTACTACGCTGAACCGTTGACGGAAATCGGAGAGTGGCGAGTACGGTATTAGGTACTCTACACACGACATCCAACACTATCCAAGTCGCTTCGTTCAAAATAAATATTTATCCTCAAACAGACATACGATACGGCATCACACGCCTTTCAATCAACAAATTTTGACTCTCTGAAGGAAAGCCTTGGGGCCTTCGAGGAAAGGCACTTCTCTAAACTTTGTGATTGTTTGCGTTCGCAGTAAATAACAGAGTATTGATATTTCTGATGAAAATATGAGCTCTAATTCATATTACAATAGACAATATAGTAGAATGATTATTTATTGTTTTTTTTGTGCTATTGATTATTGAGAGTATTGATATTTCTGATGAAAATATAAATTTTAATTCATGTTACAATATACAATATAGAAGAATTATTATTGATTGTTTTTTTTGTGATATGGATTATTGAGAGTATTGATATTTCTGACAAAAATATGAATTATAATTCATGTTACAATAGACAATATAGTAGAATGTTTTTTTTTTTTTTGTGCTATTGATTATTGAGAGTATTGATATTTCTGATGAAAATATAAATTCTAATTCATGTTACTATAGACAATATAGTAGAATTATTATTGATAGTTTTTTGTGCTATAGATTATTGAGAATGTTGAGATTTTTGATTAAAATATGAATTCTAATTCATGTTACAATAGACAAATAAAATAGATTTAATGTAGAATTATTATTGAATGTTATTTTTTTGTGCTATATTAGCTTGCTATTTTTATCAAACTCGGACGAATCTTATGTCAAAACCAAAAAAAAAATTATTCATTGAAATCTCAAGGATCATTTTGAATCGTCTTCTAAACTAAAATTACTCCTGTTCCAGCGCGACCAAGCCTAGAAGAATCAGGCAACAAACATGGCTTTGCTTACAAAAATGGTCCATCTTACCACTAGGTGAGAAGCGCCTGTGTGGTGCCTCGGAGCATGGAGTTGCTGATACATAGTAAATGAGAACTTAAAAACCTTAGGAAGGTAGTCAAAATTAAATAAACACCAAGCAAAAAGAAAATGCAAGACAGCATACGTTACGCTTGTTATACTTATAAATAATAATCTAATAGAGACATGTAAATAGATAAGTACAGATATTGCAAATTTCCATTTTAGCAGTCGAGGGATAATAGCAGGACGTTTGCCAATCAAAATTACACGTATTGTTGCATAATCTACAATACGCTCCCCGTTATTTTGGGTATTAATCATTGCAACCTTTCATGTAGGTACACAACAGTAGTGAAGATATTTTCTACCTGAAATCTATTTCCAGTCTGAGGACACTAACTAACGACCTATTTATGAAAGGGTGACATTGACGAAAACCAATCAGTATAATATATACTAACTATTTCCAATCATGCTCTAATTTGGTCAAATACAAGTTGGTTTCTATGCCCGCGGCAGGAAGTCCGTGTTGCTCCAAGGTTTCTATTCACTACTCAGTGGAACAATGTTTTTCTAAATTCAAACATATTGAAATATTTTTACATAGGACGCTCATTATCGATCAGCAAGGACCAGCATGGACGACGGAGCGATCACATTGCCAAGGTTTTCTAAAGCAAAACGTCATTTGTCGGTCTATATTGGTGTATAGTGGTGAGCGCTATAACAAGAAATGTTCATCAAATATAACGATGCTGAAACTTGTTCAAATACTACGTAATTTCTACTATCATTAATCACGTTGTTGTAGGTACATACTTGTAAATGCGGCAAATAAAGCAGCGCCCAAAATTCAAGCGATTCAAGTCCGGACAATGCCAAAGTGTCAGCGCTCAAGTTTGATTAATGAGCATTCAATACATCGACGAAACCTTTCAAGATTTTTATTACTTATTTGTTGGTATCCGGAGAGATTCTCAAATTGAACGTGAAGTAAAATATTTGGTGGAATAAATCCAGGCTTTCAAGGATAGCGATACCGTCATATGACGGCCGTTGTTTAGCCCTGAATGTAGTCACTATGCTTTACATACCGATGATGGTTATAACCATCGTCACCTCCATATTACGGCTGCCATAATGCCGAAGGCCGAAATATGATCCCCGCTGTCTTAAGAACCCTTAAGAGGCTATATTGAGCAACGCCAAATATTTTAATGAATAGGTTACTTTATGAGTTCGTGGAGCTTTATAATTACAAACTGGCTGCTGTCTATTTTCTATATCCAGCATGGTACTTCATACGTAGTTCCTCATGTTTAAAAATACCCCTGACTAAAAAGAGGCGTGGGTGTTTTAAGTTACCATAGTATGTTTGTTTGGGGCCTCGTAGCTCCGGAAGGGTGCTCTGATTTCAATGAGATTTTTGGTATAAAATATGGTGTTTGCGACATGTTTCTAAGTCGTTTGGTGAAAATTGATGCAGCCACTTCCAGGGTCATTAGCTCGTAATACCTTTTTAAGGGAACTCTGACTGAGACTCTCTGAACTTTCTTTTAGTAGGTAGGTACTGCAATTAGACCTGTGAATAAAAATTACATTAGCATTGGTAGAGCTAATTAACCGGCAATAAATGGATGAGCTGGGGTGCGATTTTTGAATGTTATCAAGAGACTAAACGTTAGTAAAATTGCCTTTAATCCCCAATTTCTAAATTTCTGTATATTAAAACTCATTGATGACTAAAATTCTTATACCTATGATATCAATACAAATGCTTCCTCCAGTACATCTCCTGAAAAACGGTGATTTGTGGCCTTTTTAATGATATTTAGTCACTCAGTCACATTCAGAAATAGCACCCCAGGTCAATTAATAAAAAAAATAATTAAAAGCATGAAGGTGAAATTGGTATGTGTATGTTGTATTGTGTTTGTTGTGTGCTTCACCTGACCCTCATGCCATACCTAAGAATAAGTTCAAGTGTGTCAAACTTTGCGGTACCGTGTTCTTTTGTAACTTGCACAGAAACCAATGGTCATTAAACTGAATTAAAGCCTTACATGAGACCTCTTGAGCACGAAACATTGTAAAACTGAAGCCTGTATATTACTTCAGGTACCTACTTATACGGTATAAGTGGAAGCACCCGAAGTAAGTAGGTATAAGTTATACCTACTTACTTCGGGTGCTTCCACTGACCCCCATTACAACTTTCAAGTTGAAATGGTAACCGTCTCCAAGTTTCAAGATTTAACAGTGTGCCGCCCTAATTAATTGAACTTTTAATGTGTGACTGAGACGTACGCTGTGCAAGATCCTTTCATGACTTTAGGTAAGTTATACATAGGGTCTGTGCAAAGCAATTAATCTTTGGAAAGGTGAACAAGTGAATAAAGACCAGGGAAAGGAGTTTTCAGCGTGAGTAGGTATTCATAATCATCATCATTCGCCTGTAGAAGGCCACTGCTGGAAATAGGCTGGCCATGGTATTCCACGACGATCAGCCATCCACCGACTTCTAGGTTTTCCTCTATGATCTAAGGGCGCTGCCACGCGGAGCGTCACCGCTCCGTTTTCACAGCGCCAGCGCAGCGTAGCCGCAACACCCGTGTGGCAGCGCCCTTAGATCCTTGATACCTACATCCATGCCATATACCTACATCATGGCGGCCACGCTATTTTCAACTTTTCTCTATGATTCCAACATCGTTGTACAAGTCTATTGTCATCTAACAACATCAGTGTCACTATTTTGCATGGACTTTGGATTGACTGTTTGTCAATGAAATTTTCTTATTATTTGCATGGAAAAAACCTGAAAATAAGAAGAAATGGATGAAGCTCTAAAACCTGGATCAAAACCACTTATGCAAGAGGAAAGTTCTGTTAAGGAGGATCCTGATGATTCAGCACTGAAATTTGGAAATTTGAGTGGATTGCGAGTGGGCAGCCTTTTGAGAGTGTGGGCTGAAGTGTCCAAGATCAACTATTTCTCTTCTCAGCCACTGGAGCTCATTGCTTCGGGTTAGTTTCTGTCTACATTTCTCAAATCTGTAGGTATGTGTAGGTATGTGATGGTTCATTCCTCATCCAAACTGTGATTCAACATATTATATAACATAACATACGTAGTCATATAATCTCACACTAGGATTCCTTGTGTTGTGGGTATCAGAAACTACGAGTACCATGGTACCATAACACCCAGACCCGGAACAAATATTTGCAGATCATACAAACATTTGCCCCGCAGCGGGAATCGAACCCACAACCTCTCGCATCTCAGCCAGCTACTCGCCCGCCGCGCCACAGAGGTCGTCAACACTGAGGTATAGCTTTACAACTTGATAAACTAACTGGATGATGATAATCAAGATCAGATCGAGTAATGATGGGAAATACCAACAAAGTAAAGTAATTTGCAGTAGTAATTAAGTAATAAATATAGAGTTCGTTGAAAAAATATACAGAAGGTCACGAACGAAGACTTCATCATTATGTAAACCACGAGGCAATCCAGCTTCTTGAGAACACGGACATAGTGAGAAGAATCAAAAGAAAAAGCAACTAAAATTGCCATTTACAAGAAAATATCACATGACCTAGATCAAAAAACAAGAATACAACAATGCTTACGTCTTTAGGAGAACTCCATCAATATACGAAATGTATTCCGTAGAAACACAATTCCAATACAATTTTTAATATTTCAGGTCAGAGCATGAGACGTCGAAGCATCGGCTTGCCTGCGAAAGAATATTCGATAGAATGTTTTGTTCCCTCAGAACTGCGAAATAAAAGTTTAGAGGATTTATTTGAGGAACAAGTGAGTCCATTTTCCATTTAAGATGAAAATTAACGCAATAGACCGGTTTTTTTTAAATAGGTGCTACATCATATCAATCAACATTGATGTATGATTTCAAAGTACATGATGGCTGCACCTAAAGGCTTGCAAAAATATATAATGATAATTCATATCTTTTTCAATATTTTCCATTATTAATTTAAATTAAACATAAAATCATTTTCTGAAAAAAAAAATTAGAAATAGAAATTTAGGAATAGAGAGAATTTTGGCATAAAACCATTCAATACCCAATTCTTCTCAATGCCTGCACCGATTTTTATTGTTTTTGGACTAAAAGTTATAATTTTGATTGTAACTTTTTAATTATTATAAAATACTCCTAGGAAAATCTGGCGTTGGCTCAAGGTCGTTGAGTTAAGTACGTAACATACATAATACGAGTCCTACATTCACTCGCGCTGCAGCAAAGTATCGTATAAATATGTTGCGAAAATAAAAACTCTCGAAATATTAAAAAATACCAACCATAAATTATACATATTGGCGTAATCCTAAATTATATTTTGCAATAACCGAGGAAATTCTTCTTTATTAGACAGAATATGAATATTATTAAATTCTTGGAGCGTGTGTCGAAAGTATGCGGGACGTTAACTTAATAATTATGAAATATGTTCGTCAACATGCCCACGAGCCTCTAGATACGATACACGTTAAATATCTTTGCAATGATGAGAGGGAGCTGAAATTGCATGTTGTACGTTGATGCGTGCCCTCTTGAGTAGGGTCACATTTCACTGCCGCCAAACAACACCGCAACGTAGGTATTTCCCAAAGGCTATTTTATTCATTATAAAATACCGTGTAGTGCCTTGTTTTATTATGAATAAAACCAGTGTTTGCGATATTTGTACGATCTGCACATAACTTATTCTGGAACAGACCTCATTTTTCTGCTATCTCAGTTACCAGAGCCTTGTTTCTGTGTGCATTTAAAAGTATTCTGCAGACTATCAGTACATCTACTTACATAATAGGTTTTAAAAAGCTGCTTATATTTCTGCAATTGTGCTACCCACGTTGAAAAGACGCCCTTTGAGGCTCTGCCTACGCCTTCGGGGAAAAAGGCGTGTGTTTATGTATGTGTTTATGTTGCCAGGCATAGATAGCTTACGACTTGTATGTGACACTACTGGAACCTTCGATTTCGTTCACGTGAAGATTTTTTTCATAAAAACTTACACCATGTTATACTCCCTTTAGGATGTGAATTTCAGTAATTCTTTTCTTACTGCACCCCTAAACCACAAAATAAATGTACCCTCCAATACCAGAGGCCCAATTCTCTAAGTTATTTTAAAACTACACTGAAAGTTGACCGAATCGAGACTGAATTGTAAATTGACTGAAAGTTGAATTTCTAGTCCCTCATAAATAACAATTTAGTCTACTTTCAATTCATGGGGACCACCATTAGAGTAGGATAGTTATATATATAATTGGAAAAAGTAAAGAGAGACTCCATCTACTTATGCTAAAATTAAGGAAAAAAGTTTGAATCGTTCAAGTTTCGGTCACATTTCGATACAATCACATTACAGTATTGTATTTTATGTCAGGAGAATACCATTTCTGACATTTAAGACATCGACACAAGATCGAAACATGATCCGAACTCTATTTTAACTATTTTTTAGTTAGTGAATTGGGCCTCAGTTCTATAGAAGCTGTGCGCACACAAAAAGACAACCTCTTTTCTCGCTGATAGGCAGTAAGTCAGTCAATCACGCAACAATTTTTATTTTTATAGTAACTTATTTTTTTCCCCTATTTATCCTGCTTCTTGGCGATCTGTTAAAATAATCCAAATAATTCTTATAATCTACTAACAATTTTTTTTTTTTTTGCGCTTTGGTCCTTTGATACCTTCCAACTATTTTGACCAGTCGTGGATTCAGCCAATGGCGCAACGGTTAATGCATCTCCGTAACAAGGAGACGGTCGCAGGTTCGATCCCCGCCTGTTTGGTAATTTTTGGGATATCATAAAATCTTAATTTTATACAAATTGATGATTTCTAATTTTTGTTTTGGACTTGAATTGTTGCCAGTTCCCTATAAACGTAACGTCACTGCTGAATGAGAACCAACTCTGGGGCTGCTTCTACACGTTCCCTGAACTGTACGCCGATGTGTACTCACCCATAGTACGCATCCGCCAAATCGAAGACGTGCCCGAGCTAGTTGGCGGAGTACTAACAAGAGACATGGTCACAGCCTGTTTGTCCTACTTGCACCGGACGCCAATTTTGGGAGATTTCGTTTATATTAAACTGGATCTTTCTTCAAAGGTAATATTTAGGATTCCGTACCCATAAGGGTAAAACGGACCCTATACTAAGGCTTCGCTGTCCGTCCGTCCGTCTGTCACCAGGCTGTATCTCATGAACCGTGATAGTTAGACAGTTTAAATTTTGACAGATGATGTATTTCTGTTGCCGCTATAATAACAAGTAATCAAAAAAAGAATAAAATAAATATTTAAGGGGGCTCCCATACAAAAAAAAGTGTTTTGTTTGCCGTTTTTATAGACCCGTCTGTTTCTCATGAACCGTCATAGTTAGATAGTTGAAATTTTCACAGATGATTTATTTATGTTGCCGCTATAACAAGAAATACTAAAAAACAGATTAAAATAAATATTTAAGGGCTCCCATACAACAAACGTGATTTTTTTGCTCGTTTTTGCTCGATATTGATAACGGCAACAGGTAGACGCTTGAAATATTCACAGAATATTGAGTTATACTACTATAGATACTGGTACGGAACCCTTCGTGCGCGAGTCTGACTCACACTTAGCCGGTTATTGAGACTTAAGGTTCCCAAGTACAACTTTGTGGCTGAATTACGTTTAAAAATTGTCTGGTTCATTGTTTCAAAATCTAGAATTTTCATATCAGTCTTATCCAATTATATATATAATTTTTTATGAAAGTCTGAATTGCGGTGTTTAAATTAATTGGAAACAATTAATAGTACTCACTCTTTATTTTAAAATAAAGCAAATTTTATTTTTATATTTGAAGCACATCCCACTATAATATCATAAATGCTAAAGTATAGATGTTTGCATGTTGATCAATCACGGCAACTGATTTCGATGAAATTTGGTACACAGATAGATTATGAAGTGGATTGAGCTATAAAATATTTTTTATCTAGGAAAAACCCTTGAGGTATGAAAGTTTAAATAAAAATGTAATTTATGGAAGTACAAAAACAATATAGCTTCGGCGAGATTAGTTGATAGTTACTAACACACGTAGGTATATCACGCAGCCGGCATGATTATTTTATAGTTACGACGGTGCGTACCTAAGTACTTTGTCGAGTTGCTGGCCGCTCGCCTAGGATGGTTTCTCGATAACCGGGACCACGCAAGCGAACTCGCAAGCGGGTCACTTGTAGAATATATTTCCTTTGCCTCGTAAACATTTTCTTCAGCGGTGTACCTATCACATTGTTTTGTTTTACACTTTTACAGCTCCTGATAAACATCCAAGTGTTGCAGCACTACAAGTTCTTGGTTTATTTGGACTTGTCGGCAAATTTATTGACGGAATTGAATGTTCTCTCCTACCTCCTTTATCTGCAGTACCTTTCGGTAGCCTGTAACAGACTGAGCACTATTTTGGAATACGAAACTCGTAAATATCATCACGACACCTCATTTATTTCATCATTTCCGTTAAATTTACCGGCCAACGCAAAACATTTCATGGTTTCAGCCCAATGGTTCCTAACCGAAGTTCACTATAAGTTCAATTCAGTAGAAAGAATCAGAGATTTAAGCATGTTCTGGTCTATTACTATATTGGATTTGTCCCATAATAACATCAAGGCTATCACCGGCTTGGAAACTTTAAGGTTATTAACGACCCTTTTTGGCGTAACTTTTTAGAATTTGATTATACACCAACACTAATTAGTCTTTTATCTTTGTTTGCCCAGATACCTCCGTCGCTTAGACCTATCCTTCAACCACATCCAACGCTTAGAGAACCTGAACCATCTCCGACTTCTCTGGTTGGACGTTTCGTACAACAACATTTCTAGTTTCGAGTTCGGACCGCAAGCGGGACTATGGACTCTATTGCATCTCGAATATTTAAATTTAAATGAAAACAACCTCACTTCGATGAAAATGTTCTCTGGATGCACTAGGTACGTACCTACAAAACTTTATTGCTCTCTCGACCTAGATTCACATGTCAAAGCAGAATTGTTTTTCTACCGAATTTGCAAAGAAAGAAAGAGGAGAGGCTTGGCTCATTTTATTTTTTGGCGCGCTTTGTGGTCTTTTTAAAAACTTTTATAAAAAAATACTAGCATAATTTTTTTTACATACAAAATGTAACAGCTTTGTTTTTGCTTTTCACTTCAATACAGTGTTATTGAACCGCCAAATATCAGATACATTATTCGTTTTACAGGCTTCGGGAACTACATACCCGGAACAACCGTTTAAACATGCTACTAGAGCTAGCTGTCTACATGCGACAATTACGAAGACTAATTGTTCTAGACCTTCGCGCTAATCCCATTTGCTCCATGCCAAGCTACAAGGACGTGGTCATCAACACGTTCCCTATACTCTTAAGCCTCGATGCTGTAGAAATTAATCCAGTGGAACAGGTAAACAAAGCTGTTTCAACATTTGGACTTTGTCCATATGTCTCTGCACTAAATGGTAAGGAACTGCCAGTGGCACAATGCCAGGTCCCGGCGCAGTTTCTTGCATTTTAGTAGCCATACTTCTATTTAAAAAATAAAAAAGTAAGTAGTAATAGATTAAAGAACGAACTCAAAATCAAATAATGGGAATGAACTGCGCCCGCCAGAAATATCTGCCGTGGAATAACGAGAATAACAAGTTAAAAGACCGTTCATATCCGCGCGAAAAATATTTAGCGCTTGGAACTGAAAGTGTTTCGAGTGGAAACTGCAAATTGAAAAATGTGGTTAACAAGAGGCACAAACCGGGTAAATAACTCCAAAGTGAGTGGGTATTGGATGAGCAAACATAGCGCTGTGAATAAAGTAATAAGTTAAGTGTTGTCAGCGATCTGCCTGCAAACGCCTCGTGTATCAAGCAAAAGTTTTAAAGTTGTAAAACTATTCATCAATCATAAACTTATTCTAATATTTGAACTGTTACCCCGTGACCCAAGCTTTATTTGTTTTGTTATCAGCTCTAGGTTACTAGTTGTAGTATTGGGGTTAAAGTTATGAAATTGCCGTTTTATATAGGAAAATATAAACACCTATTTGTAAAAATATATGTATTTATTTAATCGAACTATTTGCCCTCATTATCCCTGCCATCTCAAGGGAAGATCATTTATGCTTTTGAGATAGAACTCGAGATCATTTATGGATTTGGACTCTTCAAAGTCTTTGAAGGCATTTTGAACCGCTTCCTGAGAGCAACATTTTTGCAAGTAATTTACCAAATTGCGGAAAAAATGGTAATCGGATGGGGCTACGTCTGGCGAGTACGGAAGATGACTATGATTTCTAACTGTAGGTGTTTTATTGTTAAAACGGTTTGTCGAGCAGATTTTGCGTTATAATGTAGCTGATTCTTCTAGGCTTGGAACACGAGTAATTTAAGTTTAAAAGCCGATTCAAAATGATCCTTGTAATATCAATGAATAAAATTCTTTTGCTTTGATTTCAAAAGTGGTGAAGATCAATTTCGATCAATGATCATTACTACTCATCAAAGAAATTCGAAACTTCGAAAACCTTCAATCTTATGAACAACTTGATGAAGTGCTGTTTTAGTTAGCAGGCAGTGAAAGTCAAACAATAAAATATCATACAATTGTTGAATTTATAATGTTATAGATTTTGTATAAGTATAGAATGTTTTAATCACGAATATTGGACCGTGCAGGTTTAATTTTTATTCAAAGTGGTCACTTAGTTAAAACGGCAACTTCATACTTTAACTCCAACTACACTCGAGAGCAATGAATCCGGGTCACTTAAAGAATGTAAAAAATCTCGGAAACTAAAAATGATAGATTAATGCAATAAATTGTATTTAATAGACAATGTAATACTCCTTAAATGAAGGTAAAAAAAATATGAGTCACCATACATTTTATTAACACAAAATTACATAAAGAAAAAAACTGCTGATCTCTCCTTAAAACAAAAATAGGAAACATGAAATTTTTGAACTTTATTACGATTTTCTTGAATTTTAATACTTCGTATTGCCTCCTCGTGCTTCCATTACTGCGTTTACGCAGAAAAAAAACAACAAAAAAACAGAAATTAAACAATGATTACCGGTCCGTGAGGACCGGTAATTGGCTTCTCTGTTTCTTATTTTAATTTACCTTGTTCTGTGTCTAATTTAAGCTGTTGGTCCTCCTAATAAATAAATAAATAAATAAATAAATGATAAATGACAGATTACAAACAAAAGCAAAACCAAATGCTGTAATTTCGTAGTTCCATCTTCGAAAGTGGCCCTTTTTCAAATTTGATTTTTTTATGATATAACTTTACAATAACTAAGAAGTTTTAATACCTTCATTTAAGGAGTATTACATTGTCTATTAAATACAATTTATTGCATTAACCTAGCATTTTTAGTTTCCGAGATTTTTAGGATTCTTTAAGTGACCCGGATTCATTGCTCTCGAGTGTATAACACAAAATAACCATTCCATTCTATACATACTAATTTCACTGCTAAAATAGCTCACACTTTTCTGCAGCGAACTGCTACAGCAAATATGACGCCTGACGTTGTGACGTTTGCGACGCGTCGGCTGCTGCGACTGCTCTACATAGAACAGCTGTCGCGGGCCCGTGTGCCGGCAAGCGTGCCGCCCGCTGACACCACTGACGTACGTCTCGTTGTTTTGGTCGGCTACGAGGCATGTGGGAAAGGTAAGTTACTTGAACTGTCGAATGGTTAAAATAGTTACATGGTAGCTAAGCAATGGCTTTAGCGTAAGTCTCTTCTCAAACCACGTATAGTGTAGGTTCCCGAGGTTAAGTCAAAGACCCTCCATAACTTGCAAAGTATTAATCACAGGATATCCGAGACATGTTTTGATGAAATTCACTCAGTTTTACCAAGCGTAGGTTTGTTATTTCAATCAAAACAATAACAACGACAGTAGTAAAGTAAAAAAAATACAAATGGCAGTTTGTTTCTTCTGTCGTCTTTATCAGCCTGTTTACGTCCACTGCTGGACAAAGCCTTCCCCATTGATTACAATCGGAAGATTTGTCATAATCCCACACTTGGCAGGCGGATTGGTGATTGCAGTATTGGTGTTAAGTTAGTGCAGCCCATCCCCAGATGTAATCTGTTAGTCGGCTTTTACGAAATTCACGGGGACAGAAGGAGGGGTCTATTAGACCAGACACACCATGGCACAGCATGGCCAGTTTGTTTATGGGAGGTTAAATTACAGTCGGTAAGATATTATTCGTTGGTTGAAGAACTCTTGCACAAGGATTCCCCTTGGGATATGGTTTTTGTATTGTTATAGCCTGGGGCAAGAAAAAAGTAAATGATCTAGGTTGCCTTCGTCTAAATCACATTCGCAAAGGCAGTGTCCCTGATCCTTATTTTGGCAAGGTGAACAGGCGTTCAAGCATGACCTAATCGAAGAAGACAGATAGTAAAAGCTGTCGTTTTGTCAGCTTTACAAAACCTAGAGAACCACGGTTTAGATGGAATTTCAAGTTGAACATGACTGCCTCTTACAACTGCCCAGATATTAATATTATTAATACAATTTTATTACAAAGTATACAGGTTGTCGATCTGTACGCTTGCCATACAAAGTGTCCTAGAGTATGTGTATAATCCCGAAAGAGGGAGTAATTCTGCACATACCTAACAGTTATTCTACCCGAGATCCTGAATAATAATTATATCCCTGTGACAGAATTCAGACAGACAGATAGACAGATGGCGTAGGTTTAGTAATAGACAAGCACTACGAACTTGCTACGAGTCTACGAAAAGAAAAGACCATGGCTACGAACTTGCTACGAGCCTACGAAAAGCGTAGACCCAGAGTTGGAATATCCCGTAGAGTATTTGTGGCGTATAAAAGTGTTTCTGTCTTCAATATAGGGAGTCTCTATTGGATTAGAGTTTTAGTAGTTTAGTATTGTTTTGATGCAGACATTAACGACGGAAAAATTAATTTGTGTTTTAATTTCACTGGATAAGTTGAATTGAACAGATATTTTGTCAGTTTATGTTTTTCAGGTTTTAACCACATTTATGGGTAATATTAAATTCAAAACAGATATACATACAGATCAAATTAGGTAGTTCTAAGTGAATTATATCTACTAACTCTTCTTTTAGGGACTTTGGCACGTCGCCTGGCGTTAGAATGCAGTGCCCACGTTGAGCTGGCAATTTCCCATACCACTGCGCCTTACCACTTCCCTGGTCACTATAAGCAGGTTACCAAAAGCAAGTTCGATGAGATGGTGCTGGCTGGAGATTTCCTTACCTATGGAGAGATAGACTCGGAATTGTATGGGCTGAGTTCAGTATTTTACTTTCTTTTATGCTATTGGTTCTTTTAGGGTCTCCCTGAAGTATAAGGAGCTCAAAGGCTTGCGACCGTCGGTAATCGTTGCTAGAAAATACCAGTGTGGTGAAAGTATTTAAAAAATAACTTCTTGTACCAGTTCTTCTAAATTCTAATTCTCTTTAAAGCTTGTTTAAATAACTATATTTATTTATTTATGTCAACTTACAACTTTACAATTTTTACAGGGTAATAATCCTAATACAATAGCGTAGTCCATTAATTGAACGAGCGAAGCGAGTTCTCTGAGTCAAGTTGGAAGAATCGGCGTTTGTATGATGTATGTATGTATGTATGTTTGTCCGATGAAAACTTCCAAACCGTTTATCCGATCTTCATAAAATTTGGTATGGGAGTAGATAGTATTAGTACAATTTGTAGGTAAGGTTATGAGCTATATCGTTCATGGGGTTGCTGAGATATTGGGACCCAAGAGGGGGTAAAAAAAAATTAAGTGAGACAGTCAGATCAACTGGGGTGTTTAATGAAAGCGCTTTGGTTGGACATTTTAAAACTGTTTTTAATAAGTCTGTAGCCTTAGTAGTTTTCGAGATATTAGGGAAAATAAAAAACGTAAAAATCAAAAATTCTAGGGTACTTCCAGCAATCCCACAATGCTGAAATTTGGTATGGTTGTGGCTTTTGTGTCACAACTACAGGGAAAAGTCTGAAATTGAAGAATTGAAAAACTTGTACTCCATAAAAATAAACCAATATAACATTCATTGTTGACCTCCCATTTCTAGGAATTTGAATGACGTTGGAGTTCTATGGTTTTTGTCAAAAGGACGTTATCAATTAATTCGTCAGGTACTTGATATAGGTACTAACAGGTATGTAGTATTACGCCCCGTTGCTTAGCCCTATTCAAAGGTTATTTCGATGATGTGTAGGAAATTAGAGTAGTTACTAATAGATACTATACTGGTAGACCTCGACGTGAAAATTTTCAAAAATAATAATAGAATTACTTAGTTAAGTAGTCGGGCTGATAAAGGTGTTATCGCGAGGTCTCAGTTCGGGGCGAACCACTAGTATAATATCATTCAAAAACTTAACTAACACTAACTTAACAAAGTGGCCTTTACGAATTCGTTCAGAGGAACATGGAAAACAATGGGTACACCAGGTGGCTAGTAACCAACTAGTAGTAGTCGGTAATTACTAGTTACCTACATCATACAGAAATTGTATGAGACAATAGACAGCGAGCGGTGAGCTCTGGCCTGAGTGAAGCCTATTCGACTCATTTCAGCGAAATTTAAAAACTTTTTTATTAAATTGAAGACAAAGTTGTTGAGAAAAGGTCTCCTTATTTACTTTTATTACCAAAAATCCAAAGTAAAATACATCCTTTGGTTATGAACTTGGAGCGATTTACCCCACTTACATAATTGAAAATGTACGTAACCATCTAATAAGGTACGATTTTTACAGTTACTTACGCTTTTCGCAGGTAAGGAAGAGGCCTGTATTCAAGCCGGGAAAGTAAGGATCGTGTGTTTGGACTTAACAGGAGCTCTGATGTTGAAATTACGCGGCCGAATGCCATATTTGATATTGATATCCTGTTTGGACAAACAAGCTTTGGCTAACAGGCAACAGTACCGAAAAGAGTAAAGTGTACTTTAAAATATAATTGTTACTTGAATGATATAGAAATTTGTGGATGTTTTGTTCCACTATCGGTTTATCGAACTTTCGAATGGACTTTTTCAATATTATAAATCGTTTTATAACTCAACCTATTAATTACGGAAGCTCTCTGTCCATTAACAAGCTTTTACATTTGAATTCATTAATAGATCTCTAGGCTAAGATTCTTCCCCCGTATACATCGTCAAACATTTCGGCTGAATTACGCTTCAATTACGCTATTTAAATGTTTTCTGGATCATTGTTTAAAAAATCTAGAACAATTAGTACCTTGATAAGTCTCATATCTACAAAGATTGATAAAGATCTGACTGGTAGGTTTTAAATTAATAAAATAAAATATTAAATAAATAAATAAATGGTGGACATTTCACACAACATTATCTAGTCCCAAGCTAAGCAGAGCTTGTGTTATGGGTACTAGATAACTGATATACTTAATACAACAACATTACATAGGTAGATATTTTTTATTATACATAGAAAAATACCCAGAACACCCTGAAAAAATATCTGCAGGTTGTACAAATATTTTTTCTGAGGCGGGAATCGAACCCGCAACCTCCTGCGTCGCAGGCGAACCTTCGCCCGCCGCGCCACAGAGGTCGTCAACCTGATGAGAATCTACGTTTTTTCGTTCCTTTTTATTACTAAACTACAAGTCAAATCTTCATAAAATTTTGTAGATATAAACTGGATAAGACTTATCAAGCTATGAATTTAAATTATTTTTGAGAAAATCCAAAATTGAAGGAAATCCAGTTTTATATTTGAGAATTCAAACTTTTTACTTTGAGTACGGGGGTGAGTAACCTTAGCGTAGAATCGTATTGTAGTTGATTTGTTCTCGATCAGGGAGCGTTTTAAGGCTAATGAACAACGCATGTCCATGGACGGGCTAGTTGGGAAGTCGACACTGCAGGTCATGCTCTCCGGCCGGATCATCATCACGGGCATAATCAATGAGATCCTTATGGTACGTGACCATCGATCTTCTTATAAAAATCTTATTCGTAGGCTCAAAGGAATTTTTATAATTAAAGGTTTTTATCGCATCTGTGATCTAGATATAGGAGTCAAATCCAGATAAGCTAAATCAAAGGTATAATTTTTACAGTTAACCGGGTTATCCCGTTTACAGTATACGTACGTTTGAAAAGTTTTAAGATTAACTTCCAGAGTAAATATACATATATGGTTTGGCCAACAATTCATGTCGAGTGAAGAAAACTCAAGAGTTTAGTTCACCAGATCTTTTTCCTATTTCAAGCGATAACAATCTATACCTAGGTACTTTATTTTAATTATTTTGAAGTAAGCTGACTTACACAGTAGTATTTAAATTCAAAGTAACAGTGAATGCGTCGAAAATGGCGAGTTTCACCAAGTGTTAAAAGTGACAGCATATGTCAAAAACGACTTTTTTTTATAAAATTCCTTGGTTAAGCTGCTTTTCAGTTATGTTCACAGTCGGGTTTTTTTGTATTTTTTATAATTAAACTTTAAGATTTTTTTTAGAGGTTACCCGATGAAAAGGGTTACAGCCAGTTCCTTATCGATTCCGAATGTTCCTTGGTGATGGAAAGTGAAGATCGCCAAGCGGTAAATGATAACGCCAAAGGAGTGAACCTACGCGCGATTATAGCTTCTGTGAGTGGAAGAGCTTGTCCAGATGAGGCGTTTCCGCGTTTTCGCGCGATTTGACTCGCGCGATTGTGAAATACTAAATAGAGCTTCATAGATTCCGTCCACATGCAGTCGCACGTGTTGCCGCTCTCGCGCGATTGCAAAGCACCTCATCTAGACAATCTCTAAACATTTCGTTCGACAGAAACTCCAAGTAACCCGGGAAACGGGCAAATTATCAAACGAAAGAAGCAGGGTCTCTCATTTCTTGACATTAAATCCCTTTAATTCACAAAATGCAATCAAAATTTCGCATCTTCGTCCATATCATTGAAAGTAGTATCGTCCCGGAAATTTCGTGACAGTTTTTTATTTTATTTATTTATTGCATCAACAAACAGGTACATTATCAAATATTACAAAAGTAGATATAGAACATAGTCTTAGTAATAATGCAGCCCAACAACGCTGTTGTCAAGTTACTATAAACAAATTAACCAAATTTACAGACAGTTTGTTCTTTGAAAGCTGATTTACAACAAAATAATACAATAACAATAATAAAACCTTTTTTTATTCCATATCTCGTAAGTACCTATATTTATATACATTGATTGTTAGTAATTTTACTTATCGCTAGTTGTTAGTATTTTGGTAGTGTGAAATGGATCCTTTATTGGGTAAGGATCTCCTCCATCTTCTTCCACGACTCTCTGTAGTTTACCTTAATGATCCAGTCTTTCCCAGCAATTTGGATAACATTACCAATCCACCGTTTACAACAATAACAACTCTTGTATTAGGACTCCTGAGCAATTCTTTTTTTATTTATATATAGAGTTCAACCACATTGAAAGAGGCATATAAGCGAGGTCAAGAACATACGAGCCAACAAGATCTGAGCATGTACTCCCTTTACAAAGGGTCACAAGTAACCGGGGACTACACCAGCTACGTCACCGGACAGAACACTTATCAAGACAAGAAGCAAAAGAAGTAAGATATTAAATTTAAATGCGACTCGAGTGCCATTCGACGGAGTCGACTCCCGCTAAATAGTCCGATGAACGAGGCAATTCTTTGTATGCACACCCTAACAATAATTCCTCTGTCGCTGAAACTTTGCTGTGTGATAAAGTAAGGTTTATAGATTACGGTTGACAGGTTATCTAGGAATTTTTTTATTTTTAAATTAGGTATTCCTACCTAAACATGGAAATCACTTATAACATTCGGTGGAAAATTGCTCAGTCTGAAATTTCTTCGGTGTATGTTAGTATACATTAATAAGTATAGATATGTAATGGTATCCAGGAATATTTCGATTTCGGTGAGGCAGAAATTAAAGAATATCTGTTTTTTTATCACAACTTTTTCAGGAAAATTGCTCAGTCAGTTTTTATTTTTTTGTACGCGTAAGGTTGTTTAAACGAATCGCCTTGCAGAGTTATCTAAAAGATTTGCCTTTTCGTTCATAGCTTTATGGTTTTTTGGAAATAACTTTCGGCGGAAAATTGCTCCGTCCTTTTTTATTCATTTATTAGTTAAAGTACACTTAAATACAACAGCATTTTAAAGTATCCAATACAATTTCGGCGTCGCATACGCATTTTAGACTATCAACATTACGCGCACAGCCGCCGGGAGCTACTTTTACTACTTCTTGAGACAATAGTTTTGATCAATGAGAATCAATATATATATAAGGCAAATATCACCTACTTGCTGACTCTCACGATATCTCAAGAACGAAATAATAATAAATAATGTTTCTTTCGGCTTCTAAGTGCTTGTAACAACGATCTTATAATTCACAATAGATCCAGGGTCACGTACAAAATGAAAGCTAAAAACTGTCCGCATGGATACATACTTATACAGCTACATTTGTTTACTAACGAACAAAGATGAAAGTTTTAAAACAGTTCTAAGTTCAACCTAATTACAACCATGACACCTAGCAAAAAAGTAGCAAATCTTCAAAATATTATCTTACACTTACGATCATTCGTCACAAAAAACGAGCAAAGCAATTATATTACTCCTGTCACTTGTCAAATCAAAAGACATAGGTTAAACAACTAGTGTGAAATCAACCTTAAAGAGCTACAAATAAAGTTCTTTTTCCCGTTATTACCTTGCGAGCTACATCCATCCGTTTCCATGGTTTCGCTTCTGTTTGCTTCTTCAAATTTAACTACAGAAGGTATGGAGTCGCGTTGATCACTTAAATAATTTATAATATGCACGTTAAAGTTAAGTTAAAATTATTTATGTTTTGGGCATGTATGTTTGATATTGATAGTATATATACTTGTTATTTTATTAACGTTCTGTTGTGTGTATATTTATGTGTATGTTTATGTTTTTGGCCAAGATGTCTATCGCTGGATGTCACAAATAAAAATATCACTAAATTCCACATCTTTATATTCATGTTTACAATCTTTATAATACAAGTACAGTTTAGTGCAATAATTTGATCAAAACCCAAAATGTTTAAAACAGCTCAACATTAAAATTTTTCCATTCTGCGTACCTACAGGCTGATAATGAAGCCCTAGTTATAAAAAGCTCAAATATAAAAAATATATGTTCTGTTACGTTTGTCTCGTTTCATAATAAAAAAAGATATCGACCATCAAAGTTTTCCAACAAAAACCGTAAAGTGCTTGAGGGCGGGCGTACAGGCGCCTGCCGTAGGTTGGGCATTTATTTGATATTTGGGAAATATACCTATAATATGATAAAAGAATTTGAAAAAGTACTGTTTTTTTACGATAATGTGTTCTATAAGTGATTCTGGTTCATAAATTTTAACAAAGCGAGAGGACTCATTATCAGTTGGTATAGATGTAAAGGGGTTGTTAACCAAAGATTTGGTTAAATAACAGTAGCGTAAATGGATTGCTCGGAAAGCTAAAATAAAAAAAAGGAAAGCCAAGTATCTGATGAGAGTTCAACAAACAGACACAAAAGTAGTATTAAATTTTTTTAAAGTTCTGTTAAAAACAAATTATTACAATACAAATCTACTCCATGCATCTACTGTTCTGTTACAGACAATTTTGCGTCAACGTTGGCCAAACATTTGTAGCAGTGGTTTAAAATCGGTAATTTTGATCAAAATTTCATACTTTTTGTTAGTTTAAAGCTTAAAATACAACTTATTCTACATGTACTTAACGAAAGTAAGACACTCCGGCCGTTAAATTGTTTTTTCGGGGATTATTTTTGCAACTTTTAAATATACATTGCGGCATTGTGACACGTGTTTACATTGGCTTTGTTTGAAGCGAACTAAATCAAATACAAACTCACTTTTCAAGTGAGCTTAAATTCACCGAGACGTTTTTATTGCGCCGACCCGATATCTATGTGAGTATTAGAGATCGTTGGCTTGTAAGTTTAATATTTGTATGAAAAAAGTTAGAGCCAAATTGAACCTAACGTCATCACATAGAAGTTGAAAGCCGAAGCAAAATCGTAAAGTTTCTCAGACGAAAAAAAATGAGAGACAGAGTCGTCGTGAACAAACAGCTACAGAGGGTCCACTCAGAACATAGCGCCATTTCTGGTAAGGACACATTGACTTTACGTTTACATGTATTCTCACGCAATCTCGAGCAGAGCTCAGTCGCGACTATAATAGCGAGTGCAGGCATTTGTCACTTGTTAACAAAATGAGTAGCGGTATTATTACGCTTGCAGTGTATTTGGTTGTTTAAATACAACCAAATGAAAACGTTCTTCACCTTTCCAAACGAGATTGTTTGTAACTTGTTCCAACTCCTAATAATCTACTCCTTTTCAAAATTCTGAATGAATACAGTAGCAACCTTAGTGAGTCAGGCAAGTTTAGGTAATTATTTTCAAGGACGGTGGGAGCGGACCTTCTGTCTATTTCTATATTTTGTGGTCTTACCTAAACTGTCAAATTTTGTAACGTGGATCATTTCTTCTTCGATGCGTTGGCTGTTTTTATGACGACTTCTAGGTGGCCAGTATGTTTCAATTGATTTCTAACGAGATTTAAAAAAAGTACGACTACATACAAAATAAGCTTGCCAAGTGCGAGTCGTAAGTACTCGAGTGGGTGTGCTGACTGACGGTTTTGAATGTGGTAGTTTTCCATGATTTTGATATATTTTCAGTAAGTAATTTATTTTAATTTTATTATTCAAAAACGAGTTGAGTGTCCCTGGGAGAATTTTCAATAGCGTTATAGTTTTGATTGTTTTAACAGACACTCGCGATAACTTTAGTTTAATTCTTCATCGTGTTCTCAATATTCTTATTTTTTCCACATCTTTTTTACGTTATTTTGGAGATAAGTTTAAGGACAGCTACTTTTAGGCGTTTTTTTTCGGTGTAAAAGTGATAAAAAAGTTGCTCATAGTATCATCCAAAAAAAAACAGAACCTCGATAACCAAAAACGGAATGCGGATCCCTAAGCAAAAAAGCTGTGTCAAAAAAGGAAAAGCGGTATATCTGGCAGACCCTGCGCGGAGCGCATGCGTGGTGCGGTGCCCCGCTGTATTATCAGAGGCCCAAACACGAACATCTAAAGTTACGAAGACACGATAGTAAACTTCAAATATCTACTCACAAATATTGATTTCAAGTCACTCCTGTGTCTTTGGCCAATATTTGACGTTTGAGATCGTCTCGATTGCGTCTCGGTAACATTAATTGTTCGTGCTGAGCCCACAGAACTCTGCGCGGTACGAAAATTGTCTAAGTATGAAATGTTGATATTTAAAAGTTTATGTGTTTATGTGTTTTGGCGAAATTTTATTGGATAACTTAAAATTCTATTATAATAAAGTATACTGTAACTAACAAATGAATAAAAATGGACGGAGCAATTTTCCGCCGTAAGTTATTTCCAAAAATCCATAAAACTATGAACAAAAAGGCAAATCTTTTGGATAACTCTGCAAGGCGATTAGTTTAAACAACCTTACAAGTACAAAAAAATTAAAACTGACTGAGCAATTTTCCTGAAAAAGTTGTGATAAAAAAACAGATATTCTTAAATTTCTGTCTCACTGAAATCGAAATATTCCTGGATACCGTTACATATGTATACTTATTAATGTATACTAACATATACCGAAGGAATTTTGGACAGAGCAATTTTCCACCAAAAGTTATTAGTGATTTTCATGTTTAGGTAGAAATACAACATTTAAAAATTAAAAAAATCATGGATAACTTGTCAACCGTAATTTATGAACTTTACTTTATCACACTGCAAAGTTTCAGCGACAGAGGAATTATTGTCAGGGTCAAACCCCCTCACTGACTGGACTAAAAATAGAGTTTTGGATCGCATTTAACTCTTAAAACTTACAAATAACAAACTTTAAGTAAAAATACTCCTATAATATAATACCCATGGAGTCTGTGCTAGCCAGCCGGCCTAGACAAACGGTACTTGCTTCGAAGTGATTCTATTTCTACAGTCGTAATACAATACAAAAGACCACGTGACATATCGATAGCATACGTCTATACCTCATACATTTTGGACTTTTCTACTAGCGTCATCGCTATTAGAATGTAACTTTGTCTTCGGCCTCAGGCCTCAAAGTTAAAATGCTTATGGGCAGTGGTGTGCCCTACAGGATGTGCCCAGAACAGTGTCTGGATAATATGGTAGAAATTATTTTTACATATGTTTAGGTCTGAAATACTTCAGCCGCGAACCAGAGAATACCAGAGTATGTCTAACCCGAAGAGCGTAGATTTCAGCAGATACGCATCTTCTACTTGGAAAGGTAATTATTGACAACAAATAACCCAATGCCATCATCAAAAGTTGATCGGGGAATCGAAATAGATCCATTGTCCTTATAGCCTTAAAATCACGGCTATGATAAATAAAACGGACAATTGCGAACGGGACTCACGCCCTGAGGGTTCCGATGCGTTTTTTCAAAATCGTCACTGCCGTTTTCTAGTTTC
The DNA here is from genome assembly GCA_951392215.1 of Epirrita christyi. Lineage (NCBI taxonomy): Eukaryota > Metazoa > Arthropoda > Insecta > Lepidoptera > Geometridae > Epirrita > Epirrita christyi. The sequence goes on from OX595850.1 coordinate 8,345,706, forward strand.
AGCCACTATTTATTACCTACAAACTTCACCATCCCATCCCATTTTACGGGTAAAAAAGTTGAGATTCCTCAATTTTAAACTTTTTCATTATTTGTGTTACAAAGCCCATAGTTTTCCAAGAATTGTCACTGGAAGTGTCGTAGAGGTTTTTCATTTTCGCAATTTTCATACAGATATTAAACATTCAATGGTAGCCATTATATGTGCATGATTCTCCTATGTTAAAGCTACGCTGAAATTATCTTGGTCCCTATTAATTCAGTCTATTAGAAAGGGCGCGAGAGCAGAATAGAAACTTACTTTAAATTTACTTAATAAAGCAGCGAATCTTCCTTAGTACCTACCTATATCCTAAATGAAACACATAGGTAGGTACTCCTAGGGGGTTAGAACTCTTTGTATGGGAGGCTGGCATCATGGTAATTTTTTTTTTTTTCTAAAATGCGTACTATTAAACCTTTGTAAATCGATAGAAGATCTATATAGTTTTCGAGATAAATCCATGTTAAGGATCGTGTAAACATAGACAAAAATCCTAGCACATTCCCCCTCCAATTAAGTACCTACATAGGTAGTTACTTAATTGGAGGGGGAATGTGCTATTATAATTGTGTGGGGGATTTACGTTACTTATATAGAAGTAACGTAAATCTGCGGTACTTAAAGAACCAGTAAAATAAAAAACAAAAAGAAACTAATTAAAAAAATGAATTTTGGAGCGCGCTTTACGCGCTTCAAAAAAACAAGGACGACCACAAGAGAGATGGGCAGATGAAATCCTGAAAACAGCAGGTAAAAGATGGGTCAAGATGGCTCAAGATCGACAAGAATGGCAAAAAATGGAGGAGGCCTTTACCCAAAGAGGGGTCCTTAATTAAGTTTAAATAGTATAATGTATGTTTTTTTTAGCGTGTAATCTTTTTTTATTAAGGAATAAATAGGCTTTATTATTATTATTATTATTATTTACGCGCTTATCTAAATTTCACTGCCACCCATTAGCAGCCGTATATGAGCAGTAGGGGCAGAGCGCAGTGGGCCATCTTTGCCTAGCAATTACATTGCGCATCGAGCAACAGGATATTTCTACTATGAATTTTTAATTTGCCACAATGCCCGATCGTGTATATTTGTTTTTTTCAGGTTTATCAACGATGCCAGACAGTGCAAAGTCTTCGAAATCTGTAAATTTTACAGTTGCGGACGCTGAGAACCAGGGCATAATAGATCCGATGGGCTTGCTCATTGAACCACAGCAACACTCGGAAGTTGAACAAGGTAGACACCTTGAACCATAGACACATTGGTCGAAAGGTAGAAATTGTAAACAGCTCCCTACTGGCTGAGTACTGAGTAAGTACCTGAGTACTGACTGAGCGAGTAGCCTCGCGTGACAGCTGGCAGCCAAGGTTAGTAGCTAACATAACCTACTAGGTAGGTAGGTACCTATCTACTAGGTAGGTAGGTACCTATCTACTAGGTAAGCTGGAAACAGGTAGGTAACATTTTATTAGGTAACCTCGGCTGCTTCGCGAGACTCGCATAGTCTGATACACCTACTTACAGCAAATTGTTTTTCCTGGATCGTGATCAGTAATAGGAACAGTAAGTAGGTAGGTAGCTAGGTAATTAGGATTTCATGTAGCGTATCTAGGCTCAAAGGTATTATTAAGTAACGCAAAAACAAGCCGAAGCTTCAAAATATTTTCTTATATAGCACTTAGTACCTAAATGAAAACGGGGAAATGGACCGCATGGGCCTCGTTAGCGTCGGTCTGCATGCAAGTCAAAGGGGAAGGAAACCCCCGAAATCAAACCCCAATCAATACCTACTGGGGCAGTAGCCGTATCAATAGGTACCTACTGGCAGAAAGCAGAAGAATCGTTTTTCAGTATCATTGTTTTGACAATCCTTGAATACGGTTTAATGTACAGTATCAACTGTACATTAAACCGTATTCAAGGATTGTCGTAGGTACTTTCCGTCCCTTGATGTCCACAAGCCCTACAAAACAATGATACTGAAAAACGATTCTTCTGCTTTCTGTTGCAAAAACAAGACCAAGGCTAATTTAAATTTACTACAGATGAAAAGGGCAAGCTGAGGCGTTCTATAAGCATGAGAATACCGGACAATGCGCGTAAGCAGTTGCGCAGCGGTGAAACCATTGACGACATTGACCTGTGGCTCGCGTTCCTCGCCGAAAACGACATCTTGCAATCCAACCCTGTCACGCCCCAGACGTGTGAGTGATTACCTACCAACTTAATTTACTTACTATTTTTAGGGTTCTGTTCCTCAAAGGGTGCCAACGGAACCATTATAGGGTCAATCAGGTGTCTGTCTGTCTGTCACAGCCTATTTTCTCTGAATCAAGCGGACCAAAATTTTAATTTGGTACTAAATATAGAGATAGGACCTATAGAGTTAGGTGACCCAATCACAGACATAATTATTGCGTAAATAAACGAATTCATATTTCGAACTAGAAAAAAAAACTTGTGTTAAATGTATGTGTGTTCAAATTAAAGAGAACTCGACATGGAGAAGGCGTTTGACAGTGTCTGGCATGCAGGCTTCCTGTACAAGCTGGCCAACTATTATAGAGCTTTTTATGAGAAATAGAAACGTTATGGAAATTTATAATTTTGAATCTGAAAAAGATAGCAAAAATTTACCATTCTATCGAATAAACTCTATCTCCGAAACAATAGAGCCAAAAATTTAAAAAAATACGACTCAAAGTTTACATGGAAACCTAATTGAAAGTCCTAAGTCCTTAAACTCCCACGGGAAACGGAAAATACTTACTCGTAATGAAAAAATGCGTAAAAAATCGTGTTGATTGACAAAAAATTAATTGCTCTAGTGGTTACTATGGTAGCCTACTTGTACAGAACCTTCTCCACGCGAGACCAACTTGCACTTGACCGGTTTTTTTATGTTATTTCATTGAGTAAATAACGAAACCTGCATTTGGTTCACCAATGTTGTAACCCCAGCCCATAACACATGAACCACCGCTTAGGACGCGCCCTACGGGCATTGCACTGCGCCCATTAGATACCTATACTGAGACATACCCTATAAGAGCCTGTAATTTCCCCGGCACCCATACCCTTCAAACCGAAACACAACAATGCGAGCACTATACTGTTTGGTGGCAGAAATAAGTATGGTGGTAGAACAGCCCCAGGCGAGCTTTAAATATAGTTATATATGATACTAGTGCGGTAAGTTGGTTTTTACAAACGAGTAGACGAATATCATAGTAACGAGTTTGTAAATAGCAATTCCGCACGTGTGTCATACAACGTTTTTCAACACATTTGCGAGAAAACAGTACAATGGGCAATGAAACAAACTTTGATTAATTATCTTAGAGAATTTATGTAGGGAGATGGCATGCTCAACTTCTAGTACTAAATTATTTCTGCCGCTTTTTGCGGGAGGCGAGGTAAACACGTACAGCACACATTTACTTACTCACGCACACTCATGCAGAAAGTTGAGGCGTCTCTATAAACGCACACGGAAATAAAAGCTGTCACACAAACATAAAACAAGCACACAAATAAATAATTTCTGTAATTACACTATTGGTTAGTTGCACACTAGCGCAAAAACTAGTGATGGGGTGTTAAAGACTGAATGAAATTAAGATTATTAATTGTGTATGGATCTAGTCTATGGATGTATGTTTATTATGTTTGAATGGGTGAATTTATTCATGTTGATCAAAAGTAATCGCGTAACAAACATATAAAAAAAAACATAGTCAGTTAAAAATTGTTTTAGGATTTAAGAGCTCACCGGTAGGACGCGTACGTCCTTTTGCACGCGAACGTAGTTTGCTTCTATTTTGGCTATTATTTCTTCAAATTTTGTATTCATGATCTGTACACTAATATATAGACCCGTGGTGCGTTGGTTTCTTATAAAATTATATGGTTTCCAAACCACACGCATCAGGCATCTGCAACTATTTGTTCCGGGTCTGGGTGTTATGGTACCAGGTACTCGTAGTTCCTGATAGGTACCTACGATACAGGGAATCCTAGCGTGGGATCAAGACTACGTATGTGACTGTTGAGGTTAAAAAAAACAATATTTTGGCTCCTGCTCGGAATGGATGTAAGGTTGGGTCCCGTGGTATTAAGGAGCTCCTCCTCATTGACATGGCCATCAGACAGAAGGTCAGGAGGAGCAAGGGAAACCTCTCAGCTGCTTGTATTGATTATAAGAAAGTCTATGATTCGGTGCCACATACATGGATTTAACAATTATAAGCTGGGATTACATTTTATAATGTATTTTTTTAAATGAAAATATAAGCTATTGGTTTTAAAATGGATCAATTTATTGGTAAGAAAATGTATTTTCGTGGATCTATATTTTAGGCTGGTATTGAACGACGTAGGTATTGTTATTTTCTTTGGAATCAGGTTTTTTTTTACAGCTTTGAGATCGTTTTTTCGGCCTGAAAACTCCCTATCCTGTTAATTTCATAAAAATCCTTGCAGCCTCTTTCGTTCATTCATTCGTTCGTTGTTATCACATCACTCGTCCCCGTACCAAGAAATTACGTATCGTTATTTCTGTCGTAAGCTTGCACTAAGAAAATATATTTTACGGTGAAATTAATGGCTTAATTGTGTTGTCAATTACTTAAATGTGATAAGAAACTCCATATTTTGTTAAATTTGATGTTTCCGACCGCCATTTACACGAAACCACAGCACAACCAACCATTTTTAGGAGCTCCGTATAGCGACAGGTATGAACGCAGAATGGCGAACGATCGTGGCTAAACTAGTTTTTATAAACTGACACGAACGACCGTTCATGTACTTCGGCAGAGGGGAAAGCGTATGCTTGCCATCTCCCTACTATAAATTCTCTAAGTTAATTATAAATATCAGTCACTCAATTCTGGAAAGTTGCAACAATCTTTGGCGTTTCTAATATGAAAATGGCGCGAATTTGCAAATAGCGCCACGTGCGCGTGGTGAAAATTAGAACTAAATCTTTCGTCTCATTTTCTTTTTAGAACGTATAGAGAAAAATCGCTTTTCGAGGTTCGATCATTCAGCATATTTAGCCTCATAATCTGAAACTCCTTGTTGCACGGCCGTTATACAACGGAGAATGCGGTAAAGAAGGTACTTAACTTAGGTGAGAGTAGTGAGGTACCTATTTTACCACACGTTCCGTTGTATGGTGCGTAATTTTTAACTTTTTAACCCACTTCCCAAAAAAGGAGGAGGTTCTCAATTCGGTTGTTTTTTTTTTTTTTTGTATGTTTGTTACCGCTTATCTCCGGCGTTTATGAACCGATTTGAAAAATTCTTTTTTTATTTGAATAGATATACTTCCAGATTGGTCCCGTTCAGAATGCAGTTCTGATGATGGGATCCATGAGGAATTGAGGGAACTCCTCAAATATTGTAGGCATACATATGGCGATTTTGATATTTTCAGCAACAAACCAAGCATTTGCATTCAAAAAGTACCATGATCCTTTCACCACTATGGTTCTTTCATCATTTTTTTTCATCCAAATATTTAGTCGAATACAATGGCGGAAGTCGGTTTTTTAAATGAAAAGTTATGAACAATGTAAACAGGATCGTAAAGGCATTTTTTGAGCAAATGTGTTGAAAAAGTTATTTCCGACTTTTTTCAGCGGGTCCCGTTGCGCATCAATCTAAAGTGGACGATCCCGACTGGATGCTTCAGCAAATGGACTTTTACAAAAAGATAACGAGTGTAAGTAAATAAAATAATCCTTTATCCTCGTACCAAGTATGAGGTGAATGGAAGCGCAGAAGGGAGGCCCCGCTAGGAGGCTCAGTTTGTGCCATTTGAATTTTTGCCATTGAATGTACCATGATCCCCGAGGGCCCAATTCAGATGGGTAGGTAGGAAGGACCTAGATACTTTTCTACAACATGTCTCCATAGGTACAGGGTACTTACAGGACCTTTACTGCAATATTTGTATTCTTTCAGCCGGCTTGTCAAACAATGACGACGAACATAAGAGATGACTATGAGGAAATACATCGCAAACTCCCTGGACTTTTTAGGAATACTGTAAGTTCTTCGCTTGTCCACAGAATACTTAATAGTACTTACAGGTACATTAAGGCCCTATAGGTTCAACCTTGGACGAATTATCACAATGGACAGAGCATTTTGGTTCAAAGCATGTCCGTTTTTTGTCAGTGTGCTGTTGTAGATATGTATTAGTGTGAGTGACTAGAGAAGTGACTTCATTGACTAACCTATCGATGAATAATAGCGAAATTAATGAAAAAGGCGTTATAAAATATCAACTCTTTAATTTGTTACATGTATGTATTAGGTATCAACGGAACATGATAATGCAAAATTTCAGCTCAATCGGTTGGGTGGATGGAACTGGTTCAAATTTCAGTTTCAAGATTCAAGACCTAAACAAACTAACATACAAACATAACATAAATCCCAACAGTCACATACGTATTCATGATCCCACACTAGGATTCCCTTGTCGTGGGTATCAGGAACTACGAGTACCATGGTACCATAACACCCAGACCCGGAACAAATATTTTCAGATCTTACAAGCATTTGTTCCGCAGTAAACACATACGCAAAGCATGTGTTGTGTGTACATCAAAAACGGAAACTAAAATATTATCGATAAAACTAAATTGGTTGGTGTAGTACATCACTAGCACAGATGCCTAAAACAATGCCTTTTATTTTACAATAATTAATGCTTTTACACTTAACTTTCATGATTATCACTCAGGAAATATGACTAAGTACTAATAAAAAGTAATTACTACAGTTTTTCCGGTTAAAAATACTTGCTTTTTTAGCAAGTAAAAAGATTAAATATATTGACCAAGACTTACGTATAAAATGACAATCCCGGGTCTTTTACTCCTTCTTTTGTTGTTTTTGATGAGCAACACACAGCAGAACAGGACATATTTTCACTTTTTCAAATTTATTTTGATGAAACACTGCAATTTCATACGATTTTTTGCTGTTTTTAAAAACTTCGCTGCAATGTTTTGACCGATTAACCGGTCATCAACTGACACGATTTACAAAGAAGTAAGGCGTTGCCAAACTTATATCTACTTTCTCTTTTACTCGTAGCAAGTTTCCGTGGGATGGACAAAGACATCTGATCACTAATACGATAAACAGATGTAAGAGCGGCAACGTCTTATGACTACGTCCATTGTGATAATTCGTCCTAGGGTTCAACGAACGGTCTGCGACCGGACTAAAGAGCAAGCGCACGCTCTAATACTTACCGTGTTTTTGTGTAAAATATGATATAAAAACCTTGATTAATTCACTAAGTAATAGTAGTCTGTTCAAGTGTTCAGCGAGAGACCGGCAGAGAGCGCGTCTGTTCCGTTTTGATCCTATTACAACTGTTACTATTTCTTTAGTATCTAATTCAAAATGACGACAGAAAGAATAATCCTAATTTGGGTTTGAATAATTAATGTAGTGTACAACTTTAGTTTACAATTTGGCCACGACGGGTCTCTCGCTGAATAGACTCTACCCACACTTAAGAAGTAAGACTAAATTGGATATCAATTTTAAAAAAGAAGTAGTTACCTATCTTGAATTTTTTATCGAGTGAAGTAATTCAAATTGTTTTTATGATTTCACTAGATAAAAAGTTTAAGAATACCATATATTTTTTTCTTGGAAACTATAACTTTATCAAAAACTTGAAAATTCTAGAGCTGTAGGCATTTCGTAGGCGTATTGTAATGGAAAAAAAACTAAATCTAAAACTAAAATTGGCTACCAGCGAGGCACATCAATTCAGTGTTTATTTAGGACAAAAGATCAGCACTGCACATAGTGCAATAGAAGTTACCGGCAGTCTAAGGAAATTTCAGTAATTTGGGCGCGAAGAAAAAACGAACACTGAAGATAGAGAACGAGCGTTCGTTCCAAACGCGGAACGAGCCGCGAAAAATTCTGAGTAGGTACAAAAAAAGATTTCAAAACAATGACATTGCCATACCGGCATCGCCCGTTCACAATGACCTCAAACGTAGACGAAATAATAAATTGTTTCGACTAGCTAAATGCTGTACCCAAATATTGTCGCGTGTCTTGGTATTGGTTATTGGTTCGCCATCCCTGCCCTGAGGCCCAAGCACGAAAATCTAACGTTACCGTGACGCTAGCGAGACGATCGTATACGTCAAATATTAACCAATCAACTTACAAAGATTTCGAGTTACCACGAGGCCATTGGACATTATTTGACATTTGCGATCGTCTCGCTAGGGTCTCGATAACGTAAGTTGTTCGTGCTGACCCCACTGGTAACTTATCAGGTCGGAAAGGGTTAAATAAAGATACAATGCTTACAGGTCACAATGGACAACCCTGATGAAGCCTACTTTAAAGTGAAAAATATAATTCGAACCATAGTCAAGTCTCAAAATCTTCTCCAACCAATGTTTGATATTGATTTCGCAAACATGGACCACTACCCTATAGTACAGAAGCGACTATCTAACATTTGTAAGCAAATAGCTCCTCAAAGGTTGTTCTATTGAAGTAATAAACGATAACTAATATAAAAAGTGTTTTATTGTTTTTAGTAAATTAATACAGTATCATACATACATCAATGGAAATAGACAGAACCGGATTTAATATTTAAATTTACTATAGTCTTATGGTAACGGTAAAAACAATCATTTGAACACCATCGTATCGAGCATTGCGCCTAGATTTTGAACAATGTTGTTTGACATCAGGACATCTACTTTCTCTTCTAAATGCCTCTTGGGGTCCTGTTTACCTACGTTCTTGATAGCCAACTGCTCCGGCGTCATCTTCTCCTCGTCTTCCAATGCTTTGTTGTAGTTCTTGGCGAGTTCAAGCATGTCGGTGACTGTTGTACCGTTAATGGTACAATGTTCCTTGTAGTCGGCTAGTGTGAGTCCATCCATCCACGACTTTTTGTGTAAGTTAAGAAGCATTTTCTGCTCCAGTTCATTCTTTCTGTAGTTTATACTAATAGAGTAGTAGTGGCGATTCAGGCCATGAATGAGAGCTTGTACTGAAGGCTTTTGTAAATGTCCCAAGTTGGAGGTAGTCTGCCGGGGCTCTTGGCCGAGGACCATCATGTTAGGGTTGATGAGACGGAAAGCGTCAATGACGACCTTACCCTTCACTGATTGGATGGGATCAACGACCACGGCGACGGCTCGCTCTGATAGTGCTTCAAATGACTGCTGAGTATTTATGTCCACGCCTGACAACCAGCAGCCGAATCCAGGATGTGAATGGTACCTGGAATGTGAAAATGGAAGGTGTAATGTAAAATAAACAAAGACTTTTGTCAGGTTTACCGAATCGTAGTTGCGAAGTGGATGTATTACTTTTGCAACAAACAGTGGTACGTGGTAAGCCTATATAACGAATTCAATTATTAGGTCACGTCCACCCAAAACGTGCCCTACGCCACATATAATACAAATCGACGTGTGCTAGGAGTATTCAGCAATTCAGAGAATTTAATCATGGACTAGCATTTGCATGCATTGCTCCGCATGGAACCCATACTATCCACACAAATGTTCTAGTGTCTTTACACTAAAACCTTTCTTGTTAAATTCCTTAGCCCCTCGCCCGTCACAACAGTGAAAACAGAATAAAAATAAAAAAAGAGTTCAGAAAATAACATGGGCCCCTTGGATCCAAGTATAGGTCTTGCAGATATTACTTGTCACCATTTAATCTCCCTTTTCCTCTCACATAACACATCCAAAGGTCACATACATAGCCCTAATCCCACTAAGATATCGAGTCAAACTACGAGTACCATGGTACTTACTACAACACCCAGCCCTGAAACAAATATTTGCAGATCATGTAAAATTTTGTCCCACAGCGAGAATCGAACCCGCATCTCTCACATCTCAGCCGGCGCCACAGAGGTCGTCGCCTCTTGTGTTTCACTCACTTTGAGTTTAAAATCTGTTTTTCCCTCCAACTAAACTAAAACCTGCGAAGAATAATTCCCTACATAGTAATACAAACAGCATTTGAATCTTTCCAGTAGAACTCGAGTTATTTTGATTTATGTTTAAGGCAGGCACATTGCCTATTATAAATGCAAAGAGCTTACCATCCAACAACCATCTCTGGTCGTCCAGTCTGCTTGAGCATATCCAACATCTTAGCCTGGAAAACGGGGTCAACGGCCTCTACTGATACTCCGGTACCGGTCTGGGGCATGGCAAACACATCAATCACACGGACTGTGTAGTCATCCACAAACTCTCCTGAAATAGAATTAAAGTTCAGTAAGTTAGTTAGATTTTAGTTTTTGAAACGGGACACCTTCAATAGAGGGGTGGGAGAATAGAGGGGAGATGAGTTTCTTCCCCATACAGTCGGAATGTCTAGGAAATGTATTGGTATAGTAAAATTAGGTTAAAGTTCGAGTATGAGATAGGTTCTTTGGGTTTTAGGATCTCTGTTTACTATGTTATAAAAACATGTGTGTTAGGTCCCCTAGTTTTTGCAAAATCAATTTTCGCTATCTTATAAAGTTTGAGGTTCGCCTGCGATGCAGGAGGTTGCGGGTTCGATTCCCGCCTCGGAACAAATACTTGTACGATCTGCAGGTATTTGTTCAGGGTGTTCTGGGTATTTTTCTATGTATAATAAAAATATCTATCTATGTAATGTATTGTATTATGTATATCAGTCATCTAGTCCCCATAACACAAGCTCTGCTTAGCTTGGGGCTAGATAATGTTGTGTGAAATGTGTCCAGCATTTATGAAGTCTAGATGAGCTGTGATGAGCAAGAAACACCAAAAAAATAATTTCTCGGCACTTGCAAACGCTTCCACCTTAGTATGGAAACTTGCTACTGGGGTGCTATTCTGTCACTCATTTTGAACCTTACCTACCCATGTGAGGCTTGTTCCACCGAGGACCGCCCGCAAGCTTCTGGCTCCCGCACTTTTCATATTCAGTCTAGGAGTGTCACACAAAGACCACATTGGTTGTGTTGCACCAGTTAAGGTACCCGTGTGGGTTTATCACTTATTTTGTAACTGACCTACTCAAGTCTGGTTTTGTCTATGTTTTGTCACTCAATTTAATCTAACCTACTCCTTTAGGGATTTTCAGTACACAAATTAAGGTTATACTTTTCAGTAATCTAATACATCCAAAAACTAATCTTTTCCAAATTTAAGAGAAAATTCAAAGGTTGAAAAAAGGTGATTTACAAAACCACAAAAGAAACGGAATGAAATTCAAACAAATTATTTTGTTATGCAAATATTTGGTGCATTTTATGATGGTTAACAGCAACCATAAGGTACAAAAATAAGGAATTGTTGTTTCACATAAATATCACTTTTAAATATGTATATCCCGTCTCAAAAACAAACATACTTTGCTCATCCAATTTTTTTACTAAATTTTTAACAGATGGCCCATCTGATGAGCAATAACCTCTGCCCTTGTCAATGCATTACCTCACACATCCACCTATAAGGACATAAATCCACAGGGGTTATTTGCTATTAGTTTGGCTCAATCAATGCAACATTGTCAACACCATCAAATATTGAGCATTCTAGTCTAACTAGTGATATTCAATAGCTCATGACACATGGCAACAACAACTCAATGGTAACTAATGTATTGTAGAATGCTTTTTCACACAAATGAGTGGTAGGTACCTACATTAGAAATTAGTCAGCACTATTTCACAAAGACTCACCTAGCATAAGACCCATGACCTCCATCGGGACACCAGCTCGTCCGTGCTTCAACATCTTCAGGAGTGCCAGCGATGAGATGTACACCTGTTCAGCGGTGTCGACTGCTGGCGCGTCAGTCGGTGGGGGCGCCTGCGACAACCCCGCCATACCTCCACCGAGACGCAATAGACGGTCCATTCTTCACTTACAAGCTTCTAACTTCTGGAAACAAGCAGAAGCATTAGCGGTACCGTTGCATGACTCTTGACTATTTCACTCCAACCCAATCCACGGAAAATACGTAGCTCACTTACTAGAAACAGTTAGTTCATCGACCTATTTTTGTGTGTTAAGTATAATAACTCTACTGGATAGATATTAGTTCTAAATAAGAAGAATTATTTCACAAAATGCAAGTTGACAAGTAAGAATGATTTTGGTCGGTTCGGTTTTGTAGTTTTAGTTTATTTTTTATTGGTGCTGCCGGCTGTTAAACGCGAAAAGTTCCAAAATCACCTTTCTAAAGATCCAAAATGTGTTAAAAAGATCTGTTTTGTTCCTGATTTTTTTTTTTGATGCTCAAATCCTTCGTAAATGGCAAGTTTTCAGGGAGAATGAATAGTTCTTAAAATTCCGGTAGATGGCGGTGACTCGACATGGTTTTGTCTTCTGAAGATTTTGCAAAAGCACCACAGAGAACAAATTCTCTTTTTTTTCCTCCAAGTTTCACGTTGCGATTCCGAAGCACGTTTTTCAAGTCTAATAAAGACCGGTCTACTTGGTCCGGCTTCAACAATAACAACAAAAAATGATAACTATAACGTAACATTAACAAATATATCAGAATTTCAACAAAAACTTTACGTAGATACTTAATTTACTTCACCAACGAACAGCATCAACAGTTCAAGTTCGGGTGATCTCAGCTTTCGCTAGCAAACGCAAAAATTGTTGTCATGTTGAACTCATCGCTGCAATTGCTTTCCACGACCAACTTGGCTGACGCTTTCTTCCAGTAATAACACATTTGTAACTAAGCCTGACCAATCCCTATACCAACGAAAATTGCCCAACAAGTCCGGGAAAAATACAAGCAATTAAAATATCCTGAAACTTTTTTAAATAATTTATATTTTTGGTTAACATTAATATGCAGGTACTTAAGTAAGTTTGGCTTTTTATGATTTAACTTACCCACATGTATATTTGGAATTAGTAGTAGATAATACCTATTACTAATTCTGAGACGTGGTCATCATAAAACATAAACATAAAGTAGGTGAACAGCCTACATAGGTACCTACTAGGTAAGTAGGCTATTCACCTACATTATCATCATCACCATGATGGCCACGTCTCAGTGCCGTACGTCATCACTGGACACACGCACTGAGAATTATCTGATCCAAATAGACATATTGGTCAACAACTTTGATCGTACAATTCCCAATGCGTACTGGCATAGGTACGACATGGACAACGTGTTCGTCTTGCCTATATGTTCATTTTAATCATGCCGTTTTGCAAAAGAAATTGCGTGTAGTTTTTGATGGCAGCATAATTACAAAGGCTGGTGCAAGTTTGAACATGATGATGTGTAATGGAATTATTATTCAGTCACAACTGTTTGAAATAATAATTTCATTTAGAACATTCGAAGGTGTCATTACTTGCGACAGCCGTCACATGTACGAGTTCTTACGAGTTCTTCCTTCCTGGCTACCAGATGTCTCTTGTAGTGCCGCTCCTGGTTTCCACTGACTGCGCGGGCTCTAAGATGTAATACGTACATCGGTGACGTATTGACGGTTGTTCATCAAAATCAGAGGCTAGACTGCTGAAGAAGCAACTCCTCGAGCTGTTACAGTTTGGTAATTTGAATAATATCAATGGTGTTTGAATCACCTGGAAGTCCTGGATCACATACCTACCTCAACACGAGTTCGGAATCAGTGAGATGGATTTAAATCGAGACTCGATAATTACTGTCTTTTATTGTATGATGTAAAAAGGGATTAATTTAATCTGCATGGCCCTGATAAAGTGGTTATGACCCACATTTTGTGACACGGTATTGAGTCTATGAGTATACCCGTATACCGTATATCAGCAATTCTGCCATGATGACTAAATCATAGGCAAATTGAAGGTGAATGAATTTGCCTTTGATTTTGATACCATATCCGTTCTAGTACAGACGTATTAGCTATTATATTAGAGTTATTTCACCAAGGTAATTTATTATTTTACTACAGTTTTATGCTAATATTGTCATGAAGTTTAAGCAAGTAAAAAGCAACAAGAAACCATTAATTTGAAAGTAGTTTGCAGAAAAGTTGTTATAGTTAGCAAAGTTTTGAAAAACATTGAAATGCTAACAAATTAATATGGATATTTATTACAAATAATCGGTGATCATCAGTCGGGCTGTCGCAGTGAGTATGTGCAATAGTTTACACTGGTCATATCTTTTTATTCCTAGAAAACACAATATTTTTGTAGGCATGATTACAAAAGAGATCCACAAAGATCCGACATGCGTCAAGATCCGCTGAAGCTCAAAATAGTCCGAAATCGGCCCAAAAGATCCGCATCAGTAATTGACAGCCAGCATTTGTTTGACAGCACACACACGTCGAAAATGCAACATCATGATAAGTCCGACTGAATTACAAAGATCCGAACTCGAATTGGACTTTATTGGACTGTAGAGAGGTTAGTAAAAAATTATAAGGTAGACAATCTATTATGGTGGCACTTCACTTGGCGTATTTGCGTAAATGTTTGCATTATTTTTCCAAGGCAAACAACATTTTGTACTGATGGAGTCATGGTTGATTTTGCCATGGATAAATCACGCAAACATTTGCGAATAAACGCCAAGTGAAGTTGCGCCATTAGGCATCAAACCTAAGGTTATAACCATAATCCACCCAGCACTGTCATATCTGCCTATCATCCTTTGTAGCCACACCAGGCGGCGAGGTAGGTACCTACGTCACAAAATATAATATTATTTGGGTAGGTATATGGTATGACGAACCTACGAAAAATTTCAAACAATTGCGAGTTCTCAATATTCGCTCCTATCTCAACGATCCTATACCGACTAAGCTCTTATACGAGTATTGGTATCACCAATCTTCAATAGCGATCGGATCATCGGTTCAGAACTTGTCGTCTAACAAAAACAAACTCCCACCAAACATTATACAAAAGCAAACTCTTGAGCAATAAGAGCTCGCTTCGCTCGTTAAACTAATTGCTCCCTAAATTTTAGACCATCTGGAGCTAGGATCTCTCAGTGCTAGGGAAAAGCGTATGTTTGGTATGTTTGCATAGAGAATAAATTCTCTGATGATCACAGATTTATAAGTATATTACTAAAGTACTGATGATCAAGAAGATAATGATCTCAGAATAAGGACAAACAATTAGTTCTTTTTCTAAGGTTTCTAAGATAATGATCATCAGAATTGTGACTTTTGTGACAGCTAGCCACAGATGCCATAAACTAAGAAGTGAAGTGAAGTGAAGTAAAGGTTATTCGGTTTCGTTCGGCACAAACCTGCACAAACAGATGTACGTTCGGTTCTTTTCTTGACTAGAAGGCTAGAAGGGTACGACAACGATCGAAACCCTAAGATTAATTTATATTTTACAGTTTTTGATGATGCAATTAGATATTTGTCGTGAAAATGAGTTCCAATAAATCTGTATTACCATCAAAATACTCGGAAGGCCCTCATGGACTAGGTACCTATATTTTTTTTACCTAATGGAAGACCACATTTACGCTTGGGTCTGTAAACATTTATTTTTTCAGGTGACCCCGACGATAAGACTTTGAGAAAAGTAGAAGTAGAGGTGCTGATTCCAAAAATTATAAGGGAAAAAGCTAAAATACTAAAATGCGTCAAAGAAGTATCTGAATTTGAGCAATGCTGTAAAGATTCTTCTCTACTCATGGTTGTAAAATGTAGAGATCAAAACACTGCTTTAAAAGAGTGCCTGGGCAATTGGTACAGGAATGATGAGTTCAAACAATTTTGCACAGAAGAATATCTGAAAGATAGAAGCGAATATAGGAAGACTGGAATCAAGAAACCCACAAGGAGAGCATAATTAGTGTAAAATGTTTGTAGTCATTATAATTAGTGTAAATAAAATTCGTTTTCTGTATTATTCATCTTCATTTATTGTACCAATATTTCTAGTTAGAACTGTTGACCTTACACTGTAGTCTCTCAAGCCTTCTGGCATATCTCCTGGTACTTCTGGACTCACAACTTCAGCAATCAATATTTCCTGAAAGAATGCATAATTTAATCCATGTCTGAGTTGTCAATAAAACCAGTAAAATCCATATTTTTAGGGTACCTTAACAGTTGTGTTTGCCATTCTAACATGACCCAAAGTTGAAATCCAGTCTGTATCATCATTTGTATACTTGATTACAACTATGTAGTCTGAATGGGCAAGTTCAGGTGCGCATCTATAGAGTACTGTAACAAAAATAAAACATTACTGCTGTGACTGGCAAATCAGCAGGGCTATTCTAAAACGTTTGGAAGGGTTTCCGATCGGATTTGTTAGTTTTTCATTTCAATGTGGTAAGTAACTAAAACAATTTTCTCTAGTAAAACAGCAAAAAACAATAAATATTGTATATTACTGTGTTTTACTAGAGAAAATTGTTTTAGTTACTTACCACATCGAAATGAAAAACTAACGAATCTGATTGGAAACCCTTCCGAACATTTTGGAATAGCCCTGCTGGTGTTGATGGACTTACATGACAATTTAAGGCATAACAGAGTGGTATTCGAAGGATGAGGTGTGTCCTTGGGGATGACCATCCAATTTTCGTCATTAATTCAAATTTAAGAATAAAAGGTCCAGTAATTCCAGTCTTGGCATTCATAGCATGCCAGCTATTGGTGGGGAAAGAGCCAATTGGCAACATATTATATTATAACCATGTCCCTCATTTTAGCTTAAATACTTACAATAGTCACCACCAAATTTTATTCCAGGTTTGACAATGTATCCCTTTGACCTAAAATAATGGTACACAACATACTTGGGAATGAACTTTTTATCAGTTTCTTTGAATAATTCCCAGGCCTGTTCGATATTCAGTATGTGATTTTCCATATCAATGATTTGCAGACTTCCAAATCCATACACTAGGAAAAAAGCTTCTTGTAATGTGAGCATAAGTTTTTCTTGCAATTTAGTTTGGTTCACGCAACATTCTGCTTTAATATTTTCAAAATAATTAGTACTATTATCATCAAGTTCAGAGTCACTATTGGGTACAACCACAGTAATATTATCTGTGTCTGTAATTTCTAAAGTACCATTGACATTGTCTTCCCAATCATCACCATCATCACTGCTAGAGCTTCCATCACTTGATAGCAAGTCAACTAAATCTGTGTTGTTTAGTTTTTCACCTTCATTTATAATTTTTGCCGTTTGTTTGTCAACTGCTTGTAGAAATAAGTCAGGCTTTGATTTGACTCTAGCTCCACTAAACTTTTTGTACCATTCCATTCTCTTCTGAAACTGTCTCTTTCTCATGGTTGTACATTCTCTGTTTGCCACTGGCCTTGATCGTGATGCAGATCCTTTGCCAAACCATCCCATCTTGTGGAGTTCCATATCTTCACGAGTCCTGAGCTCCACGTTGAATCCGTTAAAAAAACCAGTAAACATAAAGTTCAAATTATCTAAAGGATCACGAAATGACTCAGGTTCAGAGGTTGGAAATAAGTCATTTGGGTCATTATTTTGACAATCTTTTGATTGCAATGTAAACATGATTAAGGAACTGGCCACTTGCTTCCAAATTATTTGAAGCCAAATGTCACGCTAAATACGTATCTGTAATGAATTCATTGAATTAGGTATATATAAAAATAGGTATACTTATTTAAAGTTCTTATTTCTTTTAGAGGTTTTTAGGCCAAAAAGCTCAATAGGACTAGTAAGGAACGTTTAAATTCGAGTCTTCAATCTAAGTGGAATGGAAAGAGTACGAAAACTTAGTTACGACCGTGAGTTTAAATATTAATCTTTCCGCCTTTGGTATACTAGTGTAATACAGTGATTTTGTAATTTTATTGTAGAGCACGTAGGTATGGCATCGCGACGCAAATATAATATTGTACGTACTGCGTACCTAAGTAAAATACCCTACCCTACCTGATTAGTAAACGTACCTACATTAACTAATAATATTAATACCTCGATACTCAATACCTTATTCTATAAAAGTAAAGAAAGTCACTCGCTACACCTACAACGGCTACAATTCAATCACAATGGTGGTTGGTTGTTGGTTGGTTTGGTTGGTAAACAAAAACAAAACAAAGAGCCTCAAACAGTGTTGCCAACTGGGTACTCGTAAAAAGTGCTAAGTTGCTGTAAAAAATATGCTAAAATTGTACTAAACATGAAAAAAATATGCCAAATGTAGTTATTTTCATTTATATTTCAATGAACAAAGCAAAAGGTAGGTAAGATAAAAGATAAGATAAAAATAGCAACATTTTTGTGCTTTTTTTAGGCCAAATCTGACGTATAAAATGGCATTTAAAGGTTTTACCGCCAAACGAGCTTAGTTTTTACCAAACTCATCTGACTGAAAACGCGTTTAACTTCGGCGTTTGAATTCGGTAACGACAAAATAGATGTTGATAACTTAGCTAAATCTTCAAAAGGATTGTTTCGGGCTGCATCTTTGTATTCCATGACTTCAGTCCAAAATAATACAGTTGTAGATGTGCAGTCCCAATTTACGTGAATTTAGCGATTTGTGATTAACATATCAAGCCAACTTAAACTGTAACTGCTCGAATTAAAAGTCTATTTTTCCCTTCATTCAGATTAGTGATCACTAATTAATAGTAATGATTATTAAAATGTAGTGAACCACTAATCAGTCATTCGAATATTGACATTAGCGTTACTGGTTTAGTCTAAAAATGTGCTAAAAAATGTGCTATATGCTAAACGAGAAATAAATGTGCTAAACTGGTATAAAATATGCCAAATTTAGCATCAAAAGTGCTAAATTGGCATCTCTGGCCTCAAATGTTCCTTGCTCCAACCAACCCTCAATCAGGCTCAATCAATCAAACTCAAACTCGAATTAGAGGAATAGAGGATACATACAACTCGCGATAAACAGTACTAAGTTCCTTGGGATACAATAACTGGTAGTACCTAATAAAATGACACGGACAAACAGTAGGTACCTAGTAGGTAGTACCCTAGTGATTTAATTTGATTTGAATGCTTGTATGTACTTGTACATAGTTATGCTTATTATGGTATCGTACACAGGGTGTCCCACGGCAATACTACATGGAGTACAAGTACTATAAATGTTTAAGTTTTACCTGAGGATACTTTCCTTTATTTTAAAGTCAGTAATACTGCATTCATGGATATAAAAAAAAACAATTGCTTAGCACGGGAATCGAACCAGCTAAATTAAAAAAAAATTGTCATACCAAATGAAATCAAATGAAATCAAAATGTTTTATATGATAAAAATACAGAGAGTCTGTAATTTGAGATGCTATGTTATTGAGAAGGAATTGATCCTTGTAATTTACTTTTTCAGTCGGTATCATATAAATACCTACAGTTTTTTTTTATACTACTTGGCAAGCAAACAAATATACGGTCCACCATGGAAAGTGGTTACCGTAGCCTATGGGAGTAAAAAGTATGGACTATGGACGCCTGCAATAGGTACCAGAGTCATCTCACGCGCGTTGACGACCCTGAGACATAGAGATGAAAAGTCGCATATACCTGTTATTTCACCGGCAACCGTACCCTTCAAACCGAAACAGCAATGCGAGCACTAATGCTTGGCGACAGAAATAGGTACGGTACGGTGGTGGTACTTCCCCGCACGAACTCTTTCACAAGAAGTTCTACTATTAACAAAAGGCAAGTGTCTTTTTGAATATCCTTGAATGCAGTATTGCTGACTTTAAAAAAATAAAAATAAAGGAATGTTTAAGTAAAACTTCCTAACTTCAATATTTAAAGTACTTGTCCTCCATGTAGCATGGCCGTAGGATACCCTGTATAGTACAGAGTAACCACTATGGTATGGTACTAATGATATCTATGGTATTGGACGCACAGATTGCACGTGCACTCTGCTAATTTACAGCCTGCTAGTTCATGACCAATTTTATTTTTACTGGGTGAGTAATCAGTCACGAAGGGCATAGCATAGAGTACAGTAATATATGGGGGCATAGGCAGCAGTGTAGTAACTATTTTTTTTGTTTTGTTGTTTTTACTATTATAGGAACCACTCAAGTAGTCATATTACTTACTCAGCAATAAAATTATTACTCCTTACTTGCGGCAACAAACAAATAACGATTTTTATGGTAGTATGGCACTTCACTTGGCGTATTTGCGTAAATGCTTGCATTATTTTGCCAAGGCAAACAATATTGTGTATTAATTGAGTCATGGTTGATTTTGCCTTGGATAAATAACGCAAACATTTGCGAATATACACCAAGTGAAGTTGCACCTTTACAAAGCACTTCTCAGGCACTCGCCCAAAAGGCATCATTTTGACAGGTACTGGTGGCTTTTGGAAGCTGAGTTGTGGACTATTGGAAGTTGATTAGCAGGCTGTGCATTATCAGGCCGTACCATGGATGAAGAAATGGCCGTACATACGCCGTACATTATACGTAGTAGGTACGAGCCTGACTTTGACAGATAAAATTGGTTTTATAGTGTTGCTGTTTTCATTATGTTCATTACGTATGTACAGTACTGACAACATTATTACCAATCGTTCTGTCTCTTTCTATTACAGCGCGAGAAGTTTTCATTAGAGAAGGTAAGAAAAAAAAAAATATCACCCTCCGGCTAACTTCACTTTGAATAGTCACAAGACCTCTCAGCTGAGGCTGTCCAAGAGTTCTGTTTTTGATGAAAAATTTAAATTTCTTGGATTTTTCATTGATTGTGTGATACGTAATTATTGTAATTTGTAGCCAAAATGGCTAACGTTAACGCTGAGAATGTAAGTCAGCTAATTCCCACGCTGGGCGACGATAAAATCGGTAAGTAAATGACTTGCGCATTAGCCTAACTACTTGTAATATATAGAATTTATTGGAACTCAATTGATGATTCCAGATATGATTGCCGCGACCAGCGTGCTACAAATTCGCGCAAGTGAAATTCGCCAGACTCAGATCAACTGGCAATCTTATCTGCAGTAAGTAGCGATTGTACATAAGAATGCTGTCTTTGTGACTACGCCTTGCTAACTGGGTGCTCTGTTAGGTCTCAGATGATCACGCAGCGCGATCACGACTTCATCGTGAACTTGGATCAGCGCGGACATAAGGACCTGCCCGACAAGAGCCCAGAAATTTGCGCGGATGTGTTTGTGAACCTCCTCACCCACATCAGCAAAGATCAGACCATCCAGTATATTTTGGTTCTTATTGATGACATCTTATCTGTGAGTGTTCCTTTTTATTTTGAGAAATAGTACTGAGATTATTATAGCCGACTTATTGTATAAAACCTCATAATCAACATTGACTTCGATTTTGATACTGAGAATCCAGTATGGACTTCATGTTTCGATTTGAAGTTAGGCAATAGGTACATAACTTGATCAAAGCCAAAGATGAAGAAAACCAAACAAATGTATAAGGCACTAACTCAAACTTGTTAGATTTCGGCTACTACATAGCTATAATCACCATTCCAGGAAGACAAAGCCAGAGTGAAGATATTCCGTGACTCGAGATCCTCAGGTAATGTCTGGCAGCCATTCCTTAACCTGCTGAACCGTCAGGATGAGTTTGTGCAGCACATGACGGCTCGGATCATTGCCAAGCTCGCCTGCTGGACTCCACAGCTTATGGACAAGAGTGACCTCCACTTCTACCTCTCCTGGCTGAAAGACCAGCTTAAGACCAATGTAAGTGTAATCTTATCTGATCTGTGTTGATCTAAGTATAGTCAGCAGCAGCTTGCTACGTTTTTTGAATTACTTGTTCATTACATTTTTACAATATCATTTGTGATTTTGCCAGTCTAATAGAAACTGCAATGAAAACTGTTGCAGCTGACTGTACCAACAAATTACTCTGCATGAATTGAATGCATGATGCCAATATCAACCTAATTTTATTTTTATTGTGATGTTTAAAATTATATTTTATTTTAAATGGTTTTTACATATTCATCCTAAATATTATTATCATCTTTGCTTTGCTGGTAGTGTATGCTTCTGTACATTGAAATTTACTTCAAAGACATTCATAATCTAACATTTAAAAAAATGGAAACCTTAGGTAGGTATACAAATTATAACTGCATGGTTTTTATTATAATAATGTAAAACTATTTGTTATCTAACAATGCTAATTACAGTACCTAACACTAAACAAAATATTGATAAAAAACACTACTCTTAAACAAATCTGTTCTATCTCATAATCACAAAATAAGAAGCCAGTAAGTACATTCAAGAAATACATAAAATATTGCCAAAACTTGGCTAAAAAGATTAGTTCTCCTATGGCACTTCACAATCAACATCTTGTCAAACAGTAGTTTTATGTGCAAAGCTTAGTGCCAATCAAAATAACATGTATCTAAACAAAACCGTAACACAATGTTGTGAAGCATCTGCAAGCATCATCGATGGGGGCTTTGACCATGGAACATGACACTGAGAGGTTTGTTTTGTGAAGGCGGAGAAAATGTCTGCTGAGTTAGAGCATGCAGAGCAGGTTATGTGGGAGCATGAGAAAGAGCATTTCGCCGATAAGCCCGCTAAGCACAGACACCACAAGGCCAAGGAGAATCCCGCTGATGATGAACCGCAGAAATACTCCGCCCTATACAGCGACTTTGATGTCCTGAAACCACTTGAGGAATTGCCTCCGGGCTTACATAAGGTACTCTATACATGTCGCCACAAGAGTGTTAAACAAAATGTACTGTAACAAACATGACTAATGTGCTATAAGTATCTTACTAACATTAACATTATTGTAACATGCTTTTACTTGCGTTATATTTTCATATTCACTTTATGTATTTGTTTATGTGCATGCATGATGCTTTGAAAGAATTTGTTTGTTAATATTTAATATAATGTGGTTTATTTTTGTTTGTACAAAAATGACATCCTGTCTAGTAAATAATTCGGAATTGAAAGCAATTTCGGTAAGTATAGGAACTTCAGTTTGTGCCTCTCGGGAGAAAGTAATTTGATGCAAACCATGCTAAGTGAGCCGCCTGTACTATGGTTTGCCAACATTAGTCTGAATAGGAAATTTATTGTAATCGGCCTTAGACGGCGCTCCAGCCATATGCCATTAAATAGTTCAATGATTTGATGAACTAAGTGGATAGTCCTAATTGCGAAGCATGTGAGGTAAAAGAAGATGTGACCATCTTATAATGGAGTGTGTTCGGATGGAGTGTGTGTGCATATCTATCTCTATGTCTATGTTAGAGCAAATATAGGAATACTAGTGGAACGCCCGCGACTTCGTCTACATGGAGTTTTTCTCATACAAACTTCATCCCCTTTGCCCTTAGAGGTTGAATTTTGTAAATTCCTTTCTTAGTGCACCCCTAGACCACAATACAATATTACCCTCCAAATAGGTCTTTGACATGCGGTTATGGTCGTAAAAGTCGACGTGAAGTTAGTTAGAAAAAAAAGTGAAAGCTAGTTAGGTTAATGTTAATGTTAAAGAACTCCCTTTTCCGCATTCGAACTCTATGTATGGTCCATTATGCGTGAAGCTAGTTAGGTAACTATGTATGTAGTATGTGAAACACTTCAGTTTGTGCCAGATTACCAAACTTAGTCAATCAGGATAAGATGAGCGCAATTTATCATTGTTATCGCAAGGATAATTTTGAATTGTCTTTCAAACTGTAAATGATCTTGCCGAGGGGCTGTACCAATTGCGTCAAAACCAAAATATGTATTTAACTACCTGTGTTTTTAGGGTTCCGTACCTCAAGGGTACCAACGGAACCATTATAGAATTACTCAGGTGTCTGTCTGTCACAGCCTTTTTTTTCGAATCTACTGGTACCCTTTGGACAGTAGATTCGAAAAAAAAGGCTGTGACAAAGGCTTTGTGAAGCTGAAATTTGGTAAGTACATTTAAAGAGTTAGGTGAGAGGTAGGAGTTTGGTAGCAAGTTTTCTACTATATCGGCCACCCTCTCTTTCATAAACTCAGGTGTTAACACATTTTCTTCATCACTTGAATGCATTTTCAATAAGTGATTTATTAATAAGTAGTAGATTTATTAGTAAGTATTAATAGTAGTCATATAAGTGAGTATAAGTATATCAAAGTACTCTGTGAGTAACACTAAACGTTGTGTTCGTTTCGTACGTACAACTTACAGTACCTATTCAAAATAGCGCCAATTTACTAATGACAGGAAAGAACACCAAACAGTTTTTATTCTAATGCTAAACTCCTTCGAAAATGTTGACCAAACAAATCTCGAGGAGTTATTTGCACAAAGAGTTTGTATCGAGTATTTTTTGCGCAAACCATTGAGATGGAGGTTGAATTTATTGGTGTGTTATAAATTCAAACACCAAAATATGATCATAAGTGTTTTTTATTCACTGTTTTATAAAACATATACATATTTATAAATCATTAAAACAGTGAATAAAAAGCACAGAATAAAATAAGCTTTCTAGAGGGGGAATGGTATAAAAATTTTAATGTTAGGACCTTCTTTTTTCCTATAAAAATATAGAAAACCATTTAAAAATGAGTGATTTAGTTCACGAAAGTTATTGTAGTAAAACATAGAAAGAAAACCCATTGTTGATTTGTTGGTAATTTTCAGGGTTCCGTACCCGAAGGGTAAAACGGACCCTATTACTAAGGCTCCGCTGTCCGTCCGTCCGTCCGTCTGTTACCAGGCTGTATCTCATGAACCGTGATAGTTAGTTGAAATTTATTTCTGATTCATCATATGTGAAATTTATTTCACATATGATGTATTTGGGTCATTTTCATTTTGAGTGTAACTATGGGTTCACTCAAAAATCACTAGTTTTTATATTCCAATGGATATATGATCTTCTTAGCATATTGCTAGCATTAGTTGCCGAGCTTAATAACCTTTGTATGTCTTAAAAAAAGCATTTGAAAAACTAAGCACCCACGTCTGTGACAACAACCTCATAAAATCTTAGTTACAATGTGATTGTGATCAAACTGAATAGTAATTACTTACAAGATCTTAAAAAATAATTTTTAGGCATGCTTGGTTCATTAAAATAGTTGATAATTATAGAAATATTTGATATTGAAATAAGTCTCAAAAGTCACAAACATGGTCAAGTGACACAAACTTTGCCTTAATAGACACGAACGTGGTAACATTTGTCACAAACATGGTTAAAATACCACGTTTGTGACTAGAATTTCAAACCACGTTTGTGAAATTTTTCGAACGTGCCGGCAAAACATACCCTCAATTTTGCAGGATTTACACACCATCAAATAAAAAACAATTTCACAACATTAGCAACCAAATAAATGGGAATCAAGTGAAAACCATTGGTTTTTACATCATACTCACAACCACGTCTTTGACGTGTTATGCTTTACAAAATCCGTTTAGCAAACAAAAAATAACATACCTATTTGTACAACCAGTCCTGCTTCCACTCCGCACCAAAATGGTAATGGCCGATTCTTTTTCTTTTTATCTCAGTGTTGCCAGTGCCATATTTCATTTTGGATGAAAAGATATACCCAAAAATATACCAATCCACGTTTGTGTCAGTGTTTTTTGTCACACCACATATTATGCCATAAAATTGCAAAACAAGGTCAGTCTTTGTTGATAGTTACATATTTCTTTTGATAAATAATATAACTTCATTTAAAAAAACAAGACCACACTTATTTTCGAGACATAAAATCATGATGGATGATTTAGTTTTCAAAAGCGATTTTTCACACGCCATGTTGCGTGACATTTGGACATTAAATATGTTTTATCTCATTTTCAGTTACAGTTTCAGCTGTTAATCATGCTCACCTGTATTACGACCGTACAGAGCCGTCCGATAAATATATCATAAGAAAAAAAAACCTAACCGGAGTCAGTGAACACATACTCACACTAAAAATGTTAAAATGATAACTTTTCATTTAAAAACCGACTTCTGCCATTGAAGCCGACTAAAAAATATTTGGATGAAAAAAAAAATGATGAAAGAATCATAGTGGTGAAAGGATTATGATACTTTTTGAATGCAAATGCTTGGTTTGTTGCTGAAAATATCAAAATCACCATATGTATGCCTTCAATATTTGAGGAGTTCCCTCAATTCCTCAAGGATCCCACCATCAGAACTGGATTTTGAAAAAAATGGGACCAATCTGGAAGTATATCTATTCAAATAAAAAAAGAATTTTCCAGATCGGTTCATAAACGCTGGAGATATGCGGTAACAAACATAAAAAAAATACAACCGAATTGAGAACCTCCTCCTTTTTTGGGAAGTCGGTTAAAAATGACCCATTTCTGATGCCGCTATAACAACAAGTAATCAAAAAAATAATAAAATAAATGTTTAAGGGGGCTCCCATACAAAAAAACTTGTTTTTTTTGCCGTTTTTATAGATCCGTCTGTCACCAGGCTGTATCTCATGAACCGTGATAGTGAGACAGTTGAAATTTTTGCAGATGATATATTTATGTTGCCGCTATAACAACAATAAAATAAATATTTAAGGGGGCTCGCATGCAACAAACGTGATATTTTTGCCGTTTTTATAGATAATGGTACGGAACCCTTCGTGCGCGAGTCCCACTCGCACTTGGCTGTTTTATTTTTTCTAATTCTTTGTTCGACAATCTTGGTGGAGGCTTTCTTGACATTTTGCTCACATACACACCCAGACAGATAAACAACGAAATACAGACAAACAACGAAATTTCACCATGAGACATTTTCTTTTTACCGTATTAAAGAGACCCTTAACAAACTTGAGAAAAAGCGGTGGTGTCATCTCTTTTCAATCTTTCGAACGAAGTTTCTAACTGAACATGGTTTCCGAATGAAACAAGTTTCTGACTGAACTTGGTTTCCGAATGAAACACCTCCCCAAATAACCATCCATCGGTGCTTACCCGATTTGATGGGCAAGTCAGCTTCTAATTAGAATGTCTGGCTCCAGCCTGTCTTACAACGAGTTTTGTCAAATTATTCTGAATTTTTCAAATTTAAATGATGCGGCCATCGTCACACACTCTATGTTCTTATCTTGTATCTACATAAACTTATTACTGTTTACACAGAACAACGACTACATCCAGTCGGTGGCCCGCTGCCTGCAGATGATGCTGCGTGTTGACGAGTACCGTTTCGCCTTCTTGTCTGTTGACGGGATCTCCACACTGCTGTCGATCCTGGCTTCCAGGGTCAACTTCCAGGTTAACACACAAATATAAACCTTCACGCTTAGATAATAAGTTTGACAGTTAAGAAAAACCGACTATTTTCGCTATTAGAGAGTAAGCCTTACGCCATGGTGGCGCCGATCCTAAAACTGAGGTGAAAAATCAAGGGGAAACTTTTGTACCTTGCATCAATTTTCATAAACTAACCAAGCGTAGACACTTATGATGACGATTACTCAACAATGTCCTGACTTTGCAGTATCCTGACATCACTGACATTACAGTGTCCTGACTTTACAGTATCCTGACATTACAGTGTCCTGACTTTACAGTATTCTGACATTACAGTGTCTTGACTTTACAGTATCCTGACATTACAGTGACATGACTTTAACGTATCCTGACATTACAGTGTACTGACTTTACAGTATCCTGACATTACAGTGTCCTGACTTTACAGTGTCCTGACTTTACAGTGTCCTGACTTTACAGTATCCTGACATTATTGTGTCCTGACTTTACAGTATCCTGACATTACAGTGTCCTGACATTACAGTGTCCTGACATTACAGTGTCCTGACTGTGTATATTTTCCGTGCAGGTGCAATACCAGCTGGTGTTCTGCCTGTGGGTGCTGACGTTCAACCCGCTGCTGGCCGAGAAGATGAACAAGTTCAACGCGATCCCGATCCTGGCGGACATCCTCAGCGACTCTGTTAAGGAGAAAGTGACGCGCATCGTGCTCGCCGTCTTCAGGAACCTCATCGAGAAGCCGGAAGACCAGCAGGTATTAAACCAACAACTACTATTTGTCAGCGTCATCATCCGATAAACGTCTAATGGACAACAATTTTTGCGATCCATTGCAAGGATCTTTTCAAACGATAAATACTATAATATACTGAACCGCATGCCTATTACCTAAAATTAGCGACCAGCAATTAGCAATTATTGTACAATTATCGCGCGATCGATTGCTAGATGTAACAAAAAATGCTTTGCTATCGCTGGATTCGCTGGTACGTATTACGAATCAGCAATTAATTAGCAATTTAGCTGCGATAAACGCGCGTTTATTGCTATTGCTTTGCTATTGCAAGATACACAATAAGCCTGCCGAAGTCAGTGGACGTCCACCCACTGTCGATGAGGGCTCCTCCATAAATTGTAATGGAGGATTTGCTATAATCACCTCGCTTTCCATTGGCGATTGCAGTATTCATATTGACTACTCAGGTGGATGCTGCTGGTGTAATCCCTTAGTCGGCTTCAATGGCATCCACGGGTGGAGACGGAGGGGTAATTTTTAGGCCGGAAACGCCACGGTATTACACTTACTTCACCTAGGTGTATAATGTATACTATTCGGAAACTGCTACTATTAGTTTACTCAACAAAGACTAGATGTCGCCACTAGTAGGTTAGAACGCGCTATGGGTTTTATTCCTTATTTGGAGGACTCTTGAACTCCCTTGGATTTTGTTTCTTGCATTTTATTATATTTGCGGTCCATGTCCAACCAAGCAACACATAATCTGTGAAAGTTTAATTATGTACTGTTACGGCCGCCGAATGTTCCTATGAAAGAATCCATACAAACAGACAGACTGACGGACAGTGTAGACTTAGTAATATCCAGTAATAGGGTCCCGTCTGGAAACCTTTGGTTACGGAACATTAAAAACAAAAATTTGCAGGTCTCCAAAGAGCACTGCATTGCCATGGTGCAGTGCAAGGTGCTCAAGCAGCTTTCTATCCTCGAGCAGAAGCGCTCGGACGACGAGGACATCATGAACGACGTGGAGTTCCTCAACGAGCGTCTGCAGGCTTCCGTGCAGGACCTCAGCTCATTCGACCAGTACGCGACCGAAGTTAAGAGTGGACGGTGAGTCTTTGCAAGTTTATTTACCACTTGTCCAGCACTAGTCATCGCCATCAGCTGGCAGACACGTCCGCTACTGGACTTAACCTCCCCCACAGAATGCTATAGGGGATTTCGCCATAATCACCACGATTGGCGGTACAATTTTTTTGTTTTTAGTAACGTAATCGTACCGTTCGTGATCGATACAAAAGGACTTTTATTATGTACGGCACGTGGCGTATGTATTGAACACTATTTGCGTTACTTGTTCAAAATAAAACAATAATAAATAGAATAGAATGTTATAGTATATACTACGTACACGTTTCTAAACAATGTTTTAAACCCACAAACAAACATAACACCCAGCAGTCACATACCTAGCCCTCACTAGTGATCCCACACTAGGATTCCCTGTTTCTTAGGTACCACGGAACATATGATTAATTTTAAATATATACAATAAATATGCACATACATACACAAGCACACGCCTTTTTTCCCGAAGCGGTAGGCAGACCCTCAAAGGGTCTCTTTTCAACTTGGGTTGCACAATCGCTGGAATATAGACGTGACAAGTGGTGAGCTCAACGCCGCCATTGCTTTCCGCGGCTAACTTGACTTACTCTTTCTTCCAGTAATAACACACTCTTAAATGAGCCAGTAGCCTTGAAAAATCTTATATGTATTTTTATGTGGGTTAGAATTTTCTGTTTATGAAATAAAATTAACTCAATGTTACTGTTTAACGTTCAAAATTTATACTTATAAAACATTGTGTTGCAAAGGAAATGAGTCAACCTGCATCCATAAATACATAAAGTAATAATAAAAAACATCCGAATGGGTATAATTGGTGGAGCATGAACCTCGTCGCTGCATTACATAAACTGCCCTTGCAGACACAAACGTGATACCGCACGTAAAGTGATACCGCTTTACTGAATGGCGTCAGAGAAGCATGCGGTGCGACCGTACACCCTTCCGCAACTCCGTCGAGCATTTTTTCCGTCACACTCAGTTGCAAAGAAGCAAAACTCAATCCTTCCGTCGGAGGCGATTTTCTGCATCCTCTTTCAACATAACAAGTTCCAACATCTAACCATCTTTTGAAGCATCCGTAGTTATCAGAGCATTGCTCCGGTGGTGGCATGTTTTTTCCGTACATCCATTTCTTTGGGCTATCGTGCATATCGTAGCATGAAGAGTTGCTTAATTCAGCCTGATCCAGTCCACAGGTGTAGCATTTTGTGTTTCCTTGGCGCAATGCATTCCTAGCTCTCTGATTTCTTTCTCTTTTTCTATTTTTTTTATATCTCCATTTCTTACCAGATACAACGGTATATGTTCTCTTAGGCTGAAACTCATTAAAGTATCTTGAACGAAAAATAACTTCATTATCCTCCACAGGCGGTAGAATTTTGGATTCAAACGAATCTGAATTTTTCTTTTTGTTAGTGAACTTTTTTATAAATTTCAAGAATGGTTGTCGCGTAGGAATAATGCTACTGGATTTAAAAAATAATGATGCGGGTGTCTTAAAAAATTGAAAACGATTTCTAAACCCTGGCTCGTTTGGAAAATAAGGCCTCCATGTTTTTGTAAGTCTGAACACAGCCTCTTCAGAAAGGGATGAGAACCCTGTCGTTTTTCGACTTATATTGAAAATATTAGGTATGCTTGGCCATTCTTCTGAAAAGTATGAAAACTCTGTCCTTTTTCTGCTTTTGAAGAAAATATTGGGTGTAGTTGGCCGTTCTTCAGAAAGGGATGGGAACTCTTTCGTTTCTCTACTTTTGAAGAAAATATTGGGTGTAGTTGGCCATTCTTCAGAAAGGGATGGGAACTCTTTAGTTTTTCTACTTTTGAAGAAAAAATTTGGTGTAGTTGGCCGTTCTTCAGAAAGGGATGGAAACTCTTTCGTTTTTCTACTTTTGAAGAAAATATTGGGTGTCATAGTTGGCCATTCTTCAGAAAGGGATGGGAACTCTTCTTCAGAAAGGGATGGGAACTCTTCTTCAGAAAGGGATGGGAACTCTTTCGTTTCTCTACTTTTGAAGAAAATATTGGGTGTAGTTGGCCATTCTTCAGAAAGGGATGGGAACTCTTTAGTTTTTCTACTTTTGAAGAAAAAATTTGGTGTAGTTGGCCGTTCTTCAGAGAGGGATGGAAACTCTTTCGTTTTTCTACTTTTTAAGAAAATATTGGGTGTAGTTGGCCGTTCTTCAGAAAGGGGTGGAAACTTTTTATTTTTTCTACTTTTGATGAAAATTTTTGGTGTGCGACTCGTGGCTCTCGAGCTCGTAGGTATGTCAGTCCAATTGTATAACTCCTTTTTTAAGCTTGTAAAAGGCTCTCTTGTGATATTGTCATCATAGTAGTCTTGAGGTAAAATAACAACTTCATGTGTAGTCTCGTAGAGAGTTGGGTTTTTCAATCGCGATAGTAGAGACACATTCACATTGTTGAACAAAACTAGTATAATGATAAAACGTAACAATAAAAAATTAAATGTAAACATTGTAAACATTTCCAAAATAAAATCAATATAAAAATGCTGACATAATAAATAAAGTCAAAAGTTGATTGAAATCAGCTGTCAGTCTGTCACGATTTCGTTCTTTTTTTACTTCTTCTTTTAATTATGGCCCACAGGGCGGTTGTTCTGATAAATAAGGCGTGCTCGGTTTTTGGGTCGAACTGGGTCGGCTATTTGCCCGACCGAGCCCTAGTTGTAAACAATCTTGTAAGCTTTGATTATATACACACTAGATAGAGTTTCGTCCTGCAAACACTACAAAAGAAACAGGCCAGCCTTTGCTAGCGCGTGTGCGTGTCTACACACACAAACATGCGCGCAGCT
Source organism: Epirrita christyi (assembly GCA_951392215.1). Taxonomy (NCBI): domain Eukaryota; kingdom Metazoa; phylum Arthropoda; class Insecta; order Lepidoptera; family Geometridae; genus Epirrita; species Epirrita christyi. Next base: position 8,377,695 of record OX595850.1, read on the forward strand.
TTGTCTTACACTCGCGTCACGTCATTGCTTTTGTGTCTGTTTGCGTGCGTAAAGATATCAGCTACTGACATATTTCCCAATTTATTGGGAAAAACTGACTATGTTCGGGTAAGTAAGTTTTGCCGGTTACTAGAAAATAAACAGTGGAATCTGTTGATTTTTTACAGAATGTAGATAGATAGACTAGCGATATTGTGATTATGTCGAGCGTGTGGGAAAAAAGTCAATAAAAAACAAACTTTGTTTTTTTTTATAATATTCACCCAGTGACTGTGAACTATAGGATCATTAGGTATTCTGAAAAAACTGAAAAAAAAAACGTTTCAGAACACCTCTAGTGGCATTAGACAAAGATGTGTGGTGAATGTTGTTCTACTACTCTGATGGTCTCGTGAAATGAGAAAAATCAGAGCTGTAGGAGTTAGTCAAACTTCAATACGAACATCTTTGTCTAAGGCCACTAGAGGTATTCTGAAACGTACCCGTACCTGGAAAAAGAAAGAGGGAGGCCATTTTTTTTGCGATAGTTTTAACGTAGGTATGTATCAGATTACTTACAAATTGTATGAGAAAACATTTTATTAAATTTGACTAACTTCTGCTGCTCAGATTTTTTTTCTTCCGATAAAATGAAACAAAGCTTACATAAAAAAGATCAAAAAAAAAAATTATGCTTATCTGAGTCGATACGCATAAAAAATTTTTTTGATCAAAACTACTCATTTTTATGCAGAACTCACGCTTGACCAAAAAAATAACTGTGCCAAAATCGTTTTTGAAAATGAGCAAATGGTTCCAAAGTCAGTTTTCCCGTATCTCTTCTGGATATCCCCATACTGTCCCATTTAAAAAAAACACCCTGTATATTTTAAATTTTCAACTCACAATATAATCTCATCTCGGTCATCTTTTGATTAATCATCGCTATAGGCATTAGTTAGAGTGGATAAGATAACGTATGTATGCCTTCGCCCGCCGCGCCACAGAGGCCGATATATTTTACATACCTACTATACTTTTCATAGGTAAAAGTGAAGGAAAGTAAAAGCAGGTGAACCCAATCGACGTTCTCACTTTATAAGGAATCATTTATTCAGTAACCATAAGGAATTTAGCATTCAAAAACTGGCAACACAGACAAAAGTGCCAAGCTTGAGTTGAATAATCGGGGCTAATAAGTTGATTATTTTTATTGAAAACTTTTGAAAATACTATGAATTCTGGATACTTATCGATGGTAGGTGACTTTTTTTAAACGTCCTTTGTAATTTCTGCACACTTTTATGGCGCAAATCGTCATTGCTAGCTCAAATTTCAATTCACTTTGCGACCGTTCGCCTTGACAACACAGTTGACAATGAGGGGCGGGAAGCGACTTATCAGCTAACAGTTAGCTGATATTTTTTTCGACGCTTTTGTGTCATGAAGCTCTATCTAGTGTGTATATAATCAAAGCTTGTAAGCAATAAATGAATTACTATGAAATAATGATATTTTACACAACAATGGCACAATTGTCCTTATGTTTACTCTAAAGCTCACTAATGAAACATACATTTAGAACAAAATAATGAAGCAAAACTACAATCTCAATGAAAACTGTTGAAGCACTTGTGTAAAGTCAGTCCAGGCCGATACTGGCTTTGCCTCGTACCACAATGCACAATATTACACTCGGGCATTGTGAAATCCAACTTTTGTAGTTAAAAATATAGGTATTTGCTAATAAAACAGTGAAACTTTACGAAAACACAAAAAGTAAACAAAACTTTGAATGAAGGAAATCAAAGGTCGCAGAGTATTGAATGAATGGTTGAATGGCAAGCTTATGGTGGGCAATTTTCATACAAAATAAATGTTACTGCCGCTCCATTTTGTTCCTTGCTCCAAGTTATGGCCTCTGAGGAACGTCTCCTCAATTTTGCCAGTGTCAGGTATTATTTTGATAAAAAAGTCAAGTCTCGTCAAGTCATGTTCTAGTAAAGCGACGGCAGTTTTACCAAATTATTGATTGTCAATTTCCACCCATTTTTAAAGATACGCAATACACTTATATTTAAATTCACTACCATGTGCTCGTAAATTAATTTAAATTAATTTGAACACCGGTTAAAACGTAAAAAAAAACATTAGAAATTAAAATAAAATAAATTAAGGCCTCTGGTTTTTTGACTCATTTTGCCAATCTCAACTACCTATATATAGGGTGTCCCATAAGTTATAGCCAAGCGAAACAGATGTCTGGATGTAGAGCAACCTGGTCTACCCCTACCTGGTGCCCTAAGGGACCTGAATCATCTTGTATGTTATGCTGTTCTATTGTTTAGAAGTTGTGGCAGTTTTTAGACGCAATTTATGACCAATTCTAAGGTGTGTTATTCTTTAGTCATGTTTTTATGAGTAGCCATATGAAACTCACAGGCCAATGAAACGAAGTTTTTTTTTAAATAATTAAGAAAATATCTGCGGTTTTATTCAAAAAGTCTATCAAGAGTAAGTGTATCACTGTTTGTTGTCCTAAATAAACATTGTTTGTTGTCCTAAATAAATAAAATAAAAATCACTTTTTCAGTTAAGAGCACAGCAGCTGTGTGGGTAGTGAAACCGGCTTCCGACCCAAGATAGTGGTTTCGAAACCTGGAACCTTTTTTACTAGTTCTTCATGATGGAAGAACCAAACCTAAAACCAAATTTTAAAGTCTGTGAACTTATAGTGCCGTAAAAAACTCAAGCTTCTAACTAAATGCATTAAAAAGATACGGCAGTGAATGACTATTTTTTTATTGAAATCGCGAAAATGTATTATAATGCTAGTTCTATTTTCAGCATAGACTTTACCTTACTGTCTTTCACATACTATGTTCATATTTTTTTCCCCAGTCTCGAGTGGTCCCCGGTCCACAAGTCTGCTAAGTTCTGGCGTGAGAACGCGGTGCGCCTCAACGAACGCGGCCAAGAGTTGCTTCGCACGCTCGTCCATCTGCTGGAGAAGAGTCGCGACCCTGTCGTCTTAGCCGTGGCTTGCTATGACATCGGCGAGTACGTGCGTCATTACCCGCGTGGAAAACAGTAAGTGTACCACAACCTTATGATCGTATTAGCATTGGGATTGCTACGAAGCAGCTACGCGATACTACGCGGTTGTGCTTCAACCGTGGCCAAGAGCTCGTCCATTTTCTGGAGATGAGCCGTGAGCATGTCGTCTGAGACGCGACTTGCTACGACAGCAAATACGTGCGTCACCATCCATAGTTTTTTTTAATGTTATTTTGTACTTATACGATAAGTTGTATATTTATTGTTTGAAAACTGGATTCTTGCGTAACGAAACGACTGAACCAATTTCGAGAGGCGGATGAGCTAAATATTAGGGTGCCCCCGGAATAGATGGGAATCACGATCTGCGCAATGTCGCTGGCATACTCAATGCCAATAGCACCGCTGAAGTTTTGACTACGGATCTGCTACAAATATTTAATTTACATTTCGAGACGCTACGCGCTATGTACTACGACCACACGTCACACATATACACACACAGGTATTTTTGTGCTTTTACCTTCAGTATGTGCTCAAAATGTTTATTTTCGATGACATCAGGGTAGACTTCAGACTCCAGGGTCTGATAATGGCCAGCAAAGAATGAACAGGATTTAGGGTACTACTGAAGCTTTTAAATTTGAGTTTGAAATAAAACAATGTACACAGACACCGATGTGTTTCCATAATGTTCAGTTTTCCCAATTTTAATGAAACATTTAACATATTCGGGGGTTTTTAATTATTTATAAAATTTACTTGTATGATATTCCTGAGCTATATGATGCAAGAAATTATTTAAAATTAAAAACACAAAAAACATACATTTTGGTTTAACATTATTCTGTAAAAAATAAGTACTAAAAGTGTAATTAATAATAATGTACGAACCTCCTGACTTGAAGCAATGTTGTAATAAATATGAAAAAAAAATTGTATTGTAAATTAAACTAGCTCCAAGGGGAGAGATAAAGAGATGCAGGTAATCCGAATATTCAAGGGGGGGTAAAGCCAGAAGCCGGCCAAGGTTATATTATGCACGTGCTAAGCTCCACCTGCACCCAAAATTAAATATACCACGAATCAAGTTCAATCACGATTTTACATACGTTTTGAAATTAATTTGTAATACCATTATCATTATCAGCCGGTATAGGCGTCTTTTGCTAGACGAGCCCTGCCCCATAAAATGCAATGGAGGAATTGCCATAAACACCACGCTTGGCAGGTGGATTATTTGTATTGAGTACTCAGATTGGTGCTGCTGCCCATCCCCAAGTGTAATCCCTTAGCCTTAGTGGGCTTTTACGACATCCACGAGAAATGGAGGGGTCTATTGTTAGGCCGGACACACCACGGCAGCTTGAGGTATCATGGTTAAAAGGGCCTAATGACCAAGAATTAAAAAAACCAGCGTGAAAGAGTTAATTATATATTGTTTTAATATCCTTGCAGCATTATCGAGCAGCTGGGTGGTAAGCAGCGCGTCATGTACCTCCTCAGTCACGATGACCCCAACGTCCGATATGAGGCTCTCCTCGCTGTCCAGAAACTGATGGTCCACAACTGGTAAGGATTTTAAGTACTGTAGTAGACCTACTAATGTTAATGTTAAAGAACTCCCTTTTCCGCATTCGAACTCTATGGATGGTCCATTATGCGTGAGATAGTAGACCTACTGCAGAGTACTGTAGGTCTATGTCCAGCAGTGGACTGTAGCAGAGCTTCTTGTGAAAGCAAAACAGTAACATTATCAGCCGGTAGACATCCACTGCTGGTCGAGGCTCCATAGAATGCAATGGGGGGGTTTACCAGAACACATGGCACGTGGATAGGTGATTGTAGTTAGTACTCAAGTGGATGGACCCACGAGAGAAGATGGACGATAGATGAATAGAACTGTGTGTGGAAACTTTTAATTAGCTCTCTATATTATATGTACTTGCTTTTTTTGTTTACCTAGCTGTAAGTTTTCACAAAACTTGATAAAATAACATAGATGAACACTATTGAAAAACTAGGATAAATAATATGATTAGCACAGTACAATAGGTGGCCTTATCGCTGAAAGTGATTTCTCCCAGACAACCTTTGATGAGTATATTCTTGGCCAGACACGCCACGGCGGTACACTAAGCAGTAAGTATAGCTAACTAATTATATTTTATCTTACAGGGAATACCTCGGCAAACAACTGGAGAAGGAACAAATCGATAAGCAGGCTGGCACAGTTGTTGGAGTGAAAGCCTAAAATAAAATATATTTATAAATGAATATTTAATTTGTTGTTGTTGTTCGCTTTGATTGCGGCAAAGTGTTGCAATTTATAAAAGTTGTAAATAATACTGTTGTCCGTGATACAACTTGTCCGAACTAGGTATTGTAATCGCTTCCTTACCTTTATAATATGAAATGACTAATTGTAAATATTATATCCAGAGATTTATGTTATTAAGTTATATTTGAATCACAAACTGCATATAACAAATATTTAAAGCCTGTTGTGTAAATGAACTGTTAACTATAATATTTGGTATTTACATTCCTTAAGATCTACTGTTATGAAAATAATGACAAATATTTCAAATTGTAGTGAGTATTAAATATAGATGAAACGTGATGTCTTCAATCTACAGCAGTATTGTGAATAAAGTTCATATAGTTATTTGAATATTCTTCTTTTTTCTCCTTTTACTTATTCTTCATTTATTTAATGGCCTCTGAGGAAAACTTTCCTCAATTTTGCCAATGTGAAGTAATTATTTTGATAAAAGGTCACGGCGTCAAAGTCTCAAGTCTTCTTCAAGATTTAAGTCTTGACCGCGGATTTTACGACTTGACATTGGCAAAATTGAGTTTAGAGGCCACAATTAAAAATTAAAAAACACGTGAGGACGATGGAGATCAGCAAAACATAGCTGAAATCCTAAAGTCACTCGGCGACTAACGCTTAACAAGTAAAATTACCATCAATTGCTCAAAATAATCACTAAGAATAAAACGTTAGTCACCGAGTGACTTTCAGACAGGGGGGCAAAGTGAGCAATAAATTGCTTTGATCTGGTTAACCACTTTTGACTGTAGAAGGCGCGCGAGGGCTAGTCACCGCCTTTGTTGTGCGAGTGGCGAGAAGGGGGAGAGGGGAAGCATTCTCTGGGAGCAAGCGATGCGCTCCACCCATAGAATAAGGACTGAGGCACTCCTTATTCTAAGGCTCCACCAGTCAACCTCTCTGCCGTCGACTGTTGGGCGTAGTTGTTCTATGCTCTGCGGCAGCTACTTGTTTTTATCGCTACGGACGCTCTGTTCAAAACGCTAACGATATATCGAAAGAGGACGACCTCTGTGGCACGGCGGGCGAAGGTTCGCCTGCGACGCAGGAGGTTGCGGGTTCGATTCCCGCCTCGGAACAAATATTTGTACGAACTGCAGATATTTGTTCAGTGTGTTTCTGGGTATTTTCTATGTATAATAAAAAATATCTATATATCTGTAGGTAAGAAGCATTAGGGTCAAAGTGATTTTTTGTAATTTTACAGGACAGCCAAAAAACGTTTTTATTTATTTCATTTCTTATTATCTCTAAGTTTATTGGCATTAGACATTTTGTTATAATACCATTGTAAAACTGCATTATCTGGGCTACGTTTTGTAAATTTGAAACCATTGTAGCTATAAATGAATACTATTATATTTAATATTTTAATGAAAGTTGTACTACTTAGAGCCAAATACCGCTAACAATGTGGCCCCATATACAGATAGTCCCTTATGCCACTACGATTTCAAGATGGTTTTCTATTAAAAATGATGTCTAACCAAACATAGGTCGTTATGCTGGGCATAAAATTAAAGAGCCTTGGTGCCAACATTCTACGTAGATCGAAATGCCTCTTAGCTAATTTAAATCTTAGCGCATCGTGTGAGTGTTAGCTCTGTATGCTTCCAAGTCATAGATTAAATTACTAAAAAAAACTGGTTCTATGAACAGTTAGACCTAGTTTTATGCTTAACTTTCAGATATTAAGCAAATTTCAAAAGACCTAAGTGTTTATATCCCTAAATAGTTATATCCAAAATTACATTCTAGGTTGTGGATGTACTAAAAGAAACACAGTTTTTTTCTAAGATAAAAACATGTACCTATTCATTAAATAAATAACTTTTCAACTAAAAAACTGGCTTCGCGAATGTATTCGGCTAACTAGTTGATATACATTTTTAGCAAATATTTTTTTAAGTGCTACTCGATTTCGCCCCGAGATCATTCATATTCATTTATTTTATATATGAATTTGAATTCGTTGAATTCATCGGAGCAAAAAAAAACTACCCAAATCGGACAAGCCATCACGGAAAAATAAGGTGTACCTAAAAAACAAATAGCGGCTGAATTTAAAACTCTTCCTTTACAGGATCTATTAGTAACATCAATCAGTAACCAAAACTGTGCAAAAGGGCAAATATGCGTCGTGCCTAAGTCGTAAGTTTGGAAGGCATAGTTTTATCAGATTTGGGCGCCAACAAATTATTAAATCGATGATACAGATCATTGATGGAATAAGAAGGCTACGAAATCTGTGTTCAGTCAATCAAAGCCACATATATTATAAGATACGACTCAAGTATTGTAATTTGAAAGCGGGATATTACCATTAAAATCATTCGTAGCCAGAGTGCATCTCATGGCAATTCCAATAAGCCCAAACACAGTTAGGATACATTGTTTTATGAAGGAGTTCCGGTGCCTTCCTTCCGGCTTCATCTTCAGATCACGGGTTAAATTATAACCATTAAAATCATTTACAGCCAGAGTGCATCTCATGAAAATTCCAATGAACCCAAACACGGCTAGGATACATTGATTTATGACGGAGTTCCAGTGCCTACCTTCCAGTTCGATGGTACCATTTTCATCAGAAATATTTAGTTAAATTTCCTTCATAGTCGCTTGAGATATGTTATCGCCAACTGTTTAATACTTATCATAGGTAGAGCAGTTCTGGTGAATATTTGTGGTCTTCTTCATAAGTTTCATTTCACCAAATGATACTTTCTGAATTCAAATGCTTAACTTGTTGCTGAAAATACCTAAATCGCTATATGTATGAATATAACATTTGAAGAGTTCCCACAATTTCTCATGGATCCCATCATCAAAACTGGATTTTGATAAAAATGAGACAAATTTGAAATATATCTATTCGAATAAAAAAGTGTTTTCCAAATTGGTTTATAAAAATAAAGAAGATAATAATATGAGGTAACACACATTTTTAGAAAATACAACTGAATTGAGAACCTCCTCCTCCTCTTTTTTGAAGTCAGTTAAAAAATAATCCCAATCTCACTGAAACAGACGACTGTGGTTCGACAATATCTAAAAGATTCAGTTGTTCCAGGTAGGTAGGCTAAGATCTGTGCACTTGAAGTTATCGGTGTTTCTGGCTTTGAGGGCTGTGGTTGCATGTTGTTCAATTTGTTTTGTGGGAAACTGGTATAATTTTTGATTGGACGTGCCTCTGATTACCCCCTTTAATAAACTACAAGAATCTGAATGATGTCTAGTCTACCTTGCCTTACAGTTGTGAGTCTGTTTGTTTTTTGAAACTCACTTTAGCCTACAACAAACTTTGAGGTACCTTAGTGTTTAGTTAAAGTGATTCTATATCAACCTATATATTATATTTGGAACCTCAATTAAATTCTTGAATATCCGTTTTGTCCTATTTTTAATTTTATTTAACTTTTATTTGTAACAAACAAAATGAATCGAACACTCGCCGAATAACTGCAACAACAAACAAACTGACGACTTCTTCCTTGTCTTGCCGCGCGAAACTGGAGGGAAAAAGTATCATTTGGCTCCAAAATAAGAGTTGTTTGAAATGTTTTTAGTAGCCTAAAGAACTAAGACGTCATAGACTGCGAAACTTTCTAACACACACAAAATGGGTTGAGAGCATAAGGAACTAAGTAACATAAGAGCCAAATGCAATTATTGCTTATAAAAACCTCGCATACCTTAGACCTATATGCAACACTGTAACTATTTAATTATTAAATATATTGTCACGTTAAATAAACAGATCGATGCGTCTAAGAAAATTATACAACAAGCTGCAATAAAAAAAAATGATAAAATGTTACATTGACCCTAATGCTTCTCACCTACAGATATGTAATGTATTGTATTAAGCATATCAGTTATCTTGTACCCATAACACAAGCTCTGCTTAGCTTGGGGCTAGATAATACATATTATGTGAAATGTCCAGCATTTATTTATTTATTTTGATATCTCAATCTCAAAATGGGTCCGCCGGTATTGGGTATAACGATCGGTGAAGAATGTTACCTGTAAGTATATAATGGTACTCAAGTTTTTTTTTCAAGCGAAAGTCTGATCAAGAATCTATCGAACTTATGATAGTTTTATAAGAAAAAAATGGGATCTAACATCCCAACTGCTGAATATCTCATAGGAGTTATATGCAAGGACTTAGAGAATAACCCCCTCATAATCAATTTTTAAAACCTTTGATAACTAAAATAGCTTTTGTCTTGTTTTGGCGTATGTCATTTTACATCAGAGAGAACAAAACAAAAGCTATTCTAACGAAAACTTGGAGCAAGGAACAAAATGGAGTGGCAGTAACATTTATTTTGTATGAAAATTGCCCACCATTAGCTTGCCATTCAACCATTCATTTAATACTCTGTGACCTTTGATTGCCTTCATTCGAAGTTTTGTTTACTTTTTGTGTTTTCGTAAATTTTCACTATTTTATTAGCAAATACCTATATTTTTTACTACACAAGTTGGATTTCACAATGCCCGAGTGTAATATTGTGCATTGTGGTACGAGGCAAAGCCAGTATCGGCCTGGGCTGACTTTACACAAGTGCTTCAACAGTTTTCATTGAAATTGTAGTTTTGCTTCATTATTTTGTTCTAAATGTATGTTTCGTTAGTGAGCTTTAGAGTAAACATAAGGACATTAGTGCCATTGTTGTGTAAAATATCATTATTTCATAGTAATTCATTTATTGCTTACAAGATTGTTTACAACTAGGGCTTGGTCGGGCAAATAGCCGACCCAGTCTGACCCAAAAATCGAGCACGCCTTATTTATCAGAACAACCGCCCTGTGGACGCGTCCGAGCATGAGCGAGTGAAGTCAGTGACACTGACAGTTGGTGGCTGACCGACAAAATTTAGAGAACCATATCTGGACAGCGCCATCTATGCATGGATTTAGATCTATTTTCTTTCAGCTGTCAGAAAACTTCTCATTGAGACTAAGGTTGGGGTAAAATCTAAACAAGACCTGGCAACACTGAAAACAACAAACAGACAGAAGCTTGGACGAATTATCATTAATTCTGATAATTCGTCCAAGGACAGAAGTGATTAGATGCTCTTTGACAGAAACGAAACGTACGAAACGTCAAGTTAAACGATCACAAAAAAAACTAAAATAAAATCAGGATTTTTTCTGCTTTTTCGAAGGGAGACGTCGTCCTTTTTTATTTTATTTAGGAGATGTTTCATGAATGTATGGAGCTTGGGCCTGCACTATGTACAGTATATATAAATATTATAACTAAGCAATATAGAAACCATTTGTTATTGTCTTATTATTTTCCATAATATTGCTTCGTGTTAGTGTACATTCAAGATTATCTTCGCCAAAGAGAGCAATCACACACAAGGAAATCATACAAGGGACCAGAGGCCCAATTCTCTAATATTAAAACATTCCAGTCACAATATAATCTCGTGTCAGTCGCACTGTCTCGTATAGTAACTATTACTTAATCTTCGCGTATACATGCGAAGATTAAGTAATAGTTACTATATAGGTGACAGCTGACAGTGCAACTGAGACGAGATTATACAGCGAATTGAATATTTTTAAATTAGTGAATTGGGCCTCAGTTTTGTTGAGCGTCAATGACACTCAACAAAACTGTCAGTTGTCAAAGTCACTCGACTATCATCGCTGCTCTAAAAATCGGGTGACCATATTAAAAAACTCATTTACAAACATTTTTGTACCGCTGTATTATGCTTCAAATTAATATAATTGTATTTTTATGAAAATCCCCTGTTTTTTTATATTTTTCTGTGTAGTGTACTTCGAGCAGGCCCAGGATGAAACATCTCCTTTATAGTGTTTTTTTAGTTATATCGTAAAAAGTTTAGAAATGGAACTAATTTGACAGGCAGATGTTTTGCATAGGTGCGAGCAAGACAGCATCAAAAATGCATAGAAAGTGGCGCCCCTATTATTTTCAAGACTTTTTTGCCAAACTGTAATTTAGGTGGCAGTGTAGCTTATAAAGAGCACATGTTAGTGAATTTAAATAAAATAAGTGTATCGCCGAGTATCGAGTGTCTTTTCGAAGGGGTGGAAATTGTCCAGGAACATTCTAGTAAACTGCCATCGATTTACTAGAACATGACAGAGGACTTGACGACTGGACATTGTATGATTATTTATTATCTATGCACCTTGACATTGGCAAAATTGAGTATGTCCTATTGTGATCAGAAGCCATAAAAAAAAAAAAAAAAAAACAGCCGCAAACAAACCGCAAGCGCAAAGATTTATTTATTTCTGTTCCTATCCAAATTCTAAATGAAACCTGAAAAAAACTCGTTATGGATGATATTGTAGTGTTGAAGGATTGCAAGACTGCTCCAGATATAGTACACGAATACGACCCTAGTGTAAAATTCGGCCACATTCCTTTAGTGATTGATAACGGTAGGTAAACTGAACACAAGGTAAACACAGACGAGTTTATTTAGTAGGTAATTGTTTTTGTTCGGTTTCAAGGTTCGTACCAGTGCCGAGTCGGCTGGTCCATTTACGATGAGCCACATTTGACCTTCAAGAACTTGATAGCACGTCCCAGAAAGGATAGAGTCAAGAAGGATGCGGAACCCCCCGTTACACCGCCAATTCAGATTGGCAATGATATCGTAAACATAGAGGCAGTAAGGCAAGTTCAGGCTTTGATGTAGGCACATTATTTACCATTGAGCTGGGGTTCCTTTTTTTGAGGGGTTAATCCCAAATTCACAGTATCTCTTTCGCCGCGCGGTTTAAATCAACAATTTCTTTAAATATAAGCATAGAAGAAGGACTAATCTAGGCAAAATTAGATTTGTCATGATGACAAAACAATAGACTAGCATCTTGTGCCAAGTCTCTTACATAATACACACACATACTAGGCAAACTACACTTATTTACCTAATTTTTACATAGTTACCTTTTCTGTCTGTTGTCTAACTAAACACACTGTTATAATATCTATAAAATATTGGCAACCTCTGTGGCGCGGCGGGCGAGTAGCCGGCTGAAATGCAAGAGGTTGCAGGTTTAGTTTCCGCTGCAGGACAAATATTTGTTCGGGGTCTGGGTGTTTGGGTGATATGGTACCATGGCACTCGTAGTTCCTGATACCCACGTCACAGGGAATCCTAGTGTGGACTACGTATGTGACTGCTGGGTGTTATGTTATCTGATTCTGAAATATAAAATTCCAGGTTTCAATTAAAGACTCAATTTGATAAGAACATAGTAACACATTTTGAGGTGCAGGAGCAAGTATGTGATTACATATTTTCACATCTGGGTATCGACAGTGATGGCTGCGTGCCTCACCCTATTGTTATGACCGAGGCCTTTGTGGCTCCCAACTACTGCAGACAGTGTAAGTACTGACGTAAGAATAATGTTACAGCACTTAATTTACCTTTAAAACAAATGCTCGCAACTTTTCTGCAGCATGACAAAGAATACCATGATTTTGCAAAGCAATTTATTGTTACATAGCATGTGTGGTTCACAACCAACAATGAAACTAATCAGTACCTAGAAGTCCCCACAGTCAATGAAGCACCAAAACAAAGAGGAAAACGATATGTGTGTTGCCTCAAAAGTCATACCAATCCACTCGCAAGGGTTTTGGTTATAAATCCAAGTGGCACAAGGCGGTTGAAGAGAACCCATGTCTTGGATAACCTGCTATAAAAGGACTGATGAGTCTAGAATCTTTCCACCCATCCGCCTATAACCCACCAGCTGATTGCAGATATCAAAGAAAACACAAAAAAAAACATAGCATGCTCTTAACTTGCTTATGTAACAGATACACAATCCAGCGTACGGCCCACATGATGTTGTGATCACCATCGCTTACAGACACTGGTTGCATTTTTGATGAACTTACCGTGAAGTGCATTTTTTATTCTTAAATTTTTCAGCAATTCATTTTCTAACTGAGCTCTTAGCATAAGCACCCAAGACAGCGGTTTTGTTGACAGAAGAGATTAGAAAAATTACATTTGGATTAGCCCAATGTCTCTCGAGCATGGTGATTTCAAGAATGAAGGAGAGTTGCTAGTCATGTTTGCTTGTTCGAGCGAGACGAACATATCTTTGACAATTAGGTCTAGAGATGTGTAGAGGAGCTTTTTCTATCCTCAGTAGAGAAGACTTTGAAACCGTCATGCTAAGTCTGCTGGAAAACATTAAATAAATAATACTAAGCAAACATTATGTCATTGTATGATTTCAGTGATGTCAGAACTTCTGTTTGAGGGTTACGGAGTCCCCGGAGTGAGCTATGGTGTGGACTCACTGTTCAGTCTATACCGGAATAACATTGGTGACACAGCACTAATAGTCAACTGTGGATACCATAATATACACATTATACCTGTTATAGGAGGCAGGGTTTATGAGGAATATGCTAGAAGGATCAATTTAGGTATGCTATTGTGTTCTTGATAGAGCACAGCCGGTCTGCGTCCCAGTAGTCGGAATATTATAAGCTGATGATGATGCTCTTTGTTTATATTGGCAGTTTTTCTGTGCAACTTTACATTTTTATCATGTTCATTTTCATTTTTGTTAAATTTGTGCTACATTACAGTTGTTACATGTATACAGTTATGTTTAATTTTCGTTGTTCATGGAAAAAAATACAATAAAACATTTAACTTCTTTTTCATCATCACTGCTGGATGAGGGCTCCCCATAGAATAGGAGAGATTTGCCATCATTACCACACTTCGCAGGCAGATTGGTGATTGCAGTACTGATGTTATCAGATGTTATCTGATGTATTCAGATTGATGATGCTGGCCATCCTCAGACGTAATCCCTTTGTCGCCTTTTCTGACATCCATGGGAGACGTTCGAGGAGTCCTATTCATAGGCAGAGACCATCTATTGTTTCTTTATTCTTTTCTATTTATCCTACTTTCAGGGGGCAGTGAAATGACAGCGTACCTGCACAAACTTCTTCAACTCAAATACCCAGTACATGTCAACGCTATCACGCTATCCCGCGCCGAGGAAATACTGCAGGAGCACAGTTCCATATCATTAGATTACCAGGTAAGGTTGTCTGGAAGAGATGAACATTAGCGATAAGGCAGCACATAACACTGATACCAATTAAAAAAAGTCGTTAGTTGAAAGGCTTCCTTTATCAGAAACTTCCAAATCGTGTAAGCACGCAAAAATGCCGAAATTATCGCTAATGCATACATTCCACTACAGTGGAGCTTTTTTACGATAATCTAGTTTTTTGTGACTTAACGCTTTCTCTACGCCGCCGCTCATCAATTTTTTTTTGCTGGACATTTGTTGTTTTTTATATCTAAATTTAAAAACTTTTATTTACCAGGAGGAGATCAGGAAATGGGCAAGCATTGAATTCTATGAAAACAATGTGAAAATTGTGCAGTTGCCTTTTGTGCAGCCGACTAGTTCTTCAACATTGACTGGTGAGAAAAAATACTAAGCTTTTTAAAATTTCTTTGTTATGGAGTTATAGCATTATGCATTATATTATTGCTTGGTTCACTAATACAACTTGTTCAGGACCTTTCACCATTGAATTCATGTCATATGTTTCGACAGCTGAACAACAGAAGGAAAGGAAGAAGGAAATGGCGCGGCGGCTGTTGGAAATAAATGCGAGAAAGCGTGAGGAGAAGCTAGCTGAAGATGAGGAGCAATTGAGCCAACTGCTTACAATACAGGTAGGTACTATTAGGTTGTTTAAAACAATATTAACTATTATGATATGGCTCTGAGAAATGTTGTTGAACCCTTTTGAGTCAAATCTATCTTATTTATCTGCATCGCAAATTAACTAGGTAAATAGGGTGGTTTGATAGAATAAGTGCTTAATATTCAATTTGATATGTTTTGTAGGAAATGATAGAAGATGGAGATGCAGACGAGTTTGACGAAGCTATCAGAGGTTTTGAGATAAAAAGTTATGAAGACCTTCAGGTAAGAAAGATTGTATTTTTTTCTTTTAACAAAACTTGCTATGTTTAACACTATAAGCCAGTCCTATTGCATGCACTGGAATAGTGATAGTAGCTAATTAAGCTGATTTATTTCATTTTAGAATCTAATTAATTTGTTACCTAACTTATTTTTTACGTGGTCTTAGAAACAACTAACAATCGTACAAACACGCATTGACAAGAACAAGCTGCGAATAGCGGCAGCGGCGAATCCTGAAGAGCACGTTGTAGAGCCGCGCCCCGCGTCGGGAAGACAACCGCCCACAGACCCTGAGGCGTTCCAAGTGTGGCTCACTGAGACGCGCGCCAAGGTACGTTACTTCATTGAATCCTGAAAAGAACTTGGTAGAGCCTCGCCCCGCGTCCGGCAGACAGCCGCTCACAGACCCTGAGGCGTTTCAAGTGTGTCTCACTGAGACGCACGCCAAGATATGTTACTTAATTGAATCTTCAAAAGTACTTTATGTGGATTTTATTCTGTGCCATTGCTTCCTGTTGTATGTGTATATGGAGCGTCATTCCATGGAGTAGATTTTGTGCATCCACATATGAGCGAAACAGCGTCTTTGAACCTTTAGTAGCCTGTTTATTACTGTTACTATCAGGTTTGTTCTTGGCCACAAAACCACGGCACCGTAAGTTAGCACCGGTCGAACCATGACTTTGTACATCATAAGACCTCAGCGCGTGTGCAAAGCCATAGCACATTTGCTTTAGTCGTTACATGGTATAGTTGTTTGCCCTATATGAGTTTGCTGTCCATATTCCGAGGTATTTTACCTCTTTGCTCAGAGAGACGTTCAGTGTTCGCAGTGTATCCCTAGCATAAATGGCTGTAATGTAACTGTTCCAGTATCGTGACGTGCTCGGGCGACGCGACGCGCGGCGGTCGCGGCGCGCCGCGATGGTGAAGCGTCGAACGGCGGCCGCGGCGGAGCGCATGCGCGTTATATCGCACCTGGCCGCGGCGGGCGATGAGTTCGGGAATGAGGACTCGGACTGGGATGCTTATAAAAGGTAAGACTATAGGCTATTTTTTTTGAAGAAGAGGAAAGGTAAGGGAAGGTACATGTAGGTAGATCTACCACTCTTACTGCTCAGTCAGTTTAAAAATGAAATTTATTTTTCTTCTGTGCATGAAAGAAGCTTCTGTGAGGCGCACTTGGGTCTTTCACCATCCGTCACAAGGCCCTTTTCAAGGGTCAATATCTCAATATACCTTAACCTGGCCACTGACCTAAGGCAGGGCCATGATAGAACCGGTACCACGGTCCACGACACGACGAATGAACCGTTTCTTTTGATGTTTTCTTTCATCGTTATCGCGTTTATCCCAGGAGTTCCACTGGAAATATCTACGAAGGAACTACTGAGAAGTGTCAGGAAATTAACCTCTATTTACACAATTTCCAGCATAAGTCGCGATGCAGACAGCGACTCTGAAGCGGATGGAGAGAGGCTATTGGAACTGGAGGAGTCTCTGAGGGAGTTTGAACCGCCACCAGCTGCAGCAGACCAGTTCCACCAACTGCATCTCGCTATTGAACCCTTTAGGTAACTTACGCCCACTTTACACTTTGCCCATAGTTCTCAGAATTAGCAAGTTGAAGTCGCAATGCCTAGCAGAACTGACAACCGCTGGGGAATAAAGGTCCTCAAGTGACGAATATGAACAACGCAGTCTAGGACAGCCCCCTCTCGATAGACCGACGAAGTTTTTAAGGTAGCAAGAAGAGTCGGTGGTTAGTGCTATGATGAAGCTAAGTGTTGGTTGATGCAAGTGGGCAATTGGGCATCATGATCATAACCGTCAGTCAGTCCAACTGCTGGACACATGCCACGACGAATCGTCTTGAGCCGCCTCCATCCGCCGACTTTTTGCGACCATTACAATGACATCCGTGGCGCGTCGGGTGAGTAGCCAATTGAAATGCAAGAGGTGCGGGTTCAATTCCCACTGCTTATTGGTTCCGTGTCTGTGCGTTGCTAGTGTTGTGTGAGCCACTCCCAGTAATCACCATGGCATGAAACGCGTGATGAATACGAGTGTGGGGTAAAACGGCTTAAATGGACCACGGGTCTAAGATACGGTGTCATAGTCCATCGAAAATTGTAGTTGGACCACTGCCCCTACTGAACTCACTGGCCCGTAGTTCAACTTACAGAATAGTTGGACTACGACCCCGGAACTGCATATTCTACATTTAAGTTAGATTTAGAAACCTATACAATTTTGAAAAGTTTGGTGTTTGTCAAACGTAAGAATTTTTTTGCAGAGTGAGTAAATTTAAAATTTGGATAAAGTGTTTGATAAGTGGACGGGTAGCAGCATCTACCTGAGTACTTATCACCAAACTGCGATCACCAATCCGCCTGCCAAGCGTGGTGATTATGGCAAATCCATTGTACTCAATGGGGGAGGCCTCGTCCAGCAGTGGACGTAACCAGGCTGGTGATGATGATGATGATTTGATAAGTTTGTTTCATGGTCAGCTAGACGTCTACTGTTAGACGAGGCCTTAATCACCATCTTGCCAGGTTGCCATTCCACAACACGGCATGCTCGGGAAAAAAACGAAATTGATCTGTGAAACGGTTTTGTATGGGTTTTTAGAAAATTATGAGCAGAAGTCGCGGCAGGCAGCCAGTTTCTAAAATGCTTACCTGAAATTCCAGAGCTGCTGAACTGATGTTTCAGCCGTCAATGATGGGTAACCTGGAAGCTGGCTTGGCAGAGACCTTGGAGTATGTGTTCAAGCAATTTACCGCTGATGAGCAGTTGTTGCTGGCAAACAATGTTTTTATTACTGGAGGCGCTTCTCAATTCCCTGGTAAGCTATACACAAATATGTATAAGCATATTACAATATTAGCAGGACATGTGTCCCGTCCTGGCTTATAATTACCCTACACAAAAGCGAAAACAGCATCAACCCCCGTTCACTACCTAGTTCCCAAGTTATAACCGAAAATAGTGCTTTTATATAAATGTAGTGATGATAAATACATAACATAACACCCAACACTCACATACGTAGTTCTGACCCCACACTAGGATTCCTTGTGTCGTGGGTATCAGGAACTACGAGTACCATGTTATCACAACACCCAGATCCACAAATATTTGCAGATCATGCAATCATTAGTCCCGTAGCGGGAATCGAACCCACACCTCTAGCATCACAGCCGGTTACTCACCCGCAGCGCCACGTGGTCGTCAAATCCGTAGAAAAATCAAAATCACCGACATAGCTCTTTGTATTGAAGTGGCAATGGGCAGGCCATATAGCTCCCAGAGCAACTAACAACCGTTAGTTTCTGGGGGAATATTTTCTGGTGGCGACCACGAACCGGGCGAAGCCAATGTAAAAGGCCCTATCGTGGACAAAGAAAATTAATACTCTACGGAGACCAAAGACATTTTAAAGGTTGCAGGTAGTCGGTGGATAGAGGCGGCTCAAGACTGTACGTCGTGGCACTATATAGGCGAGCCTGATGATGCTAGATAATATTTTTTTTTTAATTATCAGCCGTTATACGTCCACTGTTGGACGAGATCTCCCCCCATAGAATTCAATGGGGGAATTTGCCATAATCACCACGCTTGGCAGGCGGATTGGTGATCGCAGTATGGTGTTGAGTACTCAGGTGGATGCTGCTGCCCATCGCCTGGTGTAATCCATTTGTCGGCTTTTACGAGATCCACGCGAGGAGATGGAGGGGTCTTAGGGCGGACACACCACGACAATAATATTATATAACCCAATAAACATTTTGTTTCAGGTCTAAAGGAGCGGCTAGAAAGGGAACTCCTAGAAATGAGACCATTTCAGTCATCACATAAAGTGGTTATGGCGAGAAATGCGAGCCGTGACGCGTGGTACGGCGCCAGAGACTTCGCGGGCAGCAACGACTTCGAAAGCTGCTGCATCACTAAAGAGGAATACTATGAAATGGGCGGCGAGTTCCTGAAGGAGCACCATGCGAGTAACAAGTACTACAAGAGCCCTGCGCCTGTGCCGGTCGTCGACCCCGCGCTAGCGCCCGCGGGCGACGCGAACGTACTTAAGGAAGAAATAGTAGTTGATTGCTAGATCTAGTATTTGTAAGTAATAAAGTAATAAGTAATGTCCGTTTGTTTGTTATTTTGTATTTGCCGACAGTTGCCGTTAGATTATGTTTCTTATTTGTTATATTTTTGATTATTTTGTGTCAAATGTGTTATCTTCCGTGACGTCACCAAGTGGTTCTGTCGGAAGACCAGCGTTGGTTGTAACGTGATTTACAACTGGCTTATGCTGAGACAGAGACCATTTTGTGACTCGATGCAAAAATTTGCAAGTTTTTTATTTTTTTTTATCTTCAATTTTATATCATGTTTTGTGTTAGAGTTACAAATAAAATATTATCTTATCTTATCTTATCTTAAAGTTATATTTAATATTTCGTGCATGTATTATTTCGTTTTAGGACACGACCGACACATAATGAACTTATTTATCTTAAACGGCACGAAGGGCAAACCGAAATGGTTGGGAATAAAAATAACAACACACAATTCATACTCGGCCACTGGGGCGCTTGCCCGTGCGACTGTGTGCTCTCTAAACCGATAAGAGGCCTCATTTGTTGCCGGGAATTTGTCCCGTAAAGCGCCAGAGGCCTCTGCTGAAGCTTCAGCTGTTGTTTCGGTTAGTGACGTAAAAAGTTACAAAAAGTCTAGTAAATGGTTGTCTTTTCAAATGAAAATAGACTAAAATTGGAACTAGTTGAACAGCAATATTGAATAAAAACAAATTCTTGATTCAGTCGAGTTTTTCGGTGTTTGGAACTCAAATATAAGTTAACTGATTTTAAAAAGTAATAGACACAGACTAATTAGGGTTTAGTGCAATACGGATTTTTGTATGCAAATTAAACTTTACAAAATATCCGCTCATTAGTGTCAATCGTTTGTGAGCCGCCTTCATCCACCCAACTTCCTGGGGCCGATACAATGTCATCGGTCCACCGAGTGGATCTTGTCTACCTATTGTATTATCAAGGAGTGTTAAATAAAACAATCAAATAGCCACAAATATCATGGCACGTTTATTTTTCTCCTCTACATGGCGTCTAAAAGAATCGTGACTTGTTATTTTGCATTCATATAAAATTATTTTTTAATTTGAGCTCTGCAGAGCTATTATTAATTTAAAAATGTATATTCTCATTAAATTAAAACATAAAACTCTGTTTTTACTTTGATCTCTTCAATATAACTCAATATAAACTGAAAATGTTACATTTGTTAGTTCTCTAATTATAATATTGATGAGACTATAATAAAGAGTACAGTTAAAAAATCACATTAAAGCATATACATAATGCTGACTACATAAATGCTCTAACAGCCTCACTCTACCCTCCACTCCCTCCTCTTTTCATCTCTGAAAGAGTATACCAACTCAACATAAACAGTAACAGTAAACAAATAAGAATTACTTATAGTTTCATATTTTTACCAACCAATAATAAGCATAATTTTTATCACAAATACTTCAGACTATAAAACAAGTAATATTATTTTATACGTAAAGGAGGCTGTGAGAGCTCTATTCACGTGCAATGTCAAAACATCGCAATTAACAAATCTAACTTATAAGCCTACATTTTTTAACAATAAAGAAAAACAGCTGTCGTTAAAAATATTGGTCATAAAAAAACACTCTGTAGAGCTATGCCTAAATGACCGCATAGACAAATCATGCCATGATCTTTGTTTTTAATAAAAAATTGCAATTAAGAGTTGTAAATTACTCCAAAACTTGGTTAACTATGGCTTACAGCCGAGTAATTTAGCGATAAATTCTTACAAATAGTAAAAAATCAGTGACTTAGAAATAGCTCTCAGTTAATAAAAAAAAAATTAAAATCCTTAGGCTGTACTCTTGTATGATTATAATGTAAGCAACGCAATAATGTTGGCAAAGCGGAAGATCGCATAAATCTAACGATACAATAGAACTAAATAGGTATGTACCTTAGACATAATGATTATACAAGGCTCACTGCTAACTACACAATCAAATTTAACTGGTCGGCGGCTCGCTGCCCCCTGGACTAGTCCGCAGTCCGCTTCGACAAGGGATACATTCAACATACATGGGTAAAGGATATGTATGATTTCTCTAACCAAATGTCAAACGCGGCTTACAACAAAACTGGTTGGTCCATCACCACAACCGATCAGATGTTAAACAATACAAAAAAAACTCAACAAAAACAATCGTAACTGCCGATATAAGTAAATCATTTGAGTATTCTTTTCAAACATTGTGAATTCCTCAGTCTTTTCTACGGCCGAAAAAGTTAAGATAACCAAAACAATAGAAATTGTACATTATTTTACTTTCTATACAAACAATATACAGTACCTACTACTGCGAAATGCGCCTCGGCAATCTTCGCTCGTTGGTTTTTAATTCAAAAAGATTGCAGACGCGCATTTCTTTCGTAACAGCACTGTACTAACATTCGGTATGTAAAATATTTAAATTGAATTCTCACAATTTGCTCAATTGATGCGACGTGCATTGAACAAAATGTGATCCTTCACTGTTTTATTCTCTTGTCCTAAATCATTACGAAATATATTCATAGTGACGAAAAGACGGACCACTGTGTTGTGTATTTTATATGCAAGTATATTTCGTAAGTAAAAAGGACAATGCCCATCCCACTTCCCCATATTCTCGACGAGGGTAAAGTAACGATAGGTTATGGAAACAATTATATAGAAAGCGAACATTATAATAACAAAAAATATATTAACTAATTCTAGAATTAATAAATGGTTTATCGCCCCTCGTCGAGCCAAAGAAAGGTAGATTGCTACATAATAAACTATTTTTTATGAACGCTATGTTGGTGTTTCTAATTCCATTTTTATAATATATCTAGGTACGGTTATTAATAAGATAAGGTATCAACATCGGCGAGCTCGTGTGTCGAGGTGCTAACCCGTTCTAGATACGACACAAACTATTGATACTATGTGTTTTAAATTTCCATGTTGATCATTTATGGTTATTGAAAAGTTTTTAAACTACTCTTTAAACCCAAGTTCTAGTTTGTCTAAATAATACTGTTATCAATGGCTTGGTAAGAAAGAGTCAATACAGAAACTACCTTTTTTTCTGGGCAACTAAATGCATCCGTTATATTTATTTTATTATCTTAACTTATTACGTGTATACATTTTATTTAAAATGATAATGAGATATTGGCCTATTTTTTGTTTCATTCAAATACAGAACTATCAAAATATAAAAAAATATTGATGACTATCAAACAACATCCACATGTATATAATTTATTATTTTATGTATACTTATGTA
The DNA here is from genome assembly GCA_951392215.1 of Epirrita christyi. Lineage (NCBI taxonomy): Eukaryota > Metazoa > Arthropoda > Insecta > Lepidoptera > Geometridae > Epirrita > Epirrita christyi. The sequence continues at coordinate 8,400,459 of OX595850.1, forward strand.
TATCTACAAGAAATTTTGATTTTATAGTACCCAAAGTATAGTTCTGCGCTAACTCTAAATTTATATCCAATCCTAGTATTCTCAGTTCATATACAAGTACGATCGTAGAATAAACAATCTACAAACCATAAGTACTTACTTTATATTTTTGATTGTATTCTCTTTATTTATACCTAAGTCAGATAAATAAACACTACCAATATGTTATTTACAAGTCCTGACCCAGCACATGGACACATACATAATAGAAATAGAAACAAAATAAAATAAAGATTCAAAAATAACAACAAGTAGCGAAGAGTAAACAATAGTAAGTATAAAAATGTCGATATAATATGTTACGAGAATATAAAGTTCTTTACATATTCTATCCAGCTACCCTGACCTGCAGACTTAACTTACGCTACGCTACACGTCATTTATACAGAAATGGCACCAATCTATCTTTGATATCAATAATGGCAAACCATAAGGAATCCCTGCCGCGGACACTTCAATGAACGAACTGTCTCAAGGTATTGGAAGACTACTGCTCTAAACACTATACATTATTCGAAAGACAGATGTTGGAAAGTATTGCCACGCTTTAATCACGATCAAAATATAGAACCGGCGATATCCTAAACGGTGCAGAACTATATCTCTAATGATGTAATGAGTCTATACTTATGTGAATATTGTGGAAAAATAATGTAGTGTCAATGGTGTTACGATTGATATTGCCTAATGTCGCTATCCGCTAGAAGGCACACAAAGTTTAGTAAGCATCTCAAATCATACGCTCTGTCTACGACGCCCATAAACCGCCCCTGCCGTGCGAGTTTCACAATTATTGCCATATACCACACGCGCAGTGGGCTCGGAGTGACCACACATTGAACACTGAACATAAATTTATTTCAACGTTTAAAAAATATTGCCAATATTAAGTTGTAACAGGCACTTTTTCTGGATTTCTCCAATAAACATTATATCATAAAGTTATTATTTTGAAAGCTTCCAATATTGCCTCACTGGACATCAGTAGTTTTGTGTAGGTACTTTTTATTCGTACTTAGGATTATTATTACTCATTTATGAAACAGATTACATACTTTTCGAGTTCCTACAGAATAAAAATGTGGAGTAATCCTTAATTTTAGTGTTCAAACACTTTAACACGTCCTATAAAATTACTGAACTTCCTTAAACACTGACACGTTCTAAGTTAAAGCATCGCAATAAGATATTGTTACATTTTCACTACGTCTAATAAAGATGGTACAATGAGAACAATAAGCGACGTTAAAATTTAGAATTTTACTTGTAGATTTACCATTCACGTTTCCAAAATTTATCACTAAGCAAATTAGAATATGAGATCAAAAATGTAGGCCTACAATCTATAACGATGAGACTTTTAAGTATTGATTTATGACTGCCACCACCGAAATCGATATACATAAGTGATGGTAGACGAATCACAGTCGCGGGTATTTCATCACAATGCTCAATAACATAGGCGGTACCGCTACATGACTACTCGCTAGGGTCTCGTGTGTCCACCTGGCGTAGGATTCCACAAGCGTGCATACCGACCGATGCGTTCCACCCCTCCCTACCCCCCCATCCCCGGCCAACGAACTCAACAGTGGATATAAATAAATAACTCGTAATAAAATAAACAATAAATCTGTGCATGAGTCCATGCTGATCTCGCGGGAGCCGTCTCCCCTCAATATAATCCGAAAGCTGCTCTTGTAGGCTGCCAACCTTAACATTGCACTTTGCGCGCGGTCAATCGATAGCTGTAACAAAATATTTCTTACAACATATTCCGTAATAAGTAACAATTTGTACCTTATTGCATTATAATAAGATTCAGTGCTTACCTATTCTCAGTCTGCCATATGCAGTGGGCCCGACATCTGGGGTTGGGGCGTTGGCGTGTGCGGGGGAGGGGGTGAAGCTGAAAAAATAATATACCAATTCACAAAACTGATATAGTAAGGCCCGTATCATGCGCCGGCGCCAATTTTTCCATTCCAACGTAATTTACATGAAAAATATTCAGCGTAAAAGAAAGCGGTGAATTCTTTGCCGCATTCTCTAAAGTTAAGCCACGCTAAAACTATCGCGAGCCCTTTATATTAGGACCAGGCCACATAGCTTGTAGATGTAGAACAACCGTTGCCACGAATCTGACGACGCACTGTAGGAAGGCATCTCGATGGACCGACGACATTTTAAAGGTAGCAGGAAGTCAGTGGATGGAGACGACTTAAGGCCGTTCGTTTTTGGCATTATATGGGGGAGTTCCATGCCCACCTTCAGACGTCTACAGGTTGATTATGATGACTACGATAATTAAAGCAGTACTTCAGTTACTTACAAATTGATGCAATCGATTGAGGCGACATCGCCGACATCTTCTGGGCGTCTTGCATTGACACCTGCGTGCCTTGCGATGTCATGTAACGGTTCACCATCGGAACGAAACTATAAATAAAACACGCAACAATTAAAAAATATTATCATTGCATTGTGCAATTTTTCAGATAATTCAACTACAGCGGAACGAAGTTCTTTTCGCTATATTATGTATTAGCATTTTGCTCACGGCTCCGCCCGCGTGGAACCTCTATTATATATTATAGCCTCTAAGGTATTCTAATTAAGCTATAATACTGTCAAGTTTCTTCAAAATCCGTTTAGTAGTTTTTGCGTGAAAGAGTAACAAACAAACATACATCCATCCATCCTCGCAAACTTTTATATTTACAATATTAGTAAAATAAGATTATATAACAGGCACAATGAAATAAATTAACAAAATTGGAGAGTAACAAAATTAAAAAAAAATGAAGGAATGAAATTAAATGGTTATAAAATTGTAAAGAATAGTTTTTTTTAAGTTATAAAAATAAATATTGGTATTTCTTCTGAATATGAACCATCAGACTTCTGCACGGCTTGCTAAACACATACACATACAACTGACGTGCACGCCGGACGTCTAACACTGCAGTAATTTACCTATAGGTACATAGATATACGCTTGTAAACTGTGGCCGAGATCATAAAATCTTCAAAAGAAAAGAACTACAAATCATCGCACAACAAATGTTACAAATGTTTACAGATCATGCATGCCCCGCAGCGGGAATCGAACCCGCACCTCTTGCGTCTCAGCCGGCTACTCGCTCACCACGCCACTGAGGTCGTCAATTCTATGGGGGAGGCATCGTCTAGCGGTGAACGTCTACCGGATGATGATTATGATGATGATGATGATAATAAAGTAGTAGGAATTGGGTTACCTCAAATCGCAGACGCCGGGCGAGTCGAAGTTGTTGGGGTTGTTTGTGTTTGTAGCGACACTGTTCAGATTCCCGATGCTATTCGCAGATACGTTGCTGTGATTCTCGCGGTGCACGCGATTGTGATGACTGACAAACAAGACATATTATTAGAAAAATACAGAACCGACAACCGCTGGGAATACAGGTTCTCGAGTGGCGACCACAAACCGGACGACACAGTGATGGACGGTCTTACACTCGATGGAGCGATAATTGAACGAGCGATGCGAGTTCTTCGTTTATCTTGGTTTGAATTGGCGTTTGTATGTCTATGGGAACGTACCCATACTACGTGACCTATTTAGGGGTGGGAGGGGTGTCTTTAAAAATACCACGCTTGGTCACAGAGGGGTGGTCTTAGGTTTTCGTTACGTAGTCAATATCCTCTAGAAAAATATCACTTTTTTCGAATTACAGTGTAATCTCACTAATCCGGCACTATTGAAAACCGGAGGATGCCGGATTATTGGAATGTTCGGATTACTGGATTATACTGAAAAAGTCATGGGTAATAAATAAAATCTCCATTTTATTATTCAAATCTAGTGTCTTGTGTTTGCGTTTATTTGTCATTTTTAACTATAAACTATTCTCACTTAAAAAAAACAAATACGTTAGCACGTGCACGTGATAAGTTTTGAGGTTTGACTGCTAGTCGACGACGCAGCGACCAAGCGCACAGGTATAGAGGGGTGAGGGAGTCGTGGGCGGAGGGTGCCGGATTATTGGAAGTGCCGATCTATTGAAGTGCCGGATTAGTGAGATTGTACTGTATATTCAAATATGGGCGCTTTTTAAACTTATTAGCACGCATTATTATGGGCGCCACGCGGCAAGCGCCGTATTAATAAAGACAAACGTGAGTCAAAATATATTTTTTTTTATCTTTCTGTTTGTATAAAATGATTTAAAACCATATTTCTGAATTACTACGTGCAAACTCGAGGGGGAGGGGCGGGCCTTCGCAAATACCACGGATGGTCACCGAGGGGGTTAAAAAATTTAAAAAAATGGGTCACGTATTATGGATACGTTCCCTATGTTAGTCTAAGGATAACTCTCGAACCGTTGATTCGATCTTTATGAAATTTGGTAGGTGGGTAGAAAGTACAATTTGTAGGTAAGGTTATTATAGCTAAATCGGTCAGGGTTTGTTGAAATAATAAGGTTCGAGAGGGGGTAAAAAAAACTAAAAGCGAGACCGTAAGGTAAAGTAAGTGAGAGAAGAGTACCATGGTACCACAACATCCAGACCAGGAACTAATATTTGCAGATCATACAAACATTTGTCCACATACAAACATCTGGCTGCTCGTACGCCGCGCCACAGAGGTTGATGATTAATCAAAGTTGACTGAGATGAGATTATATTGTGAACTGATTCAAATAATTAGGAGAATTGGGCCCCTAATGATGGAGACGGAAGGTGGACGACTGAACTCTCCATTAACGTACACAGCTCTAAATACCGAAAGATTGATTAACCGATCAAAAGACTGAAGCACTGAGCTGGGCATGACTCTTCAAAGCAATTAAATTCGTTTACACTTGAATTTAAATTTATAAAGGGTCGAACCCAACAGACACCCTTTATTTATTTTAAGATGTACTGTATTCTCAGAGTACGTTAAGAAATCCCATACATATTATGGCTGTCAAATGTATATAGACTCACAGCTAAGTGAGTGTGGATGTGTAGCTCGTACTCAGACAGTTACAAATCAATGGTTTTTAAACTTTAGCCTGTACGTTATAAAGTCTCATTTACCGTATAAGATAGCTGTCTCGGACGAAGGTGCGTCCGCAAACGCTACATTCGTAGCACGGACCAGCCGTGTGAGTGCGGATGTGTAGCGCAAACTGGGACTTGGAAGTAAACGTCATCGAGCAGCGGTCGCAGTTCAGCGGCTTATCGGCGACGTGCGACCATCTGAGGATACAAACAGTATACAGTCAATAGTAAGAGTTATTATGATTGACATGATAATCGTCATTGGGCCTCATTGGGTAGATGAACATTCATAACAGGAAAGCTTATGGTGGAACGTTAGCAAAGTGGCGCGAAATTCAAATTTTATTATGTTTTTTGATCATAACCGCTCATCAACACTTCTTGAGATAGCGAACACTGATTTTTCGGGAATCAGGAGACCTAAAAAACATGTTTTATTTGATAGTATCTCATAAATATCATAAGTTTAGCTACGAATGTCAATGTACCAAAACAACACTATACAAATCATTCATTAGATCTCCTGATTCCCGCAAAATCAGTGTTCGCTATCTCAAGAATGGTTGATGTGCAAAAAACATAATAAAATTTGAATTTCGCGCTACTTTGCTTAAGTTCCACCAACACCGAAACTGGCGCCAATCCACAATTGTATTATTCTATTTCTAGCAGTTTGTGTCTCAATCCTGCGAAAAGGCCTTCCCCCCATTCTTTCTAGGCATCACGTTTTGAGCCCAGATTGCTAGTTACTTTCAAATTCATCCCGCCATCACCATTTCGGACAGCCGCGTCGTCTCGCCTTCTCACTGGATAAGCTCAGGGTGCCACTCGGCGGCTATCCCCAGAGCTCCCTTTACATGTGACAGACGATCCAACACCACAAAATTAAATCAACTAAACAACTATGGCGCTTCAGTAACGGCTTTCGGACCTTTGTGGTACTAGTGAAATGGGACATAAATATTTACCTATGAGCTGTTACGTAGCTTTTCACAGCAAAACGTTTCTGGCAGATATCACAAGCGTATGGACGTTCACCTGAAATAAGGTTATTATTTGAAACAGAACTGTAAATTATAACAGAAAGCACCGCTACGAAAACTTCTACGAATATTCAAATAAATTAAATGGAAAGCAAGAATGAAAGCAAAATGTGATGTTAGAAAGACGGCAAGATGCAATTAGGATGATGCAGTCTGAAATTAATGAATTTAAGCCAAGAAATTATAATTAAAACAACAGTAATGATGCGGATGAGGGTAGCTTATGCTATTCAGTCGTCGGTGCCACATCATTAAGTTCAGAATCTTGTACCGTTTAGCAATTTGCCGTCTTCATAACTTTGCACCTTCCAAACACGGTGACTATTCGCACACTAAAATCTTAAAAACTTTATGTGAACAAACCACCCCTACTACTTGGCAAACAAACGAAGAACATTTAAAAACGAAAGATAAAATATTTTAAACAGCTGGTTTTTTATTTAAAATGCTTTTCGTCGTTTGCCTGATGCCAAGTTCACAAAACACGATTACGGTCCGAGTGTTCCCAAATCTCATACCGGTGTGTATTCGCTTGTGAATGTTGAGCGTGGATTTCTGCGTGAAGCGTTTGTAACAGACATCGCACTCGAAGGGGCGCTCCCCGGTGTGCGTGCGCATGTGAATCTCCAGGTACGGCTTGCAAGTGAACGCCGCCGGGCACTCCATGCATTGGTACGGCCGCCCTTGCACTGACACCCGCCAATACGGTTAAACTCGGTTATACACACAACGCTGACAAACAGTACTCACGACTTGGACTTACGTCCGGTTATGTGGCACCGACAACTTGAAACTCAATAGCAATAGGTATACGGTTTATATTTCATCCAAAAGTCAAATCAAGGAGGAACGGGGAATAAACTGACCTGTGTGCGTTCGTTTGTGAATGTTAAGTGTAGACTTTTGCGCGAATCTCTTGAGGCAAACGTCGCACTGGTATGGGCGCTCCCCCGTGTGCGTGCGGTTGTGGATTTCCAAGTACTGCTTGCACGTGAAGGCGGCCGGGCACTGCAAGCACTGGAAGGGCCGGCCCTGCACTGTGGACGGAGGGACACGTCAATGTGGGCGCCGCCCGCCTGGGCGCACGGGCACTATTCCACGTACTCCAAGCGAATAGCCGCGACCGGAATGGCAAGGCAAGGGAGCGTTACGCACTACCTAAGTCTGCCTGGACGTGGATTTACGAAGTCAGCGCTGGCTGCAGCAGGCCTGACAGCTTGTTGGATTGGCTCAATCTCGCCTCTCGCGACTGCTTCGGAACTGAGGCGAGAGCAAGCCAACATCAGCCCCTGGGTCATTCTGGACGCGGCTACGGGTCACGCTCGCGGCTTGCGGCGGCCGTAGCGCAGCCCCGCCACATACCTGAGTGCGTCCGCTTGTGGATGTTGAGACTGGACTTCTGCGTGAAGCGCTTCAGGCAGATGTCGCACTGATAGGGCCGCTCGCCGGTGTGCGTGCGCGTGTGTATCTCCAGGTATTGCTTGCAGGTGAAGGCGGCGGGGCACGACAGGCACTGGAACGGTCTGCCCTGGACTGGTGCCCAACACAGAGTACATTATAGCAGCGGCGAGCGGCGGGGACGCTAGACGCCCGCGCTACGACGCGGCGCGGACCGGTCGCCGCTCGCCGCCGACTTCGCAATACGATCGGAGCGGAGATCAGAACAGGCGCGACGCGAGGGCGAGCGGGGGGCGGGGCGGCCAGTCCGGCCTGCGGCTGACACCCACCTGAATGCGTCCTCTTATGTATATTGAGGCTTGACTTCTGCGTGAAGCGCTTGAGACACGCGTCGCACTGATAGGGCCGCTCGCCTGTGTGCGTGCGCAAGTGAATGTCCAGGTAGGGGCGACGGGCGAACGCCGCCGGGCATTGCCCGCACGCGTAAGGGCGCCCTTGCACTGCGCCCAGTGCACACACAAAAGCGAGTAACGCACGTCGCCGACGCAAGAGGCGTGAGCCTTGGCCGCCCGCCCCAGCCGATCTATAGCCGCATCGTGTCGCATATAAGCGACTCAAACCCCAATTTTGAAAAAAACCCAATTTTGTACGATTCGTTAAAGTATCGTGGCGCCAGTTCAATGCGTCATTGCGGCGATTGCATTACCGCTTTTGTGAAAGAATTAATATACATGAATGGTAAAAATAATGATAATGCTAAAATCACCGAATCGTATGCAGAATGGAGGATGATAGAGCGAGTGCCCGCCGGGTTAAGAAATGACAGAATGTGATTAATCATGGTGCCATGCCAGTACGTGAAGCGTAGGTACGGTTAATGTGAGTCGAGAGAGATGTTAGTCGGACGGAAGCAACGAGATGGGAGCGAGTCGGGTAGGCGGGCATCGGAAACAGAGGAGGAAGCATTGTGACGCTATATGAGATGCGTGACTGCGGTCGAGTCTCGGTAGTCGCTAATCGTATCGAGAGGAGTACTGCGGATATAATAATGTGGGCTACTAACCCGTATGTATCTTTTCGTGCAAATTGAGCGCGCACTTCTGCGTGAAGGACTTGAGGCAGACGGTGCACTGGAACGGCCGCTCCCCTGCGCCGCCACACACGGACACGGGGGGACAGAGAAACAAAACAAAACCACGATGGACAAATAAATTCACACTACACCTCGCCAACCGCATACCAATTCAATAGATTCTAGTTCTACTGTGTTCGCTACCATGAGGGAATTTGAATTACTTCATTCGTTATTTGTCCATCAAACTTTCTCATTCCTACTTTTAACTTAACAAAATCCTCACAACGTACACATGCTTCTTAACTGTTTGTGAATAGTTTTTGAGCGTGTGTAACCTATGCTAAAGATTAGTTTAGTTTAAATAAAATAAAACTGGTTTAAGTATCAGTGGTTTCAAGGTATATATATATGCTTTGCGAACACGGGTACGAGGTTTAGGTTAGGGAGCCCTTAAAACTATTCACAAAACAATGGTATCAAAGCCACAATAGCTAATTATGTAAGCTGTAAAGCGTAACATGTTAAAATTGTGGCTTGGAAACCGATTAGAGAAATAAAAATGAAATATCAAGGGACCCACCGGTGTGTATACGCTTATGAGTGCCAAGGCTGGACTTCTGCGTGAACCGCTTGTCACAGATGTCGCACTGATAGGGACGCACTTTGTTGATCAGCGATTGGATGTGCTCCTCTAGAAATACCAACAAAATTCAGCTACAGCATCCGTCCAGCTGGACGCACAGCCAATGCCTAGTAACGTGAGCTAACGTAAAATAAACAAAAAATAATAATATCTACTAAGGATTTTAGGGGAAAATGCCTACCAGTGTGTATTTTCCCATGACGTCCGAGGCTGGACTTCTGAGTGAAGCGCATAAAACAGATGTGGCACTGGTACGGCCGCACTTTCTCTAACAGGGCTCGTCTGTGCTCCTCTATAATTTATACGAGTTTCGATATAGCAACACTGCATCCTCTCAAACATAATTTAATTTTAAAAAATGCCTATTTAATTCAATTAAACCATTCACACACATTCAGGGGGAGGTAGGCTATGTGACTACAACACAAATACGTTAGTACCGTTCTGCCTCAAGAATGAACGTCACGCATAAGTCGGCAGTATCTATGAGAACAGGGACCCACCAGTGTGTATTTTTCCGTGGCGACCCAAACTCGATTTCTGGGTGAATCTCACAAAGCAGATGCCGCATTGGTAGGGCCGATCCTTGACCAGCAGTGCGCGTCTGTGTTCCTCTGAACGAAATCGTACAAGTCAATTTATGATCGAGGGAATGAACGACTACGGGGGAGAGATCGAGAGGCTCTACGGCCGATACTGAGTTTAACTTTAAAATGTGTGGATATAGAATCGGCTCAGGGCGGTGTTAAAGATGTAAACCCACCCGTGTGTATTTTCTTGTGTCTGTTGAGGCTGGAGCTCTGCGTGAACCGCATGTGACAGAGTTCACACCTGTAGGGCCGGTCCTTCGCCACCAACGCGTGCAAGTGCTCATCTAGAACCCAGGCCATATTCCAACAACACACGCTCTATTTCATCACGCCATCTTCTAGCCGTAAGAACACACAATCGATATAAAACAGTTTCAAGTCAATTGTGAGTCCTTAACCTCCCCCTGTTTGCCTCACATCAACGAAGCCTTCCTTACGCCCTGATCTATGACATCATTTATTTGGACACAACTCAAAAACTATTCACATTTTATGTTATGTTAAGCATAGTGTAATATAACTTTATCGGCGTCATTTGCAGACTGTGTTGCACCAGTGTTTTGTTTGCTAATAAATCATTTAAACCATACATTCGATACGATAAACTATAAGATAGGTAGGTACATGTGACTTTATAAAGCTCCATTCGGCATTAGCGTGCTTGTAATGCATAAGCACATAAACAAAAAGAGTATCATATAAAATCCTAGTAACCTTGACTGGCAGTAAGAAAGGAAAGTATCATTTTTACATCGCCAAATGTCAGTATTTTAAGTTTTTTTTTCCATTGAATTTAAATTTACACCCTGTGTGTTAGAAACCTCTAATAAAATGCTTTAAAAATGCCACTCAAGTAAAATAAAATATTTCAATTCTACAGGAAAAATAAATCAGGAATTGCCAAATAAACAGATTTTTCTATACAAAATAAATAAAAATACACATTATAAAAACAAAAAATCTGAAGTTACGTATCAGGGCGCCAAAATAGGAAACAAAAAGCGTGTAAAATAAAAAAATGTGATTGCCAATTGCAAAAAAAAATTACAAAATAAATATTATGTTTTCTTTTGTTTTGTGGAAACAGGAGGAGGTCGCCATAAGAGAAAAAATACAATAATCCAACATATATTTCATCAATCCCCTCATGGTACCAGGGACATGGGAGTTTAATAAGTTTCTATTAATGTTTGTTTTAATGTAACTTCCATATCAAAATTCCTCACCCTCAACTTATAGAGTGAGGTTACTACTATTATTTATTCAAATGCTTCCTGAACTAACAGTACTTGTTTCTTTTTACCTCATTGCATTAATAGAACGAGACAAGACTTAAATAGCAAGAAAGACTGATAGACTCATTTCAGTCTTTCTGACTAAATAAGTCTCCCAGCTTAATAAATGTTGATATGAAAATTACATTCAGAACATTCAGCAAGATTGATTTTATTTGTCTTTAAACTTATTTCTTTGGACAGAAAATAAAATATACTTAAATTATTATTGCCAATTCATTTGCACCATTGATTCAAATTGTTCTTCTGTAGAAGTTGAATTGAATTTACTTTCACTATTTCTAATCAGAAACAAAACCAGAGGGAAATATTCAATTGAGAATTAAGAGTGATTCAATTTTAAAATGTGCATATTGAATTTTAAAATGTTCCTCTATTAAGTTGGTCTTAGAGCACATTGCGTTTTTTTTTCAACGCGTGTCAGGAACGTTTCAAGAACGCACATAAACCGTGCGTGTTTATCGCATTGCAAATTCCTTGAAATCAACGGAATATACCAATGCGTTTGTAATGCCGTATATATGCTGTGTGCATAGGCAGAAATCAATTAACTTATAAGCACTAAGAGGAGGTCACCGGTATCTAGCAAAAGGGCGTAAGCACCCACGGGTCTAGATATTTATCTGTACTGTGTCTGGGTACTGAGGCCCAATTCTCTAAGTTATTTTAAAACTACACTGAAAGTTGACCTAATCGAGACTGCATTGTAAATTGACAGAAAGTTGAATTTCTAATCCCTCATAAATAACAATTTAGTCTACTTTCAATTCATGGTGATCACCAATAGAGTAGGATAGTTATATATATAATTGGAAAGAGTAAAGAGAGACTCCATCTACTTATGCTAAAATTAACGAAAAAACTTTGAATCGTTCAAGTTTCGGTCACATTTCGATATAATCACATTACAGTGTTATATTTTATGTCAGGAGAATACCATTTCTGACATTTAAGACATCGACACAAGATCGAAACATGATCCGAACTCTATTTAACTATTTTTTTGTTAGTGAATTGGGCCTCTGATCTTATGTACAAAATTTCATGGAGTTTGATGAAATAATAGCCAAAATAGAAGCAAACTTCGTTCACGTACAAAAGCGCGTAAGCCGGTAACCTTCTCTTAATACAGAAGCCCATTTCTCGTAATAAAAATTAGTCAAAACAAAGTTCAGATCACGATCCGATCTAGTGTCGATGTCTTGAATGTCAGAAATGGTATTCTCAAACATAAAATACAACGGGTTATGAGATATCGAAATGTGACCGAAACTTGAACAATTCAGATTCTATCCTACTCTAATGGTTGTCACCGCGAATCGAAAGTAGACTAAATTGTTATTATGAGGGAGCAGAATACTATCTATCTGTCAATTCACAATTCAGTCTCGATTCGGTCAACTTTAAGTGTAGTTTTAAAATAATTAAGAAAATTGGGCCTCTGATCGCTTTATTGCCTTCAAATAGTCTGACCATTCTGTCAAAACTTAAAAATGACCTTGTTAATTCTCGATATAACTTTCCTCTTTTCATGTTTTCATGGTTCGGACATCGATAACTGTCAAAATCATCGCCATAGTTGCGTTCTCCGTTCCATTCCTTAATTAGGAGCGGCTGGTAATTATCGTTTTACTTCCCTCTGGCTTCACCTCTGATGATTGCATTAGAATAATCAACAAAGAAGCTTTGCAATCCATTAAAGGATTGAAAAAGCCTCCATGTCGGAAACGTCAAAGCGACTTACCTGTGTGCACCCGTTTGTGCGTATTGAGACTGGACTTCTGTGTGAATCGTTTCAGGCATAGATCACACTGAAACGGGCGCTCGCCTGTGTGAGTGCGCATGTGAACTTCCAGATATGGCTTCCGACAAAACGCTGCGTCGCATACCTGTTCAAACGAATTTGAACCTTATTTTGAAGTCATTACTTTGGGAAATCCACAACAAGATGTCTCGTGTCGTGACCCAATTTGGGATATTCTTAGGCAAGTTTTTGACAGACAGTGACTGGACCTATACATAAGGACTATTCACACACATCTGGAACGGGGTAAGAGACCGCAGTCTGAGTTTTACTAGCAATTTACACAGACGTATGGTGTAGTGTTACACTGATTTTTGTATGGAAAATAAGGTTCACATAGTGTACGCTAGGGGCGTTCATCGGTGTCGCCAAACAAAATATCCATGTTACACAACACCATACGTCCATCGGAAACCAACAACCGGATGCGAGTGGATAGTCCTTAATTATTATTTTTAAGAGCCTGTAATGTTCTACGGCTTAGAATAATAGTAGAGTAAATTATGTTTTTTTTATTGAACTAAAATAACAGCTAACAGTCATAAGAGAAAATTTATTGAATTTTCTTTATAATAGCGTAAGAAAATAAAATAATCAGTAAAACTAGCATGTATTTGAAATAATAAAATGTTTACTAACTGTGCATTGGAAAGGTTTGTTTCCCGAATGAAGCTTCATGTGGACGTAATATGATGAAGCAGACGAAAGGACTTTGCCGCAAACCTGCAAAATTGTCGTAGAGTCAATAATTTTGTGATTCTACCAACTAGAAGTCAACTACGGTCACATCTTAACAGGGAAAAGCAGTTGTCAACAAAATCATTTTGTCGGAATTTAATTTTAATTGCCGATTACTAGTCTGTGTGGAAAGAGTAAGTGCGAAGGAAGGTGGAAGTGCTTCATTACCGATTGCGTTGTTAGCAACACTGGCTCGTCATCTCACGACTCTTGATACTTGTAAGAAAAAAAAATCATTAGATGAGTTTGCTATGTGAAAATCTCAGTATTTCGCTACGCCTTCCGCACAGACTATGTAGTAGGTACACCGTATAGTATAGCAGCTTTTGCAAGCAAATAAAAAGTGATGACATTCAGAATGATTGTTTTTTTTCTAGATGCAATATAAAACAAGATAAATGAATGGTAACGGTTTTAAATCGAAATGAGTTTAAAATGAGGCTAAATAAAATAAAGTTAGCAAAATGGCGCGAAATTCAAATTTTATTGTGTTTTTTGCTCATTACAGCTCATCAACGCTTCTTGAGAAAGCGAACACTAATATTGCGGGAGTTAGGAGACCTAAATCATGTTTCAAATGATACTAGCAAAAAAACAAGATAAAATTTGAATTTCGCGCCACTTTACTAAAGTTCCAAGTTGGTGATTCCTCTCGCATGTGGCGCGAAATTCAAATTTTATTGTGTTTTTTGTAAATCACAGCTAATCAACACTTCTTGAGATAGAGAAAACAGATTTTGCGAAAACTAGGAGACCTAGCACACATGTTTTAGTTGATAGTATCTCATAAATGTCATTAGTTAAGCTACGCATATCTTTAAACCAAAAAAACACTGTAAAAATAATTGAAGAGTATTCGTAGCTGAAGTAATGATCTATATGTGAAACTATAAACTAAAACATGTGTGTTAGGTCTCCTAGTTTTCGCAAAATCAGTTTTTACTATCTCAAGAAGTGTTGATGAGCTGTAATGAGAAAAAACGCAATAAAATTTGAATTTCGCGCCACATGCGAGAGGAATCACCTTAAGGTACCGCGGTACAACCATTTCCATACAAATGATGGACTGCGATGTTTTGATGTACTTCCTAGCTTCATCATCATCAGCCTTTACACGTCTACTGCTAGACGGGGCTTCCCCCATAGATACAACAGGAGATTTTCAATAATCACCACGAATGGCAGGCGGATTGGTGACCGCATTATTGGGGTTAAGTACTCAGGTATCCAATCCCCTGGTATAATACCTTAGTCGGTTTTTACGACATCTCCGGGAGGAGACGGAGGGGTATATATTTAAGCTGGACACGCCACGGTACACACTACATACTATATTCTGACAGATTCAGCACAATGTCTCCGTGGAAAGTGTACCAGAGGAACAATTCAGTTTATGCACGTTTTAAAGATTCTATGCAAACTTTTTTAAGTTAATATCAAGATTAACATTAGTAACAATTGTGTGTATCGTTCTCCGACTTTAAGCTAAACTAAAATTATCGCGGTCCCTTTTCTTTTAGTCTATTAGAAAGGGCGCGCTATAAATTTAGCGCACTTTAAAATTAGATAATACTGCACAGAATCGCTACCAGTGTTAAAATTTAACTTCTAAAAAGCATAGACATCCGAGAGCTCGATCTATAATAAGTTACATTTTATAGCTACAGCCAAAACTCATGGTGGCATACTACCTAAAGTTGTATGAAAATGGTGTTTCACGTGGTATCTTTAATTTAATAACAGATTAAAATAGCTTACCTTACAGGCTTGTGGTTTAGATCGAGATGTAGGTTGGCCTCCGTTTACTTCCATTTTTGTTTGAACTGACCCCATGTCCACTCCCATACCCTATGTGATTAATATTAAATTAATAAAAAACAAATGGACAGTTAAAAATAGCTATAGCCACTACAATGAAAAATAACATCACAATATTTTCAGTAAAGTCCATCTTCATGCAAAGTTTTAAACGAAAACTCATTTTATAATGAGTAAGCATGGAGCATGTACGATTCAAAACGGTGAACACTTTTCATAAAATTCTGACAACAGATTTGTGTTTGGTGATCTGTAAAGTCACGCCATATTTGTTTTTTAAATATTTAAATCCAAGAACCACCAGATAGTAAAGCCAAAGCGATTGACACCTCATTTGTCAAAATCTGTTGCAGTTTTGGAGTTCTGAAGGTTCATCCATACAATTATGAATACAAACATACATACATGCTAAATGGATTACCCTCCCTTAAATGAAGCGAGACATAGCTTGTCTCACTAGTTGGACAAAAAAATGTTTTTTTTTATATGTACAAGTTCTATGCAGAACCAACCGCAAGAAGTCCACTGCCGAACATAGATCTCTTCCAAAGACTGACATAACAAATAATCTTGGTCCGGCATCATCCAATGACTTCCCCCAACCGCCACAATGTCATTGGTCCATGGATAGGCCATCCTGCACTGTTTGGTTTGTGGTTACCACTTGTGAACCTTTATTCACCAACGGTTGTCAGTGCTGTAAACTATATGGCCTGCGCATTGCCACTTCTACTTGCTATTTCTCAGAGCTATGTCAGCTGATCTCATATAGGCTGATATCTGGGATATTCTTGGTAGAGTACTGAGCTTGATTATAAAAATCATTGTAATAAGTGGTAGGTAGTTAATGTTACCTGTGAACACTGTCTGCCATCCATATCCATATCAACACCTTCATCTTCCATTCCTTTGAAGCTTAGCTGGAAATGGATATTGATTTAATACAAGCAAGAATATTCAAACAAAAACTAAAATAAAAAATGTATAGAAAAAACCGACCAAGTGCGAATCGGACTCGCGCACGAAGGGTTCCGGACCATTATCCTATAAAAAAGGTAAAAAAATCACGATTGTTGTATGGGAGCCCCCTAATATATTTATTTTATTCTGTTTTTTAGTATTTGTTGTTATAGCAGCAACAGAAATACATCATCTGTGAAAATTTCAAGTGTCTAACTACGACGGTTCATGAGATACAGCCTGGCGACAGACAGACGGACGGACGGAGCCTTAGTAATAGGATCCGTTTTACCCTTTGGGTACGGAACCCTAAAAAGTTTATATAATTTGAATTTTGTACCTACTTTATTTGAATAAAACAATAAATTAGGTATACCTACATAAAGATTGATTTTAACAAGCCTTTATATTGTGTGCTGGCTGCTGCAAAAGCAACAAAATTATCAGCAAATGGTTATTACCTCATCATCTTGTTGCATTTCCTGTTGCTGGTGTTGTTCCATGAGATCTTGTTGGTGTTGTACTTGATGTTGCACTATGAGGCTATCTTTAGAGTCTTCTTGGTGGTGATGTGGGTTCATGAGGTGATGGTTTGACTCGGAACGCCCTATCGTCGGGGGGCCGGCGTGTACATGCGTAACGTGAGGATGGTAGAAACTGAAAATAAACGTTTTTAAATAGTTTGATTTTGATACCATGAGTAGGTAAGGTTCATCTATTATTGCTCTTTGGGGGTACGCACCATAAATCCCGCACCGACGGCAAACTCTAGTGACCATGAGAGCTGATGAGAAACTGTCATCATCACGAGACACGAAGCCTTATCTATGCAAGAGCATAGATTAAGCTTCGTCGACCAAGGAACTTATTTTTATTATTTATTCACAAGAAAATTTTCCATAATTTTGCCAGTGTCAAATAGGTATTTTGATAAAATTAGGACCAAGGAACATACTCTAACCAGTGGAGGAAAGGACACAGCCCAAGATAATTTAAATAGCCACTGCTAGTCATTACTTTTTAGACACAGCAGTACAACAATCATACCAAAACCCTCCAAAACCAACCTTTTTTCGCATTTGAATTTGATTTCCTCGGATGAACGAAACTGAATTACTGTCACTGAACATGCATTGAACTTTTTTTTTTGCCTGACCATTTTTTTGTCACCAGTTTTAACCCCTTCACTTCCAAACTCGTCTTTTTGTAATTTTGTTAAGTTTTGGGTAAAAATTATGGTCTTTTCTCCTCAGTGTCACCCCACATTCGGGTTTGGTCATGAAAATATTTATACAGGGTGGAAATGCATTCAGTCGCGTAAATTGATAGTGGAGAGGAAATTCTGTAGAAAACAGTGGTAGGTAAGTAGTAGGCACGTACCTAGATAGACCTCCGAAGCCAATATTTAGTTTTCAAAGTTAATATTCAAAAAAGTGGTTCATAAATTGTAATCATGTTGTAATCTGTATTAATGTAGGTAATGTTTATTTATTTTTAGCGAATGTTTTAGATAACTTCAGAAACTGTTTCTAGCAAGCATGTTTATATTAATTTTTGTTTAAACTGACTTGTGATTTCAATTTCACCGATGTGAATTTCATGTGTCTGTATTTAGGCCTAAGCCTAACTATAATTTTCATTTTGTACGTGTGACTTACCTCATAGGTTCAGCTTTGATTTGCTGTTCGAACATGGATATGGTGGCGAGTAGGTCGCCGGGGGGTGGCACGGGGACCCCCACGCCCCGTGCCATTCCCCCGACGCCCACGCCCCAGTGTGCTGGGAAACTAATGGCGGTTTTGATGCTTCCCCATGCTGATCTTTCTCGTCCTGCATAGAAAAAAAAAAAAAGTTTTTAAATCTACTTACAAGCTTAGGCAATATTATTACCACTACAGGTACTACCTATCTTTTTACAAATATTCATGGATTTTGATGAAATTATTGACAGAGCGAGCAAAGTCCTGGCAAAATTTTCTTTCATCTGTCCGGGTGTATGTTTATACGGGTTATTCCCGCTCGTCCCCACGTTTCGCGTACAGGTCGTATTTATCAATAAATCTTGAACTTATTATACTGCTTCTACAAAATCATATTTTTTTTGTCGCCCGTGATTTAAGTTTGGAGGGGTAATTCCCCCCAAAAAAAAGAGGAAATTTGCTGCGGCGTCATTTAGCATCAAATGGGGTACCTAAGTCATAGTATTGGACTATATCTATACATTCCAAAATTGATTTAGTTTTTATTCTAGGATGATTTTTTTGAGATTAAATTAAAAATGAAAAATAAGAACAAGACATCACTCTATTTATCCTGATCGTCAATTTCTGCCATCCAATGCTGCCTTTATTTCCACAATAATTATCAAACGTATTGGTCTTTCACATACTTAACAAAACTTATGTGAGATCAACCACTTTACTCAATTATCTTTAATGATAAATAAAATTATGGTGATACTCGCTTATGTACTACCTATAAGATGTCTCAAATAAGATTTACCTGATTGCATCGAACAAAAATCTAAAAAAAAATCGGATAAAAACTTAACATCTAAATTTTTGACTTCGTTTTTCAATTTTATTATTTAAGTAGGTAGGTACCTACATTAAAATCGCATATATTAGGGATTTTAGATGACCTCTATGGTGCGGCGGGTGAAGGTTTGCCTGCGACGTAGAAGGTTGGGGGTTCAATTCCCGCCTCGGAACAAATATTTGTACGATCTGCAGATATTTGTTCATGGTGTTCTGGGTATTTTCTATGTAGAATAAAAAATAACTATCTATGTAATGTATTGTATTAAGTATATTAGTTATCTAGTACCCATAACACAAGTTTTGCTTAGCTTGGGGCTAGATAATGGTGTGTGAAATGTCCAGCATTTATTTATTTATTATTATTTAGTTAATTTAATTTTTTATTGTAAAATTTTAACAAGCCATTTAGTTTTGGGATCAACTTTGTGCATACTATGTTCATTTAGAAAGTATAATTTAGTAGGTAAGTACCTACCGACCTTTTCTACTAAAATCTAAAAAGCTCAAACTCGATTGCGGCGCCCTTACAGGTACCTACTCACTACATATTTTATAAGCAACAACAACAATGTAAAAATCGAATGTAATGTGTACTATATGCACTGAATTAATAAATTAGATAAATAAGCGAAATTAATGAGTCATTAGTAAACTTAAGCATTATTTATGAATTACTAAGGATTCTTGAATACAAAACGAAAATTAAAGAAAAGACCGAATATTATACTAGGTATATATAATTTACTTATAATTTTGTAATTTTTCATTTAAAGTCAAAATAATTTACCAATCAACACTTAGGTACCTGAGTAATAATTAGTAAGTACTTACCTATGTATGTATGGTATGTACCTATGTACATAACTAAGAAAAAAAAAATCTGCCAAATTACCAGTTTCAATATAAGAAACCGTTAAAGTGGCATAATTTGCCTTAATCTTAAAACTATCTAAGTACCTACTACCTATCAATTATCAGTTTTATTAATACCTATATCTATTCAATTCTTTGTTCCTTATAGGTAGTACAAAAAAATATAATAGATCGGAAAACTAAAATGAGAGTCCTACTACTTCTACAATCAAAGTCAAAATATTCGTAATTATTTATTCATCGTAACCTAATCACAAGAGTAAAATTTTCCCAAGTAAGTACCTACAGTAAGCGTGGTGGAGGGGCGCGTCATTTTAATTTTGACGATCGACATATCGTTTTTTTTTTTTCGACTGTAGGTACTTTGTCAAACTGGCAAAAATGATTTCGTTGGATGATTGATGTTGAATAGGTACCTATAAACAAAGATTTAAATCCTATAAACAAAACGTTTTAGTCGTAAAACTAAATACTTAATTGAATATAAATCTATCTAATCCCAATGTGAGTAAAAGGCTCCCTTGTACTAAATAAAAATAAAAACAACAAAAATATGTACTTGTTTAATTAGATGACCATAACATTATTTCTACACTTCACTAGGCTGTTCATTCATTCTTCACTAGTTTGAAAATATTAAGTATACCTACATATAAAAAATATGAGCCACTAATAGATGGCAATAAGTCCATAAAATAATTTGTTTATTTTATTAATATGCAGAATATTAAATAGCAGTTTTGATAATCATTCAAATTGTTATTAAGTACTTACCTAGATAGTTTTTTGTGTTAGTAATTACCATTATTTTAGACAAGAGTAGGTAAATTAGCTAACCTAACATACAAAGATATAAATCCATAATGATTTAAATCTTTAGTAAATATTTAGATTTTAGCTGATTTGATGTAGGTACATCATACAAAAAAATCACAAACTGTTAAATATTCAAAAAAAACCTCACTAAACCATACCATGTTATCATACCTTACATCATGCAAAGATGTTACTCAGGCAGCATAAACAAACACTTACAAAAGGCAAGCGCGACGTTTGTTTAACACTTAGAAATGTAGGCAAACCAATTCGTATATCTATCGGTTAAGTACAAGACGATGTAAACAAGAAAACATCACAAAAACAGTTGTTAGACCTATAAAAAAATTAGTAAATGGCGGAAACTCACCGACCGAGTCACCACCCAGCCTTCCCCCGGCCATCAATAAAATGGCCAATTCGTTATTGAATTTTGTCCCTAACTTTCAAGTCGAGGCTGCGCGTCGCGCCGGTTGTCATTTGACAAGTAATTTATTAACAACTATGTCTCTAACGTAAACAATACCACTTTTTCAACACAAATCACGATGTTAGTGAAAGTTATGTCATTTTAAACTAATGTTTTAACTACAATTATACCATTAACTTTGTGTTCAATCGTTGTAACATTGCTATCTTTAAAGTTTATCATGGCTTGTAAATTAAAAGCCTGTTTTCCTATTGGAAATACAACGACCTTTCTTTGCATGGTGGGAATGAGATATCAATTTATTATTATTCCTTTTTTATGCAAAATCGTATAAGTTTTATCGCGCTTATGATAATCTATCCTAACAACATTATACTAATATTAGTCAAGGCTATATTCTACTTACATATGCAAAGAAACAGCTAAATATAGTTGTATATACGGAATCACATAAATTATATCACTAATTACACAATTTTGTTAAGATTGGCCATTCGGATTATGTTTTTCTTTAGACACCGACATAAAATGGCTGCTACCTCATTGTTCTGCGCGTTCGTTCGTGCGCATAGAAGCCGTAAACGCTTGGGGACTACTCCTCCACCAATTAAAATTATGGCGCGAAATTTAAGGCATCGTTAACAATAACGTAATGTTATTTTTATGCTAATCATTACATTACCCATGATTTACATGGTAAAGTCCACGATTATGTAACAAAAAACGTATGCTGTGATCAAAACAACTATAAATAGCGGAAGGTACACTTGTGGATCACATTTATATTCCTCGCAGATACCGGCCCTTGGCGTGAGACAAATCAATTTTGTTTGCTGTAGATGACGTACCCCTTCTAAATGTTGATTTAATTGGTTATCTGAATTAGTAAATATGTTACATATCGTGCAATAATATCTCCTGTGTGTTTTAGGTGCTGGTTGTTTATTTCTTCGTAAATCCTCCATTCTATAAGTAATTGTATGGGTCTGTAGATTACAACGTATTTCTTTATTATGAAGTAGAGCGCAGTCCAGTAGGTAGGTATTTAAGGCTTATAAATGGTAGGCAGGTTACTGGTACTTGAACTTGTAATTGAGCTTGTTGTTGTATCCGTGACAGCATTTACTGACTAGGATTAACGAACCCTGAAACAATAAATCATTTTCTTAGCATTGCAATATAAACTTACTTAGTATTTCTTGTCTAACCTAATTATCTACCTACTTACTTTTATTTATTTATTTATACTTTATTGCACAAGAAAATTATACAAAAAGGTGCGCTTAATGCTAAAAGCATTTTCTTCCAGCCAAACCTGGTATGTTCGAGCTGGTGGTTGGCGTGCAACTTAAAAACTAACACAAATACCTGAAAACATTAAAAATAAAATATAATAATACATACAAAGTTCCTATATAATATGACATAACACACCTACATAATAATAAATGAACATAATAATAAACTAAATAAATACACAGAAATATAATATCATAGAACCAAAATAGAGATAATATAATGTACATACATTAAGAGTATAATTTTCTATAGAGATGTTCTCGAGTAAGTCTTTTGAAGCATTCCTTAGAGCCAACTTTCCTCAACTCAAGCGGGAGATTGTTACTTTTATGAGTAGATACGTAAATTTCAAGCAATTTTGCTAAGCTGATTGATTATTTGCGTTTGTGAAAGATTTTTGAATTGATTTTTGTTAAAAACCAAAGGATTATTCGCATTGATGCTAGTAATAATATAAGTTTATGGTTATATAAGGTGAGTAGACACACAGATAGCTATAAGTAGGTACCTATTTATTAGATTTATTTTATGGGAAGGAGCTTTAACAGCGTCGATATAAATGTAAATACTTTTCTTGCAAGTAGGTACTGTTGTGGTTTTTAAGATGTCAATGATATTGGTTAAAGACCTAATTGCTGATATGATACTTCAAAATGTACTTTCTTGGTATGAGACATCCTGTTTACTTATATTATTTACTAATTTTGGCTGTACCCATCTGCTTATACTTATTTGAAGGAGGTTTTTATTTATGCAACTACACCATTACTACTGATCACATATTATCTGCTTACACAAATAAAACGTTAATTTCATGTTCGCATCAAAATACAACTTTGAAACAAAATACCTACCTACCTACCTACCTACCTAACTAGCTAAGTCCTTCGTAGAATCAAGGCCCTAGAACAAAATAATATATACAAACCCATTATTCAGCTGTGTGCGTTATTGTTTAGTTTATATTCTCATGGCAGCATTAGCTTGAAGTTCGGCTGTACTTCTTGATGTTGAAGAAATTAGGTACGTATGTACGTAACAAATATATTTTATTCTACACCTATATAAATATTGGACTTCTCAATATCACAATGAAATAGGTACCTACCGAGGATTAGAAGAAGACAAAATGTTTATTTTCTAAAGACGGTATTTACATATTGCAGCACAAAACTACCCGCTTTATGGAGATTTAGGGTTTTTTTAATACTGCACATAAATGCTACCAGTAAAAGATTTAAAAAAACTTTTACTGTCTTATGTTTAGAAACAGACCCGTCGTGGGATTTGGGGGGCGCAGCTGTGCTTTTTTACCTTTTCTGCTTGCGAACAATAGCGGGTCCGTCATAAAAAAAAACACGTAAGTTCACTCAATACCAAGCTTAGACCAAGCAATACGACATGACGGATGAGTTTGTCATTTTCTAGTTGGTGGGGATAGGCCGGGGTAGGACTCTACCTTCTTAGGAATATTTCTTGGGTAAAAAATGGGCTGGTCTGAAGCTGAACCTGGTCAAAACAGGTAACAGGTACAGGTACAGGTACAGGTAACAGGTAAGGTAAAAGAACTAACGTTTATTACATACTATCATTCTTTTCTATTTGATCTATGGCACTAACCTCTGTTGGTCTATGGTCAAAATATGACAGAATCAGACAGAATTGACAGATACCACTGGTGAATGAAATGACATTGACATTTACTAAAGAGGTTGTTTTAAATTTTAATATCTTTGGTTCTTTTTGAAAGTTGTGATCATGGCGGTGGGTGTTTTTCTTTACAAATTTATTAGAAATCCTTACTAATCAGAGAATATTCACGTATTTAATTCCAAATTTTTTGAAAATGGGTCATAGTTGTGTTCAAACTAAGTCCTGGATGCTATATTTTTAGCTATAATACGTTATATCAAATTGTGTTCGGCATAACCTCGTCCTGTGTTTGAGCACTAGTTTTTATTTTGAATGCTAATAGTTTGAAGTTATCGGTGTAACTAAATATAAAATGTATGTTGCAGCGTGTACCACCGCCCGCGTTGAAGAAGGATAAGAAGGAGAAGAAGGCTCCTAAAGATAACTCTAAAAATGTTATGAGGAATCTGCACATCAGGAAACTCTGCCTGAACATCTGTGTGGGAGAATCTGGAGATAGGCTGACTCGTGCTGCTAAGGTATTCATAAATCATTTTAACCGGAATGTAAAGTGAATAGTCTCATGTTGATGTGTCACAAAACATGCTGGTCCTATGAGAGTGGTGACAGAACTTTCGTGAGCTGCTGAACTGGCTGGCTAAATAAATGGAGTGAATTTGTTAATTTGCTTTGATTCGTACCAAACCATCGTGGTGTTCACAACAAACAATTCAAATCGAAAATATCTATTCACTTGGCAGGCACTACTTCAAACCAAAATCTGAGGCATTCCTCTTTATTTATCTAATAAAGTTAAAAGATCCGCAGCTACGGTAAACTAAAACATTAGAGACTTGACACACAATTGCTGCGGATGTATGGTGTAGTGTAACATGGATATTTGGAGACACTGATGAGCGCCTCTAGATAACACTTTGGGAGCAATTTCTATACAAAAATCCATGTTACATTAGATTTACATGACTTATGTCAAAAAAGATAAATGTCCAGGAGCTTAATAATACCCAACTATGGAATCGTCCAATCGGAAAAACGTCCCAAGTTTAAAAAAGCCCAACTAGTCAAATTACCAGATACAAAAAAGGCCCTCTAGAAAACTGACCTAGAATAGAAATAACCATCCAGAAAAATGTCCAACTATAGAGATGTCCAAGATAATACAATACTTATTTTTTTTTTAATGAGGAAAAATATGGTTGAAATTCTACTCTTTCCATGGTAGGTACCCTGTATTTAACTCGAAGCCTAAAACGAAACGAACTAGACTTTTTTCAATTGATCATTTTTTGAATTGGACATTATTTATTATTAGACATTATTATAATTGTACATATTTACTATTGGACATTTTAATAATTAGACATTTTTATAATTGGACATTACTATTTTTAGACATTGGTGTTGGACATTTTTCTTTTTTGACTTAAGTTGTGCAAATCTTACATTATACTAACATCTGTGTATCTGTGTGCTTGTCAAAACTCAGATTAGGGCTTCCAAGCTATTTGTATCATTACTTGCTTGTAAGCTTCTAATAAAGCAACACTCATTATTTTTGGTACTTCTATGTACCAGCTTAGAAGCAAGAGTGGGTCAAATGTTGGCATGGTCAGCAAATATTTGTTCCGGGGGGTGGGGGGGGGGTCTAAATGTTGTGTTACCATAGTAGGTACTCTTTGTACTCTGTACTCCTTGTTTCTGATTCCGAGTGTGGGGTCAGACTATGTATACATGCAACTTTAGGGTGTTGTTTATTATTATTTATTTAATTTATGTAGCTTTATAATGTTGTAGCATGATTTTGTTCAAGATCAACATTATTTGTGTTTTTCTTTGTAAATTCATGCAAGATTATCATTTCTATTTTGCAACTTCTGGGTACTTCAAATCTTACTGCTCAGAATACTTACGGAAATGACATTACCCTTTAAACATTAAGGCACTGATCAGGCAATGGAGTTTTTGTTTGCCAGTCAATAGTATAATAGTATACCTGTCATGATAGTCTGTCAGAAAATGTCACAAAAATACAGTCCTAGATGGGATGGTTTCCTGTAAATCTAAACACCCTCATTCACACACTTGATACAGCATAAAAGGTTATATTATTTTTATAGATAAGATCAGATGAGATTAATTAAAGAAAGAAAAAAAGAAAAACAGTTTATTCATGATCTTACAAAAAATGAAAAAAAAAAAAAAAAAAATTAAGAATGTGTGCTCACTTATCGTTATCATGCATGTGGTCTATTCGAAAATCAGCAAATTTACTGGGGATTGTTCAACAAAAATGGCAATAGACTGGCCATAAAGCTATCATAAGTCTAGTGGTGACCAAAAACAAGGAGATTCATTGTAGGATGCCCCCCCCCACTGACTAGACTGGTGTCTGGTCAGCAGTCAGCTCAAGACTGTTAGTTGTGGCATTCTTTGGGTATGCCTATGTCCTATATGTATAACTACATACAAACATTTTTTGTATTTCAGGTGTTGGAACAGCTTACTGGCCAACAGCCCGTATTTTCTAAGGCCAGGTACACTGTGCGATCTTTTGGTATTCGTCGTAATGAAAAGATTGCTGTCCACTGCACTGTCCGTGGTGCTAAGGCCGAGGAGATCCTTGAGAGGGGATTAAAGGTCAGTAAAAGAAAGTTAGAAGTGTGCTGTGGTGTGTCCGGCCTAAGAATAGACCCCTCCTTCTGCTCCCGTGGATGTAGTAAAAGCCTTTCTAAGGGATTACACCAGGGGATGGGCAGCAGCATCCACCTGAGTACTTAACACCAAACTGCGATCACCAATCCACCTGCCAAGCGTGGTGATTATGGCAAATCCCCCCATTGCATTCTATGGGGGAGCCTTCATCCAGCAGTGGAAATCTAAAGGATGTTGAAGAAGAAGAAGAATAATAATAAGTTAGTTGATTAGAAAATAATAGTTAGAAATTAGTTGAAGACATAGCTTGCTATGCCTCACAGAAGTGGCAGACTGGCAAAAATGTATAAGCACAATTTCCATTCTCTGTTCAAATGGACACTGAATATACCAAATAAATAGCATGATTTTGTTCAAGATCTACACTAATTGTGTATTTCTTTGTAAATTCATGCAAGAGTACTATTTCTTATTTGCAACTTCTGAGTACTTTACAACTTACTGCTCAGAATACTAAAGGAAATAACATGTTTTTTTACACTATTTGGACACTCAGTTGTGAGAAAATTCAATAAAATTGAGTACACTACATATTTTGAAGATCTGAAGATTAATACTTTTATTTGAATGTAAAAATTATGTTTCTATTCCAGGTCAGAGAATACGAATTGAGGCGCGACAACTTCTCGGCCACTGGAAACTTTGGCTTCGGTATTCAAGAACACATTGACTTGGGTATCAAATACGACCCCTCCATCGGTATCTATGGTCTCGACTTCTACGTTGTATTGGGCCGCCCTGGTGAGAAATGCATTTTATTTCGTTAGGCTAATACAGTAAGGCCCAAGCTACACAGACAGGCGCTGCACTTTGTGCAACAGTTAATAGTGTGGCTTGAAACACACAGCGTGTCATGCTGAACTAGGTGTTCTTCCATCTATTATTTATATTTACCATAATATCATTGCTTAAAAGTTCAAACATATCTGATGGTGAGGAATTAGACTTAAACATATCTAGATACCATTAAATAGTATACTCTTGCTAGGATATGCAGCAAGCAGCATAGCTCTAAGCACCGAATGAAGCTCCTGCCTGTGTGGGTTGGGCCACAAGTATAGTAGTTATGTTAGTAGCTTTGAAGTTAAGAATGTATAATAGAAGGCAATCAAGTTGAGACTTGGGCCACGTACCAAGTGACTTGGGCTATAGCAATTTTTAATACAAAATCCTCTGCTGCGTCACGTGATACGGGAGCCGTGAGGCTCAACTTATCAGCTGCTTACTATAATACAAGCATTGCACACTTGTTCAGGAGTGGAGAGTAACTTATTTTCACTGTGTAAAAAATGTGCTACATCATGAATGTTGAACATGAAGATAATATTGACATACAATATATTCTAAACAAGTTGAACATAACATTTACCTATCTTAAAACGTGGCCTAATGTACTTCTTACTTAAACCTTGTCCCTCGGAAGGTTTATAAATACCACACAACATTCACTGACATAAGATTTCTTTTGTCGTGGGTATCAGGAACAGTACCATGTTACCACAAAACCCAGACTATTATCACACAGCAATGGCGCGATTACTTAGCTCTGTTGCTATCGGTTTCAATGCTGTTTCTAATTGAAATGTAATTTTTGCTATTACCTAATTTATGCAGTCTAGTTACAATCAACCCTTGTTAGCAAAACTAAGTAACTTTAGTAATCGCAAGAGCGATCATGGCGTGTCCAGCCCAAGAATAGACCCCTCCGTGTCCTCCCGTGGATTTAGTAAAAGCCTTACTAAGGAGATCACCAGGGGATGGGCAGCAGCATCCACCTGAGTACACAACACGAAACTGCAACTACCAATCATCCTGCCAAGTGTGGTGATTATGGTAAATCCTCCCCATTGTATTCAATGGGGGAGGCCTCTTCCAGTAGTGGACGTAAACAGTCTGGTGACGGTGATGAAGAGTTATTTCGGATAGACAGCATTGAAACTGATTGCAACACAGAGTTTCAAAATTCGCAAGTAGGAATCGGACAGTATCTCTCAGCAGCTAGTATCCACATGCACGTTATTAAAATTCCTTTTGTATTATTTTCAGGTTTCAACGTAGCACACAGGAGACGCAAGACTGGCAAGGTTGGCTTCCAACATCGCCTGACGAAGGAAGACGCCATGAAGTGGTTCCAACAGAAGTACGATGGTATCATCCTGAACAGCAAAGCAAAGTAATTTTAAGTAAACAAAATCCGTAAATCTCTTGAGTTTTATTTATATATCCCTAAAACATAATATATTATTATTTTTTATTTCACCTGCACATCAGAGTGGATTGGGGACATGATGATAGAGCCAATCTCATCTGCGTAGGTGTAGTATATATTACTTAATCTTCGCGGGCGTACGTTATCTTTCTCGCTCAAACCAACGCCTTCCTGAGCGACAGTATGGTTGATGGAGATAAGAGTTGTGAATCAAATAACTACGAGAATTGCCTTGCTGATGTGGTTAGGACCCATGAGCTAGGAATCCTATGTAGCAGCGGCTAAAATAAACAAAAGCATGGTAGTTCCATAGTTCGGAAAGTTATTATGTATTTCTTCTGGTTAGTTCGAGAGTGTTATATTGTTCCTTGGGGCTGGGCTGACAGCGCGGAGAAAGGTGCACGGCACGCGCCACGTCGTAATGCCCACTGTTCGGCTACGCAATGTAAGAACAATTTAAAAAAAGTGCTCTTCTGAATGTTTTTGTTCCATCTCATTAGTACCTACCTATAATTCATTAATGCATTCTATACGTACACTCATAGTTTATAGTTTATTTATTTATAACAGATTATTGTTACACTCACAGCAATAACTAAAGCATAATAATAATAGCTTTACCGAGTAGTTAGATACTAAGCAATAATTGTAAGTAGGTAGGTACGATGAGATGAAGATGGTGGTCAAGTTGTTCATGGAGATGGCAGACGACAGCCCTGTCGGTCGCTGCAGGCGAGCGCAGAAGTACCTACCTATTTATTTTGTGGCGGAAGCGTGTGGTAAAGAAATTTAACTCTGCATTGGGACATGCTCAAAGAGAATACGTAAGGGGCTATTCTATTTGGTTATTAGCATGTTATTAGTTATGCCCAGGGTGCCCAGGATATAGGTAAACAATGTGCTATGGTTACAATTCGTTGCTCAGCAACTAAATAAAGTTTATATTTGAACGATGATGACATAATCGTAGTGACAACTTCACATTTCTTGATGACGAGTCTAATTTACTCTTTGATGTTGAGTTTTGAGAATGGCTGGTAATTTCGAAGAATACGGTGATGATGAAGACGATGTGCTGGCGCCGAAGGAACCGCAGGTGACGTCCCAGGATCCTGATGAAAGAAAAGCGGCGAGAGCTCTGCGTATAAAACGAAGACAGGATGCAATCAAAAGGTAGATCGATATTTTTATCAACCTGCTATGATTCTCTGTAGAATCTGGTTTTCCGTTTGACTACCGGCTTTAAACGGGTTCATTTCTTAATCTCCTAACTCTGTTAGCCAAGCCATCCTATCGCAGTCTACTGCTGGACGTATATTCCGCGCATATCACTATCCATTTTATTTCAGTCATCTTCATCATCCGTAGACATCCTCTGCTGGATGAGGCCTCTCCCATAGCATGCATAGCACGGGCACGGCACCAAAGAAAATTAGCGCTACAGCACGTCATTGCTACTATAGCACATGCCGAGTGGTGACCCATTTTGCTCCCAATTATTGTCAGTGGATGTTTAGTATCTGAAACGCAAAATATTTTTTTTTCTTTCATTGCGTACTTACCTACAACCCATAGCGTGCAATGGGGAGATTTGTCATGTAATCACCACGCTTGGCAGGCGGATTGGTGGATGCTGCAGCCCATCCAGTGGATGGGCAGTAGTTGGATATACTTAGTATAGATATAGAGTCGCCTTTTACGACATCCACGGAGGACTTGGAGGAGTACTATTCTTAGGCCGAAGTTACAACCACGGCTTCCGAATTTCAGACTTATTAGGAGGGCTATAAAGGCTGCTTGGAATCTACACCAATGGTACCTACCTACTACACATCGAACTTTACAGCTGAATTACTTCAAAAATCTAAAACACGCCGTACCTTGATAATTGATCCGATTATATCCACAACATTTTTGAAGATCCGACTTGTTGTTCGACGAAGTGTACCTTAAGGTTCCCCTTAATATTTTAAATTGTTATAACCGGTTGATAGGGCGGAGGCGCCGTCCGAAGAAGCCTCAGGCGACGAAGAGCCAGGCTTCATCGAGCAAGCCACCGCCATTGCCGCCGAGGAGCTGCAGCGCCTGGCGATGGATGGCGCCGCTAAAGTCACCAACGTTAAGGTCACCACGGACGAGCGCGAAGTCGTCCGGCGGGCGTTGTTCACGGAAAAGATGAAAAGTAGGTTTGATTCTTGTTTACTTCACACATCAGCCAGCAGCCTATAACGTTTAGCGTCGGGCGTCAGAGCCCTGGCAAGCAAGCAATCGCCACTGCGGCTGAACAGCTACAACTACAATGTCTGACCCTCGATCACACCGAAGGTAACCTCGTCAAGGTCACCACGCACAAGCGCGAGGTCATCCAGCGTTGTTCTCGAAAAATGATGCTGATAAAATAGCATAGCACTTACTCACCGCTGGCATCAGGTCTACTCTTGCTCAGCCTCGGAACGTGCCTAAAACTACTTGTGCCTTATCTTGCGCCAAAATAACGTTTGCTCATGATGTCTTCCGTCACCTTTTGAACCACGTAGTGTCCACAAGCTGCCAGCTACCACGTCTCCTAGCTTGTTTCCCTTCTTTGTCTGTGCTTAAACACCATACTTAGGTAGAGTGCGTCCAGTCTTATGAGCTGCACGCCCCTCCACCGCTCTTAATTGGCAGCTAGATTTTTTTAGCTAGATCGATTTTTTTGCCCCCAAAACCCCCATATAGCATATTTCATCGAAATCATATTTATTATTATTGTCACGGTTATTTATCGCGTGTTACCTTATTATTTATTATTCCCGACGTTTCGAATGCCGGGAGACATCCGGGGGAAACGTCGGGAATAATAAGGTAACACGCGATAAATACCCGTGACAATATAATAAATATGTGTTCTAATCGCGAAGTTTAAAAAATTTCATCGAAATCGTTCGAGCCGTTTTCGATATCTCAAAACAGACGGAATAAATGTTTGCAGATCATGCAAACATTTATCCCGAAGCGGGAATCGAACCTGCACCTGTTGCATCTTGGCTACTCGCCCACTGCGCTACAGAGGTCGTCGTAAATGTATCGAGTGGAAAAAATCAATTGGTGCACGACCGAGATTTGAACCGCTACGACCGGGAAGTTGGGGTCCTTCCCACCAATAGACCAACAATGCTCTTTACATATATGTTTCCTCTAGATTCCTTCCAGAAAATAGAAGATGAAGCAACAGAAGCCCAAATACAGTATGATGCTATAACTTCAAATTGGGACAACATGTTCCTAGTAAAAGACCCTCTCGACATTGACTATGAAATGAAAAAGCAGAAACAAGTATGTGACGAGCTCTTGAATCAGAAGAATCTACTTATTAGTGAACTCAAATACGATTTGAAAACAATGGATGAGTCGTATTACAACGATCTGGATAAACAAGTGAGGCCACCCCTAAATTACATTCAAGGTTAAAATGACGCCCATACATACATAACACCCAACAATCACATAAGTACGTAGTCCTGATCCCATACTAGGATTCCCTGTGTTGTGAGTATCAGGAACTACAAGTACCGTGTTATTATAACACCCAGACGCGGAACAAATATTTGAGATCATACAAACATTTGTCCAGCAGCAGGAATTGAACCCGCAACCTCTTGCATCTCAGACGGCTACGCCGCGCCACAGAGGTCGTCATTCCCTATTTATTACGGTTGCGTACCTCAAAAGTTATAAAAAGTGTTTATTTTTATAAACCCTTGGTAAGCATTATAATAAATATTTCATGGTTGTTTCTTTTTAGGACAAAGATATCAAAGAGCTATCAGAAAGAGTGGAGAAGCAAGTCACTATCATGCAAAGAGCTTACGAAAAGCAGCTGAGCCTGATAGAAGAAGCCGTTAACATAGAACGGGACGCAACCGTTGAGCACAACAACAAGAGATGGGAGGCACTGTACAGGCAGAGGGATAAAGAGGAAATTGCT
Organism: Epirrita christyi; assembly: GCA_951392215.1. Classification (NCBI taxonomy): domain Eukaryota; kingdom Metazoa; phylum Arthropoda; class Insecta; order Lepidoptera; family Geometridae; genus Epirrita; species Epirrita christyi. The sequence goes on from OX595850.1 coordinate 8,433,395, forward strand.
CATTTAGAGTACCGATTTGAGCAGGTAATACATTGGCAACGGAACAACTTTTAGGCTCCACGCTTTCATGAAAACCCAAAACATAACATAACTAGCAGTCATATACGTAGTCCTGAGTCCTGAGTATTTAACGTGACTTACGTAGTAACTATTTATGAATCTGTGCTGTTTCTATCGACTGCGCGGCACAGAATTATGAATAGTTACTATGTAAGTTACGTTGAATACCTACTCAAGACTCGTAATGTGATTGTTGCAATGCAAAACTCGTAATAGGTCCTCTGATCCCACACTAGATTTCCCTGTGTTGTGGGTATCAGGAACTACGAGTACTATGGTACCACAACACCCAAACCCGGAATAAATATTTGCAGATCATGCAAACATTTGTCCCGTAGTTGGAATCGAACACACACCTCTTGCGTCTTAGCCGGCTACTCGCCCGCTTCGCCACGAAGGTCGTCAAATAGAATGGATAACCCATTTCCCCGATGCCAGCTCATCCCAAACTCAACAAAACCACAGTTTTACAAAATATTGTTATACTGTGTCAAAACCAACTTTGATTCATTACATCGCTTCTACAGCTACTTACCAACAGATGGCGCTATACAATTTCACCTTTTAATACAGTGCTAACTTTGCTACTCACCGATAGATGGCCTTGCAGTAAATGTTGCGTTTTTTTGTGAATTTAACCCCACGCGGCTGAATTTACCATGAAAAACTATTGTTATAATTTTCCCGGTCTTGTAGTTATATTGCTTGGTAATAAATGGAGCTGAGCTGGTCATGTTTATCGCCAAAATTACCCTTCATTGGAGCCCTGAGACCTTAGTTAGAGTATAGATATAGAGACTTATTAGAGGCGGCGTGACGAAAAGATGGCGAGATGGATTTGACACCTTTGACAGAGCGCAGGTCAAAGTGGCATAAGGCTGAGATATATATCAAGGGAAGGCCTTTGCCCAGCAGTGGGACACAGCAGGCTAATCGTAAGTAAATAACAAAATATTGTAGGTAGGGCATCACATGATTGTCGCGTATAGTTATGTAGTTATCTGACGTACTAAAATGTGTTCTATGATTTATGATTGTAGCTCGAAGAGCACAAACAAGAGATCGAGGCGATAATGTGGGATCACCACGAAAAGTACCGCCACGCTAAAATTGAGCTGGAATCGTTGACTCAAGAGCTGCAAAAGGAGCTGGAAAAGTTAAAGGCAACTTGCATTATCAACACCGAGAAAATTGGCTACAACTACCAAGTAAGTAGGTTATACCTAACTAACTTATATAAGAAAGTTTCATCAGATACCCAACTTCCTACGAAACGCAATCCAAGTTGGAATGGAACCAATTTCAACCAAAACTTTGGTTTCAAATAAACTAACTAGTAGTTCGCCCCGAACTGAAACCTTGAAAATAAACGCGATGTACGGTACCTACTACGGAATAAAAAAAAGTAGATCAGCAGTCTGACTTTTTTTACCCCTTGGGTTCTTTTTTTCTTTCATTTTTCATAACATAACACCCAACAGTTGCATATCTCACACTAGGATTCCCTGTGTCGTAGGTATCAGGAACTACGAATATCATGGTACTACGACACCCAGACCCGAAAAAAGTAAAAAAGGAAGGAGTGTTGCCGAACTTATTGCGTGCATTAGAAAAATTACATAATTTGTATGGAAGATCTGTAAATTATGTGTCTCGTGTTTCGGATTGGAATATTTAGTATACTATACTACTTAGATAATATAGTCTACTACTTATATCTTGTACTATAGTAGGATACTTGTTGTCTATATAGTTCACATGCCCAGCATAGAAACGGGCATGTGTGTGTGTGTAGTTTTGCTAATAGCGGAAAGATTGCAGCGTTTTGGCCATCATTCCAGATTCTGAAAAAGCGTGAAGAAGAAAACGTATTCGTCCGATCCCAGCAGAAGCGCAAGCTCAACAAAATGTCCGACGTAGCGAACGCACTGCGCGTCAAGATCCGCAAGGCGGCCGAGGCCGGTGCCATCGAGGAGATCAAGGCCGACGCGGAGATCGTGCAGCTGATGCAGACCATGGACGACTTGGAGAAGAAGTCTGATCAGTTCTCGCACGTGAACCATTACAAGTTTAGTCAGGTGCGTTAAATAAATCATCAATGACAGTTACAAGTTTAGTCAAGTGCGTTAACTTAATCTTTGATGACAGTTACAAGTTTAGTCAAGTGCGTTAACATAATCATCGATGACAGTTACAAGTTTAGTCAAGTGCGTTAACTTAATCATCGATGACAGTTACAGCCGGCCGTTGGCCGTGGTATGACCGGCATAAGAATAGACCCCTCTGTCTCCTCCCGTGGATGTAGTGAAAGTCTAATTAAGGGAATTACACCAGGGGATGGGCAGCACCAAACTCCAATCACCAACCCGCCTGCCATGCGTAGTGATTGTGGCAAATCCCTTCATTGTATTAAATGGGAGAGGCCTCGTCCAGTATTGGACGTAAAAAAGTTGGTAATGATGATATTAACAGTTACAAGTTTAGTCAGGTGCGTTAACTTAATCATCGGTCACAAGGACGATACCATACCTCAACCTGGTCTCAGAGGCCTCTCGTGAGGTAAGTCTCCAAATGCAGCGTGACCAAGAGTTAACTAGGGACACGACTAAAGTGTGGTGTTTAGGACAAAAAGGCTGACGCTGAGGTCGTGAGGTTGATTTAGACCATGGACGATTTGAACATAGAATGAATAATATGTACTATTATTTTTATTATAAATAATAAATAAATGCTGGACATTTCAACACAACATTATCTAGCCCCAAGCTAAGCAGAGTTTGTGTTATGGGTACTAGATAACTGATATACTTAATACATAACATTACACATTACATAGATATTTTTTATTATACGTAGATATATACCCAGAACACCCTGAACAAATATCTGCAGATCGTACAAATATTTGTTCCGAGGCGGGAATCGAGCCCGCAACCTCCTGCGTCGCGGGCCAACCTTCGCCCGCCGTGCCACAGAGGTCGTCAAAACATTATTATTTAGTTATTTAAAGAACTTTATAGTATCCATATAAAAGTCATGCAAAAAAAAAAGGGACCGAGTTAAGAAACTAGTAAATTGGTCATGCATGATAGTGGTTGGTCAAAAACGGGCATTGACTATGTTAATTTCTAGGTGTGGCGAATGGCAGCCGGGCGTTGCTTGGAGCTGATGCGCGACCTGCGTCACGGCGAGGTGGCGCTGCACGCGCACATCTTGTCCGAGCCGCCGCCCGCGCCTCCCCCGCCGCCGCCGAAGAGTCCTCTCTCCAAATATGGTACCACAATCTCATCTACTCTATCATAATTTTTCATTTAATATTTTTTCATTAATTTACCCTGCAACAACGGCTCTTTAAAACCTAGTGCAAGGAACAGCGCTCCTTTAGGTACATGAAATCATGTTATTAAAATAACTATTGAAATAAGTCTAATTTGTACCATATTATTTAAAAGAGCGAATAAAATTATCTTATCTTATCATCATCACAGTTAAAAGCATGTTTAGAACCAAAAATAAGAAAATAAAACATAACATAACACCCAACAGTCACATACGTAGACATGATCCTATCCACTAGGATTCCCTGTGTTGTCGGTATCAGGAACTACGAGTACCATGGTACCACAACACCCAGATCCGGAACAAATACTTGCAGATCATACAAACATTTGTCCCGCAGCGGGAATCGAACCCGCAACCTCTCGCATCTCAGCCGGCTACTCGCCCGCTGCGCCACAGAGGTCGTCATACATAAATATAATCGGATAAGACGTAGAACTGTGATAAAGTCTTATCCGATTACGTCTTCCTTTATTATATATTATACTAAATATTATACACGATGCCAACGACATTTTTAACATAACAGGAAGTCGGTGGATGGAGGTGGCTCAATACCGTTAGTCGTGGCATTCTATAGGCTGTTGATGTCATCATCAGACTAGAAGTCCACTGCTGGACTGGGCCTCCTCGATAGAATGCCACAACGAACGGTCTTAGCCACCTCCATCCACCGACTTCCTGCAACGTTATGCCTTTATTCCATCGAGAGGTTCTTCCTCTACTGTGCGTCGTCCGGTTTGTGGTCGCCACTCGAGAACCTTTAATGGTTGTCAGTTATACGACCTGTCTATTGCCACTTCAACTTGCTAATTCTGAGGGCTATGTCGGTGACTTTGGTTCTTCTAAGGTTGGTGATGATGATGAGTAACATTTACGCTTTTTTGTAGAGCATGAGGAAGAATTTTCTGCGCCATCGAACGCTTTAAAAGTGAAGGAATCTGTGGATGACCAAAATCAAGTGGAAAAAGACGCTAAAGAAAAATTGGTAAAGAAATCTAAAGTATAGTTTTTCCGATATAACATAACACATAATAATAATTATAAAAATAAAATAAATAAATGCTGGACATTAATTTTCACTCAACATTTCATCTAGCCCCAGCTAAGCAGAGCTTGTGTTAAAGTCAAAGTCAAAGTCAAAAAGAATTTTATTCATTGAAATCACAAGGATCATTTTGAATCGTTTTATAAACTAAAATTACTCCTGTTCCAACGCGACACAGCCTAGTTATGGGTACTAGATAACTGATATACTTAATACAATACAGTACATAGATAGCTATTTTTTATTATACATAGAAAATACCCAGAACACCCTGAACAGTTATCTGCAGATCGTCCAAATATTTGTTCCGAGGCGGGAATCGAACCCGCAACCTCCTGCGTCGCAGGCAAACCTTCGCCCGTCGTATCACAGAGGTCGTCAAATACACCCAACAGTCTCATACATAGTCCTTGATCCCACGCTAGGATTCCCTGTGATGTAGGTTCCCTGATATAACTAGGCCGCCCTGAAGTTAGCCGTCTGACTGCGCAATCGATTTTGTAGGAACTGATGGTATCTATAGATCGCCCGACTTCCTAAGGTTCTTCCTATGAATTAATTCCGTCCAAAAAGTTCAACTATTCGAAAAAACACGACTAGTTGAACTTATTGGAATAGGTAGCCAGAAATCCGGATCAAGAAGCACATCCTTGCACTTCGCCAACTTGAAGTCAGGTTCTATTGGTCTCTAGCCGCTGGAGAGTCACTCAAAAGTTATCTTAGTTACACGGACTAGAGGTCCGTGCTTAGTTAGCGACTTTTCGTTATGCAAACTTACCCTTATGTTCCAGGTTCGTCATATTCTACAACTGGTAGCAGATAACACGGGTTTCTTGGTGGAAAATCGTTTATTGAAATTGATCGAGAAATATAATATGAATTCGCAAAACTTGTGCACTTTGGATGCTATTTTTATGGTAAGTCTTTTCGTACCTTCCTACTTTAAATAGAAATCACTGTCGCACATACGCGACGTGGTATGTGTCCGGCTAAGAATAAACCTCTCCGTTTCCTTCCGTGGATGTCGCAAAAGTCGACTTAGGGACTACTAGTATCTACATATTATTACACTAGAGGATGGGCCCTCATCACCAGCCTGTTCACGTCCACGTGGACGAGGCCTCCTCCATTCAATACAATGGGAGGAATTGCCATAGTCACAATGCTTGGCAGGCGGATTGGTGATCGCAGTTTGGTGTTAAGTACTCAGGCGGATGCTGCTACCCATCCTCTGGCGTAATGACTTTAACTACATCCTCGGGAGAAGGAGGGGTCTAATCTTAGGATGGACACATCGCAACATTTACGGTTAATGTTATTTAAAAATATGTTATATGCAGTGATGTAAATTATATGAGTCTATGGTTATATGTAATTTAATTAGAGCGTAACATCCCTACGCTTGTCTGTTTTAAACGATCTGTCTTCAAAAAAAGGAGGAGGTTTTCAATTCGGTTGTATGTTTTTGTTATTGTAGGTAGGTACTTTGCATGGATTTGATTATTTTGACATAACCAAGTGTGCAGTTAAGTTCCTACGGTGCAGTGATGATGAATATCTTCGTCTGTAATTCCAGGCTTTAGAAATCCAAGCTGAAGAAGACGTGGAGCTTCTATGCAAGACGTTCTTGACTTACGCTTTCTGTCCGATCTGTGTGGGCATGGAGACCTCGTCCGAGATAATTGAAGCGTCCTCCGATTCGCCAGACGAGTCGCAGCACGCCAGCTTGTGCGTGAAAGCACGCGGCGACCGCTCCTCCGTCAGAGGGCGCGCCAGCATCGCCAGGAGCATCTCGGCGAGCACGTCGCGATCTGCACATGTTGGTTTTAGGTTCGTACCTTGCAATGTTTAAGAGGAGGTCACCAATAGCAGCGGTAAAAAGGCGCTTACGCCCTTTTGCGCGCGAACGAAGATTACTTCTATTTTGGCTATTTATTTTTTATTTATATGTATTTTATTTTTTATTTCTTCAAAATCCATGAAACTTAGTACACAATATGATCAGTACCCTCAGGGTGACAACGACAACTTCCCAAAACGACAACTTTCAAAAACGACAACGTTCTAGAAAGTCAACTTCCGAAAACGACAACTTTCTAGAATGTCAAATTTCGAAAACGACAACTTTCGAAAACGACAACATCCTAAATCGTCAACTACAAAAACTAAATTGACAACCGCCAAAATTGTTGTTTTGACGACCTCTGTGGCGCGGCGGGCGAAGGTTCGTCTGACGCAGGAGGTTGCGGGTTCGATTCCCGCCTCGGAACAAATATTTGTACGATCTGCAGATATTTGTTCAGGGTGTTCTGGTATTTTCTATGTATAATAAAAAATATCTATATATACAGTGGTGGTCATATAATTAAGAACGCTGATATAAAGGGAAGATTTTTTCCAACTAAGATGCAAAACTAATTGTATGCATTTGTTTTTATTTCTCTCTGTATCGTAAAACATTCCCATATTACCACTGTATTCATTGATACACATGATTGGCTAAAAATCAATAGGCAAACTTTTTACACTACTTTTAAACAAAGTATTCCTTATTACTGGCTGGTCACGTAATTAAGAACGCTAAGTAGTTTATAACTTTATTCAAATTTAAATAGATAACACTCAGTCGATTTGTTACTGTTTGTATAATTTTGGCGCCATTACGTGCTGTAAAAGATTAAAGGTGATTGCTTCTTTAGAAAAAACAATGGTAAAAAATAAAAGTTGTGATAAATCTACAAGGGAAGTAATAATAAAACTTCGCCGGAAGAATTGGTCTCATAAAAAGATAGCCGACCATCTGCAATGTTCAAAAACGATGGTTTACCACGCTGTAAAGCATTTTGCTACGTATCAAACTACTTCGAATGTTCCACGTGTACCTAAACAGAGAAAAACAACTCCTCGAGATGACCGAAACATCGTTCGTATGGCAAAACAAAATCCTTTTAAAGGGTCCAATGAGCTTAGAAAAGAATATTTTGGTGAAAACAACCCTTCAGCAATCTCAGCACGCACTATTCGAAGACGTTTGGTAGAAGAAAAATTGCACGGTAGGATAGCAAGAAAGGTACCCATGTTAAAACTTTGCCACAGGCAAGCCCGGCTTGCATTTGCGAGAAAGTATGAAAACTGGACTGTGCAACAGTGGAAAAATGTACTTTTTTCTGACGAGACGAAAATAAACAGAGTATGTTCTGATGGAAAACGATATGTACGACGTCCCCCGAATACAGCATTGGACCCAAAGTACACGAAAGTTACTTTAAAGCACGGTGGTGGAAATGTGAAAATTTGGGGTTGCTTTTCTGGACATGGTGTAGGACCTGTAAAGTTGATAGAAGGTAACATGGATCAGTTCCAATACAAAAATATACTGGAAGAAACAATGTTACCATACGCTGAAGACGTTCTACCGGTCATTTGGACATTCCAGCATGACAATGATCCAAAGCACACACCACGCACCGTAAAGGAATTTCTTACAGCGCAATTAGTTTCTGTCTTAGACTGGCCTGCTAACAGTCCAGATCTAAACCCAATAGAGAATCTGTGGTTTGAAGTAAAGAAAAAGGTTTCAAATACAAAGTGTGGAAATTTAAGAGATCTGTATGACGTTTTTTTAGAAGAATGGAACTCTATTTCTCTTGCGAAATGTCAAAAAATAATAGAGTCAATGCCTCGCCGGTGTAAAGCTGTAATTAAAAGCTGTGGATATGCTATTAACTATTAATTTTAGTTAAATATTTATTAAATTTCTTTTTATGTTTCCTGTGCTACATAATATTGTGATTTTTTAAATCTAAGTGTCATACAAAACAATTCCCGAGCAGTTAAATAAATCGTTCTTAATTATTTGTCCAGTTTCAGTACTATTTGAATGTGTTACTTTGATAAAATCAATAAAATGTGCAAAAAATAGTTAGCGATTTCATACTTTATTCTTAAGTCAGGTTGCTCTATTAATGTGACTATTATATAACATAACTAGTTGCTTCTCAGAAGGTACACATCTCTGTGTATGATACGATTTAAATAAAAAACTTCTAGAACTTCAAATCGTTCTTAATTATATGACCACAACTGTATGTAATGTATTATATTAAGTATATCAGTTATCTAGTTGCCATAACACAAGCTCTGCTTAGCGTGGGGCTAGATAATGTTGAGTGAAATGTCCAGCATTTATTATTATTATTATTATTGTGATCTTCCTGAAACGACAACGCGTACACTAATATCTAGACCCGTGGTGCGTTAGTTTCCTATAAAACTATAGTTTTAAGTGTGTTTTGGTTAACCATATACATATAATCATTCATTCTAAAAAGCTAATTAAAAAAAAACTGATGCGCCACGGGTCTAGATATTATTTTACTGATCATGTGTACAAAATTTTATGGAGTTTGAAGAAATAATAGTTAAAATAGAAGCAAACTTCGTTTGAACAAAATAAAAACGATAGAGCTCTACCGGTAACCTTCTCTTATCAGGCCCCTGTACGACGCGCCGAAGTAAAACGCAAGCATGGTATCTAAAAGCATGTTGTTTCATCCAACCGCTATGTTTGAAAAAGGAGAGTACGCACCCGAGGCCTCGTTTGGCATTTCCGAAATTTCAAATTCTTTGAAAATTTCATTTTCAAATTCCGAATGCCAACCGAGAATTCCATGGATATAGTATCTAAAGAGGATCGCCAAGATAAGAGGATGTAGTTAGTACCTATTTTACTAAAATCAAGCCGAGCGAGAGTAGTCGAAAAGGCGTTTTGTCTCTGTCTATTAGGGTGTACCAATTAAATTGAATGACAATACACTGCAATGTCCTTACCTATCTAGTATCTACTCCTTATCAACGAACATTGTTTTTTTTTCAGAAGCCATGAATTGTCGCCTGATGACCAGCTGCTAATGGCGGAAGCTGATGAAATCCTTCAGAAATGCGGAGATCCTCAAGGTATCTATAATTAAGAAGGATAATACTCGTAATATTATTTGTATTTATTTAATATTCACATGTAGATACAATAATATTGTATCTAATAGACAATTTCATGATGTCCGGCCTTAGAACTAACCCCTCCGTCTCCTCCGTTGGATGTAGTAATAGCTGACTAGGGGATTATACTATGGGCAGCAGTAAACACCATTACTGCGCTCACCAAACCGCCTGTCAAGCGTGGTGATTATAGAAAATTCCCCCATTGCATTCTATGGGGGAGGCCTCGTCCAAGATGCCTAGAGGCTGATGATAATTGTTGCTACCTATTCGCAATCATTATAATTATCAGCCTATATAAGTCTACTGCTGAACATACGCCTCACCCATAGAAGATTACAATGAACGGTCTTAAGCCGCCTACATACACCGACTCCCTGCTATCTTTAAAATGTTGTCGGTCCATTGAGGTCATTGGTACTGTCACTATTCATAGTGTTAATGTTAAATACTCAGGTGGATGCTTGCCCATCCCCTGTTGAAATCCCTTAGCTAGAGTTAGACTGCAAACACACGATTCGAGAACACGTCTGAACACATTTTCTAAAGTACTTGTTTCTATGGAGGCTTGCATACTGCATACCCAACATCCCAACACAACATACCCACGATAACATGTCGGTCAAGTAAGCACGTCCTTCATTAAACTAGAACATACTATAGAAAACTTGAACACATCGAAACGTCATGGTTTGGTGTTCGCAGTACATCACTAGCATTTGTCGGCTATTACTACATACCACGCATGGTATCCTACAAGTTTTTATGTCTCTAAATGTCCCCAAGCGAACACGTTCGTGACGGTGTCGTCGCCGGACGGGTCGGGGTCGGGCAAGCGCTCGGGCGCGCGTGGCGTCACCGTCACTTCGAAGCTGGATGTCTCAGCCGCTCGGCAGAACACCGCTAACCCGTTTTTGTGTCCATGTGAGTATATTATAAACCAGCATATCTCAAAGGCTATAAAGCAGCCTATGTAGATTAATCTAAGGTCATACTATTACATAAACTTCCCGCTAGAGGCGCTATTCACATTTTAATATAAATTACGGTTATCGCGAACATGCTACTTGCCTACGGGTAATATTACGATGTGAAAGTGGATTTTGTCTCAGATTTTGTAAGGTGTATATAATCAATAGGTGGTAGGTCCTCTTTATGGACTAAAGACATTATAAAGGTCGCAGACAGTCGGTGGATGGAGGCGGCACAGGACCGAAGACAAGCCCAGTTCGTCCTGGCATTCTAGGGGGTAGGCCTATGATTATGATGATAGGAACAATGAGAGATATGATGAGAACTGAGCCAGCTAAACTTCGTTTACCCATAGTTTCTTAGTATCTCGACCAATTTGTGATTTGACGTAGGTTTTGAGTCAATTTAGTAAGGTTTTGTTGCTCAGTATTGGGAAACTAGCCGTAACTCTACCTACCTACCTGAAAGCTTAATTTTGAACTAACCCGAATATTTCCATTCGCAGTGGGACATCACCTAGAAATAGAACCAATGCAGGTTCTGACGGCCTTGGGAGAATTCATAACCGTCTTCGTGCCCCCTGATAAAAGGAAGCTTTACGATATTCTGTACGTAAAAACATAACCTACGCACCATTATTTACCCTTTCCACCTACCACGTAGCAACGTGTTACCTTTCGAACTAGCGTTGTTCGACTGGGCGACCATTTTTCGACCCGATTGTATTTTTTTCGAGAATCCGACCCTCGGTAAAACCGCATTCGAGTTTTCAAACTACACCCGTTGTAAAATGTAATATATCCTTTGTCCGATCCGAGTCCGATGCGTATATATCCGTTAAAATTCGGATGAACCAGCCAGATTGATGGAGAAATCGGATGACGGAAGCCGGATCTAGTGCGTAAACTACCATAGAAATAGTTCAAAGACTACCCCGGACCGTATTTTCACGGGTTCGGATCGGATTCGGATCGGACGTAGTGCGAAACCGCTGTAACGTAGCGTGACCGCTACGACTGTACTTCCGTACTTCCGCCCTCCGACCGCCAAGTGCAAACAGATTGTCTAACAGACTATGTCTGCACCAGGTTTACCTAGACGTCGGATATTATTCTTGTATTGTGCCAAATATCTCGTATGTACTTTCATTACTAATCCCGTAAAAGAGTGATACGGGTCTATTACGGAAAAGAGATGGGGAGATTCGTTTCTCTATGCAGTTTCCAGGAGATAGAGACACTAAATTAATCAGTTGTGGAGTAGGTTTGACCGTGTTACCACTCTATTGGAATAACTTATCTATGCCCGCACGGTATGTATGAGTCCACGTGACTTCATACCGACTTCAACTGAAACATCTACCCTACTACCATTTCCTTATATTTTTACCAGCTTTAAATTTAAACTATTCTTTTCTTTTATAGTGATAGTGTGAAGCCACCAAATTTCTCCACACCCTCCCGTAAACTATCTACGGCTGAAATCGAGCAATATTGGGACCAATGGAAAAATGTGTTCCCTCCCGAAAAGGACCGATTTTGGGATGGGTTGCTGACTGGTCTGAATAACTATCTGCCGATTTTACAAGGTTATTTTGGCAGCTAGCCATTGTAGCTGTTCAGTCCTTAAGTTCAGTATATTATATAATCGACGTCTGGACCGGACCGGGACTGCGTTAATTTTAGCGTAGTTTCTACGGTCTCGTCCTTAGAATGCCATGATGGACTTGATTAACATTGATGACATTGATGGCCGCATCCGTCCACAGTCTTCTTGCTACCTATAAAATGTTATCTATCCATCAAGTAGCATCCTACACTATCTACCGGTTGGTGGACGCCACTCGAGAACCCTATAATCCCAGTGCTTGACCGGGTTGTGTGTTATACGAACTGCCCATTGCCACTTCAATTTGATAATTCTGAGAGCTATGTCGTGTTCGCCAGTTCGCCACTCGATAACTTAAATAACGCTCGTTGGTGCTCTTCCTTAAAAATAATTCTTATGATTTGAACAGAACGCGAACAACTCCACGATGAAGTAATGCACCTCCGTCGTCGGAACGCGGCGTTACGGCGCCTGGTCCACGGCGCACTACCGGAAATCCCCGCAGCTGTGCCCAAATATGCGCGGCCCTACCCCGTTGTGTTCACCGCTAGCATTCCCGATGATGCGCAGGACGCTTTCGCGAAACTGCCACCGATATGATGTCCACATCTATCTGCTATTTACACTATTTCTGCTATTCACTGCTATTGCATTTGAGTTGCTTGAACGCTGTTTGTGGGCAATATTATACCGATGATTAAACATCAAGAAGTTACCCTGTGCTTTTCTTTTTAGAATCTAGATAAACCTGTATATTCCAACAATTCTCTAAATGAGTAGCGAGGTACTTAATATACATACATACATAACATAATACCCAACAGTCGCATACGTAGTCATGATCGCACACTAGGATTCCCTGTTCGCGGGTATCAGGAACTACGAGTACCATGGTACCATAACATCTAGACCCGGAACAAATATTTGCAGATAATACAAACATTAAGAATAGATTAGATTTATTTGCAACATTCCGAAAAATTTACAAAAAAACATCAGATACAATAAAATCAAGCCAATTTAATTGGTGGCTCGTTGAGCATCCGAAGCAAATATAAAACTAAAATATCGACGGTTAAGAACCAATAATGGCAATCTATATATTTTTTCCGAAATCGACTTGAAGCGAGATTCGAATTCAAAAGGCGTGGCCTGGCAATACAGTTCTACCTAAAATCTTCAGAATAAAGATGCTTTAGTCATTATTCTGAGAATAAAGTTCCTTGCTCAAAGGTCTAAAATCATCAAAATTGAAGGTGTTAGGTATCAACTGTTGTCAGTGTCACAATTGACATTAATTTTTTCTGAATTTTCTGTGGTGGATGGACGTGGATTTTGTGGGTCGATTAATTATTGTTTTGTTCTTGTTGTACGTAAAATATATTTGAATTGTGGTAAATATAGTACAGTTTTAATTGGTATTAGTGCATGCCGAGCATTGTTCTTTTTCCATTCCAGTAAGTAATTACCTACCTCTCCCTCAAAGTGAAGTTATGAATCTCGGTATCTACCGTTTCCATCGAGTTACAGTACCTAAAAACATCAATTGGTTTTCTTATGTATGGACACAGTGCTAATAAAACAATTTATCGGTGTGTTATTTCATTTGCAGATCTCAAAATGTATAAGTTATTATTTCATCTCTTTGGAGCGATCCAATTCGCGTATGGATGTTATTACGATTACACTTACGTTATTGTACCAAGTACGTCGAGAGTGGTGCCCAGTTTCGGTGGAAAGTTGAAATATTTGACCTACATAAATGCTGTAAGCTATACTTGAAATTATTTCTTTCCTATGTAAGTACACTGAATTTCTTGGTAAAAGTAATACAAATTTGAATTTACAGATGATTCAAACTGCTTATTTTACACTGGCTGTACTCAATGACCTTATTGGAAGCAATGAACCATCGCCGACAGAGAAGCCACTGATTAGACGCGTGAAAGATTTGGTGTTCAGTTCGCTTGCATTCCCAGTATCAGTATTTGTTGGTGTTACTTTTTGGGCTCTCTATGCAGTCGATAGAGAACTTATTCTACCAAGAAGCTTGGATGATTACTTCCCGACATGGTTAAACCATGTTATGCACACCAATATTGTAGTATTCAGCCTGTTGGAACTGGCTACATCATTTAGAATGTACCCATCAAGGAAATTTGGTCTATCAATTCTCTGCACTTTCATGCTTTGTTATGTAGTGTGGGTCCATGTTATCTGGTTCCAAACTGGAATGTGGGTGTATCCAGTACTCAAGGTTTTCAACTGGCCTTTGAGAATCGCATTTTATGTGTTCAACTTAAGTTTGGTGTGCACCTTTTTCTCTTTGGGCGAGAGGTTGAATGCAGCGATTTGGTCTAAAGAGGTTCAGAAAACTGTAAAATCTGGAAAGAAGAAGGCGAAATAAACTAGTACCTATATATATTTTAGAAAATTGCCTATGCATTAGCAATCTAGCTTACTAAGGGTTGCCTAAGAGTTTTATCGGTGAAAGGTTTTATAGAACATTATTAATTTACATCATTAAAAAATTATACCGTTACTAGGCAGTGAACTGGCTACTATTGTGTAATATCTACATGATAACACTGGGCTGTGTTTGTACCTTGACCCCAAATTATGCAAGTCACAATGATTATTAATTGATTGGACAGATACGGTTTTTTACTTTTTATAGATTTAAAGATTTTTAGGGCTATTTGTTGCTCTTTCGTATAAAAACTTCCTTTACAATTCCGTTTTTTTATAGTTTGCTTTCAAAAAATTACTAGTAAGTAAACTCAACTCGTAAACAGCTTCCAGTTGTTTTCGTGCAGGATAAAATAAAGATGTTTAAATATCATAGTGATTTCATGCATTTATAATTGTGTAATTAAAATTATAATCACTTAGGTATAAATTGTCAGTAATCAAGTGAGGAAAAACGAAACAATGCCGTGATTAAAGCCATTAAAACAATTCTGCAATTTGTCTTGAAGAAAAGTACCTATTTGTATTTATTTTAAAATTTTACATTGTTAGTTTTACGTACACTGAATAAGGGTCACAATTATGTTGTAAACTTTTTACGTAATTTTGTTGCAATTTTGTGTATTTTTTTTTTGGTTATGTGATGGATGCTACTCAACTACTAGATATTTCTTCATGCACCAAACTACTGTGAAAATTAAGTCAGTCTGAGTTAAGTTAGAAAATGTTGAATTAGATGGTTAAATACTATCTGATAACTTATATAAATTACCTACTTACGTAATTAAGAGATTGGTTGTGATGAAAATTCTAGCAATAATAACTTAAGTCCGGAAACTGATGTTATCTCTTAAAATCTCTTTAATTTCATTGTCATGGACTTTGCTCGAGAACTGGGAAGATAAACAACTTAGCTAGGTTAAATTAAATTGTTTGGAACTGTGTGACCTAGCTAGAGCGTTTTCTCGTCCCAAAAACACCTATCATATTTTCATTACAATCTTTAAGACCTACGAGCAGTTTATGCAGACAGACAAAAACTTACATTACTTAGGTAGTAGTTATCTATTCTTGAATAGGAGAATTCTCGATATGAGTAAATCGGTAATGGTAGAAAACTAGCTTTAGGTAATCGCTAATTCGCTAATAGTAGCTTTGTATACACAAAAATGTTATAGAAAAAATAACCGTTGTTACTACACACCAGTGAATATTTGGTGCCAGTGATGAAAGTACCTACGTAAAATAATTAAGATATTCTTTGGTGTTTTTTGTTTTGAACGAATATTACCTAATATTATTTTTGTAAGTTATGTTTTTATTTATGTATACATTCCAAATGAAGGCTACCACGAAGCTATGGTTTTCAAACCATAGCTTGTGGTGGTAAGCAATACATACATACAAAATAGGTTTTTTAATTAGTAAGAAGTACTTACTTAAAAAATAAATTTGTTACTCTTTTAAGTGCCTACTTGCTTATTTCCAAATTGGATATAATTTAAGTAATTTAAATAACCAGTGCAGATAAAAAATAAAATAATACTTGTTATTTTTAGGGTTCCGTACCTAAAAACGTACCAGCGGAACTGTTATTGTAGGATCACTTAGGTGTCTGTCTGTCTGTCACAGCCTATTTTCACCGAATCTACTGGACCAAAAGTTGAAATTTGCTACATATATAGAGAGTTAGGTAACCTAGTCACGGACGTAAAGCGTTAATAAACTAATTCTGATTTCGGGGGTTAGTAATGTGGGGAAAACTAGAAAAAAAACTTGTTATGTTATTAATTACGTATCAATTGAAAGAATTAGTTATGAAAAAGACATATATTTTTTGTATAATTTTAAAATGCTTTGTTGGCGGAACTTATTAGCATTAAACAGTGTCAGTCAGTGTTAGAGTTATTAAGGAAAATACGCGAAAATTGAGCATCCGCCGAAACTACTGAGCCAAAAATGTGAAAAAAATAATATGAACTATTGGGCCTAACTCACTTTACAGGAAAACCTAAATGAAATTCCTACGGAAAATACTCTTCATGAGTAAATGCGTGTAAAATTTTGTTGACTTATAAGTTAATTGGTCTAGCTAGTGGTTACAATGCCAGCCTAGTTGTACGGAACTCTCATTACGCGAGTCCGACTCGCACTTGACCGGGTTTTTTATTTATTTTATTGTTATGAGGCATGTGCCTACCTCCTCAAAATCTTGGGGGTACTACCTACTAAATTTATGTTATTTTAATAAATTTTATGGATATACACTGGGTGCCTACCAAGGTACATATGTACTAAAATGTCAATAAAGTGTTCAAATATTTGCTTATCTATAATTTCAAGTAGAAGTAACTTTATGTAACGTTTATTTAATAAACTGTTGAATTAACTCCGTATTTAATTTCAGAAACCATTGGCATGTATGAAATGAACCATGTACTTACCTAAAGGTGCAACTTCACTTGGTGTATATTCGCAAATGTTTGCGTTATTTATCCCAGGCAAAATCAATCATGACTCTATTAGAACAAACAAACATTTACGCAAATACGCCAAGTGAAGTGCCACCATAATATATATATATATATATATATATATATATATATGAAGTGTGTAACTAGTCTAACGTTTGTTTGAAATTGAAAAAACATGGAATTCGTAAAAAGCCTTTATTATGTACATAACTTTTAAGTACAAAGGTACGGATTTCTCTAGTCAAAACACTGAAAACAAAAATAAAAATATATATATTTCGTCTTAATCACTATATCATCTATACCTATGACAATACATTATTAACTACGACTAGATTTTGCTATCCAATAGGTAGGTACATCAAAACAGCGTGTAGGTACCTAAATAAAAATGATTAATAGCTTACATTTTCTGTAGTATTTTAAACATTAATTACACATTCGATTTATAACGCATGCCTTTACATTGAGGCTACCGAAAGAGCTATGCTAGGAGTTGCACTACGTGATAAAATCCGAAATAAGATCCGTAGAAGAACCTAGATCTTTAACAGTAAATGTTTTAGTTGTATACATACTTGTAGGGTGCGTCCAACTAAAGGCCAATTCACACCGGATGCGTATGCAGCACGTAACGTAGACGCATTACACGCGTGTTACTTTGTATGTACACGCTTGCGTGCACGTAACGCAAGCGGTGTGCTATGTCTCATAGAGTTCCATACTTTACAACGTCATGGTACGACGACGTTTACGCGTACGCAGGCGGTGTGCTGCAGCCTTAAAACTGAACGCCTTCCACCGCTTTTACTTGGCTTGATAATTGTAAACGGTCCTTGTGGTTATGGATTATGGAATATTTTAGTTTGACGCAATGGAATAGTGTGGTATATTACCGTTACGTCCGATACCACTAGGTAGCGAATGAGGCGTTCAGTTTTTAATTAACATAATATAATATATAATAATATATAATGTATTTATTTCAACTAATAACTAGGCTTAAATGAAACTTAGATTAAATAAGGTCTAAGTACATTATGATGAACACTAGCAAAATTATACATTGGATTGTCACTAAACAAATATGTTTTAACTGCTGCTATATCCAAGAGGTCGATACTGGCCCTAAACTAGGCATAACCTGTGTGATAGGTACCAGTGAGAATCAAAGTCACAGAAAGATAGTATGCAGCCTATGGTTATGGCAAGTTATTATTACTTATGTTGTTTGTGCGTGTGCATATTAAGAAAATTAAAGTAAAGTAATTTATGCTACAAGTGTTATTTTACATAATTAGACGCACTCTACATGTTTTTTTTACAACACATATCCGTTTTTTCCTCTAAAGTTGCTCATCTTCACAGCCGTTCATATTAGTTAAATGTTTCAAATTTCCACTACATAAACTTTGTAATATTATTTAGAAGTAATAACGATTACAACATTGATAACGTAGATTCAACATGAAAGCTATAACTTTAGATTTGTTCATCGTAAGGCAGCGACTCGTTTCGCCTATTCCCAATTTCTTACTTTTCTTGGTTGGGCAAATCTAATTACGGATTATTATTATTAGACCATTATGGTGTCGATTCTGAGCAAGATTATCTTAAGCCGCGCTATAATTATCGCGGTCCCTTTCTAATAGACTGAAATAAAAGGGAAAGTGATAGTTTTAGCGCGGTTTAGCTTTAAAAAATACGCACCAGTCTACATTATAAGCTGCACAATGGGAGAAAAAAAAACATTTCATTTTGTAAAAATGTTCACAACAACATTCAACAGATAATCTATTGGAAAGACTGCTTTAAAAAAAAGTCTACTAAGTACTACTATTTTAAACATCAACAGACAAACAACTATCGAGATGTGTTATGGCTTATCATACGAGATCCGGCCCATGAAGGCCGGAAGTTATGAGCACATATCGGACTTGTCCATACAAAATGAGAAAACGTTTCAAAAACACCTGAAATATTATCCGATCCCGCTGATTTTTAACCAAAAACGCTGATTTTTCCTTTTTTTTTCAAAAAAAGGAGGTTCTCAAAACGGTTGTATTTTTTTTAAATATTTTTTTGATACGATAAAGATCATAGGTTTTATTTTTTCTAAATTCATACTAAGTAGATTCAAAGTTAAAGGCACCTCAAATCACTACCCTCCTACTTCTCAATTAAGTTATTTTTTTTGTGTTTTAAAATGTGTTGTAGGAAAAAAAGCGGAATCTATAAGCCTAAATTATAATCTGCATAATAATTTTAGAAATATATGTTATTATGGCGATAACATTGATTTCTTAAATACCTATATCGCGGAGGTAGACTTCATTTGCACTTAACGCGCAGAGTTTTGGTCAACAACGAGCTACGCACGATACTACAAGTGATCTCATACGATGTTATAAAAAGCCTTGTTGCGCGTGGTCCTACCGTGTTGGTTCGATGATACACTACCAAGATAACATTCTCTGTGGTTCGAATATACAGTCGATCTACAGAGAATTGCATTTATCTGGTGTGCGTGATTCGATCAATCGATTTACGGAGACTTACAGAGTCAGAGTGGTTCGATTCCTTAGTAATTCAATTTATTTTTCTTAATGCATATACATTGCACTAAATATATTTAAAAAAAAAATATTTTTTCAAGAGAAAAATAATAAAGTCAATTTTGAAAAAAATTACAAAAATGTCACTTAAATCTAAATAAAAATATTCGCATATGCGTAATGAAAAATTTTATACACAAATATTTTTTCTTCCAACTACAAAGTAATTTCATTATTGTTCACCTAAAACGCAAGCAGAAAACTGCACTTTTATGGTCTTATAAAAACAGTGCAGTAATATTCTATGAAAACCCATTACATCTCGGTTTCTATTCTCGGAAAGTGACTTATTGTTGCACCGAGTGAGTAATCTAAAAACACGAGTGCATCAAGAAGTCACTATGAGCTTATGTCGATGTATAAAATACTATTGATTTGAATTGAATTATAACTAGTCTGTAGTTCTATCGCAGGACCAACTAGGGCCACGAAAACCAAAGGATAAAAAACCACCAAAAAATATTGAATTGTGCGATCTCCACAGCTTCTTACGGATAAGGGTATATCGTTACTTGGCTTTTATCTTTATTTGTACATTGATTACTGTCATAGCACAAGTCTAGTTTCCACCAAGCATAGAAGTGGAGTCTAGCAAACATCCGATTACAATCATTCCATTTCTCTGCACAGCTTAACGAATAATCATAGCCAACTTAATAACTATGGATTAACTCTTAAGAGTTACATGCGTGTACATATGCGCCTACAACCAGATACTAATGCTCATTTTCACCAACTACTCACCCGATACCCAACACTCTAAAACACTTGCCAAATTTATCAGCAACCTGTCGATTTGACACGAGTTAAGTGTCCCATTATATATAAATAAATAAATGCTGGACATTTCACACAACATTATCTAGCCCGAAGCTAAGCAGAGCTTGTGTTATGGCAACTAGATAACTGATATACTTAATACAATACATTACATAGATAGATGTTTTTTATTATACATAGAAAATACCCAGAACACCCGGAACAATTATCTGCAGTACGTACAAATATTTGTTCCGAGGCGGGAATCGAACCCGCAACCTCCTGCGTCGCAGGCAAACCTTCGCCCGCCGCACCACAGAGGGCATTATAACTATTGTTTGGTGAGAATGTCCATAAATTCTCACGGTTGCTTACGAGACAATCCGCTCCTCGTCGCTTTGGTGGACACGCGGCCTCGCTAAGTATAACTTTGAACGACAACAGCTCACCAGGTGCGCCATGAGCTACGTTTTGATCTTGCGGCCGGTTTTGTGATGTCCGTTCTTCTTCCAGCCGTTGTGTTGCAGGTCGCCGTTCGAGGCGCCGACGCCTGAGCCAGCGCGCGGCGCGAACGACGTGGTCTTGCTTTTAGACTCGAATAGCACGTCAGAGTCTGTCTCCGTTTCTGAGAGCAGGTCTTTGCTTGTGACTGAAAAAAAAAAACAAACATTATTATCATCATCATCAGCCTGTCCATTGCTGGACATAGGCCTAGAATGCCACGTCGAAGGGTTTTGAGCCGCCTCCATCCAGATTTCCTGCGACGCATCTAATTCTAATTCTAATTCTAAGTGGGGGTGTTAAGACCTGCACTGACGTCCCGCTGTGGGGTGTATTGTGCATACACCCCATATAACCCCTGCGACGCATATAATGTCTTTAGTCCATCGAGTGTAGGGCCTTCTACTACCGCGTCAGTAACGGTTCTGCGAGCTATACGACCTACCCATTGCCACTTCAACTTGCAAATTCTGTGAGGTATTTCGGTGTTCAAGGTTCTTCTATGGAGTTCCACATTTCGGATTTTATCACGTAGGGAAAAAATACTAAGGTGTATACTTTTATAACGGGTACTGCGACAAAACAGTCTCGCAAAAGGGGCAAATAAAATGAAAGGTACATATTTCCTTAAGTTGTTTTACTGATTATGTAATTGATTCCCTAACAAACAGGCAGTTTAGTTCGACTATTGGTCGAACTTTATTCGAGCGATTGATCTAGTAACAAAAAGGTTCAAAATGGCGGCCACTTTTTACAAATCTGACAACAGTTTCATGTGTTATGATCAAATTAATATATATGAATCTGTGCACCTTAGTATATTAATTTTGAAAGCATTTGTTGTAATAAAGACGATTCTTTCGACCATCATCCCTTCAGGGCAGTGGCTAGCTACGCTAACCACTTCCCCCTTCGTTTCTCGCCAGTCTCGTGAGCTCGTTTCGCTGTTTCTCTCCGACCAGTCTGTACTCACAGTGCTTCTCCTCAACGTCTGCGAGCGGCAGCAGGCGGTACTTGGAGCGCGCGCGCGGCTTGCGCGGCGCACACGCACGCCGCACGCCACGCACCATGCCGTAGCAGCAGCCGCCCGCCGCGCACAGAGCGGCGACACCACCCAGGCTTGCGTACACAACCGACCAGTCTGAAAATATAATAAAAACGTTATAGTTCCTGCGACTGTGAGGCTCTGCTTACCCCTTCGGGTAAAAAGGCGTGTGTTTATGTTATGTTCAATACTATTAAAGTCGCGGGCCGTGGTATGTCCGGTCTAGAATAGACCCCTCCCCCTCCCGTGGATGTCGTAAAAGCCGTTTAAGGGATTACAACAATGTATGGGCGGCAGCATCTGACCGAGTACTCTACAACAATACTGCGATCACTGTTTACTCTCTGTAGATCCAGTGATCAAGATCCATGAGATGGTTCTATTGAGATCTTTTTTTCCCAATAAATCTATTTTAAAAAACTACGCCACAAATTGGATCTATTGCATCTACTTAGAAAATGACTAGATCCATATTGGTTCCATTAAGAATCTTTTTTCTCATTAAATCTATTTAAAAAAATTGCGTCACAAATTGGATCTACTGAGAATAAACTACGAAACTGACGTTATAAGGCCTGATTTTTAAATACAAACAACTTACAATAACTGGTAAATGAGAAGTCAGAATTTAATAAACCTTTTTACCGCGAAGGTCATATCAAAGAGACTTTATTTATTACTTTGTTGTAAATAGATTGCTTACCTATTACCCTATATCAGAAAATATACCTATTTTTTAAAAAGCGATTCATCTTGAATCAGCCCGAAGCAAAGCAAGAACTTTTTAATCAGAGTAAACAAATTATTGTTAGATCAAAGTAATTAATTTTGGATCTAAAGGATAAAAAGTATTACCACTGGAACCAAATGGATCTTGATCATTGGGTCTACAGAAAGTAAAAGTTCTTCTTAGAACCAAATCATCAAAATTGGATCTAAAGACAAAAGGTATTCTCACTGGAACAAAATCAATTTGATCATTGGATCTACAGATGATAAAAGTTCTTGTTAGAACCAAATCATCAGAAATGGATCTAAAGAAGTTTTCTCAATAGAACCAATTGGATCTTGATCACTGGATCTACAGAGAGTAAACGGCGATCACCTATCCGCCTGCCAAACGTGGTGATGATGGGAAATACCTTTATTCTATGAGGGAGGCCTCACCAGCTGATGAAGGAAGTCACGGGCAACCTGCACTGATGCGTATTCAAACCCTACATAAGAATCAAATTTACGAAACATGGTCTCCAGCTACTTATAAGCGAAAGAGCTAATGACCCTGGGGCTTCATTCTCGTGCATACATTGTGTATCTTGACCTTTTCATACAATATCTGTCAGTTTTGAAAGATCTTGTATGAGAATTGGCTCCTGCCTTATTGGAATTATTGCCGCTTGTATTGTGTCTTCCAGAAAAGGCGCGAACCACCAGATAGAGGATAACTAACCGCAGTCGGGTATAGCGTCTGGGTCCAGCTGCGTGAAGAGGCTCTGCATCCAGAAGGCGTCGCAGCGGCACGTGCGCGTTGCATGCTCACACGTGCCGCGCCCGCTGCATGTGGACAGACAGCGCATCGAGCGGACACGTGCGCGCCCTTCCACACGGCTCGCTGTCCGGGCTAATTCTAGTGCGTTTATGCCTTCTATTACTTTGTTCTGTAAAACATAAAAACAGGGGTTACATCTAGATATTTCCATATACATGTAGAACCAAGATCATCGACATAGCTCTCAGAACTAGCAAGTTAAAGTGGCAATGGGCAGGACATATAGCTCGCAGAACTGACAACCATTGGGGAATAAAAGTTCCAGAGTGGCGACCACGAACCGGACGAATCAATCAATGGACCAATGACATTGTAGCGATCATCGGTAGTCGGTGGATGGAGGTCAATCAGGACCGTTGGGTGTGGTTTATGTCTAGCAGTGGTCATGTAACTAATGATGATGAGTTCTTTCTATTCATGAAAAGGGTAATAAAAAATTCTTTAATAAAATACTCACATTTTCAGACAGGAAGAAAATCAACTGCGTGTTGCCGGAGTCGACTTCGGCCCTAACTTCGGTCACGTTCACCTGAGTACCACCCTTCAGTAACAGCGACATCTTCTGCACGAGCGAGTCCAGTTGACCTGAGAACCGAGCATTGTTTACTTAAGCCGGTTTTAAATATGTATTTGATCAATTTACTTATTTTAGAAAGACTAACAGTGCATAAAAGCGTAGTAAACATATGTGATCACGCACACCAACAAGAAAGTGACACGAGGCCCTACCCCGCGCCTGCGCATTCCTCAGAGGGATTCCCCAAGAGACGTGGCCACAAGCGCCTTTAACTGCGCGTAATTAAGAATTAAAAAGCTAATTAAACTAAATGTCTTCAAATTTGGAAACATGGAAATGGAGCACGATAAAAGCACTACCAAGTAGTAGGAAAACAAAGTTTTCTGGACATATGAATAGTATTACTGCCGCGGCCGGCAAATCAGGCGTTGATGGATGGATATGATAATGTGGGTGCACACATACGTTCATCTACGCCTAATTGCAGCCAAGGCATGTATAGGATTTTTCTGAAACAATGCTCGGATATTAATCATGTACACACACATTACCATAGAATAGTGGCTCCATAGAATGCCACGAGCAGCCTCTATCCACTGCCTTCAAGCTACCTTTATAATGTCCTTGGTCTTGGACATCGAGGGTCTTCCTACAATGCCCATATTACATAACCATACTTTGTCAAACTTTATTGAAAATTAAAAAAACATAAAACTATGATAATACCTTGAGTGAACGTAGAAATGGGAATGTTCAGTGTCATTTCCATGAGGTTCATCTCCATCAGGTCCGGTTTGACCTGCACGCTAACCGTGTCGCGGTCCGACTCGCCCTGGTCGTCCGACACTGTCAGCTCAAACACGTATCGACCTGCTTCTATGTTCGTTAGCTGGAAGGGGTACTTTCAATAAAGTGCCTGCTACACGGTTGACAAAGCTCTCGACAAAGGATCTTGGTCGGTTTGGACTGTGTAAACGGCAGTTTGCACCCAAATTTACTCCTCGAATATCCAGACGGAATGTCTTGTTGGCGACTGTGTAGTTAAAACAGACTCTTTGTTGAGAGCCCGTTGTCGACCGTGTAGCAGGCACTTAACTCATATATAGACAACAAACGGTAAGATGACCAACTCCCTAGGAAGATAGTCACGAATACTTTGTGAAATGAAATGGTATACCCTGCAAGAAACATGGTTACAAGTTCTTATAAGTAGTATGGTTTCACATATCATTTGCATTCATCTATAGATTGTAAATTAAATAAATAATTGCACGCCCTTTAAGGGTAGATGAAATTGTATCTATTATAATAACAATGACATCTTATCAACTTGTAATTCAGCAATAAATATACTTTGACTTTGCACATTTTGTTTTATATATCATTAGTGCCGTGTGTGTCCAGCCTAAGAATAGACCCCTCCATCTCCGCTCGTGAATGTCTTTAATCCGACTAAGGGATTACACTAGGGGATGGGCGGCAGCATCCAGCCGAGTACTCAACACCAATACTGCGATCAGCCCCTGCCAAGCGTGGTGATTATGGCAAATCCCCCTATTCCATTCTACCATAATATTGTTACGAGCGTGGGGTTCGGGTTTAATAGAAAAAAATGCACTAGTTAATCCACAAACTCTATTGCAAATTTAACACACAACTAACACAAACTGTACTTGAAAGCTTCACTAGTCGCACTTATAGTCCTTCGCTCCGAGTTATCACTTTGATCGCATTGTATCGCAGTTAAAACTGAACTGACCCTGTGCCGGGAGTCGGCCGCCTTTTATAGTCCGAAGAACAACTCTCTCGACGTCCACACAATGCGCGTATGTTCCAGTAGTTTCTATCCGTGGCGTCGGGAACGTTCTCGTCCATTGCTGTCTCTCTCCAAAGGACCTATCTCTGTCACGCACTTCCCGAATGTTCTGAGTATAGCTATCTCTTTCTGATGGTGCTATCTCTGTCGCTGACGTCTCGAATGTTCTGAGTTTAGCTATCTCTTTCTAATAGTGCTATCTCATTCACTCCTATTGAATATTTCGCCATATACTGAAATGTACTTCAAAGGCCTATAAGGGGTCCTGAAAACGCCTGAAAACGGGTTTTCAGGTTATTGCGTCATCGGATAGAGGTTGGCCTGAAACGGACTGAAAACATGTTTCAGGCGCCTGAAAACGACGGAAACTTGGTTGAATTTCTGATCTTTTACTATGTGATAGAGCTACTACTGAAACGGTCTGAAATGACTTTTCAGCCTGCTGAAAACGCTTCTAAAGCACTGAAATTGACGTCTGAAGTATTTGGTCTAATCCACTGGCGTAACACTACCCCCTCCTAAGTCATGCTCGTCCCGAGCATCATTATTTCCGTGGTATCTGGCCAGCCGGTCTACATGAACAATCTTGCTGGGACTACGAGGGTTCCGCTGAATTCGATACGTGACGTCGTTTATTTTAGTGACTACCTTATAAGGTCCTTCCCAACTAGGAGACAGCTTCGGAGACTTTCCTACTCGTCGCATAGGGTTATGTAGCCACACCAATGAACCTTCCTCAAAACCAACTTGGTAAGACTTCCGGTCATATCGGGTTTTCATCTTTATGCTAGCTTGTTGCCCGTGTTCACGTACCAGCATGTGAACATCATCAATCCGATCCCTTAAATCGCTCGCATATTCCGTGATGTACCTTGGTGTGTCCGGAGGACGTCCAGTCAGGAGATCAGCAGGTAAACGAAGCTCCCTTCCAAAATTCGCATATGCTGGAGTAACTGCCGTACTTTCGTGAGTTGCCGACCTATAAGACATCGCAAAGAGGGGGATATGACGATCCCAATCTTTTTGATGGCTTTCAACGACCTTGGCTAAATGTCTCTCCAGCGTCTGGTTGAATCTCTCGACCATTCCATCCGACTGTGGATGATACGCCGTAGTTCTCGTCTTATGAAGTCCCATAATGCGACAAGTCTCTTGAAAGACCGCAGATTCGAAGTTTCTTCCTTGATCGCTATGAATTTCGAGGGGCACTCCAAAGCGACAACACACTTCGTTCACTAACTTTTCCGCTATAGTGACTGCTTCTTGATTAGGAATGGCAAATACCTCAGGCCATTTCGTAAAGTAATCCATTATGACAAGAATGTACTTGTTTCCGGAATTAGATGTTGGAAATGGTCCTGCGACGTCTAATGCAATCCTTTCCCAAGGTGCTCCAACGTTATACAACTTGAGTGTTCCTCTGCTACGGGTATGCGGTCCCTTGACTGATGCACAGTTAGTGCATCTTTTGCACCAGTTTTCAACATCTTCTCGACAGTGAATCCAGTAAAAGCGCTGTCGAATTTTCATTAAGGTTCTTTTTACTCCAAGGTGTCCACCAGACGTTCCGTCGTGGAAGCTTCTCAAAATGTCTCTTACCCTTTTCTTTGGGACAACGACTTGCAGGTGATTATCCTTCCCATTTGGTGATTCCCATTTCCTGCACAGTACTCCATTATGCATAACCAAGCTATCCCATTGTGCCCAGTAGCTTTTTGTTACCGCACTCATCCGAGCTACATCACACCATCTTGGTTTTGGCACACCCGTACTAATCCAATCAAAAATGGGTTTCACGTCAGGATCCTCTTGTTGCGCTTTTAGCATAACTTCATCGCTCCAATCATCACTAACGGTATCAGTTCTTAACATTCGCACACATTCCTTGTCTTCTTGTCTTAAGCAATGCTTACAGTCATCCGCACAAGGTCTTCGTGATAGAGCGTTAGCATTCCCATGTGATTTTCCACAGATTTCTCCTTTGACGACCAGACTGTTTCCGTCGTTCACCTGTGAGATATTATTTGGGACATTTCGACCACCAGCCAGCACTCGTCCAATGGTCCTGGCTTTCATTCGTTTCCCTGTTGTGGCTCCGACTCCACAGCCTATTGCCCTCACTATTGGGGCTGATGGGTCCCTCCTATTCCTTTCCGGACAGCTTAACTGTAAGTGTCCACGTTCTCCACATCGGTAGCAACGTGGCCTGAATTTGCGGCGGGGCAACACTTCTCGTACCCAGAAAGGCCTGGATGGGTCCTGACGTACAGCTTCTACCTCGAGAGCGTGGGCTACAGCATCTTTCAGGTATTCATGATGTCCCAATCGCACGGCTGCCCTCACTTCCAGATCCCGGATCCCATCAATAAAGGCCTGCACCAGCATGCTGTCTACGAAGGATGCTGACGTACGTTGATAGGCCTTTCTGACCAACTTTTCGATTTCCAGTGCCCACTGTTGTAAGGTCTCGTTACGTCCTTGCGTCCTGTCCTTTAACTGAGCTCGGTACACGTGCTCCAGGTGACTGTCACCGTATCGGGCTTCTAAGGCCTCCAGAAGGCGGTCGTACGTCTGGTCGTTTCCCAGAGCTTCGAGTATGGTAAGGGCTTCGTCACGCAGCGCCAACGTAAGTGCTGTCCTGGCTTGCTCCTTACTCCAGCCATTAGCCTTAGAAACAGACTCGAACTGTAGCTTATAGGCGGTCCACGATGAGCTACCATCGAAAGGTGGTACCTTGAATCTACCGCCTCCCGCCACCGATGCGTCGGGTACACAGGTATTTGTACCATTGGCCACTTTGATCTCTAGTTTCTGAAGGCGGTTCTTATAGGCTTCAACACCCTCTCTGACGGTTTCCACATTTTCCTTGAAGCCCTCGACTTTTTTATTGACCTCATGGATTCGACTCTCGAGTTTTATGTCCATGTCGACCAGGTTTTTCTGAACCTCGAACATCTCTTTCTTCCATTCAGTCGTGGACTTGTGTACCTCATGGAGCATTCTCGACTGTTCCTCCTGATGTTCACGGAGTATTCTCGACTGTTCCTCCTGATATTCACGGAGTATTCTCGACTGTACCTCCTGGTGTTCCTTCTGTTCCTTCAGGAGAAGTAAGATGGCGTTGAGGTCCACTCCTTGTGCTGTTGGAGCCGGTGAATCCGATGTACCAGGCGTCGAGTCTCTAGATGTCTGGCTTCGCGTCGTCATTCCCTTCGGCTCGGTTTCTCGTGGCGTTACTGGCATTTTTTCTATCCCACTTCTGACACCAAATGTTACGAGCGTGGGGTTCGGGTTTAATAGAAAAAAATGCACTAGTTAATCCACAAACTCTATTGCAAATTTAACACACAACTAACACAAACTGTACTTGAAAGCTTCACTAGTCGCACTAATTACTTATAGTCCTTCGCTCCGAGTTATCACTTTGATCGCATTGTATCGCAGTTAAAACTGAACTGACCCTGTGCCGGGAGTCGGCCGCCTTTTATAGTCCGAAGAACAACTCTCTCGACGTCCACACAATGCGCGTATGTTCCAGTAGTTTCTATCCGTGGCGTCGGGAACGTTCTCGTCCATTGCTGTCTCTCTCCAAAGGACCTATCTCTGTCACGCACTTCCCGAATGTTCTGAGTATAGCTATCTCTTTCTGATGGTGCTATCTCTGTCGCTGACGTCTCGAATGTTCTGAGTTTAGCTATCTCTTTCTAATAGTGCTATCTCATTCACTCCTATTGAATATTTCGCCATATACTGAAATGTACTTCAAAGGCCTATAAGGGGTCCTGAAAACGCCTGAAAACGGGTTTTCAGGTTATTGCGTCATCGGATAGAGGTTGGCCTGAAACGGACTGAAAACATGTTTCAGGCGCCTGAAAACGACGGAAACTTGGTTGAATTTCTGATCTTTTACTATGTGATAGAGCTACTACTGAAACGGTCTGAAATGACTTTTCAGCCTGCTGAAAACGCTTCTAAAGCACTGAAATTGACGTCTGAAGTATTTGGTCTAATCCACTGGCGTAACAATATGGTTGGAGGCCTTGTCCAGCAGTGGACGTCTAAAGCCTGCTGATGACGATGGTGACATTATCTTGTTTTAGGTTTTCTATTATTTGTTTTTTTTGTAAACAAATAAATTGATTTGAACACAAGCAATAAATGAATATTATGAAGTCGGCCAAAAAGTGACGTTTTCGCTCCTATCGGTAAATCTCACCATCAACACAGGTTGCGTGTCCGAGCCCAGTATGACTGTCCCAGCAGCCAAGCCAGACCCTGAGCGGGTCCACTTCCACGACACTATGCGGAAGTCATCCGACGACTTGGAACCGTTCAGTATCAACACCGGTAGAGGTAGGTTCAACACTTGGTCGCCGCCCGCGTCCGCTTTTGGAGGACTGTTTTTATCTAGAAATCACATGCGAAAATTGTGCGGTTGCTTTACAACTAGGAGATTGAGCCGTGTTGGCCCATTAGAAGGTACTCTCGGGTTCAACAACGGATTTTCCACTCGAAAAAATATGTTTACAACAGTGAAGGGAAAAATCGTGTGGAAACCGACATGTCCTAGACCCAAAAATAACAAGGCTCCACCACTCCCGCATTGGGCGTGGTGGCCCGTTCATACTCGTCGAGAGTAGGTCCAGAGTCCCATTAGTGTGAACATTATGGGCCGATCACATTAACTAGAACATTGAATAAAAAATATTGTGTAAGAATTAAAATATTTAAATTCAATTCATACTGAGATGGCAGCAGCCAGCAGCGCAGCAACTAAAAGTTTCCATGCCAAAATTTATGCAGCATTTTAAGCTTTATCTTCATTACTAAAGTACATAGTATCGCTTGAGGAGCTCGAAAGGGCCGCTGCGGCCTCTGGCAGCCACCTTCACAAAGGCTAGCGGCATCGCGCGGGGCTTCGCGCCTTCTGTGCCGGCTGTTTCCGTCGCTGCCGTCTTGGCACGGAGCGACTGAACTTTGACAAATAAAATCTTTAATAAGTCAAACTTTTTAGAGAGATTAGATAAGCTAGAGTTTATCCGCTTCGGTAGCTCGATAAAACCAAATAAGAGCACATTGTCGATACACGAAACCAGGATGAATGATGTATGACAAATAAATAGTTTGATAAGCAGCGATGATTCTTCTTAGCCTATTCATGGTAATGCACAACAGGACAGGACTTTAGCACTGATAAACTGTATTATACAGAAATAAACTTATTACTATAATAAAAGTAAAGTTTCATATACACAACACACCATAACAAAATAATAAGAGACGCACAAAAATTCACACACATGCATACAAAATAAAACTTAGGATATAATTTGTACAGTGCGGCCTTAGGCCTGTGCTCCAGAATTAAACTCAAACTGAGCAACACACACGCATAGATTTATAAGACAGATTTAAATGAAAAACTGTCCCCAAATGTATGCTTTAGCCTCGATTCAGTTTGAAATTAGTTGTGGAATACGGGCCTCACAACTTACTCTGAGTGACCGTAACAGAAACGTTGTCCGACGCCGAATTCCCGTTATCATCCAGCACACTCAGCGAGAACACATACTGTCCCTTTGTGAGTGCGGTAGCGTTCGCGATGGACTCGTTAAAGCTGATAATGTTAGAGTTAGTGGGGCCGGAGAGACATCGCCAGGTGTACGCTACGATCCGGTGGTCGTCGTGAGATATGGAACCGTTGAGCGTGATCCACGTTTGAGGGAGGGAAATGAACTGCAAATATTTTATGGTGGTAATCCCCCCGCATGCTTGATATTGACGATACTATTGTTGTAATGTCATGCTTTCTAAAGTCAACTGCAGACTCGCGCTGAGAAGCTCATTTTGTTTATAAAAATTATTGTCTTTGTTTATCGGCATGAGTCTGGAGTTTTCTTTATAGTGCAATTTTTCATTGTATGATCATGAATATTCCCGCCTTTTTCAAAATGAGGCGTCGTCGTCTTCTTTTATCAATTTCATTTTCTAGTGTTTTTTTAGTTAGAGTAATTTTAATGGCATTTAACCGATGTAACTTATGTATATGTAGAACATGGAAGAGGTCTGAAATCAAGCGATTTAAGGCAATATTTTAATTTTCTTTTTTACTTAACACGGCCTTTAATTACTCTTTCAGACGAGGCTTGTATAGTGTCTCTCAATTGCATGAAAATAATAATCAAATCAGTCAAGAAATAAGTTTCCTCCTGAAAGTAAAAAAAAAGATAAAATTAATGCTGGCAAGCTAAGAATGACTGAGACGCCAGTAATTTCCATTCTTGGCCTGTTAGCCATAGATAACAAACAATACACTAAAACAAATCAAATCAAAAGAGTTTTATTCATTGAAAAATCACAATTGGATCATTTTGAATCGTCTTATACACTGTTCGTTCTGTAGAAAGAGACAATTGGCGTACTCTTTTTTTTTATAACGACGATATTTCCGAGCATTGCGGAGAAAGAGCACATGTAATTAAATATAAATGTATTGCGTGACTTGGTTTCAAATGGGTGAAATTATCCACCAGTATTAATAAAACTGCAACCGCTTTACTAAAACATGACTTGACTGAGACTTTGACGACTTGAAAAGAGTGTAACGTTACAAATTACATTAAAAAACATTGAATTCATTAAACAACTTAAAACTGGCAATAGCACAAGCCGTGCCAAAAGTTAAGAACAACGCCACCTTCTGAGTGTACACAACGTTAAATCTTTAATTACTTTTTACAACTAAAACACCTGTTTATTCTTTTCCCCAATCCTTTCATGCAGTGTGTTCAACATGCTGTTAGATACAATAGGTTATCACAACATCCGAACTAGAAATATACATAATCAATAGTTATTCAATTGGATTCCAAAGACTTTATAGATCAACATTAGAAAAACCTCCCGTCTTCTCACGTGGACGTGGTCTTAAAAGAGACTATGGGATTGAACCAGGGGATAAGCAGTACCATCCACTTGAGGCCCAAATCTCTAAGTTATTATGTAACTATACTGAAAGTTAACCCAATTGAGACTGAATTGTGAATTGACAGAAAGTTGGTATTCTGCTCCCTCATAAATTACAATTTAGTCTACTTTCAATTCACGGTGACTACCATTAGAGTAGGATGGTTTTATATATATAATTGGAAAGAGTAAAGAGAGACTCCATCTACTTAAGCTAAAATTATCGAAAAAACTTTGAATCGTTCAAGTTTCGGTCACATTTCGATATAATCACATTACAGTGTTGTATTTTATGTTAAGAGAATACCATTTCTGACATTTAAAACATCGACACAAGATCGAAACATGATCCGAACTCTATTTTAACTATTTTTTAGTTAGAGAATTGGGCCTCAGAGTACACAGCACAAATACTGCGATCACCAATCCTCCTACCAAGCGTGGCGACTATGGAAAATCCCCCCTCTATTCTATGGAGGAGGCCTCGTCCAGCAGCGGATGTCTACCGGCTGCTGACGATGATGTCTACTTGCACCTGGCCAATCAATTGCTGTACTTCATTCAACCTTTTCTACCCAAATATGTATTTCAATAACCCGACAAAACCATGCCTTTTAGCGCAAAATTTTTGAAGCCCAAGTTGGTAGCACTTACGGAGTCAGTACCAGCATCAGCTATTGGCGGCGTATTCGTGGGTGGCTTCACAAACACGTGCACCTCCGCAGTGGATGACTGGCCGGACGAGTCTGTCACTTTCAGCACAAACGTGTACACGCCTTCCGATAGATTTGATAGCTGAAATTTAGTAAAATATATAATGTATGTCCGTTTGTCAGGATATTATGGACCAAAACACCTGCAGGCGCTCTAGTGGGTCTCGCGCAATTGAGGAAACACAATGTGATTATACTAAGTTTTTATTAAAATTTTACAATAATACTTTCAACATTACTTTTCAAGTCAGTTTACGGAACTGAAGACCGACATTGGCAGTATCATTTCGTCAAAGTACCGTTGGAAAGCAGCGGTATCGTATTGACGCACCTTTTCACGTTTTCAAGCCCGTTTGTGTAAGACCGGCAAGTCTATTCTCACAGGGTTGCAACAGGCGTAAATTATGCAATCATTGCCGTCAAACGGTAACTTTTGTATTAGACAAGTGAAGTTTGACAGCAATGATCGCGCAATTTACGCCTGTCGCAAACCAGTCGCGAGATAGAGAATACGGCTGCGGATTCGACATGTTACAAGATTTATAAAAAAATACCGGTAATCTTAATTTTTCTTCGGATTTCCACGTTTCAGATTTTATAAGACATATCCCTGTAGGAACGCTCCACTCGATGGATCGATAACATTTTAAAGTTAGCAGGCAAACGGTTGGATACATCCAACCGATTGAGCTACAGCTCAAGACTGTTCGTAGTGACATTGAAGACATTTGAACATTGACATTTGAAGCATGGGAGAACTCGCAGGACGCGATCGGAGTTTTCTGCGACCTGTCCAAAGCTTTTGACTGCGTGAGGCATGATACTTTAATTTCCAAGTTAAAACATTATGGCATACAAAATCAGGCAATTAATCTTGTAAATTCTTACTTATCCAATAGAGTCCAAAAAGTTGATGTTGGTGGTGAAAGGTCTTCAGGATCGACTATTGTCATGGGGGTGCCACAGGGTTCAATACTAGGCCCTTTTTTATTCCTAGTTTACATTAACGATCTCCCTTTTTTTGTGAAAGACATATGTGACATAGTTCTATTTGCTGACGATACTTCTTTGATTTTCAAAGTTGATAGATCTAAATCTAATTACGATGATGTAAATGATTCACTATCGCATGTTCTTGAGTGGTTCACAGTTAATAATCTTTTGCTTAATGCTAAAAAAACTAAATGCATCAAATTCACATTGCCAAATGTAAAACATTATCCAACTAATATTAAAATAAATGGGGAGGCACTTGATCTTGTCAAGTCTACCATTTTCTTAGGGCTTAATATTGATGCAGGGTTGCAGTGGGCACCACAAATTGTGGCTCTTGCTGGTAGACTTAGTTCCGCTGCATATGCAGTTCGTATAATAAGGCAGCTTACTGATGAAGCTACAGCTAGGCTTGTTTATTTTAGCTACTTCCATAGTGTTATGTCATATGGTATCATACTGTGGGGTAAAGCAGCAGATATCCAAGCTATTTTTGTCTTACAAAAACGGGCAATACGTGCCATTTATAAAATGAAGTCGCGTGACTCCTTGAGGGAGCGTTTCAAAGAAATCAATATTCTTACAGTAATATCGCAATATATCTATGAAATATTATTACATACACATAAACACTTGGATAGTTTTATGATAAAAAGTGACGTGCATGGTATTAACACGAGAAATAAACACAAACTAAATATACCAAAATTTCGATTAAAGAAAGTAAGTGGGTCTTTTATGGGGAATTCTGTACGGTTCTATAATAAACTTCCAGAAGGTGCATTTAAACTTCCTATTCGAAGATTTAAATCCTACATAAAGATGAAACTAATTAAGAAAGCGTATTACACTCTTGATGACTATATTAATGATAAAGCCGCGTGGCCTGATGTCGCTCTGCCCCTCGACTGCTAAAATGGAAATTTGCAATATCTGTACTTACCTATTTACATGTTTGTATTAGATTATTATTTATAAGTATAACAAGCGTAGCGTGTGCTGTCTTGCATATTTTTGCTGATGTTTATTTACTTTTGACTACCTGCCTAAGGTTTTTAAGTTCTCATTTACTATGTATCAGCAACTCCTTGCTCCGAGGCACCACACAGGCGCTTCTCACCTAGTGGTAAGACGGACCATTTATGTAAGCCAAGCCGAGTTTGTTGCCTGATTCTTCTAGGCTTGGTCGCGTTGGAACAGGAGTAATTTAATTTTATATAAGACGATTCAAAATGATCCTTGTGATTTCAATGAATAAAGTTCTTTTTGACTTTGACTTTGATTCTTTGGGGAAGGCCTATCTCCAGTATTGGTCTTATACGGCTAGTGATGGTGTTTTTTATTACACTAATAGGCCTTATAAAGTTTGCAGGCAGTCGGTAGATGGAGGTGGCACAAGACCGTTCGTCGTGTGGGATTCTTTGGATGAGGCCTATGTTCAGCAATGGCCTTCTACTACTGGTTATGATGACTGATTTTATTGCACTAATATGCCATTACTATATAAAGTTTGCTGGCAGTCGGTAGATGGAGGTGGCACAAGACCGTTCGTCGTGGGATTCTTTGGATGAGGCCTATGTTCAGCAATGGCCTTCTACTACTGGTTATGATGACTGATTTTATTGCACTAATATGCCATTACTATATAAAGTTTGCTGGCAGTCGGTAGATGGAGGTGGCACAAGACCGTTCGTCATGGGATTCTTTGGATGAGGCCTATGCCCAGCAATGGCGTTCTACGATTGGTTATGATGATAGATTTTTTACACTAATAGGCCTTATAAAGTTTGCATGCAGTCGATAGATGGAGGTGGCACAAGACCGTTCGTCATGGGATTCTTTGGATGAGACCTATGCCCAGCAATGGCGTTCTACGATTGGTTATGATGATAGATTTTTTACACTAATAGGCCTTATAAAGTTTGCAGGCAGTCAGTAGATGAAAGTGGCACAAGACCGTTCGTCGTAGGATTCTTTGGGTGAGGACAAAATCCAACAGTGGCCTTCTATGTCTGAAAATTTGTATCACAGTAATAGGCTCTCTGTATGCCGTTGCGCCCTTTGACTGTAGCAGTATTTGGAATCAAAGCGGAAAGCCATCCTATGCACTCCAGTTTAGTTTGATAAAAGCTATCTTGTACTTAGATAGTCAGCTATCCGTTCTGTTTATCAAAGCGGCGCCACAGAGTATACAATATTTATTATGACAAAGCGGTACATACGGCTGGACTTGTGACTGATTTACTATAGCGATAACTGTTAAAACATATAATTTTAATAACGGAGATAAGGTTGATAACAAATCCATATCTTAGTTATTAAAATCAAAGCCTTGTAAAGTCAACTCCTGCTAACAATAATATTTTTCATCAGTCATGCTCTGAAAGTAGGTTACTCAAAAACTGCTCCGTAAATTTGAAAATAGAACCAGGCTCATTATAATATGCTACAGCTAAATACAATCTTACAAGCTTGTCTAGTTGCCACGCCAAGTAGCATAAAAATCCTAATTTCTAAAAATAGAACTGGCCACAGTCCCGATGTGAAAAAAAATAAGGCGCGAACGCAAAATTCCTTTTTAGCAACAAACTGTTATGGAACTTGTGTGGATTTAAGAATTTTTAGACAATATCAGAAAGGGACCAATTGCGAACAGACCAAATTTACGGCCCTTGTATAAAAATATACTATTTGTAAAACGAGAACGATTTTAGCGACGATACGCTACGCAAACTAGTGCACTGTCACTTTGTCTGTTGGTTAAACAATTTTAAATTACTTTAGTTATTTCTGAATGAAGTTATAATAAATCCGTTTATAATTGTACATACTTAAGCAATCGCGAAAAACTTCAGACTTTACAAATGATATTACCTGCAAGTACGGCGAATGCGTGTTCTGCATATCAACAGCTTTGTTCTCATCTTCCGCTGATTTGGTCCACTCCCAGGATGTGATCTCATGGTCGTCGGTAGACAGACTGCCGTTCAGCGTTAAGTTGTTGTTCGGCAGGTATATTATAACGTCTTGACCTGCAATACATCAGATAAATAGAAGTTATTTAGCACTAATGCTTAGCACTGTCCATATCTCTGTCACACAAATGTCAAAACACACGTAGTGAATCGCCCATTCGAGCAATGTGTCCTTTAAAAATAAATAAATGCTGGACATTTCACACAACATTATCTTGTCCCAAGCTAAGCAGAGCTTGTGTTATGGGTACTAGATAACTGATATACTTAATA
This sequence comes from Epirrita christyi, assembly GCA_951392215.1. Taxonomy (NCBI): domain Eukaryota; kingdom Metazoa; phylum Arthropoda; class Insecta; order Lepidoptera; family Geometridae; genus Epirrita; species Epirrita christyi. Next base: position 8,471,085 of record OX595850.1, read on the forward strand.
CAATACATTACATAGATATATATTTTTTATTATACATAAACACATACCCAGAACACCCTGAACAAATATCTGCAGATCGTACAAATATTTGGGAATCGAACCCGCAACCTCCTGAGTCGCAGGCGAAGCTTGACCCGCCGCGCCACAGAGGTCGTTAAAAGAGGTCAGAGGTGGTCTTTCCATCATGGTATATGGAACCGAAACATGGGCGCTCACTAAGCAGATGACCAAACTGCGGCTCACTCAATGAACTATGGCTATGTTGGCCCAATATTGTATTCAATGGGGGAGGCCTCGTCCAGCAGTGAACGTAAACAGGCTGGTGATAATTGATGATGATGAGGTTGAAGAGAAGATAGGTAGAGAGACAATGCTAAACATTAGCACGTCTGTACGCATTACTTTTTTACGCCTATTGCAAATCTGTCGCGAGATAGCGAATACGGGGGGCCCCGAGCAGGATTCCCCGTGTCGTGAGTATCAGGAACTACAAGTACACAAACACCCAGACACGGAACAAATATTTGCAGACCATGCAAACATTTGTCCCGTAAGCGGGAATCGAACCCGCACCTCTAGCATCTCAGCCGGGTACTCGCCCGCTTCGCCACAGAGGTTAGTTAATCTATCAAAGTATTACCTGCATTAGCTTCAGGTGGATAATCCGTATGGTTTAGCACAGTGATGTTAGCAGTTGTGGAGTTCTTCACATGGTCTGAGTCTTCGACCGTAAGCTTGAAGGTATAGTTGCCGGGCAGCTTCAGGTCTTTCAGCACCAAGGTGGGGCCGTCCAGTAGGGGGGGCTGGTAGCCAATAGGCCCTGAGGTGAGGTCCCAGTGCCATGATATGATTGCATCATCGTCCTGTTCAATATTGAAAGGCATAAATCGTGAATCCACTATCCATAAAATGTGACCAAGCTTAGAATATAGTCGGATTGGCTTGATTTGATGATATTTCTTACAACTACGTGGGAAGTGCCTCGAAAAAAAAGCTGATTTACCGACCTTAGGTAGTCAAAAGTGGTAGGTAGGTAGTAAAATGTAAAGAGAATCAGCAAAAGTTCATAAGACAGCACACGCTACGCTTAATGAACTTATAAATAACAACCTAATAATAATAGTTATATTGCAAATTTACATGTTCCGCTGAGCAGAGCGACATCAGGCCACGCGGTAAAACGCCATAAGAGTTAGAGAGGTTGTTAGTGGTATAAGTTGGTACTAACCTTACTAGCACTGCCATCGAGAACGGCCATTGAATTCGGCAGCTTCACCGTCTGTATCTGAGGTGTGATCAGAACCAGCGGAGGAGTGTTGATTCTCTGAGGTGGTAGCACTGTGACGTTGGCGAACCCCTCGCCGTACGAATTGGTGCCGTTGACCGTCAGTTTGAACCGGTACTGCCCTTCAGTGAGGTCTGTTAGCGTGACTGTTGCACCGTTCTGATTCATATTGCCTGGGTAGTAAGGTTAAATATATAAATTACCTACTCGATATGTATGCAATGCATAATAAATAGGCTTTGGGTTTCAGTTTCGAAAATGCAATGGTACAAATTATTTATTGCTTGGTGGCAATTGTGCTGGCAATGCAATTGTGCTGGCAATGATGTAAATTTTTCAAAATTTCTGTTATAGTTTTTGTTAATAGTTGAACTTCTTGTGAAAGAGTTCGTCCGGGCAAGTACTACCACCGTACCTATTTCTGCCGCCAAGCAGTAGTGTTCGCATTGCTGTGTTTCGGTTTGAAGGGTACGGGTGCCGGTGAAATTACAGGCACATGAGACTTTTCATCTTTAGGTCTCAGGGTCAGCAGCGCACGTGTGATGCCTTTGGTGTTGCAGGCGTCCATAGGCTACGGTAACTGCTTTCCATCATTTGCTTTTTTTTTTGCTGGTGGGCCGTATGCTTGTTTGCTCACCAAGTAGTATAAAAAAAAATTGTGACAGACTTTTGTTACATGCTGGATTAAAAGTACCTACCTAAATTATCAATATATATATGAAATAGTTAGCGTGTCTGACTAACTATCAATGGACAGCATAACTAAACCAACTCCTAGAGGTCCATTCCTTTTGAGGTTTCTTTAGGGATGCACTAAGAAAGGAGATTCCGAAATTCACTCCCAAAGGGTCTTGAAGTTTGCATGGACAAAACTTCGTTTGTGCGGACGCATTCGCAGGCGTTTCACTAGTATAGTATGTATGTACACACTGATAAATTAATACATAAAAAACCTAAGTAAATCAGAGTGTTGCTCACAAACAATTATCATTTAACACATAAGTAGTAGTATAAATCTAATTATATGTATAAAAGTATTTAATTCATTAATTTCAGTTTTTAAAGTTTCATTTATTAATTAATTTTAAATAACTAATTAAATTTATTTAATACTTTTTTACAATTAGGGTTTCCCATTTGATTTGAAGAAAAAAACCCATAAAACAGAGTGAAACCACCCACTGATTGGATCACCATCATCATCAGCCTGTAGAAGTCCACTGCTGGACATAGGCCCATAGAATACCACGACGAACGGTATCGAGCCGCCTCCATTCACCGACTTCCTGCTACCTATATAATGTCCTTGATCCATCGAGAGTGGGGCTTTCCTACACTGCGTCGTCTGCGGTTTGTGATCGTCACTCAAGAACCTTTATCCCCCAACTGTTGTCAGGTCCACGAGCTACATGGCCTGCCCATTGCCACTTCAACATCTGCAGCCCACTGTGCAACTACTGAGTGGTGTGTGCATGGCCTGGCAATACACACTGACTATGCACGTTCGTATTGAGACTCTACGGTTGATTGACTGATTGATTGATTCAAAGTTTAATAATTACCTGTAAAGCCACCACTAGGTTGATCAACTAAAGTCCAAACATAGTTGTAGTGACTCATGGTTGCCTTTTCGTCCGGGATGGTGTAGGCAGCCAAGGTCACCTCTTTGTCTGGTAGTTGAACCTTAAATCAAGAGTATGTTGATTATGGATGTGTTCTAAATTCCTAAGTACCTACCTAGTGATAAGACCTGACGGTGTAATGAACCAGATTTCTTATCTAAGCTATGGCAATTTTTATTTGAAATATTGTTAGTTGATTAGCTTTGCTTACAATACATGGTTTATGAATTTTTGCAGAAACTAAATTTTTTTTAAACTAGATACCTATCAATGTGCACGATTAGACTTTGAAGCAGTAAATTACATCATCATCAGCAAGTAAAATTTCTTTGGCGGACATAGATCTCTCTCAGAGAATGCCACGAGAACTGGTTTTGACCTGTCACCAACATCCTGCGTAAAATGTTGTTGGTCAATCGAGTGGGAGTTAATACCTAAATTCTAATTCAAAATGGGGGAGATAAGATCTGCATTGACTTCCCGCATTGGGGTGTATTGTGCATTGTTACTAGAGTAAATGTAAAAAGATAGGACAGATACTAGGATCTAGGTCTTAGTATCTACATTATCTAAGAATCATCATTAATTTACCTGTTTTGATAAAATCGATACACTCAAAGTTTGGATAGATTTAGCTGAAGATGTTTCAGTTTTAAAACTATTGGTCTTGGCTTCTGAATCATCTTTCTTGATTGCATCAATTGGTATTGTTGGTCCTTTCGAAAATGGCCTCAAGGTTTGCACACACGATCCTTGAGCATTCTCCTCGGTTCCCGGCACACATTTGCATATACCATTACGAAGTTTGAGGCGTAGAGGTATGCATTCAGAGTTAAAAGGGCATTGAATCTCAACAGATCCAACTTCACACGAGATCTTTTCTAGAAAGCTTGTTGAATCCATTATCATGTCACTGTCACTACCATCTCTATATTTGTCAAAAGCTCTTGAGTCGTCATCATCAACTGGGAGATTGTCAATAAAATGTGAAAGGAAATTGTTGTCATCATCATCCAGGTCATTTTGACGGCTAGTGTATGGAGAGTAGATTGGTTCCTCTTCAGGAGAATAATTACTGCTTATTTCTCTAAAACTTGATTGATCTAGAATGTCAGACCAGTTCTCTGTAACAAATAGAATCAAAGTAAATTATGAAATACATTTGAAGCTTAACAAACATTAGAACAGGAGTAATTTTAATTTATAAGACGATTCAAAATGATCTTTGTGATTTTAATGGATAAAATTCTTTTGATTTAATATGATTACTTTGCATGCCTCAGTTAACTTTAATTGCAGCCAACACTACAGTTCTGCCGATGGATCTTGCCCAGGTTAAAGTTAGCCGTTTAGCTGTACAGTAGATTTTTTAGGAGCTAATTTATCTATGCACATTGTAACGGCCAACATCAGCACGGCCATAATCCTTTTACAGAACTGAACATAAACAACTGAACTAAAACTAAACTAAACTAGTCATAAACTAATAATAAAGTACATTTTACCTACCATAACTGATCATAATCAGTTAAAAAAAATATTTAAATGTTTTAAATATAACTTTTCATTTAAAAAACCGACTTCCGCCATTGTATTCGACTAAATATTTGGATGAAAAAAATGATGAAAGAACCATAGTGGTGAAAGGATTATGATACTTTTTGAATGCAAATGCTTGGTTTGTTGCTGAAAATATCGAAATCGCCATATGTATGCCTACAATATTTGAGGAGTTCCCTCAATTCCTTATGGATTCCATCATCAGAACTGGATTCTGAAAAAAATGGTACCAATCTGGAAGTATATCTATTCAAATAAAAAAAGAATTTTCCAAATCGGTTCATAAACGCCGGAGATATGCGGTAACAAACATTAAAAAAAAAAAAAATACAACCGAATGGAGAACCTCCTCTTTTTTTGGGAAGTCGGTTAAAAATACATAAAAGCAACAGCTTGGAAATGTTTGTATACTTGGTTCTCAATCATGCAGTAACAAAAGAAGCGATTTTGATTTTGAAATTTACAAGGCAAATAAAGCAGATATAGCTAACATGCTCTGCCTGTCCATATATAGTATAGTGTATCTTGATGTGGATTACTGGAGAGTAAAATGGAGATAGAGTTCCTAAAATCATCATCAGCAGCCTTCAGATGTCCACTGCTGGACGAAACCTCCCCCATAAAATACAATGGGGGTCTGCCATAATCACCATGCCTGCAGGCGGATTGGTGATTGCAGTATTCATGTTGAGTACTCAGGTGGATGCTGCTGCCCATCCCCTAGTATAATCCTTTACTCGGGTTTTGCGGCATCCATGGGAGGAGATAGACGGGTCTATTCTTAGGACGGACACAACATGGCACGGTTCCTAAAACACATTTTTATAAAGGCTTGTAATAAATTGACAATTTACTTACCATTGGGTAGTACTGGTTTTACAAGTATCATAGACACATGTGACTCCCACTTAAGGGCGCCTGTCCGCAGCAGTGGCATACACAGTTCGTCACTCGCACACTCCACATGGTAGCACCTCGCGTCCACAATGAACACTATATTGCAGGTATCCGTCACACAGCACGACATAACACACTGCCGGAGACCTTTCAAAGTGGTCTTCTCTGTGAAGTTGCCAGCAGTGAGGTTTCCTATGAATTCAATGAATAAACAGTGAAAATAATACAAGTACATACTTAATAGCTGTAAAAGCTTCCAAATACGTAGTTTTTAGATATTGTTTTAATGATTTAAGGGCCACTAAGTTTGTTCATGATCATCATCATCATCACCATTCAAATGAAATAAGTCCTTTGTGAGGGTGGCCTTCCTTCACTGCTTCATGTGGTTTGTGGTTGCTTCTCAAAGAACTCCTATCTATATCTTATTTCCTAACCGTTGTTGGTTCTAGGAGCTGTATGACAAGCCCATTGTTACTAAATTTGCTAATTCTGAGAGCCATTTCGGTGATCTTGGTTCTTCTCATTTTATCACATAGCTCTCTCAATGGCCAGTTGTGCGACTTTGAGCTTATGTATGAGACCAACCACGTCTCAGTGCCCTAAGCCACTGAGCAAGGCTAACCTAAGGCATTGGCAACACACACTGTATAGACATTCTTGAGGCTCTGCAGTATCTGTGACAAGATATGGCGTAGTTTTCCAAACGCTGCCATCAGAATTGGTTTCGTCGGCTGACCTCTTTGCAGTTACTTAGTAAGGTTCGTTAAATGTAAAATCGTTGTAAATGGAGCAGAGACTTACCAACTGGCGCATAATTCACAAAATTCTTAGGATACAGTTTGGGACATTTATTACTCTCATACTTCTCACTCCAGGCTTTGTTATATTGAGACAGAGATAATTTAATGTTCAGCGAAAATAATAATATGAAAGTAATCCTTAGAATAATATTATTGTCCATTATTGTTGAAAAATAACAATGCTGTGATTATTAGATTATTGTTATTAGCTTAGCATGAATCCAGCTAGAGCTGTCTCAACGACCGGAACTCAATTAATAAGTTAGAGATACGGAATAATTTTAATTGCGTGGGATGCTTCGATAATTTTGTTTTTACCGAAACAACTTGTAGGTACCTAAACTTCTCATGAAAATAAAAATCGACTGAATAAATAATCAATCATTGAAAGTAGAGTCAATGTCAGAATTGTCAGACGTCACGTCAGTAACTTCACTTCTTTTTTTTTTTTTGCTTTGCACCCTTTCGGGCAGGCTAGTTTTCAGACCATACCACCTTGTCTTACTAATGGCCAGTTCCGTTCACACAAAAAAAAATTACTGCCTACCTAACCTACCTGCTCACTGTGTTTGTGTATACCATATGCACTGTATGTTGACTGTATGGTTAGCGCATGGTTAGCGTTGAGCCTGAGCTAGAAATTGAGCCTGAGTGAACCTGCTACCTCATATTTACTGTTCCAGCGAACCAGGCAGGGGTCCGTTCTCCCCCGGCCCTAGGAACACAATACTCTCTATCGAGAGGTCTGGCCAGGTCGTGCGTGCGTGATAGACCATGCATAGGTTCGGAAATAAAAATTCCTCGATTTCATGCGGCATGCATGATCTAGCATAATCTACACACTAGGTACTACCTACTCTACGAGATTAATTGCGCACCTTTGTTATTTTTATGCTTTCTAGCCATTACAATAACATAGGCGCATAAAATTTAATTACAGCAGGTGATTTTGCAATAGGCAAAGTAAGGTAAAAAAGTTATGCCAATTGAACTGGCTGTACTTAGTGTATTTCAGGTGTTTTTGAGTTTATGTTGAACATTTTCAATTCACAATATGGGGGCAGGTCAAATAGGGGGATTATCAACCTTGCGTAAGTACCTACAGCTTCTGCGCTAAGAAAGTAGGTACCATAGATATGACATACATCTAAAATCTGAATAGGTAAGCATTGACTGTAAGTATGCTGCAGGAGCATGCCGAGAAATTACAATGAATGGGAGAGCTTTTTTACCAAGCGTAGTTACATAAGGAAGGCAAGTGAAAATGTTCACTAATTATGATGACGATGATAAACCTATCAAGGTACCTACCTAACCTACCTACTTACTTACCTGTGTCTATAGGTATATTAATGTAATATTAACTTCTGTTGTAGTTGACATCGATTTCAATAATGCAGCCGGGTTCCTTGGGACTAAAGCCGACGTCTTGAATGGGCAGTTCGTTGTGAGTGCTTGGTATACCTACCTACATACATACAAAAAAAAGTGTCAAAAATTTAAACAGATTTTATCCTACAGGTGTACTTTCTATCCCATGCCATGATGTTCTGCGTGGGGTCCCTTTTAGAGGGCCATGTGGTTCTAACGCCAGCGAGTTGCGTGTTCGGAGAAAGATATAAATTTGACGTGTTTGGAGGTACACACAGATTTTTGGAGCACGTAGGCGTAGCGCGTTCAGTAGACCATGTTTGCACTCATTCGGGTGAGTAACCTACAGTTTTATGAGTTACTTAGGTATGTAGGTACAGAACCCGCGATCGGTAATTAAGTTTCAGACTCGTATTTTAGATACACAACAAAAAGATGTCCCGCTGTGGACTAGCATGGTGGTAGCATTATGCCTACACTACACAGTGCGCTCGGTACGCATTTGGAATTACGTGTTTTTGTGTTGCCAGAGGATTCGCGCTGCGAGACAAAATGTTTGCATGATCTGCAAAAATTTGTTCCGGGTCTATTCCTAAGTAGGAATGTACCTACATGTTCACCTCACTTATAGTTTTTAAATTTTCCCAGGCTACAACCACAGTCTACGATGGGATAGATGTTTATCAGATAACATAGCTTTACTAGTGTTGGGTAAACAGTTCTCGTTCCATAATGCAGAATCTGGGATGGATTTCAAGCCAAATAAAATACGGTATTTGTCTTCAGAACATACTGTTGAAAATCGAATTGGCGATACATCATGTCGATTTTATGGTTGGGGTAGCAGACGAAACGTGAGCAATTTTTTGAAATTTATCATTCCTCACTAGTTGGAGCATGGAGTTTTGGAAACAACTTCTCGAAGGCAATTCTCTTATCTAATTATTTGATATCCAATTCACAATATAGGTAGGTAATCTCATCTCATTCGTCTGACCTTTGACGACCGCTGTAGCGTGACCGGCAAGTAGCCGGCTGAGGTGCAAGAGGCTGCGGGTTCGATTCCTGCTGCGGGATAAATGTTTGTATGATCTGCAAATATTTGTTCCGGGTCTGTGTGTTATGGTACCATGGTACTCGTAGTTCCTGATACCCACGCCACGACACAGGGAACCTAGTGTGGGATATGGACTACGTATGTGACTGTTGGGTGTTATGTTATGTTATCTTTCGATTAATCTTCAACCTTTCTGTCGCTCCAGGAAGGCTTTCATTAGAACAAGAAAGATAACGTATGCATGCGAAGATTTAAGGCTACACCACACCGACTGCGTACGCGTAGACGTAGACGTGCACGTCGACGTACCATGACGTTGTAATGTATGGAACTGTATGTGATATATGGCACACCGCTTGCGTGATTTGCACGCAAGCGTTTACATACGTAGAGACGCGCGTGTCTAACTGTCTACGTACGTGCTGCATACGCATCCGGTGTGCTTTGGCCTTTAGTAATACCTCTTTACTACACTACGCCTACGCACCCGTGACAGGCGTGATTGGTAGACTTGAGATGAGATTAGTATAGTGAATTTAATGTTAAATAAATTACAAGAATCGGGCGCTGAGATGTTCCCAGTCTCGACACTTAATATGGTACTTATTTGTGTGGGTACATAACATTAAACTGCGCACTAATTCGCCTGCCAAGCGTTGGTTGAGGGTGGCCTCATCCAGCAGTGGATGTCTACCGGCTGATGAAGAAGATAAAGAATAAGTACATTGCTGAAAAAAATATGTAATTTCAGGGATTTTTGATACCGTTATTGATCTATTTACAAAAAGTGGATGTCAGAATTTTGCCTAAAGAAAAATGCCCAAATGTTTGGAGTAATGATGACAAGTATCTTTGCGTCCAGCAACCATTCTGCAAGGTGAATTTAATTTTTAGCTATGATCCGGATTAAACTTAAAGCATTAAAGTGGAACGTTAGCAAAGTGGCGCGAAATTCAAATTTTATTGAGTTTTTTGCTCATTACAGCTCAATAACACTTCTTGAGATAGTGAACACTGAATTTGCGGAAATTAGGTCTAACACACAACATGTTTTAATTCATAGAATCTCATAAATATCAACAAATATCTAGTTGAATAAGAGTAGTTACTGATAGATCCTGTAGTTTAGATCACACGTGAACTTTGATGTTATTATTAGATCCTGTAAAATTTTAGGCAGTTTTCGAATAACTAATAGATCCAGCGACGAACTTGCTATTGAAGGTACAATCACGTACTTAAAACTTACGTATCGTAGACTCGCGCGTCACTTTGTATGCGCACGTCACGCAAGCGGTGTGCTGTAGCCTTTAAATTGGCCATTAATTTCGCCGTGTTTGTTCACGACGGTTCTGGCTTTCATATTTTATTCGTCTGCGGAACTTGCTCCGGCTTCCAAATTTGAACTTCAATGTAAACTATAAGCGCGTCACACACGGTGAAGATGCTATAATATTTGATCTAAAGATGCCCTAATATAAAATATTATAGTATCTTAGATTATCACACACGGCTAAGATACGATAATATTAAAAAACCTGTTCATTTCCTTACGAGTCTGCGTTGGTGCCACACGTATTCCTTGTTAGAGTTCTATATACAGGGTGATTGACTATGAGTACTGCCTTACTTCTTGATTTGTTAGACAGCTCCTCAGACGATGATTCTGATATAGAATGTGAAATGCAGATTGCAGTAGCACATTCCAAAAGGAGAAAAATTTGGATAGAGCCTCACATAAAAAAGAGAAAAACCTGCGACGAATTTAACCTTTATGAAGATCTATGAGTATTTTAGAAAGTCAAGAGAAACATTCATTTCAATTCATGATTTGATTATTGTCCGCACATAGCCCGACACAAAAACACCATGTATTTATATTAAGATGTATATATTTCGTATCTTAAGATAACATATTAAGATACGAAATATATATTTCCATATTTGCGTATTCGCTCGGTATCTTAAGATACTGAAGATAAAATATAAATTAACTTCGTCGTGTGTGATGGTTCATAGGATTTCTATGGTGAGCGATATTCTAAAATATGCTCTAAGATATTTTATATTATCTTCACCGTGTGTGACGCGCTATAATGTAACGCGTTGGTTGTTAAGGTTCAATTTGGCTCTTTAACTTTTTCATACAAACATTCAAAAAATCGTTTCTTAGTGCGCTCTTAAAACTTAAAACTTAACTCAAAAGGAATCCCTATGCAAAACTTAAAGTTAGTAGGCCTTGTAGTTCTTGAAATATCTCGATGAGTGAGCGAGTGGTATTTACCTTCTAAAACATATTGATTTAGCTATGAATGATTTGTATAGTGTTGTTTTGGTACATGTTCTCAACGCCAGCTAACGTTCAGTAGTCCATCCAGTGAGATTATGAATTGAATTCTTTTAAGTTGGATCCGGTACCACTGAATAATTAGTATGTTCATAATTCTTACTCAATTTTATTTTATTTGCAGTCCGAAAAGTTCGGAGCACTATGTCCGGTGAGTAAACACAGCTCTTCAAGTTTATCCGTTGAGTAAATAGCTTATTGTCAAGTGTTTTACCTACTATGTAGGTACCTACATCCGTAATCGTCCTCCATCCATGGTAATGTAGTGCTTACTTACACAAATGGAATGTTTGCATACAAATAACAACTGAATTTGACCTTTGGTTTAAGTTCTTAATGTACTTACATAACTTTATATTTTATTCAGTTTCTGTAGGTAGATAACCTAACTTTACATTGATTCAACCCAAATATCTACAGGTAGAGTTTTGAATTCGGACCTCCAAATGGGTTCCTTTTGTTTGTGCAAGTTGTAACCACCTACCTATCTTCTTTTTTAACAGCCTTTAAAAGAATAATGAATAATAATTTAAATCAATAAATATTTTAATTTTAATTTTTAATACAAAATAAAATTCAATAATTATAATAATAATTTAATTAAGTATACATAATACTTATAAGTCAGCTAACACAAAACACATGTTATATTTATGCATTTTCTCTTCACGAATATTTTCTTTAACCATGGGATTTTCGTTTATGCTTTCCTGACAACTATAAATGAGGCCTATATTCCGTATTATTTCAAAGTTTACCTGTTGAGGTACGGAACCCTAAACCTCTATAACCTCGCCCTTTTTGTGAAGTCGGCTAACATATGCAAGTCTCTATTACGCAAATAACGTAGAGTAAGAGATCGTCGATGGTCTCGTTATTTATTATTTTAATTAAGTAGGTAGATAGGTGCACCAGGTTACGGGCAGCATCATCCACGTGAGTACTCAACACCGAACTGCGATCCAATCCGCCTGCCAAGCGTGATAATTATGGCAAACATATTGTATTCAATGGAGAGGCCTTGTCCAGCAGTTGACGTTAACAGGTTGGTGATTATGATAATACACTGACCTGCAAAAATAAGTATCACACTTTTAAAATTGCAATAACTTTTTAAGTACACAAGATATATACTTTCGAAACAAAAAGGACTCGAAAAAGAGTATAATTTTGTACATAAAAACTTCAACTGCATACCACCACCTACCACCCTCAGGGCACAAAAACAGGCCCCGATAGAAGAATGGGAGAATATTCCCCACAGCATCGGCACCGAAACCTCGTGTTCAGTATGCCAAATCGACACGAAGCTGTAAGCAGAGCCCGAGGAGGCAATACCAGTTCTTAAAAAAAAATAACTTGTAAAACATACTTGTATATGTTAATTGAGCTAAAAATGGCTATTTTTATTGTTTAAAATGTTACTAATGTACAATTTATCATAGTTTTAAAGAAAGCTGATAAAAATTGCTATAAAAGGTTTTTTTATTGAAATCTCTAACTTTAACAGTTTAGAGAAAAAAAAAAAAAGTGTGATACTTATTTTTGCAGCCCAGTGTATATAGCCCCTGAAACTATTACCACTCTTGCAGGACGATTTGGGCTCCTTGCTTGTTTGCTCTGGTTTTGCCGAGGGCATGATGACTTCTCGCCTGATAGACCGGCCATGTGGAGTCGGCTTCTTAGACCTGTCCAAATACAGCAAGTTCCTGATGTGCGGTGTGGACAATTCACGTGACGTCATCGGAAGTCAGGACCATATGACCTATGACTTCTCCACTGAGAAGCCTATACCGACTGTTGTTATTTATACCCCACCAGATCTGACTCATTCGGAAGAAACTACGAAGGTTGAGGAGGAAGAGCCAATAATAGAGCTAAGATAAGGCAGGGGTTTTTTACTTTAGATAAGTTATAATATACAAAATGCTTTGTGTGAGTATAACAGATATTGAGAAATACAACTTGTTTTTTTTTTAAATGTCCCTTTTGTGGAAGACCGTCATAATAAAAATATACAAAGTCCATCTGGATTAAGTATATTTTACATTCACCGTAGCATAGCAGGCAGCATATATAACTATGAGAAACAAATAGGTATATTTACTGTGCTGAAAACGTTCTTTTAATACACGCTTTTATGAAATTAGTCTGTCGGCTCATGATGATAATGAAATTAGTAGCCCACACACAACCAGAATACTTATCCATCGTAGAATTCTGTTGTACACCATCCGTCTTCATAATCAGCCCCCCTATTCCCTAACTGAAAGTCTCTCGGTGACTAACGTTTGATAAGTATTACCATCAATTACTCTGAATTGTCAATTGATGGTCATTTTACTTGTCAAGCGTTAGTCACCGAGTGACTTTCAGATAGGGAATAGGGGAGCTGATCAATTCCCTGTCTCCGGCACTGTACATACATGGATAAGTGGTTCAAAATCGGCTAGCAATATTTAAAATAAATAAGCATGTTGATAAAAAAGATCTCTAAGAACTCTCTTGCAGGTAGATTTTCTGTACGCACCAATATAATCTATATTGAAGCTTTATCTAGTCTGAATCAAAAAAATTCATATTATAGTCTCTATTTCAACATGTTGAAATTACAGCAGTACTTTTAAGAATATAATGAATAGGTATAATTTTCAAAACTAAGTAAAAACCTATATTTACAGTCTATTTTTCATTATTATTATTTAGTTTATGGAGCTGTGGTGTGTCCGGCCTTAGAATAGACGCCTCCTTTTCCTCCCGTGGATGTCGTAAAAGCCGACTAAGAGATGATCAGCAGGTGATGGGCAGCAGCATCCACCTGAGTACTCAACAGCAATACTGCGATCAACAATCCGCCTGCCAAGCGTGGTGATTATGGCAAATCCCCCTCATTACATTCTATGGGGGAGGCCTCGTCCAACAAGTGGACGTCCTGCTGATGTGATGTGATTTAATTCATTATACCAAAAAGAATGAATAAAAACATATTATTATTCAATGTATAATAATAAAAAATAAGTAAAAAAGATAATTAATTAATTAAACAGCACCTAAAAAGTCGCATGTGCCTGTAATTTCAACGGCACTCATACCCTTCAGACGCTATAGGTTCACAAAATGCCTTTAATGAGCTCTAGAATATTTAAGTTTTTGATATGAGTTCTTATAGTTTATAAAAAGAAAAAAATTATATCGTATTCTTAAGCTTTTTATCTAGTGAAATCATAAATTCAGTACACAATTTGATTAACCGAAATAAAAAAAAAAAAACTCCTTTTCAACCTTTTGATGCTTTAGACTAACTTCTAACACGTTTTAATTTTTGGAACATTTGGTAACTTATAAGTTATAAATTGGATTAGTGAATTTTATATCATTATTTTATACACAAAACCAAGGTATCAGAGCATGCGCTCGCCTTCTTTAGTTTATACTAAAATTATCGTTGAACCTATAGCGTCTTCATACCGGAACACAGCAAATAGAGCATTACTGCAGCAGAACTCTTAAATAGGTAATTCCTGCTAGGTTATGTTAAACTATTCAAATTCTGGTCACATCACGAATTGAATGTAAAACAGGTACTTGTTAATTTCATCTGTGAGCAACTTTAATCTGATGACCTCTGATGGGAAACAAAAGCATTTCGATTTTAAGTGGGCCGATGTCATCTGCTTGGATTTTGTATGTCCTCACTACGCTTGACACTATACTCTTCATTATAAACATACCGAAGTTTCGACCTGAAATAATAATTGAGATTGTATATTGTAGCCTAGCGAACAACGAGCATAGTAACACGACATTGTAGCTGACGCAAGAATTTGAAATTATCGGCTGAATTAAGGCCACTGCACACCAGCTGTGTATGCATAGACATAAACGTGCACGTCGAAGTACCGTGACGTTGTTATGTTTGGAACTGTTGAGACATGGCACACCGCTTGCGTGACGTGCACGCAAGCGTGTACATTACGCAGAGACGCGCGTCGTCTACGTTACGTGCTGCATATGCATCCCGTGTGCTTTGGCCTTTAAGCGTCAACTCTAGCCAAACTTTTTGTGATCCATTGTTTCAAAAATAAGTAATATTTAATAATATCTAGAACTTTTTTAGAATGATCTGACTTTTAGTTTTTAAATTAAAAGGAAACTTGAGTCAGACTGGAAAAAAAACATAGTTTCTCATGCCATGATGAGCAAAAACGAAACCTTATTACAAAGTGAAATTGATAGGTTTTGAAATTAAAATGGAGCAAGCCTCTAAAATGAAATCAGCTTAGATACTGGCTCATTACTCTTGCCTAGGAGCTTAGGAACCTACAAGCCTAGGAGCTGTAGGAGTGGGAATAGGAACACGCTGACAATGATGTGAAGGTCTGAATCCTTCTATGACTTATCTTACTAACAAATATGTAGATGTTTGTTATAAAATCACGTCGTATTCAACAGCTGAACAGATTACTATTATATTTGGTACATACCGAGACAGAAATTATTTTTTGCACCATAAAAAGAAGTTGCGCCCGGATATTACCCAAGTAGCAATGCAAAAAACTTACCGATACAATTCCTGGATCCGTAGCTGAAAGGCAGGAAGGCGGCTGGGTGCCTGTCAGAGGATCTCTCAGGCAAGAATCGATCAGGATCAAAATCTTCAGCGTCTGGTCCCCAAACTGCCTTGGAGCGATGAATCGCGAATGATCCTACTACAGCACCAGATCCGGCTGGCAGTGTGACTCCACAGTGCGCTATAGAGGAATTTATTTGTTTTTATAAGAATTTACCGTTCTAAATGTAGCTTTTTGTAAATACAAAGAGCTGTTTCGACCTAAAATGAAAACATCTACCTAAACACATCACACTAAGATATTTCAACTGGTACACAAATATTATGTTAATATCAACTTCGTATTGCATTTTGGTTATTTATTTATTTATTTGATTTTCTTAGGAAAACAAACAGTACTTAACATCTAATAACTAGGTATTCTAAAAATCAGCTATAGATCATTAAATCGGAGAGTTTTGAAATTTGGAGGGTGATTCTTTTTGAGGTCTAGCAGTGCACTTAGAAAAGAATTTCATAAATTCAAGCGGGTAGAGCGGAGTTTTGAGGTTTGTATGAAACTCCATGTGGGCGAAGTCACGGGCATTCCACTAGTGAATTATAGTGAATATATAGCTAGAATCCGATTTCACGAATCCGTGAGTTAAACTAACCAAAACTTAACTGAAGGTGTATGCGTCAGTCAATTAACTGTGAAACTTACGCAAGTGTGTATCTCTTTCAATATTTCTCGCAATGATCGGAACAACGGTGTAGAGTCGCATGCTTTCCTTAATCACTCTTTCAAGATAGTACATTTGCAGTAAATCTTCCTTCGAAGCTCCACGTTTTGAATCTCCAAATATGGATTCTTGTCTAGAATAAAAAACATCTACTTATTTATTTATTCTTAAAAGACAGTTCAATTAAATAAATGGGAATGTTCTGAATTAAATAATTATTAAGGTAAAATGTACTTATGTACTTACAATGTTAATCAAACAAGCTAATTAGTAAATAATTGACCACGATGTCGCAGCCATGTTAAAATGTGTCGGCAATATGCAGGAAAAAGAGCGATACCAAAAAATAGTATATTACGTGTATATACGTATAGTATATACACGTAATATACTACACATATAGTATATACGTATCAGCGTTTAGCACCCTCGCTACGCTCGGGCGCTAACTCACGCCGTGCAATAATAGACAAATTAAGTCACAGGTATCGTATCATATTTTATAGCACAAGCGACATAAACCCGCACGTGACGCAGCCGACGTTCATTTTCGCACGGTGTAAAAAAGAGCTATTTAAGTCACGGAAAAGCGTGCGTAAAGTGCGGGTTTAAGAACCCAGCGAAGGATGAACTGCCCATACAAACGTAATACCGACGTCATTTGTAATTCGAGCATATTTCCACCATATTATGCTATTATTCGGATTCGGATAGTATTTATCTATGTTCCCAGATAGTTTTTTTTATCAAAATATATACCTAAAATGAAATGTAAGCGAATTACTTTTTGTATATTTTTACGACCTAAACGACATGTTTTCATCTTATTTGTTTCGTATTAAAAACAACGATATGTTACGTATTTTATGTGTAGGAACATAGCTTATATTGTCAAGTAACAGAATAACAACACGATATAAAAAAAACAACAAGTTTTTATTCATCATTTTTGGTATTACGGAACTTGAACAAATTTCTAAAAAATTCTGAACGCCCATATTGCTATCGCGTCAGAACCGAGGGCCGGTCGGGGAACTACGGTTGTGTGATGTTTGACAACTCGACAGGCACTCACACTAGTACACTGTGTAACCCCGCGCTTCGCTTGCTCTTGTGTTTGTTCACCTATTTATTTGTTATATATGACATTGCAATATTTTTGTCATTTTATTTAGATTTCCCTTGTGATTTGGAATGAAGTAACCTAGGTAACTAACATACCTACGACTTGTGCTTTGTTTACCATTCAGTACCTAGTTTTTGCGTGAAATAATAGCGGCTCAACTTTCCAATAGCGACTGTGAGCTCGGAGGTTCATATTTTTATCACATAAAGTTTCACATAACACAAGCCTAAATATGAAATGGCGTACTGCGGAAACCAATAGTTTTAGCATTGTGAGCTATGACAAAAAAAAACAAAGAAAAATATTTCAAAGTAAATGCTCAATTTTCCTTTAGCGACTGTGACCTACGAGGTTCATATTTTTATCACATGTAGGTTCACATAGCACAAGCCTGAATATGAAATGGCGTACTGCGGAAACCAATAGTTTTAGCATTGTGAGCTATGACAAAAAATCAAAGAAAAATATTTCAAAGTAAATGCTCAATTTTCCTTTAGCGACTGTGACCTACGAGGTTCATATTTTTATCACATGTAGGTACACATAGCACAAGTCTGAATATGAAATGGCGTACTACGGAAACCAATAGTTTTAGCATTGTGAGCTATGACAAAAAATCAAAGAAAAATATTTCAAAGTAGGTAAATGCTCAACTTTCCTTTAGCGACTGTGACCTACGAGGTTCATATTTTTATCACATGTAGGTTCACATAGCACAAGTCTGAATATGAAATGGCGTACTACGGAAACCAATAGTTTTAGCATTGTGAGCTATGACAAAAAATCAAAGAAAAATATTTCAAAGTAAATGCTCAACTTTCCTTTAGCGACTGTGACCTACGAGGTTCATATTTTTATCACATGTAGGTTCACATAGCACAAACCTGAATATGAAATGGCGTACTGCGGAAACCAATAGTTTTAGCATTGTGAGCTATGACAAAAAATCAAAGAAAAATATTTCAAAGTAAATGCTCAACTTTCCTTTAGCAACTGTGACCTACGAGGTTCATATTTTTATCACATGTAGGTTCACATAGCACAAGCCTGAATATGAAATGGCGTACTGCGGAAAAAATAGTTTTGGAGCTATTCATTGTTGAAATGTGCTAAAAACCGGTTTCCGATCTCCATATTTTGGTGATATTTTACTATTTGTCAGTGTTCGGATACGATTTTCGGCTTTTGACATTGACCCCCTCCCCTCCCCCCTCAAGCCTTATACTTACAGTCGCTAAAGGAAAGTCCTTCGATGAATTCTAAAACAGGAGTAAGCACGTAAACAATCTCAACTCTGAGAACACAAACGATGACAGAGTTCATTGACGTTCAAGGAATACGTAACCGACTGGACCGTAAGAGCAAAAAACACGACTAGTTGAAAATTGAGAAACCACCAATTTTTAGCAAAATATACCATTTGGTCTGTCACTGTCATTGTCAAAAGCCGAAAATCGTATGGGGACACTGATAAAAAGTAAAATATCACCAAAACATGGCGTTCGGAAAGCGGTTATTAGCAAATTACAAAAATGAATAGCTCCAAAACTATTTGTTTCCGCAGTACGCCATTTCATATTTAGGCTTGTGTCTACATGTGATAAAAATATGAACCTCCTAGCTCACAGTCGCTATTGGAAAGTTTAACCAAACTCAACGATCATCAAAGCACCAACCTGCCCCCTTATTCGCTCTGACCAAACGTAACATAACGCGGGCTCGTTACGATATCTGCGTGGAATCATCGCTGAATCGTATGAGTGACGTCACACGTTATTGAAAAGAAATCTCATAGGTCATAGCGAATAACCACCCTGATCACAATTATTGGAAAAAAGTTTGTGCTCGCGAGTTCTAACTGTTCGCAGAACTAGGTACCAAGGAGTTTTTATTGCTAGATATATAAATGTAAAAGTTTGTGACAAATGCCAAATATGCCAAGAAATTATTTTTGTCAAATGCTAGTTTGCATAAAAAATAAATACCACCTTCGAATTATGAATGGTAACGGCCACAGAATAGAAATAAGTGTTCGGCTGTGCCCCGCGCGCGCCTGCGTTAGCCAAACAGGGACAGCAATATGCAGGCCGACTTTTGCGCTATTCTCGAGTTGATTTAGCGTCCGGCCATCCCCGCCACCTTAAGTCACAGTGTGCTATAAAAATTATTTAAAGAACATTTTGACATTAGTAGTTTTCTGATGAAGATTGAGCATTGACAAAATTGTTCATGAAATACAAAAACTTTTTGGCAAAAGAACAAAGCTTATCTAAAGCATAAAAAAAAACATACACAAACTTAACAACAAAAATAAAGTCAGTAAATGTGAACAACTCAAGACAAAAGTCTTCAATCAGTGCGTGGTGCCAGTGATGTCATATGGAACTGAGAGGTGATCACTACACAAGCCTCATATATAAGCTCAAAGTCACGCGTTGGGCTATGGAGAGAGCTAAGCGTGCAGTTTTACTACATGAGGAGATCCGTAAACAAACGCGTAGAAGAACCAAGATCACTGACATAGAATACACAAGTACCACAAGGGGACATTACAACTTATACGAATAAAGCGTCTAAAGCATCACCAGTGGCGACCACAAACCGTAGGACGCAGTGTACGCGACCACGATAAACCACCAACATTGTTAAGGTTGCAGAAAGTCGGTGGATGGAGGCAGCTCAAAACCATTTATCGTATTCTATGGGGAAGGCATAGGTCCAGCAGTGGACATCTAGTGGCTGATGATGATGATGAATTTAACCAACTACTTACTCTTGGAACGCCTTTTCCTGCACTTCCTGATGGTTTCCAAGCAGGACCAGGGTATACGCTATCACAAGAGCAGTGGTGTCATTACCGGCTATCGTGATAGAATCAATGTGTTCCCGGAGCTGCTCATCAGTAAACTCTATTTCTCGACCAAATAACATGTCAAGCACTGCTTGAAGTTTTCCATCTGGAATAGGAAATACATAAACTGTTATGACGACACGGTAACAGAGAAATGTATCAGGGATGACTTAATGATCAATTAAGTTGAGCAAAAAATAGTTGAACTATAGAGCATAAAACGTTCGGTAATACAAATGTCCTACTGCTCAATTGCTAGCAATTTAGTTGAGCACTGGGGAAGAATGGGGTAATCTACTCGTACTTTACTTTTTAAACAAGTGGACAGACAAATAAGATTTTTGTTGGAAATATGTTTTAGAAAACAAGCTTTTATTAAATTAGTGATCGGAACTGTGAATTGATCAAAATGAGCCCAAATAGGGTACTAATTAGCAGGTTACCATAGTATTTGATTGTTATGTAACTTAATAAAATAATAAAATATGCTCCTCAATCGGTTGGGTAGAACTGATTTAAATTTTTGTTACAAGATTTGGTTTTCGTTTTTCGTTTCTTTTTTATCATAATACTCTTAGATAATACTACTAAATTGAGCCAAATACAGTGAACCATTACATCACAATAATATCAGTAATTAAGTTGCTATTTGTTTCAATTCTGACAACAGATTCGTGTTCCGTGATCAAAGGGATAGGTACATGGACCCCTCAGATAGCGATGTTTTTTTTATATCTCGCAAAAAAACTCCCGCGTCCTTAAGAGGGCGTACTATGTGATTTTGCCCAACAAAATCGATCTATAACTCAGTATCTACGGGTTCTACGAGTTAAATATTTTGGAATATGAAAATTATATATTTTTGCATTTATTGTGTAAAGTTGAAAACACGATATGTAAAAAAAACCTCGATAGTTTTATTTAATGAAAAAACCCTTGTTTCCCACACGTTTTGAAAGAAATCTCAGGTCCCTAAGGTGTTTTAAGATAAATTTTACTACAACAAGTAGGTAATAACTATTTATTCTTATGCTAAAATCAGTTTTTTGATAAACACTTTATTTTCGCCATAATAAACAAAAAACTTCATTTTTGTGCACGACACTCGCTAGCGCGAGCGAGACGGCGCGCGGGTTATCGCGTGCGTGAGGGAGCCTAAATTGTAGTATAGTGCCCTCTTAATACATAGCTTCACTTTGCTCCACTAAAGTGTCGGGCAAGAAAATTTTTACATTAGTTTAGGTACTTATCCTTAGGTCTAATTTGTACGTTACTAGAGTAGGAAAAATGATTCGCTGGAATTTCGCTTGGAAAAGTCGCGCGTTGATGTCCTTTGTATTGGGAACCCGCAGGGCTATTCTCTATCTCGCGACAGGTTTACAACAGGCGTAAATTGTGCGATCATGACTGTCAAACGTCGTTTTTTTTACAAAAGTTACCGTCGCGAGATAGAAAACATGCGGGCGGAGCGCGGTTACACAAAAAATCTGCGAATGTTTTGTAGACAAAATTTGCTCTTCTTATTCTATTTCAATGCAAGCAATTAATTTTTTATGGAGTATTAAAACCACAAAATTTTACTTGTGTGTACTTGCGATACAATATAAAATTTAACTAAACAAACTTAATATACCGACGTCATATTTGCCAACTACGTAATATCAATGTTTGAGCTAGTCATGTTGGACTAATGCGTGACACTGACAGAGCTAGTTTATTTTTTATCATATAAGCGCTAATAAACTGTTTCTCAAGACTGCAGTGAGTTTTAACATTTACACCTGCGCTTGTGGAAATGTTTTTGAAGAAAAAACAGTTGACTGAACTTATGTGTAACCTTCTCGAAATAGGGTACCTACGGTTCAATGACTGCTAACAAATTATTTTTGACAATTGGTTTTTATAAAGTTTCTGACGTAGAAAGGCCAGGTAATCTGTATATATAAAATTCAAAGTCCTGACTGACTGACTGGCTTATATATCAACGTACAATCTAAGCCGCTGGTCCTAGAAACATGAAATTTGGAGGGTGAGTTCCTTTTTTCAGGACCTCAGGTTGAAATGGGACTCCTTGATTGAAAAACCTGAGTATTGTTTCAAATATCGTCAAAAACATTTTGTATTTTAAATACCTATACTGTTGCCTGATTCTTCTAGGCTTAGTCGCGTTGGAACAGGAGTAATTTAATTTTATATAAGACGATTCAAAATTATCCTTGTGATTTCAATGAATAAAGTTCTTTTTGACTCTGACTTTGACTTTATACTTGTTATTTTTATTTGATGTTAAAAGATGATGGTAAGACCTTAAACCTTGAGTCTGATGATGGAATGCAATACCTAGAATATTCGTATTTAGGCTCTTTTAAGTTGTTTTTATGAAATGTTTAACGGTAGATGAACATGATCTGATGATGAAGCTAGGACATGTTTAACGGATCTCCTTAACCAATAACATAAGAATGGTAATGTTTAGGCTCTTTTGAATTGTTTTTGAGAAACGTGATAGCCAGGGTCCGAAGATTAAAGCGGCTCAACGGAGCTCTTCAATTGGTAGGCGTAGAAGGGTCGTAATTGGGCTCTTTTTTGAGACGATTGATAACTACCTATACAAATCGACTTCCGTCGTAATTATCATCATCATCAACCGGTAATAAGTCCAGTAGTCGCAAAAAACGCAAAAAAAGTGTTTTACACCCATTATTTACATTTTGTACGGTCATGTTTTGAACGCGGACGAAGTCACGAGTTTCTGCTAGTAGATTATGAAAAACTAATATCTCAGTAGTTTATTTTGCATCTCATCATCATCTTTATAAAAATAATAAATCGGGTACTTATAAAAATAAACCAGCTATTGAAAACGAGATTTAGATACAAACGTTTATAAATTATATCGTGAAAAAAAGGGAAATACCAAGTTATTTACGTTTATATAGAAATAAGGTAACTTGGTGTTTGTATTCACTACAATAAAAAAATTTAATTTTTGTTCTGTCTACCGAGCACCTCATTAAATATCTCCTCCAAAATAACTCTTTCAATTGACTTTGTTTATGGGCAAACTTATAATTTGCTTATTATTATCTATACAACTGAATGCTAAAATTATAGAGCAGAGCCGATCTTAGGACAAAAATTGCCCGCTTAGTTTTAAAAATAAAATGTGGTACAGCTTCCAATTCAGTCCCTGCCCGTGGTACACATAGATAGTTCACCTGGCTGTACCAAGGGCAACTTTTTCTTCACCTCAACATAACTAGGTGCACCTGGGGTTTTTATTTCTTTCCATGGTCCGCCTATGTAGATATTAATATTTAGTTTATGGAATGTATTACACGTGGTCCACCCCTATAAAATAAAAACTATGGTGTAAGTATTTATTTATTTTATTTGTCAACCCTAAACAGTAGTAAATTGTTATGCAAAGGGCAAAAATTACCCATTATATACTCAGCAAAACCGAGTTGTAATTTGATTTTAGCGCCGTTTGTTACACTATACTTTTTAATAAAGTTGCAAGACAAAAAACCAATGAAATAGTTTATTTTATTAAAAATTAAATGTACTATTCTGGATATTTAACGAAATGTTTTTTCCCGGCAGCTTAATTTCAGTCATCTGTGAAGATGAATGTTGGGTTGTCTGTGGGGTAAACGTGAGGGACACGCAGTTCCAGGTTTTAAGGTCCCTCGTTCGAATGTTCTGAATAGAAAATCAGCTAAGTTGACTCATCCCTTGATGTCGATGGTCATGGGCTAGTTGGGAGAATATTGATGCCTTCTGTGATACGCTGGGTGATGATAATATTGTTTTTCGTTTTTATAGAACCGTTGGTAACAGACAAAAAGTTAAAAAAAATACTTTTTCCCCAGAGACAAATATACTTTTTTATCCCCGCTCTGGTACGCTATCAATGATGGATTTTTTGAGCAAAAGAAGTGAAAAATAATATGGATATATAGATGTAATGTAATTCACAACTAATTTAATATAATACAACGTAAGAAAAAGCAAAACACATATTATCGCTCAATAGCATTATGGTTACTGATCGGGCTATACATTACAGACTGGAATGGCTTCTCTCGACGAGTGGAAGTGAATGCGGGCTGATGATTTGTTTAGTTGCAAAAAAGGACCATAGAGGTGTTGGTAAGATAAAAAAAAACCTAGCGATCGATCTTTGTCCTATAAACAATGTCCTGCATACGTCCACCCAAGCGAATGATATTTATGGAGCTGTTTTGACGGGTCCGATTACGTGCAAGGGTGTTGTCCTTGCCGTTTGAGTTTCGGTAACGACCTTAGTGGGTATTTTTTCCTTTACTGAGGGAATGGATTAATAAAGTAAATTTGTATTTATAAATACAAATCCAATGTTATTGATAATGTTGGTCTGGGTGTTTACTGAAATCAAATAAAACGGACAAAAGTGAGTGAGACTCGGCCATGAGGGTTCGGTCCGTAAATTTTTTCGAAATCGTCATAGCCCATTATGAGGCCACTTTTTCCTACAAACTTATACCATCCTATTTTCAGGGTTAAAAAATTAAAATTCCTCAATTTTAGACTTTTTGCTTTATTTTGGGTAACAAAACCGGCGTGACGTGTCGGTCTCTGCCTAAGAATTGGACTCCTCCAACTCCTCGCGTGGATGTCTTAAAAGGTGACTATGGATTACACCAGGGGATGGGTAGCACCATCAACCTGAGTTAATTCAATACTAATACTGCGATCAGCTATCCGCCTCTCAAGCGTGGTGGTACTGGTAATTCCCTCCATAATATTTTATGGAGGTGGTCTCGACCAGCAGTCGACGTAATGATGAGATGATGAAAGGGTTAAAGTAGAATTTTGAAGTTTGTATGGAGAATACTCAACACGGAGGAAGTTGCTGTCATTCCACTAGTAATATATAATATATAAGGTATACTTATATAGGTAGTAAGGACATTTTATTGCTTTAGAATAGTATATCTACTGTTGGTACACCTTATCCCTATTAGCCAATGGTATACTGTGTAAGGTCACATCTTGCTTACTCTGCGTAGGTACTTAGGTACATACATACGTAGGTATAGTTTGTGCAAATAGAGATTGTACAGCGTGAAATGTACTAGCTAATTATCATATTTATGTAAATGAAAGACAACAGAGCCTATGTGTAAAATACCTAGACTCATATGAAATCACGTGTTTCAATGTTTGAACCTCGCTATGAAATTAATTACATTATAGCTCATGGTAGGTGGGTTCTAACGAAAAAGATAATACAAGCAGAAAACCAGAACTTACCAGATTTTTCTTCAGTGCTCATTTCAATTTTCTTTCTTTCATATTCTTCTCTTCTCTTCTTTACGACCTATAAAAATAATAATGAGGTATTAATATAACGAACTTAGCACATAATAGGCCAACCATTTTTTTCGACTTCATAAATAAATAATAATTGTATGTTTACTTGACAGTTAAACGCAGAGGTGATCCAAGGGCTTGTTAAATAAATATTTTGTAAGATCTCGAGCAGACTCGTGTCTTGATATATATATATATATTATTTTATAGTATTATTATTTATATGACATTACCTGAGGTCCAATTCTCTTATTTAAAAAAAATTCAAGCCACAATATAATCTCGTGTCAGTCGCACTGCCACGTAGTAACTATTACTTAATCTTCGCATGCATACGTGAAGATTACGTAATAGTTCCACGAGATTATATTGTAATTTAATAGTTTTTTTAAATAAGAGAATTGGGCCTTTGATCTGTAAACTTAGCTTGTGCGACCGATCGATATTGTCCTTAGACCTTAAACTGTCACGACATAAAAAAACATTTAAGCAGATCAACTTAAGTCATCATCAGTCTGTAGAAGTCCACTGCTGGACATAAACCACCTCCATCCACCGACTTCCTGCGAACTTTGTTATGTCTTTAGTGCATCGATATCCAGGCCTTTCTATACTACGTCGTCCGGTTTGTGATCGCCACTCAAAAACCTTTATTCCCCAACGGTTTTCAGTTCTGTGAGCTATAAATGACCCACCCATTGCCACTTTAACTTGCTAATTCTGAGAGCTTTGTCGGTGTTCCTATGTTCCTATTAAGGGGTTTCCTACAAAGCGTCGTCATAAATAAATAAATAAAATTAATAATTAAAAAAAAGTCATGGCTGTAAAGCTGAAATATTTCATGTTAATTTTTTTTTATGCCAGTTTGTTAATTGTTGTCAATTGTGGACTGGTATATAATGGCTCTTAAAATACCCTACTTACAGTGAAAATAACTTTCGAATCCGTTCAAAAGTTTCAGTGAATAATAATTTGATATAATTTCGACATACGCAGATGAGATGGCGTTGGTGATTTTGTTTTGTAGTGTATCTTAAAATGTATAATCTTAGCAGTTAGTGAACTTGAGCGTCAGGTCCACATTACCCTTCTGCTTTATTGTGTACAGAGTCAGATTGAAGAGGCAATCAGGTTTTTCTCAGACCTTGACAGGTGCATGTTTAAGATTCCGCCAAGCGTGTGCCGCTCTTGCAGATACGCTATATCTGCAAGAGCAGCACACATTAACACGGCATTAGGAGAATATTATATAACCATACCTCATCTGTAAACTTGTGCGTCAGGTCAATATTGTCCTTCTGCTGTTTGGCGTAGCGAGTCAGGTTGAAGAGGCAGTCGGGTTGCAGCCAGACCTTGAATAGGCGCATGTTTAAGATTTCCATGACGGTGTGCCGCGCGCGGAGGTAAGGTGTGTCGGGTGAGTGTTGTATGTCCATGCGCTCACCCATAGCGGTTTCTGCAGAGTTTCTGAGTTTTAGTTGCTGTGTATTGTTTTGTGTCGACAAAGCACGGAACCACTATCAACATTTTATGCATACATAAACACACGCCTATTTTCCTGAAGGGGTAGGCAGTGCCTCAAAGAGCATCTTTTTACCGCGGGAACACAATCGCTGGAATATAGACGTAACTAGTGGTGAGCTTATAGCCAATTGCTTTCGACGACCAACTCGGCTAACGCTTTTTTCCAGTAATAACACACTCCTAAATAAGCCAGCAGCCAGGACAAATCTTATACCTTCAAAAATTGCCCAACTAGTCCAACATTTTGTATGGAATTTCAATTTGTAGTTTGTTCACAAATTCATATGCCTTAAAAAAATTGTAGTGATCTACAGCCGTGTCTCGCCCGTATTCCACGCCTCGGGCCGGTTCCGGTACGGCCTAAGCATAAATCACCACAGTCACACACGAGATGATATTAGTTTACAAAACAAATGAAGTAGGTATTAGCAGCTGTAACACAGGTGCAACTATAGCACGTCTACTCAAGATTAATTACTTACTCACTAATGTCTCATAAGTTGTATTGTTTGTTGTCTGTAGGTAATACTTGTTAGTGAATAAATAATACTGTAATACATTTTCTTAGAGCTTTGCTCTCCGGTATTTAGTAGTTGTGCCTACTTTGCCCGTCGGCAATATCTGTGTACTTATTTTGCACCAAAATACGAAATTTTTGGGGCTCGTTGGTTGCTATTAGCATCTAAAACACGGGATATATACCAAGTTAACAGAACGAATGGAATCGAATAACGTTAAATGGAACTTACCAAACACAATATCCAGCGTGCAAGCAGTGACATATCTCAGAACGTCGAACTCTGCCTTATTTGCTTGCTCTGTGAGCCTCTCGAGAAGCACGTTCGACTGCTCAGCGATGACTCCCAAGTACTTTTCAACGATTTTGTTATGGAAGACTGGCAGTAAAACTTTTCTATGACTCTTCCATAGTCCAACTAAAACAAATGAAAGAAATGGTTTTACATTTATAGGATAACAAAGCATTCTAATATTATCATTATCGGAACTTATTACGTAGAGTATGTGGGGGCGTGGCAGTGCTCAGTTCCGTTACCGATTTTTTATCGTTAGCAAAAATGTATCCTCTTTGTATCTACAAGATTTTGATACTTGTTATAAAAAAGACAACATAATAAAACGAAAATCTTAAATGGCAGTACTATACTTAAAAATCTGTGATGGCATGTGAAAATATGTAAAAAAAATCACGATGCGGTTCTCTAATTTATGTATATTCATTTGATATTCTCTATCATTGAGAATAGATGGTTTTCTTTTGCTCACTAATCTTAAATATACTTTCAATCATAGATATATATTTGGAATATTAAGTCCATGTGTGTTTTCGACAATCTGCTTGTTTACACAGACTCACGTCAGTTTGCCATATCTGTCAATAACTATGTATCATGGATGGTGTTTGTGTTACTTTTAGTAAGTTTACTCGAATTACGTGCAAAGATTGTAGGTATAATATGTCTACTGAACTTGCAACCTTAAATGTGCTTATAAAGTGCGTTAAGAACAATTGAGAAAACCATGATATTACAACACAGACTAATTTGGTCCCCGGACATTAAGGTGTTTTTCGTGTTATGACACATTTTCTAATAGAGGTATAACGCTAAAATCATATGTGACGGAATCTGTGGCGATTAACAGTTTACTTCACATGAGATGCATTTAAATTTGGCGCAAACTGTACCTGGAGCGACGAAAAGGCCGTGTCCGAGCCACGGTCGCAGAAAGCGGTACACCACATCTTTATCTAGACAGTTCTCTAGCACCACTTGGGCATCTTCCGGGTGTCCAATCGCTAAAAACAAACAAATATTTAATGATATCATTAGATCGATGTTATAATGTGTGAATGACGCACTGTTATTACAGCAATGATCAATTTATGAGTAATTGTGTTTATGTTTTATTTGTCGTTTGTGTTAGAGCTCCTTACTAAAAAGTTCGTTCAGGGAAATAAATAAGTACTAACTACTACCATACATATTTCTGCCGCCAAGCAGTAATGTTCGCATTGCCGTGTCCTTAGAAGGTGCCGGTGAAATTACACATGTAACTTTCCATCTTTACGCCACATAGTGCACGTTCAAAGGGACGTTACCCCCTTAGACCCCCGTGGTATTACAGTATTTTAATGTGCAAGAGGGTTACCACATACACCTTGGTGAACTTTTCAGCTTAAATACGCATACATTTTTTCTGAATTCTTACAAAAATCTAGAACACGTTGTACCTATCATAAGTCTTATTCAATTCTTTCTTCTTCATCAGCCGGTAAACATCCACTGCTGAATGAGGCTTCCCCCATAGCATGCGTAGCGTACAACCCATAGCGTGCAATTGGGGGATTTGCCATAATCACCACGCATGGCAGGTGGATTGGTGATCGCAGTTTGGTGTTAAGTACTCAGATGGATGCTGCTGTCTATCTACTGGCGTAATTCCATAGTCACCTTTTGCGACATCCCCAGGAGGAGTTGGAGGAGTTTTATTCTTAGGCCAAGACTACTACGCCTAATACAATTATATCTTAAAAATGAAATGTGTACTCACCGACATATAGTTTCGGGCCGAGCCAGATTTTAGCACAACCTTTGTTATTTATTGCAATATTAGCAATATTTGCTATATTTTTCAGGATTTCTAAAACAAACGGTTTTCAATTACTTATCTCACTAATATTAGAAATGCCTTTTATTACCTAGCGGTTGTCGGTTCTGCGAGATTATGGCCTGCCCATTGCCATTTTAACTTCTAATTACCATAACATAACATAACACTCAGCAACAGTCACATACATATGTAGTTCTGATCCCACACTAGGATTCTCTGTGTCGTGGGTATCAGGAACTACGAGTACCATGGTACCATAACACCCAGACCTGGAACAAATATTTGATCATACCAACATTTGTCCCGTAGCGGGAATCGAACCCGCAGCCTCCCGCATATTAGCCGGCTACTCATTCGCCACGCCACAGAAGACAATTCAATTAATGTAGGAATAAATTCAGACGTTATAAGAATTTGGTAAATATGATGTAAAATTATGCTTACTTTGAGTGTCCCCTATAAAGAGCATTCCATTACCAAGAAGTGGCAAAGCTGGCGGGCCAGGCAAAGATGAGGTCATACGATCCATGCGTTGTGCCTTCGCCAGCCAGTAAAGCCAGTATATTCCGGCTATAAACAGCATAAGCAGCAGGATTATCATGTTTCCTTATTTTCCCCCTTAAAATAAACAGATATTTATATTTTATTTTCCTAAATTGATGCAAGATAAACGTATTATTAATTTAGTTCATAAGTTAAAAATGTTAGTATACATTATTCACAACAAAATAAATAAAGTTATCTACTCTATCACTCTAACCTATAATGTACATTACCTACCTAACTAACAAACAATAAAATGATATATTGGTCAACTGGATTATCTATAAAAAGTCGGTCATAGATAACCCAGTCAATCCATGCCATTACCAGCCCCCGAATTACAGTAACAAATGGCAATGGGGATCGCAACACTGGCGATCATTTTAGCAGTTTTAGCGATGTCCAAATCTTTTGAAACATGAAAGGAGGAGTATGTAGGTCAAGAAGTTTCCCCTATTCAAGTTTCATAAGATTTAAATAGCGCTAGGGCTGCCAAAATTTTGCTACTGTAATTGGGGGGCTGGGTGGCAGCGTTTGCAGAATGCTGTATGCATTGCCACGCTGTATGGCTATGCTTATTCGCTAGCCAAAATAAAAGCCAGAATTCCGGTCACTCGTAAATAATGAAATAAATTGATATAAAGAACTTTTTTACCCGACTACAGCAAATCAAAAGAAGGTTTATGATTTTAGTAGTCTATGTATGTATGTAAGTTTGATAACTTATTGACATTTTAATCAACAACGTATCAACACATACACATACACAGAAAATACATTAGGATTTGTTTAATTATTGTTTTCTCGTAGCTCCGAAAACAAATGAGGTGTCATGGAGCGTCTTGATGTGTTGCGCGTACTCTATAATGACGACACACCATGAATATAGTTGCGACACGCTAAATTAAATACGGCGTAAGTTGAACGCAATATTCCGACATCGAAAAAATATAATTAGTATATTTATCATCATGAGTTTGGTAGACCAGGCTTGAAAAGTGCATTCCAAAAATATATCACACTAACTACACTCCACTGAAAAGTTGTAAATAAAATAAAAGTTTAAAAACGAAAACCCGGCTACACAAAAGCTGAAAACAGTATTTATGTTGCAGAGAAAGGTCAAAACTACGATTTTATAGTAAACGTAAAGTAGGTCTTTAGCATAATTACTGGTTGTAGTCGGTGGCTTATCTAAATCATAATCGTTGATTTGGCCTCCGACTACATCTATTAATTATGTAATTTTCTATAAAATCGTGGATTTGGCCTTACTCTACAACATTTTAATTCTTGTTTCAGTTTTAAAACTTTTGCTAAACATTAATTTGCACACTTCTCAATTAATTCTTCTTAATTTGCACAGGCTCGTAGGCCAATGCTACTAATGCGTGACGCTTGTAGCGTAGAGCGCTACAAGTGCTACGCTTTTGTACGAAGTCGCGGTTAGTAGCTTGGCGTGGCTAAACACAATAAATCTTAACATAAATCTTAGTTTGACACTGAAGGAAATAATGTAGTTCCTCATTAATTTAAAAACTACAAGTCAGATTTTCATAAATTTTTGTAGATATAAATGGATAAGACGGTGAAAGGAAGGTGTGTACATTTTTGATACAATTAACCAGAAAAAAATTAAAGAGAGTGGAAGATTAGACCAGCCGAAATTTTCAAGTAGGTGTAGGTGGGAGCCAGTCACCACTACGAGTATAATATTTGAAATTATAATAAGTATTCTCATAGATAACAACAAAAAAACTATTTGTCTGTTTGTTAAAATTTACAAAAAGTTTCTTATACATAAACGCTTTATTTTAAATTTAAAAAACCGACTTACTAATGCCATACAGTCTATACTAAGAGAGCACACTTACATAATTAAGAGGTAATTCAGGATCAGCTATAAAATAAGTCCATCAATGACGTCATTATAAATCACATGCAAGTACGTGAATATAGGACTATTATACGTACCTACCTAGGTAAAAGAACAGTTGTGGAATGCCAAAACAACCTGAGTACTGTGAATTCAAGTAAAAAACATTTTAAGTGAAATATGGCTTGCCATCACTCACCCTAAAGAAGACTCCTTTGAGTTGAAACTTGTAAGTGCCTTCACCGACAGTAGTACGTGAAAATTCCTGTCAAACTATATACAAAATGAACAAAACTCACGATAGTTTTATAGTAAGGATACACTTTACAATCTTCAATTTCTCAAAAAAGCTATTGGATATTAATGTCTTAGAAAATCTAGGTATCAAAATTAAATTAAATCAAATCATCCAATGCTCTAGGATATATTTACGGGTACAGTTTTGGTACCAAGTTCAACTAAAATGAACTGGAGACGCGTGTAAGCACAGAAGTGTACATTCACACTAGTTGATCTACATTGAATTTGTCCATCAATTCTAGTGGTGTGCGTACGTTGCGTCCACTTTGGTAGGTATGTACGACGGACGTCCACAACAAATATTTGTCATAGTTACGACTATGATGTGAATTACTGTTTAGACAAAAAATTAGAGGGTTCAAAACGTAGATTAGGCTACATAATATGTACTTAAAATATACGCACTTAACATCCCTTTTTCAATCGAGGATTGGTCATTTCCAAAGAAGCTGCCCGAGTGGCTTGTCCGGTCCCTCAACATTTTCTTTAAAGTGAATTGATACACAAATAACGAAGATCAATAGTAACTTAATCTGGCTACATGAGCGTGTAGCATACTGTGTAGTCTCTTCCAATGTATTTAATCAATACTACGTAAGAGGTTGGACGTGGATATAACAACTACATAAGAAATAAAATCATTCTGCGTCTGACTTTGTATCCAGTTTATCGTAGTTCTATAATAAAATATGAACGTTACAGTGGTTTGAATTAGTCCATTCAGTTAAGAAGTTTTATTTTTGAACATTTTACACAATGATTGTGGTTGTTTTTTTATTTTTACTAGCTATAGTTTATTACGTACATTTCCGACGATCAAGGAAGTTGCTATATGAGTTATCTGGAAGGCTTCTAGATGTGGGAGTGATTCCTATTATAGGTCATTCTCATTGGTTCATCGGAGGACCTGAAAGTAAGTGAGAACTTTTTGAATTTGATAAATTGTATTTTTAATTAAACTGAAATGTTTTTTTTTACATGTCATGCATTTCCTGTTTTAGGGTTGCTGACAAATATAAAAATACTAGTTGAGAAGTTAGGACATGCTGGAGATTTGGGAAAGATCTGGATTGGGCCTCATCTCTATGTTAGTGAGTACACAGATATTTGTTTGGACCTCACATTCTTTTTGATATTTTATTTGAAATATATACAAAAAGTTCTTAATCCCTACTGGATCCTTATATTAACTTTTGTACTTATTGTTCTTATAGTTCCCTTCAATTTGGACGATGTTCAAAAGATATTGGACAACTGTCTTGAGAAGGACTACTCGTACAAATTCCTACAAACATGGCTAGGAAACGGACTTTTCGTCGCACCAGGTCAGTATTAGTTCTTAAAATAATACAAATTCCTACAAACAAGGCTAGGAATAGTACATATTCACGCCACGGCATTTACGGAAATATAAATTAATGTGCTACGATGTTCAGTTTATCTTAATATGATTAAATGAAACGGACAAGTGCGAGCAAGACTCGCACCCTGAGGGTTCCGTTCCATAAATTATATTGAAATCGTCAGAACCCTTTCCGTGTTTTAGCCACTTTTAACTTCCACTTTAAGGGGTAAATAAGTCAAAATTTCTCAGTTTTAGACTTTTTTCTTTATTTTTGTCACAAAACCTCTTACCATTCCCAATTTTAGAATTATAAGATCACTGGAAGTTCCCTTGTGTTTTTTGCATTTTTACGATTTCCATACAAAAATTATACATTGGCAATTAGCAATATCTTTTTAATGCATTGAGTTAGAAGCTTGATATTTCTTACAGCACTATAAACTTTTATCACATTAATATTATTAATGCGAAAGTATGTTACCTCTTCACACTCAAACGGCTGAACGGATTTGAGTTAAATTTGGAATAATCTTATACCCTGGACTAACACTAAGGCTACTTTTCATCGTCATGAAAATCAATTTTCATCATTGTTAACGTGGGTGTAAACCGCGGAGTGCAGCTAGTATTTAGTTAATAATAATAATAATATTTATTTTCGAACCAATACACTGACACATCAAAAGGTTAACTAAATGACAGATTAGCTTGACTAATTATTTCACTATTTTAGTTGAAGTATAAATTCAAGTTGAATAGTGATTTAGTGATTCCAGAGAAAAAAGGTATTGACAGACAGACAGACAGACGGACAACAAAGTGATCCTATAAGGGTTCCGTTTTTTTCTATTGACGTACGGATCCCTAAAAATTATGTACTAAAGTGTGTCGCACACGTAGCAGATGCGGTAAGATATCTGTATCTGAGCGCGTATCTCTCCATATCGCTCTCTATACTAATTCTCCAGGAGCAACACACGTAGCAGATCACTTATATTTTACCGTCAAGCATCTGTAGGCACCGACATATTATATCAAAAGATGGACAGATGATATATACAAATTGAAATTCTATACAGTTTGAAGGTTTCCGCGTGAATGTATCATTTTCGTATATTATCGTATCTGCTACGTGTGTGATACCTTCAGATGCGATAAGTTTTTATGCGTATATAAAATATTACCGCGTCTGCTACGTGTGTGATGCACTTTTAGTAATCATTTGTCAGTTAAATTTTAACCAAAAAAAGGTACCTTATATATTTTCATAAATTGTGCATAATTCTCATGTCTTTTAGTTGAACTGTGGAAACTGCATCGTCGTCTCCTAGTCCCCATATTCCACAATCGCATCATAGAAGACTACATTGACGTGTTCGGAAAACAGGGGTCGGTGCTGGTGGAACGGTTGCAGGGGGAACTAGGGAGACCAGAGTTCGATGTGAATAAATATATCACCTCCTGTATGCTGGATATTGTGTTTGGTAAGCTATTATTTAGTTCTATTTTAGTAGGACATTATAAACGTCTCATAAAGTCGGTGGTCGGAGGCGGCTCAAGACCGTTCCTCATGGTATTTTATGGGGGAGGTCTAGGTCCAACAGTGAACTTCTACAGGCTGATGATGATGATGGTGATTTTATTAGTTTATCTTATCAACAACTGAGGGCGTGAGCGTTCACCGTGAATTCTACATCAGCTGTAAAATCAAATCAAAAGAATTCTATTTACTGAAATCACAAGGATCATTTTTAATCGTCTTATAAACTAAAAATCGTTTTATAAACTAAAAAATCGTCTTATAAACTAAAACATCGTCTTATAAACTAAAACAATGAAAGAAAATTAGATATCGTGAGGATTCTAATATTATCCGTATCGAAGACTTTGGATTGTGCTTCGCTGAGTTCAATATTTTTACAGAAACGGCAATGGGTGAGAAGATGGATGTGCAGCACAATCCTAACACGCCATACCTTCAAGCGAGGAACACCGTCATGTCTATTATAAACATGCGTCTGTTCAAGCCGTGGATGCAGCCTGATGCCGTCTTCAATCTGACCTCCTACGCTAAAATACAGAAAGAGAGTATTGATATGACGCATAGTTTTACTGATGAGGTAAGAAACCTTGGTCTTTTTTTTAAGGTCTTCTATAAACAAGAGTCAATATAGAGAGGTCAAAATACTGGTAGCCAGTAGGTATTTAGGTAGTTACTTACTCGTAGCCTTCACGTAAGATGGAAATAACAATATTTCAAAATTAAGTAGGTACATACTTAATTTATTTTTATTCACAGGTGGTCGCTAAGAAAAGATTGGCAGTTCAAAATACTTCTGCCGATTCTGATGAAGGTATGTAATTAGAGAAGCCCTGCGTTAACCACTAAAGTGTGTCGTGGTGTGTCCAGCCTAAGAATAGACTCATCTCCTCCCGTGGATGTCAAAATATAATTATATTATACAAATATTGCTCGTTTTATAGTATTAGGTACATCAGAATAACATATAGGCTTTTATAATAGAGGTACCACGCAGGCGGAGCCGCGAGCAAATGCTAGTAAGAAATAATAAATATTATGGCTCATATTACTATATCGAACTTGACTCTGAGAACAAACTTAAGAGTGTTCCAATTTCAAAATTCTCATACAAAAATATCATTTTTGGTGTTCTCAGAATTGAGTTCTGTGCCATCATCATACGGGTCTATGACAAGAAGATCGAACCTAGGTATGTTCCTTTTGCAGGTCGAAAAGATCTGCTCGAGCTACTCCTGACGAAAAATTGTAACTTCACTAATAAGGAGCTGAGGGAGCACATCGACTCCATCACCATAGCTGGGAACGACACAACGGCTCTTGTCATCTCGTACGTGCTTTTACTGCTGGGTTGTCATCATGAGGAACAGGAACAAGTTTTTGAGGAGTAAGTTAGTATGAAAGCATCATTGTAATTTGGAAATGTGCATGAAAGGAGATTTTGCGGGGGCGCACACAGGTCTTTTCTGCCAACTGTTACTAAGGCTGAAACAAGAACGAGTTAGTGACAAGGGAGAAGATGAAGAAGACGAAAATATGAATAAATACATATAGTCATCCAAGACGCTGACAAGAGTCAAATAGGCTTCACTTAGGCTGCGTCCCCAGTAGGCAAACTGTTAGCCGCTCGGTTCGGTTTAATATTTAGTCTAAAAACCGATTTCGATAAAAATTTCTCAATTAAAAATCGTCAACAATTCTTTTAAATGCGCTTCTATAGTAAATAGTACATACATATAGTGATAAAATTAATAAGAGTAACAAATAATACTGTTATAAAGAGACCAGTAGATTTATAACGCAGCAAAAATTTGTTTAAATATAGTTTTTCGTGATTTTAACTCACTTTTCGTTTCGCGATCGCGCTAAATTTTGTCGCTTCCTATCTTACCATAACTTTAATAATAATGATTAATTTATTGAATCAGATACTTAAAATCCATTTTTTGTTAGTAGGTAACTGGTGGAAGTAGCTAATTAAAAACTTTTATCCGAAAAAATATTTATCTTTTTTATTTATCTTCTTTTTTTCTTTTTTTTTTTCTTTTTTTTCTTTTTTTTATTGGGTTTGATAGACAGTTAGTGTTAGAGTTAGACTAAATTTAGGTACGACACGACTGAGTTTTTTTTATATGTATTTTGTTCTTTAATACTTATGAATTTTTACGTTTCTAGATTGCAGTCTATCTTTGGAGACTCACAGAGATTACCTACAAAAGAGGATTTGAATAAGATGGATTACTTAGAAAGAGTGATAAAGGAAACAATGAGACTGTACACTGTCGTTCCCATAATTGGCAGAAAAACTCAAAAAGAACTGCAACTTTGTAAGTTACCTACCTATATGTACCTAACCTACCTAATTGAGGTAAAAACCATACTCTTGATAGAGTGTTATTATGTTTTTTGAGCCAGACATTTGATGGGGTGAAAAGTTCAGGATTTTTGAACGAGCGAAGCGAGTTCTCTGAGTCAAGTAGGAAGAATCGGCGTTTGTATGTATGTTTGTCCGATGAAAACTTCCAAACCGTTCATCTGATCTTCATGAAATTTGGTGTGGGGGTAGATAGTATTGGTACAATTTGTAGGTAAGGTTAGCTATATCGGTCAGGGGGTTGCTGAGATATTGGGGTCCAAGAGGGGGTAAAAAAAACAAAAGTGAGACAGTCAGATTAAGTGGGGTGTCTAATGAAAGCGCTTTGGTTGGAAATTTCAAAACTGTTTTTAATAAGTATTTAGCCTTAGTAGTTTTTGAGATATTAGGGAAAATAAAAAACGTAAAAATCAAAAATTCTAGGGTACTTCCAGCAATCCCACTCTGTTGAAATTTGGTATGCTTGTGGCTTTTGTGTCACAACTATAGGGAACAGTCTGAAACTGAAGAATTTAGAAACTTGTACTCCATAAAACAGAAACCAATATAACATCCATTGTTGACCTCCCATTTCTAGGAATTTGAATGACGCTGGAGTTCTATGGTTTTCGCCAAAAGGACGTTATCAATTAATTCGTCAGGTACTTGATATAGGTACTAACAGGTATGTATATGTAGTATTACGCCCCGTTGCTTAGCCCTATGTATTCAAAGGTTATTTCGATGATGTGTAGGAAATTAGAGTTGTTACTGATAGATCCTGTACTGTACTGGTAGACCTCGAGGTGAAAATTTTCAAAAATAATAATAGAAAAATGGAAATTACTTGGTTAAGTATTAGTCGGGCTGATAAAGGTGTTATAGCGAGGTCTCAGTTCGGGGCGAACCACTAGTATATCACCGAAACACATTAAGATTACCACTTTCTCAATTTACTGCTTTTTCAAAAAATACTGGAGTCTAAGTAATCTGTCATTGAATACAGTATCCATCGAGCGCGGCAGGAAGTCCGTGTTGCTCGAAGACAGTATCTATATTTTACCCGACTACAGTAAAGCAAAAGGAGGGTTATGATTTTAGCAGTATATGTATGTATCTATGTAACTTTGTTCATCTGTTCCCTTCTAGCTCCTAAACTTGACTGGGTACCTAAAACTGAAAATTTGACAAATGAGGTAGTTAGTATATGAAGCGTCTTGATGCCGTCAAACGTGTCATATGCTTCACACTTCACTTCACACTAAATTCAATATGACGGAAATAAAACGCACTTTTCCAACCACGTAAAAAAATACAACAAGTTTGGTAATAAATGAAAGGGCTTGATGGCGTACACCCGAAAAATTATTTATTTTTGGGGTTGAATACTCCACAAAAAAGTTGTTAAAATGAAAAGATTAAAAAAACTAAACCCCGTAACTACCCCCTTATTCGCTATGACCAAACGTGACATAACGCGGGCTCGTTACGATATCTGCGTGGAATCATCGCTAAATAACATGGGTAACGTCACACGTTATTGACGGAATCTCTTAGGTCATAGAGAATAACCACCCTGTTGTTTTACTACCTGGGTAGATTTACCTTCACTTGTTCACATTCGATTTTTAAATCTATGCGAAGGCTCTCGTGTCTCTACAAGCATTTGTTTTTTTTTCAGCATCATGCACCTTACCTGCTGGGGTAGGCTGTGCTGTTTTGCCTTTTGCAATCCACAGGGATAAAAAAATCTGGGGCCCTGATGCAGATAGCTTCAGCCCAGATAGATTTTTACCTGAACACTGTGCGGCTAGACATCCATGTGCATTTATTCCGTTCAGCTTTGGGGCGAGAAATTGTATTGGTAAGAATTTTATTAATTTAAGAGTTTTACCTCATTATTACTGCTATCAGACACCACAATTAAAAAAAAATACAATAATATTGAGTAAATTACTGAACTGGAATGTGACCAAACCCCAGCCTGGAAAAAAGCAATTTTACCTCTTAGGCAAGTCCACCTAGGACGTGCCCTACGTGACATTGCAATGCGCCCGTCACCCTGAAACATAAAGATGGAAAGTCCTGTAATTTCACCGGCACGCTTATCCTTCAAACCGGAACACAGCAATGCGAGCACTACTGCTTGACGGCAGAAATAGGTATGGTCATGGTCATGGTACCATAGATTTATAGTAGTCTATGGGTGGTACCTAATACTTTCCCTGGACGAACTTATTCACAAGGAGGTCTACTACAAACAGTAAAATTATATATTTATGTGAAGTTTATATTATTTTAAACCCAAGGATACCTAGTCAAATTAGGTACCTAGTTATTTTATGTGTATTCACAAAAAAGAAAATCTAGTATTGAAAACAGGTGGTAGCTTGGACGAATAATTCGTTTTGAGGAACTGTCAATGAATAACGCTAAGCAATGCTCAATTTATTCGTACCTACTCTGAAACGTTATTTACGTGTCATTCAATGTCTTAGAATAAGGACTAAAGCACAGTCCTTATTCTAAGTTCAAAGCTAGTCTTTATTCTGAGGTTCAAAGTGTAATTCTCAAAAAAATTAGTAGGTACGTCGTTATTTATGAATATTTCGATAGATAAAGGGTTTATTTATATCATATAATTAATAGTATATAAGTATGTACTAGTACATAATTATTGTCATTAGTGTAATACTACTAAACATTGTACGCCCGAAATGGGCAGACTGTTGATACCACATTACCTGTACCTACGATCTTTTTACACAGTTAACAATAAATGCTTCTTATTCTTATTCTTATTCTTATTCAAACAGTAGTGCTTATTAGTCTGTTTTATAAGTAGGTATGCCTGCTAATGTCTTACAATCAGATTCCCGTACCTACTTGTGAGTAAACTCGGTAAAAGCTCTATCACTTAGCCATCAGCTCACTCAGTTTGATTGATTAGGGATGTGAGTGTGACTCAATTCACCACTTTGTTCGCAGGTCGCCACTTCGGGATGCAAGCCATGAAAAGCATCCTTGCATGCGTGCTCAGAAGCTATGAAATCATTTCATCACCTTGTGATCGACTTAAAATAGAGATATTGTTATTTCCCGTTGATGGACATCTTGTTAAGTTGAGAAAACGAGTATACTATAGTACCTAGTTTATATTTTTATTTTTTAGCAATATAATTTATTACCGACTTGCGTGCAAGTTATTTAATACCTTGTTACTTTTAATTTATTCCTAAAGATAAATTAAAGGTTCCTGATGATAACTATCTTAAATACCACGTACCTAGGTACCTACCTTAGGTAAATATGTAGCAAAAGGCAAAAGGTATAAAATAGGTAGGTGGTAGGTACTGTAAAGACCAACTGGTCATTACAGTACCTACCACCTACCTATTTTACCTAATTTATTGGGATTTAATTACCTCTGGGTTAGTTAACCCACAGGTAATTAAATCCCAATAAAGGACCATGCTCAAATTGTAAGGGCGGTTGGCGTCTTTCGAAAAAATTTTTTTTTTCTCTGCACACCTACCAGGCCTTATTAGATTGATAGAGTATATTAATACAAACAATATTTTATACTGCAGCTCAACTCTAAACCATAACCATTCCGAGATATATGCAATTTAATATTGCTAGTTTTTTCTGCATGAAACTGAAAATAACCGTCGTTTTACTTAAGTAACTTGTGTATTTTGATATAAAACACTATTACGACGTCATGCCCCATAAATTCTAGTCACGTTAAAGTCTAGTAACGTTTAGTGATGTCATTAAGTGACGAATTGTTGGTGGGGTTGCGCGCATATAAAAACAGAAATCACGTACTTTTAATACGACTTTCTAGGAATCAGTACCGATTGTATCAATATAATCACTCGAATGTTCACACAATATTCTAGACGCTTTTCAATTTGATAAATCCGATGTCAAGATGTTTTTTGTTTTTCTTTATGGTTCGCTTTATTAATTATGATGATGACTATAGGAGCAGTTTAGCCAAAAACTATAAATAACCGTTTCTATCTATATTATTGTCAATACAGATACATAAAGACAGCATTAATTACTTCATAGGCTTGTTATCGTCCTGTTTCATTTCACGGGTTGGTTGTCCTTGATTGCATGCGGCGTTCAAGGACAACCAAAAAACTGTGGCCAATAGCGTCACTCCGTTTCTTTATCTGCGTTTGAGCCGGACCGGACAATAAGCGAAGCGGCCGTCCACTCATCGTTCTGCACTCGTGGTTTGCATGCGTATTGTCTTACTCGAATTTTGGAATTTATTTATAATACAACTCGGCTTTACCTTGGACTTTGTGAACTTGGCTTTCTGTGACTTGTGCTGTGTTAACCTGGACTTTGAGAACGCTCTACGTAGTTGGTGTTGTGTACGGCTTTAGCCAGAATGGACCGATTACGGCCTTGTATTTCATGTCAAAGGAGTGTAAATCGAATAGGTGGTCGCCCACTTCTTCGATCATCTGCCCTGTGTCCGGATTATATACAAGATAATCCTTTCCTGATGGATTACTTAGTTGAAGTCTGCAATATTCGAGAGGTAAGTTAATATATTTTATTCAATATTTTAACATAAAAAGATTCAAAAATGCTTAAAATATGCGACCATGCCAGAACAGTTCGTGTGACATAAAAGAGAAAACAGAACTTAAAAATTATATTGATCTGATTATATGTTTTAATGCTTCTATAGAGTATGATATTTTGTTGTTATTTCTTCGCAGGTTGCAAACGATGACCGTCTCTGCATAAATTGTTTCCGACGTGCTCAGCGTTACGTCGTTCGCCAGCGTCAAGAACAGCCTATAGAGGAGCAAGAACCTGAACGTCAACCCGAACCGATGCCTCAAGTTGAGATAGCTCCTCAAGTCATGGCAGCGCCTCAAGTTGAGGCAGTGCCACAAGCTGAGCTAGTGCCTCAAGTCGAGGTAGTGCTTCAAGCTGAGCCAGCGCCTCAGGTAAATCCAGCGCCTCAAGTCCAGCCAGAGGTTCAAGTTGAGCCAGCACCTCACATCGATCAAGTACCACAGAATCAACAAGACGTGCCAGCTTTAGTACGTTTTCCGATGCAAGGTTATTCACGTGCACCTTTTAATACCAAGCAATGTATATTTGCAACGTGTGATAGGATAAATCTCCTGAGAATTGATAAACGCCTGCGAGCCACCGTCTTAAGAGAAAAACTGTTTTATATACCTTATGGTGCGCGAGTTTGCAACGAACACTGTCTTGATCCCGCTTGGCAAGACATTGAAACTAGTACTCGCCACGTGTACGACACGTTCTCTCCAATCCAAGCTACGGACATTGCTAACTTGTTACGAGCTCCAACAAAAACATTCAATTTTGAAGCTGTGCACACTATTGAAGATGTTGAATTCCACTATTATATTGGATTTTCAAAAAAT
Source organism: Epirrita christyi (assembly GCA_951392215.1). Classification (NCBI taxonomy): domain Eukaryota; kingdom Metazoa; phylum Arthropoda; class Insecta; order Lepidoptera; family Geometridae; genus Epirrita; species Epirrita christyi. The sequence continues at coordinate 8,514,198 of OX595850.1, forward strand.
CAATTTTTACAAATACTGCGTGATACACCATCGCTGAGGGAATTGACTAGGCCGGGTACTGCGCTTGCCTGTATTCTAGTCAAACTGCGTACTGGGGAACCAAACAAAAGGCTGGCGAAATTATTTAGAATTTCTAGAAGTAGATTTGAAAAAAAAATGAAAGAAGCTAAGGAATGTTTGACGGCAGAGTTTGTACCAAGGCACATGGGATACGATCACATAAGCAGGGAAGAAATGATAAGCAGAATACTTTCTATACCTAATTGCCTATTTGGGAACGCGAATGATCCCCCTGAGGAAAGAAGAGCCATTGTCATCTTAGATGGTACATACATTTACTTGCAAAAAAGCAGCAATTACTTTTTCCAGAGAAAATCGTACAGCTTGCACAAGTGGCGAAATCTCTATAAGCCTTTTTTAATGGTATTGCCTGACGGACACATCGTTGACATCTTTGGGCCATATGATGCCACAACATCAGATGCGGTCATTTTGAATAAAATGTTAAATGAAAGCGCCGATCTCATACATTGGCGTTTCAAAAGAAATGATGTTTTCATATTAGATCGTGGATTTCGGGACTCAGTGAGTGAATTGAGGTTCTTTGGGTACAACCCTAAAATGCCGGTAACAAACAGCGCTCGTAATCAACGCCAACTCTCAACCCAACAGGCTAATGAATCTAGAAAAGTGACGATATGTCGTTGGGTGGTTGAAACTATGAACGGTAGATTAAAAAATCAATTTAAATTAATTCGGCACGTGGTAAATAACCAGGCCATTGGGCATTTATTTGATAATATAAAAATTGCCGGGGCATTATTGAATGCGTTTGGGAAACCTTTGACGGACAATAGACTTGTTGCTGAAATTCTGCAAGCCATATCAGAGCGGACTGCAATAAATGAAAATCGTTTAGGTAACTACGTGTTAGCCTACAACATGAACGCTCGTAGGGCAATGTTTATTTCACTAACAAGTGAAAATTCAGCTCTCGACAACTTCCCAGTGCTTAGTAAAGATGATTTGATAATCTTTGCACTGGGAACTTATCAGTTAAAACAGGCACGTAGTTATTATGGAGAGCACATTAAAGATAGTGGTTCTTATATAATTGCGGTGTGCAGAGAGCTTGATTTGGCAAACTTGAATAGGTACGGCATTTCAGCTACAAGCCCATGGCTGGTCAGAGGACGTATACAGTCTCGTCACAGGCAAGCCAAAGAATACTACGTATACCTACTAATAGATGGGGGCGAGCAAGGAAGGAATGCCATTATTGGGTATTACTGCAGCTGCATTATTGGGAACAGAACTTTAGGCTGTTGCGCACATGTCATGTCAATTATTTGGTACTTAGGTTGGGGTAGGTATCAAGAAAACCTAAGTCCCCCGGCTCTTTTTCTTGACTCCGTTATTATCCGACACGACGTTGAGAACGAAATTCACGATGAAAACAGTGAAGACGAAAATTGATAAAATATAAATAAATAACATACACACACAGTCACAAACGTAGTCCTGATCCTTCTCTAGAATTCCCTGTGTCGTGGGTATCAGGAACTAAGAGTACCATGGTTCCATAATCCCCAGACAAGGATCATTATATTATGCAAACATTCATCCCGCAGCGGGCATCGAACCCAAACCTCTTACATATTAGTCGACCGCTCGATCGCCATGCCACGGAGCTCGACAATATGCGATTATTATGTTATTTTGTAAAATTATGTAGCACGGATAATCTTACTGTATAAGCCTTGTTGTATAGCAGTAATTATTATATATTTTATTGTTTAACTTCTGTAATGTAGTAACTATTATTGGTCTATCATTTGTGTAATTAATATGATCGAAGTATTTAATAAACAATTTAAGTCAAGTACCTTGTTTATAATCTTCCACATCCAACTTGCAACCCGAAGCTCAGAATACTCATTCAATTGATGGCAAGAGACGTCATTTGATAGCAGGAGACGTTTAGGCCAGAACCTGTTAATAGACATTATTTTTCGTCTATTGATGTCACTTAACCGACTTAAAACCTACCTTAATTAACTTTAACACACTTAACGTAGATATATATACACACACACTAGGCTTGAATTGATGGGGCATGACGTCAAAACGGTGTTTTATATCAAAGTACACAAGTTACTTAAGTAAAACAACGGCTATTGTCATTTTCATGCGGAAAAAAACTAGCAATATTAAACTGCATATATCTCGAAATGGTTACGATTTAGAGCTGAGCTGCCATATTAAATATTGTTTGTATTAAATTACTCTATCTATAAATCAAGGTCTGACAGTGGTACAACGTATTTAAAAAAAAAAAAAAAAAGACGCCAAAACTAGGCATTGGCCTTTAAGTTAATTATAATCATCATCATCATCAGCTGGACATAGGCCTTCTCCATAGACTGCTACGAAGATCTTAAGCCGCCTGACTGACTCCATTCATAACGTCTTTGGTCCATCAAATGGTAATTTTGGCCTTCCTACACTATTTTGTCCGGTTTGTGGTCGACACTTGAGAACCTTGTTTCTCCAAAGGTTGTCAGTAATGCTATAAATTATATGGCCTGCCCATTGCCACTTCAACTTGCTGATTCTGAAATATATTATGTCAGTGATATTAGTTCTTCAACTCGTCATTTCGGATCTATCACGTAGTGAAATTTCAACCATAGCAAATTCAAATTCAAATGTATATACGCTTCGGCCTTTGAGGCCTTCAAGCATAATCCCGCGGCTGGTAGCTTCACACTACTGGAATCTAGTTAGGTATTAGAACGTTAGCAAAGTGGCGCAAAATTCAAAATCAGTTTGTTATATCAAGAAGTTTTGATGAGCCGTAATGTTTAAATCACAATTAAATTTGAATTTCGCGCCACTTTGATAACCTTCCACCTTAAAAAAAGAAGTTATATGAATTTGATCGGATCGTATTAGTCAGAGTTATCACGAATTAACGGCATAACTTCGTTGCAACCAAAATTTTTACCTGCCTACTAAACTGAATTCACAGACGTTTAATTATTGTTTACTATCGATATAAATCGAGCTACTTTCTTTGGTTCTTGGTATAATAATTTTGCTTGATGTTTGCTTCGGCGTAAACATGTCAACGTCAAGCACTAATCAACAAGCAAAGCAAGTAACTGGCAACATGGCAGCCTTCGTTCCAAAATTATCAAATTGACTGAATGAAATAGGTTAAATTAAGTTTTATCCGTAGTTCTATGTTTGCTTCTAGTTTTTATCAGTTTTATTTGTGTGTTGTGCAGTTGGGTCCACCAGTGTGTATGATGTTATAACGTATTTTGACCACCTAAGGTAAGGAAAATCCATATAGACGCTGAGAAAGTAAAAAGCCACATATCGACACTTCATTGAATTGTGGGATTGTTTGTAGGCGATATTTGTAATAGAATCTGTTTCTCTAACTAGGTATCAAAGTATTAGCCATGGATTTCGCTCATCCGCCACCGATGGGGCCTCCACCGGGTATGGCTGGCCCAGGTATGATGGGTCCCCCGCCGCCCGTCCGTCCTAACATGCGCCATAACTTTAGGCCTTACACAAGCTACCACATGCGCTTCCCACCTCAGGGTCCGCTGAACATGACGCAAGATGATTTTGATGGTAAACGTCTACGTAAATCAGTCATGCGTAAAACAGTAGATTATAATGCAGCTATCATAAAAGCGTTAGAAGGTCGTGTTTGGCAAAGGGATTGGCGGGATAGACACGCTTTGCAGCCGGACGCTATGTACACTCCCGACATGCTACCACCACCCTCGTATCCCGACAACCCAATAAATGCAGTTACTACACGGTTTGTTAAAACTGCAACAAACAAAATGAGATGTCCCATTTTCGCGGTCGCGTGGACACCTGAAGGTCGTAGGCTTATTACAGGGGCTTCGTCTGGAGAGTTCACTCTATGGAATGGATTGACGTTTAATTTTGAAACCATTCTTCAAGCTCATGACTCTCCTGTAAGATCGATGGTTTGGTCTCATGGAGAAGGTTGGATGGTGACTGGCGATCATTCTGGTTTTATAAAGTATTGGCAGAGTAATATGAATAATGTGAAGATGTACCAGGCCCACAAAGAAGCTGTCAGGGGAATTAGTTTTAGTCCAAGTGATTCTAAAATTGTGACTTGTTCAGATGATGGAACATTGAGAATATTCGATTTCTATAGATGTCAAGAGGAACGGATATTGAGAGGTCATGGAGCAGATGTCAAATGTGTTCAGTGGCATCCTACAAAAGCTCTGATTGTGTCTGGCAGTAAGGATAACCAACAACCTATAAAATTATGGGATCCTAAATCAGGAACAGCTCTTTCGACCCTGCATGCTCACAAATCTACAGTTATGGATCTCAAATGGAATGACAATGGAAATTGGCTCATAACTGCTTCAAGGGACCATTTGCTTAAATTGTTTGACATCAGGAAACTAGGAACTGAATTGCAAATATTCAGAGGACATAAAAAAGAAGCTTCCAGTGTAGCTTGGCATCCAACTCATGAAGGTTTATTCTGTTCTGGTGGATCTGATGGAGCAATTCTCTTCTGGAATGTAGGGACAGATAAAGAGGTTGGTTGTATTGAAGGAGCTCATGAATCTATTGTTTGGACAATGGCCTGGCACCCTCTTGGTCACATATTATGCTCAGGCTCAAATGATCACACATCAAAATTTTGGACCAGAAATCGCCCTGGAGATCTGATGAGAGACAAATACAACTTGAACACTTTGCCTCCTGGTGTGCAAGATGACCATGACTTGGAGGAACCAGCCATGATACCAGGAATGGGCCCTGAAGATAAAGTAGAGATATTCTCCTCAGACTCTGACAAAGTTATACCTGGCTTAGATTTAGACACTACACTGATCCCGATGGACTTTGACAAGAAGATTAAGAAAGTTCCATACAGTAAACCTATTCCCAGGAATTTCCAGGCCAATTGGAACCATGGCCCATTAAATGATGATTGTGGTGAGGCAATGACTCAAGCTATTGTAGAGTCTGTGCCAGGTGCTGTACCTCTAAACCAGATACAAGCTTCAGCTATATTTATTTATGGAAAACTAATAACTGTAGACCCTGATTCACCACTTGAAAAAGCCATCTCTGAAGGGCCATATGCACTCAGAAAATACATTGCGTCAGGTGAAATTGAAGAATTACAGGATGTTATGCCACATCTGGAACATGATGCAGATGATGAAAATTACCAACCCTTTGAATACCCCAACCAGCAAGATGATAATGATGACCAGGCTGACGAAAATGATGATGATAATAATTATGATCACTATGATCCAGACTATCAGAACAATGACATGGATACAGATGAAATGCACAATCAAGGGCCAAATCAAAATAAATATAATAATGGACCAGATAATAATATGGGTCCTCCTAGAATGGGGCTTATGGGCCATAGACCTCCAATGGGTAACATGATGAGGCCACCAATGAATATGGGTATGAGACCGCAAATGGGTCCAATGCATCCTATGGGACCCGGCCCAATGCACATGGGCCCCCCAATGCGGCAAATGGGACCTCCCATGGGTAACATGCCTCCGATAGGCAACATGGGCCCAATGGGCAACATGCCACCTATGGCAAATATGCCACCAATGGGGAATATACCGCCTATGGGAAATATGCCACCTATGGGGAATATACCGCCTATGGGAAATATGCCACCTATGGGAAATATGCCACCTATGGGTAATATGCCAATGGGAAATATGCCACCCATGGGGAATATGGGAAACATGCCACCACGGCTGCCATTTAATGATAATGGCTTTAATAAACCTCATTTTGACAACAATTTTGATAACAATCAATATACCCAAGATGAAGAGTTTAACAATGAAGAAAATTACGATCAGGGGTATGACGATGAAAATTTTAACGATAATAGTTTTAATAATGATGAGGATAACAATGGAGATGATAGTTTTAATCAGCAGCGTTGGGATGGTGGGTTTAGAGGCCGAGGAGGCCAGAACAGAGGCCGGGGCCGTGGCATGAACGGGCACGGCCGCAGCTGGCGAGGCAACGGACCGCGCGGGACGCCGCGCAGTCGAGGCCGCGGCTCCAACAGGGGCTTCCGAAGAGGCGGCATGATTTCAAACTAGTATACAACTCTCAAAGCAATAATATTGCTAAGACTTTATTGTTCAAATTTTATGTTTTTATCGTTAACAGTAAGACGAGTGCGTAAGTGTAAAAAAAATACAGTGAATGCATTGAAAAATGGTTGTAAATACTTTCTTTACAGCATGTATGTTATTTTGATAAGCTGAAACATAATAAAGATGTATTATGTCACAAAATATTGATAACATTTCTGTCCAGGAGTTTCTTCTTTGTTTTTGCTGCTATCTGGTGAGTTGATGTCTTTATTGCAAATTAATTTCGACTTTGTGTACTTGTTAACGTTAGTTTTTCTGGCATCAGGTAATTGTTTACTGAAGAATCTACATCTTTCGGCAAGACTGCGTTCGTTTCCCGGTTGCTGTGTGTTCGCCGAATGGGCGAAGTCTTCAGCGCATCGACCCGTCACCGTTATAGTAAGATACTGGTACTTAATTTGTTTTGTCAATAAAAGAGATTCTGAAATAAAGGTCAACCCGATATCGAAACATTTTTGTAATGCTGTTGATGAAATAAATAAAATAAACGGTTTTACCCTTGACAATAAAAATTAAATAAAGAAAAATATTTTTTTTGAAGTTCAAGGGTTTCCTCTCCTTAAATTGCTGGTCAGCTCTTTTAGGGTTACAGAATCATAATTTAGAGTGAAGTAGGTTTTTTTCTAAATAAGCGTATGTAGGGTTCCTAGCAAGTTACGGTATTTTTTCCGATAATGGAGCACAGGGTGAAGAATTCAAAAAGTTTGCAGATTTTACGACAAACTTGGAGAAGATGAGATTTACACCTGCATGGAATGTCTCATGGAACACTACAATAAATTTGAAAATCAACTTAGATGTTGATTTGCTTGTATTTAATTACTTTTTGATTTATACAATTAATTATAGTCTAGCTTGACGAAACGTTCGAACTTTCTTATGTTTAAAAAAAATTGAAATATGTTTTAATTTTATAATTATTTGACATGCATACATTTTTCACTTGTAGCAGTTCAGTATAGGTGTATAGTTATTTATTGACTTATCTCAAAGGCTTAGATACATAAAGAAATCACTACATTTTTTTTTGTGAATAGAAAGTTAACTGACCAGCTCACCTGTACTCTCCCTTTGTCCTTCCCTTGGACTTCATGAACATGAAATGATTTGAACTACACTAGTGCATAAACTAAGGAAACACTTTTGTAAAGCGAATAAATTTTTGGAATTTAAAAGGGTTTCATTTGATATCGCCATGGACCTTCAATAAAGAATGCTTTGAGAAATAAAGTGTAGTTTCAATTTTTTTATTTTTGTACCCCCTAGAGGCAGCCTTGCAGCAATAGTCAAAGTGCGTTTGTCTTGTTTCAGATGTCGGTGGGGAGATGGGTATGGTGGCTGTTTACAATATCTATATGCCAGGCGAGCCAGTTCGGCAACGGCGCCGACAAGAACTCTATAGCAGATATGAGCGACAATTTTACAGAGCGCCTTGAAACTATAAACGGGACACCAAACTTCAGACTGATAAAGCCAGATAAAAGCCCGCAATGGTTCCCGGAGAGGGAGATCAAGCACGACAGCTGCGTTCGCAGAGCTAGCTGCGAACCTCTCAACAGAACTACTTGTCTGGGATCCAAACTGCCATATGATAAAACCAGCGTGCATCTAACATTTTACGAGAACCAGAACAAAATACAAGCACAGTTGGAAATATACAGGCAGCTGATAAATGTGCCAACATGTTGGGCCGTCATACAGCCCCTGCTATGCGCAACATTTATGCCAAAATGCGAGGAAATTCTCGGCCAAGACATGGTATATCTTCCCTCATACGAAATGTGCAAGATCACAATGGAGCCGTGCTCCATTTTATACAATACCTCATACTTTCCGTCCTTTTTGAAATGCAATTCGACATTATTTCCTACAAAATGTGAGAATACTGTGCGAGAGATGAAATTCAATACGACTGGCAAATGTCTGCCTCCACTAATTCATACGACAAAATCTGCTCATTATTACGAAGGTAACAGCTTACCACTGGATTTTCTTACTGAAGGTTCTCAGTTAGATTACATAAAATAGTTAAATGTAACATCTTTTCAGGCATCTCTGGTTGTGGATTGCCCTGCCGTGATCCTTTATACACCGACGACGAGCACAGTCAGCTACACAGGCTGATCGCTTGGGGCGCCGGGATATGCCTCGCCCTAAACCTGCTCACTGTGGCCACATTCCTCATAGACTGGCGTAGCGCGAACAAATACCCTGCGCTAGTCATCTTTTATATCAACGTGTGTTTCGCCGTAGCTTCAATGGGGTAAGATATATAAGAATTATCACTACTTATCGCTGTTCTATATTCACATTATTCACTGCCCGACATACCTCTCCTAATGTATGTTACCTAGCCCGATCTTCGGCTTGTCGCAACAATTTTCTGCCTGCAGTATTTCCCAAAGATAGGTACTTCACTAACGTTCAGAGCGCTTGCCTAGATTCAGTCTCCGCTCCCTCATACATAGCAACATTTCATCCCCAATAAACTAGCATTATTCGTTACAAGATTTATGAACTTTATTTTCAGATGGCTTGTACAGTTCGGGATTGGCTCGAGAGAAGACATCGTATGCTCTAAAGATGGGACCAGACGCCAGGGGGAACCCTCGGCAGAAGAGAACTTATCTTGCGTCGTTGTCTTCGTTTTGGTAAGACATCTGTACGGCTAGCACAGGTCGACTAACGTTACCAAGACGCTAGCGAGACGACCGCAAATGTTAATATTGGCCAACGACATCGGGGTAGCTTGAAATCTTTACAATTTGATTGATTAATATTTGATATTTAATATCGTCTCGCTAGCGATTCACTATCGTTACTAGCGTTAGTCAGCCTGTGCTAAACGTTTGGTATTATCGTCTTTGAACTCGTTTGACCATTCAAAATTCCCAAAGAGTAACAGTGTTAATAGAGCTGTCTTTTTAGAGCATTTTATGTTTTCCAGGTATACTACTTCATGATGGCAGCCTGTGTTTGGTTTGTGATATTCACATACGCGTGGCACATGAGTTTTCGAGCATTGGGTAAGTTGTTGGACCCACCAACATTGTTGTGTCAACCAATACATTTATATCGTCAGAATTTATGTCAACCAGCCAGCTGTGTGCATTATTTATGTGTTCTTTAGCCTCACTTGATATTTCATAGAGCCCACGCCTCCTTAGGCATAGTGGCCCTATGGTGTTTAAAAACCCAAATCTTATTGGTTACAGGTAAAATCCAAGACCGCATCGACAAGAAAGCCGCCTACTTCCACCTAGTCGCGTGGTCACTTCCCCTCGTCCTCACTATAGCTACAATGGCTTTCGGAGAAGTGGACGGCAGCAGTGTGACCGGTATCTGTTTCGTGGGGTACCTCAATCATCCGATGCGAGCCGCGTTGCTACTGGTGCCGTTGGCAGTCGTGCAAGTGCTTGGAGGATACTTTCTGTTACGAGGTGAGGTTCAGGTCGCTAACAATATCCCGAAGACTTTTTTCACCATCTCAATCGACGTGCATCATTATAACATCGTGAGTGCAATGTCTTAGAACCACAAATTCTAAGACATTGTGACATGTATATGTTTAGATGTGTATGTATGGACTATTATTGATTTGTAGATCATAAGATCCTTAGTTAGACATGGAAGAGCAACGAACGCCCTGCCGTGCGATCTAGTACGGAGGGCCTTCCGGACCCAAGGCACAACTACTGTGCTCAACTGGTTGTGCCGTGGGTATTTTTGATTCCCTTCTACACAACTGATTTACCAACGACTCAACCCGGATCCTCGGCACAACTACTATGCCGATAAGATACCTACCTCTATGCCTTAGATAAAATAACATTAAAATAGGTATTTAGCCCTACTAAACAGAGCTATTGCGGTATACATATAACTAACCTTTAGATGGGGTGTAGCAGTAAAGGTCAGTGTTGCTATCAGTTAATGTGAAATATTCGGTGTATTAATGGAATCTGTTGAAGATTGTTTGATGAGTTTTTAACTTTCTTTCACGGGTTAACTTTGGCAGTGTAGGTACGGCCGTTTGCGTCTAATTTTCGTCAGTTGGGCCATAGGTACATTTTTTTCCGGATTGGACCAATTAGTTGTGTAGAAGGGAATCAAAAGTACCCACGGCACAATCAGTTGAGCATAGTAGTTGTGCCATGGGTCCGGAAGGTACGGAGGGTTGTCACTTGACCGTGACCGTGCCGCCTAGTACGGCAGCTAACAAGACTACTACTACCTACCTGCTAGCATCAATTTGTGTTTTTTTTTATAATTTGTTCATTGTACTTATTTTTGAAAAATAAATTATAAATATGTTATTATTATGTGCATAATGTGTATGTGTGTAAGGCGCACATGAATTCTTTTACTAGGATGTCAAGGCCACCATATCTCAAGCTGGTTTCTGATCTAACGCAGTGTGACCAAGAATGAACCGGTGACGAGTAGTAGCAGTAATGTCTAGAGCTGTTGCCCATTGTGTGACACCTTCAATTCCAAGCCATGTCTTTGGGATTGAATTTTGCGCCTGTTACCAGTGTTCTGAGTGCGAATGATTATGATCTGGATTGAGCTATAGGCTACTTAACCCGATCATTGCGAATGAAGCCGTGGGTGGACTATAATATCTAAATTTTACGTCTTCATACGCATACTCCTGTATCTGTGAACCACTGACACGAACACATGCTATAAAATACCTTGGAGTACACATTGATGAAAATCTCTCATTCAAAACGCATATTGTTTCGCTCTCGGGCCGAATTAGGAAAGTCATTCATGTTATGAAAAATCTACGGTCTGTTGCATGCATTGACACTCTTATGTCGGTCTATTATGCTCTCTGTCAGTCTCTGATAGTTTACTGCATTACATGCTGGGGCAGTGCAGGTAAATCTTTTATTATCCAGGCTGAGAGAGCGCAACGGTCGGTTCTTAAGGTGATGCTCCGGAAGCCCTTTAGATATCCGACGACGTCTCTTTACAAAGATGCTGGTGTTCTTTCTGTGCGCAAACTGTTTGTGCTTAAAACCTCTCTCTCTGTGCACAAATCAATTATCTCTTCCCCGGAGTACGAGTACTTATTGAGTCGCAGACTTTTTAAATTGGTGACTCCATCCGTTAATACTAAATTTGCACAACGTGTAGGTTGTTTTTTGAAACTACATGTTTACAATAAAGTTGTCAAATGTTGTGACATAAAAATGAAATCAATTATTGAAGCAAAGCACATAATTAATAAATGGCTGGGTACACTAACATATGATGAAACAGAAGAAATTCTTAATTCTTGAAAGCTAATTTCTTTTAAATCATTTATTATTATTTATTTTGGTATTTATTGTTTTCGGTATAAAGTCTTGCTATTATTATTTTTTGTATTATTTGTATGCATGTATTTTTATAATATATTATGTATGTTTGTATATCAGTATCACTTACAGTTTTATACGTAATCTACTTTTAATTATTGTTCGACGAGATACTACATTATATAATTCTTCGATAAACTGTTAATTTTAAGCTGTCACCTGAGCAATAATGTGCATTTGAATGTCGTACATAAGTTTCCTCGATACAGGCCTAGCCTAGTGAGGGAACTGACAGGTATTACCATGTAATGATAATTATGTCTTCGAAATTTATGCTAAAACCATACTATCGTAGCTTAGTTTTGTGCGGTCAAAATGAGTTGTTGAAACGAGCCGCCATACTTTTAGACTTTAGACTTCCATATAAATTATTGGAGTTAACGCGAACGTAGTAACAAACATAGCCTACTGGTATTAGACACCCGATTTTACTTTTAACTATTTGTTTGTCTATCTATAATTAACCCTATCGCTAGGCTAATCATAGTTTAACCCAGGTGTATTCTCCCTGATCGCTGTGCGAGTGTCAAGCAAGGACGTGATATCACCGCGCGCGTCCAACAAGATTCGTCAAACCATCACTCGGTGCTCGATCACTGCTGCCTTAGTAGCTGTGTTCATATGCGTGACTTGTGCCTGTCATATCTACGAGTTCAGGAACTATGATCTATGGAAGGAGGCATTCAAGAGGAATATTATGTGAGTCATACATTGTTTCAAATCAATTAAAGTTTATATTTTAACAGTCATCCTAATATAGGCAGGTCTAACAATACAATGTTATGGCTGATGATTTAGTCTAGTCAATGGATTAATACAGCCATGAGACTTATTGGTCGAAGTCCTATTAACCTACTAATATTATAAATGGGAATGTTTGGATGTGTGTTTGTTTGTTTCTCAACCACGCCGTAAATACTGAACCGATTTCGACAAAATGTTTTACTGAGATATGAACTGGATTGACTCTTGCAACTGAAGCCCCGGTACCACGCAAGCAAAGCCGCGGGCTGATGCCAGTATTGAACAAACAATAGCATGTAACTTACAGGGTATTGTTTGTTCAATACTGGCATGTAAGCCTCTTGCTGCCTATTTAAATAGAATGCATAGGTAGTTAAAAACTTTAATTGCCTTCCATTTCGTCAACTGTCATCCTTAATAGCTAAGGACGTAGCTATGTAGATGTTTTGAATAAGAACACGCACTTCAAAGCGTGCAAGAATACAGCAAGCGCAGTTATATGTATTGTTGAAGAGTCATTTCTCACTTGACGGTTATTAATGAAATGACTTGACTAAAGCCTTCTGTCCATTCAGCTGCCGGCTGGAGGCGTTGCGAGACAGCTCCGTGGAATGCTCTAGTGGAACGAGGCCATCGGTGTCCGTGCTGCAGTTGCGGCTGCTGTGCTGCTTCGCGGGTGGTGCGCTCATGGCCTCTTGGACGTGGACGCCGGCCGCCGCCTCAGCCTGGCGCCGATACGCAGCAAGGTATGCAGTGCGTGCAATAGCAGCCGCTCTAGTAGCAAACAACCTTTGGCTTTCGTGCTACAGCCGCTCGAGACAGCTCCGTGTAATACGAAGCAAACCCTTGCGTTTCTTTATCCCAGAGCATTATTATTATTTATTTAAACTTCAAACTCGTGAGTTTCTATTTGATGTGATTGAAAGGAAAAATGAATTCTGTGGGGTGAGCACCAGTTTCTTAAGTGGAGTCGCTGAAGAGTCAAAGTCAAGTTGCAAATATCTTCATAATTTGATTGGTATATAATTGACATTTCCGAGGGGCTCACTAGTGACTATAACGTCAGAAAACGGGCCTGTAGACAAAGTGACAGTGCACAAGATTGCGTACCTACCGCGAAGTCGCTGACTAAAGCATGTAGATGACAGAATAGATGGCGCAGAGCGCCATCCATTTGTTTTCTATAGAGCCGTTAGTAAAAAGTTACTGAAAGTTACTCTTATTTTTAATCTTAGACATTTTTTGCAAACAAAGAAATGTCAAGATATGCCACTGTGTGTGTATTTGTCATGTATGTGTATATATATGTGCTACCAGTATCTTTAAATATGTACCTACTACTAAAAAATATTTATTTTTCATATAACTTTGTCAAAAACTCAATTTACGCTATAATATAACGTTAAAATTATTCTGATTTTATACTCTATTGTGTTTTGGCTGGCAAAAAATCCTGTCTATTTTTTTTGGGCAAATTTAGTAACCTGCTACATGAACGTATATTTTTTGCTCTGGTATCCCCATTGTTTACAAAAAATGTCTAAGATTAAAAATCAGAGTATAACATCCATCTGCCGTGGTGACCACACAAGTTGACGGATAAACTTTGCACATTTGTAGTAGTGAAACAAGTATTATTGTGATAGGAAGTGCGGCTGCTCCGTGGAGGCCGAAGTGACGCGGCGCGCTCGTAAGCACGAGCTGATCGCGCGCGCCTACCGTCGGCGCGGCGAGTTCGCGGCTCGCGGCCGGCTCTCCATCTCGCTCGGGGGATCGCGTCAGGACCCCGTGGGGCTCTGCATCGACCACACCTCGCCCATCGACTACCCGGAGGACGCTAAGCATGAAAGGTAACAACCCTTGAACGATACTCATGTTAGATCTATAACTGAAAGAGCTTATCGATTGTTACACCTAATAGTCACTTATTTTCACGTACCGATATGTTGGTGGAATCACCAACAAGTTTCGACGCTAATCGAGGGTCCAAATCAGGGTGAGTGCGATCCGCGCAACACTCTCTCTGCTTCCCTCCTCGCACTGCGTCTCTGAGTTCGCTCCTCTCGGCTCGTCTGGCGCGGGGGCGGGGGGAGTGCTTGTGTCCGTGTCATCACGCGTTCTTCGGTGACGTCATTCCGGTCGGGATACGGTGCTCCTTCGCACGGATCGCACTCACCCTGATGAAAACCCTCGGTTAGGGTCGAAACCTGTTGGTGCTTCCACCAACATATTGGTACGTGAAAATTTCCCGTTTTATAAAATGAACGATATAATTCACTAAAGTTATTTTAGTCAAATAATAGTCACTTGTCCGAACCCATACTAGGATTTCCCCTGATATCCTATCCTCCCATCCCCCAATCCTGAACCCATACGCAACATCTAAATGCATACCAACGGTTCAGGAAACATGAGTATCATGGAACCACAAAACTGAGGCCTTGAAAAATCATGTAAACTTTACATACAATACACGTTATACAACAGTAAATAATGCTACTGCAATCACAAATCCACCTGCTAAGCGTGGTGGTTATAGCATCGAAACGTTAAAACCCAGATAGCTCGAGGCTTTCATACCTTGCGTGAAATCTTGCGAAACATTTGAAATACATAATATAAACACACGTCTTTTTTCCCGAAGGAGTAGGCAGAGCCTCAAATGCCCTATTTTTACCGTTGTCCCAGGAATGTAGACGTGACAAGTGGTGAACTCATTGCTGCCATTGCTTTCCACGACCAACTAGGCTAACGCTTTCTTCCAGTAATAACACACTCCTAATCACGCATAATGGACCATACATAGAGTTCGAATGCGGAAAAGGGAGTTCTTTAACATTAACACACTCCTAAATAAGCCAGCAGCCAGGACAAATTTTATACCAACGAAAATTTACCAACAAGTCCGGGTAATAACGCATTAAAATTTGCTAAATCGACTAGACAGTTTCGGAGACAAATGGTAATATATGCAAATAACCTCTTACCCCAAAGCAAACAACCCCATTCCATCATTAAAAATTATTTGAACATCGTTGTTTCAGCGGTGAGCTATCGTCCTCATGGGCGGCGAACCTCCCCCGCTTCGTGCGGCGGCGCGACGCGCTCGTGCTGCCCGCGCACGCGCACGCGCACCATTCGCTCAGCTCCACACCCGACCGGCGCAACTCGCAAGACTCGCAGATCAGCATCAGCCTGCGCCACGTGTCGGTGGAGTCGCGCCGCAACTCGCTGGACAGTCAGCTCTCCGTCAAGATCGCCGAGATGAAGACCAAGGTGGGCCGGCGGCGCACCAAGCACAGTAAGGCGAAGAGGAAGGCCCGCGCCAGCGCCGCCAGCGCACGCAAGGAGAGCACGCCGTCCATCGAGAGCCAGATCAGCAGATACTGGCTGCAAGCTGTCGCGGCCAACAACGACCCCTCACGGGAGGAAGTAAAGTTTAGCTTCGATTGAACTAAAGGTTGGTGCAAACTTATCGGCAACGTATCAGCATACTCGTCTCGATGTAGTTACGACACCGTGCACCTGGGCAAGGGATCAATCTAAAGGAAATTTCATGCGCGGAATTCTGCTCTAAATTAGCAAGTGAGTACGTACCGCAAGCGCCATCTGGGTGAACAAAAAGCCGCGGGCCGACTGGGCGGGAAATCCAGCAACTTGTTGTTCCAACTCGTATTGTAATGGAGCGCGCCATGTTTAAGCTGAATACCTCTCCCTCTATTAGGTCACTACTGAATTAATCTAATGTGCACTCACATTTTTTGATTACATTCATTTATTTGACCATTTCGAATATTTCGATACATTGCATAACATTGGCATGTCAAATAGGTAGTACCACATTTCAAGAAAATAAAATAAAAAGATTTGTATTTTTATTTTATTTTCTAATTTAATTTTTGTATCGTAATAAAATATGAACCACTTCAAAGAAATAAATAACTCTTCTGTGGGTCCCTGCTGTGCTGTGCTGTAGCAAACCTACCATGTACCTACTATGCATGCAAATTAGAAAAAGAACACTCATGTTTTTACCCGTTTAAAGGAAGCTGTGTTATTTCTAAAGGCAACTGTTTACTTGTACTGAACTTGCAGTGAGGAATCCTTGCAGATCTCTTTTGAAAATATCTGCCGTGATCTGCTCAGATTTGTAGAGTGATGTATTAAGCGGAAACCGCCTGTGATTCGTCTGAGACGACGAGACACGAGGTCGGTGACTGCGAGTTGCTCACGAACTCCGTACACCGTCGACGACGAAGTCTGGGTTGCTGTATATAACGCATGCTATGCTGATACGGTTTTGCTGCTAATAAGTGTGTGTGAACATTTATCCACATATCAAACGTAACGCGCGAAATTTTGCACCTTTATTAGGCTAAGTTCAAATAATCCAAAGATCGCAGTCTCAAATATCTCTTAACGATCCCACTAGAAAGATGTTTGCAAGTTATATTTCTGTATTTTGATATTGAATAAGAAAAGAAAGACTGAATGAAACTTTATTTCGTAAACAGTCCATGACAATTTATAATACATTTGTGTGATAACAATAACCTCGTTAAATAACCGTGCCATAAAACTTATGTAATGGGAAATCTTTGATCTGAATCGACTGATATTACCTGCTAGTTTATTTTGTAATAAGTATTTTTATACCTTTTTGTGATAAGTTTATTGCAAAACAGTGAAGAACATGAAATTGTTATCATAATTCTGTAAGTTGAAATGCATTTCGTAGCCGGTATGTAATCTGAATGCAGCCGTGAAGAAATCAAGTGTACAAGATGTGGTTGTGATATATTTAAAGTTGAAACCAGTTAGCAGCCATTTTTCCTGCAGACCTGATTTTTGTAATGCGTTTTTGCTACAAGTGCTTCCATGAAGTGAAAATGTTGCTGCTTATCTTAAATCATAATCTAACTTTAATATCCAAAATCAATCTTAATTATATTTAGATTTAAGATTTACAAAATAAGACTACTTGTATGTAATTGAAATCTCTGCTAGCTTTAAATTTTGATATTTTATGAACCTTTGGTTACAACATAAAAACTTAAAACAAATATGTGTACATTATTTCATTACAAACCCTATAAGTAGGAATTCAATTAATAAAATGCCCTTACCAAGGTGACGGTACGTTCACACGGCGTCGAGTGTTTCTCTACCGAATCGGTTTTTTGCAGGATTCGGTTTAGTGGCATAAGTATTTCAATGAAGGAGTTCACACATGCATTCGGTTTCAAGACACGACAAAAAAACCGAATCTTGCTGAAGTTGACATCCGATTTGGCGACTACAAACCGATCCGACCGTACTGCAAAATGTAGGATCCGTCGCAGTGGCATAGCGCATTCAATACATCTGTTCATACGATACAAGCAGGTGTAGATTCGGTTATGCCGTCGGATACGGCCAAGCAAGATGTGCTGTGTGAATACAACATTCGGTTTTTCCAGATCCGATGAAAATAAGATTCGGCAAATCGTGTCTCCGTGTGAACGTACCGTAAGGATTTTTCTTATTGGATCTAAAAAACGTGCTCAGAGTGCGTTCAGTGGGGTCAGCACGAATAATTTACGTTACCAAGACGATCGACGACAAGCGAGACGATCGCATATGTCAAATATTGGCCAATGACATCAGGGTAACTTGAAATCTTGAGTGATTCATATTTGACGTTTACTATCGTCTCGATAACGTTAGATGTTCCTGCTTGGGCCTCTGTACGAGTTCCGTATCTATACGCTAGTATTCGGGCCGTAGTATGTGACCGGCCTTAATGATCCTAAGAATAGACCCCCTGTCTCCTGAAGATAAAACTCTACTAAGAGATTACACCTGGGAATGGGTAGCCGTATCCACCTGAGTACTTAGCACCAATACTGCGCATACCAATCCGACTGCCATGCGTGATGATTATGACCAATCCCCATCTTTCCATTCGATGGGCGAAGCCTCATCCAGAAGCAGACATCAACGGCTGATAATGATATGCCTTACTGCCGTTCCGGATACATTTTAGATCGAAGATAATTGAGTCTGTTACACCGGGATCTTATCCCTCACAAGGGGCCGGGGGCTCTCTCCCCCTATACGTAAGTTGTGAAATAAGATCCATCCCGAGGCCTCCGCAAAAATAAAATCAAACTTCAGGGCAGGCAATGCACTGGCAATGGCTATGGCTTGCCGTAACATAAAAATAAAAGAGCCGCTTTGAGCATTTCTAGATTATGGGCATAGAGTCAGTGTCGTATCCATACGCTATTATTTCTTAAGTGTACCAGGGGGCTTAGTACGGGTTTTGATAGTTTTCGAAACTTTATTAAGTTGTTTCCTTCCATACATTTACTTGCAGCGCCCCTAGCGAAAACGGGGAGAAAACTAAGAATGCTGTCAGTAAATGTATGGAAGGAAACGAAACTTCATAGTTTCGAAAACTATCGAAACCCGTACTAAGCTCCTACCTATAACTAACGCCTATACCTTAAATTTCTAGGGTAAGCAAAAATAAAAGACCAGTATTAAATCATCATTAACCATTTAATGAAAACAGGCAAGCAAATCATGTCAAAATTGTTGTCTATTTTTCCTTAGTGACGTCATAAACGTTACTGCGATAAACTAAAAAGTATTATGAAATCTAGAATCTACTACCTATTCACTAGGTACAAGATTTAATGGACGAAATAGCTGCCTAATTCTATTGAATTATTATTCCGGAGTTACTTAGATACTGTACATACCTATAATAATCTAGAATTTGCAATTTTCTTAGGTAAATCCATGATCTAAAAAGTAATGAATAAATCATGGGTTCATTTCTGTCATGGAATAGTTTAGTAGGTCCATGGTTTAAAACCATTTAAACTCACCAAAGCTTAAAAAAAATGCCTCTAGATTTTTGTTGACATAAATAAAATGTCATGGTAGTCATACATCATGTCTATGGTGGTAATACGAGAGCGAACAAAGTTAATATGCAAAATCAAAAATTGATAATAATCGCTGAAATATAAAATTATGACAATCTAATAAAAATAGATTTTGTGTCACAAAAAGGGCTATGAACAGCACTGGGCGAAGTCGGGCTGTCGATGACGATGACAAAACAAAACATTTAAACAATGAGTTTCAAAATAAAGATGAACTTTTCAACTTGAAATCGCCTAACTTAACGTGGTTGACACTAAATTGTAAATATGATCTGTGCATTACATTTTATTTGTTTTCTACCTTGTCTTAAGAATTTTCAAGTTGAAAAGGAAAATAGTTTACAGAGTACCAGAATTCATTGTTAATTATTATCTTCCATTTTAGGTTCCTTCACCTGAGTGAAGCATGAGGTACACAGGTCCTCAAGCTCCAAATTATGACGTTATTGTACACTCATTGATTCACGACTATACACCACGTACTTTACTATTCTCCTGCTGACGTTTCGTTGACCATTTAAAGGTCCTTCCTCATGAGCACCGAACGCGACCACACTCCAACGTCGTGAGGCGGGAACACACCCCCGTTCCACCCAACCGTTCATCCAGTTTCCGTCTCACGACCTTCGAGCGTGGTATACCCAGGGACGGCTCTAGTCCCTAGGTAAGTTGTTTTTTGTAGTGTGGTTTTTTTTTAATATTAATTAGGAGCAACTCCCAGTAGTCAATATGGCAGATCAACCAGACTGTACTCGGAAGTTGGAGTTACGAGGACCTGTAAGTACCTCACGCTCCATCCACGTGGAGAAACTAGTTGGAGCACTGGTCTGGACTCTCCATTTAATACAACGCCTTGCTGCTTATACAGCGATATTGCACAATTCTAGCTTTTATACAGAAAATTAAATTTTTAGTGTAATTACTATTAATGATAGATGCAAAGATTATCGTGGCAAGATGTCTAAACAGATTTATTTTATTATTAAACAAATTAAATGTTTATGAAGATAAATTTTAATAGTTGCGATTTAATAAGTACTTAGTCGGACGTATGTGTGTAGACAACTAGTCTAATCTTAAAAGTACAAATCTAATGTGGCCGTTCACTGTCCTGGTTAAAATTTATCTCCAAAATAATTTAAAGTTAAAAAGCTGATACAATCAATACACATAAAGTAAAACATTGTTTTTGGCATGTAAGTAAATACATAATAAAATTATTATAAAACGTCGTCTACTCTCACCGTAACTTAAAATATATACTTATTTAGTTATAGTAAGCGGCAACCAAATAGAGACAGAGACCCTAGTACTAGTAACTAATCTGTGCGCGAAGCGCATCGTGGTGTATCCTGTCTAAGAATAGACCCCTCCATTTTCTCCCGTTGCATGTTGTACAAGTCGACTAAGCAGCATTGAGTTCTCAACATGAATACTGCGATCACCAATCCGCCTGCCAAGCGTGTTGATTATGGCAATGCACTACATTCGATGTTATGGGGGAGCCTCTGCCAGCAGTGGACGTCTAAAGACTGCTAATGGCGATGATGATGAATCTGTGCGCGCGCTCGATTTAAATGACACAGATTAATGACTAAATTTCTGCGCCACGATGTATGGTGGTTGCTGCAAAATTCGGACTTAGCTCGGCTCAGAGGCTCGAGTCTGCAAATTTAACAAGCAACTAGACGGGCGTGTAGTTTTTTAAAACTACTAGGCAATAATACAAGCATATGGCCTAGCTGATGGAAAGTAGTTACCGTAGCCTATGGACGCCTGCAACACCAGAGGCATCACGACACGCGCTTTGCCGACCCTGAGACAAAGATGAAGTCTTAAGTCAGTCAGCAATTGCGAGCGGCTTGGCGGCAGAACTAGGTTCAGGGGTGTCATAGGTCCGGAATGGTACGGTGGTACGACGAACAAAAAGTTCTATTACTAACAGTAAGTGTACACGCCCGTGTAGTTGCTTGTTAAGTATGCAGACTCAAGCCTCTGGCGTACGTACCACGTGACTGCGCAGTAGAGGATTTTTTATAAGAAATTCGCCAGTCAAGTTCACCCACCTGTCTCTATTTGATAGCCTTCTATTATAAATAGATATAAAATTGCTGACCAGCATGCAAAAAAAGATAACAAAACAGGAAACAAAACTTAAGGTAAAACATAAAAGATGTAGCAAATAACACTTAAAATCAACCAGGAATGTTGTAAGTAGGAACTTATATATAGTTTATAACTTAAGTTTAAAAAATTGCACGTTTTGAAAGGAAACTTATTCTTTGGCGCTTAAAAAACTAATAAAAATCACAATCAGTAACTTTGAAACTTTGATAAAAACTATCTTAAATCAAGTACTCACCACCAGAAGTAAACTTATTATGTGCTTATATTTATTATGCTAAAGTTGCGTCTTGATATTAAGTAAAGTGCACACGATCTAATTACAACTTATCCTACGGCGCCGTCTGAACGACCTGCGCAAAAAACGAATCTAAATAGTAATAAAATTAACTAGTAAACAGCATATCACACGGTCACAGCAGTCTTTTTAAGTCGCTCTTGCTTTTCGTATATTATTTTTCTCAGCTTCATTAAATCCAAGAATGTTTTCTATAGCGCTGAGATGTCCCTGATGGTTCTCGGGATCTGTTAGGAAGTAGTAGATGGCCGATTTGAGGAACTGCAGCGTGACTTCAGGATCTATGTTAGTTTTGCTGCCCTTCTGCGACTCGACAATGCGGCGGTACATTGCCTGCAAAAAGAATAGAACATTACAACGTCTTGTAACATCGACTTCTGCATGCGACGAAAGAAGGAAGCACAACAAACGTTCTGTAAACTACTTCAAAATCTAAATACTCTACGACTTATTAGTTCACAAAATACTCAATACTTATACTAGATATGTATCTACTTACTAAGTTACAAAAATAGTAAAGTGAAAACAGTTCGTGAATATTAAAAATAAAAATAGGGTAAGTACCTTAATGTTTCTACAGTTTTATGATTTAAATTAAGGCCGCGCCTAAAGCTAAATGCCGATCGTAGATTTGATTTTTATTTAGATATACCGGGCGTAAAAAGACTACTCCCGAAAACTGAAACAGTGCATTCAGACCATGATTCTGAAAATATTTAAGCTGAAAAAACACGAAAAAAAAATGCTCAATTTTGGTCCGCTCTATTCGTGTTTTCTTTATAAATATCCATTAAATATCGTTAAAGGAACACAAAAACCTATTTTCCATCATTAAAAACACGTTAATAAATAATAACGTCAAAAAAAGCAATGAAAACCACATGACAAATATATGGCCCTACGGGTCGATCAGCTGACCGGGAGCGTTGAACTCGCGCGGCCGGTATAAATGCGTACATTGCTGGCTGACAAATACGATACGAAACGAAAAAAAAAGTTTTCTCCGGTATGAATCACCTCTCAGGCGAAAGCTATTTTATATAGCTATGATATAGGTAGCTTTACCGGTACCTTCAGTATTCGGGAGCTGTCACCCCGTATATAATACTATACTATCATTCCTAGGGCTGACTAATCAAAAACACAATATAACAATATTGTCTCGATAAAAAAGTAACTTTTTTTTGTTTCTCAATATGGTGCAAAATAATGGGAGGATATTGTTAAATTATCATTTTTCACAAGTTATTCAAATGCCTTATTCAACGGGCACGCGGCGTTTTTTTTGTAAGGATACATATAAGCTTTGGCGCAGCCTTGGGGGAAAGGAACGGGAAATCACGGTAAATCACGTTTCAACTTCACTGTTCAACTTCACAGTTCTTATTCGATTATATCTTACACAAGTATATTAAGAGCCGGCTTGTAGTTTTTAAATGAAAACAAAACTATTAAAGCCGCCCGGAACGAAAGATAACCAATAATACGATTAAACGATAAGATAAGACGCATCCAAAACCAAAGTTTTAAAAAACAGTACTCAAATAAATTACATTTTAGAAATAAATTTCACGTTCCTTACGAGAGCTATACATATCACCTAGGTGAGGTATTAACTAAATAAACTTAAAAATAATTGTATTAGCATAAATGAAGATTTTAATTACCCAATACCAAAAGAGGCTGTTTCAAATTACACATGCAAACTATGCCAAGCTTAGTTAATCGTCATAAAGAAAAGTTATACTTAGGTAAACTTTAACCCATAGCCCAAACCAATCCAAATTAATAAGAAAATGTTAGTATTAACTTTATTAAGTTGGTTTTACTTTAAGCGAATTATTCACATAATTAAGACCGTCGAACTATGCTCATTAAAATGTTTCAGCCGTTCGTAGTTCACGATTAGCATTTTTCTGATAAGAATGTAACATATTTTTCTTTCCAAATCGACTGAGAAATTCTATATACAAAATATAGTAAATAAAAATTAGCCAGAATGAGCCTGTGGGAAGCAGGGTGATACAAAAAAAATGGTACAAAAAGGGGGTGTACAAGTGAGCGCTGTTGTCCGCTATAAAGTCCAACTTCCAACCTTTCGAGCTCCTAGGACCCATAAAGAAACAGCCTCCTTTGCGGTTAGCAGTACTTGTGACTTAGCGGGTCGGTCCTCTGAGAATGTCGTGTCCTGTAATGCACTAGACATTAAAGCATGTTAATCGCCACTACATGCACACTACACCTTGGGCGTACAATGCGGTGGGTTAATTCAATCTGATGATAAAGGTACAACGACAATCAAATCTTATTAACACAACAAAGATGCAGACTATCCGAGTCCAATATTATGAATGACATTTGTAATTAAATGAGCTAACATTTGGCTATGACAGTAGGTCCTGCTAATAGAGGGAGCCGTTGAACCAGTGGATATAATGTTGGAATAAGTATTTATAGATTCTCCACATTAATAAAATATTTAAACTACATATCGGTTTTTTTTTAATTCATTTCTGAAACATAGTTTACTGCTATTTCACAATTACACTTATCGCTATCGCCAATGTGCTGTAAATTTGAGACATTTAAAATGATTTTAGATTTGATTAGCATTGAAATAAGTGCGATTTTAATCTATAGCATTTAATTCTACATTGTTTTTTGTTAATATCAATCAATTTCAGCATCTACTTCCAAAGACAAAGTTAGAAAGTGAAGAAGAATCAGATAAGTAATAGGAAGTAATATTTCTTTATGCTATTGCACAAGAATCTTTTACATTACAAGCAACACTTCGTTTGGTAATGATGTTTCAATACTATGCTGATATGAAGGATTTTGTGATTTGTTAAATTGAGAAATAGTAAAGTAAAATGCATGAAATATGAGTCATAATGCATAGAACATAGTAGATCACTTACTCGGACTTTCTCGAGCTCAGTCTGAGTTATCTGCAACTGCTCTAACAATTCTTCGACAGATACCCGGCTCACAGGCCCCGCTGAAGTGCTGGATTCACCTTCCTGAAAGGATAAAGTAGGTAGTGTTTTATTTGATTTTGGGCACTAGCAGGTTGAACCTATGAGGCCACTAGCAACCACCAGGCACTGGTAGGGTTAAAAATCTATGAGGCTACGAGCACCCACAAGCCACAATCCTACTTAATATTATAAATGTGAAAGTTAGTTTAAAACAAACTAACTTTGAGAACCAATTTCGATTAGGTAGTGGCTACTTTTTATCCCTGTAGAACGCGAGCGACGCCACAGGCGAACGCTCGAAGATTATTGTTTTTTTTTCATGTCATCATCATCATCAGCCTGTAGATGTTCACTGCTGGACATAGGCCTCCCCCTTAGAATGCCACGACGAACGGTCTTGAGCCGCCTCCATCCACCGACTTCCTGCGACTTTTATAATGTCTTTAGTCCATCGAGTAGAGGGCCTTCTTCTACCGCGTCGTCCGGTTTGTGGTCGCCACTTGAGAACCTTCCCCCACATATTCCCCAACAGTTATCAGTTCTTCAAGCTATATTACCTGCCACTTCAACTATTTGTCTAAATCATATGCAACAGCGAAATAGCAAAACAAAACACAGTAAAGTATGAGTTGACTCAATAAACAAATGAAAACACAGTTTCACTAAAACAAATATGTAGGTCATGGAAGTGATGTTGTGTTTACCTTATCTTTAATTTGGTATTGAGCTGCCTCAAGCCCCTTGTTGTACATTTGCAAGTAAACAGATTTGTGATTATTTTCTTCATCTTGCAACTGCTTGCTTGCCTCCTCCAACTGCTTCTCAAGGGAGTGAATTCTTTCCTTGGCTTGCTCGTAGTTCGGCAGTAACTCGCAATAACGAGTGTTGACATCTGCAAGCTTTATCAACAGATCTTCAACCTTATCATTATGAGCCTTTTTAAGCTCCTGCGTCTCACCAACATGACCCCTCATGATATCTTCAATCTTCTTTTCATAATATGCTATCAGATTACGACGTTCCGCATCAGAGTCATGCAACTCAGTCATAGAACTAGCCTCATGTGTCAACATATGAACAGACTCTTTAGAATGCAATGAGGAGTTTGTGAGATCATCAAAGTGTCCGGAATCAGTGAAGGAACCTTGCATTTCATTGCGGCATCTAGTTGGAGTCTGCTCTTTGAAGAGTGGACTGTCGGTGACATCATAGGACCTGCATGTCTTTTCAAGTCTTGGAGTCTCATGTATGGATACCTCTTCTGCATTTTCTCTAATAGTTACAATTTCACTTGAGTTTGATTTCTCATCGGGTGAGCAGACTGATGCTTTGAAAAGCCTTAGTTCAACCACTTCTTTGGTAAGATGGAATATTTCACTGTCCTTTTTGTCCAAATCCTTTTTAGCTAGACTGAGAAGGCTTTTGAGACGGCGGATCTGTTTTTGGGCTCTTTGGGTGGGAGTGAGGTATTCGTCACCAGCGAGGCCAGCATGTGATGAGCAATGTAGCACGTAGCGCATGGACTTCCCACTGAAGGTGGTGCCATTGAAGGCAGCGTAGCCAACATCAAGAGATGCAGCCGTGGCCGCACTCCCGTAGCTGTGAAGAGACGCATCATCAGGAAGGTCCTCGGGAGAGCCAAGTGGAGTGTTAGCAGAATCAGTCATGCTCAGCTTCCTGTCTCCGCATGCTTCATGTGTTTTTAGGCAGGATTTTTTTGGTTTTTGTGAAGCATTATTGAATGACTAGAAATAAAAATAAAGAAGTATGTAGTAAAATTTGCACTAGTCAATTACATTCAGTCTCTCAACTTTAACTTCCAGAGGATATCATCAGATCTGTTATTTCATAGTAATTAGCATTCCATATGTGACAGATTGTAGGTAAGTCTATGGACGCATAAGGGAATACAAAATAATATTAGGATGCACTGCAACAGTTTTCATAGAAACCTGCGATTTAGCCTTGTATAGTGACATCTATTCCATTTTAAAGTGTGTTGTTGGCATATCTCCGCTCAAGTAGCCATGGCAATTCACTGAATAAATAAACTGATGCATCAGCAAAGGGTTGCACTTACGTGGCTCCGCTGGCGATGGCCCGGCTCCAAGAGGCGGGGCACATCGCTGCGCTGTTTTTGGTAATTATTTTCCGTGATTATAGGAATTAATTTTCTAGTGGAAAGTGGCGATCGCTGCACCATTTTCTCCCCGCGCAGCCGCAGTGAGGAGCTGCGCCGGAAATTCCCGTTGACACTTGCCGCGCAGCAATGCTCATCGTGGAATTCGGCGATCCTTCTGTTCCTGTTCATTTTCTTCAATTGTTTACATTAATTAGCGGCTTAGCGCAGGCTGCTGAAATTATAATAATTAATAACAAACAGCTGTTCAGTTCTACTATCTACAATGTTTTTTTTTTAATTTCTTCTTTCTTTTCTTTCTTTATTAATCAGTGTTGCCAGCTCCTACAGCGTAGCTGCGTAGCGTAGCTTTAAATTCTCTTTGGCGCCCGCCGGCCTACAAAACCTACTATCCAGTCAGACTGTATCTGAATGCATAATTATATGAACGATATAATTCAAGGAACATAATACCTACTCCCGATTCGTCCGAGACTCCCGACCTAGTAAGTACCTAAAGGTTCCTTAGGCCTGCCTGACGTGACGTGACGGTGGGTTGGGGAAACTAAAATGGGACGATTTTCAACATGAAAAAGGATGCTTACCTACGCATTTTAGCCATGAAACTTATAAACTAGGTACCTTCTTTTCATAAAAATTAGTAAGTAGGTATTACGTAAAATCCAGAGTTGAGGGAAGAACCTTTCCTTCGTTGGCGATATGTTTGAAACACAATGATTGTGTCCCAAGACCTCAGAGCATGCTCTAAGCCTAAAACGGGCGATGGTTGCTAAGGGATTATTCTAGCTAGACCCTTTAAGAAACAAAATTGACAAATTTTGGACGATATAGGTATGGATAGGTACTACTTAATGCTATTTTTTTTTAATTTGGTCATTCTAAAAAATTTCGATGTATGTAGGCTATACCTACTTACACAGCACTGTCTGAGCCAGTTTAGTACCGTTTCATAATTTGGTGAAAAATTAAACATAGCTACATACAACAAAGCAGTACCTACTACCTACCAACCACAACGTAACATCCACTCCTGGACAAGGCCTCCCTAGAGAGCATGCAATGAGTTGATTTGCCGTATCTAATTACCAAATTTAGCAGGCGGATTGGTGATCGTGGTAAGTATTTGGTGTTAAGTATTGAGTAGGTAGATGATGCTGATGCTTTCCCCTGTTACGAAATCCACGGGAGGGGACGGCAAATGTAAAATCAGCCTTGAGCAACTATTGCAATCTATATTTCAGTTTAATTTTTCAGGTAGGAGTAGCGTTATCCAAATGTTTCTATAGTACCTAGGTACTTGAAAAGAGTTACCGCTGTTCCGTTATCTACGCTACGGTTGATTATCTAACGAACTGCGGTAACCTCTGTTTTTGTACTAAAACCTGTCTTTATTCTCTGTGCTAAAAGGAAAATAAAAATTGCGTAGGTACCTATTAGTATGTTCATCTACCTACCTAGGTACTTAGGTACTTGCAGTATCATTAACATAAAATAGGTATCTAATAGTGTAGGTATAGCTATGCACCTTTGTATGTGTAAGGTGCCAAGGTGTGTGTACTTAAATTGGATTGAATTGAATTGGATATTGAAATAGCATAATAACTGTTATGCTATTTAAATCTAAGTAGTTTCGTTTTATAGTAGATTATGCACTAAGGGAATAAAGCAGTGTCTTATGTCGCGGGCGGCATATTGAACCCTGAGCGTAACGAGGGACTCTAAAGTTAACTCCCGAGTGTAGCGAGGGAGTTATATAGAGTCCTGAGTGAAGTGAGGGGTTCAAGCTGCCCAAGACGAAGACAGGCTTTATTCCAGAGGAGGATACTCTACTTTTCACACCTACTGCGAGACAATAGAAAGCCAGGGCTCCATAAAATAAGTATCGTCTGTTTTGATGAACTCTGGAGTAGAATCATTATCGCTCGACATTTTTTGTTAACACTAATATTGCCATTGACATAATTATATATTATCTATTAGAATATTGCAATAAATTTCACTGAAAAACACAGCACCAACCTTACATCTATTTTGTTTCACATTCTTTAAAATCGCGCCTATTTCTTTTTTTTTTGAGTTCTGCTTTTGGTGGCCAGTTCGGTTTTCGAACAAACCTCTTTACAATGCCATATGGGCATTTTTTTACTTGGAGTTTTTCACGAGTTTCCACACGAATTTGACGTTCCAAATTCAAATCACTTTAATCCCTAGGGAGTTTCATACAACTTTATATCCCTAGAGAGACAATGCTTTACTTTACGTTGAGGTTGTATGATATGTAATTGGACATTGTCGAGCAGGTGGTGTGAAAAATATATTATATACCTACCTATGTATATTTATAGGTTTTGGTAATTTTTCTTTTTTGACATTAGGCGTGCAAATCTACAGTTTACCTATGTACCTACCTAAATATAATATACTAGTTACTAGTAGATAGTTGACGACCTCGGTGGCGCGGTGGGCCAGCCGGCTGAGACGCAAGAGGTGCGGGTTCGATTCCCGCTGTGGGACAAATGTTTGCAAATACTTGTTCCGGGTCTGGGTATTTATTTATTTTATTTCAATATCCCGTAATATCTCAAAAACTACACAACAAAGCTTATTCAAACCAATTTTCGTTTGAAAGTGTTTTTATGTTGTACTACTAAATTAGGTAGATACCTATACTACCTACCTTATTTTTTTTGAGGGGGACACATTTTAAGGGCTTGTATCTAATAGAAAAGTGTTATTTTGAAGACCTATCTATCTAAAGATTGTTTGTTTACATTTAAGTACATATTTATTTTTGTCATGTTACGTGTGCGTGTGCTACTCCAGTTTGTTTTCGTAATTTCACTACTTACATCATTTTAAATCGTTTCATAGAACATCTTTAGCTTCCTTTAATCAATCCAGTACATTTAAGTAGTCTCAGACTAAAATGCCACTGACTTACGGACAACCGGACAACACGAAATTATAAAAGGGTTCAGTTTTTTGTCATTTGGTTACGGTACCTTAAAAATTAATGGTTTCTGTTATTTTACACGGATACAGCAGTATAGTTATTTTCCTACCTTTATAGTTCAAAATACGCTTACAGCGACCGCGACACCGCGGTAGATTTCTATTTGACGATTTTGTATGGGTTTCGTTAGCCAATTGGAGGTTTCGACGTGTATGACGCTGTAGATAATTCAAGGCCTCTGAAATCTTTTTCTTTGTACCACAACTACTAACTCCACATAATACATACGTTATGAACGATTTCGAAATCGTGGTTAGCTTTTATTATAGGTTTTGTTGTGTTTGTAAGCCATGGTGTGTCCGGCCTAAGAATAGACCCCTCCGTCTCCTCCCATGGATATAGTAAAAGCCTAAGGGATTACACCAGGGGATGTGCAGCACAGCAGCATACACCTTGAGTACCTACTTAACACTAAACTGCGATCAACGATCCGCCTGCCAAGCGTGGTGATTATGGCAATTTCCCATGCATTATATGGGGGAGGCCTCATCCAACAGTGGACGTATAACGTCTGATGAAAAAGAAGAAGTAGTTTTGTTAGTAGTAGAACTTCTTGTGAAAGAGTTCGTCCGGGGAAGTACTACCACCGTACCTATTTCTGCCGCCAAGCAGTAGTGTTCGCATTGCTGTGTTTCGGTTTGAAGGGTACGGGTGCCGGTGAAATTACAGGCACATGAGAATTTTCATCTTTATGTCTCAGGGTCGGCAGCGCGCGTGTGATGCCTCTGGTGTTACAGGTGTTCATAGGCTACGGTAACTGCTTTCCATCTGGTGGGCCGTAAGCTTGTCTGCTTGACAAGTAGCATAAAAAAAAAAAGAAGAAGAGTACCTACCAAAATTAAGTAATGAGAAGTAACTTGCTCACGCCACTCTCAAAATTATGGATAAGTGAGTAATTAAGTACCTATCTAGGTGTTATTATGTAAGTAGTTTTGATACTGTAAATTATTCTTTACAGCTAAACCGTGCTAAAATTATCAAGGTCTCATTAATTATATTTGTTTGAAGAGAACGGCGTATGAAATTGTAGCGCTGTCAAATACTTGAACCAACCAAACAACCTACTCACACTAAATTGATTCTGATTCTGAAGGGAAGAAACAATTTTTTTGTTGATTGTTATCGCGTAGCTTTGTCGTAGAGCCTCTACGTTTTTTTTAAGTAGTAGTACATTCTTCATTTAAGATAGATACGCTCAATGATCCTGACACATACATACATAGACACACGCCTTCTTACCCCGAAGGGGTAAGCAGAGCCTCAATGGACCTATATTTTCATTACTTTCCCACTACCAAGTCTGCTAACGCCTTCCTAAATAAGCCAGCAGCCTGATTAAACATTATAGCAACGAAAATTTCCAACAAGTCCGGGCCCTACATTACAATAGATAATCAGTATTCGTTTCTTACCATCGTCTCGTTATTCCCACACCAAGCCAAATATATCTGCAACTTGTTTATTTGCCTGTTCACAACAAATTGTCATGCATGAGTTACATTGAGAAATACTCACTCACTAATTGTATTTTGCACAAAATTTCCAATCTTCATCGAGTCTAACGAAAACATTGTTGAAATATCAGCAAAACACATCGTAAGCACATTCGTTGTCGAAAGTCGTTCGCACTATGTTAATCGAAGGGAAAATTCAGGAGTTGACTCAAACAACGCAAATTACATAGAGTAAACCATCCACGGTAACTTTTACGGTAAGAATGTTGCGGTAAGTTGTCGGAGCGCAGTGGGTTTGGTAGCAGCCAATGCGTGCTTGGTCAATGTTCACGGTGCGGTGGGTTGCCTACCGCGCACTGCAGCGCCCCTCTGCGGCCGACACACAAGCACCGCTCCGCTCGCTGCCGAAGTTACCACGGTATTACCAAACGTGCTATTGTCGAACGCGAATGTTACAACACAATGCTTCCCAACAACTTAAAAAGAGTAAAACTGAACCAATCAAGCCGCCGAGCTATTTTTTCTAGATTGGTACACAGGTAGGAATGCTGCGCCATCTGGTGCCTCATTATTGTTCCGCTGGCAGATGCAGTACCTATAGTTTATGTTAGGTAATAGAATGATTTGTTGAATTCTTCAATTGTGTAGATTGGTTTACGCAATGCAGCAGCGATATTTCACTAACTGACAGCTACTTACTCACTGAATAATGAGTGGTGACCAACTTGTTCAGTCACAATGTAGGCACAATGTAAAGCCCAGTAGGTATTCAATTGTGGGTAAGTACTCAGTATATTTTTTATGAAACTAAAAAGTTAATAGATCATGAGTTGCCAATAGCAATGCGGATGGAAATGGAAGTTGTAGCAGCAGCGGTGCGGTAGTTTTTGTACCACGAACAATTATTGACATACTCTGTTAACTGTGAAAATATGTTCGACATTTTTAAAATGCCGTGTTTTCTATTTTGTTGTCTTCTAATGAATTGAAATTGCTGAATGTTTGAGGGGTATTCAATCGGTTCGGCACACACACGGACAGCACAATCAACAACGTAGCGTTTGCAGGAAAATAAGTAATGAACATACTCTACCCTTGACATTATAATGACTTCCACGTTATGCCTACTTATAACATTATTAGTGCCTACAAACACATAAAACGTAGTTGACCACAAAAGGAAAATCTTAGAATAATAACTACTGCTCTATTTCTCTACCCTTCAAGTTGGATGAAAATTGCGCGCACCGCGTAACAAATAATAAAACGGACAAGTGCGAACAAGACGCACCCTGAGGGTTCGAAAAAGGCGAAATTCAATTTTAGACTGAAAAGTCTGAAATTTAATTTCGACTTTTATACACATACTACATTTACATTAACTACATTTATTATTATCATTATTTACATTTACTACATTTCATATACTTTTATACTCATATGATCACTTTTTGTCCGTCTGTCTGTCTGTCTGTCTGTTAAGGCTTTTTTTGATCCCACTGGGATCATGAGAGTGGGGGATGCTAGGAGGCTTTGTGACACAAAGTGAAAACTTGGTGTCACAAAGCCTCCTAGCATCCCAAATTGTAAGGTTACTGGAAGTAGGTACCCAGAGGTATTTCATTTTCACGATTTCTATTCAAAAATTAGACATTAATTGCCATATCTTTTTAATGCATTGAGTTAGAAGCTTCATTTCTGTACAGAACTGTAAGCCCAGACATTTATATTTGGTATACATTTCAAGTTGATACCTTTAGCCGTTCCTGAGAAAAAAGGCCTTAACAGACAGACAGACAGACGGACAAAAAACTGATCATATGAGGGCCCCGTTTTTTTCTGTCGAGGTACAGAACCCTAAAACAAAGATATCTGCAGTTTTCGCAAGTTTTACATCACAATACTTTGCCTTGGACCATTCACCGGGTTAATTACTTAAAATGCAATTTATTACGTGTTTCAATACTAATTACCTAATTAGCGTACTTCCTGTGCTCGAGTAACGAGTTCAGAGCCAGCTGGAAAGTGCTGGTTTCATCCATTTCATGCCGTTTTCCAGCCGTGTTTATTGTCCTGATTCTTCTAGGCTTAGTCGCGTTGGAATAGGAGTATTTTTTTATTTTTATTTATTTACATGCACAAAACACTTTACAACCACAAATAAAAATAAGAGATACCAAATTTTTTTTTTATCTAAAATATTTATAAGTATATTATTATTTTGTATTTATAAATTTATTTTTGTATCATTCTCTCTGTAAATAAAAGATGGTTATTTCATTAAAAAAAATTGGGAAATTACTCGTTAGCAGTTAATATGTAGGTACTTACTGTACTGTATGTGGTTCGTTTTCGCATCAGCCAGAAGAACCCGTCGAAAATGCAACGCAAAACTCTTTATAGAAATGGTATAACGGTGCTCAGAATTATTTTTAAATATGTATGGGAATTGTCATCTAAGTAGAGTTTAGAGCCTACCTTTTGCTATAATTTTTCCTACAATCCAGAGCCTCAAGAAATTAAAACGCCAAACCAAAAAGAAGTCAATCTACATTTTATCGGCGGCCGATGATCCCGTCTCGTCGTGATCAATATCTTAACCTTTTTGTAAAGCTAAAAGCCCATTTGCTTGAAACTCGAAAGGAACTATTTAAAGGCATTACAAAAACTAGTTTACAGTGAACTCATCGGTAGAAGGACGCGGTTGGCTAGAGTCAGAATTGTATTACAAAACCGCATTCCGCGATCTATGAAACCAAGTCTGATTTAGGCCGGTGGCGGTGAGTAATTAATGTTGTTTCTGGGTTAGGTAAGTAGATTAAAAGGCTTTGATTACTCTGTGAACAAGCTGTGTGGTAAACGATGATAAACAAACAGGGCAATGTACCATACTTGCAACCAAGTTACAGTAGGAAGTTCAAGAGAAGCTCTCAAAACATATGCAAACTTTTTGTGTAAGCTAGATTCCTTGAAGTTGCAAGAAGTCATTAAACTGGTTTTTTCTTCTTTGGTGAGTCATCCTGCTGTATTTCTAGGTAATAAGGAGAAAATTTTGCTTGCAATGTTGTACACTTGTCTGCTATGCTCGTTATGAACCATCCGCATGCAGAGAAGATAGCCGCTCTTACAAGCAGTAAGCCACAGCGGTTGCGGTAAATAACTATGCCAAAAATAACCACCTAGGGGCTGACTCTTCGATAATTCTCGTGCAAGTGATGAAGTGAAGTTTCTTATGAAAATCGTAATTTTGTATGGAAATCATACGAGATGTGACTTCACCTCACAGACGAGGTCACCTCGTGTTATCTGAGAATACGGGGCAAGTTTCGTGGCAAGCCTAGCAAAAAGTCAGGGGCCTAGGGCCCAGCAGGGCTCCAACTTCTCCAAGTGCTCAAAACACCATACAAAGGTTACAAAAAAAAGTGATAATGCTATTACTGGGTGCTCAGATTGCACCAATGACACGAAGTTCAGCGAAAAACTTGATAGTTGAAAACTTTAATTTTTAACCCCAGTCTAAAATTTTCCAAGGGTTTTTCATCATGTTGGCCACTATGCCTGGAAGTCCGCTGCTTGAATACAAGTTTCATAGATTACATCTTCATGAAATCTGCCTGACTGACCAAGAACTGACTACTGACGGTCTATTCGAAGAACACCCGACAACTTCGCAGTCTGCAGTCTCGAGACAAGGCACAAATGGCTTGAGTTTTTTCTTCGTTTCGAAGCTAGGATACTGTTACTCAATGCAATCTGTACGTGTTTCAGACATCGGATGTCTAATAGTTTTACCATTTTTGAATCGGCTTCACTACTTCTAGTCGCACTGAGGCCGTAGACAAAGTGACATTCTAATAGCGATGACGCTAGTAGAAAAGTCCAAAATGTATGAGATTGACGTAAGCTATCGATATGTCACATGGTTTTTTGTATTGTATTACGACTGTAGAAATAGAATCGCTTCGAAGCGAATGCCGTTTGGCTAGGCCTGCTGGTCAGTTTTCGAACGGGTCGATTTGGACACTAGCCGTCCGCTTCTATTCGTCCGCTAGATGGTCATAAGCGCTTACTCATACGCTCGGAGTATGGGGCCTTGGAACCGGCCTAACAACCTTGCCGGCTGCGGAGGCCACTTTTTGTGCACTCTAAACGGCAAACAATCTAATCATTTCAAAGCAATTTATAAGAACGTGGTTGCAAGTAGGTGCTTACAACTTATTTCTGGGAAAAGATATCTAACAGAGTAGGTACTAGGTAGATAAGTACTTTGCTAATACGATATAATAAGTTTCTTGTTCGTTTTTTAACAAAGCAATACGCTAGTTGCCTAACTACACGCTTATTTAATTTTTTCAGTCAAACTAATGCTTTTTACTTGTCACAAATTGATAATGACTTTTAAAATGTGTCACTACAATATGACAAGTTTTTCGAGTGGCGACCAAAACCTAGATGACTGGTGTAGGTGATCCATTGAAAAGGGAGCCCCTTTTCGATATTATATAGGTCAAAGGAAGTCAGTTTATGGTGCCGGCTCAGAGCTGTTGTTCATCGTATTCTTTGGAGGAGGCCTATTTCTAGCAGTGGACTTCAACTGGCTGATGATTATGGTGACTATGTCAATAACAGAGAAACATAGCTAACAAGCTACTGTGTTTGTGACGTCTGTCATACGATGAAAGTGGTTATATACCAACAGGTTATATAAAAAAGTAAGTATGGAACTTCTTGCAAAAGTGATAACTCAATAGCGTTATGCGTTTTTTATTTTTAACCGGTATTAACCTATTTGGGTTTCACAATATACCTATCGTATTGACCGAACTGGCATGTGGCTCACCTGATGTTAAGTGGCAACCCCAACTCCTAACAAATGCTTAGGTCACGTCCACCTAGAACGCGTCCTACATGACATTGGACGTCCGGCCTAAGAATAGACCCCATCGTCTCTTCCAGTGGATGAAGTAAAAGCCTAACTAAGGGGCCAGGGGATGGGCAGCAGCATCCACCTGAGTACTCAACACCAAATTGCGATGCACCAATCCGCCTGCCAAGTGAGGTGATTATGGCAAATGGGGGGCACTGCGCCTGGTAACCTGAGATATGAAGATGAAAAGTTGAATGTGCCTGTAATTTCACCGGCACCAGGTCAACATTATCAGGTTTATTTGTATTTTGTATGGAAATACATTATTTTCAGGTAAAGAAACACGTATAAGATCATCATCCATTTGTCAACGACAAAATTGGTACAGTTTGATAATACTGTGAGCGCGTTGATGTCTTTTGTATCGCAATTTGTCTTTGTTTCCTAAGAAACGGTGACTGCCATATATGACGGCCATTATAAAGCGTTGAACGTGATTACCGACTGGCTAAGAAATAATCCATGCCCGCTATATTACGGCCGTCATATGACAGCCATTCTATAAGCAATTATATAAATGACAAGGCACTCTGTCTTTGTGTTCATTAAGATTCTTTAATACCTCGTAGCATCCAAATGGCTCTTTGGATTTTATATAATGAGATGTCGTGCGTGAGCCCTTGATACTGTGAGGGTGGAGTAGAGTACAATCATCATCATCATCATCATCATCATCATCAGCCGTCGGGCGTCCACCGCTGGGCGAGGCCTCCCCCATAGAATGTAATAGGGGGTTTGCCGTAATCACCACGTTTCACAGACAGTTGGGCACCACACAGGCTCTTTCAACCTAGGAGTAAGAATGATATTAGTTTAAACACATTTTCTACGCATTTTTGCATTTTTCGTTTCGCATGGAAATTTAAAGACAAGGTTTTCATTTATATTTTCCTGTAAACTATGAGCATGGCCCAATATTCATTTTTTTTTTAAATTCTTGATCTTTATAATCTCATAATGAGTTTTTTCATTTGATAAGTCACATGATGCATTTAACATAAGTTTTTATTTAATTTTCTAGTTTGCCTCCCAAAATTAAACCCCGAAGTCAGAATTTGTTTATTTACGCTATACTTCTATGGTTAGGTCACCTAACTTCGTATATAACCAATTTCAACTGTTTTAGTGTTTTAGATTCGGAGAAAATAGGCTGTGTCAGAGAAACAGTCAGGAAGATAGACAGACAGATAGACACCTAAGAGATCCTATAATGGTTCAGCTGGTACCTTTTGAGGTATGGAACCATAAAATGCTTAGCCGTGTTTGTTGCCCTGATTTTTCTATAAGTATATAGATTTGGTCTCGTTGGAACAGGAGTAATTTTAGTTTATAAGACAATTCAAAATGGTCCTAGTGATTTAAATGAATAAAATACTTTACATTTACTTAACGTTTTCGTTTTACTTAAGTGCAGTCGGAGTTTTAAGTTTTTTTTATAAGAGAATTCAAAATGGTCCTAATGATTTAAATGAATAAAATACTTTACGTTTACTTAACGTTTTCGTTTTACTTAAGTGAGGTAGGAGTCTTTAGTTTTTTTTTAATTATGTTAACCCAGTTATTACGCTCTACAAAACACACTCTCAATCTTAGTCTCTGTACGTATGCAGTGTTCAATCAGGCAAGAAAAAGGTTTTGTGTGTTTAATCGGCATATTGACAGAGTGTATCGGAGCAAACTCGCTCTGTTGAGCACGCTTTCCCAGTTTCACGGGAGATATGAACATTTGCATGTAGTGCATTATTTGCTGACAACAGCCAAATTCTGTACTAATTTAATGTAACTTAGAAAGTGAAAGTGTTAATCACGAAAAACAATATTAAAATAAATACTTGCTGCGTAATCGAAAATATTAATACACTTGGCTCTTTATAATTATATTATTTATTATTCTTACTACCTATTTGTATCAATTTACGTTGATAAGTTTAGTAACAAAGATATTTATGCATTTTTAAGTGCAGTTCAGGTTCTTTTTGGAGAAACTTTATTGAAATCGTGTTTGTGTCTTATGTACGAGTCACAAATCAAACCAAGGGCATACATGTATGCCCTTGGTTTGATTCAAGCAAAGGAGGCGTTCGATTCAAATACTTTAAATCAATAATAATATAAAAAAACCGGCCAAGTGGGACTCGGACTCACGCACGAAGGGTTCCGTACCATTATCTATAAAAACGGCAAAAAACAATGTTTGTTGTATGGGAGCCCCCTTAAATGTTTATTTTATTCTGTTTTTTAGTATTTGTTGTTATAGTGGCAACAGAAATACATAATCTGTAAAAATTCCAACTGTCTAACCATCACGGTTCATGAGATACCTGGTGACAGACGGACGGACAGCGGAGCCTTAGTAATAGGGTCCGTTTTACCCTTTGGGTACGGAATCCTAAAAAACTTGGGTCCTTTGTATTTGTGTACATTAGAATTCGCTGACAGACATAATTATCATAATCCAGATAACGTACGCTTCGCAGCCAGGTTTGAATTTTGTTTGAAAAGATCAACTCTGTCTGAGAATTACATGAGTATCATAATGAGTGAGAAAAAATCCCACAAACCATTGTTTAGTTTACACCACACCTTACGCACAATTAATGCTTTTACTACAAATTAATACAAAAACAACTTTTTCTTTCAACATCATCATGTCCCAGAACTGAGTAGTTATCCTGTGGTTTAGATCCTTTGTACTAATAGATCCTTTATGCTAATAATTTAGTTACTAATATTTCTTCTGTGACCAAAGGATCTGTTTATAATTATTATTTTAATTAATTGGTATAAAAAATATCTAAATACATAAATCTAAGCCTGTATTCATCCCACTATTATTTATATATATAAATATAATAAGCGTTGTGTGTGTTGTGTACAGAAAATATCAAAAATAACTAACGATTTTGATGAAAATTATAATATCGATAGGGGTTTTTGGAGAAAACAATCAGTCCTATTTATAGACCGTGCAAAGCACTGGGAAAATCCCACTTCTGGGATTAACTATTTCTGGTACAACGTGTAGGTCTGACAGCCACCAGTTGGGCATGTTTCTGGATAAAAAAGAACGTCCAATATTGTTGATGTGGCTTGGAAAGAGAAGTTGTAGCTAGCATCCAGTTCTCCAGCAAAGTTCCTAAATAATTTTTAGAGGTTGCATGGATATTGAGGGGTTCTACAGGATGTAGAAGTTTTAGAGGTTGAACTAAGGGTTTGCGCAGTAATCCCAAATCCAAGCAAAGCTCGGTCGTCTACTTGTTCACTACCAGTAATCAAATTATCATAAAGTCGACACTCTCGCTGATGGAGTGTAACCGTAGTTCCATCAGTGGTGGCATTTATTACAAGCGTTTGATGATGATGATGATGATGATGATAATATACTAAATGAAATTAATCAAAATGTTATTTTTATTGTAAGGTCATGACTAATCTAGATCACTGGATATGTAACACGAATTAAAATTAATGTATAAATGAGTGAGTAAATGTGTGGATAATGTTTTAATTGTTTCATAATTGCAGAATCTTGAGTCATTAACCTTATTATTTGAGATAAAATTAAGAGAAACAGTGCTGAATTTAGTTTTACTCATTCCATTATATTGTTCTAAGTATATTTTTGTACCCAACTGATAGATAGGTTAGTTGGTGTCGTGAAATACAAGTGCAATTACCCAAAGTACTGATATTGGTGTGGTAGGTAGTTCATGTTATTTCACCAGCCCTTCCTTCAAACTGAACTAAAAAACTCATTGTCATTCCTAAGTGGCATGTCGAGGAAAGGAAGTATGCTTTAGTGATCCGTTTTCCTAACGAAGAATGCAGATACGGTTGTTAATTTATTGAAACTTTGCATGCAGTCGCGTTGCTTTAGATATGCACTAGTTCACACCGTTTTATCAACCTTTTACATACAGAAAGAATAATAAGTACAACTAATACAAGTAAGTATACTTATACAACATTTCAAAAATACAAATGAAACAGTTGAACTGTCCAAAAGACCGTTGCAAACGATCTAAAGAGATAGGTCAACTGATCCAAATTTCTACCATCTAGCTGCATTGCCACGATGAGTTGGTATAGCAATAGAATAGAATAGAATAGAATAAATTTTATTTGCAACATTATATACACAATTTAGCAAACAGTATACAAAAAAAAATAAGTGTAGCAAAAAGGCCCCAACTCAGCATATGCAATAGGTGCATAGGTTGTAAACAATCGACGCTAGTCTTCCGTTGGAGCCATTTTGCAAAAAATATAATAAATTGGTCAAAAAAGTCACGGACACAATGAAACACACGAAATAAAACATAAAAACAATAAAATTCATAAAAAAGAAATAGAATGAAAGTAAATAAATAATATATAAGTCAAATTATACACGGTAAATAATAATACGTAAAACAGATATAATAATTATAAGCCAATAATTAAATATTATGTTATTTATTTAATTTAATACCAATGCGTTGCCAGATAAGAGGTCATACGTTGCTTCTAACAGACGCCTTGAAATCATTTTGAAAACATGAAGGGCCCTTCTGACCTAGAATTTAGACCCCGAAAAGCTTAAGTAAGTAAGCTTTGTCAATATTTCCATGTATGCGCCTTTTGATATCCTCAGCTGAATTGACCGCTGCACCAGCCCCTAACTAATGTCCCGGACAGATGAGATGGCACAACGTAGCGTTCCAAACCAAAGGCCTACCGTTGGAGTTATTCTGTGGGAGTAGTCCCATAAAACACGAGTCATGCAGTCAGACCGCTTACCATCATCACGTTTCCAATTGGCTCTAAAACGACTGGAACGTTGACAATAGTATCATACATATTATCATACCTTTCATCATCATCAGCCTGCAGACGCCCACTGCTAGACATAAGCCTTCCCTTTAGAATGCCACGACGTACGTCAAGTCAAGTCAAGTCAAAAAGAACTTTATTCATTGAAATCATAAAGATCATTTTGAATCGTCTTATAAGTTTAAATTACTCCTGTTCCAACGCGACCAAGCCTAGAAGAATCAGGCAACAAACACGGCTTGGCTTACATAAATGGTCCGTTTTACCACTAGGTGAGAAGCGCCTGTGCGGTGCCTCGGAGCAAGGAGTTGCTGATACATAGTAAATGAGAACTTAAAAACCTTAGGAAGGTAGTCAAAAGTAAATAAAGATCAGCAAAAATATGCAAGATACGCTTGTTATACTTATAAATAATAATCTAATAGAAACATGTAAATAGGTAAGTACAGATATTGCAAATTTCCATTTGAGCAGTCGAGGGGCAGAGCGACATCAGGCCACGCGGCTTTATCCGGCTTGAGCCGCATCCAACCAACAACTTCCTGCGACGTTTATGATGTCTTAAGTCCATCGAGTGGAGGGCCTTCCTAACACCTTATTCTTTATCATACCTTTACATGTTGACTTATTACTGTTTTGCAGCCAGATTATGCTAAAAATAGATGATTATCATACTATTATCATGCCCTGCCACATCAGTTTGCCTATATTTTGTCTACTATCTGAGGCTTCAACTCTATTGTTTGTTATTGTTTGTAAAACAATGCTAATCGTTTCATGAGTATTGGTTGAGTATTTATATGAATAAGTATAAATAACAAATGTATTTTTAAAGGCAAATTAATTAGTACAGCTTAAAACAATAATCAAGTTGATCTATTGTTTAAATTTATAAAACAATAACACCTTATTTTAATTTACCTAATTTTTTAAACGTTGTGGCTAGGTACCGAATTGAGACAAAATTTACGTAACGGTGTGTACACTCAGAAATATGTTGATAAGTTTATCAAAATATTTCTGAGTGTACACCATTATGAAGGCAAATACTTACGAGGGGAAAGTTTCAAGAAGTTTCAAAAAAGGACAGTCAGCAAGTGTTTCTTACAATAATATTATGAAATCGTTCCGTGACTGGCTGACTTGCAACGCACAGTCTAAACCACGTGAAATTTTGAGTATTTTATGGGGTTTTTTTTGGGGTACATTTTCCGAAATTCAGCGGGGGGTGTAGTTTATCTGGGAAAAACTCCACTCAGACGAAGTCACGGGTGATCCGTTAGTGAATTATAAGACATAAAATAATCGACACTGTGTGGTGTGTAGCCATCATGGTGTATGACTCAGTCTTCAATTGTATCGCTTATCTGACAATGACCTTGTTACAGTTCATATTAAATTTATTTGTTTTCCTTTGTTATCTGTTTTATTCTAAATCCTTTAACAACATAAATTGTTGTATCT
Organism: Epirrita christyi; assembly: GCA_951392215.1. Taxonomy (NCBI): domain Eukaryota; kingdom Metazoa; phylum Arthropoda; class Insecta; order Lepidoptera; family Geometridae; genus Epirrita; species Epirrita christyi. Next base: position 8,556,692 of record OX595850.1, read on the forward strand.
ACTTTCACTTTGTTTATCTTTCGCTGTCTTCCTAGACACAATATTTGTATCATTGCATGAGTCTCTCCTTTCTAGAAACAAATAAAAAATCATTAAAGTTTTTACTGCTTTTCTTCGTAAGTATACATAAAAGTAGCCTGGAGGTAATCGCTTTTAACAATAAGGCCGCCCATTGTACTGCTAATTTTAATCAGCATCTTCATCACCAGCCTGTTTACGTCTACTGCTGGACGAAGCCTCCCCATTAATTACTATGGGGGGATTTGCCATAATCACCACGCTTTAACTTAAACTTTAATAAATCCTATTATTTTATCCTGATGAAGAACAAAGTGTTAATCTACCTATCTATGTATATCTAAAAATTAATTGAGTAAGTATTGTGCCTTTAAAAAAGTGATTTTACCAACTCTGCAATATTCATATTGGTTTTTTTCACTTCATGTTGGTATCAATATTAAAATTCTAAATAACTTAATTGGGTATTACTATCATAAAACTATCCGCAACAGGAGCCGCCAATTCGTACTTATATCAACTCGTGTTATACTTTATTGCTAAACCTATTAATAAACAAATGAAAAATCTGAAAACAGCTTGTTCATAATAATTTATTTGTTTTTAGTCGATTCGAAGCTAATGCTAAGGCTGGGTCATCTTGGCCATTTCTATCAATATAGAACTGGCCAAGACAACCCAGCCTTGCTGAGGGTGTCGAAGTTGCGTTAACTCCTTCGTTAACTCAAGTCGGTTAAAAAGAACATAACCGAAAATATACCATATCTCAAAAACTATACAACATAGCATCTTATTTAAACCAAACGTTGTAATTGTTTTTTTTAAGTTTTACTACTACTTTTTACTACTCTTGAAGATTACTTATTATTATTATTATTATTAAGTATAGGCTTAGCTCGTAAAAAAAATATGAAAGTTCATTTTAAATTATTAACATAAAAAATTATTCTATTTGTTTTATGGCTATGGCTTCAAAATCAGGTTTCTGAGGTTTTGCGTAATTTTAAATACACAATTGTAGACATTGTTAGGCAAGTTCTCTATCTATTTTCGCTACGTACCTTTATCGATTCAGGAGATAAGTAATACTATTTTATCAACTTTATCAATGTTGGTTATCATGATGATGATCGATTGACCGACATTATGGTTTCGTATACCTTCTCAACACCTGGTAGGATGGTCCCGCTTGATTTTCTTCTTTATTAAGGGCTGCCACAAACCTGTCAGTAAAATAACAACATTATATTCCCATGATCACTTTAACTATATCCGAGTACTTGTAACAATTTTGGTTGGTGCCATATTTCGCAATCATGTGAAAAATTCTATAAGCTAGCATCAATCACCACGCTTGGCAGGCGGGTTGGTGATCACAGGTTGACTGGTTTAATCCCTTAGTCTGCTATTACGACGTCCATGAGAGGAGACGGAGGGTTAATTTTTAAGTCCAGCCTAAGAATGAACTCCTCCATCTCCTCCATCCACCTGAGTATTTAGCACCAATGCTACGATACGACGATTACGAGGGTGATGGATTCAATGGGGGAGGCCTCGTCTAGCAGTGGACATCAACCGGCTGATTATAGTGAATGTAAGTCTTTAGTTCTATCCGAGGACTTGAGAGGTACTATTTATTCTGAGTCAGGTACACCATAGACAACATAGGCTAGTCTTTAGACGAGGCCATTGACCATACGATGCACTGGCATTGTAATATTTTTTACACAAGTCAACGCCCTTGAATTGTGCTTAATTGGCTCCAGTCTAAATTAACTTGTTGTAACAAAAAAGCGCGTTGAAGTCTTTTCTATTAGTTTTTGGAAACTTACTATAGGGACTTTGGAGTACGCGGAATCATCACTACAGGTTATTCCGGGGATTATTATGAAAACAAAAGCTTTTGTAGTGCGTTGATAAATCTGGCTTATTTTTACTGAGTTCAAAGAATTTTTTAAATGCGGTGTTCAAAGAGTCAATGCTTATGTTTACATAAATGTAGAGCAAGGATTTTTATCTTAAAAGTGAATGTTTTGTGTTTGTTTGATAAATTACTAAAATGATTGTTTTATGAAGTTTTGTTTACGTAGTTATATAAATTAATCTGTTGTTATGATTGGTTCACAATACAAAATAAGTTAATAATAAACTAAGAGGTGTGGAGGTGTGAGTTCTTTGTTACGGCAAAGAAGATAGATGTGAGTCATACCAAGTGCAACACAGAGGTCATTGATGTCAAAAACAACTTTGTGTGTGGTTGATGTCACAACTTTCCCCCTAACTTTATTGTGTTTTCTGCCTCAGAGTAATAACGAATCATTACCAATGTGAAATTGCTGATTTGTTTGGTTGCCTGAGGCAAACAATGCTTTGGAAGTTTCTAAAACGTTTATCTTTTGCAATATTGGCTCGAAATCTTTTGTTGAATATCCTTTTTCTTTAAGTATTATAAAACAAACAAGTGAGCACTAACAATTATCTATTAACAGCAGTAAATTCATTATGAATGCAGAACAAAAGTATAATGCTACCTTTAAAAGGTTACGCGTTGTACGTTGATATCTAGGGAACAAAGTGCGGACGTTGTAAGGTTTTCGGCCATCCATTTAGTTAAACGTTACGAATAAGGCTTCATAAATTTATGGTTACAAAGTGAATGGCCATCTCCCTCGCACGTATGATTACGTCCTCTTCTAACACGACTACGTCACCACAGAAACCAGCCAGCCAAATTGACCGGTATACTGCCAACCTTCAGTTTTTTTATAGCTCTCTCTAGCCGCGCAAGTTAATGCTTCCTTTGAACGGCAGGAAACGGCTTACTACTTATTAATGATAAGTGAAACTAACTAGTAACTAATCTATTTAAACTTAATGTGATAGATATTTTCTAGTGGCTAATTGGTTTTTCATTGAAAATGATGTATATAGTAATAAAAGTAAAGCAAGGTCTCTAAGTTAGCGACATTTATTAATAGTATTGGAAATGGGCGCATGTTTTACACACCTTTTAGCTAGGTTTACCAAGATTTTTCTCACCTGGGACCTAGCTAGATCAAAAACCACCTATTCTAAAAACTCCATCAAAATTTTTAGACTTTTTTCAGTGGCTCCACAGACAGACAGAAATAAACATAGTGACTATAGTTTTTTTTAATGTGTTTATATGCTGGCAGATCCATGGCACTTATGTAGACCACCTACCCAAACCCATTACAAATTCAATACCTCTTAGGTCATGTCCACCTATGTCGCGCCCTACTTAGCATTACACTGCGCCCGTCATCCTGAGACATAAAGATTAAAAGTCTTATGTGCCTGTAATTTGACCGGCACTCATACCCTTCAAACCGGAATACAGCAATGCGAGCACTATATAGCTTGGCAGCAGAAATAGGTATGCTGATAGTACTTCCCCGGACGAACTCTTTCACAACGAGCTCTACTATTAGCAAAAAGTAGTAGTAGTGTATCAGTACAAAAATTTCAACATTTGGTAAACTTTTATCTAAGTAGGTTGATTACATATTCTCTATGTAAAATAACTTTCTCTACCTACTTATGAATAAATATCCATAAAAACTAACCTATAAATCTTGTTATTTCGCCCAATATTGATAACAAAAACACATTGTAGATAAGATAGTCTAGTTCTGAAGTTCAGAATGATCAAATAGTTGGTTCTACACATTGATGTTAGAGTTAAGATAGCCTACTTTTGGTAGAAAAAGGTTCCTAAAAATTACGCCTTATTAAAACTAGTATTATATAACCTTTACCCATTTTGATGCGAGTAACTAGAGTGGACTTGGTTTAGTGCCAGTAGCCGGGCAACGTGAACGAGGCTTTATACGGTTTAATGAACGGACAGCGATGGCGGCGGCGTGCGGCGTGAACATCGTGCGCAGTCGGCCCCGAGCAGCACGCGGCGCGCGCGCACCCGCACGTTCATAAGTGAAAGGACACATGACTCACACACACCAACCAAACCAGTCATGAACGAATACGCGGAATATGACTGGAAACTGCACCAGATGCAAAATGAACGACTCTGCGAAGTAGCAAGGAAAAGGCTCACGGACAGCGACCGACAGCGTGCCCTTGATGGGCTGAAGGAAGCCGTGGACTCCAGTCTCAACCTCGCGCTTCGCGACAAGAGCAGATGTCAAGATGACAACTTCCTGCGACGCTTCCTATACGCGCGCAAGCACGACGTGCAGGAGAGCTTCGAGCTACTAGTGCGGTACCACCAGCACCGACGAGAGCACCCAGAGTTGTGGGCAACGGCGGACGGAGGCGTGCTGCGCGCGCTGGCTGACGGGCTGCCCGGTGTGCTAGCGCAGCGTGACCGCCGCGGCCGCTGTGTGCTCCTCATGTTTGCCTCCAACTGGATCCCGCACGCCTGCCCTCTTATCTCCGTCTTCAGGGCTCTGCTACTCACTGTCGAACGCACGTTGCTGGATGTCCAGAACCAAGCTAATGGATATGTGATCATCGTCGACTGGACCGAGTTCACGTTCAAACAATCTTGCAGTTTACAAGCTAAGGTGCTGAAGATGATGATTGACTGCCTGCAAGACTGTATGCCTGTTCGGTTTAAAAGCATACACTTCATCGGCCAACCGTGGTATGTGGAAACCGCTCTCGCGGTCATTAAACCGTATCTGAAGGCGAAGACGCGAGAGCGTATCGTGCTGCACGGCAACAATCTGTCGACACTGCACGATTCCCTTCCCCTGGACATTCTCCCGGCGGAGCTGGGTGGAGAGGGCCCCTCGTACAACTCGGAGCGTTGGCTGCAGGAATTTTGCAAGGGGGAGAAAATAAGCCCCGCACCCCCCGCGACGGCGAAGGCAGCTGCACCCGCCGATAACGACCCGCCTTCAGCGAAACTGGACAAAGCGTATATACAAAAGGACAATGCAAATTTCTCGTTTCATGGCAGCGAAAAAAGTGCAAAGTCAGAGTTATTGCGTGATAAAGATTGATCAGATCGGGCGCAGTGATCAAAACGTGCTCATAATGGACAGCTCAGTGCTGAGCGCGCCACCTGAATGTCAAAGCACTCACGTGCTGAGATAGCGCATTTTGTGATATCGAGTGTATTTTTAATTTATCGTGCAGAACTGCTTTTACTTATTAGATGTGTTATACGATTAGCGATCGAAGTCGTTAGGGGCTGAAGTGCATTTATATGGCCTCAGATTAGGGCGAACACTCAATGGCTTGAACTGTTTTCGTCGTTATAGTTTTGTGGGCATTGGTGATAATAAGTCTGACTTTTAATGTTCGATAGAAGGCATCAAGGCGGCGCATCTCGGCGGCATCAGGCTGCATGCGCGGGCGCAGGTAACGGTGCTGAGCTCTCGTTTCGTCGCATCCGTTTGGTCCGATGATCGTGATCAATAATATTTTGCTCGCTGCATCTCGCTTTATTACTACTTAATTTAACATCGCATTATTTATTAATCATCCGAAAAGCACCTTCCTAACCGTAGCCGCAGAATAAATAATAGTAACTACTCTGTTTAGTATCTCATTTTCTCGGATATCACTTTTAGTTATAAGTAGGAGGTAACGCTTTGATCCTATGAGGCTTACTGCGCATCTAACTGTTAGGTCCATGTTTAGAAAATATGCGATATCCATGCGATGTATTTTAATAATAAGTATCTATTGTTTCCTAGACACAGTGTGATCGGTTTCTCAATGTTTTGAATTAACCCATGTGACTACAACAGTATTAAATTATTGTATGTACTTATTTGCTTGTTCACGCTTGTAAGGTTTTGTGTTGTCTCTCATTAGTTATGGCTCTCAATCCAAATATAGGTATTTTTTAAGCTCTCTTATGTAATGTACAGGAACATTTTTAACCTTTATTACAATGGAAACGTATACAAGGAGAATTGGCCATACTCAACATAGGCTCAACTGTATTGTAGGTATCTACTTATAGTTTTCCTTGATGCTACATTGACTTCAGTTATTGAAGTATTAATAGATGTGTATTGTGGTATCAATAAACATAAATTAACTAATTTATCTTATGAAAAAATTTACAACTTATTTTCGTACGAATAATAGGACTTTTGAATTTCCTAACCACGATTGTAAATGTTCTTGTGACTGAAATAGCTTAAGCTGATATTAAAATTATTAGTACTTATTGGTAATAAAATCTTGACTTTAAAAAAAACCGTAGTTTACTTCCATATAGGTACAAACCCATTTAAGAAAAACTAAAATAAAATGAGGTAGGGAACCCTAAAAATCTGCAGAATTCAACAAATCCAGAGGTATATTCAAAGAAGAACTTTACGCTAGAGTTTTTCTCTTCAAATTTTATTCCAGTTCCTTAGCATAGCGAATTGAAATATCATATCCAAGACATTAAAGAAAGGGCGGCTTTACTAGGAGCAAACCCGCGGTGATAAGCTATCCTACCTACCACAATCGCTTTGTCTGACAGACACAATGAATTTCTTGATTATATTTAGTAGATAAGTACGTAAAATTTGTAATTTTTCATGAAATTGTGAAATTAGCAAGCGATACAAAATCACGCTCAACTGCTGATATCAGTTGAAACTTATCTCAAATCGATTTTAGGAATTGCCCGATAAAAATCGTGATCTAGCCGAGGAAATAAATATTGTTAGCAGACTTAGCACTCGTCTAGAAGAGGCGGTAATTTGATCAGTAGGTGAGATATTTAGGAAAGTAATTACCGACACAACAATGTAATGAATCATCTAAACAAATATCTAAGGTCAACAATGCACCTAATATTGTTAGCAGACTTAGAACTCGTCTAGAAAAGGCGGTAAGTAATTTGATTTGTAGGTGAGATATTTATGAAAGTAATTAATGCCAAAACAATGTAGTTAATCTTCTAAACAAATATGTAAGGTCAACAATGTACCTACTAGGTATCGATTTGATGACACCATACAAAGTATGGAGCTCTACCTCGAATCGTTGTTTGAAAACATTGATTCTCACGAACACAATACACACCTACAAATAAGTTGATTGGATGACAAACAAAATGAAGTGCTTCATTATCATTGAAAAAATTGTGAATCGAGTCTTTTCTAGTGTGTGAGACAGGGAACTACCGGAATTTATCTGAGTAATGACTCTTACCAAGCCACAGTACCTATGATCCCAGTCAAGGATTTTGTATAGGTATTAGGTATTAGGTAGCCTACAGGAGATAGCTAGGCCATCTTGGCAGGACATACTCATATTTAAGTAACGCTTGAAAAGTAGTCGGAGGGCCTTCAACGCTTTTAGTGCATTTAATTCGGTTATGAATTTGAGGTAAAGCTATTTTAAACAGCTGGTTTCTTGTGATCCCAAGAGGAGTGTACTGCTAGGGCGCTTGAGCTCTCTGCATACAAATTCTATTAAATTTTGTAATAATGACAATTTATTAAATCTAGACCCGTGGTTTGTCGGTTTCATACAAATATTTCCAATTCACACCGACATAAAGATTTGCATGGAAATCATATAACCCATGCTAGTTCAATTCTATACAATTTAAATGGGAAATTGACAAACAACAGGTTTATATATTTGTCTCTAGACTGTCTACAAATTGAATTGACTTGATCTTGAATTAATTAATATCCAGGTGAGAAACACACTTCGTTTTGTACGGAGCAGGCTGGTGTTTATTCTCTTAGTCCCATTTTGCTTTCTGTTATTCTTGTTCTTGTTATCTTCCATTCTTGAGAATGACCTCAAGGAACCTGTGACCTTTGAAGGTTGACTGGAAGAGACTAGCGATGAGCCTCTTTTATCCCATACCATACCCATTGTACGTTTATTTTATTTTATTTATGTTTCCTTTGCTTTTGTGTTTTTATGTCGTGTGCAATAAAAAATTATCTGTATAAACATAGAAGGTACCTACATAGATAGTCCCTAGGTAGGTTGGCTTTTAAACACGTCAAAATCTATAGTATAAAGAAATGACGTGTGTTTGAACACTTACCTACCTCTGTTCCATTATGAACGATTCACCTATGCCATAATAAAACAAGTTTATGGCGTGGCAGACAATGGGCAGTGAACCGATGGATGCACACGCGTATACATGTGAGTCACGTGGCGCTTCCGTCGGTGCGCTGGCGCAGCGGAAGGAAGGTACCTAGACTAGTCCTTATAATCCTTTGTTTTAGTGTCGTGTTCACAGGGAAAGCCAGCAAATTTAGGCTTAATAATACGGAAGTATAGGACATCTAAATCAAATTGTGTAATTATTTCAAAACAAATATATTTTATACTGTTTAAATCAGGTAACTTATCTACCAACCCACTAACAATAACTACTCACATTCTTTAGTCGAATTAATTCCAAATATATCAAGGTTATCATTCGTTAGTCGTTAGCATACAAATAACATGTGTTATAAAAAGCAGAATTTTATTTCTTGCCCGTTGAATAAGTCATGACTATTTTCTTATTAAATAATTCAATGTCGGAGAAAGTGGTACAATGGTGACGTGTAGGTAGCACCAGTCTATTGAACATCGTTATCTTGTATTGCATTATTGGTTGAAACTTTGATAAAAATATCAATCACTGTGGTTTAGCAACCTTCGATTTTTTGCAACTCATAATATCTGTTTGTCATTGTTACAAGATATCTGATATTAAATCAGTGACTGTATTCGTGTCAAATTGCTGGAGATATGTAATAATAATAATAATAAATAGAGGCTCTCACTGAATGGTTGGATCAAAGGTCAGATTCAGAAGGCTGTACTCCTGAACTCGGCACGCAGTCAGGAGGTTCCTCTCTCTGCAGCCCTAGCCTCCGACCGCTTGGGCCTTGCTCCGCGGCCGGAGGTTTCCCGTTTTGAGATATATTTTTTACTATAATGTTTTTTATAATATCATGTTTCTTAGATAGTCCTTTATCGCAAAAAATTTACTTTTTAACGAGATTTAAAATAAATTAGTGAAATAATAATAATAATAACATCTAACATTCACATATAGCCCTGATCCCACACTAGGATTCCCTGTGTCGTGGTTATCAGGAACTATGGTATACTACCATAGTACCACAACACCCAGACCCGGAACAAATTTTTGCAGATCATGCAAACACTAGTCCTGCAACGGGAATCGAACCCGCACCTCTTGCATCTCAGCCGGCTACTCGACCGCCGCGCCAAGGAGGTAGTGAATTAAAAGGTGACTCATTTCTTGTACAAGTATTTTTTTATCAAGTGTTTCAGCTCTAGCAACATTTAGCTCTACCTTCATTATTTACTGAATTCATTATTTAAGAATTATTTCGGACTGTTGTTATTTACAATAAAAAATCTACTAACAAAATGTATTGTTTACATTTATGTGTGTATGTTTGTATGTATTGTTTCATTTTGTTAGTAGAGTCACAGTTTATAGACTTCTTGTGGTAGAGCAGGAAGACTGTTCTTATGAATAGTTTTAGTTAGTGCAGGATCACTGGGTAGTTTAGTTACCATTTAGTAACAAGAGGGGACCAAAAACAATAAAACTACAGCCTGTAGAAATCCACTGCTGGCCACAGACCTCCCCATAGACATCCATGAAGAACGCGGTCTTAATTCGCTTCCATCCATCAACTTTCCGCGATCTTCAAAATGTCTTGGATCCATCGATTGGGCCCCCCCCAATCGATCGACCTTTCTACAATGTGTCGTCCAGTTTGTGGCCGCCACTCAAAATACTTAACTCTTCAACAGTAGTCAGTTCTGCTATGCCCATTGCCAACTTGCTTAATTCTGAGTGCTACTATGCCAGTGATTTTGGTTCTTCTTCGGATCTTCCAAAGATTATATTACGTAAATTCCGAGCACTCTGCATAGTAGACGTAGACTTTTTTTTTTAACCGACTTCCCAAAAAAAAAAGGTTCTCAATTCGGTTGTATTTTTATTTTTTTGTAATGTTTGTTACCGCATATCTCCGGTGTTTATGAACCGATTTGGAAAATTCTTTTTTTATTTGAATAGATATACTTCCAGATTGGTCCTATTTTTTTCAGAATCCAGTTCTGATGATGGAATCCATGAGGAATTGAGGGAACTCCTCAAATATTGTAGGCATACATATGGCAATTTTGATATTTTCAGCAACAAACCAAGCATAATTCAAAAAGTATCATAATCCTTTCACCACTTCTGGTTCTTTTTGGTTCTTTCATAAATTTTTTTTCATCCAAATATTTAGTCGAATACAATGGCGGAAGTCGGTTTTTTAAATGAAAAGTTATTCACTAAACTTCTCAGTGCCTTATGTCATCACTGGCAACACGCACTGATTATGGATTTTCGTCTTGAGGCATAAGGAATTATGCTAGGAAATTGTTCTTATTTGGAGTAGGTATAGGTATTGTTTTAATATACCACACCCACACAACGCACGTGGGTTCTCAACCGTAAACAAATAAATAAGCTATTGTTCAGGGTTTCATCATGCGAGACAAAGCATACTCTTCATGTTAGACAAAAGAGCTTACAGAAATACCTGGGCAACTTCGTGTTACGCTAATGTGTTGTAATCCTACAAAAGAATTGCAATAACCATACATTGACTGTATGAATCTATTTAGTTTAAAATTATTTTTCTTCTAACTACCATTTAATTTCACAATTGTTCACGTTACACACAAGCACAAACAAAGCAGCACTTATATGCACGTAAAACAAACTGTGCAGAAATATTCAAATTCAAAACCAGTGCAGTAATATTGTATGAAAATCCATTACAGCCAGCCCGCTCGCTTTTTTATCATTATATGCTCTAACGAAAAAGTTCCAATTTTTATATTATAGAATCGTCGTGTGTTTTCACTAGCGTGATCTAGGATTTGAGTATATACTGCAGCGCCATCTAGTTCTAGTTATTGGAATTTCACTTTCTATACAAAGAAGTTTTTAAAATAGAAAGTAGGTACTGGCCGAAAAGAAACATTGAAAAATAGCCAACCACTATCCGCGAACGAAATGAATTGGCGTGAATCGAGTGAATGCGACTGAATATTACATTTTTAAGTATTTAATATTCTGATTTTGTAAAAATGGATTCTTGTAGTTGCACATTGCGAACCTCGCTCAGAGTGACTAATTGTTGCACTCGTGTTTTTATATCTTAAGTGCTAGCGAGGGCTCCAAACTAACACTCGGTGCAACAAGAAATCAGTTTCCGCTCGGTCAAGTGGAGCGGTCCGGTGGATTAATCTAATATTTTATTACTCATGCTCTGAAAATAGGTCATAGTTAACTATAAAACTGTTCCGTTAATGTTGTTTACGGCCATAACTATATTTGAAAATATAACAAGGCATTACTAATATAGGTACTACAATTAAAAAGAATCAATATGACAAATCCTCTTTTTTAAAACTGGAACTGGCCAGTCTGGTTGTAAAAAAAAACAAAACAAGACGGCAAACCGGGAATGCATTTTTTCTTTTTATCAACAAACTTTTATGAAAATTTAAATTAATTACTTATTTAATTTCCTCGCATTCGTGATGAAATTAAAAAGTTGTGTTATTCTAGTGTGTAAGCCGATCAATTACACTCGCGAACTAAATTAACTCTGGTGTAATTGAACGACTAAATGAACTCTGGTGTAATTGAACGCTTACGGCCCTTGATCAAAATTATACCATAAATTATTATCGTTTTATTTTGTCTTTTGCTGTAGAAACCCGTGGGGCTCTGATGCGTGGCTTCTTTTCAAAGAGTTATCGAAAAGGATGACAGATGACACCAATGACCAACAGGCTAGCGCTTAAATCGGTCATAAAATAATATTATGTTTTTACAAGTGGAGACCTTTAAATGGCCTTTAAATTACTATATAAGTTACCATTTTGTTTTTATGTGACGATGGTTTTCCTAAAATAAATAAATAAAATCCAACGACATCCAACGAAGTAACGACGATGCCTGCCTTTGAGACACCCTGCCTGCGGCCGGTGACCAGCTCTCTGTCCAGGCACAGGGCTTTGTTTTTTACCTATACATTAGTTTTAAATATCAAGTCAAAATGTTAAGTGTCAAGCGTCCACTGTTAGACGTGGCCTTCCCCATTAGAATGCCACGGGGGAAATGCCATAATCACCACGCTTGGCAGTTGGAATGGTGATCGCAGTATTCGTGTTGAGTATTCAGGTGGATGCTGCTGCCCAACCCTGGTGCAATTCCGAAGTCGGGTTTAATAGTATATAGTATAGCATGTCGATGAATAATGAATAAAATACTTACTTAACTATGTTTTAAATGAGAAACTTATCACAAACTTATATGAAGGGATCCTGAAAAGGGGATGAAAATTAACAACTTTTCCCATAATGAGTCGAATTTCAACAAAAATTACGAGAAACAATTAAACGAATGTCAGATGAGTAAGGTTATATTTAACTTCCCACTAATCCTCTTGTTTTAATCGTGTAAAATACCCACAATTTTGTTTTTTTTCTTTGTTTAGGCTAAGTCTTACTCGAGATATCCTCCTAATCTTTGTTAGCAAAGACTTGAGTTTTGAGAATGTCTCACAGATAGCGTTTCTTATCGCTTAGGTATCTGTAAATATTATCTTTGGAGATATCAAATAAGTTTTGTTCTACTAGCATCCGCGAGCAGCTTCGTTTGCGTGGTAAGAAGCAATTTTGGGTTATACCATCATCAGCCTGTAGAAATCCACTGCTGAACATAGGCCTCCCCCTTAGAATGCCACTACGAATGGTTTTGAGCCGCCTCCAACCACCGACTTCCTGGAACGTTTATAATGTTTTTAGTCCATCGAGTGGAGGGCCTTTCTCTTCTCTATTTTCTTTGTAATATACAAGTAAAGATTACAAAAATAACTGCATTCTTTTTATATTCCTTCTGCTAGGACATAGGAATTAGAATTAGCACATTGTTCACGTGGGTGAAACCGCGGGGCGCAGCTAGTACTACATATAAATATCTTAAGCCAACGCGAGTAAAAATGCCATAGTATGACAATCCAGGGCACAATCTATGTCTCAGTCTCTACCAAATCAAAGGTGACATACCCAGGTTGCACCAACATAGAACACTGGGCACCAACCAGTTCGAATTTCAAAACAACCTGCTATGTACCCAGAAGGCCCTTAAGACGCTGACGAGAGTCAAGTAAGCTACACTTAAACATATTTTTATCAAAGTTTACACATTTTATGGCAATGAAAAAATGAAAGTATGTGTTATTTTTCACCATATTTCTAAGGGCATTTTGCATATTATCAAGTCCATAACACGATTTCGATTAATTTTCTCAATAAAATATTTTTGAACTAACCTTTACCTAAAATGCACTTCTACCGTAACTATGTCCGTTATTTATCAACGTACGTTAGTAAAATAAACAAGAGTAACAGATAATATTACTATAAAAGCAAAGTAAATTTATATTTCCGATTACGCAACAAATATTTTAAAATATTTATAGTTTTTCGTGATTTCCGCTCACATTTTGTTTCGCGAGCGCTATTCTATCTCTTTCGTACTAGATTTATTTACAAAATTTAGATAGTGACAGAATTTGTCTGTTGTCAGCGCCTTAACCGGGGATATTTCACTAGAAATTCTTGTTCGCTGGATGCCTGGAACCTCGGTGGATGTCGGCATTAGCTGAAGGCATTTGGTAGGTGGATTGGTTACCTGATACTTATTTTACTTAGCACATATTATGTATATTCGTCTACATACTTTTAAATCAGGTGAAAAATAATCGAATTTGATGAATCTTGGTACACAGATAGATTAAAAACTTGATTAAAAACATCATCTTTATCATCAGCACATTTAGACGTCCACTGCTAGGCGAGGTTTCCCCTATAAAATACAATATACATGTATAAATGTGAGCTTGACTCTGAAAGAGTTAACTCTACCTTAGAGGACTGGGATAAATGATTATAGTGGTGGGTAAGCGTACAGAAAACATAACTACTATAAAACAACTAGTTCTATGATAACATATTACATACTTATATATTAAATTTATTATTGTTATTATTAAATCCCTAAAATTGTAATTACACAAATAATGCAATTTTTTTTTAAATTCTTGTCTGATCTAATAATAGACCCCTTCTAAAAAAAAGAAAGAAAGAAAAACGTTTATTTGGCAAAAAAACGACACACAATGCCGATACCAGATACAATAAATACTTACAAGCAAACGAAAGTTACATCTAGAAGTTTAAATAAATCGGCTCATGTGTCTGTAGGTATGCCAAAATGGCGTTCAGCTCAGCATAAATGTTGGATATGTTAACACCCAACGCTGATTTTCAGCTGAAACCACAAAAATGGAGAGGGTAAAGCAGCAGCGACAAATAAAATAAATAAAATAGAACTGGTGATCCTGGTGATTATGGCAAGCCATGGGTGACTCTGTCTCCCAGTCCTTTAAGGTTTGCTGGAAGAAAACTCTTTCAGGGTCAAGCTCGCCTTTATACATGTACTTTGAGTAAGTTTCTTTCTTTATAATTTTGTGTAAATTAAGAATAAACGAATAAACCTGCTACTGACCTACATCGTGAGTATTGTCGAGGTCTCATTTCGGGTCGATGATTCACTTTCGATCGGTTGGCAGTTTTTGTCTGTTCTTTGTGATAATAAGCAAGGTGAGGTGTGTCACCAATTTTATTATATTTAGGTATAAGTATTTGCCAGATCTTATATCTCTTAGGTATGTTTTGGTTGTATCATCGTTAGGTATCGACATCTTATTAAGTAAATGTTTCTATTTTCATCTTATGTAACCTAACCTACCTACCTATATACCTACCCTACTAGTTCCGAAATTCAGATAGTAGACCGTACCTACTTACAAAGTACCTTACCTACTTTTATCTGTGATAAACAGTCAGATTGTAAGAAGTATACCTATCTAGATGTATGTAGGTAACGGTAAGATCATGTTCTAGAACGTACATGAACCGATGTTTTAGCATTTGAAGAGAATCTGTTCAACATTTTTGTTTCCAAAATATTCGTGCTGGAAACAACTAAGTAAGTACCTACATACTATCACCAAACCACCAATAGCCACCATTGTACCATAGCACATTGTATTGGTGCCAACTAGGTTCTCTACCCAACAACAGTAATCAAAATGTAAATTTAAAATGTGGTTATTACTTATTTAATTGTTCAAACTGGTTTTAGTTTAACCTGTCTAAATTGTTTATGATACTAATTAACACCTTAGGTAGTTTCTAAAACGTCTGCTAATTATTTTTGTTTTTTTTTTGTTTTACTTCGCACGGCTTTGTGCCAATGTCAAGAATTTTTGCAATTTGCAACGTTACACTCCAGTCGTCAAAGTCTCAGTCAATTCATGTTTTAGTAAAGCGGTCGTAGTTTTACTAATACTTTGGTGATAAATTTCCACCCCAAAAATATGAAAAAAATATCCAAATTATGAAAATTCACGCAATAGGTAGACTTGTATTTCATTTTGTATTTTTAGCTTTTTAATTACGGTTCACTAGTTAAAATGCCATCAAAATTACACGATATAACACCTAAAAAAAAACACTAGAAGTATACTGCCTCTCTTTTAGAAAAAGGCGGGACAGCCTAACTCTATTTTATAAGTATTCAATTCATTGTATCTAATCATCACCAGAGACTGGTGTCAAAGATTTAACAAACAATTGACATGGACGTATGGTGTAACGTAACACGATTTTTTCTAAATGAGGTTCACAAAGTGTATCTATACGCTAGGAATCGGCGCTGATTTATTCCCATCATCGGTGTCGCCATACAAAATCCGTGTTACACTACACAATACACTCGTGTCAATTGTTTGCAGCATTCCGAGTGATTATGAGTATTGCATTGGGAGGATTGCACATCGTTTTGGGAGGCTTGAGCGGTCACCGTGACTTACGTAGTAATTATTAGGTAATCAGTTTGGTGATGAGTCACTGGATGATATAAAAAAATCACACTCTATTTTGCCACTGGGATTATCAGTCGTTTTAAGACATGCTTGGCGGTTATAAGATACCTAACTAGAGCTACAAAAGGGTAGAATGTGTTGACTGCTCTTAGAATATGGTAAGTAATAAAAATCTTAAAAGTTATAGCTTAGAGACGAAGTTATATAATTATTATAACGGTATAGGCCGCCTGAGTACCGTACACCGAGCAAAAGACCGCATTCATGTAGGAAGCAGATTGCCGGCACAGTCTACAAATATAATCCCGGGGCTATGAGCATACCGAAACAAAGCTACGCATCGTGGTCACATATTTTCTTCGTCTCTCGTCATGGTTCATTCATGGTCAGTTTTTAGTCATTATCATCAGCCTTTAGAAGTCTACTGCTATACAATGGCCTTTCCCCTAGAATCCCACGACAAACGGTTTAGGTACATCCATCAACTTCCTGCGACGTTTATAATGTCATAAATTTTTTATTTCGACAATGACATCAAAAAATGTCTCTCAGACTCTCAGAATTATCAAGTTGAAGTGGCAATAACACGGTAGAGGAAGGTACTCCACTCGAAGGACTCCCTTGAGTAAAAAGCTTGATTTTACCATTTGATAGAAAGAGTAAGCTTGGGGATAGGACTCAATGCGCCACACAGGTAGTCTCCTTTCTTAGTCAGGAGCCTAAACCAATTGGACGTGTCCGGCTTAAGAATAGACACCTCCGTCTCCTATCGTGGATGTCGTAAAAGCCGACTAAGGGATTACACCAAGCTGAGTGTACCTGAGTACTAAACACTAATACTGCGATCATCAATCCGCCTGCCAAGCTTGGTCATTATGGCAAATTCCCTCATTGAATTCTATGGGGAGGAACGTCTAAAGGCTGATAAACCTGTAGACAGGCGACTGGAACCGGCTTTCTATGTGCATGTAGCCAGATGTTGCGCTCTGTGGTCAAGTTGACTTCTCGGATCTCAGCCGCAAATCCATAATATGTATAATCGTAACATAGCGCAATAGTATCAGGTTTCAATGCACCAGTCCATGGCTGAGTAAACTACAAGCTGATATAATTAGCCAACTTTATAGACTCCATAGACTGTATAGACTGTACTATGTACTATGTATGTATGTGTATATATATATATCTGTACCTATGTATGGTACTATGTACAGTACTGTATAAGTGAGTATATACTATACTCAATAAATGTCGTCAATGGCTTCGAGGAAAGATGGTACGGCTGTTCCTTCGCTCGACTTGCCGTGCAGATACTCATACTCTAGCTAGATACTATAGAACAGTACATAGTACCTGCCTACCTCTTTTTCTTTCTTAAGACAGTTGGTAGTTAGATAGTAAAACCATCACATATCACACAGCAGCAACCTTTAGACGTCCACTGCTGAACAAGACCTCCCCCATAAAATACAATGGGGGGAATTGCTATAATTACCACTGGCAGGTGGATTGGTGTACGCAGTATTGATGTTGAGTACTCAGGTGGATGCTGCTGCCTATCCTCTGGTGTAATCCCTTAGTCGGCTTTTTCGACATCCACGAGAAGACGATAGAGGTCTATTCGTCACACCACGGCAGAACCTTAAACCTTAAATATGTATTCAGGTTTAAATCTATCTGTGTCCGATCGCTACTTCAGATGCACACAAGAACTAAATTAAATTAATTATATCACTTAACTATGCTTATTAATTTCTGTAAATTCTATTTCGAGGAGAGGTGGGTAGGGTCAGATACCTTGTAGAGTTAAGATCTAGTATTATTATTCAAATAAAAAGGTAAATGGAAGCGGTTCATTACTTATCATCGTTTGTCCAGCAGTGGATTTCTACAGGCTAATAAATGTAAAGATGAAAAAATAAACGATTTCGTTCCAAATAACATCTGCCGAAGGCTTCACCCGCAAAATAATGGAATATAAAATATCCAAAACTTAACATAGTTATCTTTCCATTAAATTTTATCGAAATTGTTTCAGCCGTTTGGGCGTGATTGAATAACAAACAAACAGCTAAGCATTTATTATAAGTGAGATAAGAGACCGAAGTCTGAGTTCAATTAAGCAATTTACACGTAGGTACGAATGGTGTAACACGGGTTTTTTTTAGGAAAATGAGGTTCACAGAGTATACGCTAGGGGTGCTAATCGGTGTCGCCATTCAAAGGTCATGTGACACCACACCATACGTCCGTGTCAAGCAAAAAACTTAGACTCAGCCTCCCGATCTATACAAGGCCACTGACTCACTGCAAGATGGTAAACTGGTCAGGCGAGTCCTATACAGGTAGAGTTATATTCAGTATTCATGTCTACCAAATTTGGAGTGCGTGAGAACCGAAGCCCTCCTTAAAACATGTAATAAATATTAAAAAGGTCATTACTTGATTGAATTTAAATATTGGCTTACATAGATACAGGTAGATAGATACAAGTTCAACAAAAAATAATTGGACCTACATCTGGACGAGATATCCTCCATAGAATGTTATGCACAAAGATGTACGGGCACGTTTTGAACACCTCTAGTAGCTTTTGAATAAAGATGAGTGTTGTTCAATTAGGGCATCATTTAATAACTTTTAATTTAAAAAACCGACTTCCGCCATTGTATTCGACTAAATATTTGAATTAAAAAAAAATATGAAAGAACCATAGTGGTGAAAGGATTATGATACTTTTTGAATGCAAATGCTTGGTTTGTTGCTGAAAATAGCAAAATCGCCATATGTTTGCCTACAATACTTGAGGAGTTCCCTCGATTCCTCATGGATCCCATCATCAGATCTGGATTCTGAAAAAAATGGGACCAATCTGGAAGTATATCTATTCAAATAATAAAAGAATTTTCCAAATCGGTTCATAAACGCCGGAGATATGAGGTAACAAACATAAAAAAAATTTGAGCATAGCAATACCCTGATTTTTAATTTCAGTCAATTTTTGTAAACAAAGAAATGTCAAAATGCAACAGTGTGAATAAATGTCATGCACATGAATCATATGTGTAAGTACACGTATGATACACAATCATGACATTTATTCACACAGTGGCATATTTTGCCATTTCTTTGTTTACAAAAATTGTCTGAAATAAAAAATCAGGGTTATAGTTCTTTATTTAAATTATATTAAATAAAAAATTTTCAAAGGTATCATGAATGAAGACTTTTCTCAATAGAAAAAAGTTTTCCCTATTTGAATTTATTTATTGTCAATTTATGCATTGGCAAATAATTATTATTGTTTCGATACTTGAAATATTATCTTCAGTAAATTTTAACAAAATGAAGAACTAAAACACCACCCTACCTAATATTAATGTTTTGTGTAGGTGCTAAGAGTAGAATTTACATTACAATGCAAAAATAATTAAATGATATCGTATGAAAAAGTTTTTATGAAAGGAGATGTTTCATAGATTTATGGAGCCTGGGCCTGCACTATGTACAGTATATATTAATGTAGCTAAGCAATATAGAAACCATTTTTTTAGTTTATTTTCCATAATATTACTTCGTTTTAGTGTACTTCGAGATTATCTTCGACAAGGAGAGCAACACAACACATTCAAATATAGCGGTCGGACATGCGTGAAATATAACTTTGAGTAGTCTGTGGTTACGGTCACCAGCAGTGCTGCCAGCACCCTACTA
Organism: Epirrita christyi; assembly: GCA_951392215.1. NCBI lineage: Eukaryota > Metazoa > Arthropoda > Insecta > Lepidoptera > Geometridae > Epirrita > Epirrita christyi. The sequence continues at coordinate 8,576,383 of OX595850.1, forward strand.
TCAATTTCGGACAGTGGGAAACTAAAAATAGGTCGCTTTTCACTATAAACGGACAGAACCAAAATCTTATTGTGCATTATAAAATAACCAATGTAAAGATATAAGTAGGTAGTTTTATTTTAAGTTAAATAATCTATGACAGTGCTTCTTTAGAAGATATTAGCGAAACAAACTACTCAATCCAGTTTTGAGGGTATGAAAAATACTTTATTTGAAATATACCTAATACCTACACAGACGACATATACATGATACATGTCCATAACGATACGATTGTTTCTAAGGGACGATCTCAGACCCAATGGGACTCAAAGTTGACCCATATCGAATTTTCTGGCAACACTGTCAATGACACTCAACAAAACTGTCAGTTGTCAAAAGTCACTCATGGCTCGTCGACTGTCATGGCTGCCCTAAAAATCGGGTGACCATATTAAAAAACTCAGAAATTATCATTTTTGTACCGCTGTATTAAAAATGAAATTAATATAATTGTATTTTTATGAAAATCCCTTATTTTTGTTATGTTTTTCTGTGTAGAGTACTCAGAGCAGGCCCAGGATGAAACATGTCCTTTGCCCAACTTCTACTTATCCGATTTTTTTCTTTTCATACAATGAAATGATACTATGAGAAAATTGAGCGGATTTCCCATACTGTGGCCAAAGTTTAAAAAACTTCTCATAATGTTGTTGTTTGAAGAAATATATAAATACTAGCGGTCGCTAGCGGTTTCATCCACGTAAGTTTCGCGACAGTAAAAAAAAAATTTGGTTTAAAAATAAATACTCTGTTTTCATCCACCTGAGCACCTAATACCAAACTGCGATCACTGATCCGCCTGCCAAGCATGGTTATTATGGAAAATCCCCTCATTTCACACTACGCATGCTATAGTGGAGGCCTCATCCAGCAGTGGATGTATACCGGCTGATAAAGAGCGAATGGTGCATTGGAATCAACTCCATTATAATTTATTTGTTTCAGGTCCCTCTAGTGGTTATTTACGGCAACTTTGTTGGTGGACGATGTTCTATATATTATACGAATTCAGCAAACTGGAACCCATACTCATCGGCTGGTTATAATAAAAATTAAAAAATATTATTAAATAAATGCTCAGGTACTGCTTTTGACACATAAACAATAAACATAGTAACAAATATTTTGATTTAACTAAAAAGCACAAAGCAATCATTTTTCCTATAGGGTAAGTCAGGTAGAGATTGCAATAGGTACTTATTTTGAAGTCATACTGATATAACTAAGGCGAATAAAATAAAAAAATAATATGTAACAAACTCATTCTTCTGTACAAAACACAATTAAATAAATTGTATGATCAACCGGAAAACAGAAATATCTATCTTTTTGGAAAAAACACTCCTGACCATCTCTCCCGGCGCCACGGTGGTATGGAGATGGCCATAGTGTTTCTTTTTTATTTCTCGCGATCACTTGTTGCCAGTCACTTGGCGAAACGAACTGAATTGTTATTTACGCCATCTGTTATGTTTTTGTCGGATTTTTTTCGATTGGCCCGGACATCTCTAACGAACTTGAAAAATGAAAAATATTTTGAAGCAGCTTGTTTTAAAATTATAATAATTTGTGACAAAAGGTTTTCATTATTTATTGGTAATTAAAATCAGTTAAGGCACCTCTTTTTGTAAAACAGAGGATAAATTCGTATTTTCCAATTGTCTATGTTAAACAATAAAATGAGTGATTGAGATTGTACAAACATTTTATTATTTTCATTAGTTATTGTTTCTAGAAAAACATAATAGGTACAGGATACACGTTAACCACCTGTAGTATGTATTCACAGTATTCTACAAAAGCAGTTTCACACAGTAAAGGCTAATTATTGTTATCATAAACAATGTATCTATATATTGTATGCAATAGCACACTTACCTACAAGTTGCATATACTTACCTACCAACTTCATACATTTGATATTCAAATTTTAAAATTTGTCTAAACTTTTCATAAAAGTATTTAATCCGTTTTGACTATCGAGAGAAAACATCTTTATCATAATGAACGAACGAGAGTTCTCGAAATCAACTTGAACGAATCGGCTTTTATAGGTATGTATTACGATGGTATGTGTCCGTGTTAGGAATAGACCACACCGTTTCTTCCCATGGGTGTCTTAAAAGATGACTAAGGGATTACACCATTACTTAGCACCAATACTGCGATCACCAATCCGCCTGCTAAGCGTGGTGGTTATGGCTAATCCCCCCACTAGGTACACACTATGGGTTGTACGTGGGGATTGTAATCCGGTCCGGCGGATTCGGTAATCCGGCGGATCCAGCATCATTTGGGCACTTACCGGATCCGACAAATGTTTACCGGATCCGGTACGGATAGTATAATAAGTATAGGATATAACAAAGAAATAAATAAATAAATGCTAGACATTTCACACAACATTATCTAGCCCCAAGCTAAGCAGAGCTTGTGTTATGGTTACTAGATAACTGCTATACTTAATACAATACATTACAAAGATAGATATTTTTTATTATACATAGAAAATACCCAGAACATCCTAAACAAATATCTGTAGATCGTACAAATATTAGTTCCGATGATAATATTAAAGTTGATTTTGTATTACTTAAACAAGAGTTTTGTTCGTTAATTTAGAATAATATCCCTTTAACCTACTTTCACTCAGCCAATTTTGTGAAAATACATATTGATTAGATACACGGCCTATTAAAGCACCAATCCGGCCGGATTTAAAATCTGTCCGGATTGCAATCCCTAGTTGTACGCTATGCATACTATGATGGTCATCTAGCAGTGGATGTTTAGCGGTTGATGAAGAATAACTTGTAATTTTTTACATAATATAGGTAAATCTCGATACTTCCAGTAATAACACAATCAAAAAACAGTAATTACTTACATGACCGGACACGCCATAGCTAAGAATAGACCACTCCATGTTCTCCTATTGATGTCGTAAAAGCCGACTGAGGGATTATACCAGGGAGGGGTAAAAACATCCACCTGACACCCAACAGGAATACTGCGATCACCAATCCGCCTGCCAAGCGTGGTGATTATGGCAATTCCCCCCATTTTATCCCATGGGGGAGGCTTTGTCCAGCAGTGGGCGTTTAAAGGCCGCTGATGATGGTGATGATGAATTACTTATATCAATAGTTGACAGGCATATTTGTAAATTTTGTGACACAGCTACCAGAAGAGTAAGTAAGTAAATCATTGAGGAATTTCGGCTTAAATAATTTTTTTATTTGTATTCCACCCCTTAGCTTAGATGATAATCTAATATGACATGAGCACCCTTTTGTTGGTAATTGAGTGTCGTTGCAATTTAGTTTAGGTTGTTGGACGCTAATTTCTTCAATAAACTAAACATTACAATATTATTATAGTTTTCCTTCAGTACTGCCATCATGACACACTTATGTATATATTTTTACCTAAATATACTAATATATATTTATGTATATTGTTTCATCCGTAGAAGAACCAAGGTCACCGACATAGCTCTCAAAATTAGCAAGTTGAAGTGGCAATGTACAGGTCATATAGCTCGAAGAACTGATAATGTATGTTTTTGAATTTGATTAAAAAAGTTAATGTGTAAATATGTAGCGAATTTACAAGTTGGTACCCATTTGCGGGGTCTCAGTTCGGGGCGAACCACTAGATCTTGAGTTGAAGGCATACTCATATAAATATTTTAAAACCTGCCACCCCACGAGGCGAGTGGCACAATCGGCCAAATTAATTGTGGAGATTCGTTCATAAATCCTCGGCTAAAGTTACTTGTCCCCTCTAAACGGTTTATTACGCACACGGGATGAAAACATCAGGAACGCTCAAGGCCACTACGCGCAGCCTTCGCAGGGGCACATCGTTCTAATATTATATCTCTTATGTCATTGATAAAAGCGTTGTTTTTGCGTAACGCGTCTATTCTGACAATTATGGTGAAGGGTGTGCGAACGAGAGAGACTGGCAACCCTCCGACCCCAGATTTGCCGCCCTAGGGCAGTTCTCGCTCCCGCCGCTAGTCGGCGCTGCGAGTCCGCCCTAACACAACATGCTATTGCTTATTTTGCAAATATCCATGTAAACAAACTGTATTTTTTTTATTATTTTACTAAAGCTGACGCGTTCCTGGATATGTTTGGTGCTTGTTGTGTTCCTATGGGGCTAATGGCCGTGATTGTAGCACCATGTGGTCCGGTGGAGGTGTGTGAGCTAGCTTAAGGTAAGTTACCTACTTAAATTTACGCTTTTGTTACGAATTGGAATCTTGATGAGAGCTTGTGACATTAGCACAATATTGGTATCTATTGAAGAGAGCCCGGGCATTGAGCGTCAGAATAATAACAGGGTTTTGCTTGCTATTACCTCTTTACAATATAAGTGTGTATGTTAGTGTAGATTATCTTAGGTAATGTCACGTTCAAATTATTGGAATGTTTTTATTTATTTTTAATTAATTTGGTAAAAATTTTGATTTATGAAAATGGTAGTCACCTATTTACTACCGAAATTTAAGGCTACTGCATATTAAAATATCAAATACTTAATTTATTGAATGCTAGGTATTTAAAAATCTTTATTATTTATCTATTGTATTATTTCATGTTAGCAGGCTGATACCAGGCACATCAAGTCAAGATGAGTTTTTTATTCATCATCATCATTAGCCTGTCTACTGCTGGACATAGGCCTCCACCCTAGAATGCTACGACGAACGGTCTTGAATCGTTGAGTTTTTATTAACCCTAAGCTATCTGCCATATTTTGCAGATTAAAATTATATCAAGACTTTATAAAATTTACAGATTTTTAATCGATTACAATTCTACGAAACCTTGTGAATTTTTTTTTATGATATAATTTATCTCAATGGTCCTCCATAAAATTCACCCTTTATGCACAGCTCAACTAACATCCGCACGCAGGTTCACTCTCGAGATACCGACAAAAAAACGGACAAGTGAGAGTAAGGCTCGTGAAGGTTCCGATCCGTAAACTATTTCGAATTTGTTAGAGCCCTTTTCGAATTTCAGCTACTTTTTCCCCTGAACTAGGTGGTGAAGTTTGTTATGTAACCATCCCAATTTAGGTGTAAAAATGTGAAAACTCCTCAATTTTAGACTTTTTCCTTTATTTGTGTGTGATACAAATACAAGCTTCTTAGCATTTGAAATTTCTGAATTGTGAGGTTACTGGAAGTACCTTAGATGTTTTTCATTTTCGCGATTTCCATACAAAAATTAGACATTCATTGCCTTAAGCTTCAAGTTAATACTATTAGCCGTTGCTGAGAAAAAGGGTCTTGACAGACAGACAGACGGACAACAAAGTGGTTCTATACGGGTCCCATATTTTCCTATCGGGGTAAACCGAATCCTAATAATTGGCTATTATATTTTGTCAATCGAAGTTATCATCCAACTATGACACTATCTTATATGAAAATGTCGAGCTTGGCATTATGTCGACAATCCCAGAATTGGCTGGTCATAATCTATCTCTTTCCCTCATGTAAGGGCGTGATAGAATATCAAAAATACTACATTCAGAATTTATAATACTATGATAGAAAACGTAGATGAACATGTTTCTACATAAATATCTACCTAGGCACCTATCCCTTTTCTTTGTTGTGTATTTCTTGTTCGTCAACGCACAACTTAGCTGAACAGCGGTAATAAAATGCCCCGACGACGCGTCCCGTGAAAATGGAAGGTTTATTGGCTAGGGGGATAAATAAAGCACTGAACGACTGGACAGTGGACAATATTCTACTGAGTTGACTAAACAGATGCAAAAATAAAAGGTTGTAAAATAATTTATAAATAAAAATACAATTATTTAAATAAGGTTGTTATAAAAAAAGGACAAATAACTAAATTAAACAAAACCCACAGCTTTTTAATATTCTTATTGCATCATAGTGCCCTCCTAGTGCCGGTTAAAACTTGATAAAAAGCTGCTCATGCGTGTTTTCATTTTAATTTGTGTTATCATAAGCGTTCAGTCCTTTATTGCAGCACCCTCTAGTGGCGTGTCAAACAAAACGATTACATTCGGTTAAGCCTTTTTGAAGAAAAATGGTAACAGACAAAAAACTTTTACTTAATCCGAAACAAAGAAATCCGTAGAATGAACTGATCTGACAACAGATACCTAACAAAATAATCAAAATCACCGACACAGCTCTCAGAATTAGCAAGTAAGCGGCAATGGGACACCGCTGACGAATAAAGGTTCTCCACGAACTGGAAGACGCAGTGTCCCACCACTGTGCAATATCTGCAGGACTTGCAAACATTGTTCCTGCAGTGGGAATGGAACCCGCACCTCTTGCGTCTCAACCAGCCATCTCAACCTGTGGCACCACTAAGGTCGTACTTCGAAGAGACTTATGTCCAGCAGTAAACTTCTTCCGCTCATGATGATGATACATCTTGGAGATTGCGTTTCAAGAATTTCCCAACGAAAATAACAAAGGAAGAAAATCTTAAAACAAACATTCGCAAACTCGATAAGTATGATAATACATCAAGAGGCTTCAGTTCTCCCTAAAATGCGAGAGTGCCTACTTCCTAAGTTGCTACGAATAGGTATAGCGCAGCGAAAAACTCTACCCATTGAATTAAAACGACTTTCGTACTCGTTCCCTTCCCGTGGCGTATTTTAGTGTACGTCTGTAAGAGCCTTCGGGGTTTGGGCGGGCGGGGAATTTTACCCTCAGATATAAGGCGGGCGGCAGTCCGACGCCAATACAGAGCGGCAGTGGCTCTCGGCTACGGAACGCTACGGCTCGTAGACCGCGCTACGAGAAACTTTTACCGAACTTTTACGATTTTCTACTGACAAATAACATAATTATTTTGTGGGTGGTTGTCTAGAAGTGAAGATAGATGTATCGCATCATCATAAATATGCTTTTATGGCCCTTTAAATAAATTGGTAAGAAGTTTTGGAATTTAATATCTCAAGCTTTTTTTTTATGTATAGCAAAATAGTATTTGTTGTTCGGTGTTTAATGTATTTTTTTTTTATTTTTAAGGTTTATTTTACACAAGATAATAAATAGTCCACAACACCAAATTAATCTTAAAAATATCTTAATAACGGGACATAAAATACAAAGCTAACTAACTACGTACATAACGTATATACACGTATTTACGTATAATTTTATTCCCTAAACCATTTCTAGTAGAGTCAAAACACAAATATTTGTGACGATACAAAAACTGTCCAAACTGTAGATTTATATTACATATACTAAAACTACACGCTAAAATCACGTAACGGACTCCATTTCAACGAGTACAGTTTTCAACAGTTTTTGCATATTCACAAATGTTAGCTTTTGTTTTGTTTTGCCTTGTTTGCTCGACTACTTTTACTATGACTGCTTGTGACTTAATACCAAATACCAATGGTGTGTACCAAATACCTATTACAAAGGCATGCAAATGTTTTATATACTAGAAAAAAACGCTACGAGCATGAATCTAAATTAAGTAGGTAAGCATTCTACTGACAGCACTAAAACAATAGACGTACAAGTACTTATTTGAATTAATAGAGATTTTTGATAAATATCATCACCGATTTGTAAACCACTGCTGGATAATGCTTAGGCTTAATGCTTGCCATAATCAACACAGCTGGTAGGCGGATTGGTGATCAAATGATCGAAGCAATGGCGGCGATGAGCTCACGTCTATGTTCCTATAATTGTGTACCCCACATGAGGTCCATTGAGACTCTACCTAACTCTTCAGGAAAAAGGCTTGTGTCTATTTTATGTATGTAAATCAAAGCAAAACATTCAAAACACCCCATTATATCCCGGTAAATAAATACTTTTCTCACAAACATGCCCAAAGTTAATTTTTCCTTTTAGTCTCTCATTTCCATGTCAGAGTTGGTCGACGAGGCACTTATCGTTTTTGTCGAGAAACACGCTTGATTTTTATAATAAAAGCTGTTTATCCGCCTTGACGTTCAGACAGAGCTGTAGCCAGGATCCTTGGCGCCCGAGGCATGACTTTTCTCCCCATTAATTTCAGTAAAATGGCCTAAAGTCAGCAAAATACATCGTTCATTTTCATGATTATTTAGGTATAGGAGTATATAAATTAGAGGAAGGCCCTTCACTCGATGGACTAAAGATATTATAAAAGTCACAGGAAGTCGGTGGATAGAGGCGGCTCAACACAGTTCGTCGCAGCGTTCTATAGAGGGGAGGCCTATGTCCAGCAGTGTACTTCTACAGGTTGATGATGATATATTTTGTAATACTTTATACCTTTACTAGGCGGGCCTATTAATTGGGACCTTATTAACATAACTCGTGACACAATGGAACCTAACTTAAGTATGCTTGTCCCTAGACTTTTAGTTTCACCATTTTGGCGTGCCGCCACTTTTCTTACTTTATACTATTTGATTGTATTGTTTGTGCACTGAAAGGTAAATCACATAGAAACTAATTGTAGCAAGTTAGAGACCAAAACGGCTGGATTCGCCAATTCGCCGAACAATTGAAAAACTATTGTTATAATTTTCTAGTCTTGAAGAAGATAATCTATAACATCCAACATGCACTTTCCTATTTCACCTGTGTGTACAAACCAATAAATTAATTAATGATCGTTAAATAATTTACGCTACTCCCTAGATACGTTTCTGTCTATGCTCTATGAACAAAGTGGAAAACATGCAAAAAGCAGAAAAAACTTTGCTCGCGTGCATGTCAACTTTCTAGCACGCTTGAGCACTGGTTTTTAGTTTTATAGGGTTTCACTAAGCTTCCTTTGTGCAGGGTACTGAGCAATGAGCGAGTATTTGTTCAAGCACGTGAGGTAGTTAAGTCACAGTTAAGTAGTTATCACTTGTTTTTTTTAACACATTTATTACCGAATTGCAAAGTTCATCATCATTATCAACCTGTAGATATCCACTGCTGGATGAGGCCTCCCCCATAGCATGCATAGGGTACAACCCATAGCGTGCAATGGGGGGATTTGCCATAATCACCACGCTTGGCAGGCGGATTAGTGATCGCAGTTTATTAATGTTAAGTACTCAGGTGGATGCTGCTGCCCATCTCCTGGCGTACTCCCTTAGTCATCCACAGGAGTCCTATTTTGCAACCAAGACTCCCACGGCTCTAACGCAAATTTTTCATAAAAGCTTTCATGTTATTATTGAAAATATGGTATTTTCTATAGCGCAGAAGATTATCAAGAATACAAGTTAATCCTGCTCTTAAACAAAGATCCTTAAATCGGTTGTTAATCCCTCAGGATAAATAAATCCTTGATTTTACGAATTACAAACTTTTGATGGAAAAATATATTAATTAAACGCCGCAAATGCGTCGGTGGAGGGGGGGAGGCTCATCAAAATGTATAGAATTCGTATGATTTGCATAAAAGTCATTTTATTGCCTCGAAAGACAAACAGAATGGGATATTAGCTGTCGGAATGAATCCTGAATTGCGGTGTACCTAGCGACTGCTGACTGCTGATGGGCCCGATACTACAGTTTGTGTCTTCTTACATTGCTGTTTTTATTGATTTTATTTCCTCCTGCTTTTGTTATCAAAAGATAGTTAATAGGTTTATTCTATTCATGTTTAGCCTTATCCTATCCTACAAATAATATAAAAGCAAAAGTTAGGATTTTTATGCTTTTTATAACTCAAACACGCCGTAATAACCTGACTGTTTTCGATGTTATTGGTATATACACAGATAGATTGGACATAGGGTACTTTTTACTACCGTACCACGCAAAGGAAGTTGTGGGAAGATGCTAGTAGATAGTTAGGCATGAATCATAGAAAATAAGAGATTTAATAAACCACAACCCTTTCAATCCCCGTACAAGCGTTCTCTAATAATTGTATGAGGTGGATTATTGTTATTATTAAGAGAATAAATGGAAGTAAAAATGAAAAGTATAAAATCGGGTTAAAATTGCGTTATCAATAGCGAATCCACCTCAAATTCATGACATGGTGTTTCAGCTGCATCTCATGGTTATTACCATAAATATTATTATTATTTTCTTTGGTATTACCAGTGGGTGAGTCCAACTCACACTTGGCTGATTTATAAAGTTTTTCAAACCTTCATATTGTTGATTCTTGTATGCTACGGCTACCTCATATCGACATTGCCTATAAACTCACGATAAAGTGGACTACAAAAGACTTGGTTGTATGCATACGAAAGTAGCTATTTGTATCTATTGTATAGTTTTATGTATAGTGTTATATCGGATTTTATACATCCTGTTTTTTTAAGCTTTACGTTCACTGTTAGGCAACATCAAACTCTCATAACGAAACTCTGCAAGTAAGTATTGCCTACTTTATATTACCGCTACAAAGCAAAGTTAGAACATTAGGGAACTTTATACATTATGTTTCGGTTTAGTTTTGTGTAAACATAATATTTTTCAATGAAGTGAGATATATTTTTCAGTACATAATAAACAGTTATAAACTAAGGTGTTTATAACTTTTCATTTAAAAAACCGACTTCCGCCATTGTATTCGACTAAATAATTTTGGATGAAAAAATTTTTATGAAATAACCATAGTGGTGAAAGGATTATGATACTTTCTGAATGCAAATGCTTGGTGTCTTGCTGAAAATATCAAAATCGCCATATGTATGCCTACAATATTTGAGGAGTTCCCTCAATTCCTCATGGATCCCATCATCAGAAATGGATTCTGAAAAAATGTGACCAATCTGGAAGTATATCTATTCAAATAAAAAAAGAATTTTCCAAATCGGTTCATAAACGCCGGAGATAAGAGGAAACAAACATACAAAAAAAAAAAAATACAACCGAATTGAGAACCTCCTCCTTTTTGTGAAGTCGGTTAAAAAACGGTGGTATTGAATTTCACGGAAAAAAAATAATATACCAGCCCGTTGTCTATACATTATTTGTTGTTAACATAACTATGGAGCCGTGGTGTGTACGGTCTAAGAAAAGACCCTTCCGTCTCCTTCCGTGGATGCATTAAAAACCTTACTAAGGGCAACACCAGGAGATGGGCATCAGCATCCAACTGAGTACTTAACACCAATTCAAACCGCGATCACCAATCCGCCTGCCAAATCCTCTCATTCAATTTAATAGGGGAGGTCCCGTCCAGCAGTTAACGTAAAAATAGGCTGATGACTGAGGTAGTTATACGAATTTAAGATCACCCATAAATTGGCTGTAGTCCCTAAGTTAGTTAAGGGTTCCCCAACTACCAGGCCCACATAAATACATAGGTAAGTGTCGTGTACATAATAAACTTTGGTAGCTTTTGAGGAGCGTATTGCGACTGAAACATTCGCAAAGAATTTTAACAAGCACCTGATGGAGTTTAAAAGTATTCAATGAGCCCCCGTGTAATTATGTCGAGCAAGTTGGCGCATTCATTAGCTTGTTTCGTTCAATATTCATCAGGCGGAGTAACATTTTTACTTCGCGACTGCCAAATCCTTGCAAGAACACAAATTACATGGAAATTAGACTAAGTTCGTTTTGAATCCGCAACAAAAGGCCTGCTTGCTCCAATTTGTAAAGTTTTTCTTCTTAGAAAGGGGTTTGTGCGATTTAAATTAACATTTTGTAAGACTCTACTGTGTGGTAATGAACATTTTCGTAGATTGTTTCGAATATTTATTTACGTAGCGATGGCGTATCTCAAATGGACTAAATAATCCAAAAACAATTTAAAATTGATAACTTTTCATTTAAAAAACCGACTTCCACCATTGTATTCGACTAAATATTTGGATGAAAAAAAAAATATCATGGTTCTTTGATAATTTTTTTTCATCCAAATATTTAGTCGAATACAATGGTGGAAGTCGGTTTTTTCAATGAAAAGTTATGATACTTTCTGAATGCAACTGCTTGGTTTGTTGATGAAAATATCAAAATCGCCATACGTATGCGTATGTGCGTATATTTGAGGAGTTCCCTCAATTCCTCATGGACTCCATCATCAGAACTGGGTTTTGAAAAAAATGGGACCCATCTGGTAGTATATCTATTCAAATAAAAAAAGAATTTTTCAAACCGGTTCATAAACGCCGGAGATATGAGGTAAAAAACATTAAAAAAAAAAATACAACCGAATTGAGAACCTCCTCCTTTTTTGTGAAGTCGGTTAAAAAACGGCTAACTACCACTGTTTTTTGTCGCCGTTTTTTCAATTTTAAAACGATTCCCAAACACGAAAGTTTCAATTCCATAATCCAAAAACAACTTTACCTAATTTTGACATAAACATAAAACAACACCCAACAGTCAAATACTACGTAGTCCTGATCCCACACTAGGATTCCCTGTGTCGTGGGTATTAGGAACTACGAGCACCCCACACCCAGACCCGAAACAAATATTTGCAGATCATAGAAACGTTTGTCCCGCAGCGGGAATTGAACCCGCAACCTCTCGCATCTCAGCCGAATACTAGCCCGCCGCGCCACAGAGGTCGTCCTAACTATGTACCTAACTATACCTTAATTAATTACCCATGAGAAAGTTTATAGTTTAAATTATTCTACTCTATAATTTATTACTTCAAATTAACGTTGTAAACTCAAGGTGGAGTTTACCGTCTCAAGCTAACACCCATGAGAGGCCTCTAGCGTATTGGATATAGTATCTGAAACTAATGAAAGGGAACAGCGTGTCAAGATGATTCTTATTTTTTTATGTAAATAAACCATAAATTAATAATTTTAATTAATTATTAATAATTTTGTTAGTAGTAGAACTTCTTGTGAAAGAGTTCGTCCGGGGAAGTACTTCACAGTACTTTACAGGCACATGAGACTTTTCATCTTTATGTCTCAGGGTCGGCAGCGCGCTTGTGATGCCTTTGGTGTTGCAGGCGTCCATAGGCTACGGTAACTGCTTTCCATCAGGTGGGCCGTATGCTTGTCTGCTTGCCAAGTAGCATAAAAAAAAACTGGGATGCAATTAAATAAGGTCACTTAGAAAAACCATAATACCTCCCAAACTATGCAAGATATTAAATTAAGTAAAAAACATAAATCTTAAAATTGGCCATCGAAGAAAAAGTTTTTATAGAGTTCATTTAATTCTCTTTCACATACAATTTATTTCAGGGAGATCTAGTTCTCTATCTTGCATAGCTTTGGAGATATCTTGGCTCATCCAAGTGACCCCTTTTCATTGCACGCCAGTGTATTTTGTTTTTTTTTGTTTCAGATGCTGAATCGGACGTTGAAACAGCTCATACTAGACATAACGTAGCTTCAGCTCAATTATTAAAGCTTAAACTCTTAAATAGTACAAAAGTATCGAACTTAACAAAGCCATTACATTATTTTTACAAGGCAAATAGCCAGACAAAGATTCGAGAAATCGTCGCTATTTTCTACAATATATTGGTTAGATAGTTTCTATCACGTAGTTTTATAGGGGAAACAATGCTAAAGGCTCTCATAAAGCATCGATATCTTGGTGGTTGTGATTTCACTCGGGTTGTGTAGGTAGCGTAGTGGGTAGTGGGTAGGTAGTAATGTGCGAAGATAAGGAGGAGGCGAGGAGCGAGGCGGTGGAGAGCCCTCGCAGGCTGTGCTGGCCGCACCGCCCGCCCGCACCGCTGCCCGACACCAGAGGGCTCTGCTGCGCCAAGCTGCTCAGGAAGAATGGGAAACCTAAGAAGGTGAGTACCCTATCTTTTTTTATGAGTCTATCTTTTTTTATGAGTAATAAATTAAGACCTGGCCTCGGTATTTGCCTGGAGTTTATACGTCTTTTATGTTAAGCAGATAGTATGTACTTACATACTCATTTATGAGTAAGTACACGAGCAAGCATAATAAATGAAGTACGGTAGCTACTTGACTTTTAATGTATTCCGTACACTTTTTCAATGAACGGTGACCCAGTTTTGGGTATAACGAAAAGCATGAATTTGTTGGTTATGTAATCTGAGAAATGCAACTGCAATAACATCTGAGATTACAGTGCCATTTTCTTTAAGTGTTACTTAACTAATGAGTTCACCAAGTCTAATAGGTAGGTAAGACTTTCAAAACCATTTCCTCGTGCTCCAAATAGAGCCATTGTGATTTCGTTGAACTCGCTAAAATTAGTACAAGTTTCTGTCTGGTTTCATTATAGTTACACAAGTTACAAGGGTATTTCAATATTGTTATTTGAATGAAGCATATCGGACCCGACAGGAAGGTGCCTGTATTTCAAGGGAGAGTGAGTTTGAGTCCAATATAATCGAAGTTTGGTAAACTTTTGGACACAGAGGCTTACTTGCTTTGCTATTTTATTCCTTTACCACTCTCTTCGTTCATTTTGTAAAAACGGGAAATTTTCACGTACCGATATATTACAAAATGAATGATATAATTCACGAAAGTTACTTTACCCTCTTCGTTTTTGATTATTCGTTTTTTCTTGACCAAAAGCGCTGATGCTCATGGTCAGGAAAAACAAGTCTAACAAACTTATAATAAAAAAAAATCCGTCAAGTGCGCGTTGGACTCGCGTGAAGAGGATTCCGTAGAAGTAGGCTACCAAAGTAACCGCAAGACTAATAACTTAATAGTCAATAAACAATTTTGTCTTTACGAATATTTTACGTTTCCCGTGTGAATTTAAAGGCTTAAGATTTTCATTTAAGTTTTCCTATACAGGGTGTTTTTTTTAAATGGGACAGTATGGGGATATCCGAATCCATAAGAGATACGGGAAAACTGTCTTTGGAACCATTTTGCTCATTTTGTATGAAAATGATTTTGGCATAGTTATTTTTTTGGTCAAGCGTGAGTTCTCCATAAAAATGAGCAGTTTTGATCAAAAATTTTTTTTATGCGTATCGACTCAGTTTCATGTAAGGATTGTTTCATTGTAGCGGAAGAAAAAAATCTGAGCAGCAGAAGTTAGTCAAATTTTATAAAATGTTTTCTCATACAAATTGTAAGTAATCTGGTACCTACGTTAATAAAACTATCGCAATAAATTTTCAAAAAGGCCTCCCTCTTGCTGTTTCCAGGTACGGGTACGTTTTAGAATACCTCTTGTGGCCTTAGACAAAGATTTTCTTATTAAAGTTTGACTGAGTTCTACAGCTCTGATTTTTCTCATTTCACGAGACCATCAAAGCAGTAGACCAACATTCATCACACATCTTTGTCTAATGCCACTAGAGATGTTCTGAAACGTGCCCGTACCTGGAAACAGCATTTTCCAGATTTTGGAGGCCATTTTGAAAATTTATTGCGATAGTTTTATTAACGTAGGTACCAGATTACTTACAATTTGTATGAGAAAACATTTTATAAAATTTGACTAAC
This sequence comes from Epirrita christyi, assembly GCA_951392215.1. Taxonomy (NCBI): domain Eukaryota; kingdom Metazoa; phylum Arthropoda; class Insecta; order Lepidoptera; family Geometridae; genus Epirrita; species Epirrita christyi. Next base: position 8,591,785 of record OX595850.1, read on the forward strand.
TTCTGCTGCTCAGATTTTTTTCTTCCGCTACAATGAAACAATCCTTACATGAAACTGAGTCGATACGCATAAAAAAATTTTTGATCAAAACTACTCATTTTTATGGAGAACTCACGCTTGACCAAAAAAATAACTATGCCAAAATCATTTTCATACAAAATGAGCAAATGGTTCCAAAGACAGTTTTCCCGTATCTCTTATGGATTCAGATATCCCCATACTGTCCCATTTAAAAAAAACACCCTGTATAGGTACTATGAGTAAGTATTTAAATCAATACTCAATATTCCACATTTAAAAAAAACCTTTAGTTTCTGAGATAGGGGGCAATGGTAAATTTTCACATATTTTCTTCAATATCTATCAAACTAAGCATTTTAAAATGCTTAGGTAAAAAGCGTGTGTTTATGTATAACATAACAAACAACAGTCACATACATAATCTTGATCCCACACTAGGATTCCCTGTGTCGTGGTTATCAAGATCTACGAGTACCTTTTCCACCAATAAAGTTCTATGCACCTGTGAAGACTACATTCAAATTCGTTCATTAGTTTCAGAGATGTGCGCCAATAAACAAACAGACAAAGAAACAGACAGACAGACAGAAGAATTCTAAAAATTGCAGTAATTCAGTATAGAAGATTTCATATGACGCATTTGACACAAGTTTTTTTTTATTGGGCCCCCATAAATAACACCCGATGTCATGTACGTATACTAAATTAGGTGACCCAAAGCGCAATGACCAAATTTCAACTTTTTTGGTCTAGTAGAAAATAAAATAGGCTGTGACAGACAGAACCTGAGTAATCCAATAATAGTTCCGTTGGTAGTTGGTACCTTTTGAGGTACAAAACCCTACAAATGAAGACAACGTCAGCTACTACTTATAGGTTGGCTGAATTTCTCGCTATTCTAATAGTTTTATTTTCATAACATGATCTAAAATTTATATCTGAATGCAACCGACTACATTTTTCTCTTGATCCGTAGATTGTTTGCTTCCTTTGAACTAGTTTATCATTATATTCTCCTATATCAATAAAATCCAAGACAAGTGAAGGTATGCGAAGACATGGCGTAGAAACATCTATCTGTCATACTAGAGAAGTTGAGACAGCGGAGATATTATGTACATTGTGTTAAGGTTCGTAACTAGCAAGACAAATAAGTTGGCGGGAGTGCGCCGAGTTTGGATCAAATTAGTTCTAGCTGACGTCTCGCTCAGTCGAGTTTGATTAACCCCTCCAGGGGAAATGAATGAATAAGTAACCAGACTTTTAAAATATATGGAAATAAACTACTTTGGAACTTATTTACCGATTTAAAAGTTGATTAATCCAAAAAATAACAATGCATCCAGAATATTTGAACAAAGTATATGTTTCTTTTTTCAGTAAAATGCAGGTTGATTTGTTTATGCCATCTATCGAGGGGTTTTATCAAAATACGTCGAAGAGAGATGTTTTTCTTTGAGGCAAACTGCATCCGAGAGTGGTTGCAGTCACTATTTTGCAATTCTAATGTTTGGCAAAGAGGTTTCAATCCGACTAATGTGTCTACGTCGACGTAACTATATAGGGACATACGTACTACGCGTGCATGTTGCTACTCGCTCTTGTGTGAGCATAGGTACCTAGTGCTTCTGAAAACAAAGAAAGGAGCACAAACTATCAGACGAACAAGAAATACTCCTTAAAATCGGATTTCGGTTCACCACTTTCCCGTCAGTGCTCTTCGGCAAAACGGACCAACGATAGCATTTAAATATTTGGGTAGATTCCTCCCACATTGATCAATAATGAGATTTTATTTTAGAGTTTACTGAACGAATTATTCTTCTAAGAAAAAATACACAATTTTAATTAAAACTTTTTCGAAAGGTAAACATTTGAGTAATGTAATTAATAAAGTCGCTAAGTAGCTAGTTAACGATCAAAGTACGGAGGTAAAATATTCCAAAATTCACCTCTAGGTGGCACGTAAACTGTCACCCTAATTTTCCTTTAGCGCTAATGAATTTACGTTCAGTTAATTAAGCTTTGCATAATAATTTACAAAAATCTGATTTGCTTTCTAAAAAAGCGCTGAATTTGCTAATTTGTAATTAACAGTGTTTGAAGCCCTTTGTTAAAGTTAAAAACTGAAAAAATATGACGTCAAGGCATTTTTGTCTTTCCTTTTCTTCCTATAATTTTCGAAATTCTCCTTATTAGCGTAGTTACGTTTTTGTTCTGCAAGGTCTTCAAAAAATTTCAATTTTCGTAAGTAATTTGCTTGAAAGCATTGTTTGTTAGTGAATGGCATAACTACTGAAAGTTTTAGTTTATCTGTACAAATAAAAACAGGCTTCGTGACTAACCTACCCGTAATCTTATTATTTAAATCTTTCTACAGATTTAAATATCAATGGAAAAGGCCTAATATCAACATTAAATCGTATCACATTACCATAATCAAGATTATCGGAGTATCCCTTCCGACTACTTCCGACTCACGAAATAGTTTTAACACTTTCTGGAGTTCTGTGACAATAATCCGACTTAGGATTGAACTCCATTCCCTTTTTTGGAAGTTTTAGATCCAATAACGCGCTGTAATTTTAGGAATTGAGACTAACTTTTTAATGCATCTGCGAAAAAATGATTTTTGGGGTTGACGCGACGCAATGAGACTTCAATTTAATTTATTTTTTGTAGCAGACAAACTGTTGAACTTATTTTTATATGTAGTTGAGTGGGTTACAAGCAGGTTAAATTTATTTATAAGCAGACTCGGCACATATTTTACAAAAAATTGACAAAATTTATCAAAATATAAATAACAGTGTAGAGCCCACATTTAAAGCTTGAAAATCTCAAAGCTTTTTTTATTAAATAAAATTATGTTTGATTTTTATGTAGCTAGGAAGTAACCTTAGAGAGATTGTTGACTCAAAGATAATACGTTAGGTACTGAGAAGAAAATAAGGAATATATTTGACGGCGCTTATGATGGATGTATGAAAAGATTGATTGATGTAACAAATAAGTAGGCAGACAGGCACATCCAAAAAGTGTAATTTTCCCGGTAAAAGCGTAAAAGTTATAAGAAAATATACATGATAACATAACACCCAAACAGTCATATAAATAGTCCTGAGGGCCTAGCCAAGTGGCATTCGTTTCGAAACTATTCCATTTCTACAGTCGTAATTCAATACAACTGACCACGTGACATATCGATAGCTAACGTCAATCCCATACATTTTGGATTTTTCTACTGGCGTCATCGCTATTAGAATGTTACTTTGTCTACGGCCTCTGATCCCACACTAGGATTCCCTGTGTCGTGGGTATCAGGAACTACGAGGAACCATGGTACCACAACACTCAGACGCGGAACAAATATTTGCAGATCATGCAGTCATTTGTCCTGTAGCGGGAATCGAACCTGCATCTCTTGCGTCTCAGCCGGCTACTCGCCCATCGCGCCATGGATGTCGATATGTTAGCAGGTCATTCAGTCATACTATAATATTACATACAGAAACAAGTAGGTATAAGTAATGAGAGCTTGTTTGGGCTTGTATTAGTTTAAAGATTGAAGAATTGGATTAAAAGATTGGAATGAATTAATGATCTTTAATAACAGCTGAATACCTTCTAGTCGCATTTTTTAAAGAACATAACTTTTCATTTAAAAAACCGACTTCCGCCATTGTATTCGACTAAATATTTGAATGAAAAAAAATGATGAAAGAACCATAGTGGTGAAAGGATTATGATACTTTTCGAATTCAAATGCTTGGTTTGTTGCTGAAAATATCAAAATCTCCATATGTATGCCTACAATATTTGAGGAGTTCCCTCAATTCCTCATGGATTCCATCATCAGAACTAGATTCTGAAAAAAATGGGACCAATCTGAAAATATATCTATTCAAATAAAAAAAGAATTTTCCAAATCGGTTCATAAACGCCGGAGATATGCGGTAATAAACATTAAAAAAAAAAAAAAAAAAAATACAACCGTATTGAGAACCTCCTCCTTATTTGGGAAGTCGGTTAAAAATACAAATGGTATGTTTGTTGCAATTCTGGAAAAGTCGGATGAATAGTTTCATTATCAATCGCATTCAATAGCTCTTAAGACTCTTTACGGGGTTCTAAAAGTAATCGTAGTCGCTAAGCCAGATTAATGTGCCTCCGTCATTGAAGAATAGGTTTGTTAAGACCCCTACCTATACACAATAGCTAAGTTCTAGGTGTCCACATAGGTTTCTCAGTAATAAATAACGCGTTAACAGGGGCGTTGAGGGCGATAATTTACTTCCTCAGGGGTATTTAAGGATCTGCAGACTACCTATTTTCGAACGAGTGTTCTATGGCGTCTTATTTATGAAACGAAATGTTGGCAATTTTGGTGATAATTATGATAAAAAGCACTTACTAAGTCTAAAAAATAATAAATTAGTTCCGAACTTCTATACTGTTGAAGATTTTTAAATATCCATATTTTACCTAAATAAATGTAAATTTTCCGCACAGCACGCTTGGCCCGAGCGTTTTATTTTAAACTTGTTAGGTTTCCTCTTTTTGTTAGAAAGTTGGGCAACTCTTCGAATGTTTAAAATGCATCTCAGTCGATGCCTGGACGCGCCGGTTCAACATGAACTTATCCTTCGCTAAACTACTTCAGAACAATTCTTTCTTGAACCAATCAGTTTTCCACCAGCTGTTCAAATGTGCACCACTTCAGTCTCGTTCACTTGAAATTAGAATAATATTTATAGAAAAACTATGTTAACGTTTAGGTGGAGTTGGAAAATCATGATTTTTAATAAACGTAGCTTTGGTATCTACTGATATTATCAGTGCTATGTAAATTCACGGATTTAACCTGTGTTTAACATGACTCACGCCCTGAATTCACAAACTATTCAATGATTCTCTGTATGGATCATACACTATCTGAGGGTTTTCCGGAATAAACGCCGAACTTCACGGAGGGATCAAGCTTGAACTCTATCAAATTTTGTTCTCGTTTATTGTAAGTCTGAATGTCTCTAAACTTGTTCGATACTGTCGGAGCCATCGGCTAAGATTTTAAAGCGCGCAATAAATGCGAGAGCTCACTGCAACTGGCACGTAAGTTCAATGTAACGTGCGTAGAATTCTCACGAGACATGCAACACGGGAAAATTGAGAAACATTTTTAACTCGATACTTCTCCTAGCAGAATACTACTAATATACTATAAAGAATATACTAGCTACCTCCAAGCAAAAATACTGCAAAATACTGCAGTGGCATTATTACATAGCGTTGGATTCAAATGAGCTGCTGAACTTTCAGTTCAATACTGTCGGAGCCGTCGCCGAAGATTTTAAAGCGCGCAATAAAATGTGAGAGCTCACTGCAACTGCCACGTGGGTTCAATATGGTGTACATAGAATTCTTGCGAGACACGCAATACGAAGAAGAATTGAGAAACATGTTTAACTCTCATTGGCAACTCTCTAGCAGAATACCTATCTCCAAGCAAAGATACTTCAAAATACTGTAAAATACTGCAGTGGTATATTATTACTTAGTGTTCGATTCAAATGACAAGCTGGACTTTCAGTTCAATACTGTTGGAGCCATCGGCTAAGATTTTAAAGCGTGCAATAAATGCGAAAACTGACTGCAGCTGGCACGTGGGTTCAACTCAATACCTCTCTAGCAGAATACCTATCTCCAAGCAGTAAAATACTTCAGTGGCAGTATTACTTAGCGTTCGATTCAAATGAGCTGCTGAACTTTCAGTTCAATACTGTCGGAGCCGTCGCCGAAGATTTTAAAACGCGCAATAAGTGCGAAAGCCCATTGCGAGCGAGGCGTCTTTTAATATGGCGCGCGTCGAATTCTCACAAGACACGCACCTCGAGAGAGGAAAAACTTTTACACTCAGGAAATAGGTAAAAAGTTATCTTGGGTGTATGTGTAATACCTATCTATACTCTGATTTTTAATTTCAGACAATTTTTGTAAACAAACAAATGTCAAGATATGCCACTGTATGTATAAGTGTCATGTACGTGTGTTATATGTGAATTTACAGGTATGCTACACAATCATGACACTTATACTCACAGTGGCATGTCTTAACATTTGTTTGGTTACAAAAATTGTCTGAAATTAAAAATTGGGGTATAGGTGTTTGAAAAAAGTGGATGTTACATGCACTGCCAAATTGGTGCGTTTATTGTGTCATTGATGTGTGGGACAAATGTTAGCATGATCTGTAAATATTTGTTGCGGATCTGGCTGTTGTGGTACTATAATAGCATATACTCGTAGCACCTGATACCCACAACACAGGGAATCCTAGTTGCTAATCGAATGTTTCTTTGTCTTAGCCTGCGGACGATGTATTTGATTGTGTTGTTGTGGGTATTATTGTTTACGTAATGTGTACAAAGTTTGTTTTGTAAAACTTCACCTCATAGGTTTTGTTGCGGTTTGAGCTACGACCTTTATTTGAGCTATCTCCTTAAAAAATTGCTGGATGTTGAGTAGAACTGATTTTAGTTCGGAGTTCAATAGATTTCGGAGATATTTATTTTTAGCAAGTTTTTCCTGGAACCTATCTATCATTTCCGCTTACATTTTCACTTCCTCCCCGGAGAGACGATGAAACAGATGCGGATATCACTTTGCACGGGATCGAAATCACTGCGCTTCGATTCGCTGCGTGTACGTGACTTTAAAACCCTTGTAGTGTTCAAGAAAATCTCTAAATAATATTTACCTTGCCTCTGGTTTCCGATTGGCTGCTCTCCGACTCTCCGCCATAGATAGCTTTCCTTTGAGGTGAAAATTGGTATTTTATTCCCTGGCGTTTTGTTGTACGAATCGCTTTGACAGTCGTATTTCTGGTATTTATTTGATTAGGGTTCTCGAATCGGAAAAAACTATATTTCTGCGTGAATTTTCGAGTCGATTGGCAATATCGTCAAAGAATAAACTTGACAGTTTGTGATAGTTACAAAATGCTAGGTTTGGCACGACACCCTCCAACTTTCACAAGATATTGCCTTTCTCGACAGTTCAGACAAGTGGTTCTTTTCTCTCATATTATACGTACTAAGTACGTATACTATACGAAATATGCTGTGATAACATACATAACATAACACCCAACAGTCACATACGTAGTCATGATCCCACACTAGGATTCCCCTGTGGTGTGGGTATCAGGAACTACGAGTACCATGTTACCATAACACCCAGACCCGGAACAAATATTTGCAGATCACACAAACATTTGTCCCGCAGCGGGAATTGAACCCGCAACCTCTCGCTTCTCAGCCGGCTACTCGCCCGGTGCGCCTCAGAGGTCGTCAAATTATTTTTCAATCTATATAATTAGATTAGTACCTACCTAATATCCATCAGAACAAATCCTTGTTTTTGAAATAGACTTAACTCTTACTTTTAAACTGTAACCCTGCCGCCTACTGGTTCTACGTAAGAGTAGACCTCTTCGTCTCTTCGTCTTCGTCGTGTATGTCGAAGACTACGTGATTAGACAGCAGCATCCACCTGAGTACTTAATACCAACCCACCTGCCAAGCGTGGTAATTATGGTACCCCCTCATATAAGGGAGGCTTATGTTCAGAAGTTGATGATGATAGTAATAAAGCAATCGAATCTTATATTTATTCGGGAATTCATTACTGAATGTGAGATACCTGTCGGTGTCGCACAGATCCATTATCCCACTCGGCCGCCGATGGGTGCATGGCAAACACTCACTGTCACCCTCATATCACCTCATACCTACAATAACCCTTCTATAGGAACTTATATCCACTTATATATAGATACGAACAATGGCGATGTGTGACTATGTGAGCCGTTTCAATGAGAGATTAGTGTGTATTGTATAGGGGTAACGATTCATATCATATCTATGCTCTATTTGTTCCGGGTTAGTACATGTCATGGAACTACGCCCTAATACACAATGTCTGGAATCTTAGTGGGCTATGTATGTGACTGTTAGGTATTATGTTATGTTACCCAATTTGGTTACATACAATCCACTTCGTTTTTAGGATTTCCAAAGATGGTTCAAACTGCAGTTAAAAAAATGTATTACGGTTATCACAAGAATCATGTACTTCCCAACTAATCAACCGAATGCTTGTACTGTTTTTCCCAGGGAGTAAAAATAAAGTTGTTTAGGTCGAAAATGTGAAATGTTCTGAAAGTTAAAAAAGTTAAGGTTGTATTTTCAATGATTGACTCTATTGTCTCATCAGTTTTACTGTTGGTTTTTTTAAATCTAATTATTTTTTTAAGAAAACTTGAATCTTCTGTTTCTCAGTTAGGTATGAGATATTTTGTATCGTAATCTAGCAGTAGGTAATATGCTTTTACCCTTTTGGTATGCAAGTAAGTAGATAATAATAGTACCTATAGCTTCATGGTAATTCGGAACAGCGTGATTTCATACCTCACCTGTTACTGTCACAATTCACCAACTATCCGTTGACAGAAAATTGCCAAAGTTCAAATTGGCAAATAGTTCCTTGCGCTTGTATTAAATTCCCAGAAATGTTTGTGAAATAGGATTATATTTAACTACCTACTAAGTATGTATGAGATTGTGTCTGTTTGTGTTCCACGACACGGAGTCAGTCAGAAGCTCCAAATGCTTACAACCATATAAAATATATAGGTAATGTGAGCCGTGGTAGTCTCGGCCTAAGAATAGGACTCCTCCAACTCCTCTTGTGGATTTGGTAAAACACGACTAAGGGATTACGCCAGGGGCTGAGCAGCAGCATCCACCTGAGTACTTTACACCAAAACTGCGATCACCAATCCTTCTGCCAAGCGTGGTGACTATGACAAATCCCCCATTGCACGCTATGCATGCTATGGGAGAGGCCTCATCCAGCAGTGATGACTACCGGCTGATGAAAAAGAAAATAACCCACAGAATAAATCGTCTCGCCAACTCTTTCAAAAATGAAGTTTTTCAATAAGCCATTATGTTATACACTAAGCTTTAATAAAAAGTACCTCGGCTTTACTAGAACTTTTCTTGTTTAAGTTATTCTTATAAGACTGGACAAAGACAAAAATAGTTTTATAAAATACGGAAACTCATTTTGTTCCTGAAACATAATAAAAAGCCTTTGTTTCAGCTCCGGCTTAGAGTAAATTTCAATCAGGTTTTTTACTAGCAGATTCATTTATATGGCTTATTCGTGAGAAAGGGTGTAATTAATGCGATTTGGAGTCACGTTTCAATTGAGATAAATGCTGACGAGACGGTTTGGCTTTCGTCTAACTAGAGATAACTAGCATGTATTTTCAAATTCCTTGATTCCCTTCTTTATGATATACGCCCATAGTATAGGTTACTGGTATATAGGTACTACAATTAAACAAACAATTTACCTCCATCTATGTATGCCATCACATACCACCTGACACTTAGAACTACACGTCTGAACTACAGGAGGGATAATTATCTATCTTTAGCCTTTTGTGTCCTTTGTTGCTAAGCAAAGGCCTCCCCCCATTCTTTCAGGCATCACGATCCTATGCTATGTCTGTTTAGTCAGCCAAAAACAAATCTATTTCATCCCGCCATCTCCGTTATGGTCTGCCACGTTGCCTTCTCGCTGGGTCAGGGGCTACTCGGTATGGCAACTTTTGACCACAGCTCGCTTGGCATGCGGCAGACATGACTAGTCCAATCCCACTTCAGCTTAGCAGCTTTCGAAGCTATATCCACCATGTGCCCGTGCGCCGCTTAGTGTTTCGAATTATATCCATTAGCCTGACACCCACGTTACGGCGCTCCATCGCACGCTACCCTTTGAGTTTGGACTTCTGAAGCTTCGTCAATGACCAAGTTATTATCAACTGCTTGATATGTTGGTGGTGCTACTAGCTTTCCATATACATAGTTCAACGTACTGGTATATCCCCATATAACTATGAGAATATGGCGTAGTAAGACAGTGTCAGCACTTTTGGTCGCTGGGCAGTGGCAATTGGCTTAAAGAAAATCAGTCCGTATCGTAACTCTACTTCGAGCACTTGTTCTTTTCGTTTTCTTAAATTCTATTCGTAAATATTGGTTTTTCTAACAAATCATTAAATAAAAGACTTTTCCATTTCAAATTGTATATTTTCATTTTTTTAAAAGTGTTTTCATGAAACTCTAATAACAGTACGATCGATTTGTAGTTCCATGAAATATATCCACCGCGTCGTTTCGTTGAAAGTGTAAGTAGCAAAATCAAATTTACGACGCCAATTCCATGCTAAAAGAAAACGTTTCCTTGAAGTTTGAATATGTTTCGGTTTTGTGTCGTTTTTTGTTGTTTGTGTTGTGTGTGAACCGATGTGTGATAATATGAATAATATTATGTATTGCCTTTTTCTCCTGTGTTTGCTTAAAAGCATTCGTAACTTTGTCATTCAATTTACAGTTATTTTGCGAAGTTTTATTTTCCGAATATGAACAGACACGTGTTAAAAAGTTAGCAAACAAAACTCTTAACATCCTGGAACACCCGAATCCAAATTACACATGGGCAGAATAATTACAATGCAGATAAATCTAATAATTTTATCCTATAAAGAAAAAATAGATAAGTTTAAAAACGATTAGACACAGAATTGTCAAAAAATCGACACCAAATTTAATGCACCGTTCTTTATAACTAAATTAATAGATATCTTGGACCTTTTCTAATACTTAGACTAAAATGAAAAGGAACACTATCAATTTAGCGCTCGTTAGAGAATGATGCACGAAATCTACAACATTATTGTACCTAACATCTGTTTTGATTAAAAACTCCATGATGCACTATGGGGTCAATGATCTAGAAAGTGTAAATATTTAACATTATTTTACGTGTTTTGGAGTAAATGTTGCTTCCAAGAACCATTGCAACCTCGGCTACCCTATTTGCATTTCGCGCAGTAGGGTGAAAGTGTTTTTCATTGTCCTCACAGTTCCCGACGTGACAGACGTAGGCTTTTTGTATAACCGCCGCCAGCCCCAATATGAGTATTCACTGAACCTTCACGGAACTTGCGTTTTGCCCTTTTCCAGGAAAACTATTATGGCTTATTCTGCTATTGAAATAATGAACGACTTCATAAAATCCTTTAGAGGTGTACTCGTTTGTAAACGTAGAGAGAGCCAGGATAATATCATAGATGTTGCCCAGTTGTCGAGTTTAGGTGTGCATAGTGTTCTTTGATTTCAAAATTGTACAAACAATTTTAAATTATTTGAAAAGCTCCACTTTGTTCACGGTTTTATTGAAATTAATGTTTTGCATTTTATAGGAAAATTGTCTCTCTGACCGTTCGTTGAATATTCTTCATTATCTGTGGTTCCTTCGAGATTGCACTTTATATTCATATTGCGGTTTAACTCAAAACCAACCGCATAACATGAAACGGTTATTGTTATTCGATGTCATAACAGACCGTACCCGTAATAATTTTGTAGTAGAAGTCACTTAACCAAAAAAAATGTGATCGGTTGCGCTTAATAAAAGTTGTAGGACACCGAAATCCCATTTGTATTCAGTTGTACTCAGGGAGTTCGCAACGAAGGGTTTTGTAATCTAGAGCCCGCGGCCGCTGCGATCATTGTCCTTTAAGTTTTTTCTCTAACCTCAAATTCGCGGTATTCGACTCACGTGGGCTCCGCTAATGAAAGACTCACTTAAAGCGACTGTGTCTGAGACCGGAATTAACAAGTTCAAAATACAATTCAGTCTTAAATAAAGTTCATTTTGACGGCGGTAAAGTGGAAAACTTTTGCCGCCTTCCGCGAACGAAAGAAACCTAAAGTTTTACTTATAATGAGATACCTCCAGCGTTTAAAGAGATCCGAGTGGCTATTTTGTAATAGCTACTTATTTGACTGTAGGAAAATTGTGGTACATTTTGATGCGGATACTTTTAAATTAGTGGAGTCATTAGACGAATAATAGTAATTTTTGTACCGAGGATTGTCTTATCTGCGAGGCAATTATGAAAAAGCTCGGGTTGTTTTTTCCAGCGGCCGCAGCTCTTCGCTGGCTGATTGCTAATTCTGCGACAAAGAACGCCATTACTCGACCACAATGTAACAAATGAAAATATCTCCCAACCGCCTCCGACACAGTCTCTCTGATGCGCGATGTAAGAATTTACTATTCGTTTTTTGTTCTCTGTAACATGACATATATCTGCCTCAGTGCTTGAATATCCAAACGACTACTGACCAAATTTTACACGTTTGACGTTTTTTCGTTGGTAGGTATTGATAGTAGAAGAAGAATCTTATCAACCTATGAAGATTCCGAAAGAGTAGATAAATAAATAAATAAATATAAATATAAATAAATGCTGGACATTTCACACTACATTATCTAGCCCCAAGCTAAGCAGAGCTTGTGTTATGGGTACTAGATAACTGATATACTTAATACAATACATTACATAGATAGATATTTTTTATTATACATAGAAAATACCAAGATATAACTTGTTATGGAAATACATTGTTATAATTAAATACGTAAGCCTTGGTAATTTTTTTATAGGTTTGACTTTTTTCAAACATCTAAAAAAACGACGAAATTTATAATGGGAAGCTAAAGGTTAGACATAATAATATGTAGATAGCCCAGCTAAAGAACGTGTTAGTTAATTGCTTGTTTGTATAGACTCCTTTCTATGATAATTCAGCGTGTTCCGTGTTTTATACGATAATAAGCTCTAAATCTAAAAATATATAAATCGGTGGTAGATTGGAACTTTTGTTTGTACGAATAGTGAGAGTTATATCAATAGTAAAACAAAAATAATTGTATTTGATGGTAAGCAGTTAGGTTTTCTATCGTTTTGCATCAAAAAGTCACTAGAAAAGTTCTATGTCAAAAAATGCTCGGTTGGATATTCAAGCACCAAGACAGCGATATACAAAACAAATTGTTCGGGTTTATTAACTAGTTATTTCCAATTGATAATAAGCCAGTCTATTGCTAACAATAACAAATGAAACAATGGTTGATTCATACAACAGTCTGCCTCCCAGGAAATTCTGCAGCTGTGCTACGACGTAGCTAGCCTGCTACGCCAATCAAGCGTAGACATGCCCGCGAGCCACGAGTCAGTCGAACTTAAATTGACTGAAAACATAAACTTTTTCGAATCTTTCCCGGAGTAGGTTCAAGTAATTTCGAGATCTTTCTTCGCAGATTTGAATCTGTTACGGAAAAATAATAAGGAACCGGGCCAATAACATCAATTTGGTTTCTGCGACGCATCTGGTAAACATGTTTGTCTGTTCTAGTCACATGTCGTGAAATAATCCAAAATTTGATGTTTGTTTGTTTCGTTGATATATTTATGTAGTTATGTTTAAAATTAATGTTTTTTTTATGATCTCTACTAGCCTGGCCGCACTCACAGTACCGAATAACTGTTCAATATTCAAAGTTTTTTTTTTTAATACAGTGGTTTCCGTTTCCTTTGCTACCTTGATGTTAGAGTTCAAAATATACAGTAATAGTACGTACTTTTCATCATCAGAAACATAATAATGCTTTAATTTTAAATGAAAATCACCGTAGGTAGTGCTAGTAATTATTTATTTTGTGGTTTGGATTGAAACCCCAAATTACTAGAGACAGCATCAATGACGCCAGTTGTAGTAATTATACTAATAACAAGAGAGTAATCAAAGCCTCGGCGTTATTAGTTCGTATCCTGTAATTCATTAGCATGGGTCCTTTAACGTGAACCCAACATTAAGTAAGATTGGTATTGCTGTATTTGATTTCAGATTTATTGACCTGTTATGTTCAGGGTAGCCGATATTACGTAAGCAAAGGATAATATATAACTTACCGAAAAGTTCAGCTGCCGCGATGCAGGTTAGCATTATTAAAGAAAAACACGTAGTTAATACCTTGCATTGATATTCACTTAAACAAATAAAAAACATATAAATATTTAATTTTCTATCTGATATATACCCTATATATACCCTCAACAGATTAATGGTAAAATTCTTAATTAGCTTTTATCAAAGTGTTTTTATTCAATGAGTATTTTAGTTTGACGACCTCTGTGGCGCGACAGGCGAGTAGTCGGCTGATACGCAAGAGGTTGCGGGTTCGGTTCCCGCTGCAAGACAAATGTTTTTATGATCTGCAAATATTTGTTCCGGGTCTGGATGTTATGGTACCATGGTACTCGTAGTCCCTGATACCCACGACACAGGGCATCCTAGTGTGGGATAAGATATTATGATTGTTGGGTGTTATGTTATGTACATTATAAGCAATAAATCATTTATTCATTCATAACCCAAGGCACAATGAACACATTATCCGTTCACTGAGTTCATATGACAAAGCAGTAAGTATTTGGTTTTTAGCTATCAATTTTCCTCCTTAGCATATCTGATTGTAAATGAAGCTTTTACAGTTCATTTACAAATTTTGATTTTGAAATTTTGTATGCTTGTAGCTTTTGTGCATAGCTGGGCATTAACTCGTTAATCCGTTAATCGTTAATTAACGAAGTTAACATTTTGATTAACGGATTAACTTTTAAGTTAACTTTTAAAAATGTTAACGGACACGTTAACTTCCGTTAATATGCAGAAGTCCGTTAATCGTTAATCCAATGCCTAATAATTTCCTGCCAGGCGGCACGTGGCAGCGAGTGAAACAAAAACAAAGCTAGATATATTTTGCTGGCGCGTGCGAGTGAGAAAGAAAACTGCGAATAGATTTGTTTCGTTTGATCATTTCATTACTTAGCGCCGCGGCTTAGAGTGACGAGTGTTTTGTTTGTTTGTTTCATGTTTGTTGTTATTATAAATTACTGTCAGTGATAATTTGCGTGTTGATAATTGATGCTGCATTCCTCGGGGAACAGATATTCATAAATCTATTCATTAAATACAATACTGCTATACCCTCAAGCGCTGCAGTTGAACGTCTTTTTTTCACGGGTAAAGACATTTTAACACCAAAACTAGCCTCGCTTTCAGACGAGAACTTCAACATGTTAATGTTCATGAAAGGGAATATGCACCTTATGCCCGACTTTTAAATTACACATTTGAATTATACAAGTATTTTGTTTTGTTCCTAACCTGTTAACTTCCAGACCAACAGGTTTTATAAGTTCACTAAAGCAACGATATAAAGATGCAATTTTACACATATTAACGGATTAACGATTAACGTTAACTTGCGTTAATTCTTCCGAAATGTAACGCTTTAACGTTTAACGAAGTTAACTTTTTTTGTGACGGATTAACGATTAACGAAGTTAACTATTTGATTAACGGTGCCCAGCTATGCTTTTGTGTCACAAATACAGAGAAAAGTCTTAAAATTGAAGAATTTTGAAACTTGTGCTCTATAAAACAATAAGCAATATAACATCAATTGTTGACCTCCCATTTGTAGGAATTTGAATGACATAACATAACATAACGTAACATAACACCCAACCAAATGACCAAATTACCTCAACCAATTACAATTTTAAAAAATAATAATGGAAAATATGGGAATGACTTGCATATATGTAGTCTGGCTGATAAAAGTGTCGTCGCGAGGTCTCAGTTCGGGGCGAACCACTAGTTATACTGTTGTTAAATTAATTCGATCAAATGATAAATTAAAATAAGTAGATTGAGTAAATAAGTAGTTTAAAAAACTGCAAAAACTGTTTCAGAGTCCGAGCTGGTGACGTTCTATGGAGTCGGGAATAATTAATTCGTAGACCGTAATACAATGCCAATTTTACCATACTTAATTTAAAAATGTTTTGGGGAAAATTTAGTGGAACACGAATTTACCCTCAATTTACATTCAGGGAGGACGTTGGGCGTGAAGGGTCCAAATCGAATTCCGATCGGTTCTTTATCACAAGCCAGGTCAGGAGTCAGCGTAACACGCCATTTTCGACACCAAACCCTATATAACTATTAGAACTTTAAGACATTTTAACAAAATAGTTTATTTTTATTTTGATTATTTATCATATTATATTAAATAACAGAAAAAATTTCAAAGGGGTCGATATGGCTCGCGGGCTGAGTTGACTATAAAAAAAATATAAATAAATTTCGTAGTGGACATTTCGGCCCGCGGGCTGAGTGAGGTGTGGACTGAGTTGGCCAATGAATCTCATTACTTACCTACAGTTTCTGTAAGTGGTTACTAAACTTTACTGAATAGACGCTTTATATATATGACTTGACGTAGGATGCCAATTAGTAAATATTGTTTGCGCCTAAATTCGGGAACACACAGGGAATGCCTACAACTAAATAAACAACTGAGTCAGTAAATCTGTTAATTTTTGGGGTTCATCCTCAACAGGGAAAACGGAACCCTTATAGTATCACTTTGTAGTCCATCTGTCTGTCTGTCTGTCAAGACCCCTTTTCTCAGGAACAAGAGCAAAAACAAAAAATGTATTTTGAAGTTTGTAGGAAAAAGTGGTTGAAACTCGAAAAGGGCTATAATTTACGGATCGAAACTCTCAGGGCGTGAGTCTCACTCGTACTTGACCGTAAACTGTAAACCATCATTCAAAAATTTACCAAAAATTCTCTGAAATTTCTACGAATTTTCTACAAATAAAATAATACACATTACACCGAATCCATCTGCTACCTGTTTTACTTTCATCCCTATACTCCCTACTTTCGCCACCAAACTTTTAATCAGGCATTCCGTGACCAACGTGTCCCAAATATTTCCTCCAAAAAATCTTCGGCATCACCTAGTTATTACTTTCCAAAAGAAAAAGTTCTCCGATAATAATTTCAAACATGAATCCAATACTTTTTTGACGGAGACGAAACGACTTTGTTCTTTTTGCGAGAATTCCTCACAGCCATCTGGAATCTATCTCCTCGATGTATTACAATTTTCTTTCATTCATATTTACCTTAAAATTATTTTGCTGAGCTCTGTTTTCTTTTCGCGAATTCAATTCTTCTTATTTACAGAAAACGAGGCGCTACAAAATATTCTCAACTCAATTTGCGCGCATTGAACGTCTGGAGAATAAAATGAGCTGATAATAAGAGTTTATTGACATCGGATTACGGTGAATTGTCAAGTCAATAGTTTGGATGGAATAGTTGACAAGTCACGGCTCGGCTTGCGATTTATTTTAGTAGCTACGTGAAAGGAAAGAGTCACTGAATTCTGCATACATTGCGTAGGGTAATTTATCCGATGGGAATGCCCGGCTGTGTGCCCGAGTTACACCCGAGTCACAAAGGGTTGGATAAATCGGATTACTGACACGCGTGAATTGTAAATTGGACATTACTCGTTACACCTCTGTGTGGTCGCATGCCGAGCTACTACTCCTAGGGATGTGCTGGGTCTATATTTTTATTTTTACTGAGGTAGTTTATGTTTGGGAATAGAATTCTGGTCGTGGGAGATTAGGCCGCGCTCGATTACCCATTTTATATTGTTAGCAACATTGTCTCGTCATTATAGCTGTACTACAAGAAACTTAAAATAAAACGAAAATCATTCAATAAAAATCTTAGATGGCTGAAACGAATTCTTTAAATTTTGCTAGTGGTGTTAATCGTACATATAAAACAGTTTTTAATTTTAGTTTTTGTTTGTAAAATAGTTGTTGTATTATGGTGTGCATATAGTATTGTATCTATATAAACAGCAAACCTAAAGATAATTGTCAATATCCGTAGATCTAGCTCTGGGCCCGTCAGATAAATCTCGTCCACGTGATGACGTCACATCTCTTATGATGCTATACAAATAATACACGGATGAATTACAAGTTTTGAGGTAACTAGTGCACGAGATTTTTAATCACTAACGACTCTAGTGAGTGATGTTTAGGATCCAGTGCCATCGTGAGCGTCACTAGTGACGAGCAATGGGATGCATTCCTTGTGTTGTGACGATTGAATGCTCTTTACGCTCGAATACAGAAAGGTTGATCGTGTTATGCCAGTTGGCCAGTTGTGTAATGGCGATGGTTGATTTTAGTTTCACTTAGTTTACTTAATAGCAGATAACTTCCGATTATCAAGGCTGCTGAGACGACAGCAGCGTTCTAAGGCGAGGCTGAAAAACAGCGTGGCTGAGTCCTCGTTTTTTTCTCTTACACTACCTTGTCTACCTACCTTTATCTTTAATATTATACTTGTATCTGTGTAAATAATGAGTGAAAAAATGCCCATTGTTTTTTTTTTTTTTAATTTTGATTTTATTTCTTCGTAGTTCTTCTTCTTCATCAGCCAGTAGGCATCCACTGTTGGATGAGGCCTCCCCCATAGCATGCATATAGCGTACAACCTATAGCGTACAATGGGGGAATTTGCCATAATTACCATGCTTGGCAGGCGGATTGGTGATCGCAGTTTGGTGTTAAGTACCCAGGTGGATGCTGCTACCCATCCCCTGGCTAAATCCTTTAGTCGCCTTTTACGACATTCACAGAACAAGGTAACAGAAGAAGTTGGAGGAGTCCTATTCTTAGGCCGAGACTACCACAGCCAGTTTATTTTTTATTAACGTACGCTAAAAGCTTATTATTGGAATCTTGTGAGTCATCACAAAAATATTCACCCAATTTTAACAGACTTCAAATAACTATCACCTAAATCATCAGACTTTCAGCATTTTATTCGGCTATTTGCATGAAAATTGTAATGGAAAAAACAAAACGAACAAAATTACGTGCAAAAAGTAACTTTCTAGGCGCACCCTTCCAAGTATTCGGCAGTCGGTTTATTTAGTTAAAAATGTTTATTTAACATGTTATATAACTATGTAATAACTAATTTCACAATATATATATTTTTATAATGGAACTTTAGTTCACTATTTAATAACTAGATGTCGCTACTAGAAAAGTTAGAACGCGCTATCGATGCGTTTTGGCCACAAGTAGTGGTTAAATCCATTGGCATGTAGAAACTATCATCAATCAGTCCAAAAACTGCTGGACATAGGCCTACCTATGACATTTTTTGAGCAAGCTCACACGTCTAGACGTGATGATTGCTAATAAAGTTGAAAAATAATAAAATAAAATTTAAATGAATTTACTTGTTTTTGTTGCATACAAGAAAAACAAAGCAAAACCACATCACATATTCAAATTTATTAAATAATAATATGGCAATTGGTTTAAATGTTAACTTATTATTGTTAGTTTTTTAAGAACATCCAACAGTTACGTTAGATAGTACATAGTCATCACATCACACACTAGGATTCTCTGTGTCGTGTCGTGGGTCTCAAGAACTACTAAAATCATGGAGGGGTTTAGTACGGGTTTTGATAGTTTTCGAAACTATATGAAGTTTCGTTTCCATCCATACATTTACTGACAGCGTCCTTAGGTTTTCTTCTCGTTTTCGCTAGGGGCGCTGCAAGTAAATGTATGGAAGGAAACGAAACTTCATATAGTTTCGAAAACTATCAAAACCCGTACTAAGCGTCCTGGAACAAATATTTGCAACAATTTAGTACCTACTTATAATACTTTGGATGTAGATTTTAGACAAATCTTTTCTTAAATTTGCTTCGAAATCAGAATAATTTATTATCAAAGATAATACAAAACTTTGCTGTGTCCCGATGCAATGGTCTCGGGTTCTTCTTTATCAGCCGTTTGGACGTCCACGTTGGATGAGGCCTCCTTCATAGTATGCGATAAGTGGATTTGCCATAATCACCACGCTTTGCAAGCGGATTGGTTTTCGCAGTATTCGTGTTGATAACTCAGGTGGATGCTGCTGCCCATCCCCTGGTGTAATACCTTAGTCGACTTTTTCGACATCCATGGGAGTAGACGGAGGGGTCTATTCTTAGGCCGGACATACCACGGTACAGATCCCGGGTTAGTCTAGTAAAAATTGTATCCTAATCGGAGAAGTGACTACACTATAATCACGAGAATTTGACAATACACTTTTTGATGATTATTTATTGTTTAGGTTGACGACCTCTGTGGCGCGGCGGGCGAAACTTCGCCTGCGACGCAGGAGGTTGCGGGTTCGATTTCCGCCTCGAAACAAATATTTGTACGATCTGCAAATATTTGTTCAGGGTGTTCTGGGTATTTTTCTATGTATAATAAAAAATATCTATCTATGTAATGTATTGTATTAAGTATTTCAGTTATCTAGTACCCATAACACAAGCTCTGCTTAGCTTGGGTAATGGTGTGTGGGATGTGTCCAGCATTTATTTATTTATTTATTTTATTTATGTAAACAATGAAAATATC
This sequence comes from Epirrita christyi, assembly GCA_951392215.1. Taxonomy (NCBI): domain Eukaryota; kingdom Metazoa; phylum Arthropoda; class Insecta; order Lepidoptera; family Geometridae; genus Epirrita; species Epirrita christyi. Next base: position 8,612,111 of record OX595850.1, read on the forward strand.
ATCCAAAATAGGATAAACTCTGCGGAATAAGTCAGTTTTTGAGTTGAAAAATTACCATTACAAATAAACGTTTTTTATTTCATTTCACTTTTTAAAACAACAAAGAAAATAAGTATTTAACAAAGAAGCCTCTACCTAAAAGCACAGCCATCATCTGAACTTCTGAAATTTCAAAATTATTGCAGGAGCGCTATCATAGCAATCAGAAAACATGACTCTGTTCAGTTATTTCCGTGCAATCAGTGGATATGCGGATCCGTAATTGGCGCCCTGCCGGGGGCTGACGAGAGATTGTTCGCTGATGCTACAAGTACCGCCCGTCTTGTTTATCCCCTAAATAGTGATGATCCGCTCAAATTGATACAGCAGATGTGATATTGATTCAAAATTATTTTTATGTTTGTTGTGTATCGCCCCTACAAATACATATGGTTAGAGACTAAGTTATGAAATTGAGTCAATGGATTGGTTTATGATGGATGTTACCTACCGGATTGTTTTATTATGAAGTATTATGTTTTAATTGTATTTTAAAATGAAGGATGAACTAAAACTTATTAGTATTTAAATAGTTGAAGAGACATTACATTACCTATAGAATATTAAAAACCTGTAGTGGCTACAAAAAAAAAGTCCTTGCAGAAAAGTGCGAATGCTTACATGATTAGAAATGTTTTGCTGTTAAAAGAGGAGCAGGCGCTTTGTGTGGCGAATTATATTAATTTCCATCATCATCAGCCTGTAGAAGTCCACTGCTAGTGAGAAGCCTTCTCCCCTAGAATGCCACGACGAAAAGTCTTAAGCCACCTCCATCCACCTAATTCCTGTGACTATTATAATGTATTTAGTCTAGACCTTCCTACACGGCGTTGTCCTTTTATTCCCCAACGGTATATGGAGCTATGTCAGTGATCTTGGTTCTTCTACGGATTTCAACTCCATTGTGGTCTATTGTGGCGTCATAATCTATCGTCCGATGCCAGATCTCAATGTTGCTAATTCGGTTGATAAGGCCGAGCATGGGTGGAGATTAAAAGACGCATATGAGGTGGATTGGTACCTCAATACTGGTGTTAAGTACTCAAGTAGATGGGGCTGCCTACTCCCTCATGTAAAATGTAAATAAGAAAGCTTATACCCAACAGCGAGTGATCCCGGACTAAAATTATGATGATAATTAACTTTTCATTACAAGTATCAAGATCCTTTTGTCGAGCTATAACGAAGAGAATGTGTTTATAAAACAATACGTCTATTCTCTATCAACACATACTCTAACTGGTGACCACTTGGTGGTACACTTATAAAGGGTGATCCAATTCGAATTTCCTATGTTCCAAATTCCAACGCTGTAAATATGCCAGCTGTTAATAATCACGCATGCAACACATAAAACGTTACATTGCATCAATACATTAACAAAATGCATCGCTCAGCCACCGATCAACGCGTTAAAACTGTTTGTTTTGAGTAAAACTTCAAAGTTGCATTATTTCACGTTGCAATTTATTTTATTTTTTATATTTAAATAGACTTTGGTTTTCTTAACAGTCACGTCTACGCAAATAAGGTTTGATTTCACCAACAAATAACAACAAACAACTGTCTAACCAATGCTTTTTGACAGATGTTTTCAAAGATTATCTGTCACCTTGACCACTTTAGATTTAACAAGACATTTACTAACTAATAGAGTATGGTGAAATTGGCTCTAAACCTCCAACATTACAACATACATACATCGGCCAAAAAAGTCATCGAAAACCTCGAACGTGTGAACTGCATCAGAAAGTCGGTCATTTAACTAATAATATTTTCCATATTAAATGAAAAACACTAAATGTACGACTAACAAAAAAAATAGAAGATATTGTTAAAATTTGTGTTTTTTTTTTTATTAAATGTCAGTAAAAGTCATTTGTATCACCTTTTTTTTAATCTATGACCATACTATAAATACCTGATAACGTTACCATGTTAATTTTTTTGTTGTGTAATTGTTTCTTTTTTTTCGCCGTGTGGCAACCCTAGCTGACGCACGTCAAAATCAGCTGCTCTTATTTATTTTAGTTTTTATTGTAGTTTTCACTGTTAATTATCATTATAAGTTACGTACGGTTGTTAAAAATAGTATATTTCACACGTGTGAGTGTTTGTGTTCTATAAAAACATATGAAAAAACTTTGCCAAAGTCCGTACTGGGTCACAACGGTTGACGTGTTCGAGTTTGAATTGTATGAAAGTCCACAAAAGGAAAGCAGTTTGTTTCCAGAGGATTCTGTGAATTACACTCCAAAGTGTTTGCTGGATTTCATGGATAAACCTGGGGAGTATATTTTGTTCTAATAACATAACATTTTACACCTCACACACGTTACCACACACACATTGACTCGGCTCCTTGTGAGTCACTTGCACTACACAATACGAAAAGGTAAAGTTTTGTACTCTTTCGCCTTGACAAAGTTTGGAAGACGACTGTAGTCTAAACACTGCCTCACACAGACACAACTACAGAGACACTCAGAAAATTACAAAAATATTATCATTCTTTTGCACTAACTGGTCCCAAAATACCAACTAACTGTAATCTGTAGGTTGTACTTTCCACAATAACTAAGTACTTATTACCTGAGTAGTATTTAGTTAAATGCATGAATTCATTGTTATTTTTTTTTAATAATTTGTAGTAACCGGAGTTAACTTACTTTGTAATCTTTCTTTTACTTGTGTGTCAAGTACTTAGTAGTGAGAAATTCTAAAACAATTTTTAAATTGATCTGGTAATAATTGGTTAGCTAAGCAAGTGTTATTTTTCATTGTAAATTTTAATTCTATTACTACATTCTTGTTACTTTCTACCTCCCCCATCTTTACTAATTGTTTTTTTTTATATTTCCACCTTTTCTATACCTGTCACTATCTATTTCTAGATACCCACTTGCCTACTGCTGTGTTTCAGAATACCATCTACCATGATGACTCGGAGGGCATGCGACTTGGAAGCAAAGTACAAGGAGGCAGCTGCGGAGCTCAAAGAATCCAACGAGATTCGCAGCCAGCTACTACAAGAACGTGACGAGAGTGAGGCTGAAATGTTGGTGATTCTTGGCAAGAATACAAGCCTCAAGAAAGAACTTGCCGAGCTTCATTCTCAATATGTAGCCGTACTTGAGCAGATGGACCGTATGCAGTCCATGTTACAATCCGTAGACAGCTGCCATGAAACCTACGAGGTGTTGCTTCAGGAAAATAAAGACTTACAGCATGAGCTTGCGGAGTGCAGATGTAAACTTGAACAATTAGAGTCGAAGCATGTTCCCTCAAATAATAATTATAGGAGTCTGGATCTACAGACGGAACTCATGGAAAGTGCTTCTAACTTCTCAACGATAGATCTCACTACACCAAATTGTAAAAGTAAATTTCAACAAGTGAAGGGGAGTAACAGAATAAAAAAATATGTGAAGCTAAGTAATTTTATAAAAAAAACTGAGAAAAAGCTTAAAAAGCATAAAAATGTCCTAAGTTATGCCAAGCATATTAAGCAAAAATGTTATTTAAATGAGGAACTTAATTCCTGCTATAATTTGATAGGACGAAATTCAAAAGAGTTAGTTGATATGTCAGAGGAAATTAAAAGTTTAGAAACATCACTTCATGATGTAACGTGTAAATATAAAAAAGCTGAACGAGAAGCATCTGACAATATTCAGAAAATGAATAATATCGTAGAGATACTGAGTGATGATAGCACATATGTACAAGTATGTAATAGTAGCTCACAGACGGACCTTCCTTTATCAGAGCCTTCTGGATCAGCTTTAGGTGCTTTAACACACATTGCAACATGTGCATCGCAGAGTCAGGCTAAACCTACTGTTCAGGTTGAAGTAGTTTCCACACCTGCTACGCAGTCTCCGGTTAGACAGATTAAATCCTGTTGTCAGACCCGGAAGACTGTGGTGTATTCAGATAAGATAGGTGTTGGGATGGGCTTGCTCCTTAGTGACCTGTTAGGGCAAGTTGTGACAAATAATTGCTTTCCTAATGCCCCTATTAACAAACTTATAGATACTATAAAGAGGGAGGATTGCTTTAACAACAACACCACTCTGTTAGTACAATTAGGTGAGAGTAGTGGTGTAACGCGTTTGGATATTATTAAGTTAGTTGAGACTTTGCTACAAAAGCTAGATTCAGGACTGGGAAAAATAATTTTATGTGCTTTCCCTTACTCAAAATGTTTGAGTACTAAAGATAATCAAAAAATTTGGAATCTTAATTTAATGCTGTATAATTTGACATGTCGTCATAGAGACGTTTTGTATTTTGATACTAATAATTTTATTAGTAATTTTATTTTGACACAAGATACTATGTATTTGAGTAGACATAGTAAATTAATAATTGCTAAATTGTTAGCATTTAATATTTTTGATCCCGTTATAAGTACTATAACGCAGTTCACCGACAAGCCCGTAGTTAGTAGTAGTACTAATGAGGGCAAACAAGTAGGAGTAGCTGACAGTCATTTAAACTGACGAGTTCGACAATGAGACAGCCGGGCACATTACATGTAGTACATCAAAATGTGCAAGGCCTTCCCAGCAAAATCTTAGAATTAGAATTATTTTTAAATCGTTTTAATGTTGATATTATGTGTGTAACTGAACACTGGATGTTACAATTTGATTTACTCCCTTATTATGAGAATTATAATATTGTAAGTTCATACAAACGCAAAAACGCCATACGTGGGGGTTCCTTAATTGTTGTTCGAAATACTTTAAAATGCAAGGAACGTAAAGATGTTGCAAATCTCACTATTGAGAGGACTATTGAGCTATCTTGTGTTGAGCTAGAGCGGCATATCATTGTGAGCGTTTACCGTCCCCCTGACGCAGACTTCGCATTATTTGAATCCACTATGGAAGAAGCATTGCTTAAAACTTTTGTTTGTAATAAAATGCTAATAGTCTGCGGAGATTTCAATATAGATATTCCGGTTAATCCTCTATCTGAGAGGCTGCTTAATTTATTTAAATGCTTTAACTTAAATCACCTCTTCGAAGAACCTACAAGGGTGACACTAACAACATCCACCTGTTTAGATAATATTTATTGCAGTAGTGTTCCAATTGATAAATCAGTAATTAAACATTTCACCTCAGATCACTATGGTCACAGTGCTATATTTACTTGTAATTTTGTAGATGAACCTAAGGAATTCACTTATCGGCCTATCACAGAAAGTCGCATTAAGAAGTTCCAGGGCAGTATTGAACTTAAAATGCCCCTTGTACCGTGCGTAGATGATCCGAATGACCTTTTTACTAGTTTGTTTAAGTTGATATGTGAGGAACATAGTGAGATATTTAAGTTAAAAAAATGTAAAGCTAGAGCTAATGTCGGGTTAGCTGATTGGGCTACAACCGGTATTTATAGAAGTAGGAATAAATTATATGAACTCTATGCGGCTAGAGAATCAATGTTGCACGATCCAACGTTTATCTTGTACATAAAGAACTATTCCAAGACCTTCAAAAAAGTTTGTCATGCAGCAAAATCATTGCATTTGAGAAATAAAATAGAAAAATCAACAAATAAAATTAAGACAACTTGGAAATTAATAAATAATGAAACAGGTAAAGCTAAACCTCGTAGTAAACAAATTAATTTAAACGTAAACAATACAATATTATCAAATAATATTGAGGTCGCAAATGCCTTTGATAGTTTTTTCTCTAGTATACCTAATATTGTGACTCAATCTTTAAAATCAACTGCCTCTGGAGCATCTACTTTATTGGAATTAAGTGTTGATAAGTGTGAGGTCGCGTTTAGTTTCAGATACGTTAATGCCATTGATATTGTTAAGACATTTAAGTCACTTAATATTAAAAATACTGAAGACCTTTGGGGAATATCTACAAAGGTGTTAGGTGTTATAATTATTGATATTGCGCCGTGTATGGCCTATATTTTCAATGGATGTGTTGACGAGGGAGTCTTTCCTGATCTTATGAAACATAGTAAATTAATTCCTTTGTTCAAGTCTGGTAATGAAAAAGATCCAGGTAATTATAGGCCAATTTCTATATTGCCTGCGTTAAGTAAAATCTTTGAGAAACTTATTCTTACTCAGTTATTGTCACACTTCAACCTCCACGGACTTCTTCATAGTCATCAATTTGGATTTACTAAGGGTCGTTCGACAGCCGATGCTGGTACCATGCTCTTAGAACACATATTTGAAGCATGGGAGAACTCGCAGGACGCGATCGGAGTTTTCTGCGACCTGTCCAAAGCTTTTGACTGCGTGAGGCATGATACTTTAATTTCCAAGTTAAAACATTATGGCATACAAAATCAGGCAATTAATCTTGTAAATTCTTACTTATCCAATAGAGTCCAAAAAGTTGATGTTGGTGGTGAAAGGTCTTCAGGATCGACTATTGTCATGGGGGTGCCACAGGGTTCAATACTAGGCCCATTTTTATTCCTAGTTTACATTAACGATCTCCCTTTTTTTGTGAAAGACATATGTGACATAGTTCTGTTTGCTGACGATACTTCTTTGATTTTCAAAGTTGATAGATCTAAATCTAATTACGATGATGTAAATGATTCACTATCGCGTGTTCTTGAGTGGTTCACAGTTAATAATCTTTTGCTTAATGCTAAAAAAACTAAATGCATCAAATTCACATTGCCAAATGTAAAACATTATCCAACTAATATTAAAATAAATGGGGAGACACTTGATCTTGTCAAGTCTACCATTTTCTTAGGGCTTAATATTGATGCAGGGTTGCAGTGGGCACCACAAATTGTGGCTCTTGCTGGTAGACTTAGTTCCGCTGCATATGCAGTTCGTATAATAAGGCAGCTTACTGATGAAGCTACAGCTAGGCTTGTTTATTTTAGCTACTTCCATAGTGTTATGTCATATGGTATCATACTGTGGGGTAAAGCAGCAGATATCCAAGCTATTTTTGTCTTGCAAAAACGGGCAATACGTGCCATTTATAAAATGAAGTCGCGTGACTCCTTGAGAGAGCGTTTCAAAGAAATCAATATTCTTACAGTAATATCGCAATATATCTATGAAATATTATTACATACACATAAACACTTGGATAGTTTTATGATAAAAAGTGACGTGCATGGTATTAACACGAGAAATAAACACAAACTAAATATACCAAAATTTCGATTAAAGAAAGTAAGTGGGTCTTTTATGGGGAATTCTGTACGGTTCTATAATAAACTTCCAGAAGGTGCATTTAAACTTCCTATTCGAAGATTTAAATCCTACATAAAGATGAATCTAATTAAGAAAGCGTATTACACTCTTGATGACTATATTAATGATAAAGCCGCGTGGCCTGATGTCGCTCTGCCCCTCGACTGCTAAAATGGAAATTTGCAATATCTGTACTTACCTATTTACATGTTTGTATTAGATTATTATTTATAAGTATAACAAGCGTAGCGTGTGCTGTCTTGCATATTTTTGCTGATGTTTATTTACTTTTGACTACCTTCCTAAGGTTTTTAAGTTCTCATTTACTATGTATCAGCAACTCCTTGCTCCGAGGCACCACACAGGCGCTTCTCACCTAGTGGTAAGACGGACCATTTATGTAAGCCAAGCCGAGTTTGTTGCCTGATTCTTCTAGGCTTGGTCGCGTTGGAACAGGAGTAACTTAATTTTATATAAGACGATTCAAAATGATCCTTGTGATTTCAATGAATAAAGTTCTTTTTGACTTTGACTTTGACTTTAATAAATCGACATCTATCAAAAGTTCGCGCTCAATATTTTAGTGTCATTGACTGGTAATAAATTACTTTAAGGTTCACGCTGATATTTTCATAGAGTAGGTCCCAACCAATAATGCCTAGATGAAACCTTAGATGATAAAAAAACTTTAAAAGGCATTAGTATTAGCCTCATCATAAGCATCAAGCATAAGGTTGCGGTTTCAATTCCCGGTGCGGGACAAATGTTTGTATGATCTGCAAATATTTGTTCCGGGTCTTGGTGTTATGGTACCATGGTACTCGCAGTTCCTGATACCCACGACACAAGAGATCCTAGTGTGGGATCAGGACTACGTATATGTAAATAATAATAAATAAATAATAAATGCTGCACATTTCACACAAAATTATCTAGCCCCAAGCTAAGCAGAGCTTGTGTTATGGGTACTAGATAACTGATATACCTATTACAATAGATAGATATTTTAATATTATGCATATAAACATACCCAGAACACCCTAAACAAATATCTACAGATCGTACAAATATTTGTTCCGACGCAGGAATCGAACCCGCAACCTCCTGCGTCGCAGGCGAACCTTCGCCCGGCGCGCCACAGAGGTCGTCAAATATGTGACTGTTGGGTTACGTGTACTAATATTTATTCTGTGGTTGGGTGTTATGTTGTCAGCAGCCTTTAGACGTCCATTACTGGACGAGGCCTCCCCCATAAATACAATGGGTGAAATTGCCATAACCACCACGGATGGCAGGCGGATTGGTGATTGCAATAGGTATTCGTGTCAAGTACTGAGATTGATGCTGCTGCCCAAGTCTTGGTGTCCCCTATCCCTAATCCCTAAGTCGGCGTTTACGACATCCACGGGAGGAGATGGAGGGGTATATTGTTAGGCCAGACCCCACAGCAAAAAGGAAAAGAAAGAAATAAAGAAATATCACAAGATCGAGATCACAAGCTAACATTAGAAAATATCCCAAAATGATGCTACAATGAATATTGTATCCATGTCTGTTTCTTCCAATGTTTCGGTCGTTTCACAAGACATTATGGGTAATATCGACGAATGGGAGTTATTTGTCCGGCCTGGGGTAACCAATATTGTTGACATCGGCCCCGCGTGACGTCCATTCATTCCCAATTTTGTTTTGATGACTCCCATAATGATATTGTTGCTACGTGTCTGAATTGGAGAATTTCGTATTGAAATCTTTTGTGTTTAGATAGGCTCGATTATACTTATATGTAGGTATATATCAAAGGAACGACAAGTGTGTGCGCGCATTCATCATCAACCATGGCCGTCCCAGCCATGTGTCCATCCTAATAATATACCTCTCCGTCTCCTCCCGTGGATGTAGTAAAAGCTTTACTAAGGGATTACACCTGGGGATGGGCAGTAGCATCCACCTGAGTACTCAACATAAACTGCGATCACCAATCCGCCTGCCAAGCGTGGTGATTATGACAAATCCCTCCATCGTATTCAAAGGGGGAGGCCTTGTTCAGCAGTGAACGTAAACAGGCTGGTGATAATGATGATGTAATACAGAAACTGGAAGACAAGTCCTCTCCCATGCCCAAACTGTTCCCTTACACTCATTTCACAAAACACTTGCCAAATTAAATCTTACTGTGATCTGTTGTACCGACCACTAAATCCACAGACCCGTTCAGACGTGTCGTGTTTTCGTTCAAGTGATTACCCCCATTGATGGAGCCAGTTGCTGTTCCCATTAATATCCTCGTTATATTGGTGCAGGCTCTGTTCAGGCAGTATAAACCACTTTGCCAGGTGATGGAGTTCTTGGCCAGCTTTTTCTATTTTTCGCTTTGAATTTGTGATATTCGTCAAATTTAAGTGCATTGTGTATATGTATAGGGGTGTGCTTGTTTAAGAAAAATACGCAATACAGTAGCAACTACAAAATAAGTAGGTATTCTACTTAGTAAAAGAGAATTATGCCAATTTTTTTTTATTTATTTAAGGAAGACCAACAGCTTAATTTAAAAACAATCTATGCTAACAAAAATAGGCGCCGGAAAAGCCAATTAATGGTCCTCACGGATTAGTACAAATTAGCTTACAAAACGCAAACAAACAATGATATTTTCACCAACCAATGTCAGAATCAGAATAATTTATTCTATTTTGATACATAACGCACACTTGAAATTACATAAATAACACTACGTATGATAAATTGACAGGTTTAAAACTGATATGCGTCTCTTAAGCGTCTGGCGATAAGAGTTGGTGAAAATGAGCATTAGGTTAGTTTCATCGTTTTCGATGGGCGAACATTTTTGAAGGACATTTTATTTCAATTAATTTTACAGTTAGGCATAAGTACTTTATTAGTATTCATACTTTTTAAACAAAAACTACGCAAAATATGTTGTTATTAGATAGTATAATTTGGTAGAGGCTTACAATGAGTTAGAGTTTGAGCCACATGCCTTTACGTCTCAAGGTCGGCAGCGCGCGTGTGATGCCTCTGCTGTTGCAGTCGTCCATAGGCTATGGTAACTACTTTCCATCAGGTGGGCCGTATTGCTTGCTTGCGAAGTAGTATAAGAAAAACGTGTGGCTGCTTTATTTTCCAGGCATGTAAGCGTTAGGGAACTTTCCAATTTCCTATCATTTCAATAACATCCCCAATGGGCGTATAACAAATAAAACAGGAGGCATGCGATGCGGTTCATGATGCAAAAGGAATGTAGTTTCACAAGCCGGCTGGCCGGAACAATTGAATTATGTCCAGCTATTAAATTCGCCCGTTCCGTCCGGAACACTTTATGCCCGCGGTAATCGCCAGTAGTTAGTACGACCCAGGACTATTATTCTGTGTTACATGATTCCTATAAACTGCGGTGGAGCGATTTGATTTCAAACTGCAGTAAGGTTTAGTGGCCTAGTTCGGAATGCACTCAAAATACGGTTACAGCTACAATTGATTCTCATACCCAGTAATCCTATTTTGCCATATAGTAAAAAACTATAATGTAACTATATTTATAACCCTCCTAGATATACAGCGTGGGATAATGGCGACTGTAAATGAACACACAGGTAGAGCTACTTGTCAAAAATAATAATCAAAAAAACAACAAATTTTTTTTTTTTGTAAATTTTAATTTCAAAATAATGAAACTATTTTTATCATACTGTGAGTGAGGTTTTTTCACTCTACGTAATGTTATTATCCGTGAACCCGACAAATGACCTATGCCCTGCAGATTTTGTTTTTCTGATTGCTCCAAAATTCAATTTTAGAATATTGATTAATTTCAAATCATATATTAAATTATATAAATCATATTACTTAAATCTGAATACACGAAACCGGATACGTAAGTTAATTTAAAGTCACCATTACAGCCCCAAATATATAAATAATAATATATATATAATTTGCAGCTCCAATTTATAGGTAAAAGTGGTTTCTCGCTACAACTATAGGCACAGAAATGAGTCTGCGTAAATACCACTTCGAAGTCGCTGCACACTTTTCGTGTCATTGCAAAACCTCCCGAAAATAGTAAACAGAAATAAAGCTCCCAGAATAGACACTCAACGGTACAAATAGACAGTCAGCATTCCCTCTCGTGTTAAAAATATCCTCATTGCTACATGTTACAGTTCCCTTTGTTCCATCGATGAGCTCGGAGGCCACTTAACGCCCTTTGTGCATTACGCGCGCCCCCAGGACCAAGCCTCGGGCATCGAACCGACACCCGCTAATTCCCGTTCCGTGTTCAAATGACGTAGGTAGTTTACTCTTGAGTTTACATTAGGTTTGAATGTTTATGGATCCCGCTTTGAAATTATTTGTTAAATAATTGAGCCTCTGCCATCATTTTTACCTTGCTTTTTTTAGTATAAGTATTGAGAGACAAATGCTTGCTGTACAGCTATTTATATATGCAAAAATCGTAATTCCCTCGAGCTGCTTCGAGTGCACTCCAGAGCTTGCAAAGGTATTTGCAAAGCTATTTTTATTTCTTATTATATACTTTTCTCGATTCTAAAGAGACTAAAGAGTAAGGTTATTTCAATTTATTCTTAGACTGTCATTGCTAATTTATATCTAAAATCCTTTTGTGCGTTTTTAAAAGCTATCTTTTGTTTTAATTTAAACGGTGAGTTAATAGTTTATGAGCTGCTATACTCCAATAAATTCTAAAAACATATTATACATGCGATGCGAGAGGTGCGGGTTTGATTCCCGCTTCGAGTCAAAACGTGTGCATGATCTGCAAATATTTGTTCCGGGTCTGGGTGTTGTGTTACCATGGTACTCGTAGTTCCTGATACCCACGACATACGGAATCCTAGTTTGAGATCAGGGACTGTGTATGTTAGCTGTTGTGTGTTATTTTATTTGGTGTGTTTTTATTTTATTTTTATAAATAAATCTTTTACGTAGAATATACTTCACGAAAGTTATTGATGTGTCGATAATCCAAATTCACTTTATATCTGAAACAGAGATTATTGCATGCCTGTAATTATTATTCGTATACAAGATCCAATGGTACCTTTGACATGTCGAATCAGTATGTATCGGTAACATTTGGGCTCTACGACTTCCCTCTCCCCTTGTATGGCAAACTTCATGCATGCATGATGAACCTTATTAGTTTACAACTAACTTGTTTAACATAGCTTTGTACCTACTGTCGTTTGATATTCTGTGATATCATAATGCCGGATGCCGCCCAAGTTTTAATACGAGTATTACCGAACATATCAGGGGGGTAGCTGAGTGTGAGCATCGTACTATTACTTGTTAGAAACACGGGATTAAATTCACAATCCTGAAATGAAATTTTCCAAATAGGGCCTATATCTAAGATAAAATAAGATAAGATAATGTTTATTGGCAAAAAAGTTTTAAATTATATTTTAAGGTACGACAAAACACAAGGATTTCCTTAGTTCTATAAGAGGTTAGCTGTAAGGCCCAAACTAGGTGTAAAAGCCTGTATCTTGGGTCTCAAGAGAGCGAGTTATCATAATACGTTTGACACAGTTACATTGGGTGAGTCCAGAAAGCAAGTGCATTGGCTAATCAAATTAAAAGTTAGAGGAAAAGAAACAAAAAAAAAATTAAGAATAAGAACTAGAAACAATGGCAGTTGCTTATGTGCGTGTGTGTATCGAGTGTGTGTGTGTGTGTGTGTGTGTGTGTGTGTATCTCTGATCATCTTTTATCATTTTGAAATACGATTACAGACACTTACGTTACATGCATTGTCAAACGTAAGACGTCCACTGCTGGACAGCCCCCATGGAATGCAATGAGATTTGCCATAACCACCACGCTTGGCAGGTGGTTTGATGATAGATGCTGTTGCCCATCTTCTCTCACAGGGTACGATATAGGCATACTTTTTGAGAATTATTAATTTTGAGTATTCTTTTTCATATTATCGTGACGAAGTTTATGCCCTAAGAAAACCCGCAGTAGATACTTGTGTACATACGATCCATAAAATATACAATCTTATGTATATTAATACGGGTTACGCTATACGGCTATAAAAATCCTAAAAAAATATACCCAGAACGAGATGGGAAAGGAAACAGTTCATGCGCCAACTTTTTATGATTCTAGTGCCAAGTCTATGATATATTTGCGAAACACTTTCTTAAGTTTATATCCATACGGATCTCAAATTGCTGAGCATTTCAATATCAGCACTTTATTTATCCCAGTTTGCATTTCCATACAACAACAAGTCACGATTTGGTATGCGCCAGACGAGACAGCGTTCGATTGAGAAGGGGTGTGCTCAATGCAATTCATGTCATGTCACCACTAGTTGCAGTCAATTATCTGATAATCCACCTTCGTCCCATCTCACTCCGTCACGTCATGATAACATGTACGTGCTTCGTCTCACCCCGTCACCATAGCTACGGGGAAAACAACCCAATCAAACCAAAAATTCAATTATTTCCACCAATTTGTTTGCTTTATATCTTCCAATTAAAAGACTCGGTTGTCTAAAATTGATTTGCTGGTTGAACCAACCGACCTTTTATAACACAATTGTCTGGCCAAAGAGCGTCTGTGGGGATCTTGATTTCCTTTTATGATGGGAAGGATGGGATCTTGGGAATAGTTGAGAAGTATTTAATATGTGGTTAAAATGTCATATGATTTTAGGGTTTACCTAGAAAGGAAAAAAACAATCCATAAAGGATCACTGTTGTTTCAGTCGAGTCCCCGAGTACTTCCCTCAAGATTTCAACATAAAATGAGCCTGTATATGATTAAATTTATTTCGAATACTTACAAAAAAAAAAAAAAAATTCGACTAAGTTCTAGAAACAAAAATACATAGCCATATGAGATGCACTAATCCCCGGCATCCGTTCGCTATAATCGCTGCCCAGCGGTATAGGCATCATAAGCATAGGCTTATCTTCTTTGTTTCACTAGTTGTTTCTTGATCAGTCTGATTTCAGTTAGTTACTAGGTTAAATACGCTCTAAAAGGGACCTTTTGATCGATGCTGAAAGAATTTAATACGGTTCTGTAATGAAACCCATCATTTATATTCGCGCTTATTCGAATTAGTTATTTGCTATGCTAATCCAAGTCGGGTAATTTGTACATGTTAATGATACGCAAAGCAGCTGCATAATTAGCCAGGTTATTCGCGAGTTCAAATCAGATGGTTAGACGCTTAGCAGGTGGATTGGTGACCGCAGTGTTCGTGTTGAGTACTCAGGTGGATGCTGCTGTCCATCACTTGGTGAACCCTTAGTCAGCTTCTATGACAGCCACGGGAAGATACAACATCTTAGGCCGGACACGCCACGGCTTCTACACATAGGAACACAAGCTTTCATGAACATTTATGACTATACAAAAATACAAAATATAAAATGTTTTATTTCTTTAATTTAGGTAACAGTATTTGAACTATAGTTGATACCTCCTTTTATAAATACCTGTATTAGGAGATATCGCCCTTCAAAACACTATATTAAACAGGAAACCAATCTAAGAACGATTAAGCATCTATAAGAAGCGAGACGAATATTTCCTCCCGTTTTACGAGAATTTAGGAAAGCAGTGCCCTCAGACGCCGTAACTATCTGAATACCGCCCGCATACACAGCGTGTATCCGAAAATGTATGTCCAAATCCAAGAGCCAATAGCGCTGAAAGGTTTCCGTGACCAAATTGCGAGCGGTCGGAATTGAGTTAGAGCAGTATCGCATCCGGGCAGCCCGAGTGTCCGACCCTTTGTCGCGTCATCAAACTGCAAATTGGCAGTTTCTACCGCCGCCGCCGGCGGTGACTCGCCCGCGCTAGTAATGATGCTTTTTGAAAGTATCAGAAATTTAGCTCACAGGTACGCTGTTCTTGCAGTTTGCTCGTTAGGCGTTGTTTGTTTTTATAAGCTGGATTATCGTAGGTGAGAGGCAAAATGCGGAGACTAGAGAAGTGGGAGTTTGCTCACCGTTTTGCTATTTTGCATGTCTAGAATCTGAATATTTATTAAAATACTTTTTGTGTTCAACACGCACTCATTAAGTACCTACGCCTTGTACACTGGCCGCCAAAAAAATCGACCCACCCGCTAATTTTGAGTAACAAAGTTGTTATATTAAGTATGCGTTGACATATTGGTATGTTTTGCTTATGCTTTATAAATAAACATCTGAGTACCCACTTGACATTGTTTTAGACGAATACAAGTGCTATTGTGGGTATTTGTAACATTTTAAAAGCACATAAAAAATTAATGACTTTTGCATAGAGTGCAAGGTTAGTTTATTTCGAACTTTTGCCGCGGCATATTCATTCACCGTGCATCGTAGTGATTTAATCTTTTGTTAGAACAATCATATTTGTTGCTTTTAACCATAAAATATGGATACAACTGAAGCAGAAGCCGCTCAAGTGGTAGCTCTCGTTCGTGAAGGGCTAAGTCAGCGAAATGTGGCAAGAAGATTAAATTTGAGTCGATCAGCAGTGCGTCGAGTTTATAAACGATACTTAGAGACGGGAGAGTACCGCCGGAGACCAGGATCTGGAAGAGGACGTGTCACAAACACGATGGATGACCGTTTTATTGCCTTGACTTCCTTAAGAAATCGGCATCTTTCTGCTGTTGATGTGCAGGGCAGGCTGAGAAACACTCGTGGAGTGGCTGTAAGTGAGAATACGGTGAGAAGAAGACTTCGGGAGCAAAACCTGAAACCACACAAGCCTGCCACGGGACCAAAACTCACTGCATCTCATCGGCAAGCAAGGTTAGAATTTGCTCGGCAACACATCCAATGGGATCTTGGTCAATGGGAGACAGTTCTGTTCAGTGATGAGAGCCGAATGTCCCTTGTAGGCTCTGACGGACGTCGTAACGTTATGAGAAGACCAGGAGAACGTTATGCTCAGTGCTGCATAAGAGAAACAGTCCGGTTTGGAGGAGGCTCTACAATGTTTTGGGGAGGCATCTCTTTGACCGGACGTACGGAGCTGGTTTTCTTTCGGAATCGTACGGTTAATGCTGAAAATTACATAACGGATATTCTGGAACCTCATGTAATGCCATACGCGGGATATATTGGCGAAAATTTCCAGCTCATGCATGATAACGCAAGACCACACGTCGCCAGAATTGTAACCGGATATCTTAGGGAGGTTGGCATACCAGTTATGCAGTGGCCAGCCAATAGTCCGGACCTAAATCCGATCGAACATCTCTGGGACCAGATAAAAAGGAAAGTTAGAGCCCGAAATCCAGTTCCAGAGACGTTAGATCAGCTGGAAGCCGCATTAACGGAAGAATGGGAACAGATACCCCAAGAAGACATAAAAAAGCTGATCCGTTCGCTGAATCGGCGTATGGCAGCAGTCATTAAAGCAAGAGGAGGAAACATCCCATACTAAGGTGAAGCGAAAATGTTTTTAAATGTCAAAAAACATAAATTTTGCCACTTAAAGTAAAATCGTTAATTTTGCCAAATGTTATGGTTTCATTATCATAACACATTTTTATGTAAAATATACCGTACCACGCGAGATTTTTAGGTTTTTTACAACCCCATAATTGAATTTTTTCATTATCAACATAAAAAATATCTATCGATTGCAGTAAAAACCCATGGGACACTTTTTTGCGAAAAAACGTAGGTGGGTCGATTTTTTTGGAGGCCAGTGTATTTGAAAATAATGTTGAAACAACTTTGCTACGCCGTAGCCTAATCTACGCCGTAGCATCGTAATAAATGGAATAAATGCACATCAAGCAAGTTTCCGAACGTTCTATGTACAAGTAATGACGCACTAATAGTAGCGCAACGGAGTATTTATTCGCGACCATGTTAATTAAATTTTGACGCCGAATCTACACGTCCAATATTCGGAACCCGTCAATATGATACACCCCGTATTGACTGAATATCCGAATGAAATGTTGGTTCTGTGCAATCGCTGAATATTTAACTCAATTGAGCAGTGTCCATCAATTATTTGGAGGTTTGTTTGTCGAATGAATCTGACTCGTTTAGAATGATCGCTTGTTATGAATTATTTATTGGTTTAGCAGATTGCACGTTTGTTTAATGACTTATGACAAATATTGAGGAAATGGCAACTTTTTCGTTTAATTCGTATCGTAAGCACCGTAGGTACTTGATGTAGGTACTCCACGTTCAACATTGCTATTTACGAAAGTTGTTCTGATAGTTTACTATTGTTTATTCTGTGGTTTAGCCAGTGACAATATGAGCATCTTGAAAGGGCCACGTGAAGTTATCACCATAAATCAATTTGACACGAGCACATGCCCTAAGCAAACGCATTATATCGAGCAAACAGCTCGCAATATAAAAGAATGATAATATCCTCGGACACTCTCGTCCCTCCGAAAACGTCCAAGATTAGAGTGGGTGTTGATATAGATCCCTATTGCCATAGATATTTTAGCAGATCCTGGGCCATACCCAAGGAATGTCTAAAACTAAACCACTACGAGCCTTCTTTATACAAACTGGCGTGCCATGAAATAGGGTCACTTAATAAAACCACGATACCTCGCAAACTATGCAAGATATCGAATAAAAATATAAGTCATACCTATTAAAAAATATTTCGAAAGGCATTCAATTTGGCAATTTTGTAAAAAAAAACACTGTAGGTAAAAAACCTCTTTATATGAGGATGATGGAGCTGGCCGTCGGTCGTAATGAGAAGCGAACAGAGGCGGAGATTAAACGTACCCAGCCGTATCTCCACCACTTTCACTTTGTGTGCAACGTAACGCAACGTAACGCAACACAACGTAACGCAATGCAACGTAATTCAACGCAACATAAATTAACACAACATAAAGTTTTATTTATTTATTTATTTATTAAAAAAACTATTATAACACCTTAACAGAGTAGGACCTAAAGCGATGTTATATGCACATGACTATACAAAATAAAAACAAAGAACCAAGCTTAAAAATAAGTAGGTACCTACTGGGGAATACCTATAATATTACTAATAGGCACCACAACTGTTCAACTTTCTCCAAAACAAGCTGCGCTATCTCCATGAGTTTCGGCAGGCTGTGATGAAAAATGTCAACATTGTTCTCCGAAAGAACATTAACTAAACGGATGGCGTGTGACATTGGGGCAAAGTTACACAAGTAACACAACGTAACATAACACAACGCAACGAAATGTAACGCAATGCATCCCATCGCATTGCAACGCAACTAAACGCAACGCAATGCTGCTGCATTACAACATAACATAAGCTAATATAACATAACAAAGCACAGCACGTCACACAGTACACTGCACACATCACACAGCACACATCACACATCACACATCACACATCACACATCACACATCACACATCACACATCACACATCACACATCACACATCACACATCACACAGCACACAGAGCACAGCACAAAACAACATAAAGTCCTGATTCCACACTAGGATTCCCTTTGTCGTGGGTATCAGGAACTACGTGTGCCATGGAACTACAACACCCAGACCCGAAATTTTTTTTTGCAATCATTTTATTCGCAACGAGAATTGAACTCAAACCTCTTGCGTCTTAGCCGGCGCGGGTTTCTTGCCCGCCTCGCCACGGAGGTCGTCACAGCGCTGTAACAGCTACCTACTATTTCTTGTTTATGTAAGTTGTATTTCGTACGAAAATATTCGTTTCTTTTCTTTTGCGGGTGCGTAGGCGAGATAGAAGTGTATAGTATGAAGTTCATTCAATCGAGCTAGACAATGTTCGATATCATGTTCGTTTAGCTCATGCTACCGACTACATTGAAAGCTACAAAAGAAAACATTGAAACTACATTGAAAGCTACTTCAACGAGCTCACGGGAACTATCGCTGTTTGCGTAATTTGTAAAGTCGTACTACACGTACTGTCAGCATGAATTCAAATTACAAATTCAAATAAGTCACGCAGCGCAATGGATATTAATTGACGAATTTTGCTCTCCATAACTTTCTGGAGGGTTCAAATTGTAGCATTAGTAGAATCCCTTAAGCGGTAATCCTCACGTCGTATTCGAGTCCAGACTAAATCCAATTACGGCACGGCACCGAGGCACAGCAAGGAATTATATACGTCCAACTGAAAACGACAGGCGTTATCGCAGTTCACACCAGCATTCGCCTTCTGTGTTTGTAGATATGCTGTGGACCGAAAATGTCAACTGTTCGCAAGTTATCCGATGGATTAGTAACTTCAAAATATAATTTTGATTCAAAGGCTCATGTATAACTTACGATCTGCAGGATTGATAAGCTTTTATAGGAAAACTTACATAGTGACCAGCATGACTATGTAACTATGTAAGATTTCTTACTCTTCTTCTTAATATAACTCCTAATAATAAATAATAATAATATAATATAACTAATAATAACAAAGTATAATATTGTATCAATAATATATAATATTGTATATTATATATTATTATTATATCTTATATATAACACACAAGAGTCAAGAGACAAGAGACAAACAGACAACAAGAGAGTTTAATGTCAATAGAAAGAAAGAAAGAAAGAAAATAAATTTATTTACAGCATCAACAAATCCGGTAATATATAAACTAAGCTATTTCATTTAATAACACCATTAAACTTGGTAGGTACTAACGGTTTTAATAAAAACCGGACAATGCTGAAACTGACTACATAATCTAAAAAAGTGTCTATCGACGGCCCTCACACTAGGCCGAGCCTGTATCGTGAGGACCAAGGTTACGATTAACAAAATAATAAAATAAATTAGCGTCTTGGTACAACTAAGATTCTAGTAAAGAGGTACCTACGATTTTACATGCGCAACTTTCAGGTAAGTCTAGATTAATAGGAAAACTGGTAGGTAAGTAGGGATCTAAGTTTTACAGAGATCTATATTAATGTGTAAAACAAAAAACAGATAGAAATATTAAGATACAATTATAGAAAATACTTATAATAAATATGACAGATAATAATATGTAGATAAATATGCTATAAAGTTATAAATAGGTAATGCTAATACTAAAAGTCGTATTTTAGATAATTATTTAAATAAGTTCTTATATTATGGTTATGATAAATAGTACCAACGGTAAAAAACTTTTAGTTTATGATACCGAGGATATCCTCGGTGTCCTTGTATGAAAGAGTCAATAACCAGCCAAATATGATATGTTTTGCTTCCCGGACAGACTTATTTTTAATATCGCAAGATTTAACCACTCCATTATAAACATGAGCCCTAACGAAGTAACCAAACCGCCGAGCGAAGGAAGTATTTGTCTTAGGGGTAGGCATTTTATAAACTCTTTTGCTTGCCAATAAGGAGTAATTATCCGAGAGAAGGAAAAGTCTGTGTGCGGTAATCGAGATCCTTTGAATAAAAAGTTGTCGAACACTCAGAACGCCACATTCTTTGTACAGTTCAGTGGTTGGATGCCTAAAAGGTTTCTTGTGCATAACTTTAAGAACTGAGCGCTGAGCTCGCTCAACTTGTATGAGGTAGGATTTCGCTGCACCTCCCCAACAGGTTATGCAGTAAAGTATTAGCGATTGACACATGGCTAGGTAGATAGACTTGAGAAGCTCTTTACTTGTAATATCTTGTAATTTTCGAAGGATTTCATAATAATTTTGTAACTCAAAAAACAATCGAGTTTTATTTTTTTTCTAGAGTAGTCATTAGCAAGTCCACCCGCTGGTGCCCGCTTATCGTTGCATTTTGGGACACGTTGTATATATATATATTCCTATTATATTTCTTATTTTTCTTGTTTTCTTTGCTTTCTTATTTTTTTATTATATGTATAAGATTTTGTATCTTGTAAAATACAACTTACCTCAATAAAAGTGTTTGATTAGGGAATTGCATCGGTGCCCACGGTGCGAGTCAGAATGGCGTCATGAGGATTCCCATCCTTGAATTATTTAAAATTCGTCAAATCCCTTTTCGAGTTTCAGCCACTTTTTCTTACAAACTTCACCATTCTATTAAAGGGGTATTTTGGGTCTCAATTTTGGACTTTTCTCGTTATTTATGATACAAATCTCCTTAGAATTCCAAACTTCAGAATTGTGAGGTTATTTACCCTATAGAGATGTAAAATTATGTGTATTCTTACAAATAAATGATTGAATCTTGAATCTTGAATCCTGAATCTTGAATCTAAAATCTTAAATCTTGAGGTTTTTAATTTTTGCGATTTCCATACAAAAATGAGACATTCATTGCCATATCTTTAACTTACTTTAAGAAAGAGACTGAATAACACTTTCTTTGAACAGTTTAATCCGTAAACAAAACATTATATTTCGCTATGTACTGTTCCGATTAGCTCAAAATTGATTACCCAGTAAAATTTTATCGTGATTGTGAATGACCCATAGGTATTACTTAGCGTTTTTTTGTGTATTTAGTTATTTAAAAAGTAATATTATGTTTCTACAAGTGGAGACCTGTAAATGGCCTCTAAATTACTATATAAGTTACAATTTTGTTTTTATGTGCCGATGGTTTTCCTAAAATAAATAAATAAATAAATATCTTTTTAATGCATTGAGCTAAAAGCTTGATTTTTTACAGCACTTAATATGAACATTATAAATAACAGTTAATATTTTGGTATAAATTTAAACTGTTGACTCTTCCAGTAGGTAAATACACGGATACATCTACCTACTGGAAGGTTTGACGTTATGCAGCCAGTGGCGGATGCAGCGCGGGCGCGAACTGTCAAGAGGCGTCAAGTGGCGGGACGTGCTCATGGACTCACTGAAGTCCCACTTCTGAAATCAAAAATATTGAAATTAATGTTGTACCATATTCTTCTTCATCAGCCTGTAGAATAGCCATAGAACAGGGAGGTTTTATGGCAACACCACCCCTGGCAGGCTAAGGCCTATTTATAGAATATTTCTCAATTTTATTCAAATACCCACCAGTGACGATTCGGTAGAGGAAGGCCCTCCAGTCGATGAACTAAAGACATTATAAACGTCGCAGGAAGTCGGTGGATGGAGGCGGTTCAAGACCGTTCGTCGCGGCATTATAGAGGGAGGCCTATGTCCAGTAGTGGACTACAGGCTGATGATGATGATGACCCACCAGTGACTATTCCAGTAAAATATCGCTACGATTTGTGTTAAATTAATTTAAATTAAATTAACCGAATGCAGGATTTTTTGTGTTTATTGTTAAAGTGCTATAGAACCCATTCGGTGAGTTATTATATCAGCCTAATAACCTGTAATTTAAAATACCTGTGATCAAACACAGTACAGTTCGGGGAGTAATTAATAAACCGTTTTGAGTTCGTCCCGTAATTGGACGGCGCTCGAGTGTCGTCACGAGAATTGATTGCGTCACGTACAGCTACGAAAGTCCCGCCATGTTCGGTATTTTTCAGCTTTATTACAATGGCATAAAGTTCAACTTTTTTATTTCGTTTACCAAGGTGTCAATGATTGGACCACAAGAACCTTTGAATATTAATGGCCGACATTGAAGTGGTTATCTGATGGCCCACGGAATGAACCCATTTAGCAGTTAGAGGAAGCTGGCAAATGACGTCATTGTCAGCATTTTTAGTAGATGAATTGTTCAAAAAACACTTTTCTGGACCGATCACGAAATCCTAAACCGATCCGTTCTGTGACTGTTTGTTTTCAAGTAGAAACAAACAAGCTTAATTTAAATGTATTTGACCTTATTAATCCTTTAAAACGGGTTGTAAATCATGACTAATTTTAATTTACGCGACCTGTGCTCTGGTATTTATTTAAATTCGCAAACGTTTTGTCTCATAGTTTGTACGCCAGCCAGCAAACATTGTATACCTACATCGACTACCTATTAACTTCCATGAAATGTATTATGTAACTTTACATGAATAATAAATGTGTGAATTTCAAAGCATTGAAATTATTATTGTCGTAGCGTTTCCATGTTGTATTAAGTTTGGCTTGTTTGAAGGACTTGGGAGTTAGTCAAGAGGGAGTTTGTCACAGAAAATGTTTTGGGGTTTGTCATTATTCCATCTAAAGGAGATATTTCATGAATGTATGGAGCTTGGGCCTGCACTATGTACAGTATATATAAATATAGCTAAGCAATATAGAAACCATTTGTTATTGTTTATTTTCCATAATATTGCTTCGTGTTTGTGTACATTCAAGATTATCTTCGCCAAAGAGAGCAATCACACACAACGAAATCACACAAGGAACCAGTTTTGTTGAGCGTCAATGACACTCAACAAAACTGTCAGAGGCCCAATTCTCTAAGTTATTTTAAAACTACACTGAAAGTTGACCGAATCGAGACTGAATTGTAAATTGACTGAAAGTTGAATTTCTAGTCCCTCATAAATAACAATTAAGTGTACTTTCAATTCATGGTGACCACCATTAGAGTAGGATAGTTATATATATAATTGGAAAGAGTAAAGAGAGACTCCATCTACTTATGCTAAAATTAACGAAAAAACTTTGAATCGTTCAAGTTTCGGTCACATTTCGATATAATCACATTACAATGTTGTATTTTATGTCAGGAGAATACCATTTCTGACATTTAAGACATCGACACAAGATCGAAACATGATCCGAACTCTATTTTAACTATTTTTTTAGTTTGGAATTGGGCCTCAGTTGTCAAAGTCACTCTACTGTCATGGCAGCTCTAAAAATCGGGTGACCACATTAAAAAACTCAACACTGTATTGATTCGCTGTATTATCCTTCAAATTAATATAATTGTATTTTTATAACAATCCCCTATGTTTTTATATCTTTCTGTGTAGTGTACTTAGAGCAGGCCCAGGATGAAACATCTCCTTTTCATGTTTTCTCGTGGGCCTATTTTTTTCTAATAATTAGTAGTAGATTGTTAACCAGGGATGTAAACGAACAATTGCACACGAGATATTTAGGCGCACCAGTAAGCGAAGCGAGATAGGGTGCTTATAGTATGACTATAGTATGACTACACATAACACATACAAATATTGCTCGTTTAATAGTATATGATGATAAGTAATGTTTATAACTTGGGTATCAATTAACCTAACCTAGTTATTATTAATTACCTAATGCGAGGTTTAATTATAAAGTTCTCAAGTAGTGACAATATGATGCATGTATCCTCTTTATATATACGTACATACGTGCTGGTGTAGCGACATCTCACTAAACAAATTACTCAATTCACTCAATTATGAATTACTAGTTGCGCCCCGCGGTTTCATCCGCGTCAATAATGATGAAAATTGATGATGATGATGATGATGAAAAGTAGCCTATGTGTTAATCCAGGGCGTAAAGTATCTCCATTACCAATTTCACTCAAATCCATTCAGTAGTTTTTACGTGAAAAAGTAACAAACATCCATACTCACAAACTTTCGCGTTTATAATATTAGTAGGTTAGGATATTATTTGTGTAAGCAATATTTTTTCAATAATGAGTTGGCAGTTTGTGTATTTGAGCTATGAATAAATGCCACTTTAAACATACTCTGGGCACATTAAAATTTATTTATTTGGTGTGTCCGGCGTAAAAATAGTTCCCTCCAGCTCCTCCCGTGGATGTCGTAAAATCCGACTAAAGGATTACACTAAGAGGGCAACAGCATCTACCTGAGTACTCAACACGAATACTGCAATCACCAATCCGTCTGCCATCAAGCGTGGTGATTATGGCAACTTCTCCCTTTGTATTTTATGGGGGAGGCCTCTTCCAAAATGGACGTCTAAAGGCGATGCTGATGATGATGATGACGGTATCTTTTGACAATTAAATTAGGTATATATGATATTTCGGCCTATGCGATTGACATCTCAAAAACGGCTCTGACGATTTCGATGAAATTTGCTATATGGGGGTTTTTTGGAGGCAAAAAATTTATCTAGCTAGATTTCATCGCTGGGAAAAAGCGTTTTTCCTAGTTTTCTAAGAAAAGCTCGATTACCCAGGAAGGTACTTACAATTATATTAAAAACTAGTTGCACCCCGCGGTTTCACCCGCGTGTATAATGATGAAAATTGATGATGATGATGAAAAGTAGCCTATGTGTTAATCCAGGCGTAAAGTATCTCCATTTCAAATTTCACTTAAATCCATTCAGTAGTTTTTACGTGAAAGAGTAACAAACATCCATACTCACAAATTTTCGCGTTTATAATATTAGTAGGAAGGATGAAACTGACTAAAGTAACAATTCATAAGCTCAAAAGTTTTTTTTATTTGCATTATGAATTTGCATTTTTACAATGAAATGCTTTTAAATCATTAAACGGGTGACATTGATCAAAGGGTCGCTAGTGCGGCTAACGGACACGTCGCAGCCGCTCCTGTCCCCGTCGGTCGTCCCTACTCCGGACGAGACGTCCTGCGGAACTCAATCATTAGTGTGTTCACTCAACGTGAAAGCGATTTCATCCCCGACGACTCCCCCCCCTTTGAAACTGGCGCAATATTGTCGAAAGCAGGAAAACACTTTACGGTAAAAAAAATAAAGCCGAAGACGCCGCGAACAAAATGAGGACGGAATGCCAGAAGCCAATCGAGCGGACGAGTCTCGGCGGCAATATGCTTCTACGTTTGCGTTATCGATGGCTTGCCTCACAAAAATGCTCCAGCTGTAAACGTAAACGAGCGCCAGCGGGTTACTGCAACCCCCATCGCCCGCGGTTGTAAACTCACTGCCGAAACAACTTCGTTACAACTTTCCGTTCCGTTTTGTTTCTGCTCCGCAATATTAGTTTTAGTCAAAAAGCTATTTTTCAACCGGCGCCATTGAACGAAAGGCTTGTAAAGTTTTCTAATTTAGTTAATTCGCACTCAGCGCTTCCCGTAGCTTTCATATACTAGTTAGGTAGATCGAAGATAGCTGTTTTCGTAAGGTAAAGTGTCGGTCAAATTCCTGCTGAAGTGCAAAGATAACATCAATTCAAAAATGCTTGAATGCGAAAATGCGAAAATGCTTTCCGATTTCTTGGACTGCAAATGCTTTTAATATAAATAAACAGTCATCTTACAAAAAGCCAATTCAACATCATCACCAGCCTATTTACGTCCACTGGCTAGACGAGGCCATTAAAAACAATGGGGGGATTGCCATAATCACAAAATGTGTAGGTATAAATTGTGTTGACTTATTTATTTATTTATTTATTGGGTTCACAAAACAGATTACAATCAACTTAGCTAGCGTTTACATACATATAGTAATGACTATGTGTATGTACTAACTAACTAACTAACTGTAACTATGTGAGTTCAGATCTAGATTCGTAATCAAATATTTAAACGCGACAAAGTTGCAAACTTATAAATGAAATTACCCTAAAATCCTAAAATAAAACTGAAAAAATTCAACATTGCTATCATTGAAACCTAATATCAAGATTCTGAAGACACATCGCTTAAACCCGTTGGTATTGGGATCAAATACATCCAGCTCGTTATACTGACGACAAATAAGTTCAAGTGGTTACCGGCTACCATGGTAGCCTACTTCTACAGAACCCTCCACGCGAGTGCGACTCGCATTTGACCGGGATTTTTCAACATCATCATCATCTGTTATACGTCCACTGTTGGACGAGGCCTCCCCCATAGAGTGCAATGGGGGATTTGCCATAATTACCACGCTTTTGGCAGGCGGATTGGTGATCGCATTATTGGTGTTGAGTACTCAGTTGGATGCTGCTAACTACCCCCTGGTTCCTTTCTCTCCTTTAGTTGATTTTTATGAGGATTGAGGTTGATTATTATGAGGAGATGGACGGAGGGGACGGGTCTTTTTTCCGGCACCGACACCATCACACAAAGGCACAGTTTTTCTACATACATATATTCAGCACAATAGTCTTTTGTCAACAGGTGCTGATGTTCCCGGAGGAAGGCTGGGCTCGCAGTGCGTCGTCCTCTTACTGGACGCTCCAGCCTTGCTGGTGGCGACGGTCGCGCTGCAAGGTCGTCGAAGTGGCTGGCACGAGACGGTAAGCTGTTCTTGCCTGAAACCTTGATTATTCAGTATTCATCAAAAATGTCACCATCACCAACGTCTTGTGTTGGCGCTGACAATGACTTAAGTTATATTTTTATGAGCTCAAGTTATTCTGCTGATAAAAAGCGATTTCACTCATGAGCGCACAGTAAAATTATAAAGACGCGCTATGACTTTTCTTTCTGATCAAATCCATGTATCATAACATAACATCACATAACACCCAACACTCACATAGATAAATACTCGAATAGTCATGATCCCACACTAGGATTCCCTGAGTCGTGCATATCAGATGTATGGATCGAGTACATAGGTTTAATCATCAAAACCTGCATCTGTTGTCTGCTTTTAGTGATTGAATTCATAAACTCATAAAAAAAGCATATATATACAGTTTCAGTATGGTATATGTAATCATTAGCAAGCAGTAAATTACCAAGATAAACTGCGATAACTGTCCGCAGCGGTGGCATGCACCACATTTATTTACAGCACGTCCGCGCCACTTCTCAGCGCTACGATCGCGCGATAGTGGCGCCCCCTGTCTTCCGGCCGTTTGTCAGCGCCGGCTTACACCACTCACCTGGAGCGCCAGGCGAGCCAAAGCGGTTAATTACGAAAGCAACGCTAATGTGCAACAAACATGATAAAGTGCTTCCTTTCGGCGAAACGCTTTATTTTATTAAATTCATCTTCAGTTGCGCTCGGATTTACCTTAACGACCCAATTTGCAGTTTGTTTTAATGATAAATAAATTTGTGGAAAGAGATAATTGAGCCACTAAAGTCTTTATAATGCCTGCTAACCTATGTACAAGACCGTTGAAAACTTTTCGCTGATGATAATTTTGGTACTAAAACCTAGAATAGCGGATTACATAGGGTGTCAGCAGCGGTCACCGCAGTGATGTATTCAAACGGATAGCACTACTCTGTGTCCAACCCTTCGAGTATTTACACATGGCAATACATCCACCTGACTGCGCAACACAGCGAAGCGCGCGGCAATACATTTATTTTTTTATACCACTTGGCAAGCAAACAAGCATACGGCCCACCTGATGGAAAATAGTTACCGTAGCCAACACCAGAGGCATCACACGCGCGCTGCCGACCCTGAGACATAAAGATGAAAAGTCTCATGTGCCTGTAATTTCCCCGGCACCCGTACCCTCAGTAGTAAAGTAGTTCATCCGTCTTAGAACATAGCTTATTTAAACTATCATCATCATCACCCATTAAATGGCCGCTGTTGGACAAGGACACCATAAGAATGTAATA
The DNA here is from genome assembly GCA_951392215.1 of Epirrita christyi. Taxonomy (NCBI): domain Eukaryota; kingdom Metazoa; phylum Arthropoda; class Insecta; order Lepidoptera; family Geometridae; genus Epirrita; species Epirrita christyi. The sequence continues at coordinate 8,640,727 of OX595850.1, forward strand.
GGTGGATTTGCCATAATCATCACGCATGGCGGATCGGTGACTGAAGTATTGGTGGTGAGTACTCAGGTGGATGCTGCTGCCCATTCCCTGGTATTACACAGCCATATTTTTGGTCAGCTTTTACGACATCCACGGGATGTGACAGAGGGGTATATTATGAGGCCGGACTCACCACGACAATTTAAAAACTAGTACCTGGGTGACCACTCGGAATAACGCGTTTTCTTTGCCTCCAAAACAAACAAAAGGCGTGTATGTGCATACATATATACACACCTTTTTCCCCGAAGGGGTAGGCAGAGCCTAAAAGGATCTCTTTTCAAAGTGGGTACACAGTAACAGCTTAAACAAATTAAACGGTTATAGCAAATTCATCGAAATCGTTAGAGCCGTTTTCGAGATCTCAAAACATACAGGGTGTTTTTTTTAAATGGGACAGTATGGGGATATCCGAATCCATAAGAGATACGGGAAAACTGTCTTTAGAACCATTTGCTCATTTTGTATGAAAATGATTTTGGCATAGTTATTTTTTTGGTCAAGCGTGAGTTCTCCATAAAAATGAGTAGTTTTGATCAAAAATTTTTTTTATGCGTATCGACTCAGTTTCATGTAAGGATTGTTTCATTGTATCGGAAGAAAAAAATCTGAGCAGCAGAAGTTAGTCAAATTTAATAAAATGTTTTCTCATACAAATTGTAATTTATTGCGATAGTTTTATTAACGTAGGTGTTAATAAAACTATCGCAATAAATTTTCAAAATGGCCTCCCTCTTGCTGTTTCTAGGTACGGGCACGTTTCAGAACATTTCTAGTGGCATTATACAAAGACGTGTGGTGAATGTTGTTCTACTGCTCTGATGGTTTCGTGAAATGAGAAAAATCAGAGCTGTAGAAGTTAGTCAAACTTTAATAAGAAAATCATTGTCTAAGGCCACAAGAGGTATTCTGAAACGTACCCGTACCTGGAAACAGCAAGAGGGAGGCCATTTTGAAAATTTATTGCGATAGTTTTATTAACGTAGGTACCAGATTACTTACAATTTGTATGAGAAAACATTTTATTAAATTTGAGTAACTTCTGCTGCTCAGATTTTTTCCTTCCCATACAATGAAACAATCCTTACATGAAACTGAGTCGATACGCATAAAAAAATGTTTTGATCAAAACTACTCATTTTTATGGAGAACTCACGCTTGACCAAAAAAATAACTATGCCAAAATCATTTTCATACAAAATCAGCGAATGGTTCCAAAGACAGTTTTCCCGTATCTCTTATGGATTCAGATATCCCCATACTGTCCCATTTAAAAAAAACACCCTGTATATACCTACATATTTGATTACCTATACATTGATCGTTTATTAGTATCGGATTCATCATAAAATTACAAATTTGCAGCTCACGATACATGTGCAAGTTTCCATGTTGAAATCGTAGCAAAACTGTTTGAAAACTAATTTCCGCGGGAAAAACGTCTACGCGGAGCTAACGAGACCCGTTAGCGTTAACGATTATTGCCATCTACCCACTATTTTCCCTAAATGACTCGTTTATCATGATAGAAGATGTGATTGCGGATTAAGCTAAATAGATACCTATGTAGGTAAGCTCTGTTTCCAATTGATTTGAATTATGTTAAGTGGATTCCCATGTAACGTTTAGCACCTGAATAATTTCATTAAGTGGTGTTATGTAAACAGTGAACACTCTCTAAGCTTTGAGAATTCGCTCAAACTCATAAATTTTGAGCTGAGGTACTTGTAATTTAAGTGTCCGAAACCACAAACGAAATAGAAAGAGTTTTTAATCATTTAAAAACTCTCTTTGTGTTTTCGAGGAAAACCAAAAAGTGGTCAATACCGTGAACTGGTTTAAGAGATGTACCTAAGTTTGTTTTGAACAGACGCCAAAAGTATTCACTTAAAAGTTTGCGAAAGGTACCAATAACCTCGTCCGGAACGTCTATTTAACTTCGCCAGCTTCTTGGGTACTTTGCCGTCTTTTCGGGTATTTTGCCAAATCCGTAACTGTAGACGCTAATTGCATGTTTAAAAATAGCATAGAAGCGACGGCACTTGGTGTTTTTTTTTTGTTTTTGAGTCATCATGGGGTGCGGAGATGTTCAGGGCTATTACAAGGCGCCATTACACCGTTAGGGCTCCGTGATCACGTGTCGGATACGCGCCCTACTAACTGGTATACGTGACCGGGCTACGAATGGTCCGTTCTAGAACCATTGGACAGACACAAAAGTCCGACGTAGATCTTTCCACGTAGTTTTTTATCCTTAATGGTTGTTAATAGGTTCTAAAATTGAATGTAGCGGTGTTTATTTACCCACATCATCTATTTATTTTCGCGGACGTATTGGTTTAAAAAAATGGCGATACGCGAAATCGTCTCGAGTGGGATAAAATAAACTCACTGTAAGTTTGTGAGATATTTACTCCTAGACTAGGAGTAATAATCTCACAAACTTACAAGTATTCCAGTTTGGAAGGAGGTAGAAGCTACGCTCGCAGATAAATCACAGGTGTCGCTAGGGTATTAGCTACAAGCTTGCAAGGTGTCCGAGTCTGCTCGTAACAAATAGGACACGGCCATTATCTGTGGTGACACCTACGAAGTGACACCGGTAAACAACCGCGGGCACCTATTATTCTCACCCTTATTCTATTTAGATGGTTTTCTTTTTGATTCTAGGCTTACAATTTTTGTGACAAAATGAAGTCGACAAGGGTTTCCATTCTATAGCACATTTATAAAACTTAGATTCGGTAAAAAAAGTCTGAAAAGTTTTGGGTAGACTCACTAGAAAACCAAGCTAGGGTTCTTTTCACTGCGAGAATAAAACTTCTCCCAAATATGTACCTACTTAATTAAAAGATACAAATCTTTTAATTCTATTATTTTATTTTATTCTTTTATTTCTTCACTCGAACTGAGTATTTCTGAGTGAGTGGTTAAGTTTTTTTTTATTAAATATCTGATCGCGTGAGGCTGAAGCCTTAGAGCCTGAAATGAGGAAATCCGTAGAAAATCTAAGATCAGTGCATGGCAATGCAGGCCATATAGCTCGCAGAATTGACAACCGTTAGAGAATAAAGGTTCTTGAGTGGCGTTTAAAGGACCGAAAATATCAAGCAAGAAGTCAGTGGATGTAGGCGGCTCAAGACCAGTCGTCGTGGCTTTCTATGGGGGAGGCCTATGTACAGCAGTGGGCTTCTACAGGCTGATAATGGGTGTTACAAAAATAGAAAGGAAAGCATGAAGCTTTTTCACCCAAATCTGTAAGCTCACTGAATAATTATTTTGTTGCAGGCACAGCACTCAAGCTCGGATGGTTATAAGCGGCGCAAACGCCTTGTACGTCGTGGGCACGTTCAAACATCTGGGCACCGACGCTGATTTCAAAGTGAGGAATTAGGGCATGCTATCTTATACTGTTGCCGTGGCGTGTCCGGCTTAAGAATAGACCCCTCCGTCTCCTCCCGTGGATGTCGTAAAAGGCGATTAAGGGATTACAACATAGGCAGCAGCATCCACCTGAGTACTCAGCACCTGTACTACGGTCAACAATCCACCTGCCAAGCGTGGTGATTATTGAAAATCCATTCTATTGCATTCTATGGCCTTGTTTCAACAGTGGGCGTTTAAGGCTACTAATGATCTTATACTTGCGAGTTCCTGGTATTTTCGAAACCTTTACCTTTCGGATTTAGGTGGTACAGTTTAGACTTGACAGTAGTCAAAATACCATAGTTCTAATAATTCAAGAAATAATTTACAAGCGTTTGCACAATTTCAATTAAAAAGAAAACAATATTTCTGGTTTAAACAAATTTCCCACCTGTAGATGCCCACTGTCAGACGAGGTCTCCCCTACAGAATGCAATAAGGATTTTCTATAATCACCACACTTGGCAGGCGGATTGGTGATCACAGTATTGGTGTCGAGTCCTCTGCTGCCCATATCCTGGTGTAATCCCTTAGTCGATTTTTACGACATCCACGGTAGGAGACGGAGTCTAGGAGGGTCTATTCACCACGACATTGAAATGAACGGAACACCCTATGAAACAAAATAATTTTAACCCGTTTCTTCCAGCTCTACCTGACCACAAACGTGACTCAGGCTGACTTCAATATGGGCTACACGATGACGGGGACGCTGGAGCGTGGCTGCCGCTCCTCCAACACGTTCCAAGTCACACACTTCGCCGTCCTGCGCCGCTGCGACTACGATGTTCATCATCTCAAGAACTCCTAAGCACGTGACTCATGCTGACTTCTACATGGGCTACGCGATACAAGCACGTAGGAACGCCGCAGTCGTTCCACTTCGCCATCCTGTGCCACGCTCATCACCCAAAAAACTCATTAAACTAAAATAACTTATTTCGTGAAGAACACCATATAATTACGAAGGCAAAAACTTATAGGAGTTCTTGTTTAAGTTTTGCTATATTTAAACATTCAGGGAAAAATCATGCAGTAAACATTTTCTTGTAGGATTTTCATATGTACAATTTTGCACAATTATAGCATTAGGTAGGTACCTATTGTTGATACCTAGCTACTCGTATTCTAATAATTGTTTATACCTGCCATATTACCTACGGATTCTTAGCTAGAGTTTAAATTGTTCTCAGGATTTATGTCAGAAGGTTGCTTAGTAATTATTATAAGATAGTAATATTGCAAAGCGATATATAATGTGATCTCGAAATTTATATTTTTTAATATTTGTTTTTTAACTTTGGCTGTAGTGTACATAATTGTTTTAGTTAATTCGATTTCACTTATTATTGTACAGTCGCATAATTATAACTAGAATAACGGTAGAACATTATTTTTGTAATTCTAGTCGTCGTAATGTAGATTTCAAATACCTAAACGTTATCAGTAAGTACTTAGTATAAGATTCTTTATGTCATTAACATTAGCAAGTAGAGTATTTGTAGAGTGTTGCTTCAGTATTCTCTTTTTACGAATACCTTACGATCATATAATAATCCTATTTAAAGTTTTAGGAGTCAAAAGTTCCTGCTACTTTAGATCTCTATATATCACGGGAGTCGGATGTTCTAAAAATATGCTCATCAAAAAATGTTTGGCAAGTGAAACGAAATTCATTTTAAAATGGCTGTGAGCGATATTCCGGCGTAGCTTCTTCACGGTTGGATGCACAAAATAATAATGTATTGGACCGCATCGTACGATATACATGCATGTCGATACTTTGACCGCATTTGCCTGATATGTTGAAAAATATCTGTAGGCTTGTAAGCTAACGTCACATCTCCTTGCTTCTCTCCTTATTTCTCCTTATTTTATGGGCATTTTTCAAAGGTCAATCCGTTATCTGGTATAATATTAATATACCATATTAATTCTTTAATCTTGGACATACTTTTAAAAGTACTTTAAAATTTTGGTACATCAGTTTTATATATACTAGATTCGTTTCCAACACAACAGATAATTTATCAACTATTACCAAATAGCATACTGTAATTGATGTTATTGCTGTTACTATTGAATAAATATATTCTTAGAAAACCTTCATAAAAATCCGGGCCCTTCCACGAATAGAATAAAGTGGTTTACTAGCAGTATTTTTAGATTGCCATGGATACTTCATATAGTTCCAAAGATATTTTTCCAATACCAAAGAGATTATTAGGATAAGAGTTTGGTAAACTAATTCCCATCTGAGGAAGTTACGGAAACACCCTCTCACATTCCTATAATGTGTGTGTTTTCCCAAACTTGTAATTAGTTAATATTTGTACTAGCTGTAAGTAGGCCATGTTGTTAAGGAGTATAATGTAAAAATGGTGGAAAGTAAACGTCCAGTATCGCACTCCCTCCAGTGTTTATACACATCATTTTTGTACAGAGTTGTGTGTATTTTATGGCTCCTATTTGGCTATGTTTACTAGAATATACGCTAATTATACAATTTTAATGCAAGTTCATTCGCTATCTTAATATCTATCTCGTACATCTCTAGAAACATTGTATAGCTGGTATCCTGATTGTTTTAACATAAAGATTGGCAGTTACTTCCAAATAATTATCTGTCTTTAGGATAATGGTATGGTAGAACAAAATTATCGTTAACTAAATATACAATAAAATTGATCTCTGACTTAATTTCAAAGATATAGGTTGTCCCTTTACGAAAACTATGTAAGTACTCTTAAATACTAAGCCACAAAATGTAATCGGGAAAGCTAATCAAAGCCAGTCATTCGTTTAGCCCCCGAGTCCGGCAACTGTTCTGCCACATACATACTAATACCGTTGACTGTACTTTCATAAACATGCAAATCATGGCCGCAATAAATCCCTCTTGGGAGAGCCGTTTCCCTCTTCAAGTATTGGTATCACGACCCTTTTCGCTTAAGGCTGAGTGTCCACCTTCAAAGATCACAAAGACGTCGTTGGTTCACTGATTGGTTCAACAATTTGAAACTCCTCTTGGTAATGAGATGCAAACAAATCATGTTTTATGGTAATTCTGCCCTCATTTTATAACCACCTCCTAGGTCGTTATATTTTTAGAAGAAAGCTCTTGAACAGTGAATTATGAACTAGAAACATTTGTGTTCTGGTCGTATGTATTGTACCAAAGATTTAATAAATGGCTCCCGTACTTTAGTATACTTCCAACAACCTAAATGCATATTTAAAATGTAATCAACTGTATAGTACAGAATTCATGATTAAATACAAGACAGCTAATACTTATCTGTAATACCTTACCTAGGCAAAAGCTTTGGGTCATAAACAGTGTTACTGTTTTTTTATTGCCTTAACAAGCTAATGGCCCGCCTCTGCATATAATTGTTAAGATAAACCTAATAATTGTGGTGTACTTAGTATAGATAATGTTTATTTTCATACGTGCGTTTCTACATGTATCTCAACTAACGTAATGCAAGTGCCAAAGACAATTTTAGGGAGCTTTTATTGTAAGTGTATTTTAATTAAAATTTAATTAATTATGTAAATAAAATTTTCTTCAAACTCTACATGTTGTCTTTCGTACATCGAGTGAGATGACTCAATTAAATAGCATAAAAATTGTTTGATGGTTTTATTTTTTATCCCAATTTTAAGCCCTTATGATCGAGTTACCTTAAACGCGAGATGCCAATGTGAGCATTTATTTCGAACCACACACTAACCAGCAAGATCTATAATATTTGCAAAGCTGGTCAGCCATATAACCGATTTAATTATTAATGAAATTCGAAGTTGCACTTCGGCTCGAAACAGAAGGCTGCGCTAGGGTCCACTGAGTGCACTCAATGAATTAGAATTGCGACATCCTTGCATTCAACCTGTCGACAAACTCGAAAACTTGCCAAGTTCTAAGCTTAAGTGACGATATGTAAAATCTGGCAGGTAGGTACAATTTAACAGAGGTAAGTAGGTACTTATTGCAATAACAGGCAAATAATATTCATTTTATTTATAAAATTTGAATCGTTGAGTTTTTTTGGACACTTACACCTTTGTTCTTTATTTGAGTTGAAAACCTTTTAAAACGAAACAAAATATCTAGGAAGCATGATATTAGATCCATGCAGTTTCTATGCGGTTACACACGGAAGTGAGCACTAGCCACGTGCGTATAATGACTTCCCAAGCCTATTGTCAGTCAGTCACCATCTAGCTCCGGCGCAAAATGTACTTCACTGACAAAGTAGTGTTAATAACGGGAGCCAGTTCAGGCATAGGGGCGGCATGCGCTGTGAAGTTCGCAAAATCATCAGCACTACTTTCGCTAATCGGCCGCAATTTGGACAATTTGAGGTATATCGCCCGACAGTGTGAAGAGAGTAGCGGACTTAAACCACTTATCATCACCGCCGATATAACATCAGATGAAGACGTAGAGAGGATTGTCATACAAACAGTGAACCACTACGGACAAATCGACGTTCTTATCAATAACGCTGGAGTGTCTTCAATAGCAGGGTTCCACGAGAAAATAACGGCTTACGATAATGTCATGACCACAAACGTTCGCGGCACTTATCTGCTCACCAATGAAGCTATTCCACATCTAATAAAATCAAGTGGCAATATTGTGAATATTTCAAGCATTTTGTCTACCAAACCATTGCCCATCATAACTCCATATTGCATGTCGAAAGCAGCCATCGATATGTTCACCAAATGTGCGGCTTTGGAGCTTGGAGCTCATGGAGTGAGGGTCAACGCTGTTAACCCCGGACCTGTCAAGACGGAATTCTTCAAGAGAAGCGGCATGAGTGACACAGAGACCGACCACATGTTCACGAGCATCGAACTCAACTCACCACTGAAGAAAGTGACCAAAAGTGAAGATGTAGCCGAACTAGTGGTTTTCCTTGCAAGTGATAAGGCAAACTGTATTACTGGAAGCTGTCACGTTATAGACTGTGGGGTTAATTTAGGCGATGCAAGTACTTAGATAAGTTATGATATAAATAATATACTCTCCAGAGTACTTTGTTGTACAATGAAAGCCAAAATAAAGGAAAACTTGTTTAATTAACGCCGAAGGCATCCCGCATCTTGTTTTGTCTTAGGCAAATATTACGTTCATGAGACAGATAACTTTGTTGAGAGCTGTTAATTTCTGCGTGACGCTCACTGAACAAAGACGGAAAGATTAAAATATGTCAAGGGTGTATCGCAATAACAAACCGGCCGCAAACAAAGGCCTGCAGAACTTAGCGCTGATAAAGGCTGTGATGCTCCCCAAGCTTCGACAGAACGTTTAGATATCGCGGATAAAGTGTAGGTATTAATATAACCACGGGACGGGTACGACACGGGATAAAAGGCAATACTTACATACAAAAGAACATAAAAATTTGTCTGTGAGGTGAATTGGTAGCTACACTTTATTCAAAGAAGAGATCTGATTTACCTAATCTATCCAGAAATCAATATTTAAAAGCTACCTAAAACCTTAACCTAGCGTATGTTGTTTTTTTTTAATACTTAGGTTAAGTCTGAAGGTCCAGTTCGAAACGCAAAGTAATACTGGAACAGTTCTCAATTTCCAACGCCACCGAAGACAGGATCAACCCGATAGCCTACAGGGACAGCTGCATGTGCACGCACAAAAACTATCATACGAAAGAAATCCTCTACCATAAAATACGTTAAAAAACTTACACTTTTACAATGTACACATACTTAACGCTCGCTTTTGATATGCTCAGTCGGACGCAACCTGGCCAGGACCTGTCTTCAACAATATCAGTAAGAGTTCTCGTTGTTCTGTTGTCTCATGGCCCCATTGGTGCTATCTCCGTCTCCCTGTAGTATAAACAGACCGACAATTATCTTCTAGTGTTTTCTGTAAGAGGTGTTCTTTTCGGTAATGGCGGCAATACATTCACTTATCTGGCGCGGCTAATCCTTCCCCAGGTGGGCTGATGCCGTGTTATCTGGCGTTAATTTCCCGCGCATAATCGCCAAGCAAATTGATTGTTCACCCTAAAGCGACAAAGCAAATTAAATTTAAAATTTTACGCCCTGAAGGAAAGCTTTGTTCAGTTTAATGGCTTTTTGGTTTCTTGAATATCCGTGTTCTAACAGGCGAGAGGACGTTCAGTGTTTCATCACCAGTTTATCTTATTTTCAAAAGCCCCTCGCACCCATTCCCTTTATTGCATCGAGTGTAACCCAGTGGATTGGTCACAGGGATTATTTTTCACAGAATATTTAAAAAACCCTCAAAAACATGATTTATTTAACTAACATTTAAGGCCACAGCACACCGGCTGCGTATGCGTAGACGTAGACGTGCACGTCGACGTACCGTTACGTTGTAATGTATGGAACTGTATGAGACATGGCACACAGCTTGTGTGACGTCCACGCGCGTCTCTGCGGCGTAGAGCCACGCGTGTCTACGTTACGTGCTGCACACGCATCCGGTGTGCTTTGGCCTTAAATTTTGATCAAGTACACGTTGTTTACGATCATACTTATTTATGTTTATTTCAGCTTGATAGCAACTCAACCCTGATAGTTCATAAGATATTGCCATTTATTTACATAAAGAGCTATAAGAAATAAAAATAAAAATGTAAAAAAAAACGGTTGTCTGTAAAGTCGGTTTACTGACGATAGTTCAACGTGTCAACGTCGTTATTGTGCTTCTTTGTCGCTCGTTCCGCGCTCGCGCGCATGCGGCGTTAGCGCATGCGCATATATATATATAGCATATATAGCGCATGCGCTACGCGCATGCGACGTTAGCGCATACGCATATATATATATAGCATATATAGCGCATGCGCTAAGCGCATGCGCATGCGGCGTTAGCGCATGCGCATGTGGCGTTAGCGCATGCGCTTCGCGCATGCGCATATATATATATAGCACATATAGCGCATGCGCTACGCGCATGCGACGTTAGCGCATTCGCATATATATATATAGCATATATAGCGCATGCGCTACGCGCATGCGTTTTGCGAGGTGACGCATGACGAGGTAACGACGTATGACGAGGTAACGACGCATTAGTCATGTTTTTTCGAGCGTGCAGCCGGCTCCATCGATTTATATGACGTTAACACGTCAAAAAACATTTATTTATAATTTTTTTAACATTTTTATCCCAGTTTTACAGCCCTTCATTTGTACAGTTTTTGGCGAGTTTTTGGAGGATATATCTGTGTATGATCGATTAATCTCACGCAGGTCGATTGTCTCCCGTGAGTCACGGGATACAAAGTCAAGGTCCGTGACTTAAACTTGGTAAAAGAGCCGGAATAAAAAATATGAAATCAAGAGCGCTGTGATTATTCTAGTAATAAGTTAGTTCAAAAAACGTGGACACCGCTATTTTTGCGTATGCACTGTTTGAATTCCGTCGCATCTCTCTATATAAATATAGGAGCCACGTGCCTCGTCTGAAGTTCCGCCACCGAGAGGAATAATTAAGATACAGGCAATCAAATATAATTCAGCATGTAAATGACATAGGAGCTGTAATTTGTATTGTTAAGGTTCCCTCGAGTGTGTGTAATTCAGCGCCCATAGCACATCTATAACACGGGAGCAACTCGTTAGTCGTATAGCGTTATCCGCGATTAATATAATTCCCTAATTTATACGCGGCAAGCGATTCCTAGATCCATTGACATAGGTTAAGGAGTAGCTGGTTCACTATATGTGCGTCGATTAAAAAGCAATACTTAACAAAGTTTAATTACAAAATGAAGTCAGCGAGGGCTAGCGGAACTAGGTTAAGAGTTTATGATGATGTTTCGAAATTACCCCATTAACCTAAATTTTTGAGTCGTAAACGGTGTCTTTCGTAGTATCGCTTGCAAAAACTAGATAGATATGGAGTAACTACAACAAAAAGTTTATTCCAGCCATTTCTACATGAGCTGGGGCGTTGTTATTGGGCCAAACCGCGGATTTCAATTACGCAGCGCCACTCAAACAGATATTGCTTTTACTCTCTTCCACCGCTCGTAACTTTGTCAATGACTCGTAATTATCCTTCTTTGTGTGTTAATTACAACGTGTGTTTATTGCTGTGTAGGTGTTTGATGTGCAAAATTTTCTTTTCACCATGGAAAGCATATCTGTCGATATTGCCCCATGTTTTTGTTCAAACAAGATAATTTTATTTCGTTTTTTTTTTTATTATAAATAATAAATAAATGCTGGACATTTCACACAACATTATCTAGCCCCAAGCTAAGCAAAGCTTATGTTATAGGTACTAGATTACTGATATACTTAATACAATACATTACATAGATAGATACTTTTATTATACATAGAAAATACCCAGAACACCCTGAACAAATATATCTGCAGATTGTACAAATATTTGTTCAGAGGCGGAATCGAACCCGCAATCTCCTGCGTCGCAGGCGAACCTTCGCCCGCCGCGCCACAGAGGTCGTCAGTTATGTTTTTTCCCAGTCCTATAAATCATCCATCTCAAGAATCTTTATCAGAAATATGCATGAACATATTTGTAATTAAAAAAAGTTTTTCCGAAAACAAATCATTAATTCTTAACAATCTCTCTCATATGAGTGCAAACCGCAGCACGTAGCAAATATAAATCCATTAAAAGTAACATTAGCACCTGGGGTAAGTTAGGACGTCTCCTGCAGCACGTGCTTACTGTTTGTAGGGGATCATTAATAGGTGCTTCGTTTCAAGACCCAGGGTTGTAGTAGCGGTGGTTTTATTGAAATCGGAATGAAACTGTCATAAGGGGTCTACGACTCGTAGACCCTCTACGACAGTTTCGCTCAGGTTTACTAGAGACACAACAAAAGTCGGGTGTTATCCGATTTTTACGAGAAGACTAAATTCTAGTTTTTGGGAAATTTATATAGACAGCCATAAGTCAAAGTCAAAGTCAAAAATAATTTTATTCATTGAAATCACAAGGATCATTTTCAATCGTCTTATAAACTAAAAGTAAAAAAACATATTCCATAAATCATATTCTAGGGCCCTACAAAAAAAATATAAATGCTTCACATATCGAAGCATTTCTTTTTCAAATAACTCTCAAATCGTAGTGCCTTTAAATCCTTTAAACTGTAGAACCCTTGCACATGAAAGATTACCTACACTGAATTTAGAGATATTTTATAAAGTTTCTGAAAATAAATGTTTGTTTTCAGTCCCAAAGAAATTCGTCTTAGTCCCTATGACCCAAGACTTACGTCCCTAGTAGGAGCTTCGTTATGACAGAGGTTATGTTGTAGCTGGAAGGAGAGCTAGATGAAACTGCATTACTTCCAGTCCCTCCTTCGGTTGGGTTCGGGCGTTGTTTATGTTTATTGCGATATTAACATAGTTGAGATCGTGTACTCATAAACCTCAGGTATCCACTAAATATAGCTTGGTTAGTCAGGTTTTCTGTGCTATAAATAACTAGTGAACAACCGAGCTTTGTTTGGGGTTGTAGGGCTATTTAGAATTTGTTCCCAGTTCCTGAGCCAAGGTACCACTATTAAATAAGGAACTCAAGAATGGTGGGATATATCTTCTTGTTGCATATGAATGGTAGGATAGTTTGTAAATTTTTCATTACAAATAGTTTTTGTCTGCGGCTATAGATTAGTTTTTTTTTGTTCGAAAATGTATATTTCAAAACTAGCTTTGATTAAATATACATCCGACTGATGACAATGATGAAATTAATAATAAGAACTGTGAGCTGATCAAAATTAACCTGAACACGACAAGTCTACTATTTTCCATCATGGATTTCCGTTGTTCTTCCACGAAACTCTTAAATTTTAGATGTTTTTCTTAATTTTTGTCACAAAGCCTCCATTCATTCTAAAGTACTCTAGAGGTTATTTTATGCTCGTGATTTCCATACAAAAATAAGACATTCATTGCCATATTTTTTTAATGCATTTAGTTAGAAGTTTGTTTTATTACAGCACTATAAACTTACGTATCTTATATTTAATATAAATTTCAAGTACCGTTCCTGAGAAAAAGGGTCGTGACAAACAGACAGAAAGTGATCCTATAAAAGTCCCGTTTTTCCTGTTGAGGTTTCGTACCTAAAAAAACCCAAATCGGACGAGCCATTACGTAGTAATTGGTGTACAGTACATGCAAAAAAAAATATAACTTGGCTGAATTGATAACCTCCTTCAATTTTTGAAGTCGATCTAAAATTGAGTGAAAAAATAAAGGTCTAACGATCCCAATCAACGAACTTTTCAAGTTTTTGCGGAATGGCCAAACGGCCGATAGCCTACGTAGCTAGGCCAAGCGAAAGTGATGCCTACCCAAGATAAACCAACGAGCAGAGGCTGCAATAGGCCGCATTATTGAACATCTTCCTTCCCGGGCACGTCGCTGTCCTATTTGCTGACAGTAATCTTGAAGACTTGCCAGCGCCACCGCGCCGCCTCCCAAAATATATTGGACCTCAGACCCTTGAGACCGAACGTAGCGGACTCTTGGTGATCATTCCTTGTTTTGTCACTTCAGTCGAACAAAAACCAACCTTATATCAACAGAATAGAACTTAATCTTTAAAACTGAGGTATGATACGTGTTTTGATAGGAAAGGGCTGGGCAATCGAAAAACGTCTATTTAAGGGGCAGCGGATCACTTTGCCTGTAATTTGTATCGCGCGTGCTCGGAATCTACAGAAAAAATATACACATCCTTATTAGATAATTAACTAAATACAAGGAAGATGCGTTTTGGTATAAGTAGATTAATCAAGTTAGCTGGATTAATTAGTTTACCTATCTAATTAGAATATTTTAATAAAAGAGTAAATAAAAAAAACCCGACTGCTTAAAAAGTGAACTTCTTAAGAAGTAAGAACCCATGAGAAAATCTAGACTGGCCCAAATCTTTCTAATAATGGGTCCCTACTGTTAAAGTCGCTTTCTTCCACATTAGAATTCATTATTTGTTTAATGTGTGTATCGATCATGAAACTATTTCAATGGTATAGTTATTCAATACTTATTACTTAACAGAATTCTAGAAAAGAAAAAACAATTCCAGTAGACTTGTTTTTTCTTTTCAGTTTTTATTTATAGTTAACTTTTTAAGCAGACCGGTTTTTGTTTTTTTTTAATTAACTTAGGCCCATATTCCTGAACTATGCTCAAGCGTGAATCGAGATTCGAGTATAGATTTGGTTACAGTTTTTCATTGAAATCTGTCTTGTCAATTATTGTTGAATCTCGATTTAGTTTGAGTTCAGTTCTAGAATACGGGCCTTAGAGGACGAATTTTCCGTATTTCTTTCATTATCCTTTCATAATACATCCTAAAAGGAACACACCCTCCAAATTTCAAGTCTCTAGGTCCAGTGGTTTGGGCTCTGCATCGTCTGTTTCTGTTAGTCTGGTATTTGATTATTATTATTATTATTATTTTTCACGTTGGGTTGTTGGTTCTGGAAACTATTATCTTCTCGTCACAGATACCGCACAGTCTCAAGATCAGTGCGTGTTGCCAGTGATTACTTACAGCACTGAGACGTGATCGATAACTATTGGCCGTATAGCTCAAAGTCACTCAGCAGGCTATGGAGAGAGCCATGCTAGGAGTTTCACTACGGCCCACGCATTTGGTCTCTAGAGCGCCACAAAGAAACAAACATATGCTGATAAAATTACACATTACCCTCCTTTGCGTCACCACAGTCAAAACGGGGGATTTGGCATAGTCACTCGCTTGGCAGGCGAATTGGTGATCGCAGTATTGGAGTTAAGTACTCAGATGGATGCTGCTGCCCATCTCCTGATGTAATCCTATAGTCGGCTTTAACGACATCCACGGGAGGAGGAGAGGCCGGACACACTGCATACGCTTACTTACCTGAATGAATTTCATATATTTACTGACAGATTCCTTAGTTTTCTTTTCGTTTCGCTAGGGGCGCTGCAAGTAAATGTATGGAAGGAAACGAAACTTCATATCGTTTCGAAAACTATCAAAACTCTTACTAAGCCCCTAGTTTTAGATTAGACGCACTCTACCTATACTCTGATTTTTAATCTTAGACAATTTTTGTAAACATAGACATTTTTGTAACATGTCACTGTGTGTATAAGTATCATATATGTGTTTCATTATGTGTATATACACGTATGATACACAATCATGACACTTATACACACAGTGGTATATCTTGACATTTGTTTGTTTACAAAAATTGTCTAAGATTAAAAATCAGAGTGTAAGTCTGTTTTCATCATTTTCAACGAAAACCGGGCAATACCTTAAAATTTGCCAAACAGTGGTATCCTAAATCGGGGTACCTCCATGTTGTAAAAACGATCGATGCAATCATATTTTATCAGAAAAGCTATATTTGCCGGCGAGAATATTCCTATTACATATATTTTTCCTTCCGCTGCGTTTATGTCAAGCACCTCAATTTTCCTATGGCTACGTAATAGAACCAGTTAACAGCTCGCCGTGTTACTGGTTTTTAGGGATCCTAACCTCAAAAGGTACCAACGGAAATATTATTGGATCACTCAGATGTCTGTCCGTTTGTCTGTCACAGCCTATTTCCTCTATTTTCTGATTTCAGAGGATAATTATATGGGGCAAAATAGAAAGCTTTTTTTTTATATTTTTTAGAACCTTTGTCATCCAACAGTTGTCCATTCTGCGAGTTATATGGCCTACCCATTGCCACTTCAGCTTGCTAATTCTGAAAGGTTTGTCGGAGATCTTGGTTCTTCTACAATATACACAACACAGGGGTGTATATTGTACGTACACCCCTGTGATTATTGAATTTCATCGAGTGACTAAATATCATCAAAAAGGCTGCAAATCACCGTTTTTTAGGAGATGTACTGGAGGAGGCACTTGTATTGATATCATAGGTATAAGAAATTTAGTCATCAACGAGGTTCAGATCCTACTAATATTATAAACGCGAAAGTTTGTACGGATGTTTGTTACTCTTTCACGTAAAAACTACTGAATTGATTTGAGTGAAATTTGGAATGGAGATACTTTACGCTCTGGATTAACACATAGGCTACTTTTCATCATCATCATCATCATCAAACGCGTGTTTGTTACTCTCTCACGTAAAAACTACTGAATGGATTTGAGTGAAATTTGGAATGGAGATACTTTACGCCCTGGATTAACACATAGGCTACTTTTCATCATCATCAATTTTCATCATTATTCACGCGGGTGAAACCACGGGGCGCAACTAGTAGAAAATAAATTTGGAAATCGTGGAATAAATGGCAATTATAGTCACTTGATGACTTTCAAAAAATCGCACCCCAGTGCACAAAGCAAACTCATAAACTGTCATTACCGTTCATAAATTTACGTTTTTATTATTTCCCACTTACCTTTTGTAGCAAGGTAGCAATATATTTCCTCTATACCATACACTAGTTACACTACATGTACCTAGTTAGGTAGTATTGTATATCCTCAACACGCGAACAAGGAAAACATGGATAGATAAATATGGCTGATGCGAAGAAAAAGCTCCTGAATATTTAAAAGACGGTATGTATCTATGGTATATGGCTTCTAACGATAGATAAAACAAAGACCTTGAAATTCGCCAGGCTGTGGCCATTTCCGTTTAGTTATCTCAAAAATATGTATATGTTCAAAAACTTTCTGAAAAGCAAAGGTTCTTGAAAAGAAACTTAATCACAATGTCCCCTTCAGGTACAACTCTTTACGCAGTAACATTATTTTAATTTTACGAAGTTCTCGCCAGTATTCAAAGAGTTGAAAACTTATCTTGTTCCTTAGAAATAAGAACATAATATAATTCATTTGGAAGTTGACTCCAAGCCCCTATCTCGTTTCGACAACAAGCAAAGCTGCGGATAAAAGGTCGTATATCATACAGGTATTGTGGAGAATCTCGTACAGTGCAGGTAACATGCTCACAATATAAAGGGACGTGACCCGACGCGGCTGCGTCGCCTCAACATTACTGAACAAGCAATAATTCAATCAGGCAAGGCTTACTCGGGCTCTGCCTGTTTACCAACACGAGGAGAGCTAAGACCCTTATCATAACATCGATGTCCCAGCTTCGTGTCATAATACCTGTTATTGAAGTCGGTACTTAATTATGTCAAAACAGAAAAGATTAACCCCCTTATTCATAGTCATTTTTTAAACTTATTTTAGTTAATAAAGTTTTTTTTTGTTTTTTCTGATGTAAAATGACATACGCTAAAACAAGACAAAAGCTTAGTGTAGCTTTCAAAGGTTAAAATTGATTATGATTTGATTATGTAAAAGTTAACTTGTTTTTTGATTTGCTACAAATCTTAAAATAATATTATAATTAAAAAAAACCCTATTTTATGTTTAAGAATGACTGATAATATAATTTCAAATAAATATTGCCTAACATCCATATTAGGCACCTTTTTAGCTTCATATATAGGCACC
Source organism: Epirrita christyi (assembly GCA_951392215.1). Classification (NCBI taxonomy): domain Eukaryota; kingdom Metazoa; phylum Arthropoda; class Insecta; order Lepidoptera; family Geometridae; genus Epirrita; species Epirrita christyi. The sequence continues at coordinate 8,658,686 of OX595850.1, forward strand.
CATGGGCTTACAATTGACAGTGCAAAAATAAGAGCAAATAAATTGAGATCGATAACATTGAGCGATAGTTTCACAAGGAAACCTGAGTAGTTCAGTCGTGTGTTCTTATCTCTAAAAATGATTGCTAAATATTCCTTTTTAATTTTAATTATAACCTTCATAAAACCCGGAACCTGTCGAGATGAAGAAAAGATTCTGAAAGGTATTGTTTAATTTGCAAACTTGAAAAAGGTTCTATGTAAATTTCAATGTAATTCATGTTATATCTGTTTAAACGAAATTATTTACGAACACTGTTAAGATTAATTTAAAATACACCGCTATAAAAAAAACTATCTTGCTGACAATCATAAACTCTTGCAATAATTTCTAAAACTGATACCTACTTATTAGCTCCTGCATCAAAAAGAGAAATGCATAGTTCCAGCACCAAATACAATTTAGATACTTAAAATATTTTCATATAACATAACACCCAACAGTCACATACAGATACCTAACCTAATAGTCCTTTTAGCAAAAGATCTTACTTAGTGTTTCTAGTACCTACTTAAGTGGTGGACATCCAGTTGCTCCCAGGAGATATGTAATGGCCCTGTAGAAACGACTGAAAAACGAAAGAAACTCTAGTACTACCACTAGATTTACAGTCTTTAGGTATCCAATTCCTAATGCTCGTATGGGATTTAACCTGAGGTAGATTCTTGAGGTTTAAATGTGTAAAATATCGTCTGGTATATGTCCATTGGGCTTTAGATACCTGCGAAGCAATTTATTATACTGTTTTTATCAACCAGCTTTATTACTTAGAATAAACATGAATACATACAGCAATATATCTTAGAATTGTAGGAAATGTAAACAATTGGACTGCATCATACACACTGCAACAAACTAAAATGCTGTTTTCAGCATGCTACTGGCCAAACGAACTGTACGAGCCATGTTTCGGGGGGTGTGCAGAGGTATCCTGTGACAACCCCCACAACCACCTTCGCCCTTGCTACCCGTACTGCGAGCCGGGCTGCGTGTGCGAGGCGCCCTACGTGCGTGACGACCGCACGCATCAGTGTGTGCTACCGCAGGACTGTTCTCCGTGAGTACAGCATTACTGGCGGACTGCACAGATTTGCCTAAAAACATCTAAAACCCTTTACACTCTTGACACCTAGGTTTTACTTAAGTCAGCGTTGGACAAATTATTATTACCAATTATTTTCAGAACACAAATGGGCATACCAGTCACTAGCAAGAGAACAGAGAAACAATCTAGTCTCAGCGCGAAGTACGCAGCCAGGTTTCCACGTACTCAATCAAAGCGAGAGGAAATGCCTCCAGAATTCCAAGAAACTGATATAGACCAACAACAACTGTCTGGAGGGCCACCCAACAATAAAATTGAAGAATTCAAGCGCCCAGCAGAAGTATCAAGAATGGGCAATTACTTTAACATTGTCATTGCCCCGCCACCTATTAAGACTCTACAGCCGCGAAAGATGCTAAATAATGGTTTTGGTCCGTTGATAAAAAGGCATAATTGAATAATACCTTAATAAATGTATAGGTTAAAAAAATTATGACAAGTTTGTTTTGATTTTATTTTTAGATAACTTCGAACTCATGTTTTTTTGCCAAATAACTCACATATTTGTGCAAATACGCCAAGATGCCAGCAAAACATAAAATGTAGGTCAGTACAAGTAAAAAAGCAAGCACACAACATTTTAGTGTTCAATACCTACTTATAGTAGATACCTAAACGCTAAAAACAAATAAACCTGCAAAAGTCATTGTTCTTTTTGTTAGGATCGATAAAACCACCAAGCAATCACATCCGGCGACGTGGTCGTTTTGCGTAACAAAGTTTAATTTCACTGATTAGACTAACGCGTTGGAAATTGAAACGGTACGGTGAAGTCACCCGAGGACAATGTACCACGCAGAACAAGGAAAATGAGGAAACTGTTGATACTAGCTTTTCTGCTCTGTAAGTGTTTGGCTTTAATCGATTATAAAGGGTCACAAAAAAATTACGTAAAGGAACACAATTATATTGCAGATGATATTATAGCGATAGCTACGAGATCTAATAACTATGACTACGATGACACCGACGATCGATCTAAAAGACATTCACTCATAGAAGACCGACGTAACTGGAGACAGAAAGCTCTGTTGAAACCGGCTGAAGACCGCAGGGAGTGGGAAAAGAAAAGGTACGAATACGACACCCCGAGATATGTGGATGAAATGGATTCTAAAAATTATAACAATGGAGTAGACAGACAGCACGATATAGATCTTTCATCTGGCTACAGACACAGATACGAGGACCCAGATAAGTTGAGTATGCCACCTGGCATGAAAAGTTCGGAGCTAACACACTCGTCATCGTTTTTGTAAGTTGCATTGTTAAAAGTTGTTGTTGCTTGTCTGCTTGCAAAGTAGTATAAAAAAAAAAGTATGGCTCAAAGTTAGTTTGATCGAGCATTGTTATGAAGCAGTTATAATTATAATTAGCCAAGTAATCATTACAGGGAAAAGGATTCTGAAAAGAAAGCGATGCTGGCTACGAATTGTGATCGGCCCCATGAAAAGTAATGATAACTCAGGTATTTTTTTGCCTCGTCATTTACCTGAACTAACTTCTCATATAATTTGGTTTACTTTTAGATACGAGGATTGCTTTGCGGGTTGTGCTTCGGTGAGCTGTGACAACCCCCGAGATCGCATGCAGCCCTGCTACCCATTCTGCGAAGCTGGCTGTGTGTGCATACAACCTTACGTCAGGGACGACAGAACTCACAAGTGCGTTCTACCAGACGAATGCACAAAGTAAGTTATTTCTCTCGTCACAAGATTCTTAGAATATATAGGGTGGCATAGGTACTAAGAATCCCCATTTGCCACATTTCTTAAATTAATGAATTAATTTGGATCAACAGTAACAAAAGAACAACGGGTTTCTCTGAGATATTCCTATTTTTCTTCAGATATAGTCGAATAAGAAAGCAGTGTTCTTGATTTATGAAACAATGACCTTAAAAATATTGTATATAATTCGACCGAAAAATTGGACGAGGTATACATTCTTTTTTTATTTACTTTTCAGGGGCCTCAAAGGAATTCCGGATCTAGGAGAAGACGTTCGATAATCCATAAAAATCAATAAATTGTTATTGTACGTAGATAAAGATGGAAGGCTACAACATCTGTAAAGTATAATTTTGCTAATATAACAGAATCTACGACATCCATTTTTGTATCATCAGTGAATCTAGAATGATTTTACTCATGTTTATTTTTTCAAAAATGGTAAAAAAATCACCTAGTCTGTAGAGCGTATTTATCATTTCAATACTTCCATTGTTTGGGTCTTACAAAAAACGTCATAGAAACTCAACCATTGTTCAATATCTGCATTCAACAATCTTCAGTTTCAAAGCACCTGATTAAGGCAGCGGATATAAATAATTGCGTAGTTTAAATCAAACACAAAGTTAAACTAACATGGTTTTCATCAAAAGTAAATAATTATGAATGGAGAAACTCTCATCTGGTTTGTGTTCGCATTTTTCTTTGTACCGTTAATGTATGCAGACTCACAGTACGGTAAGAATGTTTTTTTACTATCCTGTAGAATATTGGTATTTTTTTACGTACTTATACTTTATGCTTAGTTAAATCTTGTTATGACTTGCTCTAGCTAGATTATGCCTGACTTTGTTTTTATCTTCGCTTCAATTGATTGTTAGTTGTTATATTTATTCATAATAATTAATATAACAACTGAGTTTTTTATAATAATTAATTATATGACTATTCCGTTTCAGAATGTGGAGTACATGGAAAATTTGAATATTGTATAGACGATATTCCCGGATGTGTGGTTGGATGCCACTGTCATCCTGGGTTTTACTTCGACACTGATAGTAAAATATGCGAGCCTAAGTGAGTACTTATATCAGGTAGATAAAAGGTTACTGAGCGAGTATTTATTTTTCGTCAAATTTTATCCTATAGATTTATTTAGTCCACTTTTAAAATATAAAATCCATTTTTACAGTGTAAAACTAACGCAAGACTTCAGACGCCACTACCTTTCAGAGCCGACGCGGGCATTCGTCGCTCCCACAACACACCCGCCTGAAGAACTAACTACCAACTCCAATGCTGTAGATGAGAAAATCGATGAAATAGCCAAAGACGCTGACGATCTAGGGGATTGGCTGTATAATCAGTTCTTCAAAACTATCGAGAACCAAGTCATCAATAAAACGCAAGGTGAAGAACTTCCACCAACGAGAAGAAGTAGTAATGACTTACTAAATAAACCCGAGAGTGAGAGGATCTCCGCGAGGAGATCTCATAAATACTGGAGGAACAGAAAAAATAAAAAAAGGAAATCAAAGCACTCAAAAAGCAAATTGCTTCGAATCACAGAAAATGATAGTCTTTTTGACTCCGATTCGTCTTCGGTGAGTGAAGATGACAGCAGCGATAGTTCGAGTGAAAGCGACGTTTCTAGTTCAGTGGATGATAAGCGCGAGCCGAGAAAAGTTCATGATCACGGTCATAAGAAAATATTAATATATAACAAAAGGCCTCAGCCTCCACTGCCCTCATTCATATTTTTGCCAAATATGAATACTCCGTATTATCCGCCAATAGGGCTGCCTCCGCCACCCGTTATGCCAATGTACCCCATGGTGCCCGTACCACCAATGATGCCAGGACCCTCAATGGGCGGACCGTTGTTTCCTTACCCAGGTCATTATATTATTCATTATTTAATCATTTGTTTGCATTGTTTGGAAGCCTGCTTGTAGACTTTTAGTTTCTTTTATATGCTTCAGGTGTTCCACCTAGTTGTGATGAAGATGTTACGTCTAGCGCTGCTACTACCGATTCAAGCTCACATACTACCATCTCAACTTCGGAGCTCGTTTTGACCAGCCCTACCACACCTGCGTCCACTCCAACTACTTTAAGTGCCGTCTCTACAGAATTAGAACCTGCCTTGACAACTCTTACCGACGTGAGCCCGACTGATGATGAGGATACTGCCATAACTACAACCAAAAGCCCGGGATTGCGGCACAGAAAACACAAAAACAAAAACAAAAAAAAAACAATCCGCATGGGAAACAACGAGTAAGTATAATTAGCTTATATTTTTTTTTATGGACCTTTTTGTGTTCCTGAAACGTGACTTACTTTACGTATGTGAACACTTTACGTAGATACTGACTTTATTTGTCTACGTCTCGTACATTTCACAAAGTTCTAAGCTTAATTTTTTTTTTTCCAGAAAAGGCAATCTTATAAATCCCTTGTTACGTGGAAATCAAGATTTTGTAAGTAAAAGCCAAATTAACATAACATAACACCCAACAAACACATAAGTTGTCTTGATCCCACACTAGGATTCCCTGTGTCGTGGGTGGAACTACGAGTGCCATGGTACCATAATACCCAGACCCGGAACAAATATTTGCAGATCATACAAACATTTGTCCCGCAGCGGGAATTGAACCCACAACCTCTTGCATCTCAGCCATTAATTTAAGCAAAATAGCAGAAAGTGAACTCTTATAAATTCGTCATGACTGTATTTTTTTCTTTTTCAGTTAAAAAAGCTACGAGAAAAATTAAATGAAGACCAGCCAGGCACTCCACTAGATGAAAATTACCCAGCAGAATTTGTACCAAACCCCAACGAGCACCCCATGAGCGCGAACGTGCACGAAATGCCTACACCACCACCGGATGTGAACTTCAAATACTTAACTGAGCTTATTCATAAAGCTGATCTGAATAAAACTTTGAATAGTCCACCGAATCATATAATCATCCCTGAAAATGTACCGTTTGGACCTGGCCGAAGAAGTTATTATCCAATAAATAATGGACCTGGGAATACAGTGATGCGACAGAGATCACGAATGGAAGATCAGAATAATTCATTTTACACCAACCTCGGAAAACAAATAGCTTCAATGATCAGAAAGATAGACTCGAAAGGGGAACGGGAAGTAAACATAGAAATAGAAGGAGACAGTTCTAAACCTCAAAGTTCTCTATTCAGCGGGAATAACTACGCATCTCGATCATATTGGGATAGATCTGTGAGGTCTCCACTCAAATACGTGGGTACTTTTTTAAAAGATGTAATGGACCCTTTAAAAAAAAGTAACGAAGATTTATTTAGCCTTGAAAATAAAGTAGTAATAGCTGCTTCCACGACTCCAACACTAAGCTTACGTGATTTAGAAAATATTGTGAAAACAGTGAAAAAAAAACAATTGCATCCAAAAACGAACAGTATTTTTTCAAAAAGGAGTGAACATTCTAACACCAGTTTTAAATTTAATTTATTACCGGGAAATGATCAGATGACACAGCCTATTGACAAACCCAAACCGGTTTTAGAGAAAAATTTCAAGAAAGATTCCGATAACATCCACAACCCAGTTTCAAGAAGAAAACAATCCGATGATAACAGCCTCTTGCTCAGTAATTTTCGGCTACTTTCTCCTGATTATGAAACAATAACAAACACTGGAACTAGGAAAGATTTGATTCGAAACATGGGACCGACAAAAAAGCCAACTGACAAGAATAAACCGAATGTAAGTTTACCGGTGACTCGTCATAATAGAAACATGTTAGTAACTTTTATGACAGGAACTGCAAATAAAACAAACCCCCAATATCAACTGAGCCCGGTACTATTGAACCATAGAAGCTATAATTACCACCCTCAAAATATAAATCAATATGCATACGAGAAGGCGTTGCCGATTCAGTACACAGGTTTAACAAAAAGATTTATGCCTTATGGGAAGTTTGGCAAGCAATCGTATTTCCATCATGAATTTCATAATTTTGATTATTTTGAATAGTGAAACAACGTTGATAACTCTTATTATTTTTGTATTAGTATAATGTATTAAAATATTTAACTTCAAACCGATTTCATTCGATCACGATTTTTTTTTTTTTTTTTTTATCATTCCTTAATCCATCAAGCATGGCATACACAAGGCCTGGCTAGCATGCCAAGCTATTTTCAAAGTCTTAAAATAAGCAATGTATAAAACTTCTAAAACATGAAAAAGGGGCTTAACATTACCTACAGTACTTCTTATTGACCTTAACATTATCCTTTTCTAGTTTTATTAGTCAGTGCTACTAGTGAGGACACCCGTGGCGTGGCGGCCGAGTGGCCGACTGAGACGCAAAAGGTGCGGATTTGATTCATACTGAGGGACAAATGTTTGCATGATCTGAAAATAAGTGTTCCCGGTCTGGGTGAGATGAGAACGTATGTGACTGTTGGATGTTATTTATTTGTTTATGGACAGTGCTTAGACTGATAAAATGATCCCCATAGTTGGGTTCTCCATTGCCATTTGTTACGCCAATTGGGAAGCTGGCTGGCTACGGTGCAGTGAATACGAAAGGATTACGTTTTGGCCAAAACCTACCCCATGCTGTTCCCACGAATAAAAATACCCATCCATTGATGTTTGAATAGAGGCTCCGTTTCTGAAAAGCCATTGAAGTGCGCAATGTAGAGCGTACTGGAAAATGTGTCCGAATGTTCCGTCTATTGGAATGAATGGTAATCCTCTTGTATTCTTCACAGACAATTTAATTCCCATTTCATAACGTGGGACGTGTGCTCCGACAGAGCGGAGTTCCAGCCCTATTTATGTACCATCAGCATATTGTGAATTCAAGCGCGAGCTACGCGATCGCAGCACAAAATGCAACCGCTGCATTGTCGCACCGAAAACATAATCCCAGCGTTGAACAGTATGCTCAAAAAATACAGTCGATTTGAGAACCTCCTCATTTTTTTGAAGTCTGTTAAAAAAGATTAATCTAGAAAACTTCTTTTTCAAAACACGCTTTTTGAAATTTACATTTCTTAAAAGCTTTTTCCGGCTGTTGTTTTGATTCCGACTGATGAAATTATTAATTAGAACTATACATACACATATGAACGTCTTTTTCCCCAAAAGGGTAGGCAGAACCTCAAAGGGCCTCTTTTCACCGTGGGTTGCACAATCGCAGGAATAAAGACGTGACAATTGGTGAGCTTATCGCCGCTATTGCTTTCCACGACCAACTTGGCTAACGCTTTCTTCCAGTACACACTCCTTAATAAGCCAACAGCCAGGACAAATCTTATACCAACGAAAATTGCCCTAGAAATCCGGGTAAAGCTGATCAAAATGATAACACGACTATTTTCACTCTACCGTACTACAATATTATCTATCAAGGAGTTTCAATGTCCACCTTTCGTCTCTCTTTAAATTTTTCAATTTCAATTTCAATCGCTTATTTGCTAGAATACACATAATTTTACACTTTGAGGTCTTAAATCTATCATATATTCTTGCATTCTGCATGCAGGCGTACGTGTATATAAATAAAAAATTAATTAAGAAATTACATTTCCAAAAAATCCTGTTGACGATAAAAACAGTTATTAATAGCAAAAGAGTCAGTTTTTACTTAAATGTTTCCAGTCAATACTTTCTGTTCTTCAACTTCAGGTAACTTATTATACATTACCTATTATGATCTGCTCGCTGTCACCATAATATAGTACCTATTGTCATCGGAACTTGACAGGTATGCAAGATTTTGACGAAGATTTGATTTGATTTGACACACCTTTTTATGGAGACACCACATAAATAAAAGCTTGTAATAAAACCACTAGTAATTATGCTGTATACTTATCTGTGTTTTGTTTTTCTAACGTACTTATACGTAATTAAATGAATACTTAGGTGCATTACGAACGTAAATATTTACGATACACTGGAGCACACGTACAACACACTACAATAAGCTGAATATAGTGGTCCAATAACCATTTCTGCAGTAAAGCTAGGCAAATTTGTTGCTACGATCAAATTTTCTGAAACTTCTTATTGGCCTTCATTTCTTATATATTTGCACATAAATGGGTATTGGAAATGGCCGAGGTGTGTCCGGAGCTCCCGGATAGACCCCTCCGTCTCCTCGTATGGATGTCGGAAAAGTCTACTAAGGAATTACACCAGGGGAGGGCACCTTGATTGGACGCTTGTCAGGCGGTTTGTTGATCGCAGTATTGGTGTAAATTACTCGATGGATGCTGCAGCCCATCCTGTTTTTGTTCGTCTCTTGTTTGTTTATTATAAAAGAACTCGACTGTGTTCTTATTCCAGCAGTGAACTTGCTGACAATTTTTGTCCTTTATTTGATTCCTTCAATTCAAACAGCGGGCGAGTTAGGTATGTTTGGAAACCTTCTTTACAATGTAGGATTTGAAGTGCCAATGTTTCAAGACTCGTCGACTTGACGACTTCTGTGGCGCGGTGGGCGAATAGCCGGCTGAGATGCAAGTCGTTGTGGGTTCGATTTCTGCTGCGGGACAAGTGGTTGTATGATCTGCAAATATTTGTTCCGGGTTTGGGTGTTATAGTACCATGGTACTCGTAGTTCCTGATACCCACGACACAGGGAGTCCTAGTGTTGGATCAGGACTACGTATGAGACTGTTAGGTGTTAGGTATATGTTATATATGTTCACAAAAAACCTTGTATTAGTGAACTTATTTACTTATAAGCTAATTTTTCGTTCATCATCATTAGCAACATTTAGAAGTCCACCGCTGGACGAGGCCTCCCCCATACAATAAGGGGAATTGCCATAATCACCGTGGCGGATTGGTGATGGCAGTATTCATGTTGAGTACTCAGGTGGATACTGCTGTCCATCCCTAGAGGACGTAGTCTACAAATGTAGTAACAGGCAACTACTCGGGCGTGTGGTGTACACTAAATGGATTTTTGTATGGAAACACCGAAAAGCGCCCTCTAGCGGACTCCATGAAAACCTCAATTTCCATTAAAAAAAACCATGTGGTGTACACCACACGTCCGTGTAGCTGCTTGATACATTTGTAGACTAGGCCTTCTGTGGTGCAATCTCTTAGTCGACTTTTTCGACATCCACAAGAGAAGATTGAGTGGTCTATTCTTAATCCGGACACATCACGACAGGCTAGATACCTATGATATTATAATATGAAATTGGACATTGTTAGGAGACTGCAAATATTTGTAACAACAGTTAAGACACAAAAGCAAATAAAATCGTGTCTACTCCAGAGGAGTATTGAAGGTACCTCGACATCCAGAAGTTTAAAAAGGCACGACTGTGCCACCTATCTAAAGTAATAAAACATACGACAGCACTGCGCTTGTGTAAGAAACTTGTAAAGCACGTGTACTTCGGCTTAGTGTCCCAAGTTGCCTCTTGAAAAATGTGTACGAGTTCGAAGTTACTGAAACTACCGACATTTTTTATGTGATGCACCGTAGAATGTTGTAAAAGTAGTTCGTGGTTGGCAACAGCCATGCTATGCCATTACCGTTCTGTTCACTCTTGGTTGTTTTCTGCATCTTATTCTGAATGTTGGTTCGAATAGTAATTTCAATAAAAATAAATTCATGAAATTGAATCCAAAAATAAAATGTTCTAAATATTAAATCCATGAACCTATAGGTACAAAAAGGTAGCACGTCCTAAACATTGTCGTAGGTAGGGGAGACCGGGTCAAAACCATATAACTAAGGGTAACTAGAGATGTAGGGTATTTCATTTCAAACACAAATTCTATCAAATCAACGCTTTTAATTAGGCAGTCTCCTATGGAACATAAATCTATATATTAAAGAATTTTAATTTTTTTTTTTGACATGTCAACTTCTTATAAATCGATGGAGCCGGCTGCACGCTCGAAAAAACATGACTAATGCGTCGTTACCTCGTCATACGTCGTTACCTCGTCATGCGTCACCGCATGCGCTATGCGCATAGCGCATGCGATATATATATATATATCGCATGCGCTATGCGCATATATATATATATATATATGCGCGAAGCGCATGCGCTAACGCCGCATGCGCGCGAGCGCGGAACGAGCGACAAAGAAGCACAATAACGACGTTGAAACGTTGAACTATCGTCAGTAAACCGACTTTACAGACAACCGTTTTTTAAATTACATAAATATACTACTTATTCTGCTTTTAGCCCGTCACATGAATATAACAGTCATCTATTTACATGCGACAAAAAAAACGCTACCCGATCTTGTAGCGTTTGTTTTGGTACTGATAGGTTGAACAGCTTTCCGACGAACGGATAACATGAACTAAATTTTTCATGATATCCAGATCCTGTATAGTACCTAGCAGTCCCTATATTACTACGCGGGATGTTTGTAGATCTAGTATAATAACAAACAAACAAGAAAAAACAAGTTTAGTTTACCAAGACTATGTGTATGAACTTTCACTCACTACTAGGTACCTATATGCAAATCAGTCTCGCCGGTACAAATATTGTTAGTTATAAACAAAAACACAACCATCTGTAGGACACGCATTCATTTTTTTTATCTATAGGACACGCACACTTCACTTTTTTATCTTGAACTTTCACTAAAATAAGACCAAGACTATCAAAAAACAATAAAATAAAATATTTAAATAACGCGCGTGCTTGTCAATACTGAAACTCTTTTATTTTAAAGACTTGCTGAAAAAATATTTGCCGGAAGCTTCTTACTGCGAGCACACAATTTATGGCACACGAAAAGTTCACACCCTAGTAGCGTCCTCTGAATACTAATAATACCTTGATTCGTTACTTTTTGCTGTACTTACCTACGTAACTACCTAGTTACCTGAACATTTTTGATATTAGCGCTAACGTCTAAAATACAGTTATCAAAAAACTACTTTACTTACTGAAATATAAAGCCCACCCTAAAATAAAGACACAATTAACAAAAAGATATGCGATAAAACGAACGAATAGATTGTAATTAGTTGACTTACCTACATTGGGACTGATTTGGGACGGATGGAACGCATTAAACTCTGATGAGGAGAATGTCGGGTAAGCCGCGAGCCTACCTATCCACCGTTCTGCTGAACCCGATCAAACTGGGTCACTTACCACAACGAAGGTTCAACCTCCGCAAGCCTTTTATTCCGGCTCAGAATAGAAAAACCAAATCCGAATACCCTATAAAAATGGGCATAGCACAAGCAAATAACAATGTAGATAAAATCTTGACCCCGCAATAAAATACACAAATGTAAGACTATTCTCAGGTTTTCTGTAGTTTCAATCATACATTGCCTTCAATTGGTAAAGTGAGGATACAAGCGACGCGGGGTTGTGGCTGGCTCACAAATAGGGTTGAAATTTATTCGACCCGGTGTCGGGCGTGTATTTCCAATTTTCATATTTCCCACGATGATGGGCCGGCACCAATATCTACTAAATCGTCTACCGATATTTTATGAATGCGGGCTGATTTATCTCTTTTTGTACAACAATCTCGTTTTCAAATACTGTTTAATAAATCCCAAACATCCCAGCCAAGAAAAATCTCAGAAGTACCTACCTGCCTTCGGTACATACTTGCTTAAGAAAGTAATGGTCTACAAAAAGTTTTCCAACTTTTCAAGGAAAATTCGAGGTCCAATTATGATTATGAATCCCAAGCTATTACTAAAAAGCGTGGGTTTTCTACCTGGAAAAGAACATAAAAAGTTAACTCAGCCACTAAGCGAAAGTAGTCGAGTATGCCGACGAGAGTCGCTTACTCAGCGCGAGGTAAGTAAAGTGCTCTCCTTGCGGACGGGAATTGCCGGGAACTGGGAGGTATTTCCCTCAGGCGCATTTACGACGCACCCGTAAGGCCCAGTCTTCACCTCACAATGCTAAGGACCTGCCGAATTATTCACGACAATATGAGCAGAACACGAAGACTCCCCCGCAAAAAGTTTTGATCTTCACGCCCGTCCGAACTCGAAACAATGCCGAGAGGATCAACATAAATGACTCGAGTTCTTAATTCGTCGAAAGCTGAGTTATTTAAGGAAGTTAAATATGAAGACACTAGATTCGCCCATTTTCGAGGCAGTAAATAATTTAACAGATAGTGTAGTAGGTAGTAATGATACGTGTTGTTTGTTAGATATTATAATAATGCTAATCAGAAACAATTCAAATAAAAAAAAAACAATTCTGTTTCTAGAACATAACATAGATTACTATTTAGTAATATTAGTATTTTTTAAAATTTTACACAATAGTTTAAGTTTTTATACCAAAGTTTTTGTTGGATTTAGGGTTGTTGAGGCAGATACAAACAACAAACCCTGTTTATTCATGAATACAATTTGCATCTCTGTGCGTGCTAACTTTGAAGAGGTGTCCGTTCTGTGTTCTCCTCTCCACTTTCGGACCGCGGCCGGCGCAAATCCTCTAACAAATTAGGATTAGGAGGGCTCCACTGTGTTTTTAGGCAAAGCAGTAAAACGTAATTTCATCGGAAACTCAATTCCCTTTTCATGCCTATTAGTCAGGTATAGATACATACATTATATTAAATTGAACCCTACCACAGTTTCCCAATGATTTAGTATTTATTGTATTATTTAGAATGGTTACATCAATCTCTTACAGATTTGTTTTTTTTACAGAAAACACTTTTTTATTTTATTCCTATACCTAGGGAGATTCCGCTAGGTATTCTTTCTGCTAGTAGTAGAGCTCTTCTGAGAGTTCGTACGGGAAAGTGCTACCGTCATACCTATTTCTGCCGCCAAGCAGTACCTAGTGCTCGCATTGCTTTGTACCGGTTTGAAGGGATAATGGGTACCTACCGTTGAAATTACAGGCCTCCTGCGCCTTTATTTTTACTCTTTCCATCTTTGTCTCAGGATGACGGGCGCAGTGCAAGTGCAATGCCAAGGAGGGTGCGATCTAAGTGGGTGTACCCTAAGAGGTATTGCATTTGTATTGTGTTGGGGTTACAAGAAAGTCCAGTCATTTATTTAAAAAAAACTAGTTAAGTATAATAAAATTCCGCACAACCTAAGTTGCCGATAGATAGATCCTATCTAGTTCTGCTGCTGACGTCCTATTTACCGGTCCTTGCATCCGTGAATATACTCTATATCTAGAAAATTATCTGTCATGGTCATAACTACCTGAATGCTGAGGTCAGAAGGAAAGAGATTTTATTTAAACAAAATTTTAGGAGAATACCATACAAGCTGATAGAAGATCTGAGTGTATTTAGACGAAAGGTTTTTACTATTCAAAATTATCTCAAGATTTATCATCAACATTTTAGGGATATTTTTTTCGGTAAATGCTCTAGCTAGGGGATATTTAATATGAAAATGATGCTTCGAAACTATATCAGCTATTTAAAAAAGTTTTTGTAAATAGAATTCAACCTTTTTTATTCCATTTTCAAAATGATAAAAATGTTAAATAAGAACGCAATAAACAAAAGATAGCGCGGGAATACTGATTTGTGTAAGTTTCTTAAACCACTGTTAACACATAAATGGTAACAAAATTGATGTGTTACCGGTGGTTTCCTTAACCTGTGATCTTAAAATATCATGGACATTTAAGCATATTATAAGAAATTATAAGAACGGTAGACGTGTTATAGAAGCCGGTGCTATTCAACGCGTGGTTACCGATACCCTAAACACCAATCAAAACGTAATTTCTCGATTTTGATTACGTATAACTGGGGATGTAGCAGAGCGCCACACTGCCACAAAACATGTTACCACCCCTAGATAAGAAATCTCTGAAATTCCGTTGAGGTAACCCAATTTTACGGCAATGCAGCTAGTGCAAAGGCTCCAGTCAGGCCACCAGCTGTTAGTAAGAGAACAAACCGTCAGGAGATGGCTACATGAATTTAATCTTCATTCTCATAGATCGCTTCGTTTTCTAGCTCTACGACGAGGCAATCGCGGAAGGCTTCTTGTTAGGGCTCAAGAACATTTTTTATTGAACAATTACCAATGAGCATTAATATAAGAATCCTTATAATCCCTATAGTTTCCTGAAAAAAATAATATTAAGTGCTTATAGTTTTTCTAAAAATCAACAAAATGTTATCCCTAGACAATGTTGATGTGTATATTTGCTTACATAGCGTCCTTAATGTCTAAAAAACCATCGAAAAAATCAGTTGCTTTCAATTTTAAAATTCATATTGGATGCTATGAAACAGTCAAAACGACGTTATTTGCAGTGGCTAATGCGCGTGCAACTGCACATGCACAAAACTACTGTTTTCCTTACATAATACTGATGCTGGTAAAAAGTTAACAATACCTATATTACCTTAATAACTATGTACATATGTAACGCGTCTAGGTTATTAGGTCACTCGGCAATTTTTGATGTAGGTAGGTATATTAATATAATACCTACGGGACGTGATGATAACGATACATTCCCACGTTCAAATAAAAGGAAAAAGATGGAGAATTCAGGCGCTGTAAATCATGTTACGCGTATTTTTGTGACACAGGACTGAAGGAAACAATATTCCCCGAGGCATGACAATAGAAAGAAACAAATAAGGGCAATCAGAAGTCTTGGCTATCTAAAGGAACTTACAAATAAGTGTTGAGGCTCATCTGTACCGTGTCAGCGTTATTGTTCCAAAAGACTCTAAAGCATTATTTTAAAAAAAATACGCACAAGTGTGAGTAACTCCCGTGCCTGAGGCTTCTGTACCGTTATTTTGCCCGAACTTTCCCTAATGTCTACCAAATTTTTTAGGGAATCTTATGCGAGGCCTCAGTCCAGTTAGGCCATACCCTACATACATAACATAAGATAACACCCAACAGTCACATACGTAGTCCTGATCCCACACTAGGAATCCCTGTGTCGTGGTTATCACGAACTACGAGTACCGTGGTACCACAACACCAAGACCCGGAACAAATATTTGCAGATATGCATACATTTGTCACAAATCATCAATCGTCGTTAGACGTTCAGTGCTAGACGAGGCCTTCCCATTATAATGATGAGGGGATTTGCCATAATCACCACGCTTTGAAAGGCGGATTGGTGATCGCAGTATTGGTCTATTCTCAGGTGGATGCTGCTGCTCATCCACTGGTGGTAGTGGTGGTGGTGGATTGGTGGTGGTGGATTGGTGGTGGTGATCCCTTAGTCGGCTTTTGCGACACGGAAGGAGACGGAGCAGTCTATTGATAGGCCGGACACGCCATGGCATTAATACTACTCTTCTCTATTCATCAGCTGGTAGACATCCACTGCTGGATGAGGTCTCTCCATAGCATGCATAGCGTACAATCCATATGCGTGCAATGGGGAGATTTGCCGTAATCACCACACTTGGCATGCTTGGATTGGTGATCGCAGTTTAGTGTAAAGTGCTCAAGTGTGTGTAAGTGTACTCAGGTGGATGCTGTAGCCCTGGCGTAACCCCTTAGATGTCTTATATGACATCCACTGGAGGAGTTGAAGGAATTACCATGGCTCCACGGCTAGCTCAGTCGGTAGAGCACGAGACTCTTAATACAACTATTACTACAAAGTTCAATATTTTGTGGCTATCCCAGTAAATTGGCTCATAAATATAGGATTCGTATCTACCTAATAGCTTAATTCGTTGTAACGTTATTTCATGGTGGAGTTTTTTGTTGTAGCGTTATTTCGTGGTAGCGTTATTCTTAATTTCGTAGGTCGTGGTAGCGTTACCGTCACTTAAAAATGCCTAGTATCCTACCTTGTTATTTGTGTTCTGAGAACTTCTAGCAATCAAAATGTTCACATGAATTTAGCACGCCTCCAACATAAATGAGTGTCTGAGATTTATTTGTGTTTTACACTTTGTGTGCGCGGGGATTGAGGGCTTCTCCGTGGCCTTATAATAATGGTCCGGGTGATTTATGTAACGGCTCCACCTTTATACTATGCAAATCATACAGTGAAATGCTGGTAGGCATATGTGTACCTATAACAGTATGCTGTTCTACTCGGCTTCTACACGGAATGAACGAAAAATGTTGTTCGGTTTTTTTAAGCCTTTAAGACCGGATTTAAATAAGGTGGCCCTGAAAATTGCCTAGTTATCGATGGTGAAATATAACCAGTCTAGTAAAAGAATAATAATAAGGTACCTACGTGATTTGTTGAAAAAACAAAGGGCTGGTTCAAAATATGAACACAAAAAAATAATCGCAAAATATTCGCGCAGTTATAACTGCGCTTTAAATAATGTCGTTCCCCGAAACTGTTTGCTCACTATTTTGCAAGCGTTATGTAAGCAAAGCTAATTCCTGTGTAGAATTCGCTAGAGGCCGTCCCGCGCTCGATTTTCTCCAAGCGAAAGTTGCCAGGAGAATACGAAGCGACAAGATAAAACGTCGAATCGGAAAAACTGCTTATTTTATTACCACGTAGAGCTCTAAGGCGGATAGAATAGGCCTCGGGTGAAATCGGTTCGACCTCAATTATGGGCTGAGAATATCTAGGCTGTAAGATTACACCACCAGTAAATCAATAGTACTATTCGACATTTCAATTCAAAATCGTAGTATTGGGGAGCTGACTACATATCGTAATGAATATTTTATCAAACGCTCTACCATGGAACCAACTGAAATATCCGAGAGCAATGCAATACGAATTGAACTGACAATGAATGTAAGCGAATTCAGTACGGCACTGCACTTATTCCAAGCAAATTCCACTTTACATAAACTTGGACGCTTTATGAGGTTTTTCAGAAACATGAAACCTTGTTGGTACGCAATATCCTGTAACTTAATAAGTCCCTGTTGCATTTCTTAAGAAACACGGATATAAAGTTTTCTCTCCTAAAGTGACAGACTCAAAAATTGTATCAGGAACGCAGGGATGAGTATTACACGTGATTACACTCTGGACACAGAATAAAGACAGTACCCTAGATGACTATAGGGCCGCGTGGTGTGATGTCGCTCTGCCCCTCGACTGCTAAAATGTAAATTTGCAATATCTGTACATTATTTTATTAGATTGTTCTGTGCATTGTTTTTTTTCTATCAACTAATTGCACAGATTAGTTGATAGTTACTTCGTAATTCGCGCACTATCATCGTAATCATCATCGTACGATGGTTGCTGCAAAACTCGAACTTCAGGCTCAGGTAGGGCTGATGGGTGTGGCTTAGTAGGTAATAGGGTCCCGTTTGGCACCCTTTCGGTACGGAACCCTGAAAAAGGTAGACATAGCTATATAGATAGTTTTCTGTCATTTCTAGTGCGGTTTATTTATTTCGTGTTGCCTGTCATCTCCTAAATACATACAACCTAAGTTCTCGTGGCAGCCTGCAATTATGCAGACAGCAGATGTTGGCAACACTGTACTTACTAAATTACAAGCAACAACCTGCTTTAGTTCACCTTCACCTTACGTGGAAACAATTTACCTATCTACTTAGTTTAGATACTTTTTTGTGATTAGGTAGATTATTGTGATTAATTTTGCGAACAAAGAACATTTCACATGTATTTTATGTTCAGTAACGGGTGGAAAAGCAGTTATTGCAGTCTGGTGCAAACTTGAGCCGCGGTTTTAATGAAAACTGCTCTGCTGCGGCGAGAAATTTGAATTTTTTACCACTTACCTGCGCCTATAAATCAAGTGTAAAGTCGCCCTAAGCTCTCCCAGATAGCTTTCTCGAACATTTTAAAATGTAAATGAATAGCTCCATCTACACCCTGAAAAGCATGCATACACCTACCCAAATGTAAATAGGTGTACGCAGGAACACCTAAGTCCCTATACCACCTGCTAAACCTATCCAAGATGCGAGAAATCCTTAATCGAGTATACCTATAAGTAGCGGCACGTAAGTGTCCCTTATGTGTCCCTAACTTTAAATGTATCTTTAATTTTTTGTTTTTTATTTTATTTTTTTATTTTTTTACTTTATATTTACCTATGAGTTTATTGCGTAGTCAGACTATTATAGTTTTTTCTTTCTCATCATCATCATCATCATTATCATTATTATCCGCCTGTAGAAGTCCACTGCTAGACATAGACCTACCCCCTAGAATACCACGAAGAACGGTCTTGAACCGCCTCCATGCACCGTCTTCCTGCGACCTTTATAATGTACTCACATTCAACCCAAAAAAAACAAACAACAGGTGGCCACCTAGAGTTAAATTTAGATTTTATGTGGTACTAATAACTACGAGTAACTGAAGAACGACTTTTGTGAATGTTTTCAACATAGTGGGTAGGCAGGAAAAACCAGTAGTTAAGAAAATTAAAAAAAAACACTCTCGTGGCGTGGAAAATTTCTAATCATCAATCCTTCATCATTAAGTAACAAAAGATCCTAACCCATCTATGCAATGTAGGTACTGTAGGTAGGTAGGTAGGTTACCTATCTTCTCCAAACCAAGCTTCTTATAAGTTGCTTTTTAATTAGTTTTTACATCGTACACTTATTTACTTGTGCTTGACGGCAGTTTTTAGACAATTAAAAAAAATTGTTTCCTTAGTGTTGAGTATACAGAATGCTCTAAGGTATACAGAGAATTTTTTTACTCATACCTTACGATAAAGATTTTAAAACCTATTGCTTTGATGAAACTTCATGCTGTTTGTTGCTAAAATCGAATGAAATATTGAGTTTCCGAAACTGTTAGGTTGGTAATCTATATTCATCATCATCATAGGCCGTTAGACTTCCACTGTTCGAGGCCTCCTCCATATAATGCAATGGAGGATTTGCCATAATCACTACGTTGAGTACTCAGGAGGATGCTACTGACCACCCCCTGGTGTACTGGCCCCTTAGTCGGCCGTTAGACTTCCACTGTTCGAGGCCTCCTCCATATAATGCAATGGGGGATTTGCCATAATCACCACGTTGAGTACTACTCAGGAGGATGCTACTGACCACCCCCTGGTGTACTGGCCCCTTAGTCGGCCGTTAGACTTCCACTGTTCGAGGCCTCCTCCATATAATGCAATGGGGGATTTGCCATAATCACCACGTTGAGTACTCAGGAGGATGCTACTGACCACCCCCTGGTGTACTGGCCCCTTAGTCGGCTTTTACGACATCCACGGGAGGGGTCTATTCTTACATTATGTTGAGTTTGTAATTTGTTGAATTAAGTAATTAGGCACTTAGGTACGTTCCAATAATTGCCCTGTTTACCTTTACCACAAGGACAGCGACATCTATCGGGAAACCTTTATACTAAGAAGTTTACTCTAAAGATCACTTGTACCCTACTTTTGTTGGGTGAGAGGTTCGAAATATCTGCCACTCAGTTCAGCCAGTGGGTACCATGTCTGTGGGCATAGTAGGTACTTTTATGAGCATAAATTCAGATCGCATCCAGAAGAGGGCGCTGTAGAGTTAATTATTGTTTCCACGTTTCTGCAAAAGAAAGGCTGGCAGTATGTAGACAGTAGGTAACGAACGTAAAAACCCTAGTTCTATCTGGTAAAGACAGAATTTAAAAATAATCTCAAGCAGGCACTCAGCAAGTAATTTATGAAAATTTGAATGTGTAGATGTTTTAAATTTTAATGCAATGATATATTATGACAGACATAGGTATTTATTATTAAGATAGGTAGGTACCTACTATTTAGTTATTAGACGTGGTTTGGAAGAAAAGATGAAATACAAAAAATGCAAGGTGTTAGGTAGGTATTAACCACTTTAAAACGTAGGCGCAAATAACTGGAATAAAGACGAGATCCCAATGAATAAAATGGAAGTCAAACAATATCTATTATGCACTTATAACAGATAAATTTTCAAAAAGCAAGTAGGTAGGTATCTAGCTACTGGCAATACGAAAATACAAGACAAACTACCTATACCTACGAAAGACACAGGATAGGGAAAAGTCTACGCAATTAGAAAATACGACGGATTGATAATAAAAGAAAATGTAAGCTTCGGTAATAGGTCCTCAACTAAGGAAATTTTTGAAGAATCGATTAAGGGCAAGAAACCTACACTTGACCACTTCTGTGGTGCGGAGGGTTTTCGATTCAACCAAGAAGAAGGAGACAGATTCAACAGAGAAGGAATGGAAGACGACGATGATAAATCGTTAACCATAAAATATGTAGATAAATAACATTAAAAAAACCCAATACTAAAAAATGTGTTTTGTTGAATTGAAACAAGCAACAAATTCAAAAAATACGTTCGTTTGTTAGTACCTTTACCTATCGGTTTCAAAATTTTTAAAGAGATAGATAAATTATGATCATCATTTATTGGTCAATCTAAGCCCTAGATTGAGTAATAAATTATCATATTAATATAATTAATATTTATATTATAGAGCGAAGCCGCGAGCAGATGCTAGTACTAACAATTAAAAATAGTAGAAAGGTAGTCAGAGATAGACAAACTCATAATACTTACCTATTCTGTGCAAGGAAGACTCATTTAATTTTGTTAGTAACGGCTAAAGTATAAAAGTTGTATACCTACTTGTATAATATTGTATTAGAGGATGGCCTGGATGCTAATCTTGCTGAAAAATCACAACATTCCTATTATCAACGTACTTAAAGTATGTCAAACGATACCCTAAATAGATCGGCTGTTCCGACTCGGTTGTGATGATCACCAGACGGACATCCCGTGACGATCTAAATATCGTAAAAAGCCAGATGCCAGCCATTAATTCACATCCACAATCTATTGATGCTAACTAGGTATGAAATCGTGCCACTGTCTCATCTAGCAATCTGTTGGCGTTTTTTGCGGATGTAAGTACCTAATAGAGTAAGTAAGTAATAGAATGAATATTCAGCATTACGATCGTCAGTCGATAAATATAATATTCTTCCTCTCCCATGTCTCTACATTAAACAAGCGGTAGAGTTTGTGATACAGCAACCCGAATTATTCAGGAAAAATAAGGAGTTTCTACTAATAAAATTAAGGGATAGATCTAACAACAGACTCTACAACCCAAAATATAATCTAAAAATGACGCAAAATCAGGCCTATTACATGTCGATAAAAATTTTCAATAATCTACCAGAGGATCTTAAAAATCTAACTGGAAATTTATTTAATATTAAATTAAAAAAGTGGCTGATGGGTCGATGATATTACTCTTTAAATCAATTCTTACAATACAGGGATTTTCAATTATAATTTTTATTGATTAACCAAATAATTGTCATTTTTATTTTACTTAGTTCATTGTTTAAATCTCAATTATTATTCTAATTTTATTGTTTTTATATTAATCATATTACCCATGTGAAAATTTGCATGCCTAGTTATAAGGTAGAACATATTGAACTTTTTCTACTTTAAGACCTTATTCGTATTTACAATGTTCTGGCAAATAAACTTATCTTATCTTATCGGAATAAGTAAAAAGCTAAAAAAAATGCCAACTTTCAGCATGGAAGTAGTTTGTGTTATGTTTTGTTATGTATGATACGAAAGGTAATAAATTACTCCAATACTAAAACAGGTATTTACTTTGAAGGTCACGTATACCTGCATGACAGACAGGCGGGCACGACGAGGACAACGTAACAGAGCATGTTTGACTTTTCATAACCTGGCTTTCTTCCAAACGTCTCCGATTTGCTCAAAGCGTTTGTCGAAGTCTGCCCCTTCCTTTCAACTCGCCCATTCAATCCTCTACGGTCTACGTTCTCAAGCCATTGAATTAAACGTACAAGTACTAGGTACGTATGTACTACCTACATAGAAAGAGAAACGCACAATTATATATTTTACATACGTACATGAATTTGGTTTTCACAAAATAAAGCATTTCTTTGACCTACATTCAAAGGGTTCTTGTTATATAAGCCTCGAGATTCGTTCAAGTTTAATCCATGAATCGGCTGCGCAGTGCGCGGCCTTGCCAGGGCGGGCGGGACAGGGTGCGCGGCACTGCTGTTTTCCCGCCCGCCTAACTCACTCGCCCGCCTTTGTGTCTACATGCCCTCAAATAAAATTATCTAACTGCAGTGCAAGTCTTCCAGGAAACATTATCAGGTAAGTTTTATTAAGTTCAATAAGTTCGGAAATATTTTCTAAGGTACTATGTTTAGGTAGCTAAATATTTCGTTGTTTGGGACGGCAAAGGGTCAGGTCAATTACTGACATCTATAAAAGTGTGCGTGTGTGTGCGTGTGTGTAGTAGGTATATACAGCGCGTCCCACGGCTATGCCACATGGAGGGAAAGTATCTTGAATATTGTAGATTGAACATTTTACTGAAAGAAGACATTATTTGAATTTTAAAAACAATTTAAACTGCATTCATAGGTATTTAAATAATTACATGGTTGAACTGGGAATCGAACCCGTTACACGAGAAAAATAATCACCCGTAGTTTTATCATACCGATCGAAAGGCTTCATCATAAGAATTATTTTTGCTAATTAACATAGTGTCAGAAATAAAAGGAAGACCATTAATTTTAACATTTTTAATACAAAGTTAATCAATTTATCAAATGCTCAAAATGATTCCCTTTCTGTTGAATACAAAGTCGCACTCTTTTGATTATTTCGCTCCCTATAGATTTTTTGATCTTGTTGTGGTGGATATTTAGAATAATACGTCTAACTTCTACTTGTAGCTCGTAGACACTTTCATACTGGTTCTTGTAAACTAAATTTTTATCATTTTATCATGCATTTAAATTATTAATAGGGAAATAATGCGTACTTCTCAAGTGGGTACATTTACTAGTAATAGGTACTTATGATAATGTCAGTTGTATGTCCTTACGGCAATGTCAGCTTTTCATTTTTCTGAACAAAATTTCACATCAAATGTTAAAATTCTTGGTCTTCCTTTTATTTCTGACACTATGTTATTTAGCAAAAAAAAATCCTTATTATGAAGCCTTTCGATCGGTATGTTAAAGCTACAGGCTGATTATTTTTCTCGTGTTACGGGTTCGATTCCCGGTTCAACCATGTAATTATTTAAATATCTATGAATGCAGTTTACATTATTTTTTAAATTCAAATAATGTCTTCTTTCAGTAAAATGTTCCATCTTCAATATTCGAGGTACTTTCCCTCCATGTGGCATAGCCGTGGGACGCCCTGTATATATAGGCAGTGACTGTTTTGGTACATATGCAAGTAGGTATATATAATGTAGCTACATGAGCATACTCGTAGGTGCGGTGCGAGTGATTGTTTTGTCTGCGTGATTACTAATTGATTAGGTAGTGCTTTGATTACATAAACGTATCGTTCATCATTATAACGTTTCGGTCAATTATCATCATCAGCAGCCTATAGTAGACGTTCGCAGTTGGAACTCCATAGAATGCATTGGGAGGATTTGCCATAAACACCACGCTTGGCAGGCGGATTGGTGATCGAATTATTGGTGATGAGTACTCTGGTGGATGCCGCTGCCCATGCCCTGGGATAACACCCTTAGTCGGTTTTTACGACATCCACGGGAGGAGATGGAAGGGTGGACATGACACGTCAGCAGGCAGGTATCTAAGTAGGTAGGTAACTACCAAAAGTATTTCATAGAAGTGACGTAATTCCATAAGCGACACAAAAGTGTGACCTAAACACGAAATTTCAACACGACAACGCGACACATTGTAAAGTCAACAACGACGCTAACCGCGTGGGCGCAAAATAGCTATTGCTACAAACACAGACGGTCGTGTCTCGAGCCAAATCTATATTTCACCAGTTAATTTTTAATCCATAATTTTAAGATTACTTGTGTCAAAGTTTGCTTGGAGCCAGAGGTTAAAATTATACCGAAACTGATTTCCACGTGAGTTTATTCCTGGTTCCTAATTATTTTAGGGTTTTCAAAATATTAGAGTAATTTAGTAGTAAGATAGTGATAATACCCACATGCGCTTGCATGTGAGTAGGTAATACCATATGTATAGATTTGATTAGGTAACTTTAATCTTAAATAAAAAAAAATTTTTTTTTATTAAATTAATTTATAATTACATGTACCTACATAACATTAACCTATGTACAGCAGACTTCTACAGACAGATGATGATGATGCTAAATACAACATTTAAATATAAATGTACTTACATGTATTGTAATACACAGAATAAGCAAGTAAATAGAAAACCAATTCATGGGTCTTATTATAGATTGGCGACATTACATAAAATTTAAGCTTTCAGCCGTGACAGCATTTTAACTTGTTCACAATACTTACTTATTCCTAATATGATTTTTAACTAACGGGCCTTACTTGCCACATGCTCCTCAACTAGAATAATATCTACTAGGTATGTACTAACTAGGCCCTTCTGGCTTATATTAAATAAACTACAATTAATTTCTTTACTTCAAAATGAAAGTCGATTGAAAGTTAAAATAGACTTGCTAATTGCTATAGACGGCTTGCTGCTTCGACGAAAATAATATACTATGTGGGATGAGATTTATTCTGACCGTAATAAATACCTGTACTTCGAACTCGAAAACTCGAAATTTAAAAAATTACATAATCATACCAAACCTTACATAATATTATAACTGTAAAACTGTCTATCTCTACTACCTATTTGCAACTAAAGAAAATAGGCATTGATTAAAAAAAATACGGCCCTACTATTTTGCAGGAATAACAATAGTACTTACGTCTTTTATTCGAGGCAATACTCCCAGACGGACAGACGTTGCTTTTAGTTAATATATTTTGCCGTAGCCTTTTTGGAAAGATAGCTAAGTGGGTACGTTTATATAAATCTACGTATAACTACAAGATTCTAATGACACAAAATACCTCGGTAGGTACTTACCTGCTATAACTTCATCAAATGACATGGCATCGCGTTATTTGTGTCATGGTCAGCTTGTTATTCAATAAATGGTCAATCATTAGATAAAGGAACTAAACACACAAAACGAATATATGTAACTAGGCAGGTCTGATGTCGCAATGATGTTCCTAACTTTTGAGGTACCTTGCAATTCGTACACCTACCTACTCTAGCTAGACCAACGCGGCCTCCGTGACTCTACCATACCAATTGTATTGACTTATAACTATTAACTTCCTATAACTGTCTTGTTATGTTCAGAAAGATTGTGTTGGGTGGATTGCACTGTTGCACATGGTTTATGGTAAGGGCAGTAACCCTTGAGCTTGGGCAACCCATTGTTTCCGTCATGCCTGCGCAAATAATAAACAAACGTAACTTTATACAGCAAACCGTATTTGCAATGAGAGATTAAGTGAGGTCCAAACAGTTTAGAAAATAAAAAGGTTAAACAAAAAAAAACATTTTTTGAATTTAATTCTTTCGATGTAGGTAGGTAGGTTCGGATCATTCGTTCGTTGTGTCGTGGTCAAGGAACATAACTCTCTAACGAGAGTTCTTGGTTATGTCACTGGTAGTGGTATGGTAGTGTGTCTTTCAAACTGAACGAACGCCCCAATATTCCATTACGTCAAAATCAAATGTTCCCTAGTCCCTAACCACAAGCACCGTTTTCGAATGTCATGCACCAGGACGTCGTGTCAAGTACCAAGTGTTAGAATAAAAGCTAGGTTACCATGCTTTAGGTCAGTAACCACGTCGAGGTATGGTGTAAATAGGTTGAGAGATTATTAGTAATACATGTTTTGCATAGAATTTCATATTATCATCCCTGCGATCTCGTACGTACGACACCATTCGTTCGGACTCCGGGCGTCACCCACCTATACAAAACATTGAAAGCCGCGCAGTTGCATACGATGATTATATGTAGCTTAACCCTAATTCATTGTTTACAGAATGACGTCCCCAGCAATAACCAAACCCAAAGAGCAAAAGAGCGAAAATAAATCTCCTACACACTCCGAAAAAACTCCTTCCACGGACAATAATGGCGCTCCTACCACAACCATACAGTCCGAAACCTTCAGCTTTCTCCGGATCTTCAAGCTCGCTGATCTCATGATGAAACAAGGCTGTTGATTTGATGTTTGGGTGATACAATAATATGAAAACTCCAATAAGTAGCAATAATAAGTTCCAGTTTCTATTGTAGTCTGTTATTGTGTAGGTTTTTGGGCTTCGGTCATGTCAACGATTAGTTCGATGTTAGGAACCGCATGATTTTGCCATCGAAGTCGGTGGATGGAAATGAACGCCACCTTTTGTCGTGGCATTCAATGTGGGATGGCAATGTCCAGCAATGGACAGCGCACAAATTCGTCTTCATATATATTTCTTGTCTCACTTTGTTAATAATTGTCAGTCTGATTATGGGTTCAGCCATCATTAGCTTCCTAAAAGCAGACTTTCTTTAATAGTGTCTTGTGTCTGCATCAAATGCAATTAATTGGTTTTAATTGCTACATTTAGTCTATATTTAGTTGATTCATGCTTTATATTCAAGGCTAGACCTAGCATTTTAGAAATGTTAACTTTAGGTTTTCTCAAATAAATTTTACTTGAATGTTTATTTATTGATTAATTACTACCTCCCTCCTAACAGGAACTTGAATAAAAACACCATAAATAAGTAATATTTTTTTAATAGTATTGGTAGGTAGGAGGTACATAACACACAGGAGTCTGGGTTGTTGGATAAAGGAAGTAAAGATACAATACTATTTTGAATATGTACAAAATATACAATTATCTCGATAACCTACAATATAGAACTATTTATTAATTATGATCACAATATTTTTCTATCGGTACGTTCTCTCAGATTGGAAAGGAACACCGAGTGCCGAGGCGGGGCGGGTCGCGCGGGTCGCGCGCGTCCGCGGCTGATGCGATTCATCTACTCTCTTCTCTTTTGCTGCACACTTGAGATCAAATGTTATTTTACAATTATTAACTCTATCATCTGTCACACCGGCACCAGCCGAGGCGTGCGCGGCCCGCGCCGGCTTCCATCCTCGTGCGACAGTACGCCAGCGCCGCGCCGCGCCGCGTCCTACGCCGCCGCGCCCTCGGACAGCCCGCTAGAAGGCGCCGCGACGTGAGACTATCGTCTGTTTACTGCCTATTCTATACCAACTAATAAATAAAACAAAACTATATTATACTTCTCACATACAGTCATAATAATAATAACCTATAATAAGTCTGCGTTAGTCACCTAGGATATTTTATCACCAAAGAAAATGTGTAATTACTTTGCGTGGAATTTACGTGTAATTTTTATGGAAACATTAGTTATTACATTTTATATTATAATAATTGACATTTTAATAGCATAACACATGGATGTAATTATTGACTTAGCATAACTACTGAAGAAACCATTGACTTGTCGTATCGACACGTCGAGCCGAAAATTTCAAACTATTTACTTTTGATTGTTTCTTTGTAATATTATTTATGTATAATATGAAGGCGGAGAATTGTTTACAGAATCAAGTTCCAAAAATGGCTATCGTATCGCCTAGCTAGAAAATAACTACACCCGAGTAACAAAAATAATAATAAGTTGAGTAAATATCATTTTAGCACAATAAATACTCATTTATAATTCTCATTTGTTACTTATATTTTACCTCATATCGTCAATACAGAGTCTAAACTATATTTTTGAAGATATATTTACACTGAGTTCCTTCTTAAGGAATCCAAATTAGAATACAGAGTGTACAATGGGCATATTCTGTCTGCTAATAAAATTATGTTTTAAAATTAATGGACGAAATGACGAGTTCGTTAGTGTTCCTCCTAGCCAAGTTAAGAACTGTTTGCGACGGAAACATGACAAATTATAATATATTATTTATACGTTCTAGTAATAAAATCTTAAAAAGAATATATATAATACCTGTGCTATTACTTTATATCGTATCGTACATTATAGAATTACAACACATTAAATATTTTGTACTTTGTTTCACGTACGACAGCACAGTCGTACCGTAACCTAACTATACGTGAACGTCTCGCAAGGTGCCTAGGAAAAGAAGAGGGAGGTGATCTACATCGCGAAGTTAAATAATAGAGCTTATGAGAAGTACAATATTGTTAGTTTAAGCAGTAGACATTATTGCTGTTGATACATTAGAGAGTAAGTCGAAACGTTGTTAGTTCGCATTTGCTGCAACGCGGTGGACGTATCGCGACCACCGATCCGAGCGTACGCGAATCAACAGCGGCAATGAGGATGGCGAGAACAAATAGAGTTAAATTCGAGCGGCGCTCCGCAAATTAAAGCAGCAATTGAGATCCGAATGTGTCGACGCTAGGCGGCGGGGCCGGCAGCGAGTATGGCACTCTGTCCACTTCAAAGGAATACCAATACGACCCTTCGAGCAACACGGAAAGGAGCAGCCATTCACAGCGTTCCCCTCTGTCAAACTACAAGCCAAAGTAGGCATATGCGTTTAATAAAACTAGTTGAGGTTTGTTCTTATTCTGAGGAGGTGTGCAAGGTTTGTTAGTGTGAGTGTCGTCATTACAGTGTTGTATTTTGAAGTGTATATGCGGAATTGCGCTTGTGTGCACATTTCCCCACGCAAAAAAAGACAGAAATATTTGAATGGTAATATATCGCTAAGGCTACTCCCTTCCGGCCCGCGGCAGGAAGTCCGTGTTGCTCGAAGCTAATACGACCCATCGCCGACATCGCTGTGTCATCCCAACCAAGTATTGTTTCAGTACATCGTGTTCGTGTACAGACTAAAGTGAATACTCGAATGGGTAGAATGATTCTGCTCAAAATTAATGTAACACATTCCTCTGCAAATGGACACCACGCCGCGGCCGGAGCGGTACTTCGCACCTTTTAACAGTTCAACATTATTTGGCTACTATATTGCCTATTTGTAATAACAACCGTTACAAGGTACAAAGCTAGATCTTGCAACGATACAGTAATGCTGTTCACTAAGATGGCAAAGCAAACTTTACAGGCAATTACCAGAAAAAGGTATTT
Source organism: Epirrita christyi (assembly GCA_951392215.1). NCBI lineage: Eukaryota > Metazoa > Arthropoda > Insecta > Lepidoptera > Geometridae > Epirrita > Epirrita christyi. Next base: position 8,688,515 of record OX595850.1, read on the forward strand.
GCCTCTAAAATATTGCTTACATTTCCGAAAGAAATGATACACAGTCAAAATTTTCAAGTCTTTTAACAAGTTAATTTTGGAAGAATAACTTTTAGGACAGCCGATACAGGGTGTGATTACGCAGACCATAACACATTCATAATCTGTCAATTCTTTAAAAATGGTTTAAAATTTGATAAGTTACGCCGTTCTCTCTAATGATGTATGTATGATGATGGTGTATGCATGATGTATAGGAATGTTAAGCAGATCCAATAACGCTAAGGCAACTCACCCTGTGTCGCTGTGTACACCGGTACGACAGATGTCCTAGAAGGACGATTTGGTTATTCTCCTAAAACATTGCTTTAATGTACATTATTAATCCGCTAAAGGCGAGGCCGTACGCGCCGTGTACGGCCACACACTGTCAATGTGCATCGCTAAATCGCATACTGTCATTGCGCGTCGCAGATCGCACACTGGCAATCTGCTACGCTTGATCACGCACTGACAATCTGCAACGCTACACACACACACACAGTGACGCACAGTGACATTGTGCGTCGCTAGATCGCACACTGAATTGATGCTCCATAAGACTACCTACAGTCTATATTAATAAGTCAGAATCACAGTTTATTTTTAACGTGTATTTATCTTAGTTTTTAATCTTAAATAACTATGATAATCTTTACAACTATAAGTAATCATTCGACCCAGTATTCATGAGTTTTCCATTACCTACCGTAATGACCTAAGCGAATCGAATTTTAGTACGAATAGATTCGGTATTTACAGAATTTAAATTAGTCTAGACCTAGTCGCTTAAAACAAAATAACAATTTACACTAACAATAAAAATGCTCGATAAGTGTCGCTCATTTAAACGAAACCCGAAATTATATATAATTTTTATCAACTGACTTTGCCATTAATTATTTTTAATATTTATATAAATTTAAACTCCGAATATCGTCGAACCCAGTCGACCATAACAAAAGTAATTTACAAATAAGCTTATTCTTACAACTAGAACTTACATACGAGACGGAGGCTTACATCCTAGGTGAGAGTTCATACTCGCGCGGGCCGCGCCGCGTGTCGATAGCAATAAATAATTGTGGTGTCGTATCACTACCACGATAGTTCACGTTCGCAGAGGTATTACAGTTCAATTCCTACATTATTTTAATAGTTCCGTCGTCGTTTAAAACCCGACCGGCGACGCTCCCTACCAGGTCGACCGATCTACTAATAAAATAAAGATTTCAAAAAAGTTTCACAACCTGGCCTTATTTACAACGCCTTATTATAATTATCAGATAAGGTCGGAACTGGTGAATCTAGTGTCAAGATTGTATATACCTTTCTCAGGTTAGTGTCACGTTCGATGCGTGCGAGTCACACGGTCGCGATGACTATGAGCAAGTGCGCGATGTCGGCGACGCGGTGCATGAGGTCGGGCGCGATGCGCGTCAGGTTCTCGTTCGCGAAGTCGCACGACGGAAACACGTGCACCGTGAACATGGCCTGAACAAACAAAACAACATACCGTTCACCTAACGTCTCAATGTCTTATGTCAGTGATCATAAGGGGACCTAGAGTGACCCACTGTGAAAAAACCAGTGTGTTGAAAGGATTCAGTGCACCACGCAGTGTTTCTTTAATGCATATATCACATGACTTCGAATAGTTCGTTCAAGTTCCCTTACGTTGTTTTTCTTCACCATTTGGAAGCGCGTAGCACATAAAGTTGTCGTATTGAAAAATCCGTAGATTCTAATCCTGGTTGAACACCAATGGATTTTATTTTAACACGTCAAGTTGAAACAGAACATGTCGACAAGACACACTGCCCTCAAATTAACTTTACTATTCTAGCCTAGTAGTCATAATAGTTATTTATTGATAACATATGTCACCCCAGCCCAACCTCAGCCATCTGAGGTATTGTATAACAATTGCAATACCTCCGAGGTCACGTCTACCACATGACCCCACATGATATTGCGATATGATATATCTTGTGTTATGATTGATAGCCACATACACTTAACAGTAACCCAATAGTCAGTGTCCGGCAAACAGTACAAATATATTTATATATATTTCCCGGACACTGACGATTCAACAGCAGAATCATCCAACGCGCTCAAAGTGCCCTACTCAACGCATCAAGGTTCACTACCACCAATTAAATCCATAAGTATCTAGAAGTCCCCTCAGTGGACCTAGCAGTTGAGCAGGAAAACAAACTCAGAGGAAACAGTTACTTGGACCGCCTAAAATGACACGGGGGTTAGGACGTCACGTTGTACCTGTTCGTGTCCGGGCGGTGCGATGTTGACAATGCCGGCAGCCTGCTTGTGCTGCAGGTAGGTGATGAATCCGGCGCTCAGGTTGGTGGACTGCAGCAGCACGTCCATGTGGTCGCGCCCGCACGGCAGCGCCAGCAGTATGCAGTGCTCGTTCTCCAGCTGTCAGGGTACAACAACACATGAATAACTCTATGTTCTCTTGGGTTGAAAAAGGCTCTAACGGAAGACCAGCATAGGTTGTTTACGACCTGCATATGCTGAGTTAGGGCCTTTTTGTAACAGCAATACTTCTGTTTTTTTTACACTGTCTTATTTTTTATTTTTGTCTTTTATTTGTTAAATTTGTCTTGTTCTTGTTGCAAATAAACTTTTTTCTATTGAAATAAAAAAAAGATTATATGCAACAATTATTTAAAAAATAGAAAAAAATAGAAAAAAAATATATTTTTTTAGAAATAGAATAGAAATTCTATTTCTATTTCTGTGTAATGTCAGGGTCACCATGACGGATATCAACCGTACACAGGAAAATCGGCAGGGGATGGTAGAGTCCAAGCTTAGACACGGAATGTGTTAATTTATTATTTATTTTAAACTTTCACACAAATCAATAGTGCTAGGAGGACTTAATGCTAATACCATTATCTACCGGTCATCCTGGGCGTGCAAAAAAATGTTGGGGCGTGACTTACAAACAAGGTAGGAAAACGACACTTAAATAATAAAACTAAAAGGATAAATATAATATTATACTAATAAATAATAATACCTACCAAAATAATATGAAACATACTAAAGTTATACAAAAACATATAAACTAAAATGTTAAAAACAAATGGGAGGGAATGTAACCTAACCTAACCTAACAAAGACTGTAGTATAAAGTTTTGTTAAGTAAACACTTAACAAAGTAGGTAACTAATAATTTAGCTTCTTGAGATAAAGTTCACATACCAGTCTTTTGAACAACTCCTTTGAATGACTACCGGCAAATTATTCCAAAGATGAACGAAAAAGAGTTTGATCGGAAAGATGTCTTATGCAACGGGATGTCAAGAATAAGATTATCGGCAGACCTAAGTCATGTCATGTCGTCATCTAGGAATTGGAAACGATCCTTAAGAAAGCAAAGGGTGTGTGGACATAGAGCTCTTAGATTATGATGTATGTGTAGAGCTACTGAAGACAGAACACATTCGTTCATAAGGTGAGATCTATAGGTAGTTCCTTAACAGGAAGATAGGCAAGGCGAGGTTATTAGGTAGATTATAAATAATAAGGTGAGTACCATCATCTTGCGGTGCACGCCCTCGAGCTGCGCAGGCTCGAGGCGCATGCGCTGCGCGATGCGCAGCATGGGCGTGCCGGCGTCGGCGCGCGCCAGCGTGTCGCCCGCTACGCCGGGGCTGCCGCCCACGAAGTGCATCTGCACGGCCGCCGAATCGTTCTTTAGTGCCAGCAACCCCTGCCACATCACCGGGTACCGCTGCAAGTTCAAACACATACATGTTAAACGAACAAGATAAAAATATATTTATTTTGTTAGAGCCTGTTCAGAAAGAGAGCCGTCGTGGCCAAATTGTGAACTAACGTTGTGAACCATTACGACCATAATTATGAGCTGGTTTCTTTCTGTCGGCATTTTGAATCATAAACTAAAGCAATAGTTACAGTTGTAATAGAATCAAAACGGAACAGACGAGGTATTGTATTGTCCGCTAAACAAAAAAGATAATTAAGCACAGCTGCGCCCTCCAATCCCAAGACGGGTCTCCTTCGGAATACACTCAATAATAATAACAAAAATGGTGGCCTTTTTGCAGCATGTGCTATGGCAGAGTATCGCGCTATATGCGAGCGCATAATGGCTGCTGCGGCACACTATGTTATAATTAACATATTATATGAACTATAATAATCAATACATTACATATGATTATATGCTCAACTTATTAGTATCGCATTCAGCGTGGCAATGCAGCCAGCATCTTGGAGACGCTTTCGCTGATTTGGATCAGTTGAACAGTTTATCTTTAGATCTTTTGCAACGACCTTTAGATAGCTCAACTGTTTAATTCGTATTTATAAATTTTATGTTTTAATTTCTGTTCTGTGGATTCTATCAAAGATCACTTACAAGGTTTTTTATATGAAAATAGGGTCATCTTAATATGAAGGAACTGGCATGTGGCCCACCTGATGCTAAGCGGTAACCCCAGCCCATTACAAATGCAATACCTCTTAGGTCACGTCCAAATAGGACGCGCCCTACTTGTCATTGCACTGCATCCGTCATCCTGAGACATAAATATGGAAAGTCTCGTGTGCCTGTAATTTCACCGGCACCCACCATACCCTTCAACCTGGAACACAGCAATGCGAGCACTACTGCATGGCGGCAGAATTAGGTATAGTACGAGTGCGTAGTAGTATTAGTGGTAGTACGAGGGCGGCACTGAAAATTTCGGGAATCAAGAAAGTGGTTTTTTGTCTCGGGTTCGTACGCGTATATCCAGGATTCGTCACCTGATACGATGTTGTATACAGCATTTGAGGATCCTGCGTGGAATCTTTCGAGAGTTCTGACGCACCAAGTAACGCGAGCCGCTTTTTGCTCTTCACAGAGCGAATGCGGTATCCATCGGGAAAACAACTTTTTTACACCTAATTGTTCTTTTTTTTTTTTTTTTTTCTTTTTTTTTTTATGGCATCTGAGTATTTCTCAATATTGCCAATGTCAAGTTATTGATTTAATCAAACAATGTCCAGTCGTCAAAGTCTTCTGTCAAGTCATGTTCTAGTAAATTGATGGCAGTTTACTAGAATGTTCTTGGACAATTTCCACCCCTTCGAAAAGACACGCAATACACTTATTTTATTAAAATTCACTACTATATGCTCTTTATAAGCTACACCGGTTAAAATGCCACCAAAATTACACGATATAACTCAAAAAAACACTAGAATTTGAAATAAAATAAAAAAGGACGACGTCTCCCTTCGAAAGACCAGAAAAAGTTTACCTAATTGTTCATGCAAGATTATTTGTATTTGACTCATGCCAATGTCTAAAGTTGACTGAATTTCGCGGTATGTCACATGTCGATCTTCCTCAATCAGCTTACGCACAGCATCAACGTTTTCTTGGGTGACTGCAGTTTTTGGACGACCTTGACGGGGATCATCACTGAGCTTGACACGTCCACGTTGAAATTCAGCAAACCATCGATAAATTGTGGTTTTGGATGGGGCTTCATCCCCAAATGCAGAAATCATCCGGTCAACACACTGTTTTTGTGTTAAACCACTTCGAAAGTCATAATAAATCATCGCTCTTGAATTTTCTCCAGTCAATTCCATTTTCTCAACGACTAAACAAGTTTGACAAAACCTTGTGACAAGACCGAGAATCTTTTTTTAAATAAATAAATGGTATTCGATTTTTAAAACCAAGGAGTTTTCAATTAAAAATATTTTAATATGACAGAAACAGTGGAAATATTCCATTCCCGATACTTTTAGTGCAGCCCTCGTACTACCCCGGACGAACTCTTTCACAAGGAGCTCTACTACTAGTCATAGCTTACGATATAGTACTGTGAATTAGTCTAAAGAAGCAGTCCTCAATACACTGTTGAACAATAAACACATAACACTATCATGAAGATTTATCTACCCACCAAATAACCCAGAAAGAGCCAAATTGCAGTACTCACCCGCAGTATTTATCTACCCACCAAATTACCCAGAAAGAGCCAAATTGCAGTGCTCACCCGCAGTATCTATCTACCCACCAAATAACCCAGAAAGAGCCAAATTGCAGTACTCACCCGCAGTATTTATCTACCCACCAAATTACCCAGAAAGAGCCAAATTGCAGTGCTCACCCGCAGTATCTATCTACCCACGAAATAACCCAGAAAGAGCCAAATTGCAGTACTCACCCGCAGTATCTATACCCACAAAATAACCCAGAAAGAGCCAAATTGCAGTACTCACCCGCAGTATCTATCTACACACCAAATAACCCAGAAAGAGCCCAATTGTAGTACTCACCCGCAGTAACATCTGCAGCGAGTCTGCTTCGCGCGGCACCTGCGAGGCGTGCGGCGGGCCGGGCGCGGCGATGGGCGGCAACGCGCCCGTGACGCGTGGCACGCCCGATGTGTGCGCCGGCGGCGGCGACCGACCGCATCCGGGGTACACTGCAATTACAAATAATCACGTTATCTTAACGAACTAACACATTAAACTAACACTTCGACTGATTTATCGGTCAGTCAGATGCTATTAGGATGGAGAGAACAAACAGTAGAAGAGACTTGCCAACTTGACGTAGACTAAATAATCACATCAGCATATTACAGTATCGACATCTTAGATAACGCGGCGGGCAAGTAGCCGGCTGAATTCAATTCATTTATTTATCTTTTGACACAATTCTCGGCACTTAAGACATGTCAGACAGGAAATACATATTAATTTATTAAATAGTTTACACTAATTACTACCTATCTATTCATAATAGCCAATATTAAATATATTATAACAAAAAATTATCAAAACCTAAATAGAATTATAAGCTGAGATGTGAGAGATGCGGGTTCGACAAATTGTTCCTGGTCTGTGTGTTGTGGTACCATGGCACTCTTAGTTCCTGATACCTGCGATACAGGGAATCCTAATGTTGGATCATAACAATGAGTGTGACTGTTGGGTGTTCTGTTATTAACACTTACTGATGAGTCTGTCTGTGGTAGACGGCGAGTGCGCAGGGCGCGGCACGCGTGCGGTCGGCGGCCGACGGTGCTCGAGCGGAGGTTGCGGCGCCTCCGAGCCCTCCGCCTCTAGAGTCCTGCAACACATCCACATTGCATCACAAACATGCGCAAATCACCGAAGCATATAAGATATATTTGAGGTCTCTATGTTCTCTATTGAAATCAACGAAAACAATCTTTCATAGAACCGAAATCACCATGCTGTTTTAGACATGGCATATAACATCTTTGTTTGTAAACAGCACCAAAATACTTGCATTAGTACCCACGATATAGTGCAAGCTTCTGACGCTCAACAACAGTAATTTAGAATTTATATCGGCTCTTCTTTTATATACGGGACTTGTAGCGGACTCCTTATTTTTTTATGCTAATTACTTATTATATTGAGCACTTAAGAAGTTTCAGATCTAGGAAATAATTTTAGTTTTTGTTAACCTTTCAAACAAAAAGACATGAATGCGAGCATAACTACTTGGCGGTAGAAATAGCCATGGTGGTACTTCCTCGATCGAACCCTTGCACACGGAGGTCTACTAATACTTTAGTTCTACTGTGTAATTTACATATTTTGCTTACCTAGTAAATGGCGAATGAGTTGCCCTGGATTCATGCTGCGTGGCGCGGAAGTGGTGTTGGTACATCTGGTAGTGTTGATGTGAAAAGTGAGGGTACATTCCGTCGCTCTAAAACAATTATAAGTATTGGTTTCAGATAATTTGAAGTCATAAGATTTTATTATATCCCAAAAATTACCAACCAGGCGGAGGTCGAACCCGCGAATGTCTTCTTGATACGGAGATGCGTTAACCACTGCGCCACTGAATGTTTTTGGGATAATATAAAATCCCTAAGTTATTTTTTAGTCCTAACACATTAAAAAATAACTATTACAAGTCATATTTTCTAGGTAAAATTACAGTTTACAACATATTCAGTTGCAGCATATTAGGGGTTAGTTAGAGTATGAAATTATCGTTTTAATCGAAGTAATTACCCTCATCATCTATATATTTTAGAATACATACATCTTATTCTGCAATCTCTAGGTAAGTTTATTTATGCCTTTGCTATAGAACTCTAGGGATCTGGAGTGTACAAAGTCTATGAAGACATTTTTTACCGCTTCCTGCAAACATTTTTTTTTCCTTGTAGGAATTGTGAAAAAATGGTAACCGGTTGGGGTCTGGCGAGTAAGGACGATAAAGTATGGTTCCTAACTGTAGTAACTGTGTGTAACTGTGTCTTGTAATGTTAAAACGGTTAGTCGAGTAGTGCGAGGTCTTACGTTAACATGGAGCAATAATGGCGGAGATCGACTAACGAGTCGGGGTTGTTTCTCTGAGAGTTTCACCATCATTGTTGTTGTAGTTGTTGATCATCGTTGTTGTGATTGTTCTTCACAATAGATATACTTAAATTTTTGAGGTGTAAAAACAATTGAAAGTCAAACAAAAGAATGTCATACATTTTTTGAATTTAGAATGTTAGTTTTTGTGTAAAAAGGTTTTAATCACTTATGTTGGACCATGCAGGTTTAATTTTAATTCAAAGAGCGAAGCCACTTAGTTAAAACTGCTACCTCATACTTTAACCCCTGTTATAAACAATGTTATTAAAGTGACATAAAATGTAATACTACAATACAGTACTCTTTTATTATACTACTCATACTTTGTACAAAATATGGACAAAATTACAATTGTTGTGATATTCTAAATTATTTAGGAAAATAATTTATTCGTTTGTTTATTTGGCTACAGAGTATAGATTTCCAAGTTCAAATTAACCCCATCACTAATAAAAGCTATTGAAAATTAAGCTCTACTAAAAATAATCTCTGTCAGTTGCATTCATAATGCAGTGATTAACAGTGAGAACTTTAGACAGAGTTTTATAAGTAAGGATATAAATAGTAATACCGCTGTAACGGGAGATGTCTGTTGGTGAGCAGGCGGCGGACTTCTGACTAGGTCCGCAGACTGCGCCGGGCAGCGTGAACAAAATCATTTATGTAATTACAAGACTTATTTTATTTGTAGACACATTTAAGTTTGATCATTAAACGCAAATAATTACTCACTTGTGGCATTTGACTTTGGGGACTGATCGCCGGTATGCTCGTTATTCTTGAAACAGCTCCTAGAAAACAAAGGGATTATAGTCAAGTTTAAATATGTATATATTTTTTTAAAAGAAGTTAATATTTTTGTTCCATGCATGAATATGGTTCCATGTCAACAATTAAAAAAGCTCTAGGCCTGTTTTCCGTCATTGTCACTCTCCACCACGCGTGATTTATGATGGATTTATGTTACCAGCCGCAGTGCTAAACATTAGTCATGCATTAGTACGTTCTAACTTCTAAGTACGTCTATTTATACCATAGAGTACTTTTATATATACCTAAGTACTTGTCATTAATTACCAAAATAACATGCGCAGACGAGCACCACTGTAAGGGAGTCAGTGACCGTCGTAGGTCGTGTGCTCAGACAGGTCACGTCGCTTCGTCACATTCCGCACATTTGAATAACGTAGTTATACACTCACCGGGGTGGTGGTGCACGAGCGCGTGGTTGTGCACGGGCGGCTTGGGGTCGGGCGGCGGGTGGTGCGCGCCGCGCGGCAGACTGGCGGCGCCGCAGTTGCCACCGTGCGCCCGGTAGCGCGCAGCACCAGCGCCCCCCACACCGCCGATGCCCGCATTTACACAGCCCTCGCCCTCTCCAACTCTGTTATAAAACCATTTATTTTTATAAAATATAATAGGTATTAGGTAGGTACTTACAAAACGTATTTTTTTAATTCTTAGCCCTTATTCGTAAGTATACGCCTCTTTATGATCACGGGTCAATAAAGGTCAAAGCTGTGGTTGTGCGTGACCCACCTTATAAGGATAGGAGTTGCGCGGCCGGCTTGGCGCACGCGGCTGGTGTCTGGCGCGCGGTGCGGCAGCGCCGGCGACTGCACGCGCGCGTCCGACGCCTCAGTGGCGCCCACCGGCATCATGGCACCGGGCATGCTGTCCATGGGGCGGCGCGCGTCGCCCGCATGCGCATCACCCGTGGCCGGAGCGGCGGGCGAGCCATCCCGCGCCGGCTCCGGCGAAGCTAGGTGCTGCGTCACCGCCTCGAATACGCTCGCGAGCTTCGCGCTGATTTCCGATATCATCTTTTTAGGCGGCTTGGTGATGGGTGTGGGAATCGCGGGCAGTACGGGAACCGGTGCGGTCGATATGATGGGCGGAGCAATGAGCGGCACCGCGGGCGGCGCGGTTGGCAGCGCAGTGAGCGGTGCGGCGGGCGGAGCCGCCGTTGGAGCGACGAGTGGACCGGTCGCGGGGCCGGAGTGAGAGTGCGCTGCCGGTGATGAGTACGGCTGCGTTGCGGGTCGGGTGGGCTGCAACGGCGGTTCCGTCTCGGCTTGTGCAAGGCGCTCATCGAGACGGGCGACCTTCGGCTCGCGTGTGGTCTCATCTTTCCTAGCCTCCCCATCCCCGCTTTCGATAGAGGCGTCCGACAGACTCCTGTCTCTAGTTCTTTTGTTGCCGCGTGGTGATTTCCTCGTGTCGTTGGCAGTCGGCTTTTCACTGATGTTGGTTGGTTTGCTGAGGGCCTGCCTAGGCCTTCGCTTGGCGGAGCGACCCTGTGCGGGACCGCCATCTTCCCCGACCTCGTCGACAACATTGCGATGAACATCCTTCTCCTGAAGTCTTCTCGATTTTCGTGTATTTGCTGACGGCGATACGAAATCTTCATTCTTCTCTTCTTTATTGAATTTTTCCAAAATTTTGTTCTGGTCCTTTTGAGCAATACTCAGAGTGGACGTGGCTGTTACTCCGGCTTGGCCCGAGAGTGGGCTCTTTATTGTTAGTATCAAGCGTGGTCGTGACTCTGATTTCGACGTTTCATCCCCTGAGTCTTCGTGAAAGTCGTAAACGTCACCAGGTATTGTGCTTGCGCAGTTACTCACTAGGTTTTTTAATTTCTTATCTATCTTCGCTCTCCCTCTGCCTCGTTTTGCAGAAGTTCCTCTGGCTGGTTTGGAAATTTGTCGAGTCTGAACTCGATCTTGACCTTTCTGTCCCTTTTTTCCCCTAACATTACGCCCACCCCTTTTGGCTGCAATATTGAAACTCTTATCTACAATCATATCTTCATCACATTTTTCAATATTATCTGAGTTTACAGTAGTTACCGGTCCAGAAGATGGTATATTGGTGTCGGTAACTTTTTCCGCTGCTACTTCTGGCAAATTTTCGTTTTTTCTACATTCTTTATTAGTCTGAATAGAATCAATAGGGTCATTACACAGAGAGTCTACTTTCTTTATAACCGATTCTATATTCAGATCCTTAACACTCCACATATCATCATCTAAATTTCTTAATTGATTATCAGTATCATCTGGCTGGTTGACATATTCATTTTTACGATCGTCGAGAGTGTTTACCTTCATGAAATCATATGTATTTATCTCTTCTTTATGATTAGGCACATTTTCACTTGCAGAAACTATTTTAGAGACAACATTGGATTTCAGAATGATTTCTTCTTGTCTGGTTTCATTGGAATGGACAGAAGGAAGGACAGCGTTACTACTTTTGCATGACATTAAATTATTTTGAATAGTATTTTTGATCAACTCATTTGTTATGATATCATTGTCTTTTTGGGAAAGACAGGGAAGTGCCGTTATAGCTCGATCCGAAGTGGAAATATCCTGTTTTTTTTTATGAGTATTGCATTCAGTTGCTATCAGATTTTGCTTTTCAGGAATATTATTAGGTGTAATTAGTGTTCCCACATTCACTTCCAACTTCTTTTCTGGATTGTTAGTCTTTTTAATTTCATTCGTATTATCCTTTAGTAACTCTTCAAAATCTGTTTCACATTTTGATATATTTTCTTGTGTATTCGAATTTGATAGTGAAGGTTTCAGCAGAAAGACACTGTGTTCACTCTCAGGCTTTTTTACCAGGACAGGATCGATCTTTTCCACAGATTTCAATTCATTGACAACATAATTATTAGGTTCAATATTATCTCGGTCAAGTTTTGTATTCATTCTTATGTTGCCGATTGGTTTTAATAACATTGGTGAAACATTTGTGTGAGTTGCATTAGTTACCGCTGTTATGCCGGATGAATCTAATTTAGTCGGTACCGTGGCGGGTCGCATGGTTGCCATTGACAATACAGATGGAGTAATTTTGCTTTTATCTATTTGTATCACGTTGTTTTTAGACACTGGCGTCATAAGTCTTTGTGAATTGAAAGTATGCATAGCATTAGAGCCTTGTTGTCCTCTGCTGATGATGTTGGATTCTTGAATATTGCACATCATAGATTTAGCACTACTTTGAATAATAGATGCAGATGGAGCATGGCTTGCTGCTACATGTATCATCTGTGAAGCCCCAAAAGGTGAATGATTCACAATATGATCTGTAGATTTTGGTAATTGGTTTTCTCTTTTTTCGGGAATTGGGTTCATCTTATTTATTACAACTTTATTACCCAAATGTACAGTAGAATTTATATTACCAAGATGTACGGCATTTTGCATCGTTATCAAGCGATTTTGCGCCATGACTGTAGGGTTATTACTATGCTGTAGGCTTGTAGGAGATAAAATTATTTTCGGATTTTCATTCTTATTTCCAAGTATGTTTCCATGGTCACTTTTTCTAGTTTCACCAGGCAAGTTTTTGTGTTGTGACATAAGCGGTGTTGTTGTTACTCCTACTTTATTTTGGAGCATTGTACTATTCACATTTATCTGCTTTGATATTGGCGTCAGAACTGGCGTAACTGGTAGCCGATTATAATGCAATGGTCCCCCCTGAACTAAAACCGAATTGGGTCTATTGGGAGACATCATAGCTCTTGAACCATGAACCCCATGCAGGGTTTGAATAGGACTGAGCGGTGGTTGTTGCATTCTAACAACAGTCACTTGACCTTGGCCAGGAGATCTTTGAAGCATCGAAGTAGGCGACATCATTCCTGCAGAGTTTTGAGGCGTAGATGTTAGAATAGTCATGTTTGTAAGTCTAGGTGAAGTCATGCCATCAGCTTGTGGGCTTGTTTTTGGACTTTGCATTCGGGGATCAGTGGGTATTCGTGGTGATATGACTATTCCTGGTGACTTTTGGTATAGAATGTGAGGTTCCGGTATTTTGATGATTGGTGGCTGCATATTCAATGACTGAAGTCTTGGTTGCATATTCAATGACTGAAGTCGTGGCTGCATATTGGAAGATTGAGGTAATGGCTGCATATTAGATGGCTGAGCTCGTGGCTGCATATTAAATGACTGAGGTCGAACTATCTGATTAATAACCTGATATGGAGGTCTTGCAGGTGTCATAATAGGTTTGCCTAAATTATTAGCTTGTACGTTTTGAGGCTGAGTTGTCTTGATCTGAACAATATTTGCAGTCATATGAGCTGGTTTACTTTCGTTAAGAATTTTATTAGACGTCATATTAGACTGTATATTTATGATATGCTGTGGATCTCGTGTTTTGTTGTTTGTCAATGTCCAAGATGTTATAACAGGTGTAGCTGTGGATGTTATAATTTGAACATTTTCTCGTCTTGCTAGTTTTATTTTTACATCACTTTCAATGTTTTTAATATTTGTTTCAGATTGCGTTGTTTTGAGAAGTTCTGGTGGAACTGGTAGTTTTTCAGTTTTATATTTTTGCCCAGGAACTTCAACGTGAGGCTCTTCCGCTCTTTTCGCTTGTTCAGTATTGTTATTTAGTTGATTAGTCGCAATAACGTTTCCAGGAAGCTTCTCTACCGCATCTTGAGGTGTTTCTTCGGCCTCTTCCGTGTCCGTATCGATAAAAAGATCACTGTCGGAAACGGGGGTATCAGGTTTCATTTCCATTTCACAAGCATTTAAATTTTGTACTGCTTGTCTCATTTCTTCAGCGTCTTCTTCCAGAATGTTTTCAGTACTTAGCGTCGTATTTTCTGTGTCTGTCTGATGCGTAGAAGTACTTTCAGCCTCTTCATAACTTGAAAACGTATCTATTTTCCCTCCAAAACTTTCTCCTAAGAGTGCAGCAACTGCGTCTTCAGTTTCTTCTTGTGAAATAATTGCCCTCGGTTTCTCCTCTGGTTTTTTATCTGCCTTAGATGTAGGAATATCAATTTTTTCAACTGGTTTCTCCACAACTTTATCTGTTTCATTTTCATTAACAGAGATATTCAAAACAGCATCTTCGCTGGTATCAGAGTCACTAGTTACAACAGATTTTAAAGCATCTGGCTTTTCATCGTTGATGATTGCTGGGGCCGGGTCTGCCGGAAGAGGAACTTCACTAATATCTTGAACAATGTTTTCATATGGAGGTGGCATAGGTATTTGCTCAATTTCTATGTCTTTGCCATCAAGAACAAATTCACTGTTATCATCGCCACTCAAAGCAGTATTAGAAATATTTGAAATGGTGCTTTTGAGATCTGCATCTTGACTTGATTCAATTAAAATAGGTGGACTTTCAGTAAGTCTTGGAAGACTAGGAGATTGTGTCAGGGACTTACAATCGTCCATCTTATCATCAACAGAATTTATGTCATTCGGCAGCGGTATGTCTAGCAACATAGTATTAGAAACTGAATCAATAAGAGGAGATTCGATGATGTCATGATCAGATTTATCTAATGAATCTGGATGGTAGAGATAATGGTGATCTTTACGACCTAATCGTTCTTCTCTACTCCTTTTCTTCTTCTTCCTTTTCTCTTTACTATCTCGTTTTAATTTATCGTATTTACTATTGGCCTTCACATCTTTGATCAAATTGCCGTCCATGTATTTCAATTCAATCCCACTTCTTATATTTTCACTGTCATCGGTCGTTAATAGATTAGCTTCAATAGCTTTGCCAACTGCATCAACATCCAAACTATTATCATCATCTCGGAACCATCTCTTTTCTTTTCTTCTTTTTTCTTTTTTGCGTTTCATATCTTTTTCAATTGAATTAATTGTCATTTCACTTATCCCAAAATTGGAATCATACTCATGAGAGGAAAAGTCTGATTTGTTGTTTTGATGTTTATTATCGTTATCAGACTCATCAGATAGGGGTCCAAATATATCTTCCATTTTACCATCCCTTTTAGTGTTGTTAGTGACTATGTCATTTCCATAGTCAACATGAATATTATTGGGCGACTTTTTATCCATTTTAATTTTTATTTTATCGTCGCGACCTTCATCTGTGTCATTGCTGTCACGAATTCTTTCTTTTCTTTTATCTTTTTTGCTACTATGCCGACGTTGTTTTATAGATTTCTTGTGTTTGATTTCAGAATCAAATGCACCTGTATCACTAGTTTCAATTTTATTTTCTTCATCAGAGTAAGTAGACTTGTGTTTTTTCTGCTTCTTTTTATGCTTTCTGCGCACTTCTGTATTTCTACTGGACGATACAGATTCACTTTCTGAAGATAAATCATTGCAATATGATTTATTACTTATTTGTTTATAGTTGTTATCATTTTCAAGGCTAGATTTCAACTTACTATCATCACTGTCACTTTTCCCAAACAAATTAAACAATGAATTTTTTGTAATCTTGTCATCACAGTAATTGTTCGAGTTTTCAGCTTTAATCGAAAGCGATTCAAAATCCGAAGCATTCAATTTCTTTTCCTCTCTCATAAAATTTGAACATTTATTTTTTGAAGATTCATCATCCGATGAATCGGACATTATGCGTGTTCTTGAATTTTTACGAGATAGTTTATTACGATGGTCTTCATCATGTGGCATGCTGAAATAGTCCTCAGTTTTAATTTCATCAAATTCTATATTGGAGCACTGCAATTTATCACGTTTTGTGTTTTGAGTAGTGATGCTGTCGTCGTCATCAGAAGAATCTAAGGAAGATTTTTTTCTCTGAATGTCTGGGTCAGAGTCACTATCTTCGTCCCAACTTGAACGCTTCTTTTCTTCTCGTTTCGCTCTACTTTGTTTTAGTTGACTGAATTTAGCTTTGATTTTTTCTTGCCGCTTTTCTTCTTCTTGTTTTTGCATATTTTTGCATGAACGCGCTTTCACTTTATCATACATGGAAATATATGTTGGGCCGTCATCAATAATGTCGAATATTGAATGTTTTTTTGGCTCGTCAGAATCGGAACTATCACTGCCTGGTTTTCGGTTCTTGCGTTTGCTGTTCTCGCCCTTGTCTTCACGGCTTTTGCGTTCAGTTGACATGCGTTTTTCTCGAGCATTTTCCCTTTTCTTATCTTCTGACTTATGCTTTTTCTCTTCTTTAAATTTACCCAGCTCTACTTCTTGTTGCAATTGAAGTTCTTGAATTTGTTGCAACTGCTGTATGCGTTTTTTTTCTTTCATTTCCTTCCTAAGAGCCTTTTGTTTCTCATCTTCTTCACTTGATCTAAGCTCCAATAGAGCAAGAAAATCTAAATTGTTATGTATGTCATCATTATGTTCATTAGTAGTATTATCGTAGTTATCTTCTTTAGGACTCAGCTTTATAAGTAGACTCATTGATGTGTTTTCGTCTTTACTGTCATCTCTTACCTCTCCGAAGGAGTTATCTGGAGGTTTCACTTGATTTTTCTTATCATCCTTGGTCTTGCTTTCTATTATTTTAGCAAAGTGTCCTTTGCTAAACTTTGTTGTTTTGTGTCTGTCTGCACTTCGTGTGTCTTTAGACTCCCTTCGTTCAGGTATTTTGGGCTCACTTTTGATTTTCTTAGATTCTTCACATAACAAGTCGTAGTTATCTTGAGAAGATACTCTTCTTTTATGACCTATGTTGGATGGAAGACTGGAGCATGAATTTAACCGCTCTTTCCTTTTAGAATCGACACTTGGAGAATCAACAGAATGATGTCTTGGTTTGTCAATTACATCGGCTTTTGGTTTTATAACATGCTCAGTTAATGTGCTGTGTGTATCTGTACTAGAATTGTAAGCAACATCTTTGTCATTTTCATGTTTAATTTTTGTAAAACCATCTTTGGTGATTAGAAAGTCTTTATTCTTTTCAAGTTTTACAAACAAATCAGTAAGTTTGATTCTGGGTTTAATGTCTTCTTGATCAGTAAACTTTATTTTGGGTTTAATGTCTTCTTGATCAGTAAATTTGATTTTAGGTTTAATGTCTTCTTTTAAATCATGCACATCAATATCTTTTATTTTTAACTCATGAGAAGCTCTTGATGTTACTGAATCAGTAGAGTCTTTTCGACTTATCTCCCTCGTAGACTCATCTCGTGACGTTTTCCGGCTTTTTACAGATTCGGATTCTTTTTTAATATCACGTTTAGATTCATTTTCTTTCTTAGTCTTCTCTGGTTTATGTTTGTCTTCTTTTTTCACTTTTGTGTGAGCAGTATCCTCGGGGTCTTTTTTTTTGTCTTTTTCAGATTTGCTGTCTCTTCTGTGATGCATATGACGTATCTTTTCGCTATCTCGGTCACTTTTTTTACTGTCCCCTTTATCAATAGTCAGAATATCTTCTTTGATTGTTTTATCTTTTTCATTTTTATCGGAGCTTTTTTCATTTTTTGTGTTTTTTGATTTCTCTTTGTCGTATTCGTGTTTTTCTTTAGCTTTACTGTGCCTTACTTTGTCTCTATCATTTCTTGTTCGATCATCAGTGTTTTTTTCAATTTCTTGATGTTGAGACTTATTGGCTGTTGATAAAACATCAACAGTTGAAAGGATGCTGCTAGTAAGATTAACTTTTTCAAAAGGTTTCTCAATTATAATGTTTTCTTTTTCAAAATGTGTATTGCGAAAAATTTGAGAACTTGAATTACTTCTATCCTTTTCAGTCAGTTTAATAACATCCGAAGGGCTAAAATCTGTTTTTTCCCTGTTAGAATTGTCATTTATAGACTCGTTTATATGGTTTTGTAGTTCATGCTCAATCGATTTTACAGTAATAGATTCGTTTATATGGTTCTGCAGCTCATGCTCAATCAGTTCTTTTATTCCGAAGCCGAGATCAAATATATGATTTTTGGTGCAATCCAACTTTTTTAATTTTTCCGTTTTACTAAATTTATTCTCACTGTCTGATGTAGTTTTACTGTGCTCTTCGACTTTGCGAAATTCATATTTGCTAAATTTTCTAGTAGTCTCAAGTGTTGCATCAAACTTTTGGCCATTTTCAACTTTCTTCAATATCATATCCATGACATCACGAGCACAATTTTCATCTGAGTAAAGATTTTGGGATAGTTCGGGCTTCTTATCATCATCGCTGTTTCGATCGCTGGCATTCTTCGACAGCGGCATTGGTATATTTTCGAGAGCTTCACTTTTCACCGTCAAAAGACTATCAGAAGCCGACGAATTTGCTCTTTCTCTTTGATTATGCAGTAAGGTATCCTTTTCATCGGTATCAAAAGACGATTTGCTCTCCGCATCGCATGTCCCGGAAGCGGAATCTCGACTCCTCGACTCGAGCTCGCCATCGACGAGCGCAGGCGGTGACCTGCGCTCGCACGATATCTGATGCGAGCGGTCCGTCGAAGGCGTCCTTGGACGCCCTCTGGACTCGGCGCTATTTCCAGTCTTTTCGGATCGACAGAATCTCTCCAACCTGCGGAGCCTTGGATCGGGGTCGCTGGAGGCGGCGGCGACGGGGTCGCGGTAGTAGTCAGTCGCACCCGTGGATGCAGATGGCGCGTAGCGCAGCGCGCGCGGTGTTCCACCGCCTGAGGAGCGCGAGCACGGCGTGCCGGGTGGGCTGGGCGCGCGCGCTGACACCTCCAGCCGCTCTGAGTCCTCGTCGAAGACGGAGCGCTTGGCGAGCAGCGAGCGCACCACCTCCGAGGGCTTCACTTCGTTGATGTCGACCTCGAGCAGGCGGTGGCGCAGGCGCGCGCGGTCCGGGGCCTCGGCCTGCGCGCGCGACCCACTCCACTTTTCGTACTTCTCGTCAAGGCTGCGGATGCGCTCCTCGAGCGAGGGCGAGTGCGGCGCGGAGCCAGCACTCGACGAGGTCGCAGAGGGCGGGCGCGGTGGTGAGTCAGGCGCGGGCGGCGGCGCGGGACGCGGTGCGGGCGGAGCGGCGCGCGGTATTTGCGCCGCGAACTTGGGCAGCGGGAGGCACATGGGAAGCGCGGGCCGGTCGCGCGGCGGCCGGCGCGGCTCGGCGGGCGGCGCGTCCGGCTCGTCGCGTAGTGGTGTACCGGCGCGCGACCCAGACCCATCGCCATCACGCCGGTGTTTGCGCCGCGGCCGGCGCCGCGCCTGCTGCCGCTTGCGGTTTCCTCGACCCGAGGACCGCGGAACGCTCTGCAACCTGTCCTGTAACGAGAGAGCTGTGAATACGAGCTCTCTGCGGGAAAGCCGTGAGTTCAATTCGGTGCGACTTCGATGTTTACCTTCGAGTGTTTCCGGTCCTCGGGGCTGGAGTCTCGTCGGTGCCGCCTTCCTCGATGAGGGGAGACAACGACCGACTGGAGCCTATCCTCGAACGGAACCGCATCGTCTGGCGGTGGACTGCTTCCCGGTTCATCATATACCCTGCGAATAGATAAACCGTTCAAAATAGCGTCTTGTGAAGATTACGATCGTTTTTTATTCGAGTTTTATATTCACATTAATTGGATGTAGTTTATGTAGGTAGAAAAGTACCTGTAGCGACGATCAGCAGCGTAGTCCACGGGGTCGTAGGGCTCGACCCCAGAGTACCGCGGGGTGCGCGAACAGGAACGTCCGAAGCTAGAGGCGCGCGACCGGGAGCCCTCGAACCTAAAATCATTTCATAGTTTATAACTTGCGCACTACCAAAAGTTTGAAAAACACGCACACACGTACGGAAGTAATTCTTCAACACTAAATGTTTGAACAGATTACAGGACGATGACGATACGAACCTCAACGAGTCATGTCGCGTGGACGGAAGATATCGCCCGGTGAGCTCACTGCTGAGCCTTTCCGATCCTGCCAACGCCGCTGAACCGCCATGCTTTTCCAGTTGTTCATAGAACGCATCCTGATGAGAAATAACAATAATTCAATAAAACCTACGGGTGATAACACATCTATTCGAGCCCTATTTCAGCGTGCTGAGACATGTGGATGTGATTGTGTGCAGGGTGGGGGGTGTGGGACGGTCGTACCTGGCACTCGCGCGAGGCGTAGTCAACGCAGAGGCGCGGCAGGTCGGGCTCGACGGCGGAGGCGGCGGCGGCGACGCGGCGCAGCTCGCGCACTGCGGCACCGGCCGCGGCTGCCTGCTCGAAGTGCACCAGCGCCGCGCCCGCCGCGCGATCCACGCACACCGACGTAGCCGCGCCGCATCGCGACACCGCACCCAGCACCTGCACACGACACACCACCGCCTTACAATCACGACGCACCCACCTCCCTCCCATCGCCACGAGCGCAGCTTCTCGTCCCCTGCCTCAATTGATAATCACGCAGCACCTATGATAGAAGCCGACACATTCTACAAGGATGCCTGGGACACCGACACGTCTTTTGGCACCTGCCACACGACGCCATGTGAAAGGCCAAGAAAAGGAATGCAAACCGACATTTCTCGACTTACCGCCTCGGCCGGTATCGCATTACCTGGGTGACAACCGTAATGAAACATGATGTGAAGGTACATACTGTAGGTACGTACTTAGTCCATTGGCAACCCTTAGACCTAGATCTCCCGTTCGACAGGCACACAACTATATAATGTTATGGCATTAATTCTTAAAAATCGGAAATAAATAATTCTCTTAATTCAATAATTTCCTGGCTTGACAACAATAATTTGAAAACAAATAATGCATTTTAGCCAAAAACTGACCTAAATCTAGAATTTCAAGGCAATAACGTAAATCAGGTTGACTCTACCAGGTTTTAGGCTAAATAAATTGATAAAAGACTAAACTGGAAAACCACATCCATTAATGTCTACTAAGTAAGCGAATTAGCAGGGCAGCCTATATGCATTATTCAAATTGTCCTCAACAGTCATCAATCACAGCATATTAAGGAATAGTTGAATCCTTAAATCAGATTTGGTAATGGAAACATAATATAATAATTACCTGCTTATTTAAGACCTTTCATTATATCGCATTATGTTCAAGCAAATAAATGTATCCTTATCGTTATCTTTATGCACGAGTCTCCCGGACAAATGTACTGCCGACATAATTCACGTAGATACGTCGCGAGTTGGTTGCATCCGATTTATCATTGATTGCTTCAGGACGAAATGTGACTTTAGGACAACATAAACCGCGTCACGGGATAAAATTTTTGTTACTTACGCTCATTGCATCTAGAGATATTGTAAACACTACCAAGTTCACGAACACATAGGTGCGTTTACGGTAACCAACGGTCATGATGACAGGTATTGTATACTTAACATATGTCACACAGAATTGGTCAGGTTTACAGCAGCTGGGTGTGACTCAACGGGAACCCACGGTTGAACGGCCCATTAATGTGTTGGTAAACTTGTCTGGGGTGGAGAGGGTTTGTTGCCGATGACGCTTGTACTTGGTGTGAAGGGTAGGTACCTGTTTCTCTGTGTGCTCAGTGAGGCCGTCGACCCACACGCACGCCGTGGCGACCGGCTTGCCGAAGCCCAGCTTGACGCGCGAGCCGCCAACGTACTCGCCGTCCATGGCGCGGATCGCCTCCACGACGCTCGAAATGGACGCGTACTGACAGAAGGCATAACCCGCGCCGCCTCCGCTTCCTTTCTTAATGTCGACTTCAATAATCCGCCCGAAATGCTTGAATTTTTCCCGCAGCTGTAGTTGCGTTACATCTTTTTCTAAGTTGCCGATGAAAAGGGTTCTGGTAGCCTGAAAAAACATAAATGATCCTGTAGTTTAATACATATTTTAATGTTTTTTAAGTTATAAGTTATTATAATGGCATTTTAACAAACGGCAATCGTAAGAATAATACTATGAATAAATGATCGACCTTGAAGTGTCGTTTGTTAAATTGCCTGTCAATTAGAGTAAAAAGAAAAAAAAATTACGAATGTAAGGTGTATCCTTGATTTCCCCAATACCTTTGGATGGTATTCGTCGATGTCGGTTTCGTATGGTTTTGCTGACTCTGCATCATCATCGCCACTTTGGTGTGGGGCAACTGAGATCTTGCATCCAAAAAAAAGCTTGTCTTGTGATACTTCTAAAGCTTTCTCCACGTCTGAGGGTTTTTTGAAACGAACCACAGCGTATCGGTCCGCATTCTGACCAACCACCTTTACCCATACTACTTTTCCGTGTTTTTTGTATTCGTGGTAGAGACCATCCTTCAGAGAGCTATCGGTGGACCTCGTTGGTAGATTTCTCACACATATCGCTAATGGTCTCCCGCTTGCTGTTGACGCCCACTGTTAAATCACAAAATAAGTTTCATTAGAAAAAAGAATAGACCTGTTACTAGTTTAGTTTAACTGACACCTTATTATTTTACTTTTATCTTAGTTTGCGTCGTTGTCGACAAAATTATAATAACCTGGTGAGGGAGAGATGTTGGTGTTCGATGGTTGTTATGATGGGAGAGAGGCAGTTGCGTGGGAGGCGTGGATGCTCTCGAGGTGTCACTGGGCTCGGGCGAGCTGGAGTCGGAGCGCGACGAGGCCGAGCCCGAGTTCCGTCTGCGGCGCCCGCTCTCGGTGCCTCCCCCTGGCGTGCTAGGCGTACTCTCGCCGCCCGTTGCACCCGCCCTTTCGCTGCTGGCATACCAGCGATTGTGAGGTGTTGTTCTAAAACATTACAACTTAACATTAAAAAGCCATTGATGGCACGCCCCGAACTCGAACTCACGACCTTCGGATCGGAAGTCGAGGTGCACTGAGTTAACACTGCTTTTTGATCTCTTTGATTCGTCGATTGACCCCCATTATTACTCCTGAATATCGGAATTAGGTATAAAGAAAGGCGGCTGGCAGAAAGTGGCCGAGAACACCGGGTTCAGTGGCTCGTATTGGGAGAGGACTAATACGGGCTGATAATGATCAGAATAGTTTTATTCATTACCTTTTCTAAAACCTGGTATTGAGATAATATAACATAATTGGACATCAGTCTGAAATGTTTTTTTATTGGCATGTTATTTATTATTGAAAATGCGTGTAAATCCAGGTCTTAATCCATCTGTTTACCAAATTTCATCGGAATCGGTTAAGCTGTCAAGGCGTTAGTGAGTAACAAACATCCAAACTTTCGCAATTATACTATTATTGGGATGGGATTACAAACCCTACTAATACTTGTTATCTAATAGCAAAGCCTACTTAGCTATGAACATTTTCCTAATAATTTAATTAAAGGTATATGCTACTATTTGAAATACTTTTTAGTTATTCCCAATCAGCGGTTTAGCCAGTAGGGGGGGGGGGGGGCACACTTAACTCTAACAATAATGACCACTTCATATTTATGAAACGGATCTGTTACGAAAAACTGTTCATGAAATCTTGTAATATTTTTGAAAAACCTATTGAACGATACCCCGTACATTGGGTATGCAAATAAAAAAACAATTCCACTTAACATGTACACCGTAAAAAAAGAATTCAGAGTTTTTATTTCTTAACTTTGTAGGCGTCACCAATTTGTTCAGCGTTCAAAATTTCAGCTTGACTAATAGTCTACGAGTAAAACGGCTCTGACTACGGATGGACAGACACTATAAAAAATATAAGGGTTTTTAAAAACTAATAAAAATAAAAAATAAAATGCAACATTTCAACTCCCTAACTTCTACGGTTTAGATGGGAGGCTGTGGCTGTGACCCACAGACAGATTAAGCCATAATTTTATTGTTCCGTTTTTCGACACTTGGTACGGAACACTTAAGGGTACATCGCCAGGACGCGTACATCCAAACTCTGTGTCTGTGCAGGCAAGTGTTTAAATAATGCACAAACTCGTCGCTTTTGAGTCAGTGACCAAGAAACCTAAATATGTACTATTGTCTTAAGATTGATCATGGTAAGTTGTTAGGATTTTCTTTAGTTTCTCTGAACCAGATTTTGTTCGTCATAACATCCTATTAGCGGGTCCGCAATATGTTGGTGCAACAGAGTTTGGATACACGCTGCCAGGCTCGTTCGTAACCCAATATTTGACATTATCTAGATAGGATAATACAAAAAATTAAATTAAGTTGTGCTGCATGCGATAGAACTGTGAAAATTGTGTAGAGATAAATTGGTTACGTATGCCGCACGCTTTGGAGCTGTTTAATATTAGTTAGTATGCGATGGATGACTTGCTCGTTAGTTTCGGTAGTCTACCCTTATACGAGTGTAGGTTTACCTTTCAACATTAGAAGGTGGCGTAGAAAAGGGTGCAGTAGAGTTATTTCGCTGATACCTGCCGTACGTAGCGGGCGTGTTACCACGTCGGCAGTATTCAGTGGCGCTGTCGTTGGTACCGCGCCAGTTAGCCGGAGCCGCTGCAGACGCCGCTATCGGACAAGTCGTAGCACCAGAGCTATCTTCACCACCTCTGAAACCAACAGGATAAAAAATATATATAACGATGTGTGATAGAATATAGAACATTTTTCTCTCGGTTCATCGTTCGTGTTAGTGGGTTCTAATCAGGGCGGGCGATGTGATGTTATGTTAATAACAGCATCGTATTCAGGAACCTCCACAAACCGGTAAAAGAAAACATCATTTGAAAACGGCAAAGCCTTGACGAGTTCTTTTTTGGAATAACTGAAGCACAGTCGGCAAGAACTCAATATCTAAACTACCAGGAGACTAGGAAGGTTGCCAATTATTGCTCAAATTCAATATAGAGTAAAACAAAAATGAGTAATCGCCACGAAATTAATGAATAATTAGGAAGCCGCAGGAGGTTGTTTTAAATTATATTCCACAAAAATCAGGACTTACAATAATTAAAGCACTACACACTACACTTTGGTCATTCATCTTCGCCAAACGTTGATGTCAAATAATATATATATCATGAATTTACTTTCTCAATTTCAGCTACTATCATAACACGCAAAATTAAATAGGTACCTTCCTACAAAGTCGCGAAATGTGGCACGGGCATTTGCGTGCATGTGGGCAAAGTTTGAACACACTTTGCCCTTCAGTGTCAGTTTTTCTGCGCACACCAAAGTAAACGCATTCAAAATGATCCTTCTTTCAATTTCAATTAATAAAATTCTTTTGATTTGATCAAATCAATTAAACAAATTTCAAAGTTTAGGCGACCTGTGACACTTATTGCAAAATTTGCTCGAAGTTTATTAACGCGTGTGAAGATTGAAGATTTCTAGTTTTTTTTTTATTAAACAATTAAAAAACCGATCAAGTGCGAGTCAGACTCGGGTGGAGAGGGTTCCATACAAGCTACCATAGTAACCACTAATTACTACAATTACTACCATTACACCAATTAACTTATAAGTCAATCACCACAATTGTATACGCATTTTCTCATTACAAGTATTTTCTGTTTCCCGTGGGGATTTTCAATTAGGTTTTCCTGTAAACTTGAGTTGAGTTAGGCCCAATATTCCCTATTTTTTCAGTAGTTTTTGGCTTTAGATGGCTATTTTTGGTTTTCGGAGATAGGGGGAAAATGGTTCATTTTCTCATATTTTCTAGACTATTAAAATTATAAAAAAAAGTTTGTATTTCTTTCATGAGCTCTTTCATTTAATTTTGATATGGCACTAGAGACACATTTGACACAAGTTTTACCCAAAGGGTAAAACGGACCCTATTACTAAGGCTCCGCTGTCCATCCGTCCGTCTGTCACCAGGCTAACGGTAAGGAACCCTTCGTGCGCGAGTCCGACTCGCACTTGGCCAGTTTTATTTTTTATTTACTTGTTTTCCCTCCAACCGTTCCGTAACGGAACCATTATCACTTAGGTTTCTTTTTATTTGTCACAGCTTATTTTCTCCTAATCTACCGGACCAAAAATTATAAAAATTTTCACGGACGTATATATAAACGAGTTCAGATTTCGCAGTTTAATTTTGGGGGGCAAAGACGAAAATAAAAAATAATAAAAAACCGGCCAAGTGCGAGTTCGACTCGCGCACGAAGGGTTCCGTAA
This sequence comes from Epirrita christyi, assembly GCA_951392215.1. Classification (NCBI taxonomy): domain Eukaryota; kingdom Metazoa; phylum Arthropoda; class Insecta; order Lepidoptera; family Geometridae; genus Epirrita; species Epirrita christyi. Next base: position 8,714,680 of record OX595850.1, read on the forward strand.
CGGAACCATTATACGACCAGTAGAGTCATTCTGTAAAAACTCGAACGCTAACTCGAATTCACTCAAGTGACCGCACTCACTTCGAACGCTCGTCAGTGAGGCGCCACAGGCGTTATCGAGTTGTACAGAATACGAAATTTGAATCTCACCGCGTATTCAGCTCTTCGTGGTTCGAGTGATGTTTACAGAATGACTCTACAGATAGGACGGTCTGATAGAACAGGTAGTGCGTTCCATAAACGGACAGCCTGCACTGTAAGGAGTTGTTAGAGTAGAATGTTTGTACAGGTGTCTGAATTTGGAGAGTTTCAGAATGGCGCTTGCGCCATTCTACACTCTCGATCGAGAGTGTAGAATGTGATTATTTCGGCGAAGGCGTATGGGTAACCGCTTGAGCTTTCTGCGAAACTCGGAAACGTGGTCATATTTGCTTTTTCCAAATATGAACCGTATACCAAAGTCTTGCAGGCACTCAAGTTTATCCAGTTGCTGTTGCGTTAGGTCTAAGAAACGTCAGCATAGTCAAGAATTGGGAGAAGAAGTGATTGTGCAAGGGAAATTTTGGTGGCAATGGGAAGTAAATAGCGTAGTCTTCTGAACCCGCTGAGGCAAACATTTGACAGCTGACTTCAGATAATTGAGGTCCCCATGACAATGTGCTGTCAATGAAAAATAATAAAGAAAAACATACGTATACATAAAATCACGCCTGTTTCCCGGAGGGGCAGGAAGAGACCACGGATTTCCACTTGCTACGATCCTGACATACGTCTTTAGTTTCATTCACTCTCACATTCTTCATACATGCGCGTCGGTTTAGGGTACTTTTGACCGCCTTTCTCCAAAAAACATTATATATTTTTCTAACCACTTTGATTGAGTATGTATCTTTGACGGCTAGAGGTGTCTCATTGGAATACTCATACTATTTCGGAGGACATATGATATAAAAATCAATGTTATCAAAGATCTCCATAGCGAGATACGAGAAGCAACCAACAATATTGGAATGATATCTGTGCTTAAAGAGTGGTCTGGACGGCACTTACGTGACAACAGTATAATCTTTGCTTGAGTACCAGTTCGCCTTTGAGTAATGTTTTAGAATAAGACAGTGCTCAAGTGAGTAAAGTTCAATGAATCTGTACTGTAAAGTGAAGTACACAAGTGCAGTTCTGGAATCAAATCTCTTCTCAAATCTATGTATGAGTCAGATTCGTGCTTGAGCATAGTAATAGATATAATATTAATAGATTATTAGTATTAATTATTACCAGTAGTTCGCCCCGAACTAAGCCCTCGCGATGACACCTTTGTCAACCTGACTAGAAAAGGCCACAGCACACCGGCTGCGTAAGCGTAGACGTGCACGTCGACGTACTATGACGTTGTAATGTATGGAACTGTATGAAACATGACACGCTCTACATACGTGTAATAGGGACGTCAACATTTGCATGCTTCATTGCTTGTGAAGCAAGAACATGTGCTTACTCACTATAATATAAGACCTTCAATGTATCCTACCATGTTCTAGCAAATAAATTAATTTCACTTCATTTCATTTAGAGACGCGCGCTTCTACTTTACTTGCTGCATACGCATCCGGTGTGCTTTGGCTTTAATACTTAAGTGGGGAAGAAAGGGTTATGTATTCGACGGCTATGTAAGCATGTTTGTATGGATGATCCATCAGAAATCTAAACCTACAGAGTCAATTTCCTTACCGTGAGAGAGATTTTGTATTTAACCGATTTCTAAAAACATTTATTGATATAAAATTTTCACCTCGGGGTAATTTCCTACACATCATCGAAATAATCTTTGAATATGACTAAGCAACGGGGCGTACATACTACATACCTGGTAGTATATGAAGTACCGGACGAAGTAATTGATTACGTCCTTATGACGAAACCCATAGAACTCCAACGTCATTTAAATTCCTAGAAATGGGAGGTCAACAATGGATGTTGTATTGGTTATTGTTTTATAGGGTGCATGTCTCTAAATTCTTCAATTACAGACTTTTCCCTGTATTTGTGTCCCAAAAGCTACAAGCATACCAATTTTCAGCATTGTGGGACTGCTGGAAGTACCCACCACCACCACCAGTATCAGTAGTAGTAAGTATAAGTAGTAGTATTTTTGATTTTACGTTCTCGATTTTCCCTAATATCTCAGAAACTTCTTGGTCTAAACTAATTAAAAACAGTTTTGAAATGTCCAACCAAAACGCTTTCATTAGAGTTAGACACCCCCACTTGATCTGTCTCACTTTTTTTTTTACCCCCTTTTGGACCCCAATATCTCATCAACCCCCCGACCGATACAGCTCATAACCTAACTTACAAATTGTACCAACACTATCTACCCCCACACATGAAGATCGGATTAACGGTTGTGGAGTTTTCTTCGGACAAACACACATACATGTACATACATACAATACAAATGCCGATCCTTCCAAGTTGACTCAGAGAACTCGCTTCGCTCGTTCAATTACTATTAAATTAGTGTCATTATAACGCATTATACTATTATAGCTATTTTTATAATACTAAACCCAGCTGTATTTAAAACAAACCAAGACGGTCATTCTCTTCAATTCAACAGAGAACAAAAAAAAATAACAGGCTTCATCTCCCATTAGGTAAAATAATCCTTTCAAAATATGAAAATCCTTTAAAAACTTTTTGACAGCACAAAGTTTTTGTAACCTGCCCCCTTATTCGCTATGACCAAACGTAACATACGGGCTCGTTACGATATCTGCGTGGAATCATCGCTGAATCGACGAAATATGGGTCATGACGTCATGCTGACGTCACACGTTATTGACAAGGGAATCTCTTAAGTCATAGCGAATAACCACCCTAAGGATTCAAAGAATTGTCCAGAAAACTATTTAAAATCAAAATATGCAAATGTTTACCTATCAGATAAATGTTTTTATTCAGTGATGAAGGTTTGAATTAGAAAAAAGACATGTAAAATTTTTATGAATTTACCCGTATTCTAGAACTAAACTCAAGCATCGTTTGATCTCCGATCACCTGTGGGGCTACTCTTGAAAACAGTTCCAATCGCAATCCAGTTCCAATTTCAATCCAGTTTCAACGCTCGTTTGGCACTCTTGAACCAAATCGAGTTTGAAATCGTGATAGAGCACGCGATTGACTTTGCGTGAAGAACAACAGAGACAGAAAGTCGATTTCACTTAGTTCCATAAAATTCCACTCCAAATTGTGCGCTAGTATTGAATTCAAGAGTACCAAATGACCAAGGAATCTAGTACTCTCTGACGACAAATGACACTAAATCCTGAATTAGGATCGAGTAGAGTGTCAAGAGTAGCCCTGCAGATCGGTATTTGAGCGTTGAATTCGTAAGAAGAAATTCTTCTTCCATGGTTTTAGGTAAGCTCTTGGTGCCTAGAACCATGGAAGATAGGAAAACCGCGTTGGTCAATATAAGACTAGTAGGTGATGAAGCGCAACATTACACTTTTAACTAGGTAAATTCTGCGAAAAGCTTAATATGTATTTTTCTGAACTGATCCACTCAGGATCCACTTCCATTGATTATGGATCATTGGCGTCTATTGGTAGGTACATATCTCAATGGATTTGCTCACACTATTTCGGAGAACATTATAATCCACTTGGGGTAGTTGCGAAATTAACAACACATAATTTTTCGTCTTATATATTTAATAATAAAAATACTTACAAGTATCAAACTGAGTTAAATCCAGTATATCTCCACCCTACACTGGCTACTGCAGAAGGACAATTGTTTGCAGCAGCTACAAGCCACTGGGTATGATATAAATCACATCTGTTATTTTTGCCACATACACTGCCACATATTCACTTTTCGTTGACTCAACTTCCTGTGATCCATCATGTCTGCGGACAAGAAAAAGCCCACAATCTACTCTACTGATCCATTGGCAGCCATAATGGAGCTTGATGCCAAGTTGGAGAATTGTGCAGCATCCTTCGAGGGCCGGCTGAGTAGCGCGTCTTCAACATCTAATCCTTCTCTGGAGCAGCTGGCAACCGATTTTAAACAATTTAAGGTATGCATGAAGCTTGCTATAGACTTGATCCGCGCTCAGGTTAGCCATGTTACTTCAGCCGTAGATGAAATGGAAAACAGAAACAGACGCAAATTCCTCCTGTTCCGAGGGCTCAAAGAGACAGAGGGTGAAAATCTGAGGAGTATTTTGTCTGGTGTAATAGTTGATAAGCTCCAATTTAAAGAGTTCAACCCAGATAGTATCCGGTTTTGTTATCGTCTTGGAAAGGACACCTCAAAAGCTGGTAAGAGGCCAGTTCTGGTCCGTTTCCAGAGCCTTGATGTCCGTGCCCGAATCTGGCAAAGCAAGAAGGAGCTCAAGGGCGCTGATGTTTCAGTTGCCGAGTATCTCACGGCTCCAAGGAGGGCTATTTTCAATGATGCTCGCAAATTCTATGGTGTTCATAAATGCTGGTCGCAGGATGGCAGTGTCTATCTCCTCGTATCGGATGGGACGAAGCATCGACTTTTATCACAAGCCCAACTGAAGGAAATTATGCAGAAGTTCCCACCGACCCAGCCTAGACCCACGCCTGGGCCTTCTACGACTGCGGCGCCGAACAGGCCGGTAGGGTCGGTGCCGGCAGCGGCTCCGACAACTCGTTCTAGGGCTCGTCCAAAGTAAACGAACCAGTGCAACGTCGTTGAGTTTGAATATTCTTTAAGCAGGTTTTTTGTACGTAAAATGTCGGTAGTAGCGTAATTTCTTATATACTTTTCACGTTATTGTACATGGTTTATGTATATTGTATGTAACCACTGAGCCGATCCGATGCACGTGGCACGTAATAGCAATAAGTCATTATGTCGTCATGCTTCTTATGTCAAAGTCAAAGGATGTTTCACGTTTAGTTTTAATGATTTTTGTTGGTTTTGGTGTGTTGCATTATTGTATATCTGTTCTCACTGCATCTCTCTCCTGTGCATCAGTTTTTTATCTCTATCTCTTTTCTTTCTTGCTATGTGATAATTTTACGAATCTATGCATGGTACGGAACGCACAGTAAATATTACAACAGTGTTGCAGAGTTACTTTTCTACTACTTGTATGTTTAGCATGAGGGTTGACGTGAAACATTTTTGTTTTATTTTTATTTTTTACTTTATTTCATTTTTTATTTTTTGTGCTCATGGTCCAGTCCTTAGAATAAGGACTTAAAAACAGTTCTGTTTGCGTACCACAAATGCTGTACAACGCTTTTTCTTGTATATTTATCCTGTGTCGGCATGGCATTTTACTCTAGCTAACTGGCGGTGTTTTGTGGCAAGTTTGGTATTTAATTTTTTTGTATATTTATTCATAGTTAGTTAGGTACTCGTAGTCGTATCATTTTAGTATTTATTGCATTATTATATTTAGGTAGGTTTTAGGTTAATATATATTGTTTATTTATTTATTTTTATGGATAGCTCAATTTGTTCCAACTTATTTGTTTCTTTGGATTCTGATGATTTCTCGGATGCGTTAGATGATAGCCTTTCGTCAAAACCACTTAGAGACTTGCTCATTGAGACTTTTCCTAGTCCCAAACATAACCTTAATGTGTGTCATATTAACGCTCAGAGTATTCCAGCGCACTTTACCGATTTTCTAAATACTTTTGATTTTGATTCGCTTCACGCCTGCTTGATCTCTGAAACCTTTCTAAAGCCTACTCTTTCTTCAACTTCTTTTAAACTTCCGGGCTTCACTCTTATCAGGAATGATCGTACTGGCTATGGTTGTGGTGGAGTTGCAATTTACCTGCGATCTGAACTGAAATATAAAATTTTATCTATTTCTCCATCTAAATACTCTGCCTCGTTGGAGCACATATTTATTGAAGTGACTGTCAATCCCATTGTTCGGTTACTTCTTGGGGTTGTATATGCACCCCCTAATGTAGATTATTTCAGCACCCTAGAGCAAATTCTTGAAACTTACTTGCCTCAGTACGATCATTCTCTGATCATTGGAGATATCAATACATGTCTGCTGAGGCGAGATTCTAGAGCAAAGAAATTGTCAAATCTCACTTCTTCCCTTAACATTTCGCTTCTAGATCTAGACCCTACCTATCATGTCAACAATTCACATACCTGGCTTGATCATATATTAACAGGAGATGCGGACCGTATAACTTGTCATGGGCAATATCCTGCCCCGGGTTTCTCCCACCATGACCTCCTCTATGCTTCTTACAAAGTAAGAGTACCCAAATCCAAGCCCAAGGTTATAATTCAGCGTAATTTGGCTGGTTTGTGCAGGGAAAGCTTATGTGCTGATGTTGCCAACATTGACTGGTCTCTATTATACAGCCTCCCTAACATTGATGATAAAGTAGATTTTCTGAATGCCTCAATTACTAGTGTCTATGATATACATGCACCTCTACACCCGGTCCGTATGAAGCGGCTGCCAGCACCTTGGCTTACGGAAGATATACGAAAATGTATGGCTAGGCGTGACTACTTCTATCGTAGAAATAGGAAAGACCCAACTGATGAGCATCTTTCTCAATATAAAAAAGCCCGTAATAGATGTAACCAAATGATTCGAAATGCCAAGCGACGCTTTATATTTGGTAAAATCAGCACTGGTACTCCAAACAATATGTGGAAGCTCCTCCATAGCCTAGGTTTTGGTAGATGCAAAAATTCTGCTGCTTCCTCTGTGAATGTGAATGCGTTGAACAAACACTTTTCCACAGTCACCCATCGTGTTAATGATGTCGCGAGGGAAGGTACCATAGCCGAATTGGGTAACTTAACACAACATAGTTTCACTCCTTTTTCTTTCTGTTCTGTGGGGGAAGATGTAATACAGAAAATTATTTCTTGTATCACCAGCAAAGCAGTGGGACAGGATGGCCTCGGCCGAGACCTCATAGTCCCTATCCTCGATCAACTCCTTCCTTGCATTTCTCACATCATAAATTTCTCTCTTTCCACTGGTTGCTTTCCTTCCATCTGGAAGAAGGCCCATATTATTCCTATCCCAAAAAAAACTGCTACCTCTGAACTTAAAGACTTTCGCCCTATTTCTATTCTTCCCTTTCTATCTAAGGTTCTGGAACGTGTTGTGTATCGTCAACTTTCTGACTTCCTTCAATCTCATTCTCTCTTGAACCCTTTCCAGTCGGGTTTTCGCGCCGCCCATAGTACTAGCACAGCTCTCATCAAAATCACTGATGACATCAGAGTTGCTATGGATAGCAGACAGCTCACCCTTCTTACCCTTCTCGACTTTAGTAATGCCTTCAACTGTGTTGATCACTCCATACTCTTAGCCATAATGCGCTCTTTGAACATTTCCTTATCTGCCTGTGAGTGGTTTCGATCTTACCTCTGTGGACGCCAACAGCGGGTCCAGGTCGATGATGCTCATTCGGACTGGTGTGACGTAGTTGCTGGCGTCCCGCAGGGTGGTGTCCTCTCTCCTCTTCTCTTCTCTATTTTCATTAATACTCTGGTCTCTGGTCTACGTTCTGCTTCTTTTCACTTATATGCTGATGATGTGCAACTATACCTTTCCTTCCAACCTGATGAAATCCAAAATGCGGTAAGCCTGCTGACTGAGGATTTACGTGCTGTCTCTTTATGGTCACAGAAATTTGGTCTTCAAATTAATACCAGTAAGACACAAGTGATGATCACCGGTAGTAGGGCTTTTATTTCCAGACTTGACCAAAACCTTCTCCCTTCTGTCAAATATAATGATGTTCCTTTGGTTTATTGCTCTGAGGTAAAAAATCTTGGCCTCATCATCTCTGAAACCCTGTCCTGGGAGCAGCATATAACCGATGTCAGCAGGAGAATGTATGGTTCAATGCATGCTCTGAAACGTATGCAAAATTTTCTACCTTTCTCAGCTAAAATCACTCTTGTTAACTCTATACTACTTCCTATCCTAGACTACGCTGATGTGTGTTATCCGGGTGCTACTGAGGAACAGCTTAACAAACTTGAGCGGTTGTTGAATCTGTGCATTAGATATATTTACGGTCTACGTAAGTACGACCACATCTCTCTTTACCGGTCACAGTTAAAGTGGCTCAAAATTCGCTACCGTCGGGATACTCACGTTCTCTGTCTTCTTTATAACATTCTACATAGTCCGCTTTCTCCCAACTACTTAAAAGAACGTTTCTTTCCCCGTTTTCCTCCTGACCATCTCTCTCGTTCCTCGCAACATCTTCAACTAATGATCCCTGTCCATAAGACCTCGTTTTTCACGGACTCTTTTACGGTCACTGCGATCCGCTTATGGAACTCTCTTCCAGTTGAAATTCGGAAGGCTGCGTCCATAGGAATTTTCAAGTCCAAACTGTACCACTACTTTTTCTCCTTGCAAAATGTTGAACAAAATTGAGCGCTTATGTTATTTTCTTATTTGTTTTCTTTATAAGTATGTTTATGGTAGGTTATAATAATTATATATATTTATATATATATTTTTTTAATATGTATCTAGTTATTTTAAGTAGGTAAGTAATTAATTATGTTATCTTTATAATCTCGTTCTGTATTATTTCCCTATAGCACTACCACCCACTCTATATTACACAAAGGTTAGCTGGAAGAAAATGCTAATTAGCATTAAGTTCGCCTATGTACTTGTTTTTTTTTTTTGTCTTGTGCAATAAAGTATTTTCTATCTATCTATCTATAATCATAAAAATCATATGATCATAAAATGTTATCAAAAGGACATGACGAAATACTAGTCAGCAACCTACAATATAGCATTGAAATCTGAGCTCAAGGGTGGTCTGTGGGACTACTCTTGAAAACAGTTCCAATCGCAATCCAGTTCCAATCTCCATCCAGTTTCAACGCTTGTTTGGTACTCTTGAACCAAATCGAGTTTGAAATCGAAATAGAGCACGCGATTGATTTTGCGCGAAGAACAACAGAGACAGAAAGTCGATTTCACTTAGTTCCATAAAATTCAACTCCAAATTATGCGCTAGTATTGAATTCAAGAGTACCAAATGACCAAAGAATCTAGTACTCTCTGACGACAAATGACATTAAATCCTGAATAAGGATCGAGTAAAGCGTCAAGAGTAGCCCTGCTGGACTCTTTGAGAACCGATTCGCCTCTTGAGTGACGTTTTAGAATATAACAGTGCTCAAGTGAATGAAGATATTATATGAATCCGTACTCAAGTACAGTTATAGAAATTAATGTCTACTCAAATCTATGCTAGAGTTTTGCGATTCATGCTTGAGCATAGTTCAGGAATGCAAGCCCTAAAATCAATTGAAAAATTTATTAATTTATCATATTATTGTTTTAACTCATTTTTTTGATGATAATATGTATTCAGAATGTAAACAGTTATATATATACTGGTAAGCCTTAGTACGGCAGATTAAAAACCAGATATATAACATAAATAATCGGCCAAGTGCGAGTCGGACTCGCGTACGAAGGGTTCCGTACCATTATCTATGAAAACGGCAATAAAATCACGTTTGTTGTATGGGAGCCCCGTAAATATTTATTTTATTGTTTTTTAGTATTTCTTGTTATAGCGGTACAAGAAATACATCATCTGTAAAAATTTAAATTGTCTAACTATCACGGTTCATGAGATACAGCCTGGTGACAGACAGACGGACGGAAAGCGGAGCCTTCGTAATAGGGTTCGTTTTACCCTTTGGGTACGGAACCCTAAAAGCCAAGCTATTGCTATATCAAAACAGACACCACAAAAAATATTAGCAATATCTAAGGATATCAAAGAACATAAAAATAAATTTATAAAAACATGACTAGAGCTCAACCTTGTATAGGTGTGAGACGTGTCACAATGACACAGAAAGACAACAGTTGGTGTCTTCAATTTTTAGGGTTCCGTACCTCAACAGGCAAAAACGGGGCTCTTTAAGGATAATTTTGCAGTCTGTCTTTCTGTCTATTTGTCAAGACCCTTTTTCTCAAGAACGGCTAAAAGAGCATATAGTGGTGTACAGACATCAAGCTTTAATGCATTCAAAAGCAATGAAAGTCTATTTTTGGACTTACAGAAATCTTGAAAATCCTCTAGAGCACTTCCAGTAACCTCGCAATTCTGAAATGTGGAGTGCTAGGACTCTAGGAGACTTTGTGACACAAATAATAAAAAGTCTAAAATTTAAGAATTTCGGCTTTTTTACCCCTTAAATGTGATGCTCAAGTTTGTAGGAAAAAGTAGCTGAAACTCGAAAAGGGCTCTGTTTGATTTAGAAATAATTAACGGATAGACAGGTCTATTCTCTGTCTCGCGATAGGTTTGCAACAGGCGTAAATTGCAATCATTGCTGTCAATCGGTAACTTTTGTATGAGAAAAGCGACGTTTGACAGCAATGATTGCATAATTTACGCGTTGCAAACCTGTCGCGAGATAGAGATTACACGGGGGCTGAACCCTCAGGGTTCGAGTCTTGCTCGAACGTTTTATTTTGTTTTGTCCATCTTTTACGACGTGACAGCTTCATAGAACATCATTGAAGGAAAGGTGGGACAGGAGGCGAACTCAGGTACATAAGTTATTCGTGGCCTTCCTCTGAATCAAATAAAGGACGTTCCGGAACCACCGTACCTGGCAGTGCATGCACACCGCGACAAAAAAAATCGTAGCATTATCTCGTGCTGAGACGAGATATATGTCTCTATACGTCTTCATGTCCACCTTTCGTTTTCCCTAAAATGGCCGACAACTCGAGAGCACCCGAGATAATTTTGTTTTCTCGCGGTGACAAAGCGATACCATAGACTATGTACTTATTAGCAACACCGGTTCTGTTCCTTGTTCTCATTAAATTTTTGAGAAACGAGCCGATACGAGAATGAAAATCAGATACCATACACATAAAACATAACATCCACCTTACCCCCACTTGCCCCCACCCACGGGAGGTGACCCATCCACGGGAGGAAGTGGGTTCTAGGAATTCAAGTGAGTAGGGTTCGTAGTGAACCCTCCCCTACCCTTAGCATAGGCAGCTGCGCGAGTTGCTTAAAATTTTCAACGCATACGGTGGATTTTATTGATCTCTTATCTAGCCTTCTGTGAAAGTTATCTACGACAAATATGTCGTGTAGAAATTACAAAATTCCATAAAATTATTGCGCCATGTTAGGGTTTATAGATAAAAATACCACAGAATACTACGAAGTATAAGTTTGACCCAACAAAACGAGTTAGCATCGGTAGACATAAAGACATTAGGTATTTCGTTTTGTCGCGGGCGCATGTGATAAACGAATCGAGATCGACAACGTTTTCTTAACTCGCGGTGACATGTCTTTGTCTACGAGACATAAACCTGTGGTGCTAAAATGCGCCGTGAAAAATTTTGTCGCAGCATTATCTCGTGCTGAGACGAGATATGTCTCATTATCATTTTTTCATTATGTTTTACGTAGGTACCAGATTGCTTACAAATTGTATGAGAAAACATTTTATTAAATTTGACTAACTTCTGCTGCTCAGATTTTTTTCTTCCGATACAATGAAATAATCCTTACATGAAATTGAGTCGACGATACGCATTAAAAAAAAATTTGATCAAAACAACTCATTTTTATGGAGAAATCTACTATAAGAACTATAAGAATACTATGCCAAAATCGTTTTCATACAAAATGAGTAAATGGTTCCAAAGACAGTTTTCCCGTATCTCTTATGGATTCGGATATCCCTATACTGTCCCATTTCAAAAAAACAGCCTTTATTTTTGTATGGGCTTAATGTTTAGGTTTTGACGACCTCTGTGGCGCGGCGGGCGAGTAGCCGGCTAAGACGCAAGAGGTTGCGGGTTCGATTCCCGCTGTGGGACAAATGTTTGTATGATCTGCAAATATTTGTTTCGGGTCTGGGTGTTATAGTACCATGGTACTCGTAGGTCCTGATACCCACGACACAGGGAATCCTAGTGTGGGATCAAGACTATGTATGTGACTGTTGGGTGTTATATGTTGGGTATAATGTTATTGTACATTTCCCATTTAGCCTGAAATAAACGTGGAGGTGAAAGAGGCCGTTTCGAAAATATTTTAATAGAGGGACTTGAATCAGTTACGCCAACAAGGGCCCTAGCTCATAGGTTCATAAAAAACCAGTCAAGTATGAGTCGGACTCGCGTGGAGAGGGTTCCGTAAAAGTAGCCTACTATAATTACCGCTAGCTATGAATTACATGTAAAAAGGAGAGATTAAGGTGCTATGGTGCACCTTATGCCTTGGTGATTCGGATATCCCCATACTGGCCCATTTAAAAAAAACATCCTGTATATCGGAACTTATTATTATAGCCCATTTATTTATAAAAAAATATTATATCAAAAAGTTGAGTGCTTGTCCCAGCAGTTGAACAATGTGCCCTAATTATGAACATTCTGTACCCAATAGTTGAACTAATGTTAGTGCAATATTTCTATTAGAAAAAACGGCTGCTTTTATACATATTTTGAATAAGGTGAACATTTTTTTTAAATACTTTTATTAAGAAAGAGTCAGGTTGTATAAAATAAAGGGCTGATTAAGTTAAATCGATGTGTTTTAACATCAGCCCTAAGTCTTCAAATTCTTACGGAAAACGGATAGGTAATATTCGTGAAGAGGAAATCCGTATAAAATGAGGTGACTAACTAATAAATTCATTGGTCTAGCTAGCTAGTCTAGTTGTTACTATGGTAGCCTACTTGTACGGAACCCTCTGCACGCGAACCCGACTCGCACTTGACCGATTTATTTTTAAAAGAGTTGTGTGCAGCCTTCTGGAATGGCTGTGACTGTGACCACCATGTCTAAGACGATGGTTGAGCGGGTAAATTTTTCATTACGTCCCCTCAACCACAGAAGTGAAGGTACGTAGGGTCCTTGTAAACCAGGCTACGTTGTTTTTTGAACCGACTTCAAAAAAAGGAGGAGGTTCTCAATTCGGTTGCATTTTTTTATTTTTGTTACCTCATTATCTCCGTCGTTTAAAGGCGGTTTAGAAAATTATTTTTTATTTGGAAGGATATACTTGCAGATTTGTCCCATTTTTCTACTATTTTATTTTTTTCCCTTTTTTTGGAACTCCTCAAATATTACAGGTATACATATAGCGATTTTGATATTGTCAGCAACACGTTCCATTTAGAAAGTATCATTTGGTGAAGAGGAACTGATGAAGAAGATCACTGATGGCCATCGGAACTCCTCAATGATAAGTATTTCACGGGTGGCGATAAGATATATCGATTAAGATAATTAAGCGACCATAAAGTTAAATAAATAATTCTGACGAAAATGGTACCATCAACTATCTGATGATGAAGACGGAAATATTTTTTTGAATTCTAGCCGCTTTTAAGAATTTTCATGAGATGCACTCGAGCTACTGATCTGAAGATGAAGCCGAGGGAAGGTTCCAACAGGGCTATTGTAAAACGTTCGGAAGGGTTTCCGATCGGATTCGTTAGTTTTTCATTTCGATGTGGTAAGTAACTAAAACAATTTTCTCTAGTAAAACACAGTAAAAAACAATATATATTGTATTTTACTGTGTTTTTCTAGAGAAAATTGTTAGAAAATTGTTTTAGTTACTTACCACATCGAAATAAAACACTAACGAATCCGATCGGAAACCCTTTAACCCGCGTTCAAGGGACTTACTATAGGTGTACTATAAGGTATAAGGTGCGCTACTTGAGTCGTATTTATTATGTTTTTATGTGTGGCCTTGATTGAATCCTTTTGCCACACAGGTTTTTTCCAGATAGGCGTTTCAACTTTCTTTTTGCTTCAAGACTTAACTTTTCTTGTAAATAAATTGTATTTTTTGAATTGCATTGCTCAAGCATCTATAATAACCCAGCTTTGAGTAACTCTCAAGATTTGTCACTCCCCTCAGGAACAGTACGCCCTTCAGGTGGAACTAACTTTATCAGTATACATTAGTTTTCATTTATGCGATTAAGGATGTTGATATTTTCTATAATAGCTATTATCATTGAAATCATAGGACTTTCAGAGTTCCGGTCCGGTTATGTTAGTATGTTATGTTATCATCTCTTGATAACCCGGAAAAATAACTTTTATAGGTTACAGGCTTACAGCCGACGAATGCAACTCTGATCGAGAATCTACGCCATATCTTCTCGTTACAATACCGCAGCCACAAGACGAAAGTCTATAATCAGTGCGTGTTGCCAGTGATGACTTACTGCATTGAGATGTGGTCAGTAACTATTGGCCTCAAACACAAGCTCAAACTCGCGCAGCGTGGGGACAGCTATGCTCGGAGTTTCACCACGTGTTAAAATCTAAACGGATCCTTGAAATAACTGTGGTGTATTCGAGGGTACCTAGATATAATAAGGGATCGGTGGAGGGTAGACATAGTGTTGTAAGGCAGTCTGAATAAATCCCTGTTACGGACCGTTGTGTTTCCTGTATTTCCCCTGGATAGGGACGTCACAGTAGCGACGAGGATAAAAAAAAATTGGTGTGCGTGCAATCATAAACAATATTAACAATGACGATCGGTAAAATGAGTGAATTTGACCTTAAAAGTGGCACATGGTCGTCATATACGGATCGGCTTGAGATGTATTTTAAAGTCAATGCAATCAAGGATGAATTGAAGCTGCCTACTATGATCGCTGTCATGGGGGACGAAGTCTATGAACTGCTCGTGAACCTGGCGAGCCCAAAGAAACCGTCGGAGCTCAAATATGAAGAAGCGGTGGAGCTTTTACATAATCATCTTCAACCGAACCCGTCGGTATTGGCCGAGAGATATCATTTCCGTCAGAGGAGGCAGACATCGGAAGAAAATACAGGGGAATACGTGGCTGAACTGAAGCGGATGGCGCGTTTTTGCAAATTTAGTGACAAATTGGATGATAATTTGAGAGATCAGTTTGTCTGTGGGTTACGGAGTGATGTAATTCGTCAACGGTTATTTGCTGAGAAGGACGCGGATACAATGACGTTTGCAAATGCGGTCAAGTTGGCCCACTCACTGGAGACAGCAGAACGGGATGCGGCGGCGGTCGAGGCACGGAGCGTGCCGGTGGCAGGTGAAAAGGCGGGAATGTACGCATTGGAAGCGGGCGCGGGCCGAGCTCGCGGGCCGCGCCGTGGCAGCGGGCCTCGCAGTAGCGCGCCTCGTGGCGGCGGCAGCTTGCGACATGGGCCGGCGGCGGAAGGCATTTGCAGGGGCTGTGGAGCTATGGGTCATGCCTACGGAGACTGTAGGTTCCGGGACTACGTGTGCAGTCGGTGCAAGCGCCCGGGTCACCTGAGGCGAATGTGTACGGCCGGGAGCGGCGCCAGTGGCGCGGGGGCCAGCCGGTCAGCGGCGCGGCCCGGAGCTGGCACCAGCCGAAGTTTTAATTACGGGGAGGCGGCCGTGGACGTCGAGGACTGTTTTGAAGCGTCGGACTATGACGAAGAAGAGGATGGTATTGATTTACATCAATTATGCATAAAGGACTATAAGGCGGTGAGTCTCCCAATATCGATTGATGGCAAAATTATATCTATGGAAATAGATACTGGTACCCCCATATCTTGTATAAGCAAGAAAACCTACGATAGGTATTTTAGTGATAGAATTATACAGCCTTATGATTTGTGTCTTAAATTTTATGATGGTACCAATATTAGACCACTAGGGGTAATTGTGCCCCCAGTGGAGTTTCAGGGTAGGGTGAAAAACTTGGAATTATTTATAATTCAAGATGGAACAACATCACTACTGGGCAGGCAATGGCTTACCGAATTAGGCATATCGATTCCAAGTTTCCAATGTAATTTGTTAAGATCTGATATAGAAGGGCCTAGTATTAGTAGTAAGGTAAATGTATTATTGCACAGGTATAAAGATCTATTCGATGGCAGTCTGGGGAGGTTCACGGGGGGCAAGGCGACGCTGCGGGTGCGTGAGGGCGCGGCGCCGGTGTTCCACCGCGCTCGGCCGATGCCGTACGCGCTGCGCGAGCGCGTCGACTCCGAGCTGGACGCGATGCTGAGCGCCGGCATCATCGAGCCGGTGGCCTGCTCGGACTGGGCCTCACCTTTAGTTCCAGTCAATAAAACGGACGGTACGCTCAGGATTTGTGTGGATTATAAGGCAACTCTAAATCCGGTTTTAATGATCGATCGATACCCGTTACCTAAGATTGCGGATGTCCTGGTAGCTTTGGACGGGGCTCAGTTTTTCAGTAAAATAGATTTGTCACAATCTTACAATCAGATTGAGCTGGATCAATCAAAGGAGTACACAGTTATTAACACACATCGAGGCTTGTTTTGTTACAATCGGTTAGTGTTCGGTCTGTCCTCTAGTCCCGGTATATTTCAACGGATTATGACGAATTTATTGAAAGGAATACCAAACGTAGCGGTATTTATCGATGACGTCATCATTGGGGGTCGAACCCAATTAGACCATTTGAAAGCACTCGGAACGGTATTTCAAAGGCTGCTGGACTGTGGGTTACGTTTAAAAAAATCAAAATGTGTGTTCCTTGTTCAAGAGGTGTCTTATTTAGGTTATATCTTATCGAAAGATGGCCTTAAAGCGGATCCGGCGAAAATTTCGGCGGTATTGGAAATTGCGGAACCACAGAACGTTTCGGAACTGCGTTCGTTCCTAGGATTATGTAATTTCTTTGCAAAGTTTGTTATGAACTTTAGTCAAAGGTTGGTTCCTTTGTATAATTTACTTAGAAAGAGCGTTCAATGGCATTGGAGTAGAGAATGCGAGGAGTCATTTATGGAAATTAAAAGAACATTAACAAGTTCGCAGGTTTTAGCTTATTATGATCCCTCCAAACAGCTGATCTTGACGTGTGATGCGAGCGCGGCGGGCGTTGGGGGCGTGTTGTCCCAGCCGGACCGCAACGGGGCCGAGCGACCGATAGCTTTTGTGTCGCGAACGCTTACGAGTGCCGAAAAGAATTACTCACAAATACATAGAGAGGCACTAGCGATTATTTATTGCATAAAAAAATATCATCAATATGTTTACGGTAGACAATTTAATCTTCGAACAGATCATAAGCCTTTAGTTTCAATTTTCGGCCCTAATACGGGCATTCCTACGATGACTGCGAGCCGTATGCAACGATGGGCTATAATTTTATCGGCATACAGTTACGACATAGAATACGTAAGGACGGACGCGAACAGTGCAGATGGATTGTCTAGGTTGCCGCTGCGCGATAAGAAACCGGTTCCACGTGCACTCCCCGAGCAGACATATTTACATTATGCACAAGAGGCATTTCTTTTAGATTACAACGAAATCAAAAAGAGTACCGCGCGGGATCCAATTTTGAGTAGATTGTTATCTTTCATTAGAGATGGGTGGCCCGCGAATTGTGAAATTGTTGGTATGCAGCCTTATTTCAACCGGAAAAGTGAACTTTATGAAGAGTTGGGGTGCGTTATGTGGGGACATAGGGTTGTCATTCCAGGAACTTGTAAGGGAAGGGTATTGAAAGTTTTACACGAACCACACATGGGTATGGTGAAGTCGAAGTCTTTAGCTCGAAGTTATGTATGGTGGGCCGGGATAGATGAGGCCATCGAAATCATGTGCCGGGGGTGCGCGACGTGTGCGGCGCAGGCAGATGCACCGCCGCGGCAGGTTCCCCGCCCGTGGCCGTGGCCTTCCAGGCCATGGTCGAGACTGCATTTAGATTTTATGGGCCCCATTTACGGGAAAACTTACTTAGTTGTAGTTGATGCCATGTCTAAGTGGTTGGAAGTATTTATGGTGCCTAGTACGGCGGCTACTTCTACCATAGATAAATTAAATGAGTTGTGGAGTAGATGGGGCTTACCAAAACAAATTGTAACTGACAATGGCCCACCGTTTACAAGTAGGGAGTTTGAGAGTTTCGTTAAAGCAAGGGCAATCGAACATATCTTAACGGCACCCTATCATGCAGCGTCCAATGGAGCGGCTGAAAATGCTGTTAAAACTCTGAAAAGAGTGATAAAAAAAGCGGTGTTTGAAAAAAAAAATGTCAGTAATGCGTTACACACATTCCTACTTTATTATCGAAATACTGAACACGCGTCCACAGGTCAGAGCCCGGCCATCTTATTGCAAGGTAGAAGGTTACGAACACGGTTAGATGCATTGAAACCTGATCGCGAAGCTAAGATGGTTCAAGTGCAACAGCGGCAAGTTGATAATGCAGGAGGGGCAAGCACCCCTCGTCATTCCCCGGGTCATAGATCCGGGGAATGACGTTTGGTACAGGCAATATTTAAAAACAGATAAATGGTTGCCGGGAAAGGTAGAATCTTGTTTGGGCCCGTCAAATTTTAAAGTAATTGGTGAGGAAGGTCACTCCTTACATCGTCATATCGATCAATTAAAACGTAGGACAAGGAGTTCCCTAGTTCACCCAGGTCCTGAGAGTCCCAAGTTAGAGTCTGACGTACTGATTGGCCAAGATCACTTCCAAGATGCTGAAGAGGGTGAGGAAGTCACGCAGTCTGAGCAGGTGGCGCAATGTGATACTCCCAGTCAGAGCCCAAAGAGCTCACCGGTAATCTCAACCCCGCCAGAACCCCTTGAACCTCCATCTGGTAAACCACCAACAAAGTTATCGCCTAAACCTCGGGCCATAAGGCAGTGTAGATTAAATAAACCAAATTATAAATTATAATAATGGTGTCGTATTAGAATAGGTAAATTATAATAATATTGTACTTATGTTTTACCTACTATGTACCTTAAGTAAGTACCACTTGTTGGGGGATCAGCTAGCTACATGGTTGGTTAAGTAGGAGGTACCTATACTATTGGCGTAGGGTTATGGTTTAATTATACTGATTGTATCACTCATGTTAGATTATTATGTTACTAGTGTTAGTTTAAATTTAGTGTGGAGGAATGTGGTGTATTCGAGGGTACCTAGATATAATAATGGATCGGTGGAGGGTAGACATAGTGTTGTAAGGCAGTCTGAATAAATCCCTGTTACGGACCGTTGTGTTTCCTGTATTTCCCCTGGATAGGGACGTCACAATAACCAAGATAACCGACATAGCTCTCAGAATTAGCAAGTTAAAGTGGCAATGGGCAGGGCAATGGGCAGGCCATACAGCTCGCAGACACGACAACCGGTGGGGGATAAAGATTCTTGAGTGGCGACCAGAGGCCCAAGCACGAACATTTAACGTTATCGAGACGACAGTAAACGTCAAATATGAACCAATCAACTTACTAAGATTTCAAGTTACCCTGATGTCGTTGGCCAATATTTGACATTTGCGATCGTCTCGCTAGCGTCTTGCTAACGTAAATTATTCGTGCTGACCCCACAGGAACCGGACGACCGACGCAGTGTAAAAAGACCCACTCTCGATGGACCGACGACATTTTGAAGGTAGCAGGAAGTCTGTGAATGGAGGCAGCTTAATGACGACATTTTGAAATAGGTATGGCTTGCTCCATGTAGCTTGGCAGCATTGGCAGAATATTGATACTGGACAAGACGTGCGGCCGGACCCACAAATGAAATAAGGCCGCGGCAGGCACGAGCAGTGTAACAGAAAATGTTACTGCTAAGTTTCTTTTATCAGGAAAACTTGTGATTTTTTCAGCCAGATAGTGATTTTGACGAAACTTTAGCATCTACTCCACCCGAAATAGCTAATTAAGCTTTAAAGCTACACTAAAAATTTACTTTGCGAAGTTTAACGTCAAGAATTTTGACGTAAACTTTGCACTACGCCCGCTGCGTGACTGAGCTTGTTGAACGAGCGAAGCGAGTTCTTCTAGTCAACTTGGAAGAATCGGCGTTTGTATGTATGTATGTATGTTTATCCGATGAAAACTTCCAAACCTCACCTGTGGGCTGTCTCACCGCGGCTCACGCGTCGTCTGCTCAACCTTTCAAGACCAGACCTTCGTACCATCGTGGGGACACTCACAGGCCACTGTCTCCTGAACAAACACCTCTACAACATCGGAGCAACAGACAGCCCACTCTGCAGGGGGTGTCTGACCGAAGAAGAATCGGCTGCCCACGTAGTCCTGGAATGCGTGGGAGTAGCAGCTCAACGTGAACAAATCCTCAACAACCCGAGGTCACTCCGCGAAGCCTGCGAAGACCCCAGGAAGCTTCTGTGTTTCTGGACGGAGTTAGGCTGGCTAACTATCTAGCTAGTTTACTCTCACGCATAATGGACCATCCATAGAGTTCGAATGCGGAAAAGGGAGTTCTTTAACATTAACATTACTGGCGATACCATGTTTACTCAACCTCGTCACGGTGTGGCTGCAAAGCACTTTTTTTTTCTACTACTCACAACAGAGTTCAGTGAATGACCCTTATTAATTGAACGAGCGAAGCCAGTTCTCCGAGTCAAGTTGGAAGAATCGGCATTTGTATGTATGTATGTATGTTTGTCCGATGAAAACTTCCAAACCGTTAATCCGATCTTCATGAAATTTGGTATGGGGGCAGATAGTATTGGTACAATTTGTAGGTAAGGTTATGAGCTATATCGGTCAGGGGGTTGCTGAGATATTGGGGTCCAACAGGGGGTAAAAAAAAAAAAAAGTGAGACAGTCAGATCAAGTGGGGTGTCTAATGAAAGCGCTTTGGTTGGACATTTAAAAACTGTTTTTCATAATTATTTAGCCTTAGTAATTTTCGAGATATTAGGGAAAATAAAAAACGTAAAAATCCAAAATTCTAGGGTACTTCCAGCAATCCCACAATGCTGAAATTTGGTATGCTTGTGGCTTTTGTGTCACAACTACAGGGAAAAGTCGGAAATTGAAAAATTTAGAAACTTGTACTCCATAAAACAGAAACCAATATAACATCCATTCTTGACCTCCCATTTCTAAGAATTTGAATGACGTTGGAGTTCTATGGTTTTCATCAAAAGGACGTTATCAATTAATTCGTTAGGTACTTGATATAGGTACTAACAGGTATGTAGTATAACTACGCCCCGTTGCTTAGCCCTATTCAAAGGTTATTTCGATGATGTGTAGGAAGTTAGAGTAGTTACTGGCAGATCCTGTACTGTACTGGTAGACCACGAGGGGAAAATTTTCAAAAATAATAATAGAAAATATGGAAATTACTTAGTTAAGTAGTCGGGCTGATAAATGTGTTATCGCGAGGTCTCAGTTCGGGGCGAACCACTAGTTAATAAACTCTGAAATCAATTATCTGTTTAATTAGAATGATATCATTGTTAAATAAACTTTTTGAATTTTAACATTATTATTGTAATAAAATAACCGATGCCCACTGGGCATGAATGGCTAGAAATATTAATTTGACGACCTATGTGGCGCGGCGGACGAGTAGCCGGCTGATATGCAAGAGGTTGCTGGTTCGATTCCCGCTGCGGGACAAATGTTTGTATGAACTGCAAATATTTGTTCCGGGTCTGGGTGTTATGGTACTCGTAGTTTCTGATACCCACGACACAGGGAATCCTAGTGTGGGATCAAGAGTACGTATGTGACGGTTGGGTGTTATGTTATGTTAATTATCTGTTTAATTAAAATAATATTATTGTTAAATAAACTTGTTAAGTTTTTGCGCATTATTATTGTAATAACCGATGCCCACTGGGGCATGAATGGCTAGAAATATAAAAATATAACTATTAATGTAGTACTTCTATGATTCAGATAAGTAGGTAAGTAAGTATATATTTGAAAATACATGAGGTTTGTGTCCGGCTTAAGATTCCATCTCCTCCCATGGATGACGTAAAAGCCGACTAAAAGATTACACGGGCAGCAGCATCCACCTGCAGGGCGATTCTAAAACGTCGGAAACGGTTCCGATTGGATTCGTTAGTTTTTCAATTCGACGTGGTAAGTAACTAAAACAATTTTATCTAGTAAAACACAGTAAAAAACAATTGTTGTATATTACTGTGTCTTACTAGAGAAAATTGTTAGAAAGCTGTTTAAGTTACTTACCACATTGAAATTAAAAACTAACGAATCCGATCGGAAACGTTTCCGACGTTTTAGAATCGCCCTGCTGAATACTCTACATAAATACAAATAATCCGCTTGCGAAGCGTGGTGATATGAGTTTGCCAAATTCCCCCACACAGTATTTCATGGGGGGCTCTTTGTCCAGCTGTGGATGTCTAAAGGCATGATATGAGGTTTGCAGAAGAACCAAGGTCATCGACATAGCTCTCAGAAATTAACACGTTGAACAAAAGTTGCTACAATCACGGGGAGGAATAAAAGTTCTCCAGTGATGACCACAAAGCTAAAATACAGCGTAGGACATAGCGTAGCGATAGCGATGGACTGGCAACATTGTATTGGTCGCAGGAAGTCAATGGATAGAGGCAGCACAAGTATAAGACGTAGCGTAGCGATGGATCGATGACATTGCAATGGTCCCTAGAAATCAGTGAATAGAGGCAGCACATTCCCATTCATAGTGGCATTTTATGGGGGAGGCAGCATTTATTAACACCACTGTTGGACGTTTACTAGCTGATGATGAATAAAATGAAAGGCAACCATAGTATATTCCAATGTTTGTATATTACCAACAGTAAATCTAGTGCAAAATAACAATGCCTGCATGTCGTTTTTGAATGAACACTATGCATCATCTCTTAAAAAAAAAATAGTAGGTAATACACGATAATAATTACCTACTAATAATAGACGGTAACACCGTCTGTTTTGAATACCGATTTGGATGACAGGGCGTGGTCGCAAGCCTCTCTAATGGGAGGCTTAGGTATTCGCAAAATATCAAGTGTAGCACTACCAGGGTTTTGTCTTCCGTCTTAGCACTCAATCTCAAATGGAGCAAATATGCAAGTCTCGACAGGGCTTACATATACTATTTGAGCTTTACGAGGCCGAGACTGGGTAAGTGGGGTACTGGGCCCTTAGCGTTTTCAAAATTAATTCAGGGCGTTTCTGTTCGAAGCGACGCGTGACCCGAAAGCTGGCTCTATCTGGCTCAAGGCATTAGTTTTGCCATTCAGCGTTCCGTTTGGATCAGTTGAGATATCTTTAGATCGTTTGCAACGGTATATATAGAGACAGTTCAACTGTTTTGATAGTATTAAATTATTTAAATTTTGCAAACATATAGGTACTTGCATTATTCTTTCTGTAAATCAAAATATTATAATAATATGTAACGAAAGACTAATGTTTAGTGTGTTGAAATCACATTTACCCCGTCCCCAACTTGTTATGTAACCTGTAACTTGTTTATACACCACCATATCCAAATCCGTATTCTCTTTACCGTCTGTTGTTTGAACAATAATTAATTTTATAATCTCAACTTAAATGTGATTCCGTTAAAATTGAATAATAACTTAGCTCAATGTGTTTGGAGTCAAACTCGATTGCTAATAATTCAACCTTGACAAGTTAGTGGGTAAGTGTTTATCCAGCTACTTTAACCGTTTTTGTACAAAGAGATGGCTCTTTCAGTTTGGTTGCTGACGTGACGTGCTGATTGTTTGACGTTAAAAGTTTTGCTAAAACTATTTCACCACAAATTACTAGCGGATGCTTGCGGCTTCAGTCGCGTGGAAAATTAATTCTACGCTCTTTACGCAAACCAATTAAATATACTATTTCTTTAGTAACCTACCTACTATATTATGTTATTATTATAGTTAATGATAAGCATAGATAGATAGATAGTTAGTTTTTGTTTGGTTTTGTTAATGGACTTTTTCGTGTTAAATAGAATGCTAACACATACTTAATTATATAAAGTCGTCACATGTTTTTGAATTTCGGTGGGTGCGATACTTCAAGGGTGTTTCTAGTTCACGGTAGGATGCCAGAAAGGCAATTCTCTGAATTATTTGACATTCAATTCACAATAATCATTTTTTGATCATTCATCAAACATTCAGAGGCCCAATTCTCTAAGTTATTTTAAAACTACACTGAAAGTTGACCGAATCGAGACTGAATTGTAAATTGACTGAAAGTTGAATTTCTAGTCCCTCATAAATAACAATTTAGTCTAGATTCAATTCATGGTGACCACCATTAGAGTAGGATAGTTATATATATCATTGGAAAGAGTAAAGAGAGACTCCATCTACTTATGCTAAAATTCATGAAAAAACTTTGAATCGTTCAAGTTTCGGTCACATTTCGATATAATCACATTACAGTGTTGTATTTTATGTCAGGAGAATACCATTTCTGACATTTAAGACATCGACACAAGATCGAAACATGATCCGAACTCTATTTTAACTATTTTTTAGTTAGTGAATTGGGCCTCTGATTTCTGTCGCTCTGGAAGGATTTCGTTAGAGTGAGAAAGATAACGTATGCATGCAAAGATTACATATACGCACGCAGTGACAGTTGACAGAGATGAGTTATGATCGTGAATTTACAATGTTCTCATAGATAATTATTGAACATTCAATTTAAATTTGTTCAAATTCAAACAATTCGAAGAATCGGGGCTCAAATGTCAATGCATCATACTACCCGATCAGATGGACATTAAAACATATTTCATGCGGGTTAGAGCGCAACACAAAGCGGGGCGCGGGTGTATTCCGTTTTATTTAAGTATAAATGGAAGACAACACACAGAACGCGTGCGCGGGAGCCGTGCCCGTCGTGCGTCGCCCGCCACCACTGGCAGCGCGCGGGGCTAGCGGCCCCCCAATTACAGAAGCAAATGGCAATGGGGAACGCAACAATGGGGATCAATTTGGCAGCCTAATCGCTATCTTAATCGTATGACTTGAATAGGGGAAACTTCTTGACCTAAATATTCCTCCTTTCATGTCTCAAAAGGTTTGGACAGCGCTAAGGCTGCCAAAATTATCCCCATTGTTGCATTTCCCGTAGCCGTTTGCTACTGTCGCTGTTTGTGAAGACAGTAAACAGCGCTAGCACACGCCCGACCCGCACCCGCGCGCCGCGCTCTGTGTGCTCAAACTATATTTTTTGGACAGTTTACTGCGTCATACAATTCCGGTTTAATTGTTCGAATAGATGTTTCTGCAGAGCTGCTGCCCACAGTCATATGTTAAATATATGTCAATGATAGCGACTGTACATGCCATATTTTAGAGTAATTTCAGTCGTCTGTACCAGTCGTCCCAAAGGTAAAATTGGGAAAAGCCGATTTTTTATATAGGTATCTATATATGTATTATTTCCATTCCCCTGTCTTGCGGATTTTTTTTGCTTCAAATTTAGACAAAATATAGCTTAGTACAGTCATAAGCGGCATATTTTTAAGCATCATCAGATTGCTGGACGTAGTCTCCTATAGAATACGAATACGAACGGTTTCAAGCCGCCTCGACCGACTTCCTGTTATCTTTATAATAACTTTGGTCCATTGAGAGGGGGTCTTCCTTTACTGCGTTCTGCGAGCTATGTATGACCTGCCCTGCCCATTGCCACTTTAACTTGGTAATTCTGAAGGTTATGTTGGTATTTCCTCATTTCGGTTTCTATGTGAAACGTGAGCGTAGAGTAGCTTGAATATTGAATTGAAATAAACACAGATTATTGTTTATAATTTCGGGCAGAGTAACCACCGTTACTGGCGACTATGGCGAGTGTATAAATCAACACCCTGTATAAAGAAAGATGACACCAATTTGATCTACCTACACTATAATATTACTAGTGGTTCGCCCCGAACTAAGACCTCGCGATGGCACCTTTATCAGTGGGGAAGAGAGGGTTAAATTACAAGAGAACTTGAAGTATTTTTGAGGTATTTTTAGCATGTTTTACTTTCTTTACCCTTCTATAGTCCAGTCGGTGAGGGGTTTGACCCTGACAATAATTCCTCTGTCGCTGAAACTTTGCAGTGTGATAAAGTAAGGTTTATAAATTACGGTTGACAAGATATCTAGGATTTTTTTAATTTTTAAATTAGGTATTTCTACCTAAACATGAAAATCACTTATAACATTCGGTGGAAAATTGCTCAGTCTGAAATTTCTTCGGTATATGTTAGTATACATTAATAAGTATAGATATGTAACGGTATCCAGGAATATTTCGATTTCGGTGAGGCAGAAATTAAAGAATATCTGTTTTTTTATCACAACTTTTTCAGGAAAATTGCTCAGTCAGATTTTTATGTTTTTGTACGTGTAAGGTTGTTTAAACGTATCGCCTTGCAGAGTTATCTAAAAGATTTGCCTTTTCGTTCATAGCTTTATGGTTTTTTGGAAATAACTTTCGGCGGAAAATTGCTCCGTCCTTTTTTATTAATTTGTTAGTTACAGTATACCTTATTATAATAGAATTGTAAGTTATCCAATAAAATTTCGCCTAAACACATAAACACATAAACTTTTAAATATCAACATTTCATACTTAGACAATTTTCGTACCGCGCGGGGTTCTGTGGGCTCAGCACGAACAATTAATGTTACCGAGACGCTATCGAGACGATCTCAAACGTCAAATATTGGCCAGTGACACCGGAGTAACTTGAAATTTTCAATATTTGTGAGTTGATATTTGAAGTTTACGATCGTGTCTCGGTAACTTTAGATATTCGTGCTTGGGCCTGTGATAATAGAGCGGGGCACCGCACCACGCATGCGCTCCGCGCAAGGGCTGCCAGATACACCGCTTTTCCACTTTTGACACAGCTTTGTTGCTTAGAGATCCGCATTCCGTTTTTGGTTATCGAGGTTCTGTTTTTTTTGGATGATACTATGAGCAACTTTTTTATCACTTTTACAAGGAAAAAAAAACACCTAAAAGTAGCTGTCCTTAAACTTATCTCCAAAATAACGTAAAAAAGATGTGGAAAAAATAAGAATATTGAGAATATACGATGAAGAATTAAACGAATGTTATCGCGAGTGACTGTGAAAACAATCAAAACTATTACGCTATTGAAAATTCTCCCAGGGACACTCAACTCGTTTTTGAATAAAAAATTAAAATAAATTACTGAAAATATATCAAAATCATGGAAAACTACCACATTCAAAACCGTCAGTCAGCACACCTACTCGAGTACTTACGACTCGCACTTGGCAAGCTTATTTTGTATGTAATGTTGTACTTTTTTAAAATCTCGTTAGAAATCAATTGAAACATACTGGCCACCAGAATAACATAGAAGTCGTCTTAAAAACAGCCGACGCATCGATGAAGAAATGATCGACGTTACAAAATTTGACAGTTTAGGTAAGATCACAAAATATAGAAAAAGAGAGAAGGTCCGCTCCCACCGTCCTTGAAAATAATTACCTAAACTTGCCTGACTCACTAAGGTTGCTACTGTATTCATTCAAAATTTTGAAAAGGAGTAGATTATTAGGAATTGGAACAAGTTACAAACAATCTCGTTTGGAAAGGGGAAGAACGTTTGCATTTGGTTGTATTTAAACAACCAAATACACTGCAAGCGTAATAATACCGCTACTCATTTTGTTAACAAGTGACAAATGCCTGCACTAGCACTCGCTATTATAGTCGCGACTGAACTCTGCTCGAGATTGCGTGAGAATACATGTAAACGTAAAGTCAATGTGTGCTTACCAGAAATGGCGCTATTTTCTGAGTGGACCCTCTGTAGCTGTTTGTTCAGGACGACTCTGTCTCTCATTTTGATTCGTCTGAGGAACTTTACGATTTTGCTTCGGCTTTCAAATTCGAACTTCTGTGATGTCATATGCTGTAACGCGTAGGCGTTAGGTTCAATTTGGCTCTAACTTTTTTCATACAAATATTAAACTTACAAGCCGAAAGAAACATTATTTATTATTATTTAGTTCTTGAGATATCGTGATGAGTCAGCAAGTAGGTGAGTGATATTTGCCTCATATATATATTGATTCTCATTGATCAAAACTATTGTCTCAAGAAGTAGTAAAAGTAGCTCCCGGCGGCTGTGCGCGTAATGTTGATAGTCTAAAATGCGTATGCAAAGCCGAAATTTTATTGGATACTTTAATAAGCTGTTGTATTTAAGTGTACTTTAACTAATAAATTAATAAAAAGGACGGAGCAATTTTCCGCCGAAAGTTATTTCCAAAAAAACCATAAAGCTATGAACGAAAAGGCAAATCTTTTAGATAACTCTGCAAGGCGATACGTTTAAACAACCTTACACGTACATGAAAGCAAATCCTAACCAGGACTAGCAATAACTATAAATACTTATAACAGTTCGTAATCTTGCACTTTATTCCTTCAACAATCAACAGATATCAACTAATATCAAGTCACAACCATTCTCAACTTTTTCTTATTTTTCCAATATGGCGGCGCGTGTCGAGCGCGTTCAGAAGTGTTGCCACATACCCATACAATAATATTCACTTTTAAAGATGATATTTGCTTACATTCGGCCATTCTGATCGCCCTCGCACGCGTCCCCGCGTGTATAAATATTTAGTGTTAACAAAACATCAGTAGGGACATAGGTATAGGAAATTGTAATGCACAATCACGATTTTATACTTATTAAGTTACATTAGGAAAAAGTTGCTTTATACAAGAAAAGTTTGAATCTTTAATTAAGCAATATAAAAACGCCTAATGTTAGAAGGTTTTTTTTTTTTTTTTATTGGTACATACTATAACTTTGCTAATGAATAAAGGACTTGGCAACAATTACTAAACGACACTAGTAATATATATCATAACACCACACTGTCTCACGAAATTACTATTTAGTGGCTATTTAGCATTGCCTTCACACACAATCACGATGGCGATTTCTCGTCACTCGGGCTGGTAACGGAAGAAGCCCCGATGCAGAAACACCATGACCGGCAGTCGGAAATGCCAACCGTGGCCGGTAATTCCTGGACTGGTGATGTTCGCACACCACAGCTGATAACGTCGCCTGAAGCTGGTAAAGACGCTTGAAGTTGGTAGCGCCGCGCTGCCAGGGGCTAGTAAGGCCTAGCGAGGCTGCTTGCACCTGCTTGGGCTCATAGCGCTCGTCAGTGTTGGTAGCGCCCACATGGGCAACTCGCAAGGGCCTGTAACGCACACCAGTGCAGCCTACCCAGGCTTGTAGCGCCCACAAGGGCCTGTAACGCACACCAGTGCTTGTAGCGCCCACAAGGGCCTGTAACGCACACCAGTGCTTGTAGCACCCACAAGGGCCTGTAACGCACACCAGTGCTTGTAGCGCCCACAAGGGCGACCCGCAAGGGCCTGTAACGCACACCAGTGCTTGTAGCGCCCACAAGGGCCTGTAACGCACACCAGTGCTTGTAGCGCCCACAAGGGCCTGTAACGCACACCAGTGCTTGTAGCGCCCACAAGGGCGACCCGCAAGGGCCAGTAACGCACACCAGTGCTTGTAGCGCCCACAAGGACGACCCGCAAGGGCCTGTAACGCACACCAGTGCTTGTAGCGCCCACAAGGGCGACCCGCAAGGACCTGTAACGCACACCAGTGCTTGTAGCGCCCACAAGGGCGACCCGCAAGGGCCTGTAACGCCCACAAGGGCCTAGTGTGACGCACTCAAGTGTCCCTTACGCCCACTAGGGCTAGTGATACCTTATAAACTTCTAGATCCTACATTACTAAGGCTGATTTCACTATAAAATACATAATGCCTCGCAGGGCAAGTCAAATTAACATTTATTTTTTATTTTAACAACTTTATTTAATTTTACATTCATTCATTTCTACCTCCAGATTCGGAATCTCTATCTACGGGGTCATTGGAGAACACCAACCACGGGTGTATTTTGTCGACCGCAAATACTGTTTTCAGTTGTTGGACCTGTGATTTGTAACAATTTGTTTGGTCTACTACCATAATCTACCATATTAGCGGTTGAAACATTTCTAATACGACACTCTCTGGCAAAATGTCCGATCTTCTGACAATTATTGCATCTTCTCGTCGGTCGGCTTCAGTGGTTTCGTACATTTTGATCGAATATGTCCGGTTTCATAACAGTTATAACAAATAATGCCTGGTTTCGAAGTCTCTACACTACTGTTAGTTGGCTCTTGCGGTGGTGCTCCATCCTTATTCCAAGTACTCCTACGTTTATTCAATGTGTTACCATCGCTTAGGGCCAATGTTTTAATGTACGAAAATAGTTGCTCTGGTTCCTCGAAACGGCATGAATTTGCACTCATTCTAATAAATTTGTCATCTATGCCCTGCATAAGGCATCCTACAGCTTTGCGGCCAGAAATTTCACATTTATTAATCAAAATCATTTTTTCATAGTAATATATATCTAACGACTGACCTAATTTGCATCGCAACTGCAACATTCTTTGTAATAAATCGCCGTAGTTCTCCGTGGAAGGAAATGCAGATTTTAATTTGCCCATCCATTGGTCCCATGTAAAAAGCAATGAGGGTAGTCCTTGGTACCACCGTTTAGCAAGACCTGTTAATTTAGCTAACGCGTAATGGCGAATCTGCGTTTCATTCCATGAGTATATCTGAGCGCATTCGTTCACTTTATGAATCCAAGATTCAATATTTTGGGAGCCATCGCTGGGGTCGAACTCTGGCACCACGTTAATATGAGCCGTATATGCTTGCGCCGGAAAAATATTCGTATTTTGTGTAGAACTACTATTGCTCAACGTCTGTAAAGAGTTGGCTGTGATCGAAGCTTGAGTAACATTAGCATTGGTTGCAGTCAAACCTACGGACTCAAGAGGTGCCTCAGATATTGAAGGAGTTTGTGTACGTGACCTATTCCTGCTCAGTTCTCCCTTAGCTAGACTAGAACTCTGCACTCTCTTGGAATGGCGATGGTGTCGCCTTTTATGCTTTTTAGAATGAGACTTTGTCTTCTTGTGCCGCTTACGAGTTCTTTCGTAACTTGTTGCCGAAGAAGACGTTCGACTTACGCTAGTTGAATGACGGCGACGACGACGTTTTGATACACGCCGTTCAAGAGACCTACTACGTCTATCAGACCCCATAGCTAGCAATTACAAATTTTTTATCAATCACAAATCAGTTTTCAATACTTGGTACAATATTATTATTTTACAAACACAGTTTTAACTTTAATACAAATAAGAAAACAAAAACACAAACAGGAACAAATCAACGAAATCGTACTTAACAAAATATTTCCTATTATCAATAGGTGCTTAGACCTCAGCAACTCATTACAAAACCAACAAAATTAGGGGCGAAATGTACAACACTTAACAAAACAATAACGTTCTTGTGATCACAAAAGTGTATAAATTATCTTAATATAGACTATTATGTAATTAAAAAGTTTCTTCCAAATATGCGCAGGCAATAAAATAGCTCATACTGTTCTGTTACTTAATTTAAATGAATTATTTTTGCAGCTCTCCAATTAGGTAGGTTTTATACCTAAATATTGTTAAAGTAGGTAGGTAGACCTAACCCTAACCTACTGATACTTTTATCACGTTAATTAAATGTACGTAGAAGATCAGCCGATATTATTTGCACAAACCATCAGTTCATAGATTTATAACACATATCACATTGAAAGCGAACAATGTTTTTGGTACTGGTGTCACACACACACCCGGCAAACACCAAATCAAATAATTTTCTTTGTTATAACCGCTTGAAAAACTTACGGTTTTTGCAGTCACACATCGCGTGATTCTTGTCACTTCTGATTGAAAGCAAATCCTAACCAGGACTAGCAATAACTATAAATACTTATAACAGTTCGTAATCTTGCACTTTATTCCTTCAACAATCAACAGATATCAACTAATATCAAGTCACAACCATTCTCAACTTTTTCTTATTTTTCCAATATGGCGGCGCGTGTCGAGCGCGTTCAGAAGTGTTGCCACATACCCATACAATAATATTCACTTTTAAAGATGATATTTGCTTACATACAAAAAAATAAAATCTGACTGAGCAATTTTCCTGAAAAAGTTGTGATAAAAAACAGATATTCTTTAATTTCTGCCTCACCGAAATCGAAATATTCCTGGATACCGTTACATATCTATACTTATTAACGTATACTAACATATACCGAAGAAATTTCAGACTGAGCAATTTTCCACCGAATGTGATGAAGTGATTTTCATGTTTAGGTAGAAATACCTAATTTAAAAATAAAAAAATTCCCAGATAACTTGTCAACTATAATCAGTCTGTGACGTGCAACGCGCGCGATCGGTGGTATTTGTTTCGGTCACAAAATTCCGTATGGTGTGGTGAAAGGCTGCAGAAACCACTTCGCAAAGTGTAACTTAAAAAAGGTGGCATTTCTTATCATCGGTATGGCAAAACTTTGTATATTGAACTTTCCATAATTAAAGTAAACAATTTTTCATCCCATCTATTCGAAAAGAACGACTTGGTTCGCCTTTAAGTGCACCCAAAGGTGGTGTTTTCTGTATGAAGCTTCTATAAGTGCGCCGCAATAATCTTTTCCGCGCACTTTTTAAATTTGGAACATATCGAATTCAAATAAGTGCGCCGCAATTATCTTTTACGCGCACTTTTTGAATGTGGAACATCTTGAAAAGCATCAAACACAAATAAGTGCGCCGCAATTATCTTTGCCGCGCCCTTTTAAAATTTGGATCATCTTAGTGTTCAGCGCCAAAGAAGGCGAACTGGCTGGTACGACAAGCCCATATAGTCACGCCACCGGCTGAATAAAAAAAACAAATTAGAAACGCGCGAACTACGGCCCGCGATTTCGTCATTTTTAACCGACTGTACAAAAAGGAGGAGGTTCTCAATTCGGTTGTATTTATTTTTAAATGTTTGTTACCTCATATCTCCGGCGTTTATGAACCGATTTGGAAAATTCTTTTTTTATTTGAATAGATATACTTCCAGATTGGTTCAATTTTTTTCAGAATCCAGTTCTGATGATGGAATCCATGAGGAATTGAGGGAACTCCTCAAATGTTGTAGGCGATTTTGATATTTTCAGCAACAAACCAAGCATTTGCGTTCAGAAAGTATCATAATCCTTTCACCACTATGGTTCTTTCATAATTTTTTTTTCATCCAAATATTTAGTCGAATACGGAAGTCTGTTTTTTAAATTAAAAGTTATTCACGGACTGCTAGAAATTCATGGTTTTGTTTTGAAATAAACTATGAGGCGCCTTTTATTTTCTCATAGTAGTGATGAAAAGTAGAGTGTAACACTCGGGCGCAAAATATATTTTTGGCTCGGGCGACGTACTTTGAATCCCTCGCTACGATCGGGATTCTACTCTAGAATCTCTCGCTTCGCTCTGGATTCAAAAAAGCGCCCTCGCCGTAAAAATATTATTTTTCTCCCTAATGATACAATATACTATTATTTCCTTGGTAGATCGCTCCCAATTCAATAAAGAGACGCCATACAAGCAAAAAGTTATAACTTTGTATCGACGTTCATTGATACCCGCGTGCGAGCGGCGAAAGGAGCCGGTGCGACATTATGTATTTTGCTTGTGTTTTTCTGTGTCATTTTGTAGGTACGATATAAATTAATGATAAGTAAGAAAATGAGTCGTTTCTTTCGTCTTTTCCTATTTCACTAATTATGCACCCACAAGTAATAAACACTTGGAGGATCCCAATTACCTTCATCATAACCATTTTTGTTATAAACAAGACTCCATCAATCAAGTGCACTAATAGACACAAAAAAATATAATCTGTAGTATTTGTCTTATCACAAAATGGGATGTAACAATTTTACGCTGCACTTTCATCGTTTATTGTTTCTTTACTTGTATCATTGTAAATAAAATGGACCAGTGCGAGACTCACCCTCTTGAGGGTCCTGTGGGCCCTGATACTTCGAATTCTGCGAGTCTTTATGGCACAGGTAAAGGAAAAAGTCTAAAATTAAAGAATTTCTACTTTTTACCCCTTAAATCGGATGGTGAAGTTTGTAGGGAAAAGTGGCTGAAACTCAAAAAGAGACGATTTCGAAATAATTTACCTACGGTTCAAACCGTACACTAATAAACATATACCTACATAATAATAGTATTTAATTTATCAACATGAGTAGAAATAAAATAGAAATTAGACTTTTTTATGGAAAAATTATAACTAATAGGTTTGTTTGCTAAGGGGAATGACTAATTTATGTTGGAAGGATTACCCAAAGAATGATTCAAGAGTTGAAAGCATGATGACGCACAACGGGGATCGTTGATTGGTGGAAGCCAAAGGGCATTAGTAGGGGCAATAAGCCTCGATTTTTGGCCAAACCATGCACTTTTGTCTCGGAAGACGCCACTTGGCACGATTGTTCTTTAGGTCATGCTGAGCAGATTCAGCCCTGTAGCCACGAAGTTACCCCCCGCTGGTAGCCAGGGCAGGGGGGAGAATTGTGCATCTCCCGCGTTGCAGTCCGAGCTCAGTTACTGTCCACTTATAGCTATACAAGGACAAGTTTGGTATCGTTTTCGTATAATTTAAGGATGGGGAATTCATTTCTGGAACAAACTTTTAACCTGACCATAGAAAAAAAACTAAAAATTAACAAAAAGGTAAAAATTACAAAAAAAAAAACAAAAAAAAAATGGTCTCTTAACCACATCGATTTTTGGTTAATAAAAAATATGATGTTACAAAAATGGGTTCCCTGTCTTTGAATTAAATGATATTGAAACCAAACTTGCCATTTTACTTACATATGGGTAGAAATTAAGCTCCAAATCCAACGGGGATTCCAAATAAACCCTTACCCGTTTTTTAAATTTTTACATTTTGTTAATTTTTCGTTCTTATCTTTATGGTCAGGTAAAAAGATTGTTCCTGAAATGGATTCCCCATCCTTAAATTATATGAAAAAGATACCAAACTTGCCCTAGTAGCTATAAGTGGACAGTAACTGAGCTCGGACTGCAACACGGGAGATTCACCCTCCCCCTCCCCCTCCTGGCTAACGTGGAGGCTTCTTCGTGTCTACAGGGACAAATTGGTTGAAAAAAAACTTAAAAGATTTAGCATAGATAACAAAAGTAAGATTCCAATGCAAAAGTGAAAAGAATCCCATATGAAATCACACAACAAACAGGTGAAATCAGGGTGGACTAACTACCGAAAACATTTTTTTTGACAAACTTTTTGTTTAGAAGTGGTCATTCAAGTAATACTTTTTAGGTTTAAGATTAAATAGGCTATAACATCATATTTTTTATTTACCAAAAATCGGTGTGGTATGCCTGTAAAAGACCATTTTAGTTTTTTTTTTTCAAATTTTTACCTTTTTGTTAATTTTTAGTTTTTTTTCTATGGTCAGGTTAAAAGTTTGTTCCAGAAATGAATTCCCCATCCTTAAATTATACGAAAACGATACCAAACTTGTCCTTGTAGCTATAAGTGGACAGTAACTGAGCTCAGACTGCAACACGGGAGATGCACACTTCTCCCCCCTCCCCTGGCTACCAGCAGGGGGTAACTTTGTGGCTACAGGGCTGAATCTGCTCAGAATGACCTAATGAACAATCGTGCCAAGCGGCGTCTTCCGAGACAAAAGTGCAAGGTTGAGTTGTTTATTGCCCCTACTACATGGATCGTCGAGCGGCAAAATAGCAAAAAAGCGGAAGATTTCGGATCTAAAGTCGAGATATTCCAATAGGTAGGTTTGGGGGCATAATGCTTTATTCATTCACATGCTATGTAATACACATATATTATATATGTCAATGTTCACATGAGTAAAAAGTCATTCGTATAGGTAAAATTATAACGCTTGGTATTGCTGCGTGCATTCGACCGCAGCGGCTTATTACTGGTTTGTATATATTTCTGTCTGCTGATGCGGTCAGAATAGCACCTTAGGAAGTACGCCAATTGTAAGAAGTGGCTTCACTTTTTTGACGCGTGATATTATTCTGAGGTAGATTAGTGAGGCTAGAAGTTGAGCTCACTGGTATCAATATAATTTTTGTTTCTGTGAAAAACATCTCCATGGGCCTAGCAACCATCTATTTGAGCAGAATTTAAGTAAGTTTATGTAAGTATTCGGATTTTTTTTCTGGGGAAATTATACGAACACGGGAGTACGGTTCATCTACTAGTGGGTTATGCGTCTGGGTTTTTTAGGACTCAAGGCCTATGAGACAGTGCATACCTGAGTCAAGAACGTTTTTAAGTCAGTCTTGTCTGTCTTTAAACAGATAAAGAGATTTTTTGAATACGTGACAGCCAGGGTCCGAAGATGAAAGTAGGAGAGGGTCAACGGATCCATTGAGCTTGTCCCACTTTCATCTTCGAACCCTGGCTGATGTATTGTCATTGTCAGCAGTCTCACAAAAACAATTCAAAAGAGCCCAAACACTACCATTCTACTGTTATCGGTTAAGAAGATCCGTTGAACATGTCCCGGCTTCATCATCAGATCATGGCCCACATCTAAAGTTAAACAATTCTAAAAAACAACTTGAAAGAGCCTAATAAGCACGACTATTCTAGGTATTGCAAATTGTTGAAGAGTTCAGTTGACGCCTTCCGATTTCATCATCAGACCGTCTTCATTACGGTAAATATATTTAAACAACAAATAAAAAAAAATAAAAAATTTACGACATTTGAAACGACACTCATATTTTTCTATCAAGGGGTCAATCAATTATTATATAAACTGAAAACTTTAACACTCTATCGGACCTCTTTAAGGAGTAAGTTTGGGAAATATTTTATAATACACTTTTATCATTTGTATTGAAGAACATTTATGCCAAGTTTCAAGTTTGTTAGTCCAAGGAATAACTTTTCTTACAAATGTTTTCATCCCTTTTCACCTCCTTAGAGGGTAAACTTTTTCCAAATTCCTTTCATAGTGCACACATCCTAAAACGAACACACCTACCAAATTGTATGTCTCTAGGACCAGCGGTTTAGTTAGACTGTAGTTGATACATCAGTCAGTCAGGTCTTTGAACTTTATATACAATATACAGGGTGGGGCAAAAATTTTGGATCCTTAATGGTAGCTACCTTTTCTTTTATAGTTAGAAGGTTTTGTTTTTAGGAACCTTCTATTTAAAAATGTATGGGAATTGTTTTTTTTTATTATTGCCAAAACTTACGATTTGATTTAATAAGTTACTTTGGAAAAATGTTCCTTTTTGGAAATAGAGTCGATTAAGATAAACTTGTTTTTTTTTTTGACAAATGTCATTTTTTGGGCGAACCGTACTTTTTTTCAAAAATCTAAAAATGCCAATATTTTTTTCTTCAAAATAAAACAGAAAGTTCCTAAGAACAAAACCTTCTAACTACAAAAGAAAAGGTAGCTACCCTTAAAGGGGCAAAAATTTGCCCCATCCTGTATACAGAACTGTCATGACTTGCCTTACGTCTTTGCCCTTTTCTGAGGCCGTAGTCAGTTTTTAGCAAACAATTCACGCCGGACATAAATGTTGTAGTGTAACATGGATTGTGTAAGACACTATACTTAAACTTTTCATGCTAAAATCCATACTACACGAAACCATAAATCAGTGTCAAGCGCTTGTTAAAACAGGTAAAAACTCTGACTTCGGCCTTTGTATGAATCAGGCCGCGTCCGCGCCCCTGTCAGTAGCGACGCTCGCTTTTCTGTGGTAAGGCTTCGGGCCTGCAGGTAGCAAAGGGAGCACGCTATGCTACATAATTGACTACGCGAATATCAGACATACGACACGGAAGATCATGAAAAACATAGGAAACCATTCCATAGAACAGAATCCAGATACTGCTAATATGTGTGGTGTTGTGTGTGATAATGATAACGGGACTCAAATAGTGTGTAAAACGACTCAGTATGGATCTTCATCAGCCGGTAAACATCCACTGCTGGATGAGGCCTCCCCTATGGCATGCATAGCGCGCAATGGGGGGATTTGCCAGAATCACCACGCTTAGTAGGCGGATTGGTGATCGCAGTTTGGTGTATGCAAAATGTAATATTATTTCAATAAGAGTGTGAAAAACGACTCTGTATGCATACTTATATATGCATAATGTAATGTTATTTAAATAAGAGCCAGTGGTGTCTCTAAAGATAAATGTTTTTTTCATAATACACCTGTCGGATACAAAATTAGTATACCTCAGTTATTATTCTGAGCTATCTACCCAACTACCAACTATTAAAAACCGGCCATGTGCGAGTCGGACTCGCACACGAAGGGTTCCGTATCATTGTCTATAAAACGGCAAAAAAAACACGTTTGTTGTATGGGACC
This sequence comes from Epirrita christyi, assembly GCA_951392215.1. NCBI lineage: Eukaryota > Metazoa > Arthropoda > Insecta > Lepidoptera > Geometridae > Epirrita > Epirrita christyi. The sequence continues at coordinate 8,752,889 of OX595850.1, forward strand.
CCCTTAAATCTTTATTTTATTTTATTATTTTAAATTTGTTGTTAAAGCGGCAACAGAAATGCATCTTCTGTGAAAATTTCAACTGTTTAACTATCACGGTTCATGAGATACAGCCTGGTGACAGACGGAAAACGAAAAACGGCAAAAAAATCACGTTTGTTGTATGGGAGCCCCCTTAAATGTTTATTTTATTGTTTTTTATTATTTGTTGTTATAGCGGCAACAGAAGTACATCTGTAAAAATTTTAACTGTCACGGTTCATGAGATACAGCCTGGTGACGGACAGACGGACGGACGGATGGACGGACGGACGGACGGACAGCGGAGCCTTAGTAAAAGGGTCCGTTTTGCCCTATGGGTACGAAACCCCAAAAACCACCATGTTTCAAGAGCGTTTTGATTAAAGCTTTTATTAACATTACTGAGATTCCTACCATAATCTTCTTATAACAATAATGTTTTAAATCCTGCGTAGCATAGAATGAATTATTATCTGTTATGCTAAATGAGAGAACGAGACAACGCTCTCTTTTTATGCGTTATCACTTTCGCATAGGGTCGCCATCTCTAAAATTTGGCAACCAGGGCAAGACGCGTGAAAACCCAAAAAAAAATTAGAAATTTTAGAGCCCAGAACCCGGACATGTCAACGGGTTTTTTTAAACATAGTCAGTGTAATAAAAAACAGTTGAAAATGTCGGTGAATTTAGCGAGACGGTTCGTCTGTTGCGGCGTGCGGGCACAGTGCGTGTGTCGCGAGCGGCCCAAGACTTTACATTTTTAAACCCGGACTACAAATGAAGCCCCGCCCGGACCCTCCCCGGATGCCCTCTAAACTAGGACAAATCCAACCCGGACGGATGGCAACCCTACAGTTTCGCACCATGTTTCGGAACACGTTTGAATGTTGGTTATCTAGCTAGCAGAACCTCAATTTGTATATTGTTAGGGAGTTTTATACGATTTATATATAGTATATGTATAGTATACATATAACAAGCCGAGCTCCGAAAAGGCTTTAGTACCAAAGACCACACCCACACGCTGCGGCAGATTATGCAGAAGACCAAAGAGTTTTGTTCAGCCACTATGTCTAGCGTTTGTGGTCTACGAGAAAGCCAACGATTCATCAAGGATCATCAGACCTGAGGCCTTACCATGAGCTCTTATAGCGATTCAGTTCAAAAACTATTCAGTACAAAATATCCGTGATGTCCGCAGCTATATTTAAACCAGAAGGTCTATTGACTTCTGCGATTAAAGTTACCTATTCAATGATGACGGATGTCAACGACGCGATATTTTGTACTGAATAGTTTTTGAACTGAATCGCTATAAGAGCTCATGGTAAGGCCTCTGAGCAGTGTTACAGTCTTTACAGCGGTGCCAGACCAACTACCGATATATTGAAGTGTGTTTGTACAGCAGGGCCACTATGTATAAATCCGTCTTCAGAACCAGTGCACGGATCCCTATCTTATTCAATTGCAAAAAAACGGTAAGACAGGGAGATGTTATTTCGCCAAAACTGTTCACCTCTGCATTGGAGAGTGTTTTCAAGTTTCTGCACTGGAACGGACATGGCATCAACATCAATGGCGTATACATCACTCACCTTCAATATGCCGATGACATAGTTGAACGAGCGAAGCGAGTTCTCTGAGTCAACTTGTAAGAATCGGCGTTTGTATGTATTTATGTATGTTTGTCCGATGAAAACTTCCCAACCGTTAATACGATCTTCATGAAATTTAGTATGGAGATAGATAGTATTGATAGTAGTAATTTCATTAAAATTTGAACGTAAGGTATATCGGTCGGGGGTTGATGAGATATTGGGGTATAAGAGGGAGTAAAAAAAAAAGTGAGACAGTCAGATCAAGTGAGGTGTCTAATAATAGCGCTTTGGTTGGACATTTCAAAACTGTTTTTAATTAGTATTTAGACTAAGTACCTAGTTTCTGAGATATTAGGTAATATCGAAAACGTAAAAATCAAAAATTCTAGGGTACTTCCAGCAGTCACACAATGCTGAAATTTGGTATGCTTGTAGCTTTTGTGACATAAATACAGGGAAAAGTTTAAAATTGAAGAATTTAGAAATTTGTACCCTATAAAACAACAACCAACATAACATCCATTGTTGACCTCCCATTTCTAAGAATTTGTAAGATGTTGTAGTTCTATGGTTGTCAAAAGGACGAATTATCAATTAATTCGTCAGATACTTGATTATTATACTAACAGGTATGTAGTATGTACGCCCTGTTGATCGCGAGGTCTCAGTTCGGGGCGAATCACTAGTCATCATGGTAGAATCGCTGAATGACCTTGGCACAATGCTCAGAGACCTCAATACTGTCTCCCAACAGGTGGAACAGGAGGGTGGTCTTAGAATTAACATGCGCAAGACGAACATCATGTCAAATGCCCATGTCGCACCATTGGCGGTACACCATTCAGGAAATTAGGGTTGGTTAATAAGGGGTGAAGAGGTAAGGAGGAAGGGGTACTCAACTACTCATATAATACCCCTCAAGAGTGCAACTTTTTTTAATTACCTATACTTATTTAAAAATGCTTGTTTAACTTTAACCCCCTTATTCTTAATCATTTTTGAAATCTTTGTTATAGTTAAAATATGTTGTGTCTTGTTCTGACGTATGACATCAGAGAGAAGAAAACAAATGCTTTTTTAACTAAAATAGGTTTAAAAAATGATTATGAATAAGGCCCTCAGTAGTTAGTGTTTTTTTAGGGTTCCGTACCCAAAGGCTAAAACGGACCCTATTACTAAGGCTCCGCTGTCCGTCCATCCGTCCGTCCGTCTGTCACCTGGCTGTATCTCATAAACCGTGATATTTAGACAGTTGAAATTTTCACAGATGATGTATTTCTGTTGCCACTATAACAACAACTACTAAAAAACAGAATAAAATAAATATTTAAGGGGGGCTCCCATACAATAAACGTTATTTTTGCGAGTTTTTATAGATAATGGTACGGAACCCTCCGCGCGCGAGAACGACTCGCACTTGGTCGGTTTTTTTTTACAAACCTACATACATACAAACGCCGATTCTTTCATGTTGACTCGGAGAACTCGCTTCGCTCGGTCAGTAAATAACTTTTAATTTCCAGTGCTGCCTAAGGAACTATTGTAAATTTTGTCTTGTTAGAGGTGGTGTTAATTTTCGGCATTACGCTTATTTATGAGTGTGATATTACTGGAAGAAAGCGTTAGCCGAGTTGGTCATGGAAAGCAATGGCGGCGATGAGCTCACCACTTGTCACGTCTGGATTCCTGCGACTGTGCAACCCACGGTGACAAGCGGCCTTATGAGGCTCTGCCTACCCCTTCGGGTAAAAAGGCTTACGTTTATGTGTATGAATTATGTATGCATGGGAGCATGTTGAAAACACGAATTACATTAGAATGACGTACCTAAAAGAATTAAAATCACAAAAATTTTACTTTTTAACCGACTTCAAAAAAAGGATGATGTTCTCAGTTTAATTGTATATTTTTTTAAATGTTTTTTAGTCCATATCTCCGTCGTTTCGAACCGATTTGGAAAATTATTTTTTTATTTGAATGAAATATACTTCCATTTTGTCCCATTTTTTTCAAACTCAATTTGCGTTTAGAAAGTATCATTTGGTGATGTGGAATTGATGAAGAAGACCAATAATGGCCACCAGAACTCCTCAATGATAAGTATTTCAAGGGTTAAGCGACTATATGAAGCAAAGTTAATTAAATAATTTTGATGAAAATGGTACCATCGAACTGGTAGGTAGGCACCGGAACTCCGTCATAAAACAATGTATCCTCCTAGCAGTGTTTGGGCTTATTGAAATTGTCATGAAATGCACTCAGAGGCCCAATTCTCGGCTATGTGAACATGGCACCCGACTTTAATTTTTTTTAATTTTTTTTATTCAATAGATTTTCGTTTGTAGTTGATTGTAGTACCAATTTTTCGTTTGTAGTAACTTCAAAAAAAAGTTAGAGAACTTTGAAAAAACTCATCTCCCGGTTTTATCGGCACTCAAGTTTAGTAAATGATTCTTGAACAGAATCGTTTGTAGTTGATTGTAGTGAAATTATTTTCGTTTGTAGTAACTCTAAAAAAAAGTAAGAGGACTTTGAAAAAACTCTGCCGGTTTTATCGGGACTCAAGTTTAGTTGTTGATTCTGGAACAGAATCGTTTGTAGTTAATTGTAGTGAAATTCTTTTCGTTTGTAGTAACTCCAAAAAAAAGTTAGAGGACTTTCAAAAAACTCTTCTGCCGGTTTTATCGGGAATCAAGTTTAGTTGTTAATTCTTGAACAGAATCGTTTGTAGTTGATTGTACTGAAATTCTTTTCGTTTGTAGTAACTCTAAAAAAAAGTTAGAGGAGTTTGTAAAAAATCATGTCCCAGTTTTGTCGTCACGTTAGATAAGTAGTTGATGCTTAAACAGAATCGTTTGTAGTTGATTCTTGAACAGAAATGTTTCTAGTTGATTGTAGTGAAATTATTTTCGTTTGTAGTAACTCTAAAAAAAAGTAAGAGGACTTTGAAAAAACTCTTCTGCCGGTTTTATCGGGACTCAAGTTTAGTTGTTGATTCTGGAACAGAATCGTTTGTAGTTAATTGTAGTGAAATTCTTTTCGTTTGAAGTAACTCCAAAAAAAAGTTAGAGAACTTTGAAAAAAACTCATCTCCCGGTTTTATTTGCACTCAAGTTTAGTAAATGATTCTTTAACAGAATCGTTTGTAGTTAATTGTAGTGAAATTCTTTTCGTTTGTAGTAACTCCAAAAAAAAGTTAGAGGACTTTCAAAAAACTCTTCTGCCGGTTTTATCGGGAATCAAGTTTAGTTGTTAATTCTTGAACAGAATCGTTTGTAGTTGATTGTACTGAAATTCTTTTCGTTTGTAGTAACTCTAAAAAAAAGTTAGAGGAGTTTGTAAAAAATCATGTCCCAGTTTTGTCGTCACGTTAGATAAGTAGTTGATGCTTAAACAGAATCGTTTGTAGTTGATTCTTGAACAGAAATGTTTCTAGTTGATTGTAGTGAAATTATTTTCGTTTGTAGTAACTCTAAAAAAAAGTAAGAGGACTTTGAAAAAACTCTTCTGCCGGTTTTATCGGGACTCAAGTTTAGTTGTTGATTCTGGAACAGAATCGTTTGTAGTTAATTGTAGTGAAATTCTTTTCGTTTGAAGTAACTCCAAAAAAAAGTTAGAGAACTTTGAAAAAAACTCATCTCCCGGTTTTATTTGCACTCAAGTTTAGTAAATGATTCTTTAACAGAATCGTTTGTAGTTGATTGTAGTGAAATTCTTTTCGTTTGTAGTAACTCTAAAAAAAAGTTAGAGGACTTTGAAAAAACTCTTCTGCCGGTTTTATCGGGACTCAAGTTTCGTTGTTAATTCTTGAACAGAATCGTTTGCAGTTGATTGTAGTGAAATTCTTTTCGTTTGTAGTAACTCTAAAAAAAAGTTAGAGGAGTTTGAAAAAATACATGTACCACTTTTGTCGTCACGTTAGTTAAGTAGTTGATGCTTAAAAAGAATCACTTGTAGTTGATTCTTAAACAGAAATGTTCAAGAATGAAAAGAATTTCACTACAATCAACTACAAACAAAAATCTATTAGAATAAAAAAAAAAAAAAAAAAAAATTAAAGTCGGGTGCCAAGTTCACATAGCCCCAATTCTCTAACTAAAAAATAGTTAAAATAGAGTTCGGATCATGTTTCGATATCTTAAATGTCGGAAATGGTATTCTCGTAACTTATAACTTTTAATTTAAAAAACCGACTTCCGCCATAGTATTCGACTAAATATTTGCATGAAAAAAAAATTATGAAAGAACCATAGTGGTGCAAGGATTATGATACTTTCTGAATGCAAATGCTTGGTTTGTTGCTGAAAATATCAAAATCGCCGTATGTATGCCTACAATATTTGAGGAGTTTCCTCAATTCCTCATGGATTCCATCATCAGAACTGGATTCTGAAAAAAATGGGACCAATCTGGAAGTATAAAAAAAGATTCAAATAAAAAAAGAATTTTCCAAATCGGTTCATAAACGCCGGAGATATGAGGTAACAAACATAAAAAAAAAATACAACTGATTTGAGAACCTCCTCCTTTTTGTGAAGTCGGTTAAAAATACAATACTGTGATGTGATTATATCGAAATGTGACCGAAACTGGAACGATTCAAAGTTTTTGTGATAATTTTACCTTAAGTAAATGCAGTCCTCTCTTTACTCTTTCCTATTATATATTATATAACCATCCTGCTCTAATGGTAGTCACCGTGAATTGAAAGTAGACTAAATTGTTATTTATGAGGGGGCAGAATACCAACTTTCTGTCAATTCACAATTCAGTCTCGATTCGGTTAACTATCAGTGTACTTTTATAGTAGTTTATGAAACTGTTTCATAATAAGGGTTCTTTGTTTTAAGACCAAATTATGTGCAGTTGCATACTCAACTTTATCTAATCTCATGAAATAGTTAATATTCTATTTTAAAGTCTTGGTAACATTTATTGTAATACCTTCTAGATTTCGCCGGTAAGAGGTTCATTTGTTCGTTGCAGCTTCGAGAATGTTCGGTGGTGTAAAATTTTCTTCAGTATCGCTACTGGCGTTTTCAGACATTTTTTTAAACAAAAACTAATTTGACAATGAAATTTGCGTAAAATTACAGCTTATATTTGCATTTATTTGTAACGTTTAGCGCCAAAATCCATACGCGCGAGCGTGTTGCACCGCGTCCACAGATTATGTGTAGAAAAACTACATTGCAACCTCCTTGGTCCAAGTGAAGTTGTATCGTAATGGAAAAAAGGTTATATTATGATACAGTTGTCCATAGAAGAGCTGTATCTTAATGTAATTTTTTAAATTTATTTCGATGGTATGTGCATAAAGACTGTCATTTTAATTATCACTAGAAACGGGATATTTACCATGATATTTGAGTTTTGTTGATTCCCGATATTTCGGCACAATTTCATGCGCCATGATCACGGGTAAACTGAAGTCTTTGCGAGTAGATTTTTATTGTTATAGGTAGCCGTAACGATCTACCCTCTTTCTCACTCTTTTATTACGAACACCAGTAGACCATCAGTAGTACCATCAGGACCTACCCTCAGGAGTATTTTGAGAACATGGCAATCTCAACTGCCCCCTTACCAGTTAAATTGTAGAAGAGGTATGTAGATGACGTTTTCTGTGTTGTTGAGGGAAAGAAGGATGAGATTGAACTATTTTTGGCACATTTCAATGGATTACATCCCAAGATGAGGTTCACGTATGAAATGGAATGTGATCGACGTTTGGCTTTCTTAGACGTATTGGTACAGATCCGAGAAAATGGTGGATTGGGCCACTCTGTTTATAGAAAGCCAACGCATACGGACCGATATCTCCATGCTAATTCACACCACCACCCTCGGCAGCTCTTTTCGGTGGTAACGTCTCTCACCAACCGTGCTTTTGACTTGTGTGATGAGGATCATATTGAAAGTGAGCTAGCTCATATCCAGTGTGTCTTGCGTAAGAATGGGTATAAGTGTCAGACTTTGCCATCCCGTCCTAGGCCTAGACCCCGCAAATGCATGGTGGATCGAAAACCAGCATTTCTGCCTTACGTTAAGGGAGTGACGGACAAAATTGCGAAAATCCTGCAAAAGTTGTCCGTTAAGACCATTTTTACTCCCTTAAAGAAAATCTCACACTACCTGCGCTCACCTAAAAACAGTTTTCCACTTGAAAAACCAGGGGTGTATAAGATTGATTGTAGCTGTGGGAGTTCTTACATTGGTCAAACTAAACGTGCGATAGCTTATCGGGTCAAGGAGCACATCCGAGCGGTCAAAAACGTCGACACACAGAAGTCAGCTATAGCGGAACACCTCATAGAATCTGGCTCAAACCATTGGATTGAGCTACACAATCCACAGGTAATCTCAACAGAGCGGCATTACATACCAAGACTGGTACAAGAGGCAATTGAGATTACTAAACACAGGAATTTCAATAGAGAAGATGGTTTTCAATTGTCTGGAGTCTGGAATCCTGTGGTGAGAATGTGTAGCAATCGGAAAAATTGTGTGGTACCAGTTGTTCGTCCGGATACCGTTAGTGTGGTGTGTCGAGATGGAGTTAAGTGTGACAATGAAACTGATGGTAGGGGTGTTCGTAATAAAAGAGTGAGAAAGAGGGTCGATCGTTACGGCTACCTATAACAATAAAAATCTACTCGCAAAGACTTCAGTTTACCGTGATCATGGCGCATGAAATTGTGCCGAAATATCGGGAATCAACAAAACTCAAAAATCATGGTAAATATCCCGTTTCTAGTGATAATTATGTTAATAACCATGATAGTTTCAAAAGTTACTGTCATTTTAGTTTTGTTTTTAGTTTTTTAATATTTCAGTATGAGAGTAGATAAAAATAATTTAGAGAATTGGGCCTCTGGCTATAAATGATTTTAGTGGTGATTTAATAACCCTCATTCGAATTGCGCTACTTGAGTCATATTTTATAGACTAGTTTTTTCACCATCAAAATATCATCCAGATACTAGTCGAATACAATGGCGGAAGTCGGGTTTTTTAATGAAAAGTTATTTTCCTCCTACACTTGTTGTACGTAGGTACACTTTAATATGGAGCGTGAACATAATTTAAAACATCGATAATAATCATGTAAGTAATCATTAAAATAGCAACACGAGATTTTAAGAATATCTTCGTTAAATTTATTTTATCTACTCTCATACTGAAATATAAAGATTAACAAACTAAAAACAATACTAAAATGACACATGGCATCGAAATAAATTTAAAAAATTACATTACGATACAGCTCTTCTACTAAACGTTTACAAATAAATGCAAACATAAGCTGTAATTTTACGCAAATTTCATTATCAAATTAGTTTTTGGTTTAAAAAAATGTCTGAAAAGGACAGTACCGTTACTGAAGAAAATTTTACACCACCGGACATTCGCGAATCGAAGCTGCAACGAACATGACAATGAACCTATTACCGGCGAAATCTAGAAGCTATTACAATAAATGTTACCTTAACTATTTAAGACTTTAAAGTATACATAAGTATATCTATTTCATGAGATTAGATAAAGTAGTGTATGAAACTGCACATAATTTGGTCTTAAAACACCCGTGTCATGCTATAAAAAACTCGCCTGTGGATCGTTTTTTAACTCACACTCGTGTTTTAGGAACCCTTATCTAATTATGCAACAGTTTCATAAACTACTATTATTCACAGAAATCAGAAAGATAATTTTGAGTCTTTTACAGGGTGTGGCATAACCATTTACATAAGGGTCGAGGACATCATGACTGTTCAGAAAATTTAAAATGACATTCAGTAAAAGTCTCATGGTTTTAGAGTTACTGGATAAATAAGAAATTTAAATTTTTACTGTCTATTAAATGTAGCTTGATAAGAATGACACATAACGATATTTTACGCCATATCTTTGTAATGTAGCGTGGATTATCACAAAACAATATATTTTTCCATTCTGTCACAGTGGTAACAAGGTAACGTCAACTTGCATAATATTTTAGGGATGTGGTAAGTCGATAAACGTAAATCGACTTCGCTCGCTGTAATTCGATCGTAATCGCTTTTTTTTATTTGTTGAGTTTTTGTTAATTTGTCGTTATTGTTATTCTGTCGTTATTGTTATTCTGTATCGTTATAGAACATATCGTTTTGTTGACACAATGCCAAAATTAACAAAAAAGACTGTTTTTAACAGTGAATCTCGTGAGTTTGTTTACTTAGATGGTTTTGCTTTTAATCTATAAAAACTCGAAAACAATAAGAGGTTGTAGTCTACACGATTTTTGGAAATATGATTCGTGCAAAACACTTCCAGTTAATAAATAGGTACACACATAAATCTCGATTTGATCCGAATTGTCACAGCACTATTCGAGGCTTTTGGCATATTATACAATATCTCATTCTTATCAAGCTATATTTAATAGACTATAGAATTGCTCATTCTTTTTGGTGGCATGAAACATTATCAATCAAGGTTTTTTTTATTGAATAGTTATTTGTTCATTAGATAGTATTGTTGGATAAATGTGATATCAAATGTGGTAATGTCAAATGTCAAATGTCAATTTTTGTGCAAGGTTTAGTTTTTCTTTTTGAGTATATTTAACACGAATTTTTGTTTGAAATAAGAAATTCTAATAAAGTAATAATCGAAGCCAGGCACATCGAGCAGAATCAAACAATCGTTTATTAAAAGGGTGTAGGGCATTGTATTATACCTAAAGCTCGTAGTGGTCAACTTTGAGACCTTGAGGTCTAAAATGGAATTGCTAAGGATTTGCTGAGAATTCGGAAAAGGAATTACTACCAGATGAATTTGCCAAAATGAGCAATTCATCAGGTAGCAATTCATTTTCCGAATTCCCTGCAGATCCTTAGCAATTCCTTTATATGAATTGTATTATGATTCATATTATGATTCATTTAAAGTAGCCTTTTTAGACCTGCTTGTTATAAATGTAAGTAATAGTCGAATTTTGATTAATTTCCTTGTTTTCGTTTTCTATAAATTCCTTTGTTCTAATATTGTTCGTTAACTTCCAATTAATTAAGTAGATTTTAGAATAACTTGTATTTGATAAAATAGACCCCTAATCCATCTTAACAGGATTATCTTGGAATCTAAAGTTGGAAATACCGTGTGTTATTTACCATTTTAGAATCTCAACGAAATAGGCAAATTATTCGTTAGATGATCACTTTTTTACACCACATGAGCATAAACTTGTAGTTAAATTTAAAGATAGGTACTTAAATATTTAAAATGTATATATCCTGCAGCACTAAAATTGCAAAAACAGACTGAAAGAACCCACCATATAATGAGTCATTTTTGTATTTTTTTTTGTAACTTCCCTTTAACCACTTTTCACCACACCACACATAACCACGTACTCGAAAACTATATTACTGCACACAGTTTTTAAACAGTCATGATGTTTACTAACTAAAGGTGAATTTACTAGCTATCAAATAATATGTTCATCATATTTTCAAGGGCCAAAAGTCCAAAATATGGATTTGGATAAATTTTCTAATAAATAAACTCTTTAAAATGCGCTTCTATCGTAAATATTTCTATGACTTATCAACGTACGTTAAATACAATTAATAAGAGTAACAAATAATATTAATTTATGGAGCCAAGTTAAATATTTTCGATTACGTGTCAAATATTTGTTTAAATATTGTTTCCGCTCACTTTTCGTATTCCGAGCGCTAGTCTGTCACTTTCTAACTAATTTGGCTGTTGTCAGCGCCTTAACTTTAAGATTATTTAAATTTGTACAATATTATTGAAAAATACTAAATAAGGCGGTTCAAGGCGAGGGTAGTGCGGAGGAACGAGTCGACCACAGACGACAATTTCACCCCAATATCGTACTCAAATCAATGCCTAACAGTTGTAGTTGATAACACCATTGACGAAATTTCCGATACTTCAGGCGGGCGATTATTAAATATTTCGTATTTGAACCAGTGGCGGCAGATCATAATAGGCTCCCATTCAGCTTTAGTTTTAAAGATGTTCTATATAACTTTAAATTTAAAAACCGACTTTCGCCATTGTATTCGACTAAGTATCTGGATGATATTTTGATTGGTGGCCATTTGTGGTCTTCTTTACAAGTACCACTTCATCAAATGATACTTTCTGAATACAAATGCTTGACATGTTGCTGAAAATATCAAAATCGCTATATGTATGCATGTAATATTTGAGGAGTTCCCTCAATTCTTCATGGATTTCATCATCAGAAATGGATTTTCAAAAAATGGGACCATCTGTAAGTAATCCATTCAAATAAAAAAGAATTTTCCAATTCGGTTTATAATAGACGGAAATATGAGGTAACAAACATAAAAAAAACACAACCGAATTGAGAACCTCCTCCTTTTTTTGAGGTGATTTCGATGATGGAATTCCTTAAACTACTATAGTCGCAGTCGAACAAACGATCGCACCAGTCATTATAATTCCTTGTCTGGGGGGTTGAGACTAACGGCATCACAAATAAACCGCACTTAAATTTAGCGTAATGAACGCGTTAAAAATTGACAATAGCATCTGGTGAAATTAGGGTTACCAGATAGAAAAGCCCGGAGAAAACGTCAGATTTCCATTGAAAAATCCTGGGATATTCTCGAATTTTGCGAATTCTCTCACAGCTTTGGCTACAAAGCAGCACGACCGACACGTTGGCACTTGGCAGTGCGTGCGACTAACGGTGTTTTTCAGTCCGAGCTTTACTTTTAACACAGTATAATTTGAAGAGTTTAACGTGCGAAGCATTTTATAGAACAGTGTTAAAAATAAAAGACAAAAGCTTACACCGCGAAATAAATATGATAAAACTGATGATTAGAATATTAGGTATCATAGATTTTAGGTGTTGATTTTATTTATGAAAGTCACATGACCAAAGAGATGTTTAAATTAGTCTGTCTTATTATTATTTGTTTTAAAAAAGATTTAAAAATTCTAAAACTTCTGAGATTTCCAAAATCCGGCCGCAGTCCTAAGAACCTTAAAATCTGCAGGGCGATTCTAAAACGTCGGAAACGTTTCCGATCGGATTCGTTAGTTTTTCATTTCGATGTAGTAAGTAACTAAAACGAGTTTTGCATTACAACAATCGATTTGCGAGTCGTGAGCTTTGACCGTGACTTACATAGTAACTATTCATTATTCTGTGTCGCGCAGTCGATAGGAACAGCACAGATTCATAAATAGTAAATAATGCGTAAGTCTAAATGCTCACGGCTCGCAAATCGATTGTTGCAATGTAAAACTCGTAATACGCCCTCAGTTCTAAACCAGAGTAAAACGAGGTATCTGCATGGTTTAGTGAAAACCCACATTATATAGTCCTAGGTTTTGTCAATAAACCTCTTCGTTCTTCGGTCGTTTTTTTTCTTTTCGTAGGGCTGTGCGGGTACTCTTACATTTGTATTTGACGCGGCCCTACTACAAAGCTTCTCACACGCACGTCTGTGTTGTAATATTTAAAAAACCGTATTACACGCGAAATCACGAAAAAAAGTCCGCAGCGAATGTGTTCAGCGTTCTGTAAAGAACACTAACCTCAATAAGTCTTATATAAAAACTACAAGTCAGATCTTTACATTGTAAATAAATAAATAATTGGATAAAACTTATAGGTACGACGTGTTCCAGACTTTTTAAACAATGAACAAGACAACATGCGTTACTCAGCCGAAAAGTTCGACGGTTTACGTGGGAACCGCTGCTGGGCATCCATGGCCACGGTATTTGACGTGGCTACTATCGACTGAAGTCAAATGGATTGACGGCAACAAATGGCTTTATTTTCTTTCACTTTAGATAATTATCATGGATTCAGATTCTGAAGACCTACTTACCTTTTACTTTCAGTGGATGCCGTATGTTGCCATTTTAATACAAAACCAAAAAACTACGTTTTTAGCGGAATGAACACAAATTAACGGGCTGCGCGGCATGATACCAAATGGCATGAGGCTGTGGATTAAGGCGGGTATGGTAAATTCGTAGGTGGTCAAGACGCCAAAATTTTACTCCAAGATTTGTCACTCAAATTTTGGCTGTGTATCAAGGTGTATCACGTGAACACGTCACGTCATTTGGTCACCTTCAGCGCTACTGAACGAATTTGAACTTCGACAGAACTAGACAAACAATATCTGCAACAACGACGATATTTTGCTTCTCGCTCATAAACAATCTAGAGTAGACGTATATTATCAAAACTTTTTTTATCAAACATATTTATTTTTCAAATACCTACTTACGTTAAGTAAAAATAAATTAAATTATTGGTTAATTTTATCGAGTCGTTTGGTACTTTGGTAGGTATTCTATTCGGGTTCTTCCTCGTGGTATATTAAATAAATAAATAAATAAATAAATGCTGGACATTTAACACAACATTATCTAGCCCCAAGCTAAGCAGAGCTTGTGTTATGGGTACTAGATAACTGATATACTTAATACATAGATAGATATTTTTTATTATACATAGAAAATACCCAGAACACCCTAAACAAATATCTGTAGATTGCACAAATATTTGTTCCGAGGCGGGAATCGAACCCGCAACCTCCTGCGTCGCAGGCGAACCTTCGCCCGCCGCGCCATAGAGGTCGTCAAAATATTAAAAAATAATTAATTTTAAATATTGTAGTCAAACTAGTTTGATCATCAGGAATAATTTTGCACGTAGTCAAACTAATAATTCGTTATAATACGCTTTTTCTGCTGCTTTATTATTTATGCAATAAACTAAGAAGTGAAGTCAATCCCTACAGCGTTACTAGGGATTGGTTTTGGGTCGAGATCAGGGTTGATAAAAATCATGATTTTAAAAAAGAAAAACAAAAAAAAACAGATTTATTTTATTTAAATCGGATTTTTTTGTTTTTTTTACATTCTGATCTATATTACTTTGGAAGTCAGTTATTAATTTGAAATAACACATTATTTTTTTAATTAAGTACAACTATTAATAAAATTAACAAAAATATTTTTTTTTAAATAAATCGTTTTTTTTTTCAGTTCCAGTTTCCAGTATTATGTAATAAAAATATTATAAAATTATCAAAATTCATTAAAAAAGTTTTAAAATCTCATCACTTTTTAAAAAACACGTTGTCATTTTAATGAGGAAAATATTTAGTTAAGTTTTTCAAAAGGAAGACTAATTTGGCTGCCTTCTCGGTGCCTAATCTATTTTTTTTTGCTGTGCACCAAATTGAATTTCGAAAATATTACTTCGACCCCAGCGGAAGAAGCAACTGTACATAGCAATTGCTTCATTATATCCAATTCTTCTTGATTTTAATCGCGATTTAAATCACTGATTTAAATCAAGTGATTTAAATCATATCAACCCTGGTCGAGATTAGCGTATTTATTGTAATATATGCAAAAATGCATTAACCTACATCCGAAAACCTGTAAACTGAATTACAAGGAACAACGTACTGCTTAAACTGTTAGCATGAAAAAATTTAAAACCAAATTTGAAATTGCACTTTAATAATGTTAATTTTATTTTTTTCCAAAGTATATGATTTATTTTTAGTAAGTGTATCAGGTAAGTAAGTAGTAGGAAAGGTAAGTTAGTATTGCACATATAATGACTCCTAGTCTAGTTACTAGACTACTACTCTAGACTAGTTTTTCCACTCGGAATAAAGCTTAACTATCGTTCGCCTTCAACTAGCTTCGTTGATCAAGAAATAATAATTTCTTTAAGCTCGATACGAAATATACTATTTTCTAGGAATAGGATAATATAATTAGGTACCTTACGTTTAAATCATATTATAATCCCATTCTCATTTTATTACAACCTGCTGAGACCACGTGAATACACGCAATGGAGGTATTTCTGAAACTAAGCGACATAAAAAAAATATAGGAACATCTCATGATCATTCCGTACAGAGCAAACAAAACAACCATTTGAATAGGACGAACCAACGCGAACAGCAGAGCTACTCTTGACGCTCTACTCGATCCTAATTCAGGATTTAGTGACATTTTGTCGTCAGAGAGTATACTACATTACTTGGTCATTTGCTCTTGAATTCAATACTAGCCGCACAATTTGGAGTGGAATTTTATGGAACTAAGTGAAATCGGCTTTCTGTCTCTGTTGTTCTGCACGCAAAGTCAATCGCGTATGCTCTATCTCTATTTCAAACTCGATTTGGTTCAAGAGTGCCAAACAAGCATTGAAACTGGATTGAGATTGGAACTGTTTTCAAGAGTAGCCCCACAGGGCGTTAACGCTACATACCTTGTCAGCAATGCACATACATAAGAGCTAGCTCTTATAGTAGATACATTGCTGACGAATTAATTGATTACCTCCTTTTTTGATGTCAGTTATCTGTCTGAAAATAATCTAAAACGTGTCATCATGATGACAGTATTGCAGGAAAACTGTAAAGTTCAGTTGATATAGTTGTGAAAACAAAGCAACAGAGAAGCAGGTAAGAAAAATAAGGATTTTGTCGAAATCATACTTTTCAATGCAATCTTGTGTGAAATTAGTTCTGTCATACACTTTCCATCACCATCATTCCATCAGCTGGTTTTGACTGCATTGCATCGGACGGATGGAACACGAGTGGTATGCAAAATGTCAGAGGGCCTAGACTGTTTTGCAGCAACCATCGTATCGACGACGATTACCGGTGTATTACGAAGTAACTAGCTATTAATCTGTGCCATTTATATCGAGCGCACGCACAAATTAGTTGATAGCTGTTACTACGTAATTCACGGACGATCGTCGTAATCGTCATCGTTACGATGGTTACTGCAAAACTAGGACTACAGCCATAGAATACGTAATAACCACAGGCTACAGCTTCAACTCAATGTCATACAAAGTTTTGTGTTACACTACACCATACATCCGTGTCAGTTGCTTGTTAAAACTCAGACTACGGCCTTGTAAAGTCACGTAAGAGTTTGAATCACCTAAAATGCGTAGTAGAATAGCACGCAGACGAAGTCGCGTGTTACAGCTAGTTAATCACGAAGAGTCAAACATACAATTTAAACTTCAAGCCAGTAAGTCTTAAGTAGGTACAGGACCTGATATCAAGACAATATCGTTCTTAAAGTACAAAAACACACAGAGTTAATAACAAGGTGCATAATTTAAAATGTTTAGGGGCCGCCGCCAGCCACAGTGGAATGTAGCTTTAGAATGTTACTCGTTATCTAAATGATCACTGCACTCCTTCACTTGAGACACTGTTACACAATTTTGCACTGGCACATAATCACTGTTCGGATGGGATCCAACACTGCAATCCAAATAAATCACTGCAATCCATTGCTGTTGCGACTGATGATTCACTGCAATGGCGGCGGCGGCACCGACTATGGGTGTACGTTACATGCTGTATCACAGGATTAAAAGACAACACCAAAAAGCGATTCAAAACCATCGTATCATAGAATATACAGTTTAGAAAAAACTCTTCATTGTGCCTGAGGAATATTATATACATATACATCTATAGGATTCTCATAACATGGGTCCCTATTTTGACAGCTCATGACGTGTATAATGGAGCTATAAAAATCTTAACCTCGATTTTCACAACTCACTATGAAATAGGATATTGCTAATTAACTGAGCACTATATTGAGCACTTTCATAATTTGTTCGATGTCTGGACAACGTTGGTTACGTACAACACTTAGATTTAATGGCATTCATTGATTTTCTTAAGAAGTAACTTGTTGTTGTTGTCACAATATTGAACACATTCGTCTTTCAACTTTTTACCATCTCATAATTTTCAGCTTTTCACAATTTAAATATAATTTTATATTACTACGATACGATGGTCAGACCATTAGACATGAACTTAAATGGATGAATAACGCAGATGTTTCAAGTAAAACTATAAATAACAATGGTTCAATCTAAACTAATAAAACATTTAAAAGAAAATCTTAGGTAGGCTTTTTGTAGGCAATTATGGCTACAAAAAGGCTTGGTGTGATATTCGCTTCTTATTAATCAGAACTTCGCACGATAAGTGAAAATCAAATTAAAAGTACTCGTAAAAAGGGTTTGTTACTAATCAAATCATTAATGCAAATCCGGTATTTTTTATGTTGTTGAAACTGCAATAAACTTATTTTGAGTACAAGCTATATGTGTGGGTGTTGGCTTGGTGTACTAAAATATATATAATTATTAATTACGGTATCGAATTTATGAACGTGGATAAGGCGTTATTCGTCCATTTGCGCTAAAGCTGAATAAATATAGTATGTACTTACGAAAGATGGTACCGCGGAGCAGATGAGGGCGCAGGCACGGAATTCACGGAGGACGAAGACCCCGAGTAGCCCGAGCCCGCAGGTGAGGAGCCGGCTGAAGGTGCGCCCGCCGTCGGTGGTATTGCGGCTGGCTCATAATATTCCGTAGTGAGCGTACGTTCATCCAGAATGTGCTCGGTATTATGAGCCTTGGATGCTGACTTGATATCCATGAAGGCGACAGTTGCACAGATTCCGCTAGCACCGTTTGCGCCAACGCCTGCACTGGCACTCTCTGGTCGCCCCAATAATTTGACATTCTGGACTCGGCCATAGCTGCAAAAGAAAACATTGTCAATGGAGGAATACGCCAACATCTCTACAAACATATAATTATGTAAATGAAACGGTGTCTGTTATTTGTTTGTGTTGATGTTTGTCGTGCTTTGACGCCAACACGACTGGACCAATTTTGTTGAAATTGGTACTTGGTACTTTTGTTGGTACACAACGGGTTTAAAACATGCAAGTCTAGAGCAAAGGGTACTTTTTATTCCGAAATTTAGTTAATAATAATAAGAAATGCTGGACATTTCACACAACATTATCTAGTCCCAAACTATGCAGAGCTTGTGTTATGGGTACTAGATAACTGATATACTTATTACAATACTATACATATAGATATTTTTTATTATATATAGAAAATACCCATAACACCCCGAACAAATATCTGCAGATTGTACAAAAATATTTGTTCCGAGGCGGGAATCGAACCCGCAACCTCCTGCGTCGCAGGCGAACCTTCGCCCGCCGCGCCACAGAGGTCGTCAGAGGTCGAGAGTTCCTTCGGTCCTAAGCCGCATTCAATAGCTAGTACATAATACGTGATATATATCAACATTCAGTTGTAGCCAGGGAATTAGAATAGTTATTTGTTATACAAGAGTGCAAAGTTGGCGTGCCTTTTATGAATAAATAAATAAATAAGTTGCTTTTTAACCGCGTGCTCAATTTTGATGACCTAAAATTTTCTTTTGCGAAGGATTCTAAAATTGAATCACAGATTAAAAAATTAGAATCCTGAGCGTTTGCGAGGGAATCACACGAGCACGAGGTGAAAAATCTTTACGTAACTTTTCATCCCACATCAGCGAGGAAATTACTTAAGAGGGCGTATTATGTGATTTTGCCCAACAAAATCGATCTAGAACTCAGTATCAACGGGTTCTAAGAGTTAAATATTTTGGAATATGAAAATTTTATATTTTTGCATTTATTGTGTAAAGTTGAAAACACGATATGTAAAAAAAACCTCGATAGTTTTATTTAATGATGATAAACCCTTGTTTCCCACACGTTCTGAAAGAAAATCTCTTACGGTGTTTTAAGATAAATTTTACTAAGTACAACAAATAGGTAATAACTATTTATTCTTATGCTAAAATCAGTTTTTTGATAAACACTTCGCCATAATAAACAAAAAACTTCATTTTTGGTGCACGACACTCGCTAGCGCGAGCGAGACGGCGGCGCGGCGCGCGGGTTATCGCGTGCGTTAAAGAGGGAGCCTAAATTGTAGTATAGTGCCCTCTTAATGAAAAAAAAACATTAACAATCACAAGATACTTATGGGCATTTTTAACAGTTTCAGTCAATTCTGTTGGCGTCAAATAAACTTCCTCGTCGCTAGAATACCTCATTTTAGGTTTTTAACTTGTTTTCAAGTTTCTTGTTTTTAACCTAAGGTTTTAACAATATGACGTGAAAAGAACATGGCGCGCGTAAAGCAAATTAAAAAAAAGCACCCTGATGAAGACCCTCGATTAGGGTCGAACGAAACCTGTTGGTGCCTCCACCAACGTATCGGGACGTGAAAATTTCCCGTTTTTACAAAATGAATGATATAATTCACGAAAATTACTTTAGTTAAATTAAAAAAAAGTTATACACCAAGAAGGTCTGAGTTTTTAACAAATTAAAAAAGGTTGTATGATAAATTCGGCACCATGGAGGTAAAAGTGGTTTAATGATGTTTTGAATTCACAAACTTAGTGCACACGATGTTCTAAATTCAATTTTACTTTATCCTCTAGCACTTCGAGCAAAACGGAACGCGGCAGGAAGTCCGTGTTGCTCGAAGCTTTTGCACTCAGATATCGAATAGCAAAAATACTCTTTCCGAGATGGTGGGATGAAAATGTCTTGATTCAAGATGACCATGTGACATAAATAACATTTGGGTTATTTCTCTGGGTGTAAGAGGAAAAACCGAGGCGGTTTTCCACAGTATTGCAACCTAACAGAGCTGGATCTGTCCTGAAAGGTGAATAATAAACACGTCTCCTAGGTGCAGGAGTTAGAAAAGGTAAGCCCACCGCTTCCCAATCGAATCCTGAGTTCTTAGAGTAAATATCAAGAAAAATAGTTTCACAATGTTCAAATATTTTATAAGATAACATACTTACCCACACTCTCTTTCAAATTAAAAAAAAACTGGAAATAGTGTCTTATCGCTCTCACAAAGAACTTTTTTTGGGAACTAAGCGAAATGGTTTTAGTAATCAAAACAAGATTGACACGGACTATTATGTCGTATCGTATTATAGTGCACTATAATACGATACGACATAATAGTCCGTGTCAATCTTGTTTTGATTACTAAAACCATGTTTAGAAATCACACAACACTAGCAGCTAGTGTTGTGTGATTTCTAAATGGAAACTCCAAAAGCGCCCCTAGCGGACACTTTGAGAACCCCAATTTCCATACAAAAATTTCTGTGTTGACTTACACTACTTCAATTTACTTACATCATCTTCCGAGTTCCGTGTCAATAGCTTGTTAAAACTCCGGCCTAAAGCCCGACCGAGTGTCTTGATCATTTATATATATATATGCAGACTAGCATTGAGCACTAGCTTGAGCACTCAAGCAAGACAATGTCGACAAAAGAGTAGAGAAAATTACATTTGGATAGGTACTTATAATAATTTAATACTTCGAGCAAGGCGATCTTACGAATGAAGTGAAAGAGAACTTTCTATGCTAAGTATTCCTTTGCGACAAAAGTCTACGGCGACCGACCGACCGACGACGCCGCGCACCGCCCCGCCCGCGCCGCGCCCGCGCCCCGTGGCAACGCAGTCGCGCTCACTCAACCCCTAATCTGAATATTTTTTTAACTTTTAAGGCCGTCACAGGCAGAAGCTAATCTACAGAAACAGGCATATGTACCTATATTTAGAGCACGACATATTTTAATCTATTTTGCCATCTACTTAATGGCTAGGCTATACTACCACCATCCTTCAGGGGCCAAACATACGGCAACGTCATACTACTATTCTACTTCCTATCCTACTAATACCAAAATGTAAAGGTTTGTGAGGATAAATAAATAATAAATGCTGGACATTTCACACAACATTATCTAGCCCCAAGCTAAGCAGAGCTTGTGTTATGGGTACTAGATAACTGATATACTATATATAGGATGGATGTATAGATGGATATAGTAGTTCAGTATTCATCTATCGATCCATCCTCCTCCTCCCAAACTTTTACATTTATAAATATTATTTATAGTATAATGATTAGTAGGATTTCATCCCAGGATATACAATTTGCATTAGAAGATAGATACCTAGATGACAGAAAATACTTTATTGCACACCATAGTAAAAATTAAACAATTTAACAAACGAAAACTAAAACTAACTATGCTATCTTTGCGGTCTTATCGCTCTGTAGCGATTTCTTCCAGACAACCTTTTAATAATGTTTTGATTAGGTATAATATAAGTAAGTAATACAAGTATATATGCAAAACATGATCATTAATTATGCCAATGAGAATATCGCGTACCTACCTACCCATAGGTGCAAAGTACAAAGTCCCGTACTTACATAGGTACTGTACTTATTTGTATCTTTACAAAAGTAGACGACGACGTCCAAAACCATTGGTACCTAGATATAAGTACTAGTAAGGTATTAAAAAATAGATCAAAAATATGTGTGAGCCACCTCGGAGCGTAAGGAGCAACTTTTATACCTATTCATTTTGTAAAAGGAACAAAATGGTTGTCCCAAGAACTCATGAACGATGTAAGAATGTAAGCGAGAGAACTGCGAGATAGTGCCAGTGGATAGTGACCCCGACTTTCGAGAAATGTATACAATGTGCGATAGATTATAATTCTGGAGTGAGCACAACTAAAACGAATATTTCCTTTAGATGGGAATTTTGAAATTAGAACGCACTAAAGATACTCTCAGAGTTGCCTAAGATGACGTCAGAGAGCCAGCGCGGGTTACCTCGCCCTCTTTTCCCCTCGCAACATAATGTCGTCGGTTATTCCGCCGAACAGCCAGCAGCGCAGCTAGGCCGCGGCCGTGGCGCCCAAGTCCCCCCTCTCACCCCACCCCGGCCCCGAGGCCCTCCAGCCAGTTAGACCACCTCAAACACACGCGCACTCGCGCAGTTTGCTCAGTCGAGTTTCACACGGAAACCGGGTGCGGTGAGCGCAGCCATGTTGTAAGATCGTAGAGCTGGCAACGTCGCACCAGACATCGACCGATTTAATCGACGCTCGTTATTATTGTATGCTAGCGTAGCGCTGAGTTTTATTTATGTAGTGTGCCTCTGTACGAGTAGGTATGTAATTACTTTAAAACGAAGTCTACTACATTACTATTTGCGTTGAATACCTACGTATCGTTGGTATAGCTAGCATTGAATTTAAGTGGGCTTATAGGTAAAGGTATGTACCAACTTAACATAATTATTCGTTCATTATATACTTAGGTACTTATATTTATAAATAGAACAGCATCATCGTTCTTTTTTGTTTTTACTTTGAGGTTTTTAGGCCCTCACACACGAGATAATGTCAATAATATATCACAAAGTAACCTATCTTGGTGTTGGTATTACGATATATTTTCACAAACAGGTTGGGTGTTCGGGTGCTTCGGACCGTGGATTAGCTTAATTCAAAATATTTTTTTTATTGTAATTTGTTCCTAAGTATTAGTTTCTTTTGGCTAATCGGCGGCCTGCGACTGGTTTTGTAAATGAAAGTCTTATTTTTTTATATACTTAATAATATATATATATATACTTACTAACTATTTTATTTGTTGGTGGTGAAAGGTTTTCAGGATCGACTATTGTCATGGGGTTGCCTTAGGGTTGAATACTAGGCCCCTTGTTGTTTCTAGTTTAGATTAATAATCTCCAATTTGGCAATTGTCAATTTTCTAGTTGACAGATCTAAAGCTAATTACGATTGTGTAACTGTAAATGAATCACTATCGCGAGTCCTTGAGTGGTTCACAGGAAATCTTTTACTTAATGCTAAAAAAACCAAATGCATCAACATTCACATTGCCAAATGTAAAACATTACCCAACTAATATTAAAATAAATGGGGAGACACTTAATCTTGTAAATTCTACTATTTTCTTAGTGCTTAATTTTGATGCAGGTTTGCAGTTGGGATAAGAAATTGAGGCACTTGCTGGTAGACTTAAAATGTGTCACACACGTAGCAGATGCGGTAAGATATCTGTGTCTGAGCGCGTATCTGTCCATATCGCTCTCAAGGAGCA
Organism: Epirrita christyi; assembly: GCA_951392215.1. Taxonomy (NCBI): domain Eukaryota; kingdom Metazoa; phylum Arthropoda; class Insecta; order Lepidoptera; family Geometridae; genus Epirrita; species Epirrita christyi. The sequence goes on from OX595850.1 coordinate 8,776,424, forward strand.
ACACACACGTAGCAGATCACTTACTTATATTTTACCGTCAAGCATCTGTAGGCACCGACATATATCAAAAGATGGACAGATTATATATAATATAAAGCTTCTGTGTATACAAATTGAAATACAATACAGTTTGAAGGTTTCCGCGTGAATGTATCATTCACGTATATTATCGTATCTGCTACGTGTGTGATACCTTCAGATGCGATAAGTTTTTATACGCATATAAAATATTACCGCGTCTGCTGAGTGTGTGATGCACTTTAGTCCTTCATCCGCGGCATATATGCAGTTCGTATGATAATGATAAGGCAGCATACTGATGAAGGTACAGCTAGGCTAGTTTATTTTAGCTACTTCCCCCAAATTTGTAATTTTTCTAAATTAATACCTAAAAACAGTACTAATAAAGTTCACTTTAGAATGTGTATACTATTCGCAAACGTACCTAACTACCTACCTAATCATGCAAAATAGAAAATGGATGATTCATAACAGGTGCCATTGTAGTAAGTACCTGGTAGGTACCTTACCTACCTACTTACACAAAAACATTGCAATAGTCTCATCGTTTTGCTTCAGGTAGACCGTCGTCGCCTGAGCTTATTGTTTATATCATGGAGGCCGTCCCACATGGGAGCTATAATATAATATATTACATCCCGAGATATATATATTGTAGGCCATGCATGTCAAACTCAAAGTCATTGGTGGGCCAAATGCCTAAAGACCGTAGAATCAGAGGGCCGCAAAATACAACCCTATTAGGGAAAAAACTCATTGCATAGATAATATACCTGGCAGTATGTACTGCCCCCTATTCTCTAACTGAAAATCACTCGGTGACTAACGTTTGACAGGTAAAATGACTATCAATTGACACTTCTTTATGATAATTTTGACCAATTGATGGCCATATTTTTACTTGTCAAACGTTAGTCACAGAGTGACTTTCAGTTAGGGGTTCATGTTCTTAAAATTGAATCGGGCCGCAGTCAACGTTGTAAAGGGCCGCATGCGGCCGCAAGTTTGACATGCTTGTTGTAGGGCCACACACGCAGCATATATAAAAATATGGATAAATACTTACTTAATAAGTAAGTAGGCTTAACATTTGGATTAGCCTGTATACACTGTGGAACGTGCGTCGACCGCGGTGAAATGAGGTTAAGATACCTTTATATAATAACTTTTCATTTAAAAAACTGACTTCCGCCATTGCATTCGACTAAATATTTGGATGAAAAAAAATTATGAAGTAACCATAGTGGTGAAAGGATTATGATACTTTTTGAATGCAAATGCTTGGTTTGTTGCTGAAAATATCAAAATCGCCATATGTTTGCCTACAATATTTGAGGAGTTCCCTCGATTCCTCATGGATTCCATCATCAGAACTGGATTCTGGAAAAAATGGGACCAATCTGGAAGTATATCTATTCAAATAAAAAAATATTTTTCTTAATCGGTTCATAAATGCCGGAGATATGCGATAACAAACATTAAAAAAAAAAAAACAACCGAATTGAGAACCTCCTCCTTTTTTGGGAAGTCGGTTAAAAAATATAGGAAGCGTCCATAAATCACGTGAAGCATATTTAGCTGAATAATGACCCCCCACTACAGTGACATCTTGTTCACCCCCAATTTCACGTTTCTTTATCAGGAGAATTACTATGGTTTTCCTCAATAGTAGAGGCACTAGTTTAAGTCATTTAAAAATATTCAAAAAGGATACATGGTGTCGAAATACGCGACTCGAAACTTAATGACCACCAGCACGAAACGTAGCGCGTAGGGGCAAGGTAGATAGATGGGCTGGTAATAATACAATAAATGTCGATGAGTATATCTACTTGGGCCAATCAGCAAGCTTCAATAACAGGCAGGATAGGAGATCGATCGCCGTATCGAAGACACCTCGAAGAGCTACTGGTTCATGAAGGAGCACATGAAAGGTGACCTTCCTCTGACACTTAGCGCAAACTCACCGCCGTGCTTAGACATGGTCATTGACAGAGTTACAGAAGTCCAGAATCAAGTACTGCCAGACGGTTATTATGGAACGCAGCATTCTCGGATTTGATCGAGTGGGGAACACCATGTTACGTGCATTAACAAGAATTGCCAAAGTGGGAAGAAAAACGGCTAGGCTCAAAATAAGATAGGGCGGGTCACCCAGGTGCATTTCTATAAATGAGCAAACACCGCGCGCGGCTGCGTTTCCACACCTTCCACCAAAGATGTGCGAGGTAGATGAGCGGTGCGAGGATGCGTAGCGAGGCTGTGGAACGATGTGAGTGTTTCCACCAGAGATGTGCGAGGTAGATGAGCGATACGAGGATGCGTAGCGAGGCTGTGGAACGGTGCGTAGATGAGCGGTGCGAGGATGGGTCTCTTAACAGACTGACTGCTAGTAGTTCCTCGCTCGCGTCCATCCTTTGCACACATCTCTATACCTCGCAACGCAATCCTCGCAACACATCCCTCGCGCGCACCTCGCTTGTTTTGTACGTATAATAACCTTACCGGATTCGCTTAGCGAGCGAAACCGTTTCCATCAGAGATGCGCTAAGCGAGGCTAAGTAAATGAAGTGATTCTGTTGGTTCTTAACAAACACATCCCTCGCTACGCATCCTCGCTCATCTCTGGTGGAAACGCAGCCACAGCTTGGCAGCCTCACAGAAGCCAACGACATCGTGGTCGGTCGAGGAAGCGTTGGAGGGACGATCTCGAAGCCTTTGAATTTTGATTAGAGGATGGTAGGAGACGTCGAAGGAAAAATATAGTTGCAAAGATTTGGGGAAGACCTGTGTCAGGTAGTGGGACGAAACAGTGATTTTACAAACTAAAAATAAAACAAAGGGTTGCAACGGGATTATAGTTAGCAAAATCTGTTTGTACTCCAACTGTAGCTTGGTTTAGTGCTCTTTAAATCAAGTACCAGAATTAAACACATACTTTGAGCATTTGCAACCGGTTCGCTTTCACATTACCTACCCCTAAAACGATATTTAAGTTTAGCTGACTCATCCCAAACAAATTTGGCGCTATATTACTTTAGACTTCCAGGGCTGGCTGAGATAGTATTTGTCAATTTACTGATCAAGGTGTGAAAATTGGGGTGACGAGGTTTTCGAAATTACTCGTTGACAAAAACGCGGGCGGGACAGTTATTGTATATAGCTATATTATATTGCTTGCGAGGCATTATATTGTGTTTTATTCATTATATAAATCCTTCGATGGAGGTTCGATCTGGGAGCGGGTCGGTCACCGAGCTTGCGAGACGGGCCGGGCCGGGCCGGGCGCGTCGAGTTGCTCGCGCGGCGCAGGTCGATAGAGCGAGAAGCGTGGGTGGGGCTGGCCATACAGTATGCAGCGAGTTTTATACCCTCACCCCAAACGGTCATAGTTTTCGCATTGCAACAGTCCGTTTTCTCATCAAGTAATTTTAATAAAAACGGACAGACAAAGCTAGTGTGTCCATTTTCACAATAAAACATTGACGCATGTCAAATTGAAAGGTTTCTAAAAACTGTAAACGTGTCTCATAATATGTGGCGGTCCGTATATAAGTGGTTGATGAAAAAATAACATAATACTAGTACTTAATAATTGTTTGTATTTTTCACATTCTAGACATATTTCACAACAAATCCGCGTATCATACAATGACAGGACGTTGTCATAACGTTTTGTCAACAACCATTTTTACCTCTGAGAACCCCCTCAGGACTCGTTTCTGTGTATTTATTATTATTTGCAGAAATTTATGAAAAAAAAAACAATTTGTGAAAATTTCCACTGGCTACCCCTTTTACGGCTGCTGAGGTGTATATATTATATACCACTATGATAGACAGCCAGACGGACGCAGACCGCCGGACAGGCAGACAGCGTAAGCTAAGTAATAGTCCCGCTGGCATCCTTTGGGTACGGAAACCAAAAAACTTTATTCTCGAGCACGTAACGAGGTATTTTTTTTATAAATCTGAGGATGTGTGTGTGTAATTCTTGTTACATTATTCGGTTTCTCATCTCAATGACATGAGATGGTATGGTATGACACTCATTCTGCTTTTGTGTGCCTTGTTCCTTCAACTTATCATCTCGATTTGCGGTGAAAAATTTGTTGCATTATTCATTTTCAAGTATGGCTCGTGTGTAAGAGGTGCAGTGGCGCAAAATGTCATGTCTCAAAGCTACAAAAAATCTGAAATGATAGACACATCACCAAGACAAAAATCAAACTGGTTAACACCCTAGTGTTTCCTATGCATGGGCGCTGAGATGTGGACACTAATCCACTGATCGGGCACTTAGTGCTGGAAAAAGATACATACCATGGACTGAGGGGAGACCAAATACATCTATCTATGTGCTTTCTAAATTAATTTAAAATGTCCAAAGTGCGACATTGACCGTTTGCATATGTCGCACTTTTGAATACTTCGGACCATGATAAAACGCAGCCCTGACAACCTCGAAAGACTGAAAGCCGAGAAGACCGAGAGGACGCAGTCCCATACGTTGGACTGATCGGAGAGCTGATTCTAAGTTTTTGCAAACAATTGACACGGACGTTTGGTGTAGTGTAACAAGGATTTCGTAAGGCGACACCGATGAGCGCCCCTAGAGTACACTCTGTGAACCTCATTTTCCATACAAAAATCCGTGTTACACTACACCAAACGTCCGTGTCAATTGTTTGAAAAAAATCTTAGAATCAGCTCTCAGATATGCACCACTCTCGATCCCCAACTACACAACGCAATTCGTGTCGCCAGAGATCTAAATCAATGGAAAAATATCAACAGATTTAGGAACAAATTCATGCAAAGAGGTCGCGCATTGAGGGAACGATGCACAGAGATTGTTTTCGAAGAACAATGCGCAAGCGCAGACTTTACGTGTCAACAAATAAAGCCTACTTAAAAAATCTGTCATAAGATAGACAATACGTGTTGCCATGTCTTACCACAGCCTGGATATTGACAAACAAGTGAAAAGATAATTTTATGTGGAGCTTTTTAGTAATTATATTATTATTAGAGCAGTGCATAATGGCGTTCTCTACGATTTCGTCAAGTGTGTTTTGTTCTGAAGCTAAAACTTTTTGCTAAAAGACTCGATAACTATTATCAGTCTAGCTAGGATTATATTATTTACCCATAATTAATGACGACAGTTAGGTACTAAAAGATCTCTTTTAATGCTACATTTATGATATTTCATTACGTAGGTCTATCAATCTAAAATGCATGTATAGCACAGTAACATCAACATATTTTACAATAAATTATCGTGCAGGCAGGATATATATTGTAAGTAGGATATATACGTATAGGTAGGTATGTACATAGGTAGGTTGCTAGGAAAATATCTACTATCAACACATTATTTGACTATAACAAACAACAAAATACTTAATACCTTTTTTCCACTAAATGAAAACGTTTTGCGCTTTGACATTGAATGATTTCCATAGCCTGGTGTTTGTTTACTTGAAGTCTTACGAATTTTTAACAACTCGGGACGTTATTCTCCCTGCGACTGCAGTTAACTTACAAAATGAATAAACATAAATGAGACTAGCAGAGCAACATACACCGCTCTCCCCCCGGTATGTCGGCGCAATGGGGTTGTGCGCAACCCTCCCTCCTCACTCCCCGCACCCGCTGGCTGGCTGACATCGATCGATGTCGACTGGATTCTACCTCCCACCCACCACCTACCTACCTACCTAGCACACTCTTTCGAATCTTCAGGCTCCCAGCTTTTGTCGGTACCTAATGTTTTGTTTCGTTTCCTTTTACATTTAAACCTCCAGAAGAATCCCGATGGCGAAAACAGCATTCAAATTCATTCAGTAGTTCCCATTTTATAAGCGGACTTTGTAATTCCTATTTATAAACTGAACAATTTGAAACCTACCACCATCTGTCGCCGATTCCGTTTCATTTGACCAAAGAACTCAGTTGGTAAGTCATGACTCATGACACCTCGGAATACCTGTCAGTAGACTGTAGTCATACTGTAGTAGTCTACGTACGACCGTCGTTAAAATAAAAAGGGAAAATTCTCGGACTTGTTCCAGCAATTTTCGTTGGTAAGTATAAGATTTATCCTGGCTGCTGGCTTATTTAGGAGTGTGTTATTACAGGAAGAAAGCGTTAGCCGAGTTGGTCGTGGAAAGTCATGGCGGCGATGTGCTCTTGTCACGTCTATATTCCTACGACTTTGCAACCCACGGTGAAAAGAGGCCCTTTGAGACTCTGCCTTGCCTACCCCTTCGGGGAAAAAGGAGTTTGTTTACGTATTATGTACTTATGTAAAAGACAATAAAATGGGCATTAAATTAATTGGGGCAATATTTTTATTAGGCATTAACATTTCCAGTTGAGCATGAAAAGTATAAGTAAGTAATTCCGAAGGCGGTGGCAGCTACCGACTGCGACAGCAGCAATCTGCAACTGCAGACCGCAACCGCATTGCTGCTGTCGCCTGCGGTCGGGACAATGCAGAACCAGCAGAACGCAGCGATAGTGAAAACAGCATCAAACCCGTCCAGCAGAACTTGAGATCCGAAAAAACTCTCCCATAGTGTTCGAGCCCGGCGCGCACGGTAACCCATCCAAGTACTCGCAGATAATTGCTTAAACTTCCTGCACATAATAATAAGGGTTAAAGTATGAATTTGCCGTTTTAAATAATTAGTGGACACTTTTAAGTAATTGAAATGAATTCGTCCAAGATTCGTTATTAAAACACACTTTCTAAAATTTAATGGCATTCTATTGTTTGACATTTAATTGATTTAAATCTTCAAAATTTGATTACTTTTCGAATACGAGTTTCGACGTGGTTCTAACGCAGCAGATACAGCTCGCAATATCAATAGAGAGGATACGAACTAACGATTGCAATGTGCGTTTTTTGATTAATCGTAGTGGAATCTTCAACGTAAAGAATAAACCAAGAGAAAGATCAGGCACTAAGGTAAATAACGATGAATTAAAAGTCATGGTGGAAGTCGATCCTTATCAAACAAACAAGGACGATAACCGCAAGCGAAAAACGCAATGGCTGAATGGTCAAATAGCGACCCTAGAGCGAAGCTCGGCCGTAGAAAAGTTATGTATGGTATTACTTACCATACATATGTTTGGTGGTACACTTCATGGTGTAATTCACTACTTATAGCTTTCAAAATCCGGTGTATTAATATCAGCAAATTAAATAAAATAAACAGTAAATTATCAGAGAAACAACCCCGACTCATCAATCGATCTTCGCCATTATTGCTGTACGATAACGCAAGACCTCACACTGCTCAAAAAACAGTTTTAACATTACAAGACCTGCAGTTAGAAACCATGCGTCATCCTCCGTAGTCTCCGTACTCGCCAAACCTAGCCCCACCCGATTAGCATTTTTTCCTCAATTTGGACAATTTTCTTAAAGGAAAAAAATGTTGTTCTCAGGAAGCGGTACAAAATGCCTTTAGAGATTTTGTCTTTGTTTGTCGAGTCCAGAACCCCAGAGTTCGATAGCATAGGCATCGAATCGGGCAATTCGAGGCATAATAAATGATCTTCCCTCGAGATGGCAGAAATGTATCATAGATAACGAGGAAATACTTAAATAAATTTAATTTTTCTTAGAAAAAGTGTTTGAATTTTTCATTATATATATATATAATATATTAGGGTATATATACCTATATATATATTACTTTAGTTCCTTGACCATAACTTAGTATATGGAATAACCCGCGATTTCGTCCGAGATGAGGGTAATTTTCGAAAGTAGGTACCAACCAAGTCAATATTTCAACTTCAACCCTTTCACTCCTTTTCACACTTCAATTTAGTTTTTTTTCTGTTACGAACTCTTTCGAACTGCAATAAAAAAAAACTTACAGGATCATAACCACAGGATCTATCAGTAACTACTCAGTTATGCATCAGTTATGGAAACAAATTTTAAAATTTGCATATCGGCTTCCAAATCGAGTTTCAATGTAATGCATTGTCCGAAGATTCAATTTGGCTCGGATGGGTATGGAATACCTTTTTTACAAAAACCCCTTCAAAAGGGTTGAATTTCGTAAAATAATTTCTGAACTGAGCACCTAGAAGCCATTAAACGCCAAATTTCGTTGCGTTGTTCTAGGCTTATAGTTATGGAGATCTCAGGATGACTCGGTGCCTGCTCGCTCGAGGAGGTTACCGGAAGGGCGCTTACGCCCTTTCATACGCGAACGAAATTTGCTTCTATTTTGGCTATGGGAATAGGATCGGTGCTCATAATGGAAGGGTTCAACATTACATCAAACTCCATGAAATTTTGTACACATGATAAGTGCACTAATATAATAGACACGTGGTGAGTCAGTGTTAAAAAACTGGTTTCTTTTTATTTATGATTTGGTAACCACATATTTTTATAAGAAACTAACGCACCACGGATCTTGATATTAGTAAGCGTAAGCGCCCTACCGGTAACCTTCTCTTAAATAGGATCAGACCAGCCTACCTGTAAATACCCTACACTCCCTACAGGATAGTAAAAGTAGTAGGTAGGTACTTACTCAGGTATTTGAATCCGTCCAGTAGAGGTTGAGTTATATTATGTGTAAGTACCTACCTACTCACATACATACACACAGACTGCCCTTTTTTATATAAATATATAGAGATGATCTAGGTAAGTAGTTTATCTTTAGTTATGTAAGTATATGATCTTTCTATTAAAAAACCTCTATTATTAAATGTAGGTAAGTATTTAATTAAAGTAATGGCCAGTGTTGCTGTATTTTTATTTTAGCTAGCTAGAACGGTATGATGAATGAGTTTTCATTTTGTCCTTGAATATTCCTAACGTCGCCGAATTGTAATTATTTGTAAAAAAAATTGTTGTAGGCAGATAGATAAAACATTATTCCTTATTTTGACATAAGTTGTACTTACTTAATATAACGAATTCCAGTCCAATAAAAACTAAGACCATATTTTCCAATCTCTATACCCAAGGGTTAGGTAAGTAAGTAGGTACGTGTTACGATAAAATGTCGACAAATACCTACCTAAAGTTAATAATACGACCAAGATAATGAAACATTCTCCGTTGGTTCGACCGAGCGAGCCACGTACAGGCACAAAGCATGAATGCGACGTTGCCAGATTTCTCGCCCGGCCACACACCCCGCACCTCACTTCACCTACCCGCGCGCTCCGCAACGCGCCATGTTGTCGATCGCACGCTCTCTGCCTGCCACTTCACCGACTATAATACATCCATCTATCTAGCTAGCTGGCAAAAGAGCCGAGAATATTTACTGAGTAGCATGCATGTTTACAAAGGCAAGACGTTCGTACAGTGGGAATGATGTTAAAAATTTCTACCAGAATTCTGCAGACTTATGAAAACACAGTGTACCTACTTAAATGTACTAAATTAATAATTCCTAGACGTTAAATAATGTATATTTTATTAGGTTTATGACCTTTCTCGTCTGATAAGCTCGAAGAATAAGAAACTGCCATATCTTTATAATTTTTTAATGTAAGTATAACAAATATAGTATATTAGGTATTTAAATATTACAGAAGCTGCCGGTATATTGTAACTATTGTAAGTAGCTCTTTGGTACACGCACGATGTGTGTGAGTGTTCATTTTGTTTTCCTGTTAGATACAGACAAAGATAAAAGGTAGCTAGCTGTAGGTAGGTACTGATGGTCTTTGATTTCAGTTGAATATATCTATCTTTAGTAAGTATTTGTTTTGTTGGCTTATTGTAAACCTTTACGTACCCACGGATCTAAACCACAGGATCTACCAGTAACTACTCACCGCCCCGGACCCAACATGGTGTTTCTTTCTTGGTAAAGAACCATAGGCCGCAATGGGAAAAAAAACTGCTCTAAGTAGGTAAATGTATTTACATTTATTCGTGAATAGTAAACTACCAAGATAGCTAGAGGTTTTTCATTTTAGTAGGTCATGACTTGTTTTCTATAAGTACCTACTTATATAGAGCTAGAGACCAAAACGAAAAGAAAAGGTTTAGAATTTCACAAATGGGGTCACAAAACATTAATTTATTAATTAATTTTTAACTACCCACTTTTGTACACACTATTTTGTACGTACCAAGCGAAAGTTCGTTCAATTACCCCAAGAAATTAAATATCAATATTTTAAAATTATTTACCTATTTTGATAAACCGATTGAGAAAAGAACCACTTACGTAAGTAAGTACAAAAACTGTTTTTGACTTAATATCCTAATGTGGATGTATTTGAAGGTCATTGCTCACTTAACGCCCTTGGCCAGCCCAGTCGGTGTTGATTAGTGTCATGTCAGAAAAGCATCAACAATTACAATTTAATGTCAGTTCCTCATCATCATCATCATCAACAGCAGCCTTTCTTTAGACGGCCACTGCTGGACGAGGCCTCCCCCATATAATAAAAGGAATTGTCATAATCACCACGCTTGGCAGGCGGATTGGTGATCGCACTATTCCTTTTGGGTGTCAGGTGGATGCTGCTGCCCACCCCCTGGTGTAATCCCTTAGTCGGCTTTTACTAAATCCGCGGGAGGAGATGGAGGGGTCTATTCTTTGACCGGACACACCACGGTAATCACGCTAATTAGGTATAAACAATACTCGACAAAAAAAAACTACAGGTCCATGCCACAGATGACAGAACAGATAATACAAAATAGGGACAACATTCAGCCCAGTAGCTAGACACAGTAAGCAGGGCAAAGAATACTAAAACTGTACACATGTATAATTTTTTTTAATGGTAAACTCGTCATTCCCTATATTTTGTTAGGTTTTGTAACTATAAGGTTGTTTTAACTGTTCACTTACTTGAAATAAACCTTTACCTGGCCTAGTCATAAACTCTTGCATGTGCTCAGTTTGAGACAAAATTTATTACACAGACGGTAGCAAGCACAGTGTATTTATAAAATTTTGAAATCAAGCCACAAGCGGGAATCTACTAAAGCGTAGCCAATTAATATGGGTATCTAGATACCAAATATTTTGCAAGCTACTTTTAGAGCGCAGCTGCCATTGTTTACAAACGTTCGGTATTAAACTAAGTGCGTCATTTGTGACGCATATCCCTAAAATGTTGCGATCCATAAACATTAATATATGCTGATACTGAGTTTTTTGTTTGTCGTGTGGCTACGTGAAACAGTTTGAGTTGACCTTGTGACCAATGGTGAAAGGATTCAGAGCGCCTTGCAGAGGCTCCTTTCATGTCACATCATGTTTTAAAAGTTTTAGTTCTCGGGCATACCGGTTTTCTCACGAAGTTTACTTAACCATGTAGTTATGTACTCATAAAAATATCCATAGGCGCACAGTCGCATTTAAACCCACGACCAAAGGATCGGTATTCGGCGTCACTAGCTACTTCACTAGCAGTGCTCTATAAGTAGTATAAAACCACCTACATCTTCATCAGCCTGTAGCCTGCCTGTTAGCCACTGCTCGATCGGTTTCAACCCGCATCCACCCACCAACTTTCTGCGATCTTTATAATGTCCTTGGTCCATCATTTACTACTGCGTCATCGTCCGGTTGAGGTCGCTACTTGAGAACCTTTATTCCCCAACGGTTGTCAGTTCTGCGAGCTATTATTTGGCCTGCCCATTTGCCACTTCACCTTTTGGTAAATCTGAAGGCCAATGTTCGGTGATCATAGTTTTTCTACGGATTTCCTCATTACGGATTCTATCACGTAGTGAAACTCCGAGCACAGCTCTCTACATAGCCCCCTGCACTACTACTACTTTGAGCATGTGTATGGCCAGTGGTTAGTGACCTGACCAAGTCTCAGTGCCGTAAGTCATCACCACCAACATGCAACCATTTATTTAAAACGAGGTTACCCGTAGAGCGCTTACGCCCTTTCGGTCTACCAGCTAGAACCACAATTTGTGGTGCCCACTGCAACTCTGCATCAATATTAAACCCTAAGAACATAGTAGAATTTACAATATAAAGTGTCTCCCTATTAATATTAATATTAGTTGGATTATGTTTTACATTAAGCAAGGTGAATTTGATGCATTTAGTTTTTTTAGCATTAAGCCAAAGATTATTTCCTGTGAACCACTCAGGAACTCGCGATAGTGAATCATTTACACCATCGTAATTAGCTTTAGATTTGTCAACTTTGAAAATCAAAGAAGTATCGTCAGCAAACAGAACTATGTCACAAGTATATCTTTTACAAAAAAGGGGGAGATCGTAATGTAATACAATGTAATCGGGGGCAATGTAAACTAGAAATAAAAGGGGGTCTAGTATTGAACCCTGTGATACCCCCATGACAATAGTCGATCCTTAAGACCTTTCACCACCATTTCAACTTTTTGGACTCTATTGGACAAGTAAGAATTTACAAGATTAATTGCCTTATTTTGGATGCCATAGTGTTTTAACTTGGAAATTAAAGTATCATGTCATGCCTCACGCAGTCCAAAGCTTTGGACAGGTCGCAGAATACTCTGACCGCGTCCTGTGAGTTCTTCCATGTGTTCTAAGAGATGATAGTGAGACAGTCAGATCAAGTGTGGGGTGTCATATGAAAGCACTTTGGTTGGACATTTTAAAACTATGTTCAAACAAAATTATTTTTTTGACTATGTAGGTCGTTTCAGAGATATTAGGAAAAATCTAAAATGTATAAAACAAAAACCTGTAGGGTCCTTCCACTAATCCCACAATACTGAAATTTGGCATGCTTTTAGCTTAGCACAACTACTGGGAAAAGTCCAAAATTTAAGAATTTCGTGATACGCTAAAAATGCAACCAATTAACATCCATTGTTGACCTCCCATTGGAAAGGCATTGTTGTCCAGTTAAATTGGACTTTAATTACTTTGATACACTGAACATTACATTGTTGCCTATAGTTTTCCTGCATCATTTCCTTAATAGATAATTTTAGATGTCGACTGACTTCATAACCCCCTTTGACCTGACGACCCGTCACCGTGACGCGGCGGGCGAGTAGCCAGCTGAGATTCAAGAGGTTGCGGGTTCGATTCCCGCTCCGGGTCTGGGTGTTATGGTACCATGGTACTCGTAGTTCCTGATACCCATGACTCAGGAAATCCTAGTGGGATCAAGACTACGTATATGACTGTTTGGTGTTATGTTATATATAATAAAAGGAGGTTATCAATAAATTTGTCAGCTATGTTACATAGTATTTTATGTAGGTTGTAGATTTTACGAAACGTTGATACAAATTAAAAATTTTTTTTTTAAAAATTGGAGATTCATTAGTGGAGGGCTTTCCTTTACTGCGTCGTCGGTCTTCTGGTTTCACCGTTGATTAGTCCGATTCAAATGGTTCTTTCTATGCTGTTTAGGAGGTCCCGTGAAAATGTTATCTCAATGTTTTTTGAAGTCGTAGATAGGTAAAGAAAGTAGGTTTCCTACATCTTGTGTATTCGCGAGGTCTCAGTTCGGGACGAACCACTAGTTCTAGTAGTGTTATAAAATAATATACATGTAACTTCAGTCATTGACTATACTGCGCTATATTTTTGCCTAAATTTGACGCAAAAAAATCCGCGGTACAGGCCGGTATGGAAATTTTGTTTTATACCGAATTCAGATTGTACAGACTGGAATGACTCTTATATTTTATCACATTGTTTTCGAACAGTAACGTATTTATAGGAAAGTATTTTAATTTAATTCGCATCTAAAATTATCGAAAAAAGTAAATAGACACATAACAGCTTTAGATCAGCGTCTATGTTGGTTATTTTAGTACGCGACGAGTTCGACGACCTAGCGGTCCCCGCCCGCGCACTTTGTACTGCTTTTGGTTTGCAACATTGCGAAAGAATGGTGGGGCAACCAACAATAACTTTCAAGTGTGATGTAGACATGGAAGCATGAATACAGATGTAGACATACCAATAGCAAAGAAGTCGTCGATTTAACCTCTTCAAGATCAGAAAATTATGACAATAGTTTTTCAGTTGTTTGAGGGCGAATTCAGTAACTTGAGAAACGAGTTTTCATTCTCTGTTTATTTAGGCTGTTTCTAATTGACGTAAACCACGTATTTCGTGATTCGCGTAGGATGTTTTTACGTCCATACACTAATTAATAAAAATAAATGTTGAATTTAATTGATATCCGTTATAGTCGTGACCTTGTTTTACACATCTACGAAATTTTGAGTGCTTCAGTTCAACTTAAAAATAAACAAAATAGGTATTTGGTTCTCAGATGAATTTAATTCTCAAGGTGCCTCCATCGTCAGAAACTCAGTGACAACAAGATTGTTTGTATGCAAAGCTTTCTCAGGGGTATCTTGCTTTGTTTTGTATGTTTGGGGCCTGCACATGTTCGGAGTTAGTAAATAATAAGTATTATTACGGTGATAATACTTATTAATTTCCTATACGTAAATACATATTTCCTATACGTAAATACATATTTCCTATACTATCCTCTTAATCCCGCGAAATCTAATTTTCAATGTTAGATTCAGTCTATGAATCAATTTTTCAAGTGACATAAGTACTCGAATTTTAAACCAACTACAAAAAAAGGAGGAGGTTTTTGATTCAGTTGTATTTTTTTATGCCCAATATTGTATATTGTGTTGTAAAAGTTGACATCATTTTGTATTGAGACAAAAAAGATTCATGTATGAAGGATAGCAAAGAACTGGAGCGCGGCCTAGTAGAGGCCTTTACCTAGGTTAGAGCACAAAATTCAAAAAGCGCGCCGCCTTTATGTAGGTACTTTGTAGTTAGAGATAGATGAGGATGTTATTGACGAAACAGGTAGGTATAAATATATCCTATAAGGTGCATTGGGGTAAGATCGTAGAAGAGCTAAGATCGGATAATTCATATCATAGCTAAAATTGGCGATATTTTGAACGGTTGGCAACATAGCAACGCAACATTTTGTTGTGCCCGTGCTATTAGTTAGTCTGCGTCTACCGCTACGCCCAGCTGGTCGTGCGTCAGGCAGGATAGTGTGAAATGGGAAAAAATGCTTATTGAGAAGATTCGATCGCCCCTGACGACTTCTTGCAAACAATTTGTTAGGTAGTTTTGTCAGTGTATGATAACATAAGTTTTGTGATAGTTTGATTAATCTAATTAAATCATGCTAAAGACGCTTGTAGGCTGAGATCCGATCTTACCCCTCGAAGGTGAAGATCGGACTAAAGCCCTCCGGTCTTTCCCGACGAAGGGTTTCTTCCGTTAACCTTTATTACTACAGTCAAAAGACTGCTTAAGTACCTACCTAGGTTAGGTAAGTACATATACTTATGAATAAGTACGATAACATTTTTGTTATAAAATGCATGCTTACCCCTCGAAGGTGAAGATCGGACTAAAGCCCTCCGGTCTTTCCCCGAAGAGTTTCTCAACCTTTTTTCTGTTAACCTTTATTACTACAGTCAAAAGACTGCTTAAGTACCTACTAATTTTTTTTAATAGTTTTGTCTGAGTGTGGTAACATAAGTTTTATGATAGTTTGATTAATCTAGTTAAATCATGCTAAAGACGCTTGTAGGCTGAGATCCGATCTTACCCCTCGAAGGTGAAGATCGGACTAAAGCCCTCCGGTCTTTCCCGACGAAGGGTTTCTTCCGCTAACCGTTATTACTACAGTCAAAAGACTGCTTAAGTACCTACCTAGGTTAGGTAAGTATACTTATGAATAAGTACGATAATATTTTTGTTATAAATGTCAGGTTTTGTTTAAATGACTCGTGTCAAAAAACTGCATAAGTATACACACTTATTAATAAGTACGATATTATTTTTGTTAAATGCATTATCTTGAACAATCTCACGAAGTTTCAGATCTAGGAAATAATTTTAGTTTTTGTACACAAAAAATCTTGAGACCACACAAGTGGAAGCTTAGCCATTATAGACAGGGCCTCGGTAGTTAGCAAGATTTTTTTAAAACTATTTGAACACAAGAAAACTTACTCACACAGGCCATAGTATAGAAAATTACCCAAGCAAAATAAAAAAAAACTATGCATATATCCTAAACTTACCCCACGCGGATTGCGTACTATTTAGTTAAAAAATAGGTAGGTACATACAGTGTACTCAGGTACTACCTTTAAAAATATCAAATGTGTTTATTGAGCACTTCGGGACGTAAAAGTTTGAGAAACATAAAAACTTTTAATTTCTGTACGAGAGATACGTAGTAAGTACGGACGTACTTACCGGATGACAAGAATGATAAAAATATATATAAACATCGCTACAACTCAATTTAAAGGAATTTCTAGAATTGTTCTTTAATCTGTTCTTACTTGGGCAAGATAGGATCTTTTCTTGCTATATAGCGTACTCTTAAGTGTCACAAAGGTAGACCGGTCTTACCCCATCAAGGTCCGATCTTTCCCTTAACATTTTGAAAAATCATGCTCTCTTTGATCAATTACAAAACAATAACAATATTGAGTAGTAAAATAGTAAATAGAGGCAAACCAAAAAAAAAAATATTCCAAGACCATTTTGGTTTTCAGAAAAATAATCCGTTCTTACCCCAATGCACCTTACTATTAATTTGTAACGGACGTTATTTCCAAACATTTTATCGACCACCGATAAAATGCATGAAAATGTCGTATGATATAATTATCGAACATTATGTGAAAAAACTAGTATTTTTTTCCAAAAAATGAATGGTAGGTAAGTATTACCTATTATAATTGCGCAAGTTTGGATGGTTGTCAAGAACGCCCGTAACGGTTAAACCAATTTCGATGAAATTAAGAATCTAGAGATAGGTGTAGATTTGTCCTGATTGGCCAGCGGTCAAACATACCCAGTATGGTGGGGATCAACATAGGTAAGTACCTACATTGTTGTGTGTCTATCGCGCGATGTTTTGAGTTGGTTATAAGAATTATCATCGCATGACTAATTCGCATCGTACGAGCGCTGGCCAATTAGGACGAAGGACTATGACCCGTATCGTCAAAATAGGCTATTTTATATCCCGGTACCACGCGAGCAAAGCCGAGGAAGAAAGCTAATAATAACAAATTTAGTAGGTATGGTATCAAATATTTTGTACGTAAGCCGAAAGGAGCGAGAACTGCCTACCGGCAGACGGTATGTATATATATAGGTAGGTATCTACCTAAAGTTTGTGAGTTTGAATGTAAGAGCAAAGAGATTATCAATATAATTGTAAAAGGTAATTCCGAATCCGTTTTTTGCCATTTCACTAATTACATAACATAAAACCCAACAGTCACGCAGTCTTGATCTCACACTAGGATTCCCTTTGTCGTGGGTACCAAGAACCATACGTGAGTACCATTATGGTACCATAACACCCAGACCCGGAACAAATATTTGCATCAATTACCCAACAACTCCATTGAAGAGATACTTACCAAAATTACATACTTAAACAAATTTACAAGAAATTTTAGTGTAGGTACTTAAATAGGTTAGTTCTCGCTGATTTGCGATACCCTGACTACCATTGGAGCATCATTGGAGCTGAATTAGTTAGATAACGGTTTAAAGAAAATGCAAGACAGTTTAATTACCTGGTGTTATGTGTAGGTACCTACCTAACATTAGGTACCTACTAAAGAGAAATAACATTGTTAATTCACAGTAGGTACATTTAAAATAGTGCGTGCGCATTAACACATTTACAGTGCACCCCTTTATTCTTAAAGGTACACTTATCGTTTTTTAAATTAAAGATTTAAGTATAAATAACGTGGTTATTGTAATAGGTTTTATGAAATCTCATTTAGTAGGTAAGTACCTACTTACTCCTATTAATTGCCTACCTATATACTAATACCTATATAGGTACCAAAACATTATTTTGATTAATATAGACATCAATGACCTAAAGAAATAATAAAAATAATGTTTACGTACCGTTTGAAGTGCTCCTTTATTCGATCTTCACGAATGTTATCGGGTAAGTTTCCAACCCACAAATGCCGAGTCTCTCTAACCATCTTGTTTCAAACTCCACATTAGGAATCATACCCCTTCGCGTCACTACGTGGCAAAAATCAATTTTGCACACAATTGTGTGAAAAACATTTTGTTATTTCACTCAATGAATAACTCAAACATTGTTTCAATCACATGAGTTGCACTTTTTTCGATAAAAACAACACTATCTTTCACTTCACGACATTCGATAATCTCATCACAAAATCCACACTTCACTATACACACAACACGTAATAGACGCGAGCGTACTCTTCGCAGCTCTCGAATTGACAGTGAAGTCAGCCTCGACGCGAGTTTGCCGATAAGCTCCGCCTTCTGACCGCTGCCGCGCAAAGTGGAGTAGGGATCCCAGCTCTCTACAAAAATTTGACATGAATTAATCATAAATTATAAAACAATAAAATATTGAATTACTTAGTAACATGCAATTTAGTGTGTATTTACATACTTCGTTATCAATTAAATCTGCTTACCATTATGATTGATAGGGAACGATAATATGCTAGTTGGTTGGGAAGCTGATGGGACATAATATTATCTAGTAGGTACTTCGATAAAATACCTGTGTCATGGATGGCATTTTGGTAAACATTGTCATGTAATGTATACTTATTTATCTAAATGTAATGGTTTTAAGACATACATTGTAAAACCAGGGTAAATTCTAAAAAACATCTTCAATGTACTGCAACCAACGGTGAATTTGTGTATAACACGGAGGTCCGCTGGCCAGCTTACCCCAAAATTACTCTGTCTCTGTCTTTGTGCACTATATCTATTTCGCTCCAACATGTGTTTATTGACATTAGTGTTGCTGTTAGATAACAGACACTGGAAAATAAAAGGTACATTGTAATTTTGGAGAAAGGTAGGTAGCATCTTTGTGTCGTTGAGAAAACCAATATAAATGGAAAATAGATTAATAGATGGTGGTACTACCGAATCAAATAACGTTTGACCATAAATCAGCAAAAGCTACTGCGTTGTTTAGTGCACTGCTTGAGTTCGTCTGAAGTGTAGGCGCTGCAATAGGACTTACTACCTTTGATGATAGTGTATTGTTCGTCAAAGCTTACTACGGACGGACAAGCTAGCAGGTGGGCATGGTGCTCAATAATGGGTCTCCAGTCTTCACATCCACAGTGTGTCACGTGTATGTCGGCTCTGCCACATCACAAAATAAAGCATGAACTTATTTGAATTTTCAGTAAATCAATAAACATGTTTCGTTGGAGCCTATTGTAACGGTGCTAATGAAATTGACAAAGGATTTACCTGTTGCGTAGGTAAAACTATTACTGTCTACCTACCTAATTTTTGACTTCTACCTATTACAAACGCCAAAGTGCAAAATCCAAGTTATTATTTGTTCTGAGAAAGCTCGAGTAAATTAAAATTAAATTATATAAATTTATTTCGAGCAAAACTTATAAAGAAAATACACACAATAGAAAACTGAAAACTACCTACATAAATTACCTAGTTAAGTACCTACCTACCTACCTTTTTTGTTTTGTTATTTATTTAGAGTTTACTTTGGTATAGTGATGTGGAACTTTGGAATTGCGTTTATAAGCATTGAAGATCAAATTACATTACCTATATCTACCCATTAAAACAGCAAGGATTTGTAGGTATGTAGGTACTTTGTTTTGTTAGTGAGTCATTAGTCAAGCCACTAGTGACCCTACTTCCCCAAAATAGAGCTCTAAAAAGTATTTTAACTTTGTTTTCGCTTGGATAGGTCTAATTATGTTACTTAGGTACTTATTGTGTTTCCAAAATAAGTCAAACAGACAAATTCAAGATAAAATAAAGAAATAAATTATTCCGGGGGCATTTCTCTTTGGAAAACCAAGTACCTACGTAAGTAGGTACCTACCTAACTACCTACTTGTTCCAAATTTTCAGCCGAGTGCTTTTCAATAAGTTTGTATTTCCAGGTATTTACGGTAGAATTTAATAAGAATCTCATTATTGTAAGTACTTATGTAAGTTATAAGTAGGTACTTATTGTATCTTTTTATTGAGAAGAATTTCTTTATTATAATAACTGTGTACGTATACACGGTTATGTAATCGGTCATGTAAGGTATAGTACTCTTCTTAGTCTGTGGTAGGTATGTACCTAATCTTAAACTTTAAAGTGTTATAAAGTATTCTAGTAATCTACCATCTTTTTAGGATACTTAGGTACCTATAGTGAAATTAAGGACCCCTTCATGACTTTATATCTAAAGGTAACGAATTATATACTCTTGTACCTAGCTCTATGCTATGCTACCTAGGTATACCTACATACTTATTTAATTTAAGAAAATACCAGTTAGTGTCCAACAGCACAGAATAAATATTAGTACAATTAATAAGTGCCAACAGTCACTTTATCTAATGCATTGAGAAAGGAAACAGTATTTTCTAAATTATATACCTATTACCTCTTCTGTAATGAGAAGGTATTGGAAGTCAACGGAAATTCCCTAGAAAATAACACCATAGCTTAACTGAGAATAAACATAGCCGTAATAAACATTTTTTGCTAGGTACTTATTAACTAAGACTTTCGTTTGCTAGCTTTTCAAACATAACATCTTTTGTCCGTTTGTTTATGCCACGTTGGGTGGATAAATAGCTTCAGCATTGTATTGTTTTATATTTTATTAGAGAGCATTAGTCCGAATCCACACTTTGTTGTTAGGCGGTTTCAAAATATAATACTTTGTTTTGGTCGAAAATAACACAGAATTTCAAACAATAAACTTTCACAAAATAGAGTAAGTACCTATATTACTTTCAAAATACTTTATTTTGTAGTTTTGGATTTTATTTTGTTTTGAAATAGTTTTTACGATGTGACAAAATACCCTATACCTACCTACCTACTTATGTACTTAGGTAAACTGTATTACCATTTCAAAAGAAAGTAAATAGGTACGATGACTTTGCTTTGTTTTTTTACTGTGTTTTGTTAGGAGGCAGTAGGTATCTGCTCATAGTAGGTCCCCAAAAGCCATTCTTCAATTTTGTTTGTGAGAGTCGCATATTCGTAAATTTAAAAAAAAAAAAACTACACTACATTCATTTTGGAAGGTTTCACCCCGTCGGGAAGGGTTATGCCATAGCCTGGGTCTTAGAATAATGACAGGCCTGAGTATGTGTTCTATGTACCTACGTTGAATTGTAATACTTACCTAAATCAATAGGTAGGTACAATAAAAGGCAAATATAGAAGTTGTTCAGAAAGAGACCCGTTGTGGGATTTGAAGGCGCAGCTGTGCTTATTAGGTAGGTAGGTACCTTTTTTGTTTAGCGGGCAATACAATTGCGCGTCTGTTAGAGAAATATTAATTTTAATTTCCGTTTTGATACGAACTGTATCAAAATGTAGTTAAAATTAATATTTCTTTAGTATAAAATTCAAAATGCTGACAAAAAGAAACCACTGTGAGGGGTTTTCGTCTTCGATTAAAAAAAAGAAAAGTATTTCAAATTGGTTCGACAGATGGCGCTGCCTCAACTGTAGCTGCCAAGATTGACAAATATATTATTGTGTGTATGTGATTTCGTGGTGTTTTTAGAAGTAGACAAAAATAAATCCCACGAAACGAAAATATATCTATGTTGTAGATGTTGTCATTTCACTTTATTTTGCCACTTGAAAGCTAACAGAGCAGCGACATCTATTTTCAACGGTGAAAAGATGGTTTTAAACGTCCGTGAAAACCCCTCATTGAACTTCCAAGAGTTTTTGTACAGTCTACAAGTATAAAGACCACGAAGACCACTAACACAATGTGGTCCGAGATCCGAGGAACTATTCTATACCTTAGAATAAGGACTGGTTGCTTCAGTCCTTATTCTAAGATTCTGTACAAACCAAACCAAAGAGAATGTAATAGTCGGTCAGCAACAGCAACTGGCAACCCGTGCGTGGGCTGGGCATAGCGTGGGCTGGGTTTGGCCACAGACAAAGAGTGGCAGTAGTAGTGTGTAAAGAGGATGCAATAACTATATACGTAAGAACAGTACAGGGCGGTTGTTCTGATAAATAAGGCGTGCTCGTTTTTTGGGTCGAACTGGGTCGCTATTTGCCCGACCGATCCCTAGTTGTATGCATTCATGTAAGCAATAAATGAATTACTATGAAATAATGATATTTTACAAAACAACGGCACTAATGTCCATATGTTTACCCTAAGGCTCACTAACGAAACATACATTTAGAACAAAATAATGAAGTAAAACTACAATTTCAATGTAAACTGTTGAAGCACTTGTGTAAAGTCAGTCCAGGCCAATGCTGGCTTTGCCTCGTACCACAATGCACAATATTACACTCAGGCATTGTGAAATCCAACTTGTGTAGTAAAAAATATAGATATTTGCTAATAAAATAGTGAAACTTAACGAAAACACAAAAAGTAAACAAAACTTCGAATGAAGGTAATCAAAGGTCACAGAGTATTGAATGAATGGTTGAATGGCATGCTAATGGTGGGCAATTTCAATTTTCATACAAAATAAATGTTACTGCCACTCCATTTTGTTCCTTGCTCCAAGGTAAGAAGCTTGGACGAATTATCACAATGGACAGAGCATTTTGGTTCAAAGCATGTCTGTTTTTTGTCAGTGTGCAGTTGTAGATATGTATTAGTGTGAGTGACTAGAGAAGTGACTTCATTGACTAACCTATCGATGAATAATAGCGAAATTAATGAAAAAGGCGTTATAAAATATCAACTCTTTAATTTGTTACATGTATGTATTATCAATGGAACATGATAATGCAAAATTTCAGCTCAATCGGTTGGGTGGATGGAACTGGTTCAAATTTCAGTTTCAAGATTCAAGACCTAAACAAACTAACATACAAACATAACATAAATCCCAACAGTCACATACGTAGTCATGATCCCACACTAGGATTCCCTTGTCGTGGGTATCAGGAACTACGAGTACCATGGTACCATAACACCCAGACCCGGAACAAATATTTTCAGATCTTACAAGCATTTGTCCCGCAGTAAACACATACGCAAAGCATGTGTTGTGTGTACATCAAAAACGGAAACTAAAATATTATCGATAAAACTAAATTGGTTGGTGTAGTACATCACTAGCACAGATGCCTAAAACAATGCCTTTTATTTTACAATAATTAATGCTTTTACACTTAACTTTCATGATTATCACTCAGGAAATATGACTAAGTACTAATAAAAGTAATTACTACATTTTTGTCGGTTAAAAAAACTTGCTCTTTTAGCAAGTAAAAAGATTAAATATATTGACCAAGACTTACGTATGAAATGACAATCCCGGGTCTTTTACTCCTTCTTTTGTTGTTTTTGATGAACAACACACAGCAGAACAGGACATATTTTCACTTTTTCAAATTTATTTTGATGAAACACTACAATTTCATACGATTTTTTGTTGTTTTTAAAAACTTCGCTGCAATGTTTTGACCGATTAACCGGTCATCAACTGACACGATTTACAAAGAAGTAAGGCGTTGCCAAACTTATATCTACTTTCTCTTTTACTCGTAGGAAGGTTCCGTGGGATGGACAAAGATATCTGATCACTAATACGATACACAGATGTAAGAGCGGCAACGTCTTATGACTACGTCCATTGTGATAATTCGTCCAAGGTAAGAAGAGATGGGACATAGAATACTCAGAGGAAATACTTTAGAGAGAGCATTTTAAGCAGGGACAGAAAACGTATAGACATTTCTCTTAACATAAATAAAACGTCATATGAGTAACGGAGATAGGCATATTCTATCTGTTACATCTTAGCGTAGTCATGTCTCCACTTTTGCTATAGAAACCTACTTATAAAAATATGTGTTAATAGTGATGTGATGTGTAGAATTAGTTAAAACCGAAAATTGCTTTTATTTCTTTGTTTATCTAACGAGTATGAAGTCGGCTTATTATAACTACGAAAATCATCTTAGGTAACTAGGTATTCATTTTCTTACTTGCTATTGGGTTGATGTTATGGGACGTGATGATTGAAATAGTGTAGTAGCAGCGTTGAAATCTAACAAAAAAAGTATAATTGATTCCCATACAAAGAAAGTATGACATGACAACATGGCATTATTTATAATTGATTCCCATAAAAAGACAACATGGCTTGATGAGTGATGTCATCACTCATCAAGCAAATAATGCCATCATGTCATCATCACTGATGAGCCAAGTAGAGACAAAATAAAAATGCATTTATTACAGGTACCATAATTATTTATTAACAATAGGTATAAATAATAATATTAAGTACATACCTAATAATTACAAAATAAAAGTTTAAAACATCCCAAATTAGGAAAAATCGGAAATCTTTTCGAAAACTGACACTACAGTTGAGCCATTTTCGGATGAAGTTAATTCTGAAGTTGGTAGATCATTGACAACCTTATGCAGTGGCATCAAGTCTATTTTGCGTTCCAATGGCCTTGCATCAGAATATTCACCCGAAAACGGGCGAACTGTACGCGCGTGAGTTACAACACTACGATGGTACTTGAAACGTCAAACGTGTTTTGCTTTTGAACAAAAGCCTTAAACAATTATTTTCTATGGTCATTGGCAAAACAAAATGGTGCGATAATAATAGTATATGTCGTTGAGCTTTAGGTACACTCTTTATCCCATAATTTCATGGACTTTATCCCGTCATGACATAATTTATATATCCTAACAATGACGTACTGATGGAAAGATATTTTTTGACCGTTCTCAGTCAAAACACCCATCCGGCTTTTTCAGCCGGTAGCTGCACACAGTATAGTCATTTTTCTACGTGCACAAACAATAACAATCACCATACACTTAGTTTTTTCAATGTAATTCACAAATAAACACGACGCACAGAGCCCTCCAGCTTGATGACAAAGAACTCGCTGGCGGCGCGCAGCCCTTCAAGATGGCGCAGGAACTATATCGCTATCTCACTTTGTCACAGAGTTAACGTATTAGTCAGAAAAGGGCCGTATAAACGACTTCTGTCCCTGCTTAAAATTGTCCCTCTATAGTATTTCCTCTGAGATAGAATACAATAAATAATTAGTGTCGTCAAAACAGGGCTACCGCAAAAAGCCAACATGACGGAAGACTGACAAAACAATCAGTTCTGCCAACATACAAGAATAGAATAGTGATGTGCAGCGAGTATTTAAAATCTATCGACATTGATGAATGACCTTGCCTACAGCATATTTTATTATTATTTTCACCAGTTTTGTTTTAGCACCACTAAAACAAAATCAGTGGCAAGGTCCAGTTTAATGGATTTGTGTACAACAAAAACGCCATAAAGTTAAACATAACATTTATTTTCGGAATTTACTAGACAGTCTTGGCGCTAAAGAGCGATCTCTTCCAGACAACCTTAGACTCACCCATAACATTTAGGTTATAAACATCTTAAAAGTACATATACTACTATCAGTGTCTAGTGTTTCATCGTGGCTGTCTATGGGGAAGGCCTATGTCCAGCAGTACTTTGCAGACTTCTTTGGGTTGATTATGAAAGATTTAGTAATTTCACCAATTTTTTACACCTAAAAAATAAAAGCATCGATTATCGATTTATACCTAAATGGTATAAATGTAGATATCGTTACACCACACTTTCATTCAGAATCAAAATGATTATTGCTTGGGATTATGATATTTTTAGAAGAAGTAGGCAGGAACGAGAAAGATAGAGGAAGTGAATGAGACAAAAATGGTCACCATTAAAATTCTACCCCGTTACATACAATATTTTTTTTTCTTTTAGTTGCGACAGACTGTGGTTTGGTTTGGCTGGGTGCAAGGCAACCATACTGACAGTTGTTTGTTTTGTCTGTGGGGCTGTGTGTGTCTGTGGGTGCAACAAACAAAATTAATTATTTATTACACAACCATACAACTACAACACAAAACCAAACTCGTGAAACTATTGTAGTACCTTACCTACCTATAAGTCTGTAATAAAAATAGTGAGCTATTTAATACATACCTGCCACGCAAAATGTTTAAATCTAGGCTGGTCATGTCGCACTATATAAATTTTTGGAGGAACTGTAAGTACTCCACAGCAAAAACAGAGTCTTCTGTTGCTAACGATGGATTAGTGATCAGCGATAGCTGTGTACTGAAACTGAAACAGTTATGTGATAACAATGACAAGTTCCTTAGACTGTGTGTGGAGAGCGGCGGATGCTCAGGATTCCAATATAAGTTTGATCTGGATAGCAAATTGGCTGATGATGACAGGTGAATCATAAAAATATCTGTTCCCAGATACCTAATAACAAATGTACAGCTTTTTTCATTACCTACTACTCAGTACTTACCTATTTAATCAGTTCTGACCATTTAAAACCTACATAATATACATACATAAACTCACGCCTGTTTCCAGGAGGAATAGGCAGACTACGGATTTAATATTATTATTATTTATTTATAGACTAGCAGCTTTCGCTGAATGTGTCTACGTCACAGTGTTAAAATTTCGTTGAAATATTGTCTCTTAGTTTTGGTAAATATTTTTGAGCACTAATTTATTTGTTCGAAGCCAGATGCTTTGAATGCATTGACGGAAGTAGCAGTAACGACGTCATCTCCACTTCGACTTGCTTTGACTGGAATACACCACTTTTGCTACATTCACTTGTAACAAGTTACATATGTTTGAGCTTAATAAATGTTGTTTCAGGATATTTGAAAAGAACGGAGCCAAAGTAGTAATAGATGAAACCTCTTTAGAATACATTAGAGGAGCAACAGTGGACTACCACACAGAGTTGATTAGATCAGCATTCAGAGTGATGCATAATCCAAATGCAGACTTAGGGTGCTCGTGCGGTGCCAGCTTTTCAGTAAAAATTGACTGAGACCTAGTAAGTAACAAATAACTGGGTCATGCAATAAACATAAAGTACATAAATAAGTATCAAGTCAGTTGTACTTAGAGTCACATCCCAATATATCAGAGGGCCTATTACGAGTTTTGCATTGCAACAATCACTTTACGCATCGTGAGTATTCAACGTGACTTACATAGTAACTATCCGGTCTAAGAATAGACTCCTCCATCCCTCTGTGGATGTTCTAAAAGGTGACTTAAGTTTTTACACCAGAGGATGAGCAGCAGCATCCACTTGTGTACACAACTCTAATACTGCAGTCACCAATCCGCCTACCAAGCATGGTGATTATGGGAAATACCCCATTCAATTCAAGCCTCATTCTTTTCATCTGGAGGCCTTGTTCAGCAGTAGGCTTCTTAAGGCCATTGGACATATTGGCTACAGATATAGAGTACAGCCAGCACCCAGTTGCGCTATCACCCAATGCTGTCGAAACTAGCTCCTATGCCAGCAACTGGAACTGGCTACCAGAGACTGATAAGTGCTCCAACAGTGAACTCTTTCAAAACAAATAATACATATACAGGGTGTTTTTTTAAATGGGACATTATGGGGATATCTGAATCCATAAGAGATACGGGAAAACTGTCTTTGGAACCATTTGCTCATTTTGTATGAAAATGATTTTGGCATAGTTATTTTTTTGGTCAAGCATGAGTCCTCCATAAAAATGAGTAGTTTTGATCAAAAATTTTTTTTATGCGTGTCGACTCAATTTCGTGTAAGGATTGTTTCATTGTATCGGAAGAAAAAAATCTGAGCAGCAGAAGTTAGTCAAATTTTATAAAATGTTTTCTCATACAAATTGTAAGTAATCTGGTACCTATGCTAATAAAACTATCGCAATAAATTTTCAAAATGGCCTCCCTCTTGCTGTTTCCAGGTACGGGTACGTTTCAGAATACCTCTTGTGGCCTTAGACAAAGATTTTCTTATTAAAGTTTGACTAAGTTCTACAGCTCTGATTTTTCTCATTTCACGAGACCATCAGAGCAGTAGAACAACATTCACCACACATCTTTGTCTAATGCCACTAGAGATGTTCTGAAACGTGCCCGTACCTGGAAACAGCAAGAGGGAGGCTATTTTGAAAATTTATTGCGATAGTTTTATTAACGTAGGTACCAGATTACCTACAATTTGTATGAGAAAATGTTTTATAAAATTTGACTAATTTCTGCTGCTCAGATTTTTTTCTTCCGATACAATGAAACAATCCTTACATGAAACTGAGTCGATACGCATAAAAAAAATTTTTGATCAAAACTACTTATTTTTATGGAGAACTCACGCTTGACCAAAAAAATAACTATGCCAAAATCATTTTCATACAAAATGAGCAAATGGTTCCAAAGACAGTTTTCCCGTATCTCTTATGGATTCGAAAAACCCCATACTGTCCCATTTAAAAAAAACACCCTGTATACATACATACATACATAAACATAAACACACGCCTTTTTAGGCTGTTCAGAGCCTAAAAGGGCCTCTTCACAGTAGGTTGCACAATCGCAGGAATATACACGTGACAAGTTGTGAGCTCATTACCGCCATTGCTTTCCACAACCATCTCGGCTAACGCATGCCTAACAAATAATAATAATAAGTGCCCTAGTGAAAGCACCATGGTTTACAATCAACATTTAAACTCATGTGTACCTAAAAATCCCTACAGTTGACCAAGAAACAAAGTGGAGAGGAAATGGTATTGGGCCTCCTCAAAAGTCATGCCAATCTTCCGTTAGCAAGGGCGTTAGTTGTAAATCCAAGCAGCAGAAAGCAGCAGAGATCACAAGTCCTGGATAACCTGCTATAGCGAGGGAAGGACTGATGAGTCTGGATCCCAAATGTCAAGGAACTATCCACACATCCGCCTGTAGTCCACTCCACTAACTGATTGCAGATATTGAAGAGAACATAAAATAAAATAAAACTACCAGCATGGGTAGCAGTATCCGCACCTATCCGCCTGCCAAGCATGGTGATTATGGCAAATCCTTCCATTGCATTCTATGGAGGAGGCTTTGTTCAGCAGTGGACGTATAACGGCTGATGACAATGTAATTCATTGAAACTCATTAGTTCATTTATGTTAATTTTCAGATAAACTCATCTCTTGGAAAAACTTTGAAACAAAAAATGCCAGCTACAAAGATGTGGTTATAAATCATTATTTTGAGCTCAAATATTCTATTTTGGTGTGTCTGTGTTGCTTCTAAGTAGTACTTGGTTTTAGTTATTTATCAATGGTGTCTATTTTGTGAACAATACTCCAATTTAAAAAAAAATGAGAGTTGTTCCTACTTTTTAAAACAATACAATAGTTTGAAAAGTAGTCAATAGTCTTTGGTAGCCATTCAATATTCATATATTTCAGGAAGGTTTATGTTTTATTACTAAACTAGGGAGAGAGGATGAAATACATATAATAATATTCTCTTTAAAATTAGTGCTGTGATAGAGTAAAAATTAGTTAATAAAAAAATTGTGAATATGTTATTTGTTTTATTTGACAAATCTTTTGAGGTACATGTACCTATTTATATTGGAATGCCACGTACCGCTGCATGAGTAGAAGGGGTGGGAGTGGTGGTGCAGAAAGGAGTGAGACAGGGATAGGTATATTATTTCTCTGAAAACTGCATTTGCATTGGAGAATGTTTTCAAGCTTTTGCAGTAGAACGAATATGGCATCAACATCACATCACTCGCCATCGAATTTATTGATGATATAATCATCAAGGCAGAATCGCTGGAAGAAATTGGCTCAGAGCTCAGAGACCTCAACACCGTCTCAACAGCTGGGTCTTAAAATGAATATGGGCAAGACGAACATCATGTCAAATGCTAATGTCGTACCCATGTCAGGTCACTCGTTGGGAACCTATTATCGAAGTTGTTAATCACTGCCTATCTTTTTTTTTTTATTTATTCATCTAAAAGTTGTTTACATACTGTTCAATTAAATAAGTACCATAAAAACCCTACAAGGTTTGTCTTGGTACTTAGAGACACTATAGCTGCTACACAATCAACAAAAAGGTTAGATCAAAACATTATTTAACAAACACAATAGGCAAATCTGGATCATACGATTCAACTAGGAAGGGCCAACATGAACAAAGAGGTCAGCTGACGAATCCAACTCTGATAAGTAGCGTTCGGAAAACTGCGCCATATCTTCTCGTTACAGATACCGCAGAGCCACAAGACGAAAGTCTATAATTAGTGCGTGTTGCCAGTGATGCCTACGGCACCGAGACGTGGTCGCTAACTGTTTGTCTTATGCACAAGCTCAAAGTCGCGCAGCGGCCTATGGAGAGTGCTCAGTGATATAATCTGAAATGAGAAGATCCGTAGAAGAACCCGGATCACTGACAGCTCTCAGAGTTAGCACGTCGAAGTGGCAAAAGGAGGGCCAATATAGTACAGCTCGCAGAACTGACAATCGTTAGGGAATAAAGGTTCTCAATTGGCGACCACAAACCAGACGACGCAGTGTAGGAAGGCTCCCCTTGCGATGGACTAAAGACATAAAGGTAGCAGGAAGTCGGTGGATGGAGGTGGCTTAAGACCGTTCTTCGTAGCATTCTATGCCTGTAGAAGTCCACTGCTAAACATAGGCCTCCCTATGTCTAGCAGTGGACTTCTACATGCTAATGATGAAGATGAGTAGAGGCAGCCCAAAGAAAAGATGGATTGATTGCGTGAAAGATGACATGGCAGGCAACATTTTCAATGCAAGACGTTACAGGGCTGACAGAGCCGCAAAGCGACTCAAAGTCCTTATAAAAATCGAAGAATAAAATGAAAAAAAAAATTATATAAAGTTTTATACTCTTGACTATCCACATTAAAAGTGGCAAAATGGAACACTTAAGGAAACAGTGTCTACAATGTGTATTTTCAGACTCAAACCTGAAGATTCTGCTTCAATATAACCCTAGAGATCATGTTCATCCTATTCCGATCATTATCAGACCCTGTAACCTGAAGTCTAGCTTAATGGCGTTGAAAATGAACAGTTTGAGCTCAAACTGAAGGTTCTAGATGGAAAAATGCCAAAGTACCTGTATAGGTACGTACCCTTCAATAGAATGTGGGAATTTCTAACAAACAAAGCTTAGCTATGAACCATCTTGCAAACAGCATCTTTCATAAAAAAAACCGCATTGAAATCAGAGCACCGTTCCGGGGCTATGAGGCCACAAACATACAGATAAGCAAACACACTATAGCCTCAAACTTAATACGCTCTCTTTTTAGTCGGGGGTTCAAAAAGGGTGGGGTGGCATCAGCTAAGTACAAGTAGCGGCACGAAACTCTAGCGCTGACCGGGCGTTATTGCGCAGAAGTCAAAAGTATCAGTCAAAGGTATCTTGGGGGATCTCTCTATCTTATAATGATTGTATTGCGTGCGCGAAAGTAGGTACCCATGCACAACCTATCTCCTCCATGTTTCGTTCACCGCTAGACTTACGCGCCGCTACTTATAAAAGAAAACAAGCAATCACCTTTGCAATACGATATCCATATTTATAATTTTGTCAAAAATGTTGAAAAGAATAATAAATGTATCTTTCAAGAGATATTTATATTTTCAATGTGTTTGGGACACATTCATTGCAGTCCAAACGTTGTCCAGTTTGGCTGAGGGTAGAGTGATCAGAGTATCGTTTTTGCTGCCGGTGTTCGCTGGGGGTCTGGAAAAATAAAACGATAACAACTTTGGTTAGTTATAGCGTCTACTGTTTACTTGAAGGATGTAATGTAGTGAAGATACAAATTGATTCGATAATTTCGTCAAAAGTTTTTCACAGAGGTAAAAATCACTAGGTAGGTACGTTTTAATGACAACTCTAGTTATAAACCTAGTGGAACGCCCGCGACTTCGTCCGCGTGGAGATAGGGCGCACCCCCTTGGGAGTTAAGTTTCATAAATTCCTTTCTTGTTGCACCCCTAGACCACAAAAGGAATGAACCCTCCAAATTCAAGGTCTCTAGAACTTAGGGTTTAGGCTGTGCGTTGATAGTCAGTCAGGCAGTAAGTTAGTCACGCAACGCTTTTGTATATCAAATGATAAACATTGATGTAAGTGGAACCTAATGTGGTTCCTTGCGTTACACCCGCAGCGGTCTCTGCTTTGGTCGATACGATACTAATATAGGTAGGTACAAAAGAAGTCTTACTCACTGCTGGAACTCCCCAGCAGAGGATGTGTTGGCATCGTTAATTTTCTTAACGTTGTGCGGCGAGTACCGGTTGTACAGGCCCCAGATGCTATTCATTAACTTGCTGTTGTACTTCAACGGGTTTAGCTCTTTCACTGAAATTATACAATAGGTATGCACTTAGTGAGTCAACTGGACCGTGGTGTGAATCTCCATCTTCTCCCGTGGATGTCGTAAAATCCGACTAAGGGATTAGACTAGGGGATGGGCAGCAGCATCCGCCTGAGAACATCAGAGGCCCAATTCTCTAATTTAAAAACATTCAATTCGCAGTATAATCTCGTCTCAGTCGCACTATCACGTATAGTAACTATTACTAATTAGAAAATTAAATTAAATTAGAGAATTGGGCCTCTGATCACGAATACCTGCGATCACCAATCCGCCTGCCAAGTGTGGTGATTATGGCAATTAAGTGAGGCCGCGCCCAGCTGTGGACGACCAAAGGCTGTTGATGATGATGAGTCAACTGAACAGTCTTTCAAAAATGATTTCGCTTTGGGAGATAATGAAATAGGTCTACCCTATGTGTGAGTGAAGTTGTCATTCCGGACTTTCCACTGTATGATCTCGCTTTTATCTTATCAGACATCCAATAATATAGATCATATTGTATTAGATGACGTAGGTATCCTTACATGAAGTGTTGAAGAATTTCCCCGATTCGGAACCCTTCGGGGTGTTGGTCAGTTTCATGTCACGTTTATCCTGTTGAGTTTGGCGGATGCGGCCGGCAGAGAAGGCGGACGGCGGGATTGAAGCCATGGTGTTCTGCTGACAGGCTGGAAAACAACAAGCAATTCTTTTCGTTGAAGTAAATCCATCCATCTACTCTTGGAAACCGGCGTTGTTATTAATCACAGCGATAACAAGAGTAAATTTAAACGTCAATTATAACAAACAGAACGACGTCAAACGTTTTAAAAAACAATATAATATGTGTGATATCTTGGAACAAACCCGTAGGGGCTTTTTCAGTGTATAAAAACAAATTTTGAGTTATTTTTTATAAATAAAAAAAAAGAAAGATGAGTGATATAAGATAGATACCAGGTAGTATTTTATGTTGAACTAATTTATTGTATCTTCTGATAATGAGATTGCTTCACTATCACTGAGCTGCTTATCTAACAAAGGTAAGCGCTGAGGTGCCCACAGACCTCGCAATCGCTAGCGCCTGATAAAACTTTCTTCTACCTGCCATGAATATAGTCTAAGCTAGAGCCTGGCCCTAGAGCGTAGTAGATTAGGTACTGTATCTAGAGTCGTATGCTTCAGCTTCATAAAAACCTAGGTGACTTTCTGTTGAATTTCCAATAACCCCATAAGTAGGTAAGTAAATATCTATGCAATTTCTAAAAATAACGATAACGTACCTTTACACAGTTTGAAGAATATATTCCCAAGCGTGAGGTTGTTGATAGCTTCAATCTTGAAGCCGCTCTCTGGGCCTCTGCAAACGCTGATAGCGCTGGTCAAGTTAGTGCCAAGTAGCACCATCAAATCTCAATAAAGACTTCAAAAATAAAAAGAAAAGGCGAAAGGGAGGCGACGGGAAGGCGCGGATGTCACGGAGGCCGAGAAACGACTGTTCAAAATGGCTGCGGAACGAATCATGACCCCTGCCTGCAAGTTATCAGTTGTCGGCGGGGACGTAATGTAATTAATGACTACATTTGAGAGATAACTGCTAAGTTCTTAGTAAGTACATGGAATTGGGAGCATCACACGTTTTATTAATAGGTATCTACTTGCCTAATAAATTACTCTGAGGATTTTTAATATTGATCTAAGTAGCCTACCTGAGTAAACCCACTAGAATATACCTAACCTGGGGCTTGGGCACCAAACGCAATTGAATGGCCTCTATCTCAAATTGCAAGCCTGACAGATAAATTTTGGAAAACTGATATCTTAATTGTTACTTACTAAACTAGTGGTTCGCCCCGAACTGAGACCTCGCGATGACACCTTTATCAGCCCGACTTTCCATATTTTCAATTTTTTTTTAAATGTTCACCTCGATGTTATTTACTACACATCATCGAATAGGACTAAGCAACGGGGCGTACATACTACATACCTGTTAGTATATCAAGTACCTGACGAATTAATTGAAAACGTCCATTTGATAACAACTATAGAACTCCAAAGTCATTCAAATTCCTAGAAATGGGAGGTCAACAATGGATGTTATATTGGTTATTGTAGTACAAGTTTCTAAATTCTTCAATTTCAGACTTTTCCCTGTATTTGTGTCACAAAAGCTACAAGCATACATAGACATACACTAAATCTATGCAAGCATACCAAATTTCAGCATTGTAGGATTGCTGGAAGTACCCTAGAATTTTGGATTTTTACGTTTTTTATTTTCTCTAATATCTCAACTTGAAACTACTTACTTATTAAAAAACAGTTTTGAAATGTCCAACCAAAGCTCTTTCATTAAACACCCCACTTAATCTGTCTCACTTTTTTTTTTACCCCTGTTGGACCCCAAAATCTTATCATCCCCCGACCGATATAGCTCATAACCTTACCTACAAATTTTACCAATACTATCTACCTCCATACTAGCTCGTTCAATTATGGTAGGTACCTACCTATTTTAATAGCTAGGTATAGGTAGGTACTTTACCAAAAATATGTTGAATCCGCGCCTCTGCCGTAAGCGCTTCAAGCGCCCGTCTCGTCAAAGAATCCTTACGTTGTTTATTTGATTTTGGCAAATATTGCATGGCACATATATAATACCATGTTTTTCCACTGATTGTAAGGAGTTCTAAGGAGTCTGTTTTCATAAGTATCAGGAAAATACTTAGTTCATGAATACAAACACGATTAATTACACTAAATTAGTTTACCTACTTCCATACCGAAGCCCGTTATCAATAACATTGTTGGTAGGTATCTTGACCTTTTCGGCACTAATATTTATGTAGATACACATAGCAGATTTCTACTTGAGTACCTACTAAGGTAGTAGATACCATGTAACATGTAAATTGTTGTCATGATGACGTCTCTTGGTCAAACGCCATGTTAACGACCGGGATAACGTATTTTTAACTGACTACCCTACCTCTTATAGCTGTCGATAATCATAGACACTCTAAGCAAATAATAAATAACAAATCCGAATAATAATAACCTAGGAATAAAACCAATAGCGCGTTCTAATCTACTAGTGGAGTCATCTAGTCTTCGGAACCCTAAACTATTCGTGGATCTTATTTCTCTTTCCTCTCTTTGCCCATATTTGTGAAAATAAATTAGTATGAAAAAGCAACCACCTTAAACCATATTTCGCAAATAAGTTCCAAGTAAAACTCATGTTGCTGCAAACGGTTGAATAGTAAGCGTTGAATACTTACTAACTTGAATAGGAACACTTTAAATTAAATCAATAAATAGCGATAATAGTGTTTTAAAAATGAATACAAAAATATCTTGGATAGTTTCCATATAATCTGTATCCTTAAAATCTATACAACGTTGTACATTTTATTTATGATTTTATGAATTTCTGTTAATACTGAAAATATATTTCAAAATTTACAAAACAATTTATAGTTACAATTTAAGTACCTCGTAATTATTTATGTTATATTTTTAGTTTATTACAAAATATAACGGCATAAAAACTTCACTTAATGAGGTTACCTCGGATTCCTTATTTTGAACTAACTTTGTGACAAAAAGCTATCGTTTGAAAGCGACTTCGTATTGCATAGTTCTATGAACAAATCATTTCACTATCAATGAGTTAAAATAAGCATCAATTTTAAGTACGTCGGTGCTGCTGGTGCTACTTTTAAGTCGTCTAAAATCATAATAAATGCTGTAATTCTTCTAAAACAAAATTACACTACATAAAAGTTCATCCATGATTTAAAACAATACAATTAAATAACTGAACAATGGTAACAATATTCTGGCACTAATTTATTTGTACATATTTATAGCAACACCATATTTATGTACCTACCATATTTCACCGCCATGAACTGTCAAATTACAGCCATATTTGTCTTCAAGAATATAACAAAAACATATTTGCTATTTAATTATATATTTTAAAGACCTATTGGTATGATGAAATAGGACTTTGGG
This sequence comes from Epirrita christyi, assembly GCA_951392215.1. NCBI lineage: Eukaryota > Metazoa > Arthropoda > Insecta > Lepidoptera > Geometridae > Epirrita > Epirrita christyi. The sequence goes on from OX595850.1 coordinate 8,812,754, forward strand.
TTGGTTTTCAGTGTTTTAGTTTCACGAATTTATAGAGTATTCTTGTAAATTGTTACGCTTAAGTCAGGCTAAACTAATAAATAAATTATGATATAAATAGTGGCGGCAAATTAACACTAAGCTGGGCAGAGCACGCTGTCACAATACTGATGAGCTCAGTGAGCACCCGGGATGAGAGTATAAGGTACCTGGAACAAATATTTAGACGTGTGTTAAGACGATACTCCTTGAAAAAATTTCCCACGCTAATTTCGCCCATGAGCCCCGATTAGAAAGTGATAGCGCTATTACTCACGAGAGGAGATGCGGTATAGATTCTATCCCGCCCAGAAGCACTCAGAAGTAAATGACGTAAGCGACATGTGATAAAACTTCGTATTGCTTAAAAAGTAGCAAATATAAAAATAAATCATCTTCTATTTTGTTACGTGCTGTGATTTTCTACCGAATTGTATAAAAATTTACCGTCAATATCTTCTAAATTCGAAGGATGGACGTAAAAAAGATTTTAGGAGGGCCGGTTTTAAAAAATAAATCTATAGAGAAAAGTTTTACCAATCGTGTTTCTCATCTATGATTTCGTTAGATTACATCATCAAGTTTGTAACTTTTACCTTTACTGAGTGAGAATGTAACGAAGTGACTCCAAAGTCAAGGAGGCTCGTCTTAATGCATTCATTTTTAAACGAATTCAAAAAAAGGATGAGTTTCTCAATTCGGTTGAATTTTTTTTAATGTTTGTTACCTCAATATCTCCGTCATTTATAAAACGATAAGGAAAATTCTTTTTTATTTGAAAGGACACACCCATATTTTTAAACACGAATTGGTTTGATCTGATGGTCCTTCTTACTACTAGGTGGGAAGCGCCTGTGTCGTGCCTTACGAACAAGGAAAAGCTGATACATAAAAAAAGAGAACTTAAACACCTTAGGTAGTCAAAAGTAAAGTAGAGAATTAGCAAAAGTTCATATGACAGCACACGCTACGCTTGATATACAACCCAATAACACCATAGAGGTACGGATATTGCAAATTCGGTAGTCAAAAGGTAGCCTCTTACCGGAAGTCTAATAGGTCCTAATAAATGGTGGTACGGTCTTGCACTCGCCCTGGTCCAAAGTCTCGTCGATGACGGGCCGGTAGGTGAGCTTGGTCGCGCCGGTCTCGGGGTCCGTTTCGGCCATCGTGTGCTTTCTCCAGTGTTGTTCGAACGTTAGCTTTGTCTGGTAAGAAAAAATCATATATTTTTATCAACTGTTACGATGTTAAAAAAATTGTTTATTAACCATTGCTAAACTGGTCGTCTTATGGTGGGAGATGACAATATTTTAAGCAATTTATTTTCTGCCAAATGTTGATGCCCGTCAGTCGATAATGTAAAATGTCTAAATGGTAATGGTTGATCATCATCATCATCATCAGTCGTTAGACGTCCATTTCTGGACGAGGCCTCCCCCATATGATGCAATGAGGGATTTGCGTTATTGAACAACAACAAGCAAATGTAGATTCTAGAAAGTTATCTTTTCATGCGAGATATGATCTCATCACGCGCACGTGATTTTTCTAAGAATCAACCCTCTGGTTCTGCAGCTCCATTAAATAAATAAATAAATGCTGAACATTTCACACAACATTATTTAGCAGAGCTTGTGTTATAGGTACTAGATAACTGATATACTTAATACAATACATTACATAGATATATATTTTTATTATACATAGAAAATACCCAGAACACCCTGAAGAAATTATTTGCAGATCGTACAAATATTTGTTCCGAGGCGGGAATCGAACCCGCAACCTCCTGCGTCGCAGGCGAACCTTCGCCCGCCGCGCTACAGAGGTCGTCCTCTTACTCTTACTTAGTAGTTCACTATGTAACGCTAGACGGCGCTCACCTGTCCATCTAAAGGCTTGGCGTAGTCGTACTCGTCGCGCCTCGTCTTGAAGTCCTCCCGTGCGTGCGCGCCGCGGGACTCCTCCCGTGCCAACGCCCCATCCACAATCTGCACGGAGTTGATGAGCAGGTTCTGCAGCTCCAGGGTCTCCACCAGGTCGCTGTTCCAGATGAGGGATCGGTCGGACACTTTCACGTCCTTAATTTGACTGTAGATTTCGTGGATTTGCTTGTGGCCTGGAATAAGTTTATAATAATAATGTTTATTTCTTTAACTTAATATAATATAGTGTAGCCGTAACTGTTTGAGTTTTATGCTCATTTTGAGAACCTTTTTATGGGACACTTACTTTTTACTTTATAGGATGTTATTTTTATTAACATACATAACATAACACCCAACATTCACATACGTAGTCCTGCAGGGTTATTTTAAAACTTTTCTAACAATGTTCTCTAGTAAAACAAAGTAATAAACAATATTTACTGTTTTTTACTGTGTTTTACGAGAGGAAATTGTTTTAATTACTTACCACATACATCGAAATGAAAAACCAACGAATCCGATCGGAAACCCTTCAGAATATTTTAAAATAGCCCTTCTGATCCCACACTACGATTCCCTGTGTCGTGGGTATCAGGAACATATCACCCAGACCCACAACTAATATTTGCAGATCATACAAACATTTGTACAACAACCTCTCGCATCTCAGCCGGCTACTCGACCGCCGCGCCACAGAGGTGAGACATACGCAATTCAAAAGAAAGTAATGAACTCTGTGTTATCTTGTCGTGTCGGTACAACGAATATAAATATCCATTTGCATCAGATACATGGGGAGCGATAGATAGATTAAACATATTATTGTTCACCAGGAATACATGATAGGATCTATTCAAATAAGAAGTATAATGGGTCGTCTTATCGCTGAAAGCGATTTCTTTCAGGCAATCTATGAACTAACAGTACTTCACTTCTAAGCATTTATAGCGTAAGATTTTTGCACACCACGGAGAACGTCAGCTCTGGATAGCCGTAGTGTGTCCAACCTGAGAACAGACCTCCCTTTCCTTCCGTGGATATCGTACAAAACAACTTTAATTGAACCAAGGCATGCTGCCCATCGATAGCAGCATCAACCTGAGTACTACACCAATACTGCGATCACCAATCCGCCTGCCAAGCGTGATGATTATGGCAAATTCCCCCATAACATTATATGGGGGAAACCTTGTCCAGCAGTATCTATTTATGCTATATATGCTGATGATGTTCTTATCGTTTGTAATAATAAAACTTAATAATAATTTATTTATGAAACATACTTAATTTATTTATGAAAAATACATAACGTACAGTTAAACAATTATTAATTAATTAATTACCTTCTTCAAGCGTGCTCTTCTGCCGGAAGACAGCTGCGTTCTTCTGCATGCACTTCTGCATGCGCAGGCGCAGGTCAGCCGTCGGCACCGAGCCGCTAGAGTAGCGCACATTGTCTAGGTTGGCAACGCTCGCCTCGCCAGTTGTCTAACGGAGTACAAATTTTGTTAGTTGCATATTAATGACGTTGTAGCTTTAAGGCTGCAGCACACCGGCTGCGTACGCGTAGACATCGTTGTGCACATCGTCGTACCATGACGTTGTAATGTATGGCACTCTATGAGACATGGCACACCGCTTGCGTGACGTGTACATACAAAGTGACGCGCGTGTCTACGTTACGTCCTGCATACGCATCCGATGTGAATTGGCCTTTAAGATGACGAGTGCCGAAGTAAAACGGGCGACCAGTTTTTTGCGTTTGTATGTTAAAAAATTAACATAAAGTTCATTATATGTAATATGTATATTTATGTGCACAATATTCTATTCCGACAAATTCTGCGGCGGTGTGAACTGAGCCTAAACAAAAGCATTTCTTTAGAAACGTCGTTGGAAACGAACGTTTTTGTTTTAATAAGAGCAACTTTTGCAGTGTTTTGCGTTTAAGTATAGTACTAGTATAGTATTATGTTATCTGTGGATAACAATTCATCAATTAGTCAACAATTAATTCGTTTACAAAAATAGCGTGATACCATTTTTTACAAAAACCAAAAACGTTCCATTCAAAATATTTGAAAATAATAGATAATGTTAATTTATAGAAAAAAAAAACAAAATCCGACTTTTTTCAAGAAGCGCTGAATCTAATTCGATAAAATTAATATGGTACCACCTCTTAGGTACCAAACAAAAAAATAAACTTCAAAATCAATTCATAATTGGCAGAGTAATCGCGTAACAAAGATTAAAAAAAACATACAGTCGAATTGAGAACCTCCTTTTTTGAAGTCGGTTAAATAGCGCGATTCGACTGTTCTATGCATGTAAGTGTAATGTAGTTACTTGTTTGAGCGGCGCCTGCTTATCTCCGGGGCGACTGGTCTCAGCGACGGTGAGTGCGCAGGCGCGGCCGAATACCACGATGTCGAGCAGCGAGTTGGCGCCAAGCCGGTTGGCGCCATGCACGGACGCGCACGAAGCCTCGCCCGCCGCAAGCAAGCCAGGCACAACCTTGTCCGCGCCACCGTGGAAAGCGATCACCTACAGACAACATTAACTTGAATATAAGGCTTAACACAGGGGAAAGGTCAAAGAACACCCACAACTTGAGTCGCTAAATAATTGACCAAGAACGTGTCGGATAGTAAAGGGTTCCGAAGTTAATTTACAGTATTTTCCCCCATAAGTCGAAAAGTTTACATCGCAGGATAAGCGAGAAAACTTTTGATGCACCGTCATCCACTTACATGGATAAATACATATTTCTAGGTAAAACGGTTCAGAAATGGCAGGAGGGTTGGGGAGAGAATCACATTTTAAACTACTTTGGCGAGGTATAAACAATTGGCGATGCGTGTAATAAAATGCAGGAACAAAACACTGCCTCATTTAACAAGACCTTTTTTACAATATATCACATGATGTGCGCTACGAAAACACCCCCTATTATCATGTAAGGGGGGAAGTTCCCCTAAACAACAAAATGAATGACTTTTTATTTTCTTTAAATTGAAATCTATATCCTAAATATATCTATACCAAATTCCATTAATAACTGTTCAAGTTATTTATGACGCTGTAATATAATGGGAGTCGGTGGACGGAGGCGGCTCAAGACCTGTTCGTCGTGGCATTCTAGAGGGGAAGCTTACGTCCAGTAGTGACTTCTACAGGCTGATCATGATGATGACCTCTCACTTGGCTGGGCTACTAGCTAAAACACCATACATTTGACTATCCTGGATTTGTTTACTAGCTTCGTGTATTACGGGCATTATTGTAAAGGAAATTCAGAACTTAAAAAAGTGACCCAAAATTAGACATACCTTACTAAGGACTGTCTAATTTTGGGACATTCTACATTGTAGACATATCAGCGAAAGCTGCTCGTCTATAAATAAATAAAGTTCATCACCACTATAAAGGGCCCGTATAAGAGGTTGTTTAGCCTAACCAATTAATTTTAATAATAATAATAATAAATAAATAAATGCTGGACATTTCACACAACATTATCTAGCCCCAAGCTAAGCAGAGCTTGTGTTATGGGTACTAGATAACTGACATACTTCATACAATACATTACATAGATAGATATTTTTTATTATACATAGAAAAATACACAGAACACCCGGAACAATTATCTGCAGATCGTACAAATGTTTGTTCCGAGGCGGGGATCGAACCCGCTACATCCTGCGTCGCAGGCGAACCTTTGCTCGCCGCGCCACAGAGGTCGTTATTTTTTTTATACATTATCTGTCCCCGTAATCAATGGTAACATATATACATATACGTGTTGTTAAACTTGAGCTAAAGGCGCGTCACCTCTCCCCTGAAGTTGGTTGGTGTGCCGCCCATGTTATAATGCACGGTGGGCAGCACTGGGATGGGCTCCTTGGTGACGTCGACGCCGGCGAAGATCATGGCGGTCTCCGAGATGCCGGGCAGGCGCTGCGCCAGCTGGTCGGGCGGCAGGTGGTGCAGCTGCAGGTGCACGTGGTCCTTCTCAGCGCCGCATCCGCGACCTCAACATACACAAACTGCTGTTCACTACACGATTATTTATAACACTAGTTGATTGAACCCTCGAACAAATGGGGATCATTTTTACAGTCTTAGCACTGCCCAAATCTTTTGAAATTTGAAAAGGTAAAATTAAAAAAAGAAAATGATTTGAGTAGCGTTAGATGTGTCGAAATGATCCTCATTCGTTATTGTAAGCAATTTTTTTAACGACCTCCTTAGAACGGCTGGTGGGTAGCTTAGTTTAAGACGACAGAGGTGCGGGTTCGATTCCCGTTGCGGGAAAAATGTTTGCATGATATGCAAATATTTGATCCGGAACCAGGTGTTGTGCTACTATGGTACTCGTAGATACCACTGACGCAGTGAATCCTAGAGTTAAATCAGGACTATGTATGTGACTGTTGGGTGTTTTTTCATTTTTCATTTGAATAAATAACACTCAATGAGGATGATGGGAGTCAGAGGATAGTGGTAAATGGAAGGATTTGGGGGAGACCTTTGCCTACAAGTGGAACGATAAGTATATTTGGGTCATCCATGATCAAGCAATATTGTTATATCCGTACAAAATTATAATGTTGCCTAAATGATCTTGGATCATATATGGATCAAACATCGAAACTGTGACCGTAATCTCGAATAAATTACGCCCAAAAGATGACGTCACATCTCGTATGACGCCCATACAAAATTATGGTTATCATTCGAGATTTTACGTCATCACGTGTACGAACATAAAAGGGGTGGGCGCAGAAAATCTGAAATCTGACCATGCAAAAAGCCAAAAAGGCTGAGGAATGACATGTTGTAAAAAAAAAACCATCCTTGGCAACTGGCGCGCCATTTGAAACCACCTTCTACGAAGCTAACCTCAGTCATCAGAAAGACGTAGAGACCCGCCCCTTTATTGGCTAACGAACTGATAATGGCTTTTGATTCCGATTGTACAGTACATTGCGCTTTATGTTTTGAATATTTCTGCCTGTGACAGTAAAATAAAGCATGCGGCGCAATGTAATGCGAAATCGTAATTTAAAGCGATTACTAGTTTGTTAGACAATACTCCCCCTGCTCGGATAACTATCGGGTGTATACCTTCCATAATCTCGACAGTCATGGCTCTCGAGACGACATCACGGCTGGCTAAGTCCTTGGCCACTGGTGCGTATCGCTCCATAAAACGCTCGCCCTTCGCGTTCACCAAGAAACCACCTTCTCCACGGCTACCCTCGGTTATCAGACAGCCAGCACCGTAGATTCCTGTAGATAAAATTAATGTAAGTCATAACATTTTATAATGGCTGCTTTGTACTCTATTATAGAAAATAATCAAATTGATAGTGAAATATACAAGGATACGATACTGTGTGTAGTGTACACTCGACCCGAGAAGACGAAGCCGAAGTCTGAGTTTTAACAAGCAATTGCCGCCTGGTATAGTGTAACACGAGATACTGAAGAACATAACATTTTGTTATCCTAAATTTCTATTCAAAAATCGGTGTTGCACTATTTTTACCATATATATGCTTGTAAAAACTCAAGTCATCGGTCTCTGAATATCTTTCTGAAGTCGGGTTTAAGATATATTTATTTCATAAGAAATACATTTCACTTATATGAGAAACTAAAAGCTCAAGCTAAGCTTTTAACAAGCAATTTACACGGACGTATGGTGTAGTGTTACACGGTTTTTTGTATGGAAAATGAGGTTCACAAGGTGTACGCTAGCGCCGCTTATCGGTTTCGCCATACAAAATCCGTGTACATACATCATACGTTCGTGTCAACTGTTTTCAGCGTCCAGAGGTCTTAGACAAAGTAACATTCTAATAGCGATGTCGCCAGTAGAAAAGTCCAAAATGTATGGGGTTGACGTTAGCTATCGATATGTCACGTGGTCTATTGTATTACGACTGTAGAAATGGAATCGCTTCCAAGCGAATGCCGTTTGGCTAGGCCCTCAGGTCGGTTGTTTGCAGTACATGTCTAGCTTAACACTCCACTGTTATTTGTTCACATGTTGATACTTTTTGCATGTCCTATTTGTTTTTAGAGTAAATAAGGAAACTGATACCATTAATTATTCTATTTATACATAAAACATTTTATTTCGTAAGAAAACAAATGGTATAAAAATAAATGAGTGCGATATTGTATGATAATTGATAACCTATTGACGAGTAAGTTTTGGCTTCAATAATGACCCAATGTTTAACCCGTTAATTTTGATTATTTATCTGTTATCGGGTAAATTTGCATTATATGGGATGCCTAGTCCAGCAGTGGACTTTTGATGATGATGATGATGATGATGTAACTGTTCTTCACCATGAGAGTTACAACAGCAATTTCACAAAACTAGTGATCAATCTGTGTTCTAGTAACTACACTTGCTTGTTGTTGTTCGATATCAGAAATTGCAATCAAATCCGTAAAATTCCATGTTATCGTGCATAATTTGTAAACAATACGATAGCAAAATAAAGAGATCAAAAAAACAAGATATTTGGAGTGAAGTTCAAAGAAACATTAGACATCTTTGTTAACGAGTTATCTCATTGATAAATTATGTTTTCACAATGAAATTGGTACATGGTCATAGTGACGTATTGTTATTTAAAACTTCCTTATTGTGTAGTGTAGTATGACACAGTAGCACACAAATTATGTTGCGTCTAATAGATGTTTACGCATGACGATTTGTTAGATGTGTACGCCAATGACCAAACACAATCAAGTAATAAACAAACAATATAGGATAGCAAATTGTTACAATGCTATTGAGATAAAATCCGAGACCGAGAGTAATAGACGTATCATATCGCCACTTAATCATGATCTGCCCCCCTATTCCCTAACTGAAAGTCACTCGGTGACTAACGTTAAGATAAGATAAGATAATATTTATTGGCAAAAAAGTTTTACATTATATTTTAAGGTACGACAAAACACAAGGATTTCCTTAGTTCTATAAGAGGTTAGCTGTAAGGCCCAAACTAGGCATAAAAGCCTGTATCTTAATTATCTTATTTTTTTACGTTAGACAAGTAAAATTAATAAATAAATGCTGGACATTTCACAAAACATTATCTAGCCCCAAGCTAAGCAGAGCTTGTGTTGTGGGTACTAGATAACTGATATACTTAATACAATACATTACATAGATAGATATTTTTTTATTATACATAGAAAAATACCCAGAACACCCTGAACAAATATCTGCAGATCGTACAAATATTTGTTCCGAGGCGGGAATCGAACCCGCAACCTCCTGCGTCGCAGGCGAACCTTTGCCTGCCGCGCCACAGAAGTCGTCAATTGACAATTCGTAATGAATTCGTAATTCATTTTGAGCAATTGATGGTAATTTTACTTGTCAAACGTTAGTCACTGAGCGACTTTCAGTTAGGGAATAGGGGAGCAGAGCATTCGACGGTGAGCAGTTAGTTAACAAAAAAAATATAATAACACTGGCTTCATATACACGAGCGGCACGATGTTAAAAGCAGAGGCAACTGCACCCGTCGGCGGCAGCCGTTGACAGCTGCTGCAACAACTGCAAGCGTCGCTATAGGTCGACGGCTGCCGCCGACGGGTGCAGTTGTCACTGCCGTTGACATCGTGCCGCTCGTGTAGAAGAGCACTTACTGATACGTTCTACAGCAAGCATGTCAAACACGCGGCCCGGGCCGCATGCTGTCCTTTACAACTTTGACTGCGGCCCGATTCAATTTTAAGAACACATAGTATATTTTTCTTTAATTTTACTATCAAGTAATGATTAAATAAAGCCTAAAGATTAGCGTCCTGCCCCCTAATCCCTAAATGAAAGTTATTCGGTGACTAACGTTTGAAAAGTAAAAATATGACAATCAATTGGTCAAAATTATCATAAAGAATTGTCATTTTACTTTCAGTTAGGGAATAGGGTGCCCCCCTAGGGTATTACTAGGTATATCTATGAATGAGTTTGTTTTCTTTATGGTTGGGTTTTGCGGCCCACTAATTCTACAGTCTTTAAGCCCACCAATGTCTTCGAGTTTGACATGCATGTTATATAGCCTAACTTAAGACCAGACTGATTCTAGCTTATGTTTTGCGGGAAAGCATCCGATTAAACGTTCATATCCCATAAACTGCCAAATACGACGATACAGCGTTTTATGCGCTAAACGGACACTATCAGTTTCTGAGTGTGCTATTTGGGCTTAACGGAACCTGCAACTTTTTGGTTAGCGCACCATCTAATTCTAATTCTAATTGAAAGTGGGGGAGATAAGATCTGCACTGACTTCCCGCATTGGGGTGTATTGTGCATTGTCCCCCTGGTAACCCTACCCCAGCCAGCCCAACTCCTTAAAATAACGGAGAAGGACTCTGGGTTGATGGCAGCACTGTTCCAGTGTCCCCGAATGAGTAACGGATGAAGTTAAACAGGACTCTATCAGCTCCTGGAGTCCGGTTTTTTTCCTGGCTTCATTTGTGGCTGTGCAGTACAATATAACATGCTCCACTGTCTCCTCGTCCTGAAGACAGCCACGACATAGCCCACTGTCCGTAGCCCCTGTCTTCAGCAGATGGTGGTTGAGATCACAGTGTCCCGTGATGATGCCCACCATCATCCGTAGGTCTTCGCGTTTCATCTTTAACAATGTGTTTGTTATCCTTTTGTTTTTAGCTGGAAGCATTTTCTTTGTTTGCTTACAGTCCAGTCTACGTTCCCATATTTTTTGGTGCTCCCTTTCGGAGTTTAGTCTCAGCCTGTTTTTAATCTCCACTGTTGGTGGGTTAGATAAGCTGATGTCTTTAGAAGTAGGTGTGAGTTTAGCTGCTCTCCTTGCTAGGAAGTCGGCCTTGTCATTCCATGGGCAAGAGCTGTGGCCTTTAGTCCATTTTATTATAACCATGTGCTTTTCAGCTAGTTTTTGGAGGGCACTGTGGCATTCTGCAACGGATTTAGACCTCGTGTCAGGTCTGCCGAGTGCATTCAAAAGTGCTGCGCTATCTGTTGTGAAGATGATCTGTGTTTGTAGATTAGCATTTACAACGCTATCTGTGGACTCTAATGATGTTGATACTTCACTAGCTGCCATGAGGAGCCCAATAGTTTCTGCTTGAAACGCAGTAGTCGTTTGGTTTAGAGGCTGTGATCTTGATTGTCCCGTTTCTGGGCAATAAAAGCCGCAACCTGCTCCTGTCTTTTGTTTGGCGCCATCTGTGTAGATGTGATAGACTGAAGAGGAGGAGGCGGAGGCTGGTTCCTCTACTTCCTCTTGCCTAGCCACTTGATACCTTTTATTGGTCAGGTAAGTTGTGGCTATTCTGTCTGTACCTTTTATGACCTCGGGGATAATGTTAGTAGCCTTATCCAGTATCCTGCTGTGATTCGTTAACTTGGCACTGCCTTTCCACTGGCTCGTGGATTTTATTCTCAGAGCTGCCGCCATCGCTTCCTGCTGAATGTGCACATGAAGCGGCGTCAGGCCTAGTATAATCTCTAACGCTGCTGATGGAGTAGATTTTGTACATCCACTGATGAGAGAGCAGGCTAGCCTTTGGACCTGTTGCAGTCTGTTCATCGCTGTAACCAGGTTTGTCCTTGGCCACCACACCACGGCGCCATAGGTAAGCACGGGTCGAACCATGACTGTATACATCCACAGACAAAGCTTAGGTTTTAAGCCCCAGTCTTTGCCGACGGCCCGTCTACACTGCCACAGTACGTTGGTGGCTTTTGTTGTTACATGTTCAAGCTGTTTACCCCAGATGAGTTTGCTGTCTAACCAAATTCCAAGATATTTGACCTCTTTACTAACACTACTTTTCTTTTTCTTTACTCTGGTAGCGCACCATTAATAATGTCTCAGAATTAGCATGTTGAAGTGGCAATGGGCAGGCTATATAGCTCGCAGAACCGACAGCCGTTGGGGAATAAAGGTTCTTGAGTGACGGTGGCGGCACAGGACCGGTTGTCATGGTATTATATGAAAGAGGTCTATGTCCAGTAGTGGACTTCTATACACATGATGATGGTATAAAGGGGAGGGCCCACGGATATGCCACATGGGTGGAAAGTACCTTGAATATTGTAGATGGAACATTTTACTGAAAGAAGACATTATTTGAATTTAAAAAACAATTTAAATTGCAATAAAAGATATTTAAACAATTTAAAAAAAAAAATCCTTATGATGAAACTTTTCGATCGGTATGATAAAGCTACAGGGTGATAATTTTTCTCGTGTAACGGGTTCGATTCCCGGTTCAACCAAGTTATTATTTAAATATCTATGAATGCAGTTTAAATTGTTTTTGAAATTCAAATAATGGCTTCTTTCAGTAAAATGTTCCATCTACAATATTCAAGGTACTTTCCCTCCATGTGGCATATCCGTGGGACGCCCGGTATATGCTATTCTAATGCGGGCCATATCACGTACCGGTAGGGTGGAACTGCACGAACTCCATGTCCTCGTTCTGCAGGCCGGCGCGTGCCGCCATGGCGGTGCCGTCACCGGTGCACGTGTGCGCGGACGTACAGCTGAAGTAGGAGCGGCCGGTGCCGCCCGTCGCTAGGATCGTGTTCTTGGCTTGGAATCTGCCACGGAATAGGACTGTTTGAGCGACTGTCTCTTCCGTGTTCAAATTATTATAACGGTCGGAAGAAGTTAATTGTGTATATAGCTATTAAAATTATTCAGAAAATTAGAATTAACTTTAGACAACGAAAGAGAGAACAACAAACATGGCGTCTTCTCCGATCCTATTCAATGGATCATCAGCGTACACCAAAGTGGGCTCCTAAATAATGTGAAACCTTCTGACAGTACAGTTGGAACGCTTTGACGACTTCCATGGCGCAGTGGGCGAGTAGCCGGCTTAGATGCAAGAGGGTTTGATTTCCGCTGCGGGACAAATGTTTGCATGACCTGCAAATATTTGTTCCGGGTCCGAGGTGTTGTGGTACCACGGTACGATCGTATTTCCTGATACCCCCGACACAGGGAATCCTAGTGTGGGATCAGAGTGGCGATTATGTAATTCTGTAGCTATTGATTTCAATCGATTTAAATGTTGTTTCTATTTGAAATTACATTTATGCGATTAGATAATTTACGCAGTCTTGTTGCAATTAACCTTTGTAAGCAAAATGCGTAAATTAAGTAATCACAAGAGCGTAATTTTGGATATAAACAGAATCGAAATCGATTGAAACCAATAGCAACAGAATTACGTAATTGCGCCACAAGACTATTGTATGTGACTGTTGGGTGTTGTGTTATTTTGAGACCTTTTGGTATCATTTGTTAGCTAGCAATTAAGGAAATTTTATTGGTTTACCTGTGCAGAGTTCCGTCCTCAAGGTTGATGGCTATGCATCCCTTGCAGACTCCGTCCTCCATGAGCAGGTCTAGCGCGAAGTACTCGATGAAGTACTCGCAGTCGTAGCGCAGAGACTGACCGTAGAGGGTGTGCAGCAAGGAGTGACCGGTTCTATGGGTTTTTATTTAAGGAAACTATTGATAATGATATAATATCTTTTCCTTAAAATAAAATGTATAAAAAGCCTTACTATATAAGGCTACTAAGTATGGTGCAATATGTATATACACTCATAGGGTTAATTGGACCCGCGCGCAAAAAAGCTTGTTCCTACTATATATAGTTTATATTATTATATTATATTTAAATAGGCCTTAGTGTTACAGGAATAGGATAATTAATAGTTATGTCATGACTAGCTGTCATGAGGAGCGTGGTCTTAGAGTCGCGCCACACCTACCGAAAGTTCCGCGGCTGAAGTTTATTACGTAACGTAATTTCGGCTGATGTGTCATAAACTCAGCCGCTGAACTTTCGGCGCGGTACGTTACGCAGGTCTGGTGTGGCGCGACACTTAACAGTATATTCTATGCGGGCGAATTCGGCCGCATGGTACAAATGGAGGCTAAGAGAAAACAAATTGCACCTGCACCCCGCCAAAAGTCGATGAGGACCCCAGTCATAACAACATTTATCAAAATCGTTTCTACAACACCACATTTTTGTAGGGCAAAACCACCTACAGACTGGTCTACGATGCTTGCTTTCGTTCAATGTCTTAAAAGATATGCAGCGAAGAGGTCATTTGCCTTTTAGTTCAAGGGCTTTGTTTCAGTTATCATTATGCTGGGATGAAAAGTAATTTACTACTTCTAACAAACAATAGATCGGTTTGACGACTTTGGCAATGAGGTTTACCTACTAACTCGCAGATAGTCATAATAAGCATATATAACATACAAGAAAACAGTGCCTATTTATTCAAGTAGGAGGCTACTCTTTGTTCGACTGTAGCATCATTATCCTAGTGATTCTATCGTTGAATAGTTATTTTAGAAATATTTCTTACTCACTGATTAACCATATAATTTCAAGTTACGCGTGACTTATCTTTATTGTAGGTTCATTATCATAAACATAATGGTTATAACTTGATTGCAAAAATACGATTCAGTATTTTACTTGTAGGTAACTCTCAACAATATTGTTTACAAACTAAATTCCAAAGACATTACGAATTATGTTTCTCCATTCCATCTACAGTACCATTTTACTTCTAATGTTGTATAGACGGAAACATCTATTGTCATTTTCATGCAGTTTCTGAATTCAATACATTTTATTTACATTATATCTTCACTGAGGCTTTGTGTGGTAATTTTACGGATAATTTAGAAATAATGAACTACGATTTTTTCACCAAGTTTTGTGTCAGGCTAGCTACACTAGTGTTGTAGAAGGTAATCTAGATATCATCGACTTGCCTGTCAGCGACAGCGCAGCACCTGTGCGCTTGTCCACCTTTCCCAAACTTCAGCGACTGGCCACCAAAGGCGCGCTGGTAGATTCTGCCCTCCGGGGTGCGGGAGAAAGGCATGCCGTAGTTGTCCAGCTCGATAACGGCGTGAGGAGCCTCTCGGGTCATATAGTGGATGGCATCCTGAAAAATATTTATTCCTTGTGAACTTTGCCTATGAGATAATCCTTGCAAACACAGATCGCTTAGGAAAAGAGTGACGAACTACGCTTGAATGGACACTTGTCTGAGCGACTGATGCTAATTTTTACCGACCAGTACTTTATGGACACTTAAGCGTGTCAAATAGAACAAGTTTATAATAATAATAAGAAGGCTGTACTCCTGGACTCGGCACGCATAGTCAGGAGGTTCCTCTCTCTGCAGCCCTAGCCTCCGACCGCTTGGGCCTTGTTCCGCAGCCGGAGGTTTCCCGTTTTGAGATATATTTTTTACTATAATGTTTTTTATACTATTATGTTTTTGTACATAGTCCTTTATAGTAAAAAAAATACTTTTTTTAACGAGATTTAAAATAAATTAGTGAAATAATAATAATAATCATTTATTGATCCAGAAAAATTTACATTATAACAATAATATGGTAACGTAGGTACCATAATTATAATTTTGTACACTAGCTCCCACACTAGGATTCCCTGTGTTTTTATATAAAAAACAAATAGATATGACATGCGTAAGTATCTTTGCTTTAGGTTTTCAGCCCTTAAATAGTAGTGCCACCATAAATTTGATGAAGAAAATCATCATATTAGGTAGTCAGTCCGAGTTGGTCAGCTGCAATTTAGACTTCCCAGCTAAAATTGATGGACAAAAAGGTCCCTTATCAATTGCATTATAATCAATTGATATTATTAGCTTTACTATAAAGGTATATAAGGTTCTAATAACCTAGTGATTTTTATTATTAAGAAACTTTCCAGTATTAAAATTAGTAGTTAGTTATTATGTTATCGGAAATATTTTAGACTTCCGATTCCTGAAAATCGATTACATTCGTCTTTGAGAGGTCACGTGTTCTATTAGAGGTAGACATGTTTAACCTACCTCATACGTCAGTATCGATTGATGATAGAGTTTAGGATTCGACTGTACACAATTTTAGTAGACAATCTTTGACTGTACTACAATCTCTATATCTAACTTCCAAGTATTAGGTATAAATGTACGACATCATAACAACGACGTCACAGCCTTCGCGGGTTGAGAAAATATTATGAAAAGTAGAATTAAACATTATTGCCGAATCGCAATACGACGGAAAACCTTGAATTTCGAAACAAACATGAATCAGGCACTACAATACGTATTCATGGAATATTGAAACAGATGTGTAGGTGCAAATAAAATTGGATGAACTGAGTTCAAACTAAATATTTTTTCAGGGTTACCATATTCCAACTGGTCACTGACTTAGCGCATGGCGACCAAGAAAGAAACAGTGATTCAACGTCGGTGGATTGAGGTGGCTCAAGACCGTTCGTCGTGGCATTCTAGGGGGCAGGCCTATGTCCAGCAGTGGACTCCTACAGACTGATGACGATGAAGAGAAATGCTCGAAACAGATAAAATCACGACGTTATCAGAGTTGTTTTCCAACTGAGCTGATAACGTACCACAGTTTAAATAATAGTAACTAGTTCTACGTAATTGTTGGAAATATTCCGAGACGAATCGACTGATTTGTTGCCTGAATTCAACAAAGTCGAATTTGGTGCGCCAAATTGCATGTTTTTTGTTGTATATGTTTTAATTGAAACGAGACTCACACAAATTTTTCTGATGCTTGACGAGCGAAAAATCTGTACTTACTCAAGACTTTTTACGCTTGAGCCTAGTTCTTGAATACGGATCGACAAAAAAACTAATTTATCAGTTAAGTTATATAAAACTGATCAGATTTGTATCAGAACGATCTTTAATTAAAGCAAGAGTTATTTTATTCTATAACCTGCCGGAGCTTTTGGACATGTTCTACGATAATAAAGCCTTATCGGAACCCGGCTTGTTCCGAAGGCTCGAAGTAGCCGTAACTTCAGCGGACCAAAGGCCATAAGAACGACTCCGCACCAGCAAGGCGCGTTTTCGTCGTCCAATCAGCTTGGGGTCGACCGCTTATAGACGTGGCTCAGCAGCTTAATGAGCCTATAATTCTTTAAGAGGGTGTAGTCACCTTTCTTGAAGAACAGTACCACGCACGATCTTGTTACATATCCTTGGCGTTGTACCCTAGAGGATAACTAATGTACACTAATATATCGCCACGGCACTTACAATGGAACAATTTTATTGAGCCACAAATACGCAGTACCTATATTATTAATCTATTCTGTACCACAGGGCCAGAGCTGCTGTTAAAATTACACGCCTTTAAAGACCACTATAATGACTGTAACAATACCAGAAAATTAAAAATGTAAAAATACCTAACGGTTTAACGGTATTTACGACTAATATTCATGAAGCTGCTAATTGACATCTCAATAATGATCTACCTACTATCAGTTTTTGCAACGATTTCAAGGTTAAACAACTGAAAAACGTAACAAGTTTGGAAATGTGACTTTCATTTGAATACAGTTAAATACATGCATATAGCACTTGTGTCCTAGTGACTCCCAACTTCCGATCTTATGGTCCCTAGTTCGAATACTGGTCACGCACCAATTACCTCTACATAGTCCCTGATCTAACGCAGGGTGACCAAGGCAGAACCAGTTGCCAGTGAAAGTACAGTTGCATGTATGTCGGGAAACTTACCTGGTCTCCAAGCCAATCAGATCCTTTCACTGTGTCGTACATGTGCCACAACCAGTTGTCGTCTTCCATGTTACCTGTAACAGATTGTGCCAATGTTAGCGATTCTGTGCATCGTTCTCTAAAACTGCACTAAAATTATCGCGGTCCCTTTTATTTCTGTCTATTAGAAAGGCCGCGCGATAATTTTTAACCGACTTCCCAAAAAAGGAGGAGGTTCTCAATTCGGTTGTTTTTTTTTTTATGTTTGTTACCGCATATCTCCGGCGTTTATGAAAGGATTTGGAAAATTCTTTTTTTATTTGAATAGATATACTTCCAGATTGGTCCCATTTTTTTCAAAATCCAGTTCTGATGATGGAATCCATGAGGAATTGAGGGAACTCCTCAAATATTGTAGGCATACATATGGCGATTTTGATATTTTCAGCAACAAACCAAGCATTTTCATTCAAAAAGTATAATAATCCTTTCACCACTATGGTTCTTTCATAAATTTTTTTCATCCAAATATTTTGACAAATACTATGGCGGAACTCGGTTTTTTAAATGAAAAGTTATAGCGTACTTTAAATTTAGATAATACTGCACAGAATCGCTACCATTGTGTTTTGCGTTGCATCATCAAGTTTTATTTTATTTTATTCGGAAAAAAACCGGTATTTATAACTAGTAGACCACAAATTAAAATACTAATTACCATTAAAATGTTTTGCTCATATAAGAAAAGCTTGTTCTGCATAAATACTTACTTAAATAATTGAAACGGTAAAAGAGAAGGAAAAGTTAACAATATAAAGTTAGAAAAAAGTTATTGAAGCAACTCAAACCAATGCTCAGAAAGAACGCGCTTGAAGATGGATGGATTAGTATTTAATAATGGGATCTTATTCAGGGAAGTTAACCAGTTTTTTATAGCTATTTGCTTGCTGATATAATAAAGAATGTACAGTCTATAACTTTCCTGCATCAGCTATTTTCTTCACAGGATAAAGAGCACCATAACGGATAGGATATTACAGACAGAAGTAATTCTAGTCATCGCCATCAGATGTTGCATACATACATAACACACACCTTTTTCCCTGAAGGGGTAGGCAGAGCCTCAAAGGGCCTCTTTTCACCATGGGTTGCACAATCGCAGGAATATAAACTGACAAGTGGTGAGCTTATCGCCGCCATTGCTTTCCACAACCAACACGACATCCACTATTGGACAAGGCCTCCCCCATAGAATGCCATGGTGGATTTGCCATAATCACCATGCTTGGCAGGCATAGTGATTGCTGTATTGGTGTCAAGTACTCAGGAGGATGCTGCTGCCCATCCCATGGTTTAATAACTTAGTCGGCATTTACGACACCCACAGGAGTATGTTCTCATGCCGAGCACACCACGGGTGGTAGACTCAAAATGAAATTTAACCATAGCAGATGAAGTTTTTTTTCGAAAAAGGCTGGAAGCCTTGATCAAAGCCTTACATTCACGAGTTGAAAAATATAGCCTATTTTTATAAATTTAAATTGCCAGAGTACAAAAAGACCTAAAGCTTTTTCAATATTTCAAGTTATTCTAGTTTTAGTAGCCTGACCCGCCTTGCCTTAACCAACAACTATAGCATCTCCAGTGACGACCAGGACCTGTACAACAGGGCAACAACAGCCCCAGCTGAATAGACTAATGACAATGCAGGAAGCCAGTGGATGGAGGAGGCTCAGGACTGCTCGTAACATTCTATGGGAAGGCCTATGTTTAGCAGTGGGCTTCTACTAACTGATCATGATGATAAGGGAGCCTTACCGAGAGCTGCATTGATGCCGCCCTGCGCTGCCACAGTATGTGACCTTGTTGGAAACAGCTTGGTGACCACAGCGGTCTTGAACCCCTCCTGAACGAGACCGAAAGCTGCGCGTAAACCAGCGCCGCCGGCTCCTATTACCAAGGCATCGTGTTGGTGGTCTACAACCTGGTAGGCTTTGGTCATGTTAGAGTTGGCAGCGCCATCTTTGACTGGTGTGGCACCTCCAACTGATAGGTGTAGGTTTCTGTACAGATATGAAGCCTGGAACATAAGTTGTCTCTTAAGGGAATGTAGAAGTAAAACTTTTTTTTCTTGTTCGAAAAGGAAGCAATAGAATGCCAGACCTGGGGCAGTATATTATTGTACCATGGGTCAGGACAGCCTGCTGCCACATACTCCGTAGTGAAGCGATGGAAAGGAGTGTAACAAGTAAATAGCCATTCTTGACTAAGCCGGGAAGTTAGCTACGCAACAACAGAGCATTCTTTTTGATTTGATTTGTAGGGGACCGTTTAGTTAAATTTGTTGTCATTTTTGTAAAAACGCTCTGGCCAGATGCTACGTGCAAAATATCTGAACTCAAATAATGTCTTGATAAAATAACTTTAATTTATGTAAATTTACATTTGTCAGGTGGAATGTGGTAATACCATCTGGCAATCTTTTTTGATACAGCAGAAATGGTGCCCCACGTTTCTGACCATTAGGTATTGTCCACTTAATCGGGTTCAGGATCAGGTGATCTTGAATGTAACTATTTTATAGGTACGGTTTTGGCCGTAAAACGATGGTGCATGGTTTTGTGTGTGATACCACTATGCAGGACTAGTCAAAAATATGTATGATAAAAATTTACTCGCCGGCCGGCCAATGCCGCGGTACGCGAGTGTTCAGACTAAAATATAGGTTTATTTCAAAGTAGTAAAACCAATTAAAGTACAGCCATCTTATAAACTACCTACCTATTAGTATCTACAGTGATGAGTTAAACAATTTCCCAAGCTTTTACTTTACTTCCTTAGAACAATCCTAATGTAAATTGTAAATGTAAGTACGAAGTAGTATCTAAAAACTGCGATTTTCCTAAGGATGAACCAACCATCAACCATGCCTGTTATTCAGCACTTCATTCAAGTTTTCAATGGACCAATCATATATATATTCGGTGCGACGTAGTCGAATGGTAAAAAAACAATTTTAGAACGGTTTAGCAGATTACATAATTAGAAAAATACTAAGGCACCCAAGTGTCTAAGACCCAAGGTCAAAAGTGAAATTACCAATGGAGCAGGGCTTCGCGAAACGGCTGCTTTCATTATTGCACTCATGATGGAACTCTCTGTCCGCACCCCGAGTACAAAATTATTGTAATTCAAAAATCACATTCACACCACACTCGGATCGCCTGCACTATTTTTGCCGATTTTTGCGGGGCACTGCGGGCGGGGTGGGTGGTAGGCCTGGGTCACAGACAAAGAAACAGATAGGGAATGGAACAGATGTTTGCGTACGCCAAAGAGGATAAAAACGCTTTTGGTTTATCACATTTTAAGCATACTGCTTCATCGGAATCTTTCGTTTAGGGTAATCAGCTTTTTAAGCAAATCTCATGTTTAGGTGTAATGCCCTCATTGGCATCTCGCGTTTAAGATAAATCGATCAAAAGGGCTAGATACGCACAGTGCGACTGAGACGAGATTATTTGAGACTGGGCCTCTGAGCCTCCGAACAAGGACCTTATTCTAAGCTCAGAGGCCCAATTCACTAACTAATTTTTTTTAACTATTTAGTTAAAATAGAGTTCGGATCATGTTTCGATCTTGTGTCGATGTCTTAAATGTCAGAAATGGTATTCTCCTGACATAAACTACAACACTGAGGGCCTACTGGCTTTCTCCGAAACGAAACTTCGGAAACGAACGAAAACTAATCGAATTTTCGCTACTGACACTATTTCATTTTCGGAAACGCACAAGAAGTTCGGATCCATAGACAGTTGTCGTGAACGAATGGATTGTGTGGGTTCTTTTTGATGTCATTAATGTAAATTACCGTTTTTTACTTAGCCTTACACTATAAAACACCCTTTCATGGACATTGTTATCCGACTAATTTAAAAGAGATCTATTTCATCTCACGATGGGTACTATCGTATGACAACCTAAAATATCCGTATACTAAT
Source organism: Epirrita christyi (assembly GCA_951392215.1). Taxonomy (NCBI): domain Eukaryota; kingdom Metazoa; phylum Arthropoda; class Insecta; order Lepidoptera; family Geometridae; genus Epirrita; species Epirrita christyi. The sequence goes on from OX595850.1 coordinate 8,834,341, forward strand.
ACTCTCTGACCGTAACCATAGAAACCGTACCAAGGAACATAATACTCTTTGACTCGCCGCACGCAATCAACAACCCAAACAAGGCAAAATCTTACGATTTTTTGATAAAATTCTTTGAAAAGTTGTCAGAAGTTTGTTCCTCAGACTTTCAAGTGGTTTTTTGGACGAGCATCCCTAAACATCTAGCCCGCAGGAGATGAGGAGTGTCGAAGGAAAAGCCCAGATAAAGCGGCTGTGGGAAGGAATGTGCAATATCCTCAATTCCATGAGCGGTTACACAAAAATAGTTCAGCAGTGGACAAAAGGTACCTATGTTTTAAGCTGCAGTTTTTATATGTCGACGACTATAGTATAGCGGCTGCAGTAAAAGCGCCGGTGACTATGAAATCTCATGCTCTTAATTATAATATATGTTTTCAGACCAATGAACCAATTTTCATCATCTCCTGTCAAGCAAGTCAACCACTGAGCTTTTCACAGCCTCTTCCAAGCGTGGTGATTATGGCAGTGTGGAGTGGATCGGTGGACTAAGGGCCGATGATGATGATGATAATATTAATTGTTGTTTCTAGATAAGAGTTATAGTAAATAATACATTATTAGAGGTTTACAATAAATTTTATTACTACTTATTAATCGCACAACTTTATTTTTATTGCTTGGGTAGAACTTTATCTTAGTTACCTTTCCCTTTCTAAGAAAAGGGGTTGTCTTTCTATAGCGTCATTCTTTAATGGCATGAGGGTGGGCCATTACCCTAGTATATGGAAGATGTCCCAAATCATAATGATCCACAAAGAAAGGAAATCGAACAACGAAGTTGGTTATAGACCGATAAGCCTTCTACCTGTCATCCCTTAGTCACCTTATACGACATCCACAGGAGTTGGAGGAGTCCTATTCTTAGGCTGAGACTACCATACGGCTCCCATGTCATACTCCCTCCAAATATATGCATCATGCGTTCTCTGAATATGTACGCGACTCGTAGCGCCTAAGTAGGGAATTTGTTATTGTTTAGAATCGTAAAATGTAGTTAGAAATAACGTAGGAATAAAGAACGGTACTTTAGGTAACTAATGGGTTAAAATACCCATAGTGCTTAGTTACTTGAACTTAGGGATTAAATAATGTATGAAACAAAACGGTAGGGATACTAGGCAGGGTTGTATTTATTTATCCCCACCTTAGTAGAATCGTAAAAAACCCTAAAACAAAGGTTAGGTAGGTATATAGGTAGGTACTCACTGGTAATGGTCTGGTACTAGGTATGGAGTACCATGGTAATTAAAGGTAATCGGTAAGGGCTCATCACGGAGCCTGGGTACGCTCGCCCAACCAGCTGGGACAGTTGGCTGGTCTAGCGTGAACAGGCCTCTCAATACGTGTGGTCGGTGTGAGCGTCGCGCGCAGAATGGCTGTGCAGCTGCGTGCGCGCTGCTAATATTTATAAACTCGGCCGACGGGGCGACACTGCGACACACTCGCTTTAGGAAAGTGTCTGCCGTAGCGAAACGAGAGGCAGGATTATATTGCCGCCTATTCTAACACGTAGGGAGAAGGTGTCTGCATCTTCGCTGGACCAGAGGATTAAGAGTAGTCTCCGGCCAGTAAAGATGCAAGACAATTTCTATGTACTAGTTTCATAATAGTAAGGATTCAGTTTGGTAAATTAAGGCTACGAGCCAGGATACCTATTTGATAGGCAGGACATAGGTAAAGCTAGGTAGCTACACATAAGGGTTAAGTAAAACGCAAAGTTGTATGTACCTAGATTTATTCTGAATAAAGTTATTAGGTGAAAGGCTGCTTATCCATAAAGAAAACGGTGACCTGGATCGATCAATTTTAACCCGGTCTCCCGACGGTAATGCTCGGAAGTACCTTAGGGAGCCAGGGTTTGTGAGAAAACGATATGTGTGTGTACGTGCGAATGAGACGAAGAAACAAGCCATCCTACAAGAGGAAAGAAGAGAGAAGAAGTCAGCAAGAAAGAAGTAGTTTGAGGTGGCGCTGTATAGGGCATCTCGCTCTAACGAGGAGGTCTCCCTCACTCTCACGATCGTCTACGAGGTCGCAATTTATGGTTAGGCAGCCTCGCACCGCACCATCCAAAAGGAATCGTTGTTTCTCTGTCGAGGGACCCCCCACTACCCCTTCACATGCGTGGATAGGCTGTTGCCCACGGCTCGGGATCTTACAAATCCCCTTGAGGTCATCTACCTCGCGTCTTCCACATCCAGCTCCGGACGGCGGTGCAGAACCTGAAACCAGGCGGGCGCAACAACATCTACGCCTCGAGCGACCGCGGTACCTTGAGGACCAGCACCGTACCGCGCTACCGCTCGGCGACACCCCGCCGCCCCGCAACAGCTGGTCCTTCGAGCCGGATCGGCGCTGCTGGAAACCAGAGCTGGAGCAGGAAGCTGCTGTGGCTACCCACGTCGAGGGGGGAACGGATTCCCTCCACTGCCAGCAGTCTCCGGTAGCAAGCCGCGACCGTTGAGATTGCTGGAACTACGCCGAAGGGGAACGGATTCCCCTTCCAACCGGTAACCTCCGGTAGCAGGCCGCGACCGTTGAGGTTACTGGGCTTACGCCTATTGGATTTCAGTGAATTGGATTTCAGTGTTATTGGATTACAGTGTTATTGGATCGGCGGTACTGTAAGTTTTTTCAACTTTTTTCTCACTTCGTCTCAAGATGCCGATGACAAGAAGCCAGAAGGGAGGAGAGTCTCGTCGGCTGCCGGCAGAGGTGTTGACGGCACGTCAATCGCCTGTCGAAGGAGAGTCATCGGGGACCGCCGACACTGCTAGTTCCTCAGGAACAAAAGGTACAATGACCACTGCTACAGGTACCACTGATAGCACTACGTTGGAGGCGCAGCCAGGCAGTAGTAAGGAGAGAACAACCACAAGGGAAGCAGGTAAGTCCGATGCCCGTCCTACCTCAAGAAGTGCATCGCTGGCAGCAGAGAAGGCAAGAAGAAGGCGCGAGGTGGAGCTTCGCGTTGAAATCAACCGTCAAGCGTTGAAGGAAGCACAGGCCGCTGCTGACCTAGCAAGAGCAGAAATGGAACTGCTGAAGTTGAACGAGGAGGACGCGGCAGAATCGGACTCTGCTGAAGAAGAACCTGAAGGTCGAACGGAAGGTGTCAAGAAGTGGGTGGAGACCACAGTGAGCAGGATGTCTGGTGGAAGTCATCAAGGTGAAGAGGGGACGTCCGCGGAGGGGCGACCAGGTGAAGTGCTCGGGAAGGAGTGCATCATAAAACCTCAAGATCCAACTGCCACCGTCGTGAAGCCAGAAGACACATCACCTACAGGCATGGAGGCTAGTGGCGCCGGAGCGCTAGCCGAAGCTATCATGAAGGCCATCACGTCTGCTCCGAGACCGGGAACTACGCAACAGTCGGCGTACATGTATGAACTCCCCGTCTTTGACGGCAGCTGTGGGGAATGGTTGGCCTTCAGAACGGTGTACGAAGACACCGCGTCGCTGTTCAGTTCCGTGCAGAATATGGCACGGCTGAGGAAGGCGATCAGAGGAACGGCCAGAGAGGCGGTGAGAAGCCTTTTGTATTCTGAGTGCACACCTGGAGAGGTACTAGAATCGCTTCGCCGCAGATTTGGAAGGCCGGATGCCCTGGTTCTGGCAGAACTAGAAAAGGTGAAGAGCCTGCCAAGAACAACTGAGAACGCACGGGATGTGTGTGTGTTTGCTAGCACAATCAACAACACCGTCGCGACGATCAATGGGCTGAAGAAACCGCACTATTTGAAATCACCAGAGATGATCAAAGTGATAATAGAGAAGTTACCCATGGTGCTGAAGTACAGGTGGTACGACTTTGCAGCTCAACATGAAGACCCAGACTTGTCGTTGATAGCTCAGTTCCTGAACAGAGAAGCTGAGCGCTGCGGACCTTACGCATCACAGGAAGTCGTGTCGAAGAGGGTAATGCACCCACAGCGTCAGAGCACGCATACGACAACGGAGCGAGAGACACAGCTGCCTAGATGTCCGCACTGCGAAAACGATCACTCATTGGAAGAGTGTAAGAAGTTTCGACAAGCTAACGTGACCGACAGATGGTCCATAGTGAAGAAAGCGGGTCTATGCTTTAAATGCCTGAGAAGCAGGCATAGGAAAGAGAACTGCAAGAGACCACCGTGTAAGTTATGCCGGAAGTGGCATCATGGCCTACTACACGAAGAGGGTAGGCAGAGAGACCATGGACCGAGAGATCAGAGTGACTCAGATACTTGCAACGAAGGGGCCAAGGAAGTGGCCAATAACGTTTACCTAAGCCGGGTAAACGCGATGAAAGGCGCAAGAGCGTACTTGAAGATGGTGCCTGTCGAAGTTTACGGGCCTAAAGGGAAGGCCAAAGTGATGGCTCTTTTAGATGAGGGTTCAACAGTAACTCTACTCGACTCGGCGGTGGCAGAAGAGATTGGACTTCGAGGACCCAAAGAAGCTCTCTCACTAGAGACAGTGGGCGGACGAGTCATCAAGAAGGATGACTCTATGCGGGTGAACGTGAAGTTAAGAGGCCTCCACCAGAGTCAACGACGGAAGATCAACGGGGCGCGCACAATAGATGGGCTGCGGCTTACGCCTCAACGGATCGACAAGTCAAGATTGGAAGAGTGTACGCATCTACAGAAACTGGTAGACCGACTACACTACGGGGAAGAGTCGCCGAGACTGCTCATCGGGCAGGACAATTGGGAACTTATAGTTTCAAGAGCGACGCGCAAGGGAAAACGGAACCAACCGGCTGCCTCATTGACATACCTCGGATGGGTACTTCATGGGATGGACGGGGGAGCGGCTCAGCGGACGGGCCACCTTACTTGCGCGCACGTCTCGGCGCATGATAGAGAGTCTGATGAGCTGATCAGACAACACTTCGCGATGGAAGCATTGGGAGTACAACCGCGTCGACCGAGCACGGACTCAGAGGAACGCGCTCTACGGATACTAGAGAAAACAACAAAGAAGTTGGAAAATGGGCACTATGAGACCGGCTTACTCTGGAAGAGCGATGAAGAAACGATGCCAGACAACTATGAGTCTGCACTCAGTAGACTTCGAAACATAGAGCGGAAACTTGACAAAGATGTAGAGCTGAAGCTAGAGTATCAACGACAAGCAGAGAACCTCTTCAGCAGTGGTTATGCCGAGGAAGTGGCCCATGAGTCGGCGTCTACAAGGAAGTGGTACCTACCTCACTTCGCCGTCACGCATCCAACAAAACAAAAGAAACGGTTGGTATTCGATGCAGCGGCCAAGTGTAAAGGCAAGAGCCTTAATGACGCGCTCTTACCGGGGCCGGACTTACTTCAATCACTGTTTGGAGTACTTCTTCGCTTCAGACAAAGATCTGTCGCTGTGGTCTCCGATGTCAAAGAAATGTTTCTTCAAGTGAAGATTAGAAAAGAAGACAGAGACAGCTTGCGTTTTCTGTGGAGGGGAGCGAAGCGAACGGGAGCACCGAAAGAGTACAGAATGACGTCTGTCATCTTCGGCGCTGCTTGCTCTCCGAGCCTGGCGATCTATGTAAAAGATCTGAACGCCCAGAAGTTCCAGAAGAAGTATCCAGAAGCAGCACGAGCGGTGATAAAAAGCCATTATATGGATGACTATTTGCACTCTTTTGAAACAGAAGAGGAAGCGCTTCAAATTTCGCGAGAGGTGGACGCCATCCATCAAGAGGCCGGTTTTCAGCTGAGAGGATGGGCGTCAAACAAGAAAGGAGTTCTGAAAGAACTCACTACCGAAGTAACCACGCAGGTAGAGCTCGGGTCGAAGGAAGAAAAAACCCTCGGGCTGCGTTGGTTCACAGAAAAGGATGAGATGGGCTTCAGGACCCATCTAAGAAACGTGGTAGAGGTCGTCGAACAAGAAAGGACTCCAACGAAACGTCAAGTCACGAGCGCCGTTATGTCAACTTTCGATCCCCTTGGTTTAGCGTCACCTGTGCTGATCCAAGGGAAGAAGCTTCTTCAGAACATTTGGAGGAGCGGCGTCGGATGGGACGAGAAGGTGACATCGACCGATGAGTCTTCATGGCAAGCGTACCTACGCAACCTACACCTACTTGATGACTTAAGAATCCCTAGATGCGTCTCACGCTACAACACAGAGGGAGAGCTGCACGTGTTCACTGATGCCAGTGAAGAGGCATACGCGTGTGCGGTCTACTGGAGACAGAAAAGCCAGGAAGATCGGTACTCTGTGACTCTACTAGCAGGGAAGGCGAGGGTCACTCCATTGAAACCAGTCTCTATACCGCGGCTAGAGCTACAAGCCGCGCTATTGGGAGCGAGAATGGCGCATTCAGTCGAGGAAGAAATGGACTTGAAAGCGACGAGTAAAACTTATTGGTCGGACTCTAGCACGGTACTCTCTTGGATCAAAGCCGATCCGAGGACCTTTAAGTCTTTTGTAGCGCATCGGCTGGCGGAGATTGAAGATACAACGAGACCTCAAGAATGGCGCTGGGTACCTACAAAGCAAAACCCGGCAGACGACTCTACCAGAGAAATTCCCAAGGACTTCAACGGGGGGCATCGCTGGTTTACAGGCCCGAAGTTCCTAGAGGGGGGAGAAGAAGAATGGCCGGCAGTACGCTCGTTCAAACGCGCGACAACAGGAGAAGAGAGGGAGCTGCAAGTCACTGCAGCAGCCCAGGTTTGTGAGTACCTTACTCCCGATCCTTTCAGATTCTCGAGGTGGACGAGACTCCTGAGAGCGACTGCCCGGATGTACCAGTTCATAGACTTGTGCCGCAGCAAGAGAGAGCTCGTGCAAGCGGCAAAAGAAAAGGACCCTACTTGGAGAAGAACCTCTAAGAAAAAGAAGGGACAAGTCTATAAGAAGCCTACAGATATGAAAACCGGTAAGAAGTTTCTATCTCTAGACGTGACTTATGTAGAGAAAGCAGAACGGTTACTACTACAGAGAAGTCAACGCGAGAGCTGCCTTGAGAACTCAGGCAAATTGAAAAAATTGGATGTCATAGAAGAAGATGGCCTCCTACGAATACGAGGAAGAATCGATGCAGCCGCGGGTCTCGATCGTGCCTACAAGCGACCTATCATCTTAGACAGCAAGAGCTACTTGGTGCGTCTTCTCATAGCTCATTTTCATGAAAAGTTCAACCATGAGAACCACGCTACAGTACTAAACGAGGTACGTCAAAGATTTTATGTAATGGGGCTTCGGTCGGCGGTACGAGCGACGAGACACGGCTGTCAGTGGTGCAGGGTTTACCGGGGGGGGTCTCAACGGCTACCAACGGGGGACCTACCAAAAGAACGGCTACAGGTGGGGGAGCCGCCCTTTACCAACGCGGCGGTGGACTACTTCGGTCCAATGACAGTGACGATTGGACGTCGTCACGAGAAGAGATGGGGGGCCCTATTTACCTGCTTAGCTACAAGGGCAGTGCACTGGGAGCTGGCTGCTTCTCTGTCCACAGATTCAATGATATTGGCCTTGCGGAGGATGGCCGCAAGGAGGGGGATGCCACGCACCATCTTCAGTGACAACGGGACCAACTTTGTCGGTGCTGACAAAGAACTGCGGGAGGCTGTCGAGAGCCTCCACTCCGACGGCGGCTTCATGGGTGAAGCCAAAACCCTGGGCTTGAGGTGGAAGTACATTCCACCAGGTGCCCCAAGCATGGGGGGGACCTGGGAGCGTCTTGTCCGCTCAGTCAAGACGGCGCTGGCGGTGACACTCAAGGAACGTCACCCCAAAGAAGAGGTACTACATACGCTGCTGCTGGAGGCCGAACATGTGGTCAACTCACGGCCACTCATCACCACCGATGACACAGAAGAGGAGGGGCTCACACCAAACCACTTCCTCATGGGGAAGTCCTGCGGCGCCCTCAGGATGGGGGCGTACACCGAAGAGGACCTCAGCGGGCGGCGGTCATGGCGAGTGGCGCAGCGACTAGCCGACCACTTCTGGGCTAGATGGGTGCGAGAGTACCTACCCACTCTCGTACCAAGAAGAACAAACAATAACAACACCACCGAACGAGATCTTCAGTGTGGGGACACTATCCTCATTGTGGACCCCACACTTCCACGCAACACCTGGCCTCGTGGCGTCGTGGTCCGCACCTATCAAGGACCCGACGGCCGGACGAGGGTCATCGACGCACGCACGTCACATGGGACGTTCAAGCGCCCCTGCTCCAAGGCGGTACTCCTGGTCCCTGGTGACAACCCTAATGTCTCGCAGGGAGCCAGTGAGCCAATCACCGGTCTTCGTGTACTCCGAGCAAGGACTTCACTTCACTCCGGGGGGCAGAGCGACGGTCATCCCACGACGACTCCACTTCACTTCGAGGGGCCCGACTCCACCACACTGCGAGTCGACGAGCCAGTGGAAGATGCCGTGCATCGTGGGGGAGGATGTACGCGACTCGTAGCGCCTAAGTAGGGAATTTGTTATTGTTTAGAATCGTAAAATGTAGTTAGAAATAACGTAGGAATAAAGAACGGTACTTTAGGTAACTAATGGGTTAAAATACCCATAGTGCTTAGTTACTTGAACTTAGGGATTAAATAATGTATGAAACAAAACGGTAGGGATACTAGGCAGGGTTGTATTTATTTATCCCCACCTTAGTAGAATCGTAAAAAACCCTAAAACAAAGGTTAGGTAGGTATATAGGTAGGTACTCACTGGTAATGGTCTGGTACTAGGTATGGAGTACCATGGTAATTAAAGGTAATCGGTAAGGGCTCATCACGGAGCCTGGGTACGCTCGCCCAACCAGCTGGGACAGTTGGCTGGTCTAGCGTGAACAGGCCTCTCAATACGTGTGGTCGGTGTGAGCGTCGCGCGCAGAATGGCTGTGCAGCTGCGTGCGCGCTGCTAATATTTATAAACTCGGCCGACGGGGCGACACTGCGACACACTCGCTTTAGGAAAGTGTCTGCCGTAGCGAAACGAGAGGCAGGATTATATTGCCGCCTATTCTAACACGTAGGGAGAAGGTGTCTGCATCTTCGCTGGACCAGAGGATTAAGAGTAGTCTCCGGCCAGTAAAGATGCAAGACAATTTCTATGTACTAGTTTCATAATAGTAAGGATTCAGTTTGGTAAATTAAGGCTACGAGCCAGGATACCTATTTGATAGGCAGGACATAGGTAAAGCTAGGTAGCTACACATAAGGGTTAAGTAAAACGCAAAGTTGTATGTACCTAGATTTATTCTGAATAAAGTTATTAGGTGAAAGGCTGCTTATCCATAAAGAAAACGGTGACCTGGATCGATCAATTTTAACCCGGTCTCCCGACGGTAATGCTCGGAAGTACCTTAGGGAGCCAGGGTTTGTGAGAAAACGATATGTGTGTGTACGTGCGAATGAGACGAAGAAACAAGCCATCCTACAAGAGGAAAGAAGAGAGAAGAAGTCAGCAAGAAAGAAGTAGTTTGAGGTGGCGCTGTATAGGGCATCTCGCTCTAACGAGGAGGTCTCCCTCACTCTCACGATCGTCTACGAGGTCGCAATTTATGGTTAGGCAGCCTCGCACCGCACCATCCAAAAGGAATCGTTGTTTCTCTGTCGAGGGACCCCCCACTACCCCTTCACATGCGTGGATAGGCTGTTGCCCACGGCTCGGGATCTTACAAATCCCCTTGAGGTCATCTACCTCGCGTCTTCCACATCCAGCTCCGGACGGCGGTGCAGAACCTGAAACCAGGCGGGCGCAACAACATCTACGCCTCGAGCGACCGCGGTACCTTGAGGACCAGCACCGTACCGCGCTACCGCTCGGCGACACCCCGCCGCCCCGCAACAGAATAAATTAAAACTCTTTGAATACCTATACCTACCTAAGGCTGCGTTTCCACGAAAGATGTGCGGTAGATGAGCGGTTCTTAACAAACACATCCCTCGCTAGGTACGCATACTCGCTATCTCTGGTGGATACGCAGCCTAATTGGCGACTAAGTCTGTAGTTTCTTCTTTAAGTCGGGAATTAGACCTAGACTAAATTGATTTTGCGCAGGTGGCGCCGGTTCCTTCTACGCTCTAAACGTTCATCACGCAGAGCAGCCTCGATTAAAAACATTCTTATAGCTATTTCAGTTATATTTTTAACAAAATCCACACTAACGAAAATCAAAAGGTAACACTTTTGGTTTCGTCAATTTGAGGATAAAATTCTGAACAAACATCTTTCAAATTCATATTTTCGTTCTGAGCATTCAAGAATTAGAGTAGGTTTAGAGAATTTAAACGTCAAACAACTTTCGTGTGGACGAAATTTCGGAACGAATAAGAACCATGGTAGGAAACGTGCGAATTTTCGACCGAAACTTCGTTTTTCGGAGAAAGCAAGTAGGGCTCCTGTAATGTGATTATATCGAAATGTGACCGGAACTTGAACGATTCAAAGTTTTTTCGGTAATTTTACCATAAGTAGATGGAGTCTCTCTTTACTCTTTCCAATTATATATATAACTATCCTATTCTAATGGTGGTCACCATGAATTGAAAGTAGACTAAATTGTTATTTATGAGGGACTAGAAATTCAACTTTCAGTCAATTTACAATTCAGTCTCGATTCGGTCAACTTTCAGTGTAGTTTTAAAATAACTTAGAGAATTTGGCCTCTGAGCATTCGCAGGTGAAAAGCGAGAAGAGCGAGCTATGCACTACCGATGTTGTGTGTCTCTTTCTATTATGATGACCATAAAATAAAGTCACGTCCAGGAGACTTTTTACAGAGAGACTTGTACGCGGAGTGGAACAAACATTATTAAGTCCTATGATAAACTTCTTAGTAAAAGACTCAATTTTGATAATGTCTGTTTCGGTGGTCTTGTTTCAGTATTATAATTTTGAAGAGTGCTCAGTCCAGTTTGGATATTAAACCAAACAAATATGTAACATGCTTCAAAAATACCAAACATAGGTAGTATTTCTGACTGTAAAATAGTTAAAATTGAGACGTTTCGGTTTTAAAATGCAGATTTACTTCATATAACTTTTGAAACTATCATGGTTATTAACATAATTATCACTAGAAACGGGATATTTACCATGATTTTTGAGTTTTGTTGATTCCCGATATTTCGGCACAATTTCATGCGCCATGATCACGGTAAACTGAAGTCTTTGCGAGTAGATTTTTATTGTTATAGGTAGCCGTAACGATCTACCCTCTTTCTCACTCTTTTATTACGAACACCCCTACCATCAGTTTCATTGTCACACTTAACTCCATCTCGACACACCACACTAACGGTATCCGGACGAGCAACTGGTACCACACAATTTTTCCGATTGCTACACATTCTCACCACAGGATTCCAGACTCCAGACAATTGAAAACCATCTTCTCTATTGAAATTCCTGTGTTTAGTAATCTCAATTGCCTCTTGTACCAGTCTTGGTATGTAATGCCGCTCTGTTGAGATTACCTGTGGATTGTGTAGCTCAATCCAATGGTTTGAGCCAGATTCTATGAGGTGTTCCGCTATAGCTGACTTCTGTGTGTCGACGTTTTTGACCGCTCTAAGCTATAGCGGAACACCTCATAGAATCTGGCTCAAACCATTGGATTGAGCTACATAATCCACAGGTAATCTCAACAGAGCGGCATTACATACCAAGACTGGTACAAGAAGCAATTGAGATTACTAAACACAGGAATTTCAATAGAGAAGATGGTTTTCAATTGTCTGGAGTCTGGAATCCTGTGGTGAGAATGTGTAGCAATCGGAAAAATTGTGTGGTACCAGTTGCTCGTCCGGATACCGTTAGTGTGGTGTGTCGAGATGGAGTTAAGTGTGACAATGAAAGTGATGGTAGGGGTGTTCGTAATAAAAGAGTGAGAAAAAGGGTAGATCGTTACGGCTACCTATAACAATAAAAATCTACTCGCAAAGACTTCAGTTTACCCGTGATCATGGCGCATGAAACTGTGCCGAAATATCGGGAATCAACAAAACTCAAAAATCGTGGTAAATATCCCGTTTCTAGTGATAATTAGATTTACTTCAGATTTCAAACAATGAATTTTTTTACCCTTATTTACCATTTCAAAGCATTCTTCGTAAAATGATTTTTTTATGAATCTTTAATCCGTGTCGGTAGCTCCCAAGGTTCAATCTGAAATGGTTTTAGAATCGCATCTAGAAGCTCCGTTTCCGTGAAAAACTAACGAATCCGATCGAAAACCTTTCCGACGTTTTAGAATCGCCCTGCAGTTCAGATGAAAAACTGCGAGTTCAGATAAATAAAGCTGTTGCCGCATCGGGTTGTCAAAGGCTAAATAAAAATTGTTCATAACTTTGCCAAAAAAATTGTGGTTACACTATTAGAACGAGACAAAGGACTGTGTATGGTGCCTCTCGCTCTGTTCGTTCTTGTCATAGCTGCGCGCGTTCTCTTTGGATAACAATTCCATGAAAGCAACTTTGAATGAGGCTTTCCAACAAGAACTTACCGATAACGCACTAACCGAGCACTAACCTGTGATAAACATCGTTTCGTTTCGAATTTATTGGAATTTAGGACCCGTAATCTGACGAGGTGGCAAGGAATGGCCTATGTCATCTATGGTTAGTTTATGGAATCATCACTACCGATCGGACTCTGTGGCACAAAAATGTCACTGTCATTCAATCAATGTCAAATTGACAGTCATTGTTTCTTCTGCGGCGGCCTGCTGCTTGGGCAAGTAAACAAAACTCTAAAAAAAGCAAGTGGAAACTGAATGTGCAAGCAAGCAAAGTGCCTAAAAAAATTATTTATTTCGGCTGCTGTGTGCGTGGGGAAAATTTCTTGAAACTGTTTGTTTACATAGAAAATGGCTGATAATCCGAGTAGCGATGGGATGTCTGATGCTGAAAGGTTAAGAGGTGGGTAAACCTTTGTCAATAAATTGTTGTTGTAATCGTAATATTTGACTGCTAGATACCGCCTTTATAACTCTATTTGTATTTTAGAGGAAGAACTAGCTCGAGAATTAGAACACAGTGACTCCAATGAAGAAGATTCCCAAGAAATATCTCTTGACATTGAGGAGAAACTTCTGAAAGATGAACCTGAGTGTAAGCCAAGAATGTAAAAATTAACAATGTTAACCAGCTAACAATGCAGTTTCTAAATAAATACACATTGATCTATTCCAGATACAACATTAGTGAACTATGGAGAAAGTGGCCCAGGTACCAATCTAGAAAGTGAAATCATTGATGCCTACTCAGATAGCTCTCAGAATGTAGAGATGGTCCACAAAGCTGATGAACTTGGTAACCTATATAAAGACTCTGACACATTTGGTAGCTCACAGCCAGATGTACTCGCAGATGTCACAGATAATTACGAATCCTATTTGAACGACTACACATTTGATAATACTGCTATGGATCAAAGTCAATCAGATACCATTGATGATAAGTTTACACTGCCCGATGATGGTAAAGATATGGTTGGGCCTGACATCAATGAGTTTCAGCAGAGCGAGGCTGCAGATGAATCTCTAAGTGAGCAACTGTATGGCGAATCTCAAATAACAGAAGAGATGTTGATGAATGAAAGAGAAAGAGAGAAAAAAAGCAAAAAGGAATTGGAGGAAGAAGAACGAGAAAAGATGCAGTAAGATGCCCTTGATAATATTTTGACATAGATGATTTTTTGGCATGTGCCAAATACATTGTTGCCAAGTACCAAATACACCAAATACAGAATAGACATCTGTATTCTGTATTTCATATGGCACTGATAATCTAAAGAAATCTGCTATGGATAATCTTCCAGTCGTGAGCCTGGGAGGGTTTTGTATTTCAATTTCTCTTTAAAAGGATAACCTGGGTTTTTGAATCACTACAACTGATAAGTAAGAGTAGCTTTTCCCATTGTTACTTTTAACATCTGAATGGATTGAAATGGGGTTTTAACTGTTGTATAGCCTGATTCTTCAGCTAAGCCTTGAAGATGCATGGACACATAAAGTTGCATGTGGTAATGCATAAAATACACAGGTCTACGATAGCATAGCCCACTCCTCGACTTTGGTCTGCTGCTCCAGTGCGAGTTGTATAACAGGTTGTTTAAAGTTGACTTGCAATCATCATCTCTATAAAATACTAAAAATAGTAGTGGAGGGCTGGGCCATGATATCGTAAAATAATACATAAATTGTTTGTCTCGCTAAAACTCGAGAACGGCTGGGCCGATTTAGGTGATTTTGGTTTTGAAATGTTTGTCGTAGTTTAGGGAAGGTTTAAAAGATGAGAAAAAATGAAAAATATTAAAAAAAATATTTTCTCATACAAAGTGGTCGATGTGAAAGAAGATTATAATAAAAGGTTGTTTGATGCTCAGAATACCAGGCGCTCATCGCAGGGTAGAAAGTGGATGCCTAAGCCAACAAGTGGTCCTAATTTGTTCAAAAAAATGTTAATTAGGCCAAACACCGGGACCACGCGAACGAAGTCGCGCGCGGGCAGCTAGTATAAAATACAAATTAAACAGTAGAGCTTTTAAAAACAGGTACAAAAAATCTAATATATGATATGATCCTTTGTTGCCCGTAGTCTCTGTGATAGTCCCTGGAAGGTACCACGGGAATTATTTTACCCGTGGTCCCTGAATTTTGTATAAGCCAACTAATTTAAAAAGGTATAATAACTTAACTGTATATTATTAAAGAAAACAATAAAATAAAACATAAGTACCTACATATACCATGGTCCCTGTGAGAGTCCCTGGAAAAAAGGATATTCTCTCATATGTTTATATGTTTTCATGTCATATGTTTTATTTTATTGTTTTCTTTAATAATATACAGTTAAGTTATTATACCTTTTTAAATTAGTTGGCTTATACAAAATTCAGGGACCACGGGTAAAATAATTCCCGTGGTACCTTCCAGGGACTATCACAGGGACCACGGGCAACAAAGGGATATGATAGCTCAATGACGAGACGAAAGTTCTAAGACGCTGGCTGCATTGTCACACTAAATGCGTTGAACCAGCTCTCGGATAATTTTTTATTTAGGTACTAATTTAATAACATAAACTACTAACTTATTCACAATCGCAATTTGTATTATCTAATTTCTCTATCTCGCAGAGTTCTAGTATCGAACTTCACCGAGGAGCAGCTTGACAGATATGAGATGTACCGACGCGCGGCATTCCCGAAGGCAGCCGTGAAAAGACTTATGCAGACCATCACTGGTTGCTCGGTCGGCCAGAATGTCGTCATCGCCATGTCGGGCATAGCCAAGGTGTTTGTCGGAGAGGTTGTGGAAGAAGGTAATTGTTTTATTTTGTAATCTGCAGCTTTGTTATCATGGTTAAAAGTAGCTTATGTGGCAGTCCAGGGCATAGTTTTTCCCTGTGCCGAATTTCATCGAAATTTATTCGGACATTACAACGTAATTGAGTTACAAATAAAAATCCATACTTTCGCGTTTATGGTTAGTAGGATATAGATAGCGATTGTCCCAGTAAACAGTGTCAAACGGAAGTCCAAAAGAAAAGCACCTCCCAGGGTTACCCGAATCACCCCCATCTAAGCTCCGAGATTTTTGTAGTAGTTTGAGTAATGTAACAGTGAAGAAAAAAAAAAATTAAATTCACTGCACTGAGGCCGTAGACAAAGTAACATTCTAATAGCGATGACGCCAGTAGAAAAGTCCAAAATGTATGGGATTGACGTTAGCTATCGACATGTCACGTGGTCATTTGTATTGAATTACGACTGTAGAAATGGAATCGCTTCGAAACGAATGCCACTTGGCTAGGCCCTCTGGTCTTTCTCCAAAAAGTATGAATTTCGTCAAACTACGTCTGCTGAGCTTGAAACCACATATAATACGTCGACACCTTCCATTTCTCAAAATCTTTTTGGATTTCATTAAAGGTTAATGTTACTTGAAGCGTGAATATCACTGAAGAGTTAATTAAAGCTTTTCTGATTTGTAGCTCTGGAAGTTCTGGATAAATCTGGAGAGCCGGGTCCTTTACAACCCAAACATCTAAGAGAGGCATTACGGAGGCTCAGAGTGCGAGGAGCTTTGCCACCAAGGAAAGGATACAAACCTTCATTGAGACTCTAATAATCGATATTATTCTTCACCAGCTGGACGAGGCTTTCCCATAGAATACAGGTGATTTCCCATAATCACCATGCTTGGCAAGTTGATTGGTGATTGCAGTATTGATGTTAATTACTCGGATAAATGCTGCTGCCCGTCCTCTTGTGTAATCCCTTAGTTGACTTTAACGATATCCATGGAAGGAGACCTATTCTTAGGCTGAGACCGGTACTTCACCGTGGTCAAACTATTTTGTCAAACTGATTTGACCAAGAGGAATATTTATTCCTTGTGGTCAAACTGTTAAGGTTTAAGAAAAGTACAGTATTTAAAAAAAATAAAAATTATACATAAAATAATAAAATGCCAAATCATTATGATTTGACATTTTATTAATTTTAAATTTTTGCATAAAGAAAAAAAAGCGTCAGCGTAATTTTTCAAGAATATAACCGATACTTATTTCCTTATGCAAAAATTGTAATTGTTATTTCATTATGAAATCGTCTCTGCTAATATGCTCGTTTCGGCGCGAGAACGGTTCGTTTCGTTGTCATCATCATCCGTTTTCAGCAATGTCGACAATAGACGAGCTATCGTGGTTGGACGATGTTTTTTCCGTTCATCTCGTGATTTTGCTGTGCATGCCAGGTTTCTACAGCGTTATTGCTTCTATGTCTTTCACCAAATACTGACCATTCTGATTTGAAGCCTTTGTCTTTCAACCAAGTTTGACCAATGGGACGGGATTTTTTTCCTCTTGGTCAAATCAGTTTCACAAAATAGTTTGATCACGGGAAAGGACTGGCTAAGACCACTACAGCCATGGATATTATCAACTCAATGTGAATACCGTTTGTTACCAGTGGTCCCTCTCGTAGTCGCTGGAAGGAACCACGGGTAATAAAATACCGTTTATTCCATCCAGTCCTACTAGAAGTTCGATGATCTCAGTTGGGCTACCCAGGGACTACCCTGGGTTCCTCCCAGGAACTACGACGGACCACGGATAACAAATGGTGAGTACTAATGCTTCGAATTTTGTGTACAAATTAACTTTAGGAGGTAAGTTTGTCTTTTAGATTTAAGTTTGTAAATAAATGTTGTGCCTAGTTTAATGATAAGCAATAAATCAAACCACTGGATATTAAAATGTTAATTTATTACATGATAAAATTGTTATTATTAAAAAACAATATACAACAGTAACTAAGGATTATTCATAGTTCAAAAACTTTGAAACTAAATCAGTCTTGTTAAAATGGCCAACTATGTCATAGATGTTAATGGAAATCCTTGGAGAGTCATTAAAATTAATAAAAACATTAAAATTATTTTTGCAAGTACATTTTTTGCAAAACATAAAATAAAAACACGTAAAACTTGTTTAGAAATACAAAAAACATAAATTGGCACCTATGTTTATTAAAAATCTATGAAGACATTTACTTCAACCAAAGGTTCATTATCACAGATTTTGTTGATTTCCAAGGCTTCGGCCAATTTTTGCCATTGATAATGATTTGAATTGAGATTTCGAAAATAAATTTATAATGAACAAGGCATCAGATACTCATAAAATAACAATTTGGTAACATTTTGTTAAATAGTAGGTTTTCTATTTTACAGCAAACTATAAATATTTTTGGGGTAAATGCTTAGATGTATCATTAAACAATTTTTTTAATCTATGTACTCAATAATGGTCCATTGGTTTTTGCGAAAGGTGTATCTTATATATAAATCCTAGTTGAGCCCTTAAAGGTTAGAAAAATTACCTTGTGTTTTGTTTATAATTTCATACGTTAATAAATTAAAAGTAATAACATGCGTGTCTACATTATTTGTATTGACAAATACATAATTTAAAATCGCAAGCAAATCATAAACTTAAACAGCAACATATCATTCCATTGGAAAACTGCACAATCTCTTCCATCACGTAATATTTCAAAATAATTCATACATATAGTTCGTCATTATACCTTTTTTAGTATCATTTATTTTCTAGTTTAATATGAACAGAAACTGTTAACCAACCATAACAATAATAAGGCCCCATTCAAAATACAAGCTCATAGAGCTGCCGTGAATCTAAATGCTAACTCTATCTACTCTTCTGCTTATACTTCACCGCTGCTGGATACTCCAAAAACGACTTGCTAAATTATGTACTCGCTTTGGGTGAAACTACACATTAGACTAGAAATCTCAGATGTGCTAACTCGGTTAGATAGCAAGTCTTTTGACCCCGCACTCGATGCAAAATTTGGCGGTATCTACGGAGAACCTGGTTCCGCATTCGTGGCAGAAGCGGGAGAGGCGCGGCGCGGGGCCAGAGTCTCGGCGGCTGGGGTGCAGCGAGGCCTCAGAGCTGCTCGAGCTGAGGTCCCCGCGGCCTTGCCAGGGCGGGCTGCGGCGAGACGACGCGCGGGAGCTGCCACGTTTCTCTGTGCAACAAAAATAATGGAATAGTATCTACCTACTCCATGAGAGGGGCCTTCCTTCACTGTTCGTGGTCGCTACTCGAGGCTTTATTCCCCAACGGTGGGAGTCGATGGACCGACGACACTTTGTACTTACTTTAAGGTAAATAAGGGAAGGAAGTTGGTGGATGGAGGCGGCTCGTGGCATTCTATGAAGGAGGCCTAGACCGTTCGTCATGACACTGGTTCCTTCTTAGGTCAGGCCCTAGATCCTGAACAATAATCTGTGTATTCACTTTGGAACAGGAGTAAATTCACCTAGTATATAAGACTATTTTAAAATGATCCTTGTGATTTTAATGAATAAAATATTTTTAACCTTATGTTGAAAATTCTTGCCTTGCAAACTGCAGTCTTAATTAAGTAGGTATTTAGCGCGGCTTTGAGTGCGATACTAGAGCTTTCTACTTTGTTATTACCTAGCTATTCATATGACATGGGGCCGTAATATAGTGCGTTTTCTGGTTCGTGTCCGGTCGCTTTTATTCCTACCCAGTCGTAACAGTGTAGAGACTAACCGTTGAGACTTTCGATTTCTTTGTAGGGCTGCGGCAAGAGTCCATCGAGCTCGGCCGAGCGCTCCATCGCCAGGAACTCGTCGCTGGAGACGGAGCGGGCGTCGTCTTTGTGACTGCACGAGGCTGACCTGACGGACGCTGGCTCTATGGACGGTAGACCGTTCGGCTCTTTGGACGTGCACAGGGAAAGCTTTGATGGAGATATTCGGTTTAGGCTGAAATGTTAAGATTGTATGAAAGATCTTGTCAGAAAATGTAGTAGTGTATTTTCTAAGTTTGGTACTTAATACATTTTGGTCTTTATAAAGGTAGTTATTATAGTATTACCTGACTAACCTGCTATATGCTGAGTCGTTGCTAGCTTTCCCATTGGGCGTGAAGTTTCCATTAGATACGTCATCCTTCTTGAGATTTCGTTCGATTTTGGTGCGAGAATCACGCCTCGCCGTGCCGTTGCGTGTATTCCCGTTATATTTGATAGACTCTTTGCTGGAGTGGTGATCCTTTTCCGAAGCGTACACTTTGTCGAAGTCCTTCAAAGATTGCATTATGTCCTGCTCGAGCTGGTCCGCTTTTTGACGCTGCTTCGTGCTATCCACTTTCTGCACACTCTTCTTTTGAATAGAATCGAGGAGGGAAGTGGAACGTTTCACACAGGAAGGGAAAAGGTTCTCATTCACGATATTGTTAGTGCTAAAAGTAAGAGACATCGACTTATTAACTGGATTCATACCGTTCGTTAGTTTCGGAGTAGAACTCGCACTATTGAATTCAGAATTCCTATTGCTATCTGTGAACTCAGATTGTTTAACTACTCTAGTGGTGGAACTACAAGTGCGTTTGTTTTCTAATTTGTGTTTTATTATTTCCTCATCGAATGTTGTCATGAACTCCTCGAGGTCAAAATCTTCGCAAAGAGATTCGTCGTCTCTGATTGAAGTTTTCGAAGTCAAGCTTTGCTCCAACGAAGACATGATTTTGTCATAATGAGTACTCAGGCTATTTATTAGAGGGGCAGTAGTTTTGTTGCTGAGACTATTATTGTTTTGTAGTTTATCTAGCTTATGGTTTGATTCAATGATCCCGTTACGATTTTTAATATTATTGTTGAGATTACTAGAACTAAAAGATTCGAATTTAGCTGGTAAATTTTCAGTTGTAAGTAGAGATTCCATACTGCTTATTATGTCAGGGTTATTGAGGATTGTATTGACGTTGATGGGCAAATTATCGTTTTCGTTGATGAGTCTTGGATCGATGTAGAGACTGTCTGTCATTGAGGAATTATCATCAGCTAGGATAGCATCAAGACTTACGAAATCCTTTTTTTCATCATCCCTTTTTATCTTATCTAATTTGACCGGTTGCTTTATGGTCGTGCGCTGGAAACTATGATACATGGAAGTGGCTATTTTCGGAATTTTATCTTTTGGTTTGGGTGTACTGTAACTAGACGCCGTGTAACTCGAAAATGATCTATTCAAATTACCATTGCGGTTGAAGTTACATTTGTCTACTGAGCTAACATTTTCTTTGCTGGACTTTGTGAAGGTCGTGTTTAGTTTCTGACTAGACTGTTGTTTGTCATTGCGGACTCGGAACGAACTACACCGGCCGCCGAAAGTGTTATTGTTGTCGTTGTTGGTGCTTCCAAACGACTTCATTCTTTGCAATGTGGGAGTTTTTTGATACGATTTATTCAAAGTATCCTTCATCATTTTTGTATTATTGGAATTGTAGGATATAGGACCTTTTTCTTTATTTGGGCGCAGGATTGGGAGTGTTCTGCTGAGATCTTTGGATGAATGTGAATTCTTTTTGGACATGTTTGTGTCTGTGGTCATAAGTTCCTTCATTTGCCTAGCAGCTGACGCAAAAGGATCGTAGTTCTCTTCAAGTCTGTAAAATTTAAAAACAAAACATGGACACTTTCTTGATGGAAACCAGCTAAATACAAATACAATACAAACCACATCCCAATGGAATAAGCTGGAACGGAAGGAGGTCATGGATAAGCAAAGTAATCTAACCTTTTCTTATTTTCAATACGCGGAAGTTTTAGTGGCGGTGCTTCTGACGTTATCGATTGAACATCGCTATTGTCTTCAGGATTCACAATAAAAGTTTTACAATCCTCACTGGCACGGTTTTTTTCCCCCAGCAATTTATACTTTCTATTCGGCTTGTATATTTTTTGCATCCTCTTTTTATTACAAGCTATTTTTCTTTTAGGCTTATTGGTTTCTTCTATCGATGGTAACTTGAATTCACTCATTTCGTTTGCTGTATCGGTTTCCTGCTCCAAAGCTTGTCTTTCGTAAAATTTAAGCTCGTATACAGTTATATGCTCCATATCACTCACTTTTTTGTTAGCTTCATCTTCTGCTTCATTAGCATTTGTTTTTTCTAAGACTACGTTATCACCAGCAACGGCCATCAAATCTTTGAAATTGTTTTTTAAATCTTCAAATGTATCTGAGAAATTGTACTTCTTCAGTTGTGACTCTTCAATGTTGTCTTCTTCTAAGTTGTCTTTGTTGATTGTCTCTAAAGAATTGGTTTTAGGAGTGTGTAGGTTTTCAATATCTTCATCCATTTCGCATTGTTCTTCATCATTGTGACCGGTCATCAATTTGTCTGTCAGATTCATGAATTCGTCCAAGTCATCAGGGTTTTCTGTGAATTTAGTGTAAGTCTCGCCGCTACCGTAGCGACACTCAATACCATTGTTCTGATCTTCCATCTCCACGTCTTCAGATTTTGCTTCAATCGAATCATAAAGTTCATTACTAACATCAAGTTCGTTATTTTCTTCGCAATTTTCCGCTGACAAATCGTCAGTTTCTTCACTTTCGCATTTCTGATCAAGTTGAATTTCACTGATCTCAATCTTCTTGAGACCTTTACTCGCCTTGCATTGTTCACTTTCAAAGGATGGCGTCAAATTGACTGAAGATTCTATGTTATCCGATGTAAAATTACCTAAATAGCTGTTATTTATCAATGAACGTTTAGAATTGGAAACGGACAGGTATTCTTTCGAGTCCGTAGATTCGAAATGTTCTCTTATTCGTACGTCACAAGAGCTAATCATAGTTGGATTTTTGTATAGAAGTTCTACAGATGGTTCTGGGTCTTCCACTTCTTTACTGACAGTAACATGATTTGTTTTTAACTTTTTACTAGAATTCTTCGTTTCTGTATTTTCGTGTATTACACAAGGAACACAAAGCAATTCTGTATTGATGCCAACAGATTGATAGTTTCTGTTAGAATCTGGCGGAATGTCTTCCAGGCTGTCTAAGCTCATGCTTATTTCATTGTCAATTTTTTTTGTTTCTTTCTCTCTATGTTTTTTGTTCTGTTTTTCAGGCATATCACTTTTATTATCTTTTACAGGAGGTTCGCGCCTGCTAATGGGAACTTTATTTTTAGGGGTTTTAGATTTTCGTGTACTCTCTGCTACAGGCTCCTTATCGTTGAGGTTGTTATCGACTGGGCTGTCTGGATGTTTGTTAGGTGTACCTGTTTTTGTTTCTTCTTTTTCAGGTGGCTCTACGGTTTCTATACTGTCTTGATCATCGGCGATTTCCTCGGAGACGTTCTTTATATTTATTTTCTTAAGAATTGGTATCATGCTTTTTTCGCGCTTGGTTATCCTAATCGTTGGTTTAATTTCTTCCAGTTGTTCTTTTGCTCTTGCGTTATATTTCGTCGCAATCTGTTCAAGTTTTTTCAATTGCTGTTGCTTTTTGGTATTAAATCTCTTTTTTGTTTTTGTAGGTTCAGTCTTATTGATTTTTGGGTCGGTATTACTTTGTTGAGCGGGGTTAGGTTCGGGGTTTTTGGCGACTCTAGGAGAGGGGAAAGGAAGGAAACTTTAGTCTTTGGACAGTCGTAACAAACAAGGAGACAGGAACGATATATCCTTCAAACACATTGCAACAAAATAAAACAAAAAAGTCCTTCCTTT
Source organism: Epirrita christyi (assembly GCA_951392215.1). NCBI lineage: Eukaryota > Metazoa > Arthropoda > Insecta > Lepidoptera > Geometridae > Epirrita > Epirrita christyi. The sequence continues at coordinate 8,857,417 of OX595850.1, forward strand.
CCCCTTATTTGCTACGGGATCATAACGTGAAATTTACGAGTAAGTAGCTAAGCTAATAATAAATAACTAGTATGTAAGTCTGGTTCAAAATTCACATACCTGGTGCTGCTAAGGTCTCTGGCGAGTCTTGCTTGTCTCGCCTTGACGTTGGCATCGCCTGACGACTTTTTTTGTGAATGCCTTGTGTTCCTGATCACCGGCACGTGCGGGGAAGCGTCTTCAGGGCAGTCGTTGCTTGATGCTGATTCTGTAATATCGAATGTCATCTTTTAACTAATAAAATTTTATATATATTTTGTCGCATTATTTATGTATATTTTACTTATTCTTGACGTTGGTGGTTTAAATTTTATATTATCCTAAAAAATTCGACTTCGGTGGAGTTTATATCAGTTCAGTTCTCTGCGCTTTTGTAAACAGCGTTAATAAAGATTTTGACAAACTTTTGACTCAATTGGTCCGCTCTTCTTTGGTAGACACTTAAGGTTTTTAACAAGTATGGGTTACCTGAAGCTCTAATTCGCTTGTAGTCACCGAACTCTCTCGGTGGCGAAATGCCTCGTGACGACTCCACAGAGGCCGAGCGGCTGTTAGACGATTTGTCTCGCGTCTGGGATGACCTTCAATAACAAAATTAATGTGAATATCAATTGACTAAGTAAAGTGATATTGAGAAATGTTCACATCAAATTGTACTGACCACTTGTTAGCGACGGTTGCACAATGAGATTTGGAAATTGATTTGCGTGCAATCGTTATAAAAGTCGTGTAAATACACTCTGCTATTCTGATCAACGTAAATGTTTATGTTGGTATCGGCATAGCCTATCTATGCCATACCATCAAACATCAATTGAAGCCATCCAGCTAAACTCCTCTTTTATTATACAGATACAGGGAGTTGCTAGTTTCTCAGGAAGATAGCACCTTGTACGTCAGCCACGGGCTGAACCGCTCATAATTTCATGAAACATTTTGGCAAAGTTTATCAACTTCTGTCACCTATTCACCTTCATTTGACAGGTATTTTAGGGTGCCAAATACGGGCTCGATAGTTATCACAAAGAGATGAAAATTAAGAACAATTTTTTAAAAAACTATGCCACCTTGGTCAGCTTTAACATAAGCCTGCCCATTTTATTGCGTTCAATATGATTACCTGCGTCCCCGCGCTAGCGGGGCCTTGTACTGTGTGCGTGCGTTGAGTCTCTGTTTTGCGTCTACAAGCTGCGGTGGCTGAACGGGCGCGGCTGGTAATATCTTCGCTTTGTCCGCGCACCATTCCACGTGACGCTCAAACGCGCGTAAGCCGAAATTGCGGTTGCAGTGCGGACATTTTTGAAGTTCTGCCGCTGCCTGAAAGGTGAGATTCAATATTATCATTGTCGTTCGTTGAAAATCAATATAAGTCAGTAGCTAAACTTGTTAAGGCTAGGGGCAGACCTACTCTTGACTTGCGAATGTGTTGATTGGTAGTTCTCGTATGCTTTTTGTTGTCTGTAACTTCGGGCTGAAAGTAAAACAAGCATGGATACAAAAATAGGAATAAAAATCATGACGAGTTTGCACTTGGAGATAAATTTGCCGTAAAAAAGATCTTGAAAACTTTAAATTGTCCTAAACTTTTGAAGAAGTTTGTGAAGTTTTTTCGACTGAGGAAGTTCTAAAAGGCAATTTCGATAACGTTGGTGTATTGATGCCCATTTGCCAAGAAATGCTCAGCTAAGGGTTTTATCTCGTTATATATTTTGTTATGCTCGTACTAAGATTGAATGACGAAAGAGCATTTGTATTAATGAGCCACTAAGTTTACGAAAGCGACAACATATCCCACACAACACATTTAAATTATAAAGAAGGATGGAGTGCTATATGCTAACGACACAAAAATTAACATTACAAAATACACAAACAATAAGATCAACATCAAGACTTATGTCTGCCGTCGTGACTTGACGAGTCTGTGTGGACTTGTCTTCCGCTTTCTTGCGATGATGAATGACACGAGTGACCTATAAACATCGTAGCTCGACAGATACATAAACAAGTCCCGGCACATATCGGCATCGCGTATAAGAGACATTCGCCAATAAGTTTCATTCGGTACTAGCTGCGCCCGCAGTTTCACCCACGTGAACACGGTGAACAATGATGAAAATTGATGATGATGATGAAAAGTAGCCTATCCAGGGTTTGAGGTATCTCCATATCGAATTACACTCAAATCCGTTCAGCCGTTAGAGCGTGAAGAAGTAACAAACATACTCACAAACTTTCGCATTTATAATAATTATTAATATTTATAGTAATTACATATAAATTATATTAGTAAGCAAATCAAAATTAACCTTGTGATTTCAATTAATAATTTTAATTTAATTTACTTTTTATTTATTTTTATTTTTGCTCTCAGAATTAGCAAGTTGAAGTTGCAATGGGCAGGTCATATTATAGCTCGTAGAACTGAAAACCGTCCGAGAGGAAGACGCGTTAGAAGAAGGCTCTTCACCCGATGGATTTAAGACATTATAAACGTCGCAGGAAGTCGGTAGATGGAGGCGGCTCAAGACCGTTCGTCGTGGCATTCTAGGGGGGAGGCCTATATAGGCTGATGATGATGGTGGTGATGATGACTCTAGACCTAACAGGTCCGTCGTTCGTTCTCTGGATAATAATGACGCGTCTGCGATACAAGGCACTTTACAAAACCGAATTCAACTCCAACTTGCTCCAACTGGAAACTTGCTCCAAACCACGATGTTCAAGACAAGCAATACTCCAAAGACATTACTAGGAAGAACATTTCTGTATCATATCTGCGGGTGACCTAGTTTTGCTCGGGAAACTCGGAAAAACGCGTTTTCCTAGAGATGAGACGTAGCTAGATCAATTTTTCGACCCCAAAAATCCCCATATAGGAAATTACATCGAAATCGTTAGAGCCGTTTCCGAAATCTCAGAATATAAATATAATTATTGCTCTTTTAATAGTAGTTAAGACACGAGTAAGTTCATAAAGTAGCTTTATACCTAGTACATGTACTACCTAATTGAATGTCTCTTATTTCGGAAGTAGAGAAATATCAACTTCCGAAACGCAAAAAAACAAAATATTGATTACTTTAGCAAATACATAGTGAAAGTTGATTAATTAGTTGACAGATCGTCTAATATAACAGCGATTGTACCAATATAATTCCACTTTCACTTATAAATTGTAACTTTAATACGTTTTGGGCGTAAAAGGTCCTATGAAGAAGTACCTTGACATTGGCACCTACTTACGGTTTTCGGTGTGCATAGTAAGTAGTGTTTTTTTTTTGATGTTTCAACACAAACATGCGAAGCGTGAGGATCTGCTAGTTAAACAAAACCATAAATACCTTTGTTCTCACCTTGGTAATAGGATTTCGCGCTGCCTGTACTTTGGGCTTGGGCGTGGGCTTGGCTGTAGGCGGCGGGCTCTTTTCGAGGAAGGGACTGTTTTCAGGAAGACCGAAGTTCTTTGGCAAATATTGTTCTAAGTCCGTACCTGAAACGGAAATGGAACTATTTTTCAACGTTATAAGCATATTTAGCAACAAAATACAGTTAGTTAAAGGTTTGATTTATTGGAGAGCCACTGGCTACGGTTTTCTTAGGCCACTGTTAACCATCATATTATTCCCGGGGTTTTGGCTGTTTAGTCTAACTAATTATTTTAGACGGTTGTTTTAATTCAGTATCTTATTGTCTGATGTTTATCAACATATTAAGGTAATCGCCCGTTATAATGTGTTCGTGAACATGGGCCTAAGTGGTTCACCACTACTAAAGCTCACCATATGCAAGATTCTAAAGCAAAAAATGCACTTATTCAATGCATCTGGCGACGTTTTGCCTGTGATTTGGACATTCTGCAACACTTTCATGCAATTTCAAACTAAACATTTAGTCTTCACAAACCGTGTTAGATAGAAGGTTCTACTTGATCACAAAACAAACACATCAAAAACCAACAAGGTACGTCACACTCACACAGCATGCAAGATGGCAAGCCAACAACCCATTTCAAACGATATTATGTTAAAATTGTAGTCGCGTTATTTGCTCTCAGTAACGGTAAAGGTTACAAATCTAATGAATTACTTGAGGATGTAATCTAAATAAATCAAAAATAGAAACACGATTGGTGAAACTTATTTAAACAGATTTATTTTTTGAAAATTTTTATAATATTTAGTTGGTAATCACAGTAAGATTTCTTTATGTATTTTTTTTTTAGTTTTATTAAATTATGTGGCGTTACTTCTGAGCGGAACAAATCTATACCGTAGTCTCTCCCGGTGTCAAGTGAGTAATAGCGCTACCACTTTCTTGCAGTTCTCCGCCCACTCGAGAGCCGAAATATTTTAACATTATTAGTGACAGCACCATGGTACAAACACAAATATATTTTGTGGTTCAATGTCGCATAAATTTTGATGAAGGTGATATTGGTACAGCTTGGTGGGCCTTTGCCAGTGGAATGGATAAGGGGGTCAGAAATAACAGAATAACATGCCTTTATGTCCCCGTTTTTTACCATACTTTCCGTAACATACCTCAACTTAATGCCTTATAAAACGATTATTTACCATGTTTAATAGGTATACCTAAGTGGTTCCCTAGAGTTTGTATTGGGTTGGTGTAAAAATCAGTCAATAGGCCCCTAGAACACGGATTGAGGCCAGATTGAAGTACCTTTTGAGATCAAAACTTTGGGAGAGGAGGCTTGAGCTGCCAAGCCTCCTCTCCCAAAGTTTTGATCCTCATAAAAGCATGCACGACTCGCATTTGCCCCTGATTACGAAACATGACAGTGTGGGCGTTTATTACAAAATGCACACTTGCATTATGCCAAGTTAAATAACTTATGCAAAACACTTTACGAACGGTTTACTAGCCAATTATCATATATAGGACGCAGGCTTTTGACGTGAATACGTCATTCAATTTGCAATATTGGAGACAATCCAGAAAATTGATGATTACAAAATCGGGGGATACAGTTTCGTGTTACAGCTACATCATCTACCTAAATCCAAAAAAAAAAAGGGATCGCGGTAACTTTTACGCAGTTTAAATTTAAAGAATCATCACAGAATCGCTACCATTATTAGAAGAGGATTGGGTACGATGATGATCGATGTGTTCTAATCATGATCCAATTAGATAAGTAGGAAAAATATAAACGCAATGGAATGCTTTCATTTATTTTCGATAGATGTGTAAAAGCCAAAACACATCACTCAAATTATAAGTATTCTATATTGCAACTATCAGTGTTAATCAGACATTCAAATACAAATATGTTAGGAAAATGGATGTGGACTCCAAACTTTAACCCACTCACCGGAATTGGCGCCATTCGCCGCGATCAGCCCTTATTACCCACAAAAACAAATTATCATCAATATAGGCACTCAAATAGACAAAAGTCATGCCAATATAACACAAGAAATCAAAAGATACGCTACTGTAAAAACCAGCTATTTAAAACTCAAAACCACTAATAAAAACCCCACCATAAAACAGGGGTATGCAGCATTCAATACTGTGGTAAATAAAAAAAAGGTATTAAAAGCGGGTAAGTATCAAATCTGGACGGTTTGATTAGTATGGAAACTCAATCTTGGACTCTACCACCAAACCATGTTTACAAGCATCGAAATTATAAATAGATCTAAATAAACCTTTTACGGCCGATGAAAGTCTTGGTGGAAACATAGTAGTTATCTAAATTTAGGATAATTACCTTCGCGCCTCTGTCTAGAAGAGTCAAAAGTTTTTCGTTTCTTCACCGTCATCTTTTCGCATATTTTGATATGTTTCGCAAGAACAGGCGGTAGGAAGGTGCGTCCGCAGATTTCACATGGTTTCAAGGATTGTGGACCTGAAGGTTCCGGAGCTACGGGAGCCTTGGGATGTGTGGGCACTGGAGGGGAAGGTGGGGGGCCGGCACGGGTCGGCGGAGGCGTCCCGATGTGAGGCCGGAAATCGTCATTGTAGGGAGAAGCGTCCCCGGCCGGTTCCGGGGACGCTGAACGTGAAGACTTCAATGATTGCTGTTGCTGCTGATGTTTCTTGCCTGCAAAGACGAAAAAGAATACTTTATATAGTTATCAGCTACTGGATAAGGAAGAAGAATCGCAGACCTTCCCATCAGAGGCCCAATTCTCTTATTATTTTAAAACTACACTGAAAGTTGATCGAATCGAGACTGAACGATATCGACAGAAAGTCGGTATTCTGCTCCCTCATAATAACAATTTAGTCTACTTTCGATTTACGGTGACTACCATTAGAGTAGGATAGTTAAAGTTATAATATATAATTGGAAAGTATCGAAAAAACTTTGAATAAGTAGTTAAAGTTTCGGTCACATTTTGATATTGATTATATCAAAATGTGACCGAAACTTGAACTATTCAAAGTTTTCATTACCGTGTTGTATTTTAAGTTAGGAGAATATCATTTCTAACATTTAAGACATCGACACTAGATCGGAACGATCCAAACCTTATTTGAACTGTATGATCGACTAGTAGTATAATATAGCTAGAGATGATCACAATTATTGATCACATCACGATGCTATTACCTATAACAGGTTTGCTAATCTTAGACAAGAAGAACCCGGACTCTGCGGATGCCTGACCGTTAAAACCTATATCACAAGCGCATTTACAAGTTTTCCTAGAACATAACTGTTGACAATTGGAAACACACGAGGAATTACCTAAACTAATTCAATTCCATTCAAACATACGCAAGGGCGCTGGCGAGTAAACACGGTGACGCAAGGCTCATAACCTCCGTATCGATTAGTAAAAAATTATGGCCTAGGTCACGCGATCCGAGACTAAAATATGGCGAAAATATTACCGCACTGAGTATAGTCGTCTAGCGTTAGGTGAAATATACCATACCTACCTACCTATACCTATACTAAGTTCTGATAAGACACGGCTATAATAGAAGTATTCTTAACAGACTTCAAAAAAAGGAGGAGGTCCTCAATTCGAATGTATGTTTTTTTTTGTATGTTTGTTACGCGATTACTCCGCCAATTATTATGAATTGATTTTGATGATTCTTTTTTTTTGTTTTGTTTTGTAGGTCATATTTTAGAGGTGGTCTCATATATCAATTTTATCGAAATTGATTCAGAGCGTTTTGAAAGGCGGTTTTTGTTTTTTTTTTTCCTAGAAATTAACTTATAACAAAAGTTGTTGTCTGCTGACCTAGCTTCTTTGTTACACTGTGTCATATGTTTGAATTTGGATAATATAATAAGTAAGGTGTCGACAATATATAAGAAATAAGAATACAAATAAAATAAAATGGGTTGAACCGATATAAATATCCAATGGGATGAACATTTATGGATAGAAACGATAAGCATGCACTCGGCTCTACACAGTCTACACAGTTTTATCTAGCGATGTTTAAGCAGACTATAAATAGCGTGTATCTTTTGTAAACAAACAGCCGTACCCTACTACTACGTACTATACTTTTTAGATATTGTCGTTTCGCACTTGTAACAGAGACATGACATCATATCGCCATAAATTAATTAAATTTGACAAAGACGAACTGAAAGATGCGTGGGCTGAAAATTACCGACTATGTCATACAGGAGAATATTCGACCTCACGCGTAAAAAGGATGAGGCGGTTATGGGTCAAATTGTATCCTATTATAAAAAGCAATCGCTGACAACCGTTGGGGAATAAAGGTTCTCGGGTGGCGAGCACAAAACCGGGCGATGCGGTAGAGGAAGTTCCTCCACTCGATGGACTAAAGACATTATAAACGTCGCAGGAAGTCGGTGGATGGAGGCGTTTCGTCGTGGCATTCTAGGGGAGAGGCCTATGTCCAACAGTAGACTTCTACAGGCTGATGAAGATGATGATAACAAGCAATCACGTACCTAACGCAATAAACACGATAAATTTGAAATTCTTTCCTGCCCTGCTAATTAATTCTAAAATGGACGTTGAATGACCGCTTCCTCTTCAAAACCATATTCGTTAGCCATTAATATTCCGGTTACATTAATACTACTATGTGGTACAACCATCATTAATGTATATGAAGTAATCTGTGTATCATATTATTATAGAAGTTGTATAATGAAGCCTTAATGGGAAAATCCGCAATTCCGAGAAACCAGCTCCGCGCGACCTTGAATTCCTTTACCTATACATAAAGTCAACAACGTTGATTAAGCGATAGGAGCGTTGCATAGTTTGATTGAATAATTTTACGCTTGGGATAGGACTAAGCTGTTTTAATGGGAGCTAAATCATAACCGATACACTCGGGAGTTTCCGAAGAGCGGGTGGCTGAACTCAGAGCTGCGCAGGCGCACTGTATGCATCCCAATCGAGGGCATTCGAGTGGTGCATGACTCGCCTACTTATTGACTTTGAAATGGTTTCTCCCTAGTTTATAATAACAGGTGGGTATAATAGCAGGTGAGAGGTAGAATTGTATATGTAAGTTTTTTTTTGTGTAAATGACGGATCTATCATTAAAAAATAGCACCCAGCCCATAACAAATGGAATACCTCTTAGGTCACATCCACCTAGGAAGCGGCCCTAAGACGCCATTATTTAACGCTAGGTATATGAAGGCGTACCTAACCTACACTCTCACAGTTTTGCTACACAATTTGCCAGTTCGACCGCGATAGTTCTTTTATCCTCACGTTATTCTTCCCAATTAGTAAAACGGTCATGCTTTTAAAAGGACATTTAAGACGCGTTACCAAAACCCATTTAAAATTTAGCACTCGTTTAAAATGCACGACGCGTACAAGGATTCAACAAATTTTATCCTTTTCTATGATGATGTTCGCCGTTCCCAATATTGACGAGCATAAATCCCGTATGCAGTTCACAGTACATCGCTCACGTGTTTTGAACGCAAATTGCTACAGGTTTTATTTAACATGTTGGGGCTGTTAACAAGCGTACCGCTGTCTGCTGGCATCGGCAGACGGCGACGGAGTACATCAAAGGATGCTACTCAAGTGAGGAGCGGAAAGCTTATAATGGACCAGCCAAGATGTAACAAAGATATCTCTCCAAAGATGATAGATAACATTGACGGCCGGAAAGTGGATGGAGAGACTATGATAGAGGTTTTAAAATTAAAACAAAGATTAGAGCCCACATGAATAAAATATGAGATGAGACTAACTTTTACACTCAAAACACCGATAAGAGTTAGTCATGTATGCCACAGCCATTTAATTCGGAGACTATTGACACTATTATAGATTAAATTTGGAAGGTAGGTATATTCTTTGAACAAGTATTATAAATAAAATACCTAAGTCGTAAAAAGTGTCTCTTTCCCTCTAAACAAAGGGTTAGTATCATTTCGTCTAAAAAAGTAGCTGGTCTAAGTACACACTGTTAAATTTATGTAATAAATAATTTAAAATAATAAAATACGTATATAATATCATAAAATAACAATAATATAATACAAATTAAAATAGTAAATGACCATCTGCCAGTTGCGTTTTAAACCAGTTTGTACTTAGACCAGCTACTTTTTAGACCACTTGGTAATTAGACCAGCTGCTTTTTTAGACGAAATGATACTAACCCCTAAACAATACTAACTTTAAAAAAAATTCTCTATACAAATAATTACAAAGTTATTATAATATACATATTACATCCGCCTCCCGTAGATGTAGTAAATGAGGGATAACACCAGAGGCCCAATTCTCTAATTTTAAAAACAATAATGTTTAAAAAATTAGAGAATTAGGCCTCAGGGGATGGGCAGCAGCATTCACCTGGGTACTTAACACTAAACTGCGATTACCAATCTGCCTGCCAATCGTGGTGATTATGGCGAATCCCCCAGGAGGAGGCTTCGTCCAGCAGTGGACGTAAACAGGCTGGTGATGTTGATTAAATGAACATTTTAAATTAGATCATGAAACTTTGCAGAGGTATTAACTGAACTAAACATAAAGCCGGTTAAACAAAAACCAATTACCTAAACTATTGCCTGCCGAACGGCCCCCCTAGACTATACGACTAGAATTCGAGCTGAGCTATTGTGAACTTTTAACCGATCCGAGTAAAAGAAGAAGGTAATGCAACTTCAGAACCCTCAGTAAGGCGTGGCTCGTTTTGGCCAGTTTTATTTTGAATTTGGTTATAAGGGCTATACTATACTGCAATTACTTTGTTAAATAAAATATGAGGAAACCAATACCACTGACGCAATACAGGACAAATCAGTAGAATCTTTGTTCTACGACTTCAAAGACGGTCGTCCGTGACTTGTGCAGCAAACATTTTTTAATTGCAGCCGCGAGCAACTCGAGCCGACCTGAATATCTTCCACTACATATCTCGCAAAGAACAAGCCTTGATAATTGAACTGGTAATGCGATTTATCTGATAAACGGCAGATTTATCAATGACTCACTGTCAAAAGTGCCAACCGGCTTTATAAGACAGTGCCATGCCCCTTGAGTAAAATGTAAATGAACTTTATAGTGGAACTGTAGAATAAATCACGAAAGTTTCATCAGAAAATGGTAAATAATTGTTATAGGCCCAAACACACTGTATTAGAGGGTGCAGACAAGACAGGGCATCAAGTGAAAATTCCCGAAGGGTGAGGGTGACAGTGCTTGTCCGTTCCTGGTACTGCAAATACTTAAGGTGTTGCGAAGGAAAAACTTCCTTATATTTTGGATGCCGCTATAAAAATAACTTAATGCATATGGGATAAGGTTCTTGATGCAAAAACGAATGGAATTCAAAAGACAAATTCATTTATGTTTATTCCTTGCCATTTATAATGAAACGTAATAAGCGATTGAACACAACTGCGAGTACCAAAGAAAAATGTTATGCCTAATAGAGCCATGAATTTATTGTATGATAAATAAATACTGCCACAAAAGTCAGTTAAGTCTCCTTTGAGGTTCAGATTGCACACGAGAATATAAATGAAGATGATGTGTTGATAGGAGAGGATCAATCTATTAATATTCTACGGGTTTCTATGAGACCGGAAAGAGTCGATGGAAAAAAACGTTCTAAAAAAATTTATGATAGCCGTCGCGGTACTAATAATTTTTGGATTATAATAATCCTTGAAAAGAAAACAAGTGTTGCAGCAGTCGGATTGAGCAATGCAACAATTTTCGTTAGAGAAGAAAGCGTATCTTTGTTAGAAGTTTAATTATGCACTACGATTCGCGTGAAGAATGTAATAAACCACGAAATTACTTCCTATTTGAGCAAATGTTGTCGGCGAAGATTACATAGATATTTTTTCTACTAATTAGTACTTCCATGTTCAATCTTGATGACCCGCGACAAGCGAGATAAATTGATGGGTCATGTGAAAACTCTCGCTATAATTCCATAACTTTTATAAAAAGCTCCTCGATTTCTATTGAGCCGAGGTGTGTGTAAGTAAGCCCCTGTTGAGCAATCTTTGTTGTGAAACATTTGCAATCAGAAGTCGGGAGAGTCGTCTGGTTGACACTATCAGATGCAGCGTGGTTGACATAACGTCAATCATGATCGTTATTACTGGTCACGATTCAAGCTACGTGAGACCAGCTTTATGTAGCCTCTAGTCTTCTGATGAAAATAAGCTCGACATGATCTAGAAAGAACCACATACTTTTATACAAAAGTAAGGTGACGCAACGCGTCCGTGAGAACTCGTACGCAAACAACTGATAGGTAAGGTACTCTGCATATTCCAAAGTTTGCTTACTTCGTTCACGCCTTTCGCATAATACTTAGTCATTATCAATCACAGAATGTGCGAACAATTTACTTGCCCAGTAATGTTGTTTATGACCAAACTTGAGTAAAAATGATTATCAAAGAAACAAAAAATAAACAAATAATTAGACATGTAATTATAACGTAAATTACAGAAGATGGTGAAAGTAAAATGGATCACATTTCGAAAGGCCTTGTACACAAATAGAAAATGTTTGAACCTCAAAATGCCGATGAAATCCAGTATTCATTACTTCACTCTCTATTATAACAGAGAAGTCTTTACAAAGATACGCTCTTGAAATATGGACAAGACTATTAATTGATTTTGGATTATGAAACAAAATTTCAAATCTTTAAGTACCTAACTGTGCTTTATGTTTAACAATCACACAATGTACGTCGCATATTTCTTGGAATTGTACATATTTCTAGGAATTCGCTAATACACTACTGATATAGATGCACACTACATTGGGAGTAGGTACCTACCCTCCTGTTTATTTATATGAACAAAATATACGAAGAGTCAAGACAAGGACATGATGTGACGACTGTTGCAAAACAGATATTTTAAAGTCAATTATAGTCAACCAAGTTCTGACATTTAACCCGCATGCTCGTAAAAACAATAATGATTAAAACAATACAGTCATTAAACCGACAACAATCATTACCGCAGAGCGAAGCACCGCAAAGTCATGGTAAGTCAGTAGGCGGTTATTATTATACTCATCTACTTATTATGACAGATTTCTCTATTATACAAAAATTACAGGCACCATGAGACTTTGTAGCTTTATGTCTCAGGATGAAGGCACGTTCCAGGTGGGCGTGGCTTGGTTATACATTAGCATTTTTATAGGCAGAAGTTAACGCTTAACATCAGATGTTTCATCTGCTTACAAAACAATTTACTTATTGACAAATTAATTTATTCATATAAATAGAGTTATTAATTACTTACAAGTGTTTCAAAGGTATACAGAGCTGTCCCACCACGGCTATATACCAGATAGAGGGCAAGTACTTTAAATATTGAAGCTAGGAAGTTTTACTTATTAGAGACTTTTATTTTATTTTTAAAAGTAGGTAATACTGAATTCAAATTTATTTTAAAAGTAGCTTGCCTGACCCGGGACACAAACTAGCCAAATGAGAAAAATAAATATTCTGGTATTTTTTACGGTATGTATGTACCGATCGAAAGGGTCGTTTAAATGGATTAATTATTTTAAAGCAATAATAATAATAAATGATAATTATCTTAAATTAAAAGACCACCATAAAATTAAACAATTTAATGAAAAAGAAACAAAGTATTACCTACTTACTTTTAAAAATATAAAGTCTATAATAAGAAAAACTGCCTCGCTTTATTACTTGCCCTCCATGTGGCATAGGCTTGGGTCACTAATTATGTATAATTATGATAATTATATTACTTTTCTTCCATCTACATAGACTTTTCAGGAGGTATTGAATTTTGACTAGAATATAATGTAAGTAACAACACAACAGTTAATTTTAAAGTCACGTCAGTGATTATATCAGGTTTATAAGAACACGAGTTTTCATTCCCACGGTTTATCTGCTGTTACTGTGATATAAAGTATTATGAAATTCGGCTAATTTAGCCTTAGAGAATTTATTCTCTAAGAATTTAGCTATCACGTATACCTAATGCTGGTGTCAGTGATGGATGAAAAAGAAAGGAAAGGAGATTAATCAAGAACAAAGGTTAATGATGACAGTGACATCTTAGTTAGATGATGATGTGTTACATAAAAGTTATAGGTATGAGTGAAAATCAAAAACGAAGAGAACGCAAAAATAAATGAAATTGTTAGGTTACCACCTGTTTTACAGCAAATCACCTGTTTTACAGCAAATCCTTATACCGCACAACATCATTTGAATATTTTAAAACAGTAATGAATTGAAATTCAACTGAAAACCACTAGCTTCAAGAACACTATCTAACACACTGAACTGAAAACAAATAAGAGAAGTAAATACCTATTCACACATTCGTATTGCGAGAGTTCAAGCAGCATTGCTTATCAGTTGTGCCTATTATGCTAAGCTAGTACATAAGTAGGTAGCTAAGCTACTTTAACATGTTTTGTTCTCAATGTAGGTATAAGCACAATACAAAATAGTTAACAACCTAGCTGGCTTGAATAGACGAGTAGGTATGTCTGTAGAAATCGGTAAAGTGGTAAGACCAATGTATAACATGAAGTTAATTTTAGTTTTTGTTTGTCAAATTGATTTTATATTATGGTGTGCAATAACTTATCATTTCTTCCAACTACCAAGTAATTTCGTAATTGTTCACCAAAAACGCAAGCAAAAAACGGCATCTTTTTGTTTTACATTTAAACTTGTCATATGTTGAGCAATAAGTGAAATATTTTTTTTTCCTCTAAAGTGTACCTATTGCTAATTAAATTTGATAACTTTAATCCGCGGCAGGAAGCCCGTGTTGCTCGAAGACTTTAAACAATAATTGAAAGTCAAGCAATAAGAATGTCATTCAATTTTTGAATTTAGAATGTGATAGTTTTTGTGTAAAAAAAGTTTTAGGTAATCTCGAATGTCAGGTTTAATTTTAACAAAAAATGCCCACTTCATCGTTTATACATAATAGAACATACTGGCCGAAATAACTATTAAAAGGAAAGCAGATCATATATCTCGCTCAGAGTGACTTCTTGTTGCATTCGTGTTTTTAAGAGATACAACAATCTACATAAGTCTATAATAAGTATATATATCTATCTATGTTGGTCTGAGCGATTACAGACCTTAGTATAACTTTAACTAAACCCTGACGTAACCTACCTACATATAATATTTATTTTTTCCCCAGCTTGTATGTTCAAGGTTTTGTGCGCCTCCCGCCTGTTCAATGGCATTAATGTTTCTTTAATAGGTGTTTTGTCACAAAAATTATATTGTATGTAACGAATGCTTTCTTTGCATATTTTATTCGTACTTTTAATTTGTCTATTGTTTCGGTGTACCTTTGAATGCACAAGTGTTTTACGCAAAATGCTTCTGGCGATGGCTGGTATACAAAGGTACATACATACATGCATCGACTCACACTCACACGACTTTAGTCCCTTTGTAGGTAATCTTACCGGGGGGTAGTCAGAGGTAAGTCCAAACTATTAATTTTTAGTATGTAAGTAATTAAAACTAAAATAACAAATACCTAGGTATATAAATGGTAATGCTACTCAGATCAACTATTACTGATCTAGGTGTGCCTATATAAAAACCATAAGTAATGTTATACTTTAGTGGTAAGAGCCCTCTTATTGTCTAACGAACTGGTAATCGCTTTTGATTACGATTTTGCATTAGTGGGTAACATGTTTATACCAGCAAATAAAAAAAGCTGCCCTTATACGTCTTGAACCACGCATAATGTAGGGCTCCAAAGCCATAAATTGACTCGATTACGGAAGGTTAGATTCATGTTATAACAACACATAATCTGAGAAAATTTAATCTGGCTACCTCTTACGGCTGCCGAGATATTACCACTGTGACAGAATACAGACAGAAGGACTGCACCGAGGCTTAGTAATGGCACAAAATATATAGGTACAGAAAGCCAGCTCAATACAACAAGCGATAACAGGCGTTGACAACCTACTGGGTACGAAATCCTAAAACCAGTGGTAGGAACTAGGTACCTTCCTGATAATTAACAAGCATCTGCAGTGCGCAACCGTAACAAACATATTATAAAAGCAACGCCCATCTCTTACCCTTCGAGAATTTAAAGAACTCGCGTTTGTTATTAAAACTCAGCGAGCAGCTGTTCATCCGTTACAAACCGGGGCCTCTGTGTAAGTAAAAACCCTACTATATCTACTAGTATTACTTCTGTGACCCTACCATGCGGACACTTGGAATTGCATTCACAGCTGCTTCCTCAAACACCTCATTCATTGCAATTTGCAACGAAATTCCAAGTGAATGTAAAGAAAATATCTAATACGCTCATAATTGCAGTAGAAGAGAGATTCGAATCAATTTAAGTTGCTGAATTAAGTAGGAATGTTAAATTCATTACAATTTCAAAGCAGAAAAGAAATCTAACCTTGGTTCGTATTAATAAATCGAACTCTGAGTGAGCAATCTTGAGTGCACCAAAAATGAAAAATTGAATAAGGATTTTTTTGAAACGTTCAATATGTTTGGTCGTAAAAAATATACAGTATCAATTCACGAAAAATACAAGGGAAACTGAACTATTAGTAAAGCAATTAATGCTATACTATTAAACGAGCAATATAATATGTATGTATAGTATGTTTTGTGATCTCGAAAACGGCTCTAACGATTTCGATGTAGTTTGGTATAACATGTGAGTTTTTGGGGGCAAAAAATCGATCTAGCTAGGTTTAATTTCTAGGAAAACGCGTTTTTCCTAGTTTTCCGAGCAAAGCTCGGTCACCCAGTTACCTACTAAATATTAATGGATTAAGCTTTAAAGTAACAAACTAACTACTTCGTGTCACCGGTTTTTTTTTGTTACTGCGTTAGGACCAGCTTGAAGTAGGTGGCCTTGAAAAGGGCCTAGTGACCAATGATGAAAGAAAGAGTGAGTGGAAGGGTCCAGTGCGCCTTGTATTAGTTAGAGGCTCTATGAGGCTTTCATCCACATGTCTTCGATATTTTTTTCCGCAGATATGCCGGTTTTCTAACGATGTTTCCTTCACCGTTTGAGTGCACGTAATATTACGCACTAAAGCAATAATGAATGGTAATCAACAGACCCATTTATTTTTTTATTTTTTATACTTATTATTAATGTAAAAGTTTGTAAAGATGGATAAATAAATAAAATAAATAAATGCTGGACATTTCACACAACATGAATGGAATAATGGATGGATGAATGGAAGATGGTTTGTTACTCTTTTACGCAAAAACAACTATTTGAAATAATTTTTATTTTGACAAAAAAAAAAAAAATTATAGAAGTTCCACGCGGGCGGGGCCGCGAGCAAATGCTAGTTTAAATTTAATCAAAATAACCATCAAATGCAGACGAAATCAAGCTTTTCAACCAAAGCTCTACGTTTCTACCTTCATCGTTTACAATGTTATTTATATTACAAACGAAGCAAAATTATCGTCATAGCGTGACCCACAAACAATTCATTTGAACTTGGAAACAAAACATTAGAGTTGTCGCATTTTACAAAGTCGGAAACTAAGAATAAGTACCTTACCTTTTTTGGAGCCAAAAATAGACTTGAGTCTAGATATGGTGCTTTTCTTCATTTTAACATAGATATCCTGATTCAAACAACGGCTGAAGACATCCGTGAGACAGAAATACACGCGGCACTATACGTCCTCAAGTTTTTCAGGCGATCTCAGCTTTTTGCTCCTTTTGCCGTTCTTATTTCCGTGCTACGAAAATAGTCTAAACGCAACACTTGCATCGGCGCAGACACATCACTCAACGTAGGTATTATTGCATTTAACACGAAATGAAACCGAACACTTGATGATCTATGTAGACACTACGAGGCAGTAAAATTGAAAAAGCGAATTTTTTTAGTAAATTTTAACAAAATAAAAGTTTTTAACGCTTTTAAAAAATTCAGCGAACACACTAACGCCACTTTTGTCTATCTAGTAACTTGGCTTTATCTGTTTTTTTATCGCTGTGCAAACCAACGTCATGGCGATAATGAAATGCTAAAAAACACAATTACAAACACAAGTAACCGGCAGACGATCAAAATGAATACTGAAGTTAAATAAATATTTATAATTCAATTCATAAACAAGATAACATGTCGCGATGACTGTGACGAGTTCAAAAAGGACTCAAGCGGCGCGGTTACACAACATGCCGGCAGTTTATGATCAACAAATATACCGAACGAGACGAGCCTAAATCTATCAGGCGGGAACCATATCACTGACGCCTATTCTTGGTCGTGCTGCGAACGCAACTAAACACACAGCGGCGCACGCGCAACGCACGGGAATTAGAGAGCTGACCGGTATAACGACGAACTGGCACAAAAATTGACACAAATCTATGAACCCTCTCCCGGTAAAATTTACGTTTCCGTCTGAACTCAATCAGGCGTGGAAACAAATTGAACTTGTAAAGGCAACATTTTAAATGCATCAGTGTCACAGGCGACAACTGTCAACACCGGAGGCGCAGCATCCGTTGAATTCTTTCTAAAGATGGAATTTAACGTATGGCACTTTCGGGAAACGAGTCGATTCAAATGGGTATAATGCGTTCGGACTACGAATAAAGGGTGCGAGAGAAATAAGAATACAAAAGCTCACCGTAGGGATGAGTGGGACAAAGCATAACAAAAAACTCACCCCGGAATTTTGAGGTTGTGTGAACTTTCTGTAGAATCGTGGGAATAGTAAGAATAATCAACAGATAAAGAGAGAGCCTACATTTTTACCATGAAATTTGACTGCAGAATACAATTTTCATTTACTACTTCGTATAAATTAGACGCCGACATCGTTAACGGAAACATAACGCATCCTCTTCGGCTCGACTAATTTAGTCCTGTTGAAATGACTTCCTTAATTTATTTTAAGGTTTAACAACACACTTCAATCAATTTGGTTTAAAACTTTTAACTATTTTCGGGGCAAAATAATCAACGAAGATTAAGATCGTTGTCAATTAAAGTGAACCAGTACAAAAGGCAATGTACCTAACCTGATATTTAGCAATTGGGCTCAGACTAGATGTATACCTATAGTCAATGTTTATTTCGCAATTCGCAAACAATGTCATTAAAACCGTGAAATATGTTGTGTGCGGACGAATATGCCTTGCGTTGTTGTGAACACTGTTAGTACTGTGTACTAACAGTGTTAGTGTTTTAATCTTTGCAACCAAATGCTATGTTTGCCAAAGTTTGCTTCATCGCTTTGGGAGCACCGTATGTACTGATGAAATTTTACAAACGTTACGGTACGCTATCATGTGATATGTTATGGGCAAGTAGAGCATCAATTTCGCAAAGCAATATTGAAATACAATTTAAATTCATGAAATGTTTGTCCCATTACTTCAAATGATCAATATATCCGTAGACATAAAGCTAATTGAGGTCAATGAGGAATTTATTCGTATCATCTTGCAAGCATATTGCACGAAGAAAGGGTCGACGAATGGAAACTGTTTGAGAGAGAAAAGGAGGAGAGAGTAATGAATTCATTGGTAATTTGCGTTGGTGCAGCATCGCAAGCAATGGCGCGCGTCCGAGCGCTCTCCTGCACCACGGTTGGATGCACGTCCCGACACACAGGCTGATTACTCGCCTGGACTAACTTACTTAAAAACATTTTACATATTGCACGCATCAATGCTGTATTCTATTACTGTTGTTGGCTTTTCATCTCAACTTGATTTAATTTGTGACGAACATAGTAACACTTTTCATGATCTTTGATTGCCGGTCATAGCTTGTCAATTATTCAATTTACATCCGGTGTATGTTTACCGATCAAAGATCATCATCATCATCATCAGCCTAGAAGTGGTAGAAGTCCACTGCTGGTCATAGGCTTTCATAGGCCTTCCCCCTAGAATGCCACGACGAACGGTCTTGGGCCGCCTTCATCCACCAAAGATATCTAAGTCGAAACAAATACGCTAAGAGCTTTTTTTATACTATTTGCCAAGCAAACAAGCATGCGGCCCGCCTGATGGAAACTAGTTACCGTAGCCTATGGACGCCTGCAACACTAGTGGCATCATACGCGCGCAGCCGACATAAATATGAAAAGTCTCATGTGACTTTACCTACTTAATTAAAAATTGCAAAATTGCTTAGGCGTCAACAATCGATGACATCATTTAGTAAATTCTCAGACTCGTCTAGCTCGGAACAAGGGTACGCAGCACTACATTCAAGTTCCTTCGAATTCAAACTTTAATTATTTGTAAGACACTACAGGTCGTCAAATATATGTATGTCATCCGTATGGGTTTCACAAACGATTTGAATTACACACGGTTGAACCGCACTCCACTTTCCGCTATCGAAGAATTTGTAATTCAAGTCAAGCAAGACCTACTATTGACATGAGATAGAGACAGTTTGAGGACAGCGGTTGCATACATTAAACTTGATCCTACCTGTAGCACCCAACAGTCACAATAATCTTGAGAAATAAAGCATGCTAAATATTACACCTGCGAGCTTTTAGCAAAAAATTTAGCTTAAGTAAATTAAATAAAAGCTCTAAGAATAAAGACAGGCTCTATACTATAGGTACCTACTCAAAAATTACGTCATAGAGCCCGCAAAAAAGCGAACAATGGGCGATTTGCAACGCATTTGAGACCAACTACCAACTCTACCAAGTGCGGACTAACAAACTCAATTTATAGACCGAGGAACGAGGTGTAGAATTTCAGTAAAACCACTTTATAACCCATTATTGTTTCGGCGCTTAGAACAAGGAAGTGATGTAACGGTCACAGCTCCAGGTCCAAGCAAATGAGACAGTGAGATTGAATTTCACAATGCACACGAAGTTCAAAAAGAGCTTAATTTCTTATCGAGTATGAAATGATTTCAATGTCAACATATTTAAAAAAGTGGACATGAGGTTATCTAAGTTATGAGAGCTCTGGTTCTGGTATAAGCAACGTAAATGCATGTAATAACGTCGGTGACTGCTGTATTTATAAATTCTCTAAGCTGCTCTATGAGCCCACTTGTACATAAATGTGTATTCAGAACTTTAATTTTCGGGTTGTTCTCGTTGTGGACGGGCTCTAGAGGCACACATAACCAAAGGTGTTCAATATCAATAACTTCATGTGGGCGTCGTCGTAATGAAGGATAATCATAATGATAGTATCATTAAAACAATTTTTGATCCTATCATGATGTTGCGTATTTTGCATACAGTATTGCTCTTGATGATGATAAGTGAGATGAGATGTCGCTCCTCATTGCAGAAAGTTCGTTAAACATAATTTAAATAAGATCAATTAATAAGCCATTATTTTGCAGTTACCACAATGTCGTGGACGTCAAACAAACTTCTATAGAAAGTGACTAATGCAATGATGGTAAAATAAGCTGCCAGACAAAGATAAATAGAAACAAGGTAACAGTATTTTCCTTCGCAGATGACTTGCAGTGCTTGCTGCAGATAATTGATGGATAAAGACGTGACTACAATTTGTTAAACACAGAGTCTACTGAGTTTTTACAAGTCACAGTAAGAAGATACAGGGAAGAACCGTTATTAGAATATAACGGTCCTATATTAATGTAAAATTATGAATGAAATGGTAATGAAGGTCAAATTTTACGAATAAACAATCATGAATGGATCGTAAACGATGCAATCGCAGCGAATATACCAAAAACCCACGCTTGTTACAAAAAGATATGCGAATAAAAGTAGGCAGCAATATGTATACCAACGGCATTCGATAATGTAGTAAAAGCACGGATCATGTTTGAAAAGAGGTCAAAAGAAGAATGATTGATGATGCCAATTTCCTATTGAACGTTTATAAAGAGTAGTAAGTACATGCAAACCTATTTGCGTTGGTAACAGCGTTGTTGTATGTTTAGGAAGCCATTACGAAATGTTTCGCTGACATATGTAGGTAGGTATGTATTCTATTGAAAGGAATAAAATTGAAAAACTTGAATTTGCCGTTGCTCTTCTCATTTTAATATTTCTACTAGGTACTTTAGGCAAAAAATACCAAAGCCGTATTTGGTGGCTAATTCTTCGTCGCGACACGATTACCCAATCTACACAACAGTGCTGTCTTTATTCTGTGACAACAGGAGTAAAATCACCTAGGTTTTTAGACGACTAAATATAAACAATCCATGAATATGAATTCTTTTATATTTACTATTGAGTTTGACTTTGAATAAATTAGCTAATAATGTACTCTGTACCTATTTTTAAATAGAAGTTAGGTACTATCGTGACACAAGGCATTATGCAAATAGCAAAACACAAGGACGAGAGATTTTTTCAATTACAAGATTTACAACTTTCAATAAACAACTCAATAACATTTTATGCTAACAAATAATGGCACACAGCTGGACGCAATCATTTAAATTATTGTTCAACAAGCAGTACCTACTAAAAGCATATAAGTAGCTTTAGAAACAGTACATGAATGAGGGAACCGAACAAATCGAAAGTAAGATCGAAAAACGAAGATACAAAGAGGTTAACACAAATTGGGTTGTGTTAGAAATGTTTCTTCTGTGATTTATTAGCAATTGAGAATCAAGTGATGACCACAACAATTAGGGTACCTACCATGATATCAAAAGGTATCAGAATGACGAAGCATTCTCAGGTGGGCGACTAAACGATGCCCACACAAAAGTTCGTTGAACGAATGTGCAATTCACACAGAGCGTCTACAATCTTTGAAGGAATTAGTAACACGATCTCAACATTCACAATGCACTTTTGATTGTGTGAATTGAAAGAATATCGTGATCACTTTCACGTAATGATTTATCGAATTAAAACTACAAAGTCATGTTTCAAATCTATAGCTATTTATTACACTCGTAATTTCAAAGTGTAACTATAGCTTTGTGGCCAATAAATCTGACAGAAGTTTACCGATAGCCGCAGATACTGATCTACGCTTTTAAATTTCTAATAACATCGCGTTAAATAGTATTAAATCCGTAATGAACTTAAAATATAAATAAAAAAAACTGAAGCGAGATTCAATGATAAAATAACAAGAGTAAAAGAACTTTCGATAGATGATAAAACAGTAGGTAGTCACCTCTCTGATACCTACGTGGTATTGTCAAAAGGAAGCTTAATTAAAGTAATTTATCGAAACAAAAAAAAACATGAAATATTTAATGAGCGAAATAGTAAAGTACGAGGTATTTGAGACCAAAATAGACTACCTATTATGGATAAGAGTTTGTACATTCCTTACCGCATTGACCGCAATCAAGATAATTGCGGATGATCAAAGAGGATGCATGTTTAATAGCATACAATCAATCTATGCTTATACACGAAAGTAGTCTAAACAAATACATTATTAAAGGAATCTCAAACATTGTCCAACATCATGTAGCCCATCGAACGTCTATCTACATAAGTATTATAGTTATTATATAAGTACATTATGCAAACATTTTTATTTAGTATTTGATAGTTTTGTGTAACATGAATAAACAGATTCTAGAGTCGCAATGTATAAAGTACGATATTTTTAGTTATGAATCAGCGCTACATATTTATGATGCTCAGTAGAAGTAGGAAATCTAAAATTCTGGCCCTAGATTTGTCAAAAAGTGTTTTTGACACAGTAACCTGTCTCAGACCCCAGTTCTTTGGTCGTGACAAGCACAGTAAAAAGTAAATTGGGATGACTCTTCCGAAACTATTGTAGGTATGAAAGAGGCACTCTGGTATTGTCCGGTGATCATTAGTATCTTTAGTGAGCTCGTTATGAAGCTAGACCAAAAAACCGTTGCCTATTTACACTCATTTAGTAAAAAAGGAAAACGTGCAAGACGGTAAGGCTGATAAATGATTTTACAAACGGTGCTAATAGAGGCAAATGTTAAAGAATAGGATTAAAAGTTGAACAATAAGAAAATAAAAACAAAGCTGTAACAATTTTGCTTTCCGTTAGCTACGTTGTGTAAGTTAGTGTTAAACTTAAAAGTTTACGTAAACCGTGAAATTAAAATAACCTGAGATGAAGTTGGTGAGAGATGATGTAAGAATATTTTTTACCGAAAGTAGTTATTTATGTTTTTATTCTAAACAATTAAATAGACAAGTAATTGTTTTTTTATAAATATTTTTGTTTACGTACGTTCCTATCTTCTCCTTTTCCGCTTTGACAGTAATACACATATCAAATCGCGAACACGGTTATAAACTTATCAGTAGGTACGTATTTGAAAGCTTTTATTTAACTGACTTCAATCGTATGACTCTTTCCGGTTCAAAATTTGCAATCCATTTTTCAAGCACTTGCTGGCATCCGATTGAGCTGAAATTTGGCATACCTACCTGTAAGTTCCGATGACAATACAGTATTATGGTGACAGCTGATCTGATGATATAGACGGAAGGTGGACAACGGAACTCCTACTTGATTAATAGTAGCTCGGCAGTGTTTGGGCTCATTTTGATCAGCTCACTGTTCCTATCACTAATTTAATAAAAGCTTGTTTTGAAAAAGATATTTTTCGTAAAAAAACTTATTTTCAAATCACGTTTTAGGTCGCCACTTTATAGTAAGTATAGGTAGGTTCTGATCTATTTCTGAAACTTCTTGATATCAGTAGTACTAATAGTTCTGTATTATTTATATTTATCAAGGTCCGCAAGGGTTCTAGATTTTTAAAACAATGAACCAGATAAAATTTAGAGAGAGTTGAAGCACAATTTGGCCGAATAATTCAACGAGGTGTACGTGGGAACCGTAAAAATAAATGCTGACCTTTCGTGAAAGTCGCGCATTCTTATAACTTGCGCCAGATCTGGCACATATAGCTCATTCTAAGCTCGACAAG
This sequence comes from Epirrita christyi, assembly GCA_951392215.1. Taxonomy (NCBI): domain Eukaryota; kingdom Metazoa; phylum Arthropoda; class Insecta; order Lepidoptera; family Geometridae; genus Epirrita; species Epirrita christyi. The sequence goes on from OX595850.1 coordinate 8,881,815, forward strand.
GCGGTGTTTGTATGACGTAATAGGTACCTACGCGATACTGCATATTTACTGACCATAGAACATCGACATCGCCGATAAACAACTTGCCATATAAGATGATCACCTTAATGTGAGAGACAATGATTGGAATGTCATTGGCTAGGCATGGCTTACTTTGTTCTAAGGGCCTATGCAACTCTGCAGTATAAAACCAAAGAATACTAGCGATTACTACGATAAAACAATGTTCATAGCATTAAACCTAGGGAAACTCCCGAAACTCCTCTCACACACACACACACACACACACACACAACCCCCCCTCAACACGCACACGCCCGCCCCCGCTCACGAATACCACCTAATAATTTTTAGAATAGAAAAATAGAATAGAAAAAGTTTTATTTGCAACAACATCACAGATTTAACAAATTAAATTAAAAATAAGACAATGTACAAAAGTAAAATAAAATTAAAATAAATTAAAAAGCATTGCTGTCACAAAAAGGCCCTAACTCAGCATATGCAGGTCGTAAACAACCTACGCTGGTCTTCCGTTAGAGCCTCTTTCAAAACAATAGAAAACTACAGCAGACGTACCAAAATAAATAAAAAACTATAGTAAAAGTGTACAGAAAGGAAAAACAAAAAACAAAAATTTATCGAATTTTTTAGAAAATAAACTAGTATAACAAATAATGTGGTGTTGAGTACTTATAATATAGTTGTAATATAAATTGTAATAAATAAATATAATTAATATAATTACAGGTAAAAATAAATAAATAATAATAATTATTAAATAACTGTACAAAATGATCCTAAAATAACTATATAACACTTGTATCGTGCACGAGACCTTCCTGCGTCTTCTGCCCCTCAAACAGGTATTTTTTTAGTTTTAAACGAAATCCAAGAATATTTTGCAGGTTCCTCAACGGTGGTGGAATATTATTCCAACATTTCGATGCAGCGTAACGGAAACTGCCTCTAAAGGCTGCTGATCTGTGCCGTTGTGTCGATAGCTGCACCGAACACTGTCGGTTTTGTGAGATAAGATTACGTATGGTGCGCTTAGAGAATTTATAGTGCGTAGAGAATTTATGGTGCGTAATTATTGATTGTAAAGTAATAATGAAAGCACAGACAAAGGGGTTGGAACCTCTTTGTATGGGAGGCTGGGGTAACCATTATTTCGTTTTTTTTTTCTAAAATGTGGCGCACTATGGAACCTATGTATATCGATAGAGGATCTCTAGAAGAACTCGCTGGTGTACTCCAGAATCATGTTTGCTAGACTACATTCGCCACCATCCGTTCCTAGTAGACTACGCTCTTCACGTGTTTGACAAGGAAAGGGAGGTTAGTACTTGCATTATTATCACTAGAAACCGGATATTTACCATTATTTTTGAGCTTCAATACCTACATTATCCACAAAGATACGAGAAAACAGAAAGGTGTAACAGAAAATGTTTTATACCATTAACATAACTCATAATATACTCAGGTACTTAATTGGAGGGGGAATGTGTTAGGATTTTAATTTATTCAAGATCCTTAACATGGATTATCGCGAAAAAATTGCGCTTTAGAATTTTATGCCATATTACATTTTTTGTTCGTCTATAGATCTTCTATCTATATGTACCTACAGGTTTTATCGCGCGCCGCATTTTTTAAACATTTCCGTTATTTCCGCAACATTATGGTTACCACTATGCCAAAAAGTTCAAACCCCTTTGTTAGTTTGAGAAAGAATTCGTTATGATTGTCTGCAACTGCTTTACTTTAAAGAATCTATTACCAAGGTATATACTACTTACATTTATTATATTCTTTTATACGGCTGATTGCTTGATGAAAGTACCTACTGCATATATTGCTAAAAAAATATATAACCTAGGTAGGTATATTAAGTATACCTAGGTACTACACTTTTAGATGGGCTAGGCTAAAGTCCAGCTGAGCTTTCATTAGTACGTAAGTACCTACTACCAACGTACCTATCTACTATGAAAAAAATTAAGGAGACATCAGTGAGGTCAATCACACAGTGTTTATTACTATTTAAGGAAGATACTTACTTTCAAATTACATTACCTAACTACCTACCTACCGACAGACCCACAACTATTAGAGAATTATCTCAAAAATATTTTTGCGTGCTTGAATAAAATGATGGTAGGTACTTAAAGATGTAGTACTCCTGGTACCGCCTACATATACTTACATAAAATTTTAATCGATTAGGTAGGTACATAAGAATGTTATTAGCATTCAAATAATTTGCATAAAAATCAACAAGAGCTACAAAATAATAATAAGTAGGTGTCACCGCTAAGGTGCTTGTAGCGACTAGCGTAGCGACGCACTAATTAATTAATTTTCGATTGAAATAAAATGTATTGAAGCAATACAAAGTACTATCTACAAATTTATATAAATACCTAACTCATAATTTCTTGTAAGCTGTAAATAAATAGCTTATAAAGCACGACAGCAGGTTTTTCTGAAAGGTCCTCCGAAGTCTGTTTTGGTTTTTAAACTTTTTTAATATAGGCGCGCTTTAAAGATTTCCATAATTGCCTGCAGATTAACACCAGCTATGAAAATTTAATTTTAAAAACTTACCTTCGTGTTTCTCCATGTCGATTCCGGCCAAAAAAATTATAAAATATCTTCCAAAGTTACGTTTCTATGACGACGCATGACAGCAGCAAGCAAAACTCTAATCGAATTCTCATTTCTCAGTGTGATTGGTTGGATTTTGGATTGATCGTTTCTTTGAGGTTTCTTTCGTGTTTTTGTCTTCTTGTCAAAGCATAACGTCAAAATTGACGTCATTTTACTGTCAATGTCATCCCAAGGACCCCACCACACCTTTCCATAGACATTTTATGTTTACTTAACATTGTTCCACATTACAACGTTTTTGGATGGTAACGACGCTATTCACCTTACCACTTAATTGCGACTTGCAACACCAGCATGCTCGCAACGTCACGTCGCATCACACTGAACAGCGTGCTCAGTGCTCACTTAGTATTCACATCTTTTCTTCAAAATGTACCTACTAACTACGTTATGATAATGACATCAGCCCCCCTTCTCCCTAACTAAAAGTCACTCGGTGACTAACGGTTTACAAGTAAAATGACTATTAATTAACAATTCTTAGTGATAAGTTTGAGCAATTGATGTTCATTTAACTTTTCAAACGTTAGTCACCGAGTGAGTTTCAGTTATAATATTATTGACGGCGTTTTACCTGAAATAAAACGCTTATTAAACTACTTACCTTATTCGAAGCATATATATACTACTGAGATAGACATATACCTTTTCCTATACCTTTCCTTATGTTTTTAGTCCTGTATAGCTGCCTAGCTTGCTCATGACGTCACCAGAGGAGAGGGGAGTGCACCTTTGAGGTTGCGCGCCCCGGTCTTGCTCATTGGTATTTACACCAGGCAGGAATTACACTATGCTTCGAATAAGGTAAGTAGTTTAATAAGCGTTTTATTTCAGGTAAAACGCCGTCATTAAACTGACTTGGCCTTATTCGAAGCATATATATACTACTGAGAAGTGTCTGTTATCGCCTGGTGATGCTCATGATAAACGCCAATGTGATGAGGAACAATGAAGGAAAAAAATAAAGAGTACTTATGTCAAATTTATTTGTTTTATTGAAAACAAGAAACTTTATTCGCTCAAATAATTATAATAATAAAAACAGAACACCAAATCACTGGTAAATAACCTAGGTACAACAACCATTCAGGTGTAGTTAGACACCAAAAATCAGTAGGTATCCGAGTATTATATTAGACAACAAAAAATCAAATGGCTCTTATTTGATGTACCTATGTCTATGTGACTGGGTTAAAGAGAGTAGTAATGCTGTTACTCCTAGATGAATCCAATACTTGTCGCTTGTAAAATCTCATGAAAGTATTTGAGGACCTCCAATTTCCCCGGGCCAAAATATCTTCCATGGAGAAATTGTCCAGCCAATTCTTAGAGGCGACAGCGGAACGGATACTCCCAGGAGTAGCAGCAATACCTGCTTGTCGCATTAGGGTCTTTATCCAGCCTGCAATAATAGCCCTTGAGGCCGCACGAGCTGCACCTCTTGTGGTGACAAACAAATTGTGACAGTTAGCGTCTTGACGTCTAACAGCAAGTAAAGATACAGTCTGTTCAACCCAGTACACAGGATCTAAATTTATATTCTGATCATTTTTAAACAATTTCCAACCTGTTTGCCTATGGTCAGATGAATCAGTTTTTGACCCAAAGGCAGGCCACAAAGTTACAGAGTTATGGTCTAATGATTGAACATAATTACTAGTATCTACCCTAAGCAGAGTTAAGTCATGTATACGTCGGCCAGAACACAGTAATAAAAGAGCAGCGGTTTGACTCGATACATCAAAAATATTATCGTGATTAATTGATCTACCCGCGAGAAAGCATACAAAATCATCAATGTTCCACACTGGTAACTTACATGAACTAGGTTTCTTAATTGAAATTGATTTCAAAACATGCCTTACCAAAACATGATTGCTTAGAGCACCTGAGTCATTCACATTACAGAGCGTTGAGACTACAGATTTATGTAACATTATGGTATTATACGACAATTTGTATTTAATATATAGGTCTGCTAAAAAACGGGCTAAATCCGAGCCCGACGGGCTATCAGGGCTAATTTTACCATCTTTGCACCATTCAAGCCAACGATTCCACGCGGGTTTGTATGTTCTGAGGGTAGAAGCACGCCAAGAATCTTTTAAAAGTTTTATTTGGTCATTATTCCATGAACTTAAATTTTGTGACCACCCCCACATTTCCATACTTCCAGGACCAGATCTTGGACACGGGGGGGTGGCACTCCTGTAGTTACATCTACCAATGCCTGACTCAGGTTCCGTATCGTGAACGGCGGGGCTAGTGCCCGTGATTTCAGATCGCCCCGCCAGAACACTTTCTCCCAGCGTGGCGCGATTACCAAGTACATTCCGGAGGCTTGGTTTAAGTAACTCAGAACTCGGGGAATTAGAAATGGGGGCGGGAACACCCATGCCAGATTGAAATTCCAAGCAATCGAGAAAGCGTCGTGGGCTATTGCTTGCCTGTCGTTCTGATCTTTCGATACATAGTGAGGGACTACGTGGGCGTTGCTGGACGCAAATAGGTCCACCTGTGGGATTCCCCATTTCTCGAATATTATCTTGGTGCACTCTGGCAACAGGTGCCACTCGGGAGCCTGGCGAAACCGCGACAGATGGTCGGCGTGGCTGTTGTACCTCCCCGGAATGTAGTACACGTTTACATGTATGTGGTACTGATCTACGAGACAAAAGATGTCGTATGTTATGTCCATCAATCGAGAGGATTTCGTGCCTCCTTCGTGTCGTAGGTATGCTACTACCGTGCGATTGTCGCATTGTATTGTAACTGTAGACTGTCTCAGATACTGGGCATGACTCTGAAGGACTTTCAAAATTGCAAGCATCTCTTTCACATTGCAATGAAAGTTCTGTTCGATTTCGGACCAAGGGCCCCAGAGAGACTGGTTGTCCAACTGGGCACCCCAACCCAGATCGGAAGCATCTGTCGTCAAAAAGTGTGACGCTGGTGGATGGTGTAAAATTGATGGATGTTGCAAGTTCTGAGCCCACCACCTTAGGTCGTTTTTTGCATCTACAGGTACAATATGAACGCCGACAGTGTTGTCCAGGTCTAACGAGTTTAGAAACCTCAGAAGCGTTCGATAATGCAATCTTCCTCGTTGGACAACAAAACTTGCAAAGTTTAGAGCCCCTATTATGCTTTGCAATTTTTTCACGTCTACCTTTCCTGAATTCAGAATTTCGAAAATTTTGCCCAACAATGAGGGTATTTTTTCCATCGGCAAACTTTTGAGGTTTAGCCAAGGATTCCAATGTATTCCCAGGTAAACCAGAGATTTCTTTGGGATTAAAACAGACTTCTGGAAATTTATTTGCCATCCCAAATATTGCAAGGTCTTTATGAGTAGACTCACGTGGCTTGATAATATATCTGGGTCTTGATGGGCTATAAGAAAATCGTCTAGAAAGACCAGAATTCTGACACCCTTGCCTCTCATTACTTGCGCAATCCAGTTTGTCAAGCTGGCAAACGTCTTCGGGGAAGTGTTGAGCCCGAAAGGCAAACACGTCATTTGGAGGAGCTGTTCTTTGTAAATGAGGCGCAAGAATCGTCTGTGAGACTCTGCCACCTTCAAATGAAAATAAGCCTGGGATATGTCCAGCTTGCACATCCAGTCTAAGGGCTGAATGAAGTCGGGAACCCTGAATACATTTATCAACCTGAATGGTTCGGTCAGCACGAACTTGTTTAAAGCTTTCAGATTGAATATCGGGCGAGCCGAGCCATCGCTTTTTGCCACTAGAAAGAGGGTAGATACAAAACTTGGAGTTTGATCTGCAATTTCCAGAATTCCTTGATTCAACATCTTTATGACTATTGACGTCATTTCGAGTGACACGGGCGTGTGAAACGCTTTGTTGCTTAACCTGGGCATGATCAAGGGAGGTTTTTGTTGGAAGGGTATACGGTACCCTTGAATTATACGAATGAGAAATTCTGGTGCTTGCATTTCTCTCCAGTGGTCGACAAAATTCGACAGCTGACCGGCTTTGAATGACCTCATGTCAATACTTGCCTCTTTTGGCATTAAAGCCTGAAGGGGATGACCTTCGCTTATACCCACCACGCTTGGGGTTTTGATATTTTTGTTGGTTATGTTTAGTCCCGCGAGAGCGAAAGGAACTTCTATTTATTGTGCTACCACCTCGCTGAGAATAGCCGGGGAATGTATGCCCCGTGCATGTATCATGCCCTGCAGAATGTCCTTGCGAAGGATATTGTGGATTTTGGAAATTACCTCCCTGCGAGGGGGCGTTCCAGTACTGGCAACTGTAGCCTTGCGAAGGCATACAAGACGTACTGTAGTTTTTACCCTGCGAGGGTACACGTGGTTGTGGGATCGCATAATATTGTCCCTGCGAGGGACGTATGGGCCATTTTCCAACTTGCGAAGTTGAAGCTGTGGTACTAGATGATCTAGAAACCGGCCAAAAAGCCTTTTTCACACCACCAGCTTTTTCTAAAGCAATAACCAACTGCTCAGAGTTAAAAAGACTAACCTCCGAGGGAGGGATTTTCCGCAGTGATGCTTTGACTAACGGGTCTCGGACAGCATTAGTAACGCCATCTCTACGCATTTGTATAGTCTCGGCCCTATGGCCGCATATCATTTGTAAGAGGTCTGCTGAGACCTTGCTGAACTCACCGGAAGTGAAAATTTGATTGATCTTTTGATTTATAGCATCGATGTCGACGCTACTCTGATCCCTGATCCATGTCATAAACGCACAGAGCTCTTTTCGCAAGGTTTCTTTCTGCTGTAACATTCCATAAGTCAATGAGGCATAAGCCCTTTCCGCATAACCTAAATGTTTTAACGTGTCATAAGGTCTAACCTCTTCATTTGCCTCGATTTCGACAAACCCCGGACTACGGTTGTAAAGTTTCTGTGTTTCCGCGTAGCGTACTTCACTCCAATCAGGTTTATTGAAAAACTGAATTTCTTTTAGAATTTCTAGGTACCGTTCGTCTGTCTTTGGAACCGCCGGTTCCTTAAGCCTCGTACCTACGTCTAAATCGCGTAAAAGATTATTATCTTCACACTCAATGTCCTCTTCTGCAAAGAGGGATAGCGCATCATCCGATTCATGCATGTTTCGTGCATGCGTGTTTAACTGATTGCGCAAATCAGCAATTTCATTTGTAAGCTTATCAATTTTTTGATCAGAATGGCGGTACTTACGTTTGCCTCCCTTTTTTTTGTTATAGCGGCGCCGTGCGCGTTTCCTCTTTTTTGATTTAGAGTCAGAGGAGCTAGATGATGAAGAAGAACTACTACTGCTACCTTCACTCTTACTAGACTTCCTCTTAGCCGTCCTGGAGGGGCCAGCAGTTGGTTCCTCTAGCGGGACACCTGAGCTTTCGTCCATAATCTTAAAAATGAAACAAATTTAATTAGCAATCGAACGGAAAACCGTTAATATAAAATACACAACAAGAACATTGTAAATTCTTACGAATAATTCACTAGAAACTTAATAAATTGTTCGACAATTTTATATAAGGAAAAAATTAAGTAACGGTCGGTATAAAAAGTTATTCACGTGAACAGCAACGACCGTCTCCGGCAAGGAAAAGAACGCCAATGAGCAAGACCGGGGCGCGCAACCTCAAAGGTGCACTCCCCTCTCCTCTGGTGACGTCATGAGCAAGCTAGGCAGCTATACAGGACTAAAAACATAAGGAAAGGTATAGGAAAAGGTATATGTCTATCTCAGTAGTATATATATATGCTTCGAATAAGGCCAAGTCAGTTTAATATGGTTATTAGCGGGTGCTTGGCGGCAGAAATAGGTACACAATGTTAGTACTTCCCCGAACTCTTTCACAAGAAGTTCTACTACTATTAACGTTGCATTGTGGAACCTCTTCACTGGCTGGCATGGCAGCACCAAAAACCATAGACAATTTAATGAAAAGGCCGTATATTATACGTATATTGCCGATGGTTGACGTGCGTGTTGTAGTCGTCATATTTTTCTTTTGTATTTTTGATATATCTTTTTCTAGTTTGAGGGCTTAATAAGATTGAATACTCTACCCTTCAGCGATGGGTTTAACTATTTCAAGTGTTTTTACTAGGCTCTTTGGCAAAAAGCAAATGCGTATTCTTATGGGTAAGTATTATGACCTAGCATTGACAGCTCATCGTTCGGAGATTGGGTTCTAATCTAACTCATGTTTTCAGGTATCTTTGTGAGCTGTTTATGAATTGTGTTTGTTTATTTCGCAGTTGGCCTCGACGCCGCTGGAAAAACCACCATACTTTACAAGTTGAAGTTGGGTGAGATCGTTACAACGATACCGACTATCGGCTTCAACGTAGAGACAGTGGAGTACAAAAATATCAGTTTCACGGTGTGGGACGTCGGCGGCCAGGATAAGATCAGACCTCTTTGGCGCCACTACTACCAGAATACACAAGGACTCATTTTTGTGGTTGATTCCAGTGACGTCAAGAGAATACAGGAAGCCGAGAATGAGCTGGCGAATATGGTATGTTTTGTCTTTGTATTTCTAGGGGTAATTCAAATGAAACCTTAGACAAATAGTTTAATTTCATGTAATCAGCCTGTTGAAAGACCAACAAATAAATGAAAATTATAAAATCAAATATGATGGAATTAAGTACAAGAATTAATTAATTTGTAGTGTCATTTGTTTCGACTCTAATTTGTCTTCTTTGCTTTAGTTGAAAGAAGATGAGCTCAATGATGCAGTGATCCTGGTGTTTGCCAACAAACAGGACATGCCAAATGCTATGTCAGCAGCTGAGCTAACAAACGCACTCAATCTAAATAGTCTGAGAAATCGCCGTGTAAGTATCTATGAGTATTGGTTACAAAGATTTTTTTCTAACAAATCAGTGGTAAGCTAATCCACTGGTTAGTAATTTATAGGATATTATAAAAATCTATGATTACCTACCATAAATCGGGGGCTCCCGTTCTATGATCATGGAGCATACTTCAGTGCCAAATAATCTGGTTACAAAATTAAACATTATCATCATCAGCCATAAACGTCTGCTGTTTGACGAAGCCTCCCCATAATAATGCAATGGATGATTTGCCATAATCACCATGCTTAGCAGGCTTGGTACTTCGAGTACTCAGGTGGATGCTGCCATCCCCTGGTGTAATCTCTTAGTCAGCTTGTACAACATCCAGGGGAGGAGACAGAGGGGTCTTTTCTTAGGTCGGACACACCACAGCATGTAATAGCGATGCGCGACTATAACTAAATTTTACTATCGAATAATATGCCACTACTGAATTTTTCAGTCGACTTGAAGAATAGTGCTAAACTAGAAAAGTTATTTGAATAAACAGATACTATTTTCAGTAATACTTGTACGATCCGCAGCGGAAAACCCCGAATGGATACGAATTCACTCGCGACGACTGGTGCGGACACGGCTTCCGATAGGTGGCGAAACATTGTGATTGGTGATCAAAGTACCTACTTAGGCCAATAACCAGACTTGGATGGATGAATGAATTCATTTGGTGTTCACGACTTCAGTCGCACTAGTTGGATGAATTTATTAGTCGACTAGTTCGAATACTTTTATTCATAGTCGCGCATCGCTAGCATGTAAACACTTATCAGTGGTAAATATACTAATTAACTAGTAATCTGTAGAGTACCTAAGAAAAAGCTTAAAACTCACATTTTAGAGTTGTCCAAGTATTGTGGATGCGGAACAACTTGGCTATGGCGGGCTATGCTAAACTATTCTAATTATCTGTATTATTTTTAGTGGTACATCCAGGCTACATGTGCAACACAAGGAAACGGTCTCTACGAAGGTCTGGACTGGCTTTCCAACGAACTTGCAAAGAAATGAGATGCAGCACAATCAAAGGTTGTTGGGAGAATATATTCCGTAAATGTATGAAAGCTTCCAACTGTGAATGTTGTTCAAATTATTGAACATAAAGACTATGAATAATTTTTATGTAATTACATTATTGATTTTCATTTTTTAGAAAGCTGACTAGCTTTTTCACATTCCATCGCTAGTGATGCTTAAGGCTTAAGTTCATCAACGCATTATCGGGCCATTAAACTGCTGTTTTTTTACATTGATTATCTGTCAGCATAACTGCTGGTTATTGTGCCCTCCTGTTTGTGTGTTTCTGAATGCTGCCATTGTGAACAGGGCCCGAAGTAAATGTTAAATTCTAGTTGTTTACAAAATAGAGTTGCAGTAACCTTTCTTATTTTTAGATTCTAAAGGAATACTATTCAAATGTGGAAAACTTTTGATGGGTAAAAGGCACAATACATAACTAGTCTGTAGTAAAAATTGCAAATTAATAGTGATATTACATAACTATTGCACGGAGTGGACTGTCGAACCTATTATCATAAATTATTCATTTAAATATAAGTTGTATTTATCATTTAAAATTTTCGCATAGAGCTTTTCTCACCAAGTTGTCTTTAGGGATCCGTGTTCAAAGGGTGGGACCCTATTGCTAAGTCTACGCTGTCTGTCTGCCTGTCACAGGGGTATATCTCGGCAGCCATATAAGGTTGCCAGTTGATTTTTTTGCAGATTATGTGTTATTTGGGCATGAACCCTATTAAAATTGTAAAAATGACAAACAAATCCCAAGGGTGTCTCCATACAACAGTTCTCCAACCAAGGAATAAAACCGATAGCGCGTTCTAATCGCGACTACTACTACTAGTGGCGACATCTAGTCTTGAGTTGAGTAAACTTCGGAACCCTACTATGCGTGGTTCGAGAGGAAACCCATGTCTGGTTTATTAATAAATATATAATCGTTAGGCTGTCAAAAAGTCTGTCTGATAACAGGACTTGCTGAGAAAGGCTTAGTAGCTATAAGATTATACTGCGTTTTGTATCTGTGGATTCCATGTTAATCTATATCTATGTATTCTAAAATAATATATCCTGAATATTTTATTTATTTAATGGTCTGTGGTTTTCATGGGCGTGGAATGGCACAAATAAGTTGTCGAATTTTTAAATTAAAAGCAACTGCTAAAGAAATTTTGGTAAACCTAAAAAAAACGTCTTCAGGGTGAGTGCGATCCGCGCAATGCTCCCTCCGCGTCTTTCCCCGCACTGAAATTTTTCCTTTCCGTCACACTTTTCCTGTATAAATTTCCCGTTAAACAAAATGGACGATGGAAATAATTTACGAAAGTAATTTCAACTGCTCTGTGTATATAAAGTTCTGAATTTCACAGTAGGCCTTATTCAGCATTGCCTTTCTCTTTTCTAAAGGGATATTTTAGGTACCTATATTCTATATTATGTAAAAATCAATGTACTATGTCGATAGATATGAAACTTGCGCCGGGGAAGGTTTCTGAATACGCGCATACAAAGTCACGAGAGGGACTCTAGTTAATTTCTTATAGAAGATTTAAAATATTTAATCACTTTGAAAACATTCTTAGGTTTTCTAGTGCTAAGGATTATGCTCGTACCACAGACATTAACGACATCATTGAGTAAAACTGATGTGTGAACTATGTTAGATTCTATTGGCCAAAAAAAAAAAATAGCCAATGATGCTTTGTCTTAAGATGCGTTACACACTTACCTTCAAACAGCAATAAAAATTACCTCCATATATACGAAGGGTAAAGTGAATGCAGTAGCTTGGGCCTGGGTACGGTACGACGAAAATATGTCATGAGATGCTAGTTTAGGCTGCAATTAACGCATCTTAGAACCATAACATCATTGTTCTACGTGGACATGTGTATACATATACAATGATGCTTCGCAGATACATTTTATTATTGTAACTATAAATGGTTAAATAAAAGAGAGGTGTATGTAAATAAAACGGATTTTATTTATAAATAATCCCTGTTTAATTTTAGTCTTTACAGTTTTAAAAGTAAGTTCTGTTACTTGTAGGCACTAAAAACTTGTACAGATAGCAGTAAAAATTATCGCATAACCATTAGCAACGTAGATAACGATTTCGACACAGCATTTAGCAAATAACAAGTATTTTTATACCTATCTGATAAGTATGTAATTATTTATTCTACTTGTGACTCCAATCCGCTTTCCGTTTCTCAACAAAACTTCTTATTCCCTCTTGCCCATCATTAGAATTGATACTCTCGACCATTATATCACCACCGAGTTTATAAGCCTCAAAAAGATCCAGGTCTATCTGCTTGTAAAAGAATTGTTTACCAAGGGAGATTACGCTACGGCTTTTTTGTTTAATTTTGTCGACTATATTTTCGATTTCGACGTCCAAGTCCTTAGCTGGAACGACTTTTGTGACTAGTCCACTTTCGTACGCTTCTTTGGCGGTCAGAGACTCACCTGAAAGTAAACTTTATTAATTTAAATTCGAGCCAGTGTGGACCTCGAACCCGCATCTTCGCTTTGAATCGGGGCGATTGTGTTGTCAATTTTAGCTATAGTTTGCTGCCAATAACCATTTTTTAGCAGGAAAGATAGATTAGACTTAGTCTTGGACTAATAAGATAAAAATAATAATCTTTGAACTTTATTCAAGCTCAAAGTCGCGCAGCGGGCTACGGAGAGAGCTATGCTAAATCCGTAGAAGAACCAAGGTGGTAACCTTGGTTCTTGGTCTTGGCATAGCTCTCGCAGAATTAGCAAGATGAAGTGGCAATGGGCAGGTCATATAGCTCGCCTTTGGGGAATAACTCTTCACAGAGCCACATACATGTGTGACAGTGACTAAGAAAAAACAAGTGAATGGTGACTCTAAAGATATGATTATATTCGTTTGCGTGCGCGCATTTGGGTGACGAAGAGACGTTATTTGTATCTTTCAACCGTGGTTGTCCCACTGTAAAGAACTCTTCCCTATGACCACAAAATATATAGGTACAGAAGGCCAGCTCAGTACAACACGGGATAACAGGCGCATGCACACATAGAGGCGTAGTACCCACGTAGAACTCGGTCGACTCGCGACCGAATTCTACCGAGATCGTCGTGGGTACGCGTCTACGTGTGCATGCGCCTTTTACCGTTTGTACTAAGTTAGCCTTCTGTACTACCTATATATTTTGTGCTATCACTCCTCGCGATAGTTCAAATTACAGTCTTCAGCAATTAATATGGCACGTTGAGGAGAGTTGACGATGGTCATCGCGTGATATCGGCTATGTCTAATAAAGAACTATCGAACTCGTTTTTGAAATAAATTTTTCATCAACAAACCTGTAAAAAGCATGTAAGTAGCTCTGGATTTTGGCACTGATCTTCCAACAGCTATTCCTGGAGTCGAGCAAAACACACCAAAGTTTGCTCTGTAATACAAAACAACACGTAACACGATTATCTTTGTGTAGGTACACATGTTAAAAGACAAAAGGTTGAAATTACAACGTGAACTGTTTACCCAGGTGTCGAGAATTTACTGGTATCGGAACACACGATCATATCACAAGTCGCCACAAGCTGACACCCTGCGGCCGTCGCGAATCCGTTCACCTTTAAAACAGTAATCATGTTTTATTACAATAGTACATTTTATTCTAGATAGCAATCATATTTTATTCGAGATGATGTACGTACCATAGTAACCACTAGACCAATTAACTTATTATTCAATCAACACAATTTTAGCATTTTCTCATTACAAGTATATTAAAGACCTCTGTGGCGCGGCGGGCGAAGGTTCGCTTGCGACGAAGGAGGTTGCGGGTTCGATTCCCGCCTCGGAACAAATATTTGTGCGATCTGCAGATAATTGTTCCGTGTGTTCTGGTTCTATGTATAATAAAAAATATCTATCTATGTAATGTATTGTATTATGTATATCAATTATCTAGTACCCATAACGCAAGCTCTGCTTAGCTTGGGGCTAGATAATGTTGAGTGAAATGTCCAGCATTATTTATTTATTCCGTTTACCGTGGGATGTTTAAGACTTAGGATTGTCAATTAGATCTTCTGTAAACTATGAGTAATGAGGCCCAAAATTCAATATTTTTATTTATGTATTTTATTATAGGTACTATAGGTAGTTTATTACTTACTTTCGTAGCCATTAGAAAGGGTCTCAACCAACATTTTAAGATCTCCCAGTCTCAATAACTAAGCAAACAGATGCAGTGGTTGAAATTAAAAGTAATTGTAAATGATGGTTGAATTTTCTTCACTTAATAGTTAGGTACCTTAGCTATTATAGGCACTGGACTTAGAACAATGGACTTCATTAGTTCTGTCGCCTTGTTGAATATTAACTTATGATGTTCCACACCAGTGCTTGGTTGCTGAAAATTTGATTAAGTTATTTTCATAAGAATGCGGTATGGTTGCCGCAGGCAATATGGTCCTTTTAGACAAGCCGCAATCCAAGCGTTAGCGTAATGAACGCTTGCAAACGTGTGGAGACAGATGGCATAAGCTATAAAACGCCATTCCTGGGCCCCAATTCTACTAAACAAATTGACATAGCAAAAGTGTAAAAAGTGTCCATTTTGAGATAATTCATTAACAATTCAAACACAATTTGTTTAGTAGAATTGGGGCCCTGTACATTTACGTAAGGTTGGATTCACATATCTCTGGACTGCAGCTTTTCTAAGGGTTCAGAAGCTAAGCATCTGGTGTCTAGAAATACCTTTACACTCAGAATAAACATTAGCAGCTAGACATGTATACAACCATATAGTTTCAGAGCATGTAGATCACCAAGCAACTTCAGTTACGGGCGAAGGCGACCTTAAATCAAATTATCAAATAGGGCAAATCTAACTTACTAATTCTTTAAGATTATGACCAGCCGAAAACACGTTCCCTTTCGCCGATAGAACTATAGCTCTCAAAGAAATGTCATCTTTGTTTACATTTATAGCTTCTATTAGATGGTTCATCATATCCAAGGAAAGAGAATTTCTGAAGAAAACAGACAATAATTAAAAAATATAATAAAGACATTTTGACTAAATTAATTTGCGATTTTCTACTGGGCCAATCAACTTTTAAAACCATAAAAGGAAAAGGGCGTGAGCAATTTTTTAAAAATAAAATTTTATTTTCCGTCTTTGTCTGTCTTTTACTACATTGGAAAATTCACCTTCTTTAATGACAGAAGGGCTACGAACGACGTTTATAGATTATTTTAGTCACTATTTCTGTAAAACTACAGCAGCGCCTCCCCAAAAACTATCTGTTGCGTTAATTATATCGTAGTTTGCAACTTTGTGTCTCACTGGAAAGCAATATGTACCTAGTCTAAATTTGAAAAAAAAAACAATTGTCTGCTGAGTTACCTGTACCTATACCTACCGAGTTAGGTACCTAACTCTGTAGGCATCCTCAGACATTAACTTAGGTACTTAGACATTGGATGGTTTGGCTGTGTCGTTTAATAAAACGGATACAATTTTTTTATAAACCAAACTGACACCATTATTGATCCGACCATGTCTTTTAAATTAAGACTTATAAAATCATACCTTACAAAGCTAAACACATAAGCAAAAATTTGGTATTTTAGTAATATAATAATATATAATATATAAATAAAAACTATTATTAGGTAAGTACCTACTATATATTTTGTGTGCATAAGGCATTACACTGTATCTGGATTAACCGCTTGTCCCAAGTTCTTCGTTTACTATTTCGGTTATAACATGCTCATTAGTTGAGTACCTATACCCGGGGTTTTTTATGCAACCGATTGTCAAGCATTTAAAACGAATCCTTCTATTATTGCGTTTTGGTAACGCCAAAAACAAAGTTTCAACTAGTTTATTTATGTTAAATTGTTCATATTCTTGATGTTAAGATATTTGATTGTGTATCAAGAAGTACCTACCTAGGTAAGTAAAAATGAATAAGTACCTAATCATTTTAAGGGTTACATTTTGATAATAGGTCAGACCTAGGTACTTAAATCAAAGATTTTCTGATTACAAACAAGCTTCTAGTACCTACCTACCTATTGCAATACGATTGATGTATGGCATTATTATAAATTTGTGCATTTTATCAAAAAATTACAGGACACTGGACAAGTGGACAGTAAAGTTTGGGTAAGGTACTTATAATAGTTGATGTGGTGGTGGTGGTGTACCTACTTACTTTGTTTTTTCATGATTCAGAGTGATTTCTCTTGTGCCATTACTTTCATTTGTAATCAAGTATTGGCTGCTCATAGCACGATACAATGAAATCGGTCTTGCAAGGTTTCTCTGTAATATAAAGATCACTGGTAAACAGAGCTTGGTCTAATCAATGTAAACATAACCTAAATTTCTTTAACACTTACTTGAATCGTCGATAACATTTTGATTTTATCAAACCCAACGCGCATTTTTATATTAATCTAATACTTCAGACAATAAAAACATGTAAATAAATTTAACCTTATTCACTATAAATCTAAACAAGAAACAACTAAAAAACAAAACATCCACACCCGCAATCGTCTTCGCCCACTGAGCATAATATAACTACGTTTTAGCTTCGCTTCGCCTATAAAAATAGTTATAGCACTGTCCAAGCACTGTCAAATTAATTAGGTACTAGTGTTGCCACAGCAGCGTAGAACGTCCAAGAAACTAATTAAATAAAACCATTCAGGTGATGAGAACAATTTAATTTAACTCATATTAAACATCTTACTTAAAAATTGTTTACAATACTATTTCTTATAAACTGATGGTAGTTCATTTTCTTTTGTTAGTGTTTGAGCACAAATACATAGGAAGTTGGTAACATTGAGGTAGGTACCAACATCTATCGTGTGGTCCTTGATACACAAAGTAGAGGAAAGGAACATATAAAAAAAATCGAGACTTCTAATACATTTATCTCTTGTGAAAATACGTTTATATGTGTTTTAGTTTGTCGAGTACCTACCTACCATGTTTTTTTTGTAAATGACTGAACGGAACTGGCATGTGGCTCACCTGCCCCCCTATCCCTAACTGAAAGTCACTCGGTGACTAACGTTAAACAAGTACCATCAATTGAATTGAAATTGATAGTCATTTACCTACTTGTTAAAACGTTAGCCACCGAGTGACTTTCAGTTAGGGATAGGGGGGCTGATGTTAATAGGCTGGGACTATTACAAAATGCAATGCCTACCTCTCAGGTCACGTTTACCTAGAAAACCGGCACATGGCCACTGCACCCGTCATCCTGAATTGCCTGAGACAAAGATAAATTCTCAATTTGACCAGCACCTTATAGCCTTTAAACCGGAACACAGCAATGAGAGCTACTGCTTGGTGGCAGAAATATCGATACCGGAAGTATCACTTAGCTTAGGGGACAAAACATGACTTTTCGGGAGAGGCAAAAAATGTTATACTTATGTTAAGTTATACTCAAGAATTCAAGATATCCCGGACGTCAGCCTATACCTACCTATTTAATTTTTAGTATGGTGATGTAAAATAATTGTTTTTACAATTGTTCTTGTTTTATTTCAATGAAATAACGCTGTTTTCAATGAAATAACACACTTAAGATATCCCGGACGGTCTCGCGATAGGTTTGCAACAGGCGTAAATTGTGCGATCATGGCTGTCAAACGTTGCTTTTCTCATTGAATTGACAATTTACGCCTGTTGCAAACCTGTAGCGAGATAAAGAACAGCCAGAACGGAGTTCTCAAAAAACATGAAACAACAAGGCAATGGATCGAACTACTGCCACAGAAAAGTTGCACTAGTTCACGACGAATCCAACTCGGATGGGCAGCGTTCGGAAAACTACGCCAATTTTTTCGTCACAAATATCGCAGAACCTCAAGACGAAAGTCTATAGTCAGTGCGTGTTGCCAGTGATGACTTACGGCATTGAGACGTGCTCGCTAATTATTGGCCTCAAGATCACCGACATAGCTCTGAGAATTAATACTATTTTAAAGCGATTTTTATTGGTGTAAATTAATTTAGTTTTAAGTAAAAAAATTGTACTTAATCAGAACGGATTTAATCTTCTCTTTTTGACTATGTCAGACACCCACCAAACCATCCCACACTTAATAACATAAATGCAAAAGTACAGAGTTATGTTTGTATTCAATCACGCTATAAACGGCTGAACCGATTCCGATAAAATTTGGTACACAGACATATTATGAACTGAATTAATCTATATAATACTTTTATTCAGAAAAAACTCCTGAAGGTTTGTAATAGGTTATGAAAGTTTATATGTAATGAAAACGTAATTTATACAAGTACAAAAACAAAATAGCAATGGCCAGATTACTTGACAGTTACTACGGCGCTTAGGTCCTTTGGTGAGTTACCACCAAGACCACCGGGACCACGCGAACAAAGTCACGAGCGGGCCGCTAGTCTTTTACATAATGCAATCTACATTGTCAGGCTCCTCTAGTACTAAATATAGTAGAATCACCCAAGAAGCCGCGAAATTAAACTTTATTTTCTATACAAAATTGTTCCCCGCGTCGCTGTGACGATCTGCGTCAACCCGTAGACGCGACATTCAAACTTTATTGTGTTTTTTGTTCATTACAACTCATCAACACTTCTTGAGAAAGCGAACACTGATTTTGCAGGAATCAACAGACCTAACACATGTTTTAATTGATAGTATATCATTAATTTAGCTACAAATTTCAATTAATCAAAACAACAATATACAAATAATTAATTGTCATTCGTAGCTAACCTAATAATATTTATGAGATATTTTCATTTATTCTTTATGAAATATTTATCAATTAAATAGACCCGTCCGTCTCCTCCCGTGGATGTCGTAAAAGCCGACTAAGGGATTACAACAGGGCATGGGCAGCAGCATCCACCTGTGTACTCAACACCAATACTGCAATCACCAATCCGCCTGCTAAGCGTGGTGATTATGGCAAATCCCCCCCATTGCATTCTATGGGGGAGGCCTCGTCTAACAGTGGACGTCTAAAGGCTGATGATGATGATCAATTAAAACATGTTCTTTTCATTTTGCTATTTGAGATAGCAAAATCAGTGTTCGCCATCTCAAGAAGTGTTAAAAAAACACAATAAAATTTAAAATTCATGCCTCTTTGCTAAACGTGCCACCTTAAGCTACAATTTTGTTGGTAAATCCAGGTTTAGTACCAAGTCCTCCCATCATAATCATCGGAGCCAGATTGGTCGTCCTCTTCCATATACTCGGTCCTCGCGTCTTCCGCGGTGATCAGCCGTTTCACAGCGCTGCAACAAACCAATTGTAAGAACACACTACCAACTGATCATCATACATACCCCTCCCCCTATAGAACGCTACGACAAACGGCCTTGAGCCACCTCCATCCACCACAATATCATCCATCCATCAGTGTCTTCTGGTCTGGTGGTCGCGTCTCAGGAATCTTTTGCTAGTAGTAGAGCTTCTTGTGAAAGAGTTCGTCCGGCGAAGTACTATCATCATACCTATTTCTGCCGCCAAGCAGCGCTCGCATTGCTATGTTCCGGTTTAAAGGGTGCCAGTGAAATAACAGGTGCAGTGCAATGCCAAGTAGGAGGCAATACCGCTACTTGGAAGCAGAGTCTGTAATTGACCAGTGGCTGTCGTGAGTGGTCCGTGTACGGGTAACCTTAGCACCCGTACACGGCACACGGACCACTCCGTCATATATTTCATACATTTTGTAGGGACATGTCACACATGGGCGGCCACACGTTACGACAATGGTCGCCACTGTATTAACAAATGCAGGGTTCATGTCACTAAGCAGCTTCGTCTGGCTCCGGTACACAACCACTGGTAGCCGGTGTGCGGCGCGCCTTAATACTCACTTCAAAACATGTTCTTCGAAGATGCTACTCCTCTTCCCCTCGCCGACCATGATCTTGGAAGTGAGGACTTGGTCCAATAGAGACCGCAGTTGGAACAGCAGTTGCGTCGTTTCTTTAGCGCAGCACACTTTTATTGTCTTTATATCGATCAGACACTCCCCAGGGACGTCGGCTGTGAAATAAATAAAAAAACTGTTATTTGATAAGTCAAGATGAGACACGACTACTTTCTGTATACTCTCTGGGCATGGGTGCGTTATTTCTAGGACTCACAGTTTTCTTATACTAGTTTTTATTTAAATACATGCCGTTCTTAAACCAAATCAAATCCACATTTTATAAGTAGATATTTTAAAATGGTAGGTACGCAATTGACAAAATAAAATAGAAAGAATAGAAATAAATTAAAAACGGGTACAAACGTAGCTACGTTTGTTCTGTTGTTTGTGCTTTCAGCTCTCAATTTTGACCTAGGTCATTTTGCATAAAAGTGTGTGTGTGTGTGTGTATTTGTGGAGTGTGAAATGCGAGTGTAGTGTGAGATGTACGAGTAGGTACACAAAAAGTGTAGGTAATATATGTATTTATTTGGTAGTATCTCAGTAGGATCGCACACGAACCGACACCACAATGTCACCATTGTGGGTGGGACTCAGATTCCGCGAAACATACGCTGGAGCATATGTTCAGCGTGGTGTGTGGAACGCGGCAGAATCTTCTCTGCCAAGCGGAGGCTATGTTGGCGTGGAAGGTCGTGGCTTCGTTACGTGTACGTAGGGTTTCACACAAAATTGTTTAAGTGTGTTCACTGTCGTGTAAAGGTTTGATTACGAAAGGTTTTAGTCTCGAGAAAATCCGCGTACAACTACTTAAGTTCCACACGAGCAAAGCCACGGCAACTGCTAGTTATTCATACCTTCAGTCACATTCAGTTCGCCAAAGAAGAGCAGGCAGGCAGGGCACGGTGTTGAACCAGAGGGACATCTATAGGATAAAGATCCGATGAGCGCTGCTTGAGTCAGTACACCAGCCAGTTGGCCCCCGGATCAGTGCCTACAGGCAGTTGTTGGCAAAATAGGGGTAAAAGTTCTGTTCAATCACCTTGAGACACGTTCAGTTCACCAAAGAAGAGCAATGGCAGGGTGTACACCAGAGTGACATCTATCAGATAGAGGTCCGATGAGCGCTGCTTGAGCCAGTTCACCAGCCAGTAGGACTAGTACCTACAGGAAGTAGATGGCAAAATGGAAGTAAAAGTTCTGTTCAATCACCTTGAGACACGTTCAGTTCACCAAAGAAGAGCAATGGCAGGGTGTAGACCAGAGTGACATCTATCAGATAGAGGTCCGATGAGCGCTGCTTGAGCCAGTACACCAGCCAGTTGGCACCCGGATTAGTACATAGCGGTAGTGGCTGGTATCTCTGCTTGTTTTTTTGATCATGCCTCGTGAACATCACGCTGCTTGGATGAACTAAGACGCGAGGGTCTTCAGGAGTTTTGACCTTTATAGAAGGGAGTCTGTTGGCATTTCTAGTATGCAGATTATTCCATCTGGGAATTAAACAAGTAGGTATTACCATTTTTGTTTGAGTAGGTATGTGTGTTGGAACTGGCAGGTTGCACACCTGATATTAAGTGGTAAGCAGTGCCCGTTTGTATATAGGAGCTCCTTGTGTAAGATTTCTTCTGGGGAAGTACTACCACCGTACTTATTTCTGCCGCCAAGTAATGTGAGCATTGCTGTGTTCCGGTTCGAAGGGGATTGCCGGTGAAATTACAGGCATATGAGACTTTACAAAATGTCTCAGGATGACGTGCGCAGTGCAATGCGACAAACGGTACAACTTAAGTGGACGTGCCCTAAGAGTTATTACATTTGTAAAATTATGTATCTGGGGTATATTCGTTGTGGATAAAGCTAGAAGCCTGAATTTTCAGTGACCAAGAGGGCATAATATAACTAGGTATACTCCTAAGTTATATTAAATTAGTCAAAGTTCCTTAGTTTTGCCACTGACAAACTCACTCAATCACACACCATCATCAAAATTCTAAGGTAAGGCTCATAAATAACAATTTAATCTACTTTAGTAGGATGGTTATATTATATAATTGGAAAAAGTAAAGAGTTTCAGTCACATTTCGATATAATCACATTACAGTGTTGTATTTTAAGTTAAGAGAATACGATTTTTGACATTTAAGACATCGACAGAAGTTCGAAACATGATCCGAACTCTATTTTAACTATTTTTAGTTAGAGAATTGGGCATTTAGTTGAGTTACCTGTGACATTGGGTATTTTGAAAGTGACGCTTGTAACATAAATTACATACCTGACAGTCGCGATGTTAGGATATAGCGAAGCCGCGACGATCGCCTTGAAGAGGGCCAAATTATCCACGTTTCGGTTCTCCCAAATGGAATTCACCTTCCCAGATTGCAAGAAGCCCATCTGTTTTAGATTTTCTCCGAATTGTTTCTTCATATCCGAAAGGAGTTTGAGCGTGTTCATTGATAAGAAGTAATTCCGAGCGAATAAACTTTGTTCAGAGTAAGATTCGCATCGCTCCCATTGCATTAAAGCTTCGGACATGGCAACATGGTCGCTAGGTTCTCCTAACGCAAGGTTCTTTTTAGCTTCATCTACTTCTCTTTCTTTACCTGAAACAAAGTATTATGTAGGTAAACGAAACATGATTAATAATCCCCCAAAACCATATTGATTCAATAACATCGATAGTCTAAAGCACTTATATAATTCATGTCAATAAGAACATTGTACCAAGTGCGAGTCCTTGTGATATTCCGCAAAGATTGTTTTATTTTTAGCAAGATTCTTATCCATTAATGTTCGATGTTTATTTCGTGATAAAGGATAAGAATGGCGACGATTTAGGGTTCAAGTTTGTATTAGCGGAAAGTATAGTAAATAAATAAATAATTGCTGGACACAACATTATCTAGCCCCAAGCTAAGCAGAGCTTGTGTTATGGGTACTACTAGATAACTGATATATTTAATACAATACATAACATAGATAGATATTTTTTATTATACATAGAAAAATACCCAGAACACCCTGAACAAATATTTGCAGATCGTACAAATATTTGTTCCGAGGCGGGAATCGAACCCGCAACCTCCTGCGTCGCAGGCGAACCTTCACCCGCCGCGCCACAGAGGTCGTCAAATTGTGTAGTAATAGTGCCACCATCAAACGCCTTTTACATTACAGAAATCAAGGGAATTCATTAAATTTTTAAATCTAGGCTTTGTTGCGACTCGAATCACCTAGTTTTAAGAAAAATCCAAATTATTATTGTTAGTTAAATTAACAAAATACTTTTGAGTTTGACACATTGGTGCTAGTTACCAATGACTAGCTGGAAGGGGTCCTTAAACCCCCAGACGGCAGCGACGCTAGCAGCGCGCTCGAGGCACCCGAACAGAGCCCCTAAAAGGAGGAGTTTGCCCGCGGCGGGGTGCACCGGCAGACGCGCCATGTGCCAGCCGAGAGGCGTCAGGGTTTCTTTATCATCTAGGGCGCCACATCTAGAACAAAAGTATTTACTTAAGCACCAACTATGTAGTAATTGACATAGATATTTGACCTGTTTAGTTTAGATAGTTTTGAACCATTGGAATTCATAAAAGCCAGCTTTGTGATTTTTTGTTTTTGTTAGTCGTTTCAAACATGACAAATATTTTACTCTTCTCTGAATCTCTCTTCTTTTTTAAGATTTCAAGCCCAATGTTTGTTTAACGACACATTAATGGGCGTTATACGACTAACTTTTTATAAATTAATTCTGTCATCATAACCGAACACAGCCAACAACAGCCCTTTTATGTGTCGTACTTTAGCCTAAACGCTACAAGATCCACCACTTTCTCCACATTTCGTCGACATAAACAGACGTGTTGACAGCACTCTAGTTTGGAAGAACTTTAAAACTAGAAACTAGCAGAACTATTCTCTATCTCGCGACAGGTTTGCAACAGGCGTAAATTGTGCAATCAGGGCTGTCAAACGTCGCTTTTCTCATACAAAAGTTACCGTTTGACAGCCGTGATTGCCCTATTTACGCCTGTTGCAAGCCTGTCGCGAGATAAATAGCCCTGCGGGTCCATTGGTTCATGCTCACTGTTGCAAATGCCTAACAGCATTCTTGATGGTTTTTTCGTCAGGCACCGCAGGCATCATTTTGAGGGCTTGATCTGCGAAGCCCAGTCTAAGCCGCTTGATCTGCAGCACTGGTTCCAACAGGTCGTTCCGCTGTAGCTCCGGCAGGAGGCGCTCCTGTAGCTTGCTAGCGCGGAATGAAGACACGAGGTGGTAGCAGATTCCAGGCTGACAGCGACCGGCGCGACCGCGTCTGTTATTATACAAAGCTATCATTTGGTTTGCAATGCGGGTTGCAGACCGAAAGCTAAGCTAACTTAGTTTAGCTGAGCTCGCATAGCTGACGCAGTTTTCCATACTTGTGTGCAGACCGCAAACTATGCGAACTAAGCTATGTGAGCTAACTAAAATATGTGAGGCTAAAAAAAAAAAATCCAAATTTATTTATTAGGAACTAAAAACACATGGAATAGTAACAATTAAAAACGTTGACGACTACAAAAGTTATAAAAATAACTGAGCTAAGTTAGTTGTGTATGCCGATGCGCAGCTACACGAGCTAAGCTAAGCCCCTCCCGCTTTCCCCGCACACCCTTTGCACATCCTTCGCCAGTGACTACGCAACACTGACTGAGCTTTGGCGTTGCTGTTGGTGTGCACGCTATTTATTTCTAGCTTAGCTTAGCTTGCTTGGCATAGCTTGGTTTAGCCTTGGCATAGCTTAGTTTTCGGTCTGCAAACCGCATAACTAACTATTTATGACGACCTCCTTAGCGCGGCGGGCGAGCCAGCTGAGACGTAAGGTATGTGGATTTGATTACCGCTACAGAACAAATGTTTGCATGACTATCCACTGCTAGACGAGGGCTTCCCAACAAAATACAATGGCCAACAAATTTACAACACCCATAATCACCACGCTTGGCAGGCGTATTGGTGATCGCAGTATTTGTGTTGAGTACATAGGTGGATATTGCTGCCCATCCCCTGATATAATCCCTTAGTCGGCTTTTACGAAATCCACGGGAGGAGATGGAGGGGTCTATTCTTAAGCTGGACACAACACGGCACTATTAAATTAATAACTAGTGGTTCGCCCCGAACTGAGACTTCGCGATAACACCTTTATCAGCCCGATTACTTAACCAAGTAATTTCCATATTTCCTATTATTATTTTTGTAAATTTCCACCTCGAGGTCTACCAGTACAGTACAGGATCTACCAGTAGCTACTCTAATTTCCTACACATCATCGAAATAACCTTTGAATAGGGCTAAACAACGGGGCGTAATACTACATACCTGTTAGTACCTATATCAAGTACCTGACGAATTAATTGATAACGTCCTTTTGACGAAAACCATAGAACTCCAACGTCATTCAAATTTCTAGAAATGGGAGGTCAACAATGGATGTTATATTGGTTTCTTTTTTATGGAGTACAAGTTTCTAAATTCTTGAATTTCAGACTTTTCCCTGTAGTCGTGACACAAAAGCCACAAGTAACCAAAATTTCAGCATTGTGGGATTGCTGGAAGTACCCTAGAATTTTTGATTTTTACGTTTTTTATTTTCCCTAAATCTCCAAAACTACAAAGGCTACATACTTATTAAAAACAGTTTTGAAATGTCCAACCAAAGCGCTTTCATTAGACACCCCACTTGATCTGACTGTCTCACTTTTATTTTTTTTCCCCTCTTGGACCCCAATGTCTCAGCAACCCCCTGACCGATATAGCTCATAACCTTACCTACAAATTGTACCAATACTATCTACCCCCATACCAAATTTCATGAAGATCGGATTAACGGTTTGGAAGTTTTCATCGGACAAACATACATACATACATACAAACGGCGACTCATCCAACTTGACTCAGAGAACTTGCTTTGCTCGTTCAATAATAATTAATTTGATTGGAAGATTACTCTCCATCAAACCCTTCGTTGACCAATACCTTCTCCAGGCTTTCTCGGTGCGTCTCGCAATTTACGCATTGCAAAATAACGTACAAACAAGAAATACTTCTAAAATTTACCTCTGTCTCAAATTGGCTTGTGAAGCCCACTCAATCTGCAACGTAGAAACATGATCCTCAACATTGAGCCCGCTGTACTTGATCTTCGCACAATCCACCACATACACAATATCGTCTATTGTGATTGAGGTTTCAGCTATATTCGTAGCAATGATAATCTTCCTGATGTTATCAGGCGGTCTATTGAAGATCTTATACTGAGTCAATGTCGGCAGTTTTGAGTGCAATGGGTGAATATCGAAAGAGGATTCTGGAAACTGTTGGCTTTCTCGCATTATTTTGATCAGTCTTGTTATATCTGCGATCCCCGGAAGGAATACTAGTATAGCGCCGGGAGAGCTTCTAGAAATGCATAATAACAGCTGAAATATAAGATTGGAGTCTAGGAGCTCGATGCGGTGATCTTGTAGTGTTCGGTACACGTCCCGATCGAGAGTGCTTTTGATAGACTCTAGCCAAGGCCCTGGAATAATTTAAACAGGTAATTCCTACGTTTATCGTGCCACTCGTTCTTTTCTGCGTTAGGTAAGTGCCCTGGGGGCAGATCGCACTAATAACGAACGGAACCACAACCAAAACCGTTTTGTTATGCACATTTCGTATCCCGCTAATCATTTGAACGGAAACGAGTAGCTTTTTTCTGTAAGACTACACTAATGGAGTGTAGCGATCGATAGAACTTTCAATACTTTTTGACAGCGTTTAAAATCAAAAGCGTTTCTTTCGAAACGTCTATTCTGCTATTAAACGAACGTTTTTGATTCAATAAGGGCCACTTTCGCTGGGTTTTGAGTTTTAGTAACGATCGCGATACCAATTTTTAGATCAGTTAAACCCAAATCTAAACCGAAACCAAAACCCATCATCAGGCTATAGAAGTCCATTGCTGGACATAGGCCTCCCCCCTACCACGACGAACGGTCTTAAATCGCCTCCATCCACCAACTTCATGCAACCTTTATAATGTCTTTAGTCCATCGAACGGTAAACCATTTAAAAATAGCACGATTGGCCCTCAGGTTGAGGTAAGGAGGCCCTGGAAAGAATATATTTTGAACAGTCAAAGAATATGTTTTAACTGTGTTTGAATTTAAACATACCAATTTCAGCTTTGTACCGGATATCTTTCTCCATATCAAGTCCGGCGGAAAATTTCTTGCCTCTGGCATACTTCATCCATGGCTTCTCTGGTCTATTTTTTTGTTGCATGACTTTTGTATCTACAGGTGGTAGCTGGTAATGTGTCATGTGTAATATTTGTTCCAGATAGACATCTTGGACCGGGAATGCAAGTCCTTCGATATGCAGCATTGGGCAGTCGTCATAGTAGGCGCATAGCGTTTCAGCATCTATGGTTGCACTCATTAGGATGAGTTTGAGGTCTTTGCGTTTTTTGAGGACCTGGAAATTTACGAATTAAATGATAACAGAAGGGTAGACGTAGGACAGTTAACAAGAACCTCAAAATTTACAAAAGGAAATAAATTACTGCAAATGGAGACTATATGTTGTCTTTGTCGTAACTGGTTTTTTCTCGGTCACCCTGCATTAGGTAAATTACCAGTAGTAGGTATGATGGCTCTGAAAAAGTCCTAGTGACCGATGGTGAAACAGTTCAGTAAGCACAAAAGGTATAAACATCAAGGAGAACTGACATACCATTGAATAGAATCGATACATTGAAGCAGTAATTAAATTAAGAAAGAAGAAGAAAGAAAGAAACAAAATACATTTATTTGTCCCCACTTAAAAAAAGAAACAAAATAAAAACAACAGTAGCTTAGTTTACACAAACCTAAGAAAAAAAAACACTAAATGGCGTCATGCGTATTGTGGGGGAACTAAGGAATATACCTGTTTCAACATGCACATAGAGATGTCAATCTGGCAGTCCCTCTCGTGCACCTCGTCCAGAATTATGTGGCTGTAGTTGGAGAGGCTCTGGTTGACCTCCAACTCCACTAGGAGCACTCCGGTCGTACAGAACATGATGCTTCCGCGCGATCTACTCTCCACTCTGAAATAGTTAAGTTTTTTTTAAATACATGAAACTTCCGGCCAAACAAATAAACTTTATTTAACTTAAGCGGAATGGATCTTTTCTTTCTTTCTTTCTTTATCAGCATGTTTACGTCCACTCCTGGACGAAACTTTCCCCATTGAATACAATGGAGGGATTTGCCATAATCACCACGCTTGGAAGGCGGATAGGTGATTGCAGTATTAGTGTCAAGTACTCAGATGTATCCTGCTGCCCATACCCTGATGTAATCCTTTAGCCGGCTTTTACGATATCCACGGGAACGGTAGGAGGGGTCTATTCTTAGCCCGGACAATGGCACAATGCGGAATGGATACCACTCAACTAATGCCTGTTCTTTATTCTATATCATACACAAAATTATACTTTTATTATGATTACAGAATTATTACCCCTTGAAAATTAGCCAACCACAACACAACCATGGGACCAAAAAGTTTCTACACTATTGAATCATTCAAAAATGTCTTGAATCAACAATCACTCTCAAATTAACAATTGTTACTAAATATTTGGTCCACTTACCTTTCAAGCCTCACAGAATATCCAACAGAATTGCCCATTTTTTCTGCTCTTTCTTCTGCTACTCTTATAGCTAGGGAAGAAGCGGCGATGCGTCTCGGTTGGGTCACTAAAATCTTGACATTAGCCCCTCTTTTGTTCTTTATTGCATCATCAAGTATTATCTGAGGAACCTATTTGGAGTAAAATTATTAAAACGAAGCCTAGAGTTTCAGTAAGAGATAAAATTGTAAACGAGGAGATTCATATGGAAGAACCAAGACCACAGACAAAGCTCTTATATGGCAATGAGCAGGCCACATAGCTCTCACAACTGACAACCGCTAGGGAATAAAGGTTCTCGAGTGGCGACCATGGACGACGCGACACGGAATATTTTTTTTACGTCATGTCGCTATAATATCACAGGGGCAATGTAGACCTATTGTGACCGTCACAATGCAGTGTAGGATGGCCAGACAACATTTTCAAAAGTAATGGAGCCAGCTCAAGATGGTTCGTCATCGCATTCTATGGGGGAAGCCTGTGACCAGCAGTAGACGTCCACTGATGATGAAATTAATTTTAAATAATGAACAAATAAAAGTTTAATAAAGTAAGTCTAACCTGAGTAGATTTACCACATCCAGTTTCCCCGCTTATGACAACAACTTGGTTATTGTTGATTACGTTTAGCAAATCTTCCGTTTTCTTAAATGTAGGTAGCATCTCTCGAAACTTTTTCATTTCCATATATTTAGGCTTATCTTCAATCATTACGTTGTATTCCTGAAGCAAAGCCTGACTGAGTTCACTTATTGCTTCATTCTTCAAGTTAATAGTTATGCCTTTTGATAGACTCTCATCTAACTTTTCTTCAAATGTTTCAGTAATTATATCATTATATCCATATTTGTAATGACTTTCACCAGCTCTAGAGTCTCTTACGCGCGATGTGCTTGAGGCATAGTTATTAGATATTGTGTATTCAATTCCACTAAATTCATGTTTTATTTCTAAAGGTTTTATGTCCCCATCATTATCATCAAGTAATATTACATCATCTGCACTTGAACCACCAGCGATCATAGGTTCATTTTTAACAGACTTCAAACAAGAGCTATTTTCTTCAAATTCTGATTTGGTTGGCTTTGTATCTATATAAAAGTCTAGTAAAGTAACTTCATCTGCACTTGAATCAGCTAATTTCTCAGGTTTAGTTTCAGATTTGATTGGTTTTTTATGATGAGTCCTATCAATTTCAAGTGACATAACATCATCCGTTGTTGAATCAGATTTTACAGGTTCATGTTTTGTTTTAATTTCTAACTCGTCCAGCATTAATTCTGGATTAAGGTCCAATGAAATAGCTTCACTTGAATCATCAGATATTATTACAGCTTCAACCTCTTCTGCTTTTACATAAATAATGTCATCAAGATGTTCATTTCCAGGACCAATTGGTTCCTTTTTAGCACTAATAGGCTTGTTTTCTTCAATTGGTTCATCTTTAAACACATTAAATTCATCTTGTGGAACAAATATGACATCATCATCTCTGGGAAATATGTTTGTTACTTGATGTGATTGTTTTTCAGATTCATCAACTTTTATTGGTAAAAAGTCAGCTCCATCAGTATTAAGTTTAACAAATATTAGTTCTTTTACTGGTGCAAGGTAGATATTTTCTTTATAGGCAATATCTTCTATAGACTTGATATTTTCGTGTAGTGCTGACACTACTGTATCTGGAACTTCCAGAGTTATCTGGAGTAAAAGGAAATAATGTTTCATAAAAACCAAGTTAGTAGTAGAACTTCTTGTGAAAGAGTCTGGGGAAGTACCACTGTACCTATTTCTGCCGCCAAGCAGTGTGCTCGCATTGCTGTGTTTCGGTTTGAAGGGTACGGGTGCCGGTGTAATTACAGGCACATGAGACTTTTAATCTTTATATCTCAGGGTCGGAAGCGCTCGAGTGACGCCTCTGGTGTTGCAGGTATCCATAGGCTACGGTAACTGCTTTCCATCAGGTGGGCCGTATGCTAGTTAACTTGCCAAGAAGTATAAAAAAAAGGATGTGATCTTCGTTATTTGTCTCTATGTGAGGTCCCTTCCCCAGAAGCAGGGCCTCAGGGGCAGTTTCTTGTATTTGTTTGTGTAAACAGAAGTTAACCTAGGCTGACTCCACAGATACACGCTCATAGAGCAAGCCAGACAGCACATGTGGGGTGTATCATAACTTTTGTTGGTAATAAAAATAAAGTTTTTCATTGAAAGCAGTCAATTTGACATGCATTGAAGTGTCCCGTAAATTATGTAAAGGTTCGCGAAAATGGGCATTCGTGTTCGGGCTCCTAACGTCCCGAACAATAATTTAGATCAACAGCAAATAGGTTGCAAGGAGTGTAGCAAAGAGCAAGAGTTGTATGGATAGAACAAGGATTGTATGTAAGGCATGAAAATGTGGTCAATGTTGTTTTTTTTATCCATGGATCAGAGCATATTTTCTTTTTTCAAAATCATTGGGAATCCACCTAAGCCCCAACGCACTGTGGTCTTCCCTTCCCCCTTAGCACCGTTATAATCGTCGGTAAATTACGTACTTACCTACAATCCTTAAAAATCTACTCGAGAAATGCAAAATAATACTAATTTCCCCCCGAGCAATTTATCCTCCTTTAGGTAAATATTGTAATAAGTAGGTAAATTCCTTCTAAGACGTGGAATTCGGTGCACACCCTTTGCTTCACTCTGCAGTCCGTACATACCACAAATTTGTTTTGCTTTTTCTTCATGTGTTTGTTTTTGTAGTAAAGGCCTATGTCTTTGCCGGTCAGGCCCGGAGGCCTACCTCCCGAGTTTTGGTGCGGTCTTTTCCATTTCCCTCTAATTCCTCGTCGCATGTTGCAGACTTTGAAGGTCCTTTTAGGACAATACTTTCCAGGCTGAAAAATCACTTGATAGGAAAAATACTAAGCAAGGAAACCCAAACAAAATAAATGTTTTCAAATTTATTTTCTCTACAGATCTTTTTTTTTTTTTTTTTAATGGCTTCTGAGGTTATACTCAATTTTGCCAATGTCAAGTAGCATAGATAATTATCAAACAATGTCCAGTCGTCAAGTACTCTGTCAAGTCATGTTCTAGTAAATCGATGGCAGTTTACTAGAATAGAATGTTCGTGGACAATTTCCACCCCTTCGAAAAGACACGCAATACACTTATTTTATTTTATTCACTACCATGCTCTTTATAAACTTTTGCCTTTGCTGTCAAGTTCTGTCTGTGGGTTTTCCTCAGAATAAAAGTTATTGTATCCTCTTCGCAGAATAAAGTTCAGAGGGTTTTTCTTTTGATGAACTTGACCTCGGTCACCGATGATCAGACTGTATATTTTATAGAGGAAATATACAGTCTCAGACTAAAGCCTGCCCGAAAGGGGAAAAAAAAACAACTGGACATTTGACACGTTAGACAGTGACAGTAAAGAATTGATTGTGGTATTATTTATTCTTCCACAGTTGTAGAAGAAGTCTACCTGTCTTGTTTTCTTTCTTTTTGAAATTGATGAACAAACAATGCAACGCAACGTACTAGCTAAACTAAGGTAGTGTAGTGATTGTATTGTATTCCTTAACTTTGGTTGGAGGAACAATACCTAATACTGCGAGTGTCTGCGAGACTGTACACTGAAGTAATAACCGATGTCTGAAACATTTATTTCACCGTAACAAGGATACCAAGAGATAAATATGTTATTTCTTAAAAATGTAAGTTTCTTTAATTTTCTGTCTCAAAATTATATTGATAAATTATGTTCTGATACGATCATTTTTCATATCTTCATGCATCTCGGTTTCGGTTGTTAATTTATACATCAATGGTAATTTTTCCATCGCTCTCAATATAACATTCGTTCTTAACTATTTCAGCACTACTGGTCACTGCTGTGTCGAGGTCGCAAGAAAAAGATTGTAAGCTTGATAATCATTTTGATATGCCTCCTGAATGCTATGTTCTATGTGAGTTTAGAACTTTATAATTTGAAGTTCAAACATAAAGAACCATGGTTTAAAAGGTAAGCCCTCACAGTATTCATCATCAGCCAGTAGACATCCACTGCTTGCTGAGGCCTCTCCAATAGAGTGCAATGGGTGGATTCGCCATAATCACCACGCTTGGCAGGCAGATTGATGATCACAGTATCGGTGCTGAGTACGGCGTAGGTGCTAGTAGGTGGATGCCCATCCCCTGGTGCCACACTTGAAAGGCAGATTGGTGTTGACTACCTACTCAGGTGGATGCTGCTGCCCATCACCTGGTGTAATCCCTTAGTGGGATTTTACAACATCCTCGGGAGAAGACTGAAGACTATTCCCAGGCCTGACACACCACGGTAGTAATGTTAATGTTAATACATATTAACATTACTACCACCACTACAACACTACACCACGGTAGTAATACTGCAGTGTAAAAATACATGCAGTGTCCTGTTCCCAGATCAGGCAATTTTTTTTACATTTTTTGTAGGCTGACTGTTATTGTTAATAAAATTACAAAATAATATTTATTTACGATGTGCCTCATATCTGGCAATACAGGCCATTCTGAGTAGATTCTTACAAACAAAAATTTTCACAATTTTGTCTATTGGTTGAGTGTTTCCTGTTACCTATATATTTGTAAAATCCTAGTTCAAACATACTTTAATCCCCATAGAGTATTTCTATTTATCTAGTCATATTCAAACCAAATGTGCAGCCATGAATCTGTACTTATCACTCTATCCTCTATCCTTTATCCTTCCTCTATATATATAAAAATCAATTGCTGTTCTTTTGTCTGGCAAAAACTCGAGAACGGCTGGGCAGATTTATTTGATTTTGGTTTTGTTGTGTTCATAATTGTCACGGGAAGGTCTAAATGTACTGGGAACACCGGAACCACGCGAACGAAGTCGCGCGCCGGCCGCTAGTTATATTATAAATGCAAAAGTTTGTGAGATTTTTTTTGTTACTTCTTCATGCATCTCATGCTCAAACGGCTGAATGGATTTGAGTGAAATTTTTTTCATCATTGTTCACGCGGGTGAAACCATGGGGCGCAGCTAGTTATTTATATATCTACAAACGGGTGTTTCCATAATCACACTATCTTTATACATGCAATGTATGTTTATTAGTCTGAACAGAACCACTTTAAAACGCAAAGCTTGGTGCTCCAATATTTTGTGTTGTTTCCAGTCTACGCTTTGACAAGAACTCGTATGTGGACAACACTGGAATGAGAGTTATTGTTGGACATTACGTGGGTGGTAGCCCTGGAGGAAACTTGTCTGCAGGTAACTAGATTGTAGCATTGACTTATATATGGCCAAATTATTAAACAGGCAATTATTCAACAGAATAAAAAATACTTTATTGTACACCTTAAAGATAATGAAAAAATAATATAGTTGCTTACCACATCGAAATGAAAAACTAACGAATCCGATCGGAAAACGTTCCAAACGTTTTAGAATAGCCCTGCAGATGCCACTAAATCTGAGCATATTCGGCGGTCTGAGGTCTTCTACAGATTTAATGGTAATAGATTCTCACCTATAAATTTTGAATGAGAAAGTTGTAAAAAATGATACCACCAATTAATAGTCTTTACTGTGTAGACCATCTCGTACCCCATACAAAGTCAAAAGATATAAGTATTTTGTTATTTGATTTTGAATCAACTAATAATACACTCTATTCCACAAAAGATTAGTCAAGACAGTAGGTACTGTTTAAAGACCTCATTGGCATAGTGGGCGAGTAGTCGGCTGAGACGCAAGAGGTTTGGTGCATGATCTGCAAATACTTGTCCCGTTACTGAGTGTTTTGGTACTTTGGTACTCGTAGTTCCTGATACCCACGCACAGGTAATCAGTGTGGGATCATGCCTATGTATCTGACTGTTCTTTACTGTACACTAATAAATACATACAAAGTCATAATGAAAAGGAATGTGGACGTCGGCTACACTGAAACCGTAACTCAATTATATTGACAACTGTATTGTGGCTATAAAATCGATTTGTGACGTAACGGGAATCAATCGTATATTAAGGCAAGCTTAACCCTAAGAAGAGTTTTGTGTTATGTTATAAATTTACCATTTGCTTATTCCAGAAGTGATCCACAGTAACAACTATCTCCCGGTGGAAGGTGCCGGGGAGGGAGGCAGACCAGTCCAGCTGTCCCCACGAGAGCTCATCACGGCTAGAGAGTTGTACTCCCTACACTCCTACAACATCGTTGTTGGTGATAGGATATCCATAAATAGGAGTTTGCCTGATATGAGGAGTGATAGGTGAGATTTAAAATTAAAGTTTGAAGCAGGCAGTCTCCAATCCCAATGTTATGAATAAAACTACATAAGGTTAACTTCTAGCCCTAAAGCCTGAAAAGGTTTCATTGTACAACAAAATCCAAGAAGGAAATTGTATACAATAATTCTAGAAAAACAGAATAAAATCCGATAGTTTAAAAACTCCGGATCGTATATCATAAAATTCACGTTTTTCTTCTTCATCAGCCGGTAGACGTCCACTGCTAGATGAGGCCTCCCCCATAGCATGCAATGGAGGGGATTGCCATAATCACCACGCTTGGCAGGCGGATTGGTGATCGCAATAATTGCGTACTACTTACTTTTTACTACTACACCTAATTATTAGGTTTTAAGTATTCAGATAGATGACGTAATTCACGTTAAGGTGGAACGTTTCACAAGTGGCGCGAAATTCAAATTTTATTATGTTTTTTGCACATTATAGCTTATCAACACTTCTTGAGATAGCGAACACTGGTTTTGCGGGAATCAGGAGACCTAACACATATTTCTAAATTGAAAGTATCTCATAAATATCATTAGTTTAGCTACGAATGTCAATGAACCAAAAAAACACTACCTATACAAATCATTCATTGACAATTGTAGCGAAACTAATGATATTTATGAGATACTATCAATTAAAACATGTGTGTTAGGTCTCCTAATTCCCGCATAATCAGTGTTCGCTATCTCAGGAAGTGTTAATGAGCAGTAATCAGCAAAAAACAAATAAAATTTAAATATTGCGCCACTTGTGAAACGTTCCACCTTAATAAAAAAGTTATATGATGAAAAATTCGCGTAAGTTAACCCAGTTTAAATGAATTTCACCTAAAACTATTCATCAAGAGTATATTTTGTTTTATTTCAGTTGCAAGAATGTGGTGTTTGATATAGAAAACCTCCCCACTGCTAGTGTGATTATAGTCTTCCACAATGAGGCGTGGTCCACACTTATGAGAACTGTTATGTCAGTCTTAATCAGATCACCAGAGGCATTATTAAAGCAGGTATTTAATTAGGTTCATTGAATTACTCTTCAACTCTATAAATTTTTTTCAGGTAAATTTAAAAAAAAATCTTAACATGTCGTTCCTTATCCAATAATATCTACAAAATTTTATAAAGATCTGAATTGTAGTAATTGTGTACGATGCTGTTATACGTATTTCGTATTCTAAAGGTAACAGTCGGTTCTTGGCGACCGCGACCGGCGACCGTGGTCGCCACGCCACTCTCTAGCCACGCCCACCGGTCGCGCGTCGGAGTCGCCAAGAACCGAATGTACTCCATATTAATCCATACTAAGCAGTGCGTCGAGCGACACATTCGCGGTCGCCAAGAACCGACTGCTACCTTAACCGAAGTTTGCTTAGTTTTTTATCTAAATAACATGTGTAATTTTTTTTCTACATAGGTACTTCATTTTATTTGCTTTTTCACTCTATATATAATCAATAACCACGAGTATCTCTACTGAACGTAACGTGAAATTGCCATCCTTCTTTCTATTCGACGAGGTGATACGTGGGAACATTATAATGTAATTCATCATTTAGAGAGATGGATGGCGGATAGACTACCGACAGAGATAACACATTTCCGCATTTTCCTTTGAATCTTTGTTACGTGACGCGATGCTATTGTGCGGCACAATAGACTCTATAACTGTAGTGTGTTGTCTGTCTGTACTAGATGTATATCATTGCTTTTTGTGTAGAATCACCTACGATTAAGTGACACTGGAAATCCGTGTACCAAGTTCACCAAACATAGTAGGTTTATAGCTTGCAGAACCTACAACCGGTAGGGAATAGGTTCTTGAGTGACGACCTCGAACCGGAAGGCGCAGTATAGGATATCCCCCTCCCACTCGATGGACCGGTAATATCTTGGCGGTCGCAGGATGTCGGTGGAAGGAGGCGGAAATTTTCGTTGCAATAAGATTATTCCTGGCTGCTGGCTTATTCCAGAGTGTGTTATTACTAGAAGAAAGCGTTAGCCGAGTTGTTTGTAGGAAAGCAATGACGGCGATGAGCTCACCACTGGTCACGTCTATATTCCTACGATTGTGCGCGATCTACAATGAAAAGAGGCCTATTGAGGCTCTGCTTACCCCTTCGAGGGAAAAAGGTCGTCCGTCGATGTATGTTTGTATCATCATCATCAGCCTCATTAGAAGTCAACTGCTGAACATAGGCCTCCCCCATAGAATGCCACGATGAACGGTTTAAGTTGCCTCCACCCACTGTCTTATGACGTATGTTTGTATGATGAAGTGGAATCCACAAATTTGACTACAGTGATATTTGTAACCAACAGTTTTTTGATTCATTTAACACATTTAAATTCATTTTCAGATAATACTAGTAGACGACGCAAGTGACCGTCGCTACCTAGGCAAAGAGCTAGAAGACGCAGTAGCTAAATTAGATAGGGTACGAATACTGCGCAGTGCGAGCAGAACCGGCCTGGTCGGTGCACGGCTGATGGGCGCCAGAGAAGCCACGGGCGACGCGCTAGTGTTCCTCGACGCGCATTGTGAGGTTGGTGCAATCAGATACTACTACCTAGGTATGCAATGAAGTGGCAAAACTGATCGGGGTAGGTATATGAATACTGTGCAGTGCGAGAAGAACCGGCCTGGGGGCTTACTCTTCAACACAATTCGTATTATTAAATGCCAAACTAGCGCCAAATTAATCAATATTGTGCGGATATTTAATGAACATTTGCAATAATTAATTAATTTGTAATGGATTGGCATTGAAATTGTTCAATAGTTACAGGCTAAAAACGGTACTCTTTATATTGTTTTGACAGCTGCGTATTGTGTTACAAGCTACCTAGGTATGTGATGCAATAGCTAAACTGGACAGGGTACGAATACGCTCAGTGCGAGTAGAACCGGCCTGCCCCCTTGTTGTCTAACGAAGATAATCACTTTTGGTTACGATTTCTCAGTACATTGGTACAGATCGCTACTCAGGCATTTTTACAAAATAAAATTAGAATACATTGCGCCTCGTGTTTGTTGATGTTTTTCAAGAGCAGATATGTTCAAAACGTACAGCGCAATATACTGTAAAAACGCGATCAAAAGCAGTTATCAATTCCTTAGGCAACAAGGGCGCAGGTTTGTGCGCAAACCCCAGATGACTTCCAGTAGCCAGGCAGAACGGATCTCGCAGGTAGTTTGTAATGAACTCTAAAAACATTTACAGGTAACACAAGGCTGGCTGGAGCCCCTCCTAGAAAGAGCAGGGAGCGACGACGTATTCATATGCCCCCACATAGACCTGCTGTCTGAAGACACGTTAGCCTACACCAAAAGCATAGACGCGCACTGGGGAGCATTCAGCTGGCATCTCCACTTCCGCTGGCTAATGCCGAGCCGAGAAGTAATGACGAAGAAAGCAGAAAACCCTTCCAAACCTTACCCAACTCCGGCAATGGCTGGTGGTCTATTTGCTGTCAGAAAAAGCTTATTTTGGAGGCTAGGGAGCTACGATGAAGGTATGGCGATATGGGGGGCGGAGAACTTGGAACTGTCTTGGAGAGCATGGCAATGTGGTGCTAGAGTAGAAATCACTCCATGTTCTAGAGTTGGTCATATATTCAGAAGACATAGTCCTTATAAATACCCAGGAGGAGTCTCTAAAGTGTTGAACTCTAATCTGGCGAGAGCTGCGTCAGTGTGGATGGATGAATGGTCGGATTTTTTCTTTAAATTCAACCCGTCTGTAGCCTCGATGCGTGACAAGCAGCATGTTGGGGATCGAATAGACCTACGAAAGAGTTTAAACTGTAAAAGTTTCAAATGGTATTTAGAACATGTATGGCCTCAGCATTTCTTCCCAACAAAAGAACGTTGGTTTGGAAGAATAAAGAACTCCAAAGGAGCTTGTTTAGGGATCGTTGCAGGCACGCCGGGTCTGGGAGGCCCCGCGTCTGGGATCCATTGCGGCCACGATTTAGACCTAGATAGGCTGCTAGTCTACACTCCTGATGGGAGATTGATGGCTGACGAAGGCCTGTGCTTAGAACAAGGTAATGGACGAGCGGTGTGGAAGAGTTGTAATGATAGTGAGAAACAAATCTGGGTTCAAAAAGGCCCCAGACTAAAGACTAAAGGTGGTTTATGTTTGACATTAGCTACGAGTAATAAAAATAAAAATGGTGTTGATGAACCGTTGACTGCGAAACGGTGTGTGACTAAAGATGAGCAGATATGGCATTTTGAACGCGTGCCTTGGAGGTAAATGATGTGATATTGAATAGTACAAATGTTTGCTCTTTGTATTGCGTATTTGCACAAATATTTGCGTCATTTGGCCAAAATAAAAAAGTGCGAACGAGACTCGCGGCCTAAGGCACTGGTCCCTCCGCCAGCGACGAGCGATAAACGAGTAGATCGTAGTATGTAGAACGAGTAGCCAGCGATGAACTATAAATTTAATCTCTCTCTTTTATTTACACGGGAGCGATTATCTTTTGTTCGTTTCTTCGCCGATAGTTCATCGCTTACTCGGCGGCGCGGCGGTGGGACCAGTGCCTAAGGGTAAATTATTTTGAAATCGTCAAGAGCCCTTTACGCGTTTCAGCCTTGACAGACAGTCAAATAAAGTGATCCTATAAGGGTCCCGTTTTTTCCTGTTGAGGTGCCGTACCTCAATACCTCCATAAACAACCTTGAAATGGTTGATGCTGTTTTAGCCAAATAACACAATTGTTTGTTCAAATAACTCATGCAAAGTTCAAATTAGGTAGAAACAAAGCAATTATTAATTTAGTTTAGGTTTTTTTTTATTGAATCTCAGTGATCGAGAAATAATCCAGTGTACCTGTTGTAGGCAGCTGTTTTATTTTAGCCATAGAACATAATCAAACAACTTTAAACTGTTGATCATTAAGTGGAACAAAAAATTAGTTTGTATTTTTTATACCGCATTTTTTATAACTTCGAATTTTATCGGTTTTACAAATTTTTTATGGATTTCATAGTCAGTAATTAAAAAACTGTGATTTTAAATGATATTATTTTAGTTAGTATATTATTTAAGTTTCATTTTTGTACTTACTATTTCATAGTTTTTTTAAAAGACTCACTTTGCGGTTTCCTCGTTGGATCGACATTAAATTATACAGCTCAATGCAACTTATTAGAAGCATAGATATCAGAGAGTCGATTCTATCACAAGATACATTCTAATGCTAAGTTCAAAACTCGCGGTGCTAGCGTACTCGTTCGTTTTTATGGAAATGGTAGTCACTTGGTACCGCGAAGTGCAACCATAAGTTGTAAGCGCAAGAGCCCAATGCACACGGCGTGTTTTATCAGCGCGTTTCAAGAACGCGTGTACACAATTAACTTGCAATTACCAAAAAAGTGGATTATCAGTGTCTGTTACAGATCACATCTAATCTAAAAATTAGTATTTCTGGTATCGTCTCCTTAAATGTGTTTTTTGCATAAAAAGAAACTCGGATAACTTGTGATTATTAAGTAATCAAAAATCCTGACAGAGCATTTATCATACGCACATGCTACTGCCATTTATATATTTATATATATTGGTAATTAATGTTTAGTATTACAATTTTTTTGAAATTAATACCAACGGGTCACGCGCGTCTGTTTCGGGTGTATCGCTGTTAAAAGACGCCGTGTACATAGGCTTACATTTTTATTAAGCGACTTCAAAAAAAGGAGGAGGTTCTCAATTCGGTTGTATTTTTTTTCATAATCAACTTTTAAACCTTTATAGCTAAGATAGCGTATTTCTTGTTTGTTACCTATGTTATTTTACATCAGAGAGTCAACAGAAGCTATTTTAACTAAAATAGGTTTGAAAAATGATTATGAATAAGGGGGTTAAAGTAGGTAGGAAATGCTAATATTAAATGTATATGTAGTGAAGATTTGCGATATCCTGCTATTTCTTCGCAGAGCATGTTTAATTTTACTGTTTTTTTTATTATGTAAAAATATTTTTACTTTTATTATTTTAATTTTTTCCTAATACTCTTTCATTCCAGTTTATTTAAGGCTAAACTGCATTTATTATTGTTTTTATTTACATACTTTTTCTAGTCTCACTTTTTTAAAAAGCTTTTTCTTTAGCTTTTGTACAGTATTCAATACATGAGATCGATGTATCGATGTATGAGATGTGTCTCCTAGTTTTCGCTTTCTCAAGTGTTAAGTTAAAAAATAATTTCACGCATCTTGCGAGCCCATAGCGCCTGCACTAAAAGTGCCACTAATTGTTTAAAATGATTGAAGCACTATTAACCTGAAGCCCAATGTTCGTGATTATTTGATATTCAATTCACAATTATATTCTCATCTCGGTCAACTGTCACGTCTGTCACTGCGTGCGTAAACGCAGTAACTATTACTTAAGGCCAATTCACATCGGATGCGTATGCAGGAC
Organism: Epirrita christyi; assembly: GCA_951392215.1. Taxonomy (NCBI): domain Eukaryota; kingdom Metazoa; phylum Arthropoda; class Insecta; order Lepidoptera; family Geometridae; genus Epirrita; species Epirrita christyi. Next base: position 8,923,781 of record OX595850.1, read on the forward strand.
GTAACGTAGACACGCGCGTCACTTTGTATGTACACGCTTGCGTGCACGTCACGCAAGCGGTGTGCCATGTCTCATGGAGTTCCAATTCACAACGTCATGGTACGACGACGTGCACGACGATGTCTACGCGTACGCAGGCGGTGTGCTGCAGCCTTTAATCTTCGCTTGCATACGATTTCTTTCTCGCTCTAACGAACGCCTTTACGAGCGACAGAAAGTTTGATTTGTTGATTAATTGAAAGATCACTGAGATAAGTTTACCTATATTGTTAATTGAATGTTGAATAATTGACAATGGAATGAGAATTGGGCTTCTGTTTGCTGTAACAAATTAACTCATCGTGTTGAGTGAAACCGAACGCACAAAAAATCTAACGTAGGTAAGTAAGTAACAAGTGTTATAAATGCTTTGTCCCCGTAATCTTTATTGTAACAAAAAGTGTTCAAACGCAATTAAAAATCTCACTACAATTTTCATCTCTAATTTCCTTCACCTCAGGACATAGTATAGCAGGACTGGTGCCAGTAGCGCATAGTGCAAGTGGAGTTGTGATGCTGAATTGCAGTTGTTTCCCCTGCAAATGAAACAGCGAGCGTCGCTGTGTCCTCTTGCTCTTTCTACCGCGACGAGACCGTTACAGACGGAGTCCACCTGTGCTCGAGGAATGCAGCCTTTGAGGACATCAACTGTGTTGCCAACTGTGAACAAATTTATTTTAAATAATTAAAAGGTTACGTTATACTTTTTTGGGACTTTACTGTCTCTATCGGTTACTTATCGATTATGCAACCATCTTAGAGTTAGCACAATAAAATGTCACTGTCAAGTGGAGGCGATTTCGGTTCATTCTATTAGCGTAGAAAGCCGAAATCGGCTTTCCATCAGGAGGTCACTGTCATAACACCCAACAGCCACGTAGATATCCATGATCCCACACTAGGATTCCCTGTGTCGTGGTATTAGAAACTAAGTGTACCATAGTAACACACATCCAGACCCAGATAAATTAGCATCATCAGCTTGTTCGCACAACTGCAATTAAGCGCGACTCTACTCTGTACCAACAACGCGAGTGAAAGGGCTTTAATCAATCTCATACACTCAATGCAACTCAACCAAACAGTTTAGTCGAATTGGTGCAGATAAATGCGCACGTGGCGATCACGAAACCGAACCAAAATGTGTTCAGTTGTCGATATTCTTAGTTTTCTGTGCTCTCGCCAATGAAACTTGCCTACTCACCCACACACACATAACACCCACATACACCTATACCTACCCTACCCACTGAAATAAAACGGTAAATTCGTAGGACGACTTTAATATTTGCGACTCAGTTCCAAATAAATAATTTTGTATCTGTGTACCTATATGTGGTAGGCTTACACACAAAATATGGAGCGTAGTTAGTTTTTCTTAGAGAATGCTCTAGAGTAGTTATCTATGGGTTAGGTAAGTACTTACAGGATTTATCATCTGGTGTAGCGACCATCTTCAAACACCTATATTCAATAGGCACCTTAGAATCCGTGGAAGGCGGCGGGTGTCCATAGTTGTGCACCCACTGAGCCGACACCCAGTTATTAGGGTGGCATTGTACGAGGGACCCTGGTGCTACGAGTTCTTGGGGGTAGCAGCTTAGGCATCGTTGGTAAAAGCAGCTTTCTGCAGACACTGGAAAAAAATATTAACGAGACATGAGATCAGTGCCGGATTAAGACAGCGCTACGGGCACTGCCCGTAGCACATTATATCAAGAGGCCCTTTGATTGTTTTTAGTTTAGGTAAATAAAACAGTTACAAATAAACTTTTCTGGATTTAGTGTCCGCAAATTTAGACAACACTGTACAGTAGTTATAAAACAAATACCAGCCCCCTTATTCGCTATGACCAAACGTAACATAACGCGGGCTCGTTACGATATCTACGTGGAATCATCGCTGAATCGTATGCGTGACGTCACAAGTTATTTTTTTTTTATTTTTTTTTTATTTATTTATACTTTATTGCACAAGAAAATTATACAAAAAGGTGGGCTTAATGCTAAAAGCATTTTCTTCCAGCCAAACCTGGTATGTTCGAGCTGGTGGTTGGCGTGCAACTTAAAAACTAACACAAATACCTGAAAATATAATATATATAATATAATAAAATATAATAATACATACAGAGTTCCTATATAATATGACATAACACACCTACATAATAATAAATGAACATAATAATAAACTAAATAAATACACAGAAATATAATATCATAGAATTAAAATAGAGATAATATAATGTACATACATTAAGAGTATAATTTTCTATAGAGATGTTCTCGAGTAAGTCTTTTGAAGCATTCCTTGGAGCCAACTTTCCTCAACTCAAGCGGGAGATTGTTCCAGAGTCGAACCGCTTCAACAGAAAAAGAATTTCCACGAAACGAGGTGCTATGCGCAGGTGTATCTAATAGGAGATTGTCAGATGACCTCAATTGTTTGTCATGTGTGTCAGTACAAAATTGAAAGCGACTCTTCAGATAGACAGGTGTGAGAGGATCTGTAAGAACAGAGTAAAGAACACATAGAGTTCTCAAGTTTCTGCGCTCACGAATTGGAAGCCATTTAAGTTTAGCTCGGAAATTACTCACATGGTCAAACTTCCGAAGACAGAAAATAAAGCGTATGCAAGTATTCATGAGTCGGTCAAGTTTGTTTAGTAGATCTTCAGAGAGATTTAGGAAAGCTACGTCAGCATAATCAATAATGGGTAAAAGCAGCGAGCTAACTAGATATATTTTAGTGGATGTAGGAAGAAAGTGTTTCAGCCGAATTATAGAGTGTAGAGTAGCATAAAATTTACGAGATAAGTCCTTGATATGAGGTACCCAGCTAAGCTTAGAGTCAAACAGAATGCCAAGATTTTTAACAGTGGGTGAGAAAGGAATTTTACAGCCGTTGTAATGAAGATGGGGTAGGGTGTCAATAGAATTAATCTTTATCAGTTGGCGAGAACTGCCTATGATAATAGCTTGGCACTTGTCGGGATTTACTTTGATACCGAAACGATCAGACCAGGATAGGAGATGAAGTAGATCATTGTTAAGTGCTCGAATGGCATCTTCAAAGTTGTCAACAGGAGCGGAGGTATACAATTGGAGGTCGTCAGCGTACATGTGATAATTGTTTGTAAGGTGAGGAGAGAGCAAGTTAATAAATAATGAGAAGAGGACAGGAGATAGAATGCCCCCTTGTGGAACACCAACCTCAATATCCTTCCATTCTGAGAAAACATCGCCATCTCGAATCCTTTGACGACGCGCACTTAGATAGGATGTAAACCAATCGACAACGGAAGAAGAAAAGTTAAGTTTAGGGAGAAGGGCCAGTAAAAGATCGTGGTCGACTGCGTTAAAGGCGTTACTGAAATCAATAAGCACCAGAACCGTCACGTGACCTTCCTTATTGACAAGGAATCTCTTAGGTCATAGCGAATAACCACCCTGAATTGAAAAACTTTGTCCAGATGTTAGAGCCGCTGTGTTATTGTCGTAACTAGGCACTCTGTATTTCGCTTGACACATCTTGGGCACTGGTCCCACTGCCGCTGAGCAAGCGATGAGCTATCGGCGATTTTCTCGCCCAAGAAACGAACAAAAGATAATCGCTCCCGTGTAAATAAAAGGGAGAGATTATATTTATAGTTCATCGCTGTGGCTACTCGTTCTACGTACTACGTTCTACTCGTTTGTGTACTCGTACCAGTGTGTTATGCCCGTAAATGATTGGTAAACCAAGAGTAACAGTAACTGTAACTGCGACAGTATATTTACAAATAAAGTTAACGAGACAAAAAATAATAACTTTTCATTTAAAAAATCGACTTCCGCCATTGTATTCGACTAAACACCTGGATGAAAAAAAAATGATGAAAAAACCATGGTGGTGAAAGGGTTATGATACTTTCTGAATGCAAATGCTTGATTTGTTACTGAAAATATCAAAATCGCTAAGTACCTATATGTATGCCTACAATATTTGAGGAGTTCCCTCAATTCCTCATGGATTCCATCATCAGAACTGGATTCTGAAAAAATGGGACCAATCTGGAAGTCTATCTATTTAAATAAAAAAATATTTTTTCCAATCGGTTTATAAACGACGGAGATACGAGGTGAAAAACATAAAAAAAAAAATACAACCGAATTGATAACCTCCTCCCTTTTTTGTGAAGTCGGTTAAAAAGAAGATAAACAAATACCTAATAAGCCATTACTTTATTAACGGGCATATTGCCTATTCACTAGTTTACCGTTTCACTACAACAGTGGTGGTCAAACTATTACAAAAATCCTCTCCTTTATGTTTGCTCCTGATTCACTCGTCAACAGACATAGGATATTAAAAAAATACCTACCTTGTTCTACAAAAATCTACAAGGTACCTACGTCCCTACCTTTATGTTTACTTGGTTTAGCGTAAGCCTCTCGATAGGCTGTAGCCCTATGACCGAGTTGGCAGATAATAAATAGACTCTGAATTAAGAAAGAGAACTAGAAAAGTACACTTATAGCTACCAAAGGTAGGTAGGTAATTAAGTATATATTCATAAGCCTGCATCCACCGAGGTGTGAGTGAAGCGACGGGTAGTCTATCGACGCGTGAAGAGAGCGTCCAAGATCCGACGACACCGAGAAAGTGGTTTGATCGACGTTTGACATAATTGTTCACATCACATCCATTGCGTGTCTCTATCGTATGTTCAATCGGTATGTCAGTCCTATCCGGATACTAGATAAATAACTACTCGTCGTCTAGAATATATTATCTTTGTATGATTAAAATGTAAGGAAGTAGGACGTTAAATGAACTAGGCCTGTAGATGTGCCTACTGTTGGGACTGTAGTTATTTTCACAAAAATGTGATCTTTCTCTTCAGAAATAAATAACTCATTGGTTGCATGTAGCTGGCTACACACCTAGCTACGCACCAGCCAGCTAGTCTCTACATTTAGCCAGGTCATAGTTCTCTCTTCTTCATCAGCCGTTATACGTCCACTCAGTGACGGATTAAGACTACTTGATGCCCTAAGCAATCCACGTCTGTGGGCCCCCCTATCCGTATGTCAACTAGAATCGGTCTTTAAACCTTTACCCCTTCTCGTTGGGAACCCTCCCTAAAAACATTAGTTGTTTGTAAAATAAGATGATGAGATGTAACGTACCTTAGAAGTGGAGTATTATGATTGTGAAGTGGTAAGTGGATTTACGGGGGCGCCAGGCGGGGGGCCCGCGGGGAAGGGGTGGTTTGTGATTGGCTGATCGCAATTCCGGTGCATTCGAATTGCCGTATGCACTAGCGGGCAGCGAGTGAGCAAGCGGGAGCGGGGTTACGACTCTAGGTCGGACTCTATGTCAACTTAAAACGCGTGAATTTTCAAATTAGTCCTAGAAACTTTTTTTGGTGTGGTTTTTGGTGACGTGAGAATGAGACGTGATGACCTAAGGACGGATTTTAATGTGCTTCTTCTGGTGCCCCCCCAGACGTGATGCCCTAGGCAATTGCTTAATTTGATTAAGGGTTAATCCGTCACTGCGTCCACTGTTGAACAATACGCCTCCCTCATAGTAGTATGCAATGGGGGGATTTGCCATAATCACCACGCTTCCTATTATGTTGTCTTATTATTTTCTATGCGGTTCTATTATTACTTACATTGGTACCTACTATTCTAGTAGGTAGGTACCGTAGTAGTGCCATGGTGTGTCCGGGGCCTAAGAATAAACCCGTCCCCTCCCTTGGATGTAGTAATAGCCTTGACTAAGGGATTAGGCTAGGCAGCAGGATACATCTGAGTACACCAATCTGCCTGCCAAGCGTGGTGATTATGGCAAATGCCTTCATTGTATTCGATGGAAGAGGCCTCGTCCAGCGCAGATCATGATGTGACTATTCTAGTAAGCTTATATCACAAAGCCGTTGAAATACTGTTTATTTTCTAGAAATCTTTCTTGCAAACATTTTGCCATAAACGCTCCAGAATCATTATAATTCTGAGCATGCTTTACTCTCGATATAGCCACTTATCTCACTGACCTAAATTCATAACAAGTGATGATCAACATAAAATCCTCATCCCACGCGCTTTCTGCCGTGGCGACATGACTAGACAAGCACTACAATGTAAATACGATTGTCAACAGTAGAATAAATAAATATTTATCCTTAGGCAAGATGAGTCGGTATTCTATTGTATCGTGCATAGATTTAGTAGGTAGGTACTCAGAGCGCGGGCGTTGGTAGCAAAGCCATACACAACAATAACAAACTGAATTAAATAAGGACATGATGTACGTAACAAAACATCGTTGCAATAACTAGACGCAGCTAACGACAATAGAAGCGTAAAACAATGAACTTACCATATGGCAGCACCGCTGCAACAATAAAAATTAACACCAACATCTCACTAAAAACCATAAATTAAAAGCAATGCACAAACACAATGTGTGCCGCGGACTGATATCGCACTAATCTTTTTAGTTTGGATGGCTTTATCTATTACTCGGGCCCTTATCACTGAACACTAAATTATTTTGACGTTTCCAGTGGAAGACATTGGACTATCGCTTATGTTAGTCAGAAAATTACTCAGTGCAATCGATTACGTAGGTAATGGAAATCTAGGTAAAAACAATCACGTGCTGCTCATTGCGGTTCAAAGCAACAATCCCAGATTTCCAGTGTATTTAGAGAATTGGTACTAATACTTGGCACGATCCATGTGCGTACGCAGAACTATAAAAGAGGAAAATAGAACTTGAATATTTGGTACTTTTGCGAGCCAACGCGTCTGTTAAATTAAAATGTTCGTAAACATACTAGTATCATCTTATCGATATCTTTGACATGTGCGATGCTTAGCAGCAGCTCTACCTATCTACGACATTAAAATTGATTATGCTAATATTAACAATAACAAGATCCTGTTAAGTTTCTAATCCTTAGTAGAAACAACATTTCACACGTCTCACAATAAGCAGTGTCAAAAATTTCATTAGATAGTTACCTACCTAGGTATACTAATATATTTTTAAGCTAGAAAAATGTCGGTTGTTATCTCAACGAATCCTTGGATTGGCGAACATGGCCATATTTTACAAGCTTTTGTGTAGGTGTTTAGTGGTTCAAAATATATTATAATGACGATTTTTAACCGATCCAGATTGAGCTGAAATTTTGCGTAAGTACTACCTTCCTCTTTCGATAACACAATAATGTTATGATGATAGCAAAATGATCTGATGACGGAGAAAGACTTACACTCCCTAACTACAACTATTACCAGGGCCGGATTTAAGATTGTGCCGCCCTGGGGCACTGAAGAAAATGCCGCCCTATGACTTAAATTTTATTTTAATAGTTTTGATATCTTATTTTTTAAGAATTAGAATGACTAATTGATTGTAGGAAATTTATTAGGTATGTATTATATAGCATTTATTATACATTATGTTTTATTTATATTTATTCTTTATTTACTCATATATGTATTATATATTAGAAAATTATAAAAATTAATTAATCAATAAAAGTTTCTGTTATCAAAAAGACATACATAATTTGAAAATATTTTTAATTCTTCAAAAAAAACTACATAAATTTATCAATTCCAGAAAATGAAAATATCAACTTTAATTTTTTCAAACCTTTATGGAAATAAATAAATTAAACTATTTGAATAGTTTTTACTTAAATTTCCTATATTATAATATACAAAATTTTTATGTGATACCTACATAATACTTGAATTATATTTTTTGAAAGATCAAATGTTTATTTAAAAGAATTAGTTAATTATATATTGTATAATAATATAGAATTTTTTTTCTCACTTTCCAAATTTTGCCGCCCTAGAAAATTTGCCGCCCTGGGCACTAGCCCCGACTGCCCCTAGTATAAATCCACCACTGACTATTACTAACTACTACTAGTTATACTTACCTATCTACAAACTAAATATAACTAATAAGACTAATACGAAACCCCTCGATGGATAATACTTCGTAGACTCTGTGTCGATAGTCTGTAGTGTCGGTCTCATTTTGATCATCTCGCAGTATTTATCACCATCAGGTGGAATAAATTCATTAGCTTGTTTTGAAAAATATCGTCTCAAACAACTTTACCTCATAATTTTGTGTTCTTAGTTCTACTCCCGAGGGCTTGTAGGTACGTTATAAATGTAGCGACATTATTCAAAATAATACCAGAGAAATAGCGGCACGCTCCATCGACCGAAAGAGGTGTCATGTCATTTCCTAACTCAGATAAAGCCAAATATGTCCAGACATGAGGCAATTTTCACGTACACTTTCTACCACTTGATTTCTAAGCTTATCTCGATAGGTATAAGGTTGTTTTTGGTATAGGGTTGTAGTGCAAAATATAAGCAAGATCCAGGCTGGATGGTCACACGTGCGACATCGTGTCGGCATGCGGTCGTATGGATGTTTTCGATAGATAAGGTAGATCCTAAGATTGATAGTGCAGTCGGTGGAATATGATACTCGAATCACTTTGCAATGTAGAGAAAAGCTCTAGATTTTGTCTAGAAACTTTTCTAGTTTCTCCCCCAAAATACTAAACGTATCTAAGTTATGTACCTGCCATGCTCTACGGTACGAATACAAAATTAACCCACATATTGCTGATGGCTAGGCAGTAAAGGAGCAGAAATGCTGTAGCTGTTGTGGTGTGGTAGGTCAAATACCTCTAACAAAGAAATCATCATCAACATCAGCATGTAGAAGGCCACTACTGGACACAGGCCTCCCCCTTAGAATACCGCGACGAATGGTCTTGAGTCACCTCCATCCACAGATCCTGCGACGTTTAACAAAGAAACAAACATACATAATATGTTCAACCCCCGACTAAAAAGAGGGATGGGTCTGTGTCGGTAGCGACTTCTGAGGTTCCTAGCGACTCGGCACCGTACCACAGAATAAATATTAGTACAAACCGTACTGACACTCGTTCACATACACACCTTGTACGTACACTTATAAACACACCCTCGTACATAGATACGGTAAATCTCTAAATTTTTATTATGTTGTCAAAAGTAAGAATATCACAATATGATAATTTACAAGTACATTTACCTACTTACTTGAATTGAAACAGGAATGACGGAGTGGAATGATAATGAAGTTTAAATTTTAGGGCGTTCCGATAACTCGACCAATTTACCAGATCCTTACTACAGATTCTATCAAAGATCAATGTACAGCATGCAACCTTTACCATATCTGCAGATAAATTTATAAGCAATATAATTTAAAGTCGGCATACCTACTTTCACATGAGGGCCCAATTAATTTTCAGTCGATACAGTAAGCGTTCAATAACTTAAAAATAAAACTGCTCAAGACGTGTCTGGCAACGCTATGGATTCAGTGGCATGACTGAAATCTAAAGGCATCACTGAAAGTCTGTTGAAACGAGTTCTTATCGAATGTTAATTGTAGCTAAAAAGGCCTGCAGTGAAAAAACCTCTAGTTTGCATTCTGCCAGGTGCAAAATTGAAGGATCAATTGAATTAGAATTGCAAGGACATGACAAAATTATATTGGGTTCCGTTTTTGCCATTTAATTTTGGAACTCCAATTGAACCCTACTAAAAACGTAACGTACGATAACAGAGTACGGAAACGGGTCCTCATCTTCGGTTACAAAAAGGTTTTTTCCCTGTTCATTTAAAAAGGTTTTATTTACTTATCTTAGGCAATTTGTTTATGTCACGGGGAGCCTTTCGGTAGCTGTGTAATTGAATCTTCTGGCTTTCAAAGATTTATTGAGTTAATTTTGAGCTACCGCCCTCAGAGCGGCTCTCTTTGATGCGTGGCGAGCATTTCATTTTTGTTTTTCTTGTTCGAAGATAATTTTTTATAACTTACTCCTAATGATGGAAATGTTAGTGGTTTTTTTGTTACACCAAATAAATTACAACTTAGATAGTTTTTTTATCTGTGCAGCTCTGAGCTCAGTGTGAGCGGTTTTTGAACGATATTATATTCCTAACTGCGGGTAGTTAGGAAAATAATAAATTTATCGTTTTCGTTTTTTAATCGTAGGTATATTGTTTTTTAATGTAAGTAGCTAATAGCTATGAAAACTTGCTTTCGGTTCGCCTGATACTGGTAAGTGGTTACCGTCACCTATTGGCATTATCAATTGCCGTGGTGTGTCCGGTCTAAAAATAGACCACTCCGTCTCGTCAAGGATGTCGTAAAAGCCGATAGAGGGATTACTCCAGGGGATGGGCAGCAGCATCCAACTGCGTACTCAAGCAACATACTGCGATCACCAATTTTCCGGTTGTTATGTTTATAGTCCACTTAAGCGGCATAAAACCTATCGCGACGTGTGAGATACTGTAGGCATGTCCGCGTCTGCTCTGCCCTCACATGGTACCTACTTATAAGTAAATTATGTTGCATTTGCACTTCAAGAATTACCCGATTCTTTGTTCAGTGAGATGATTCTCAGAAAAATCTCGTGCACCGGATGACGTCATATCTTGCATGAAAACCATAATGTTGATTAATTCAAGATTCATCCGAGATTTTAGACGCATTTGACACGAGAGTGATTCGATCGGATCGGAGTTTGCGATTAACTTTTGGCTCTGTAAGCTGTGGTTCGCTAGAGTAAAGTGTCCGACGCGACACAGTGACCCGTGGATAGGATCGAAGGACGACGCGACTCGACGCGATCGCGTGAGATACCCGGGTAGGCACGTCCGCGTCCGCTCTGCCCTCACGATCTGTGGCCGTTATTTTAATTTTATCTTTTTCTTTACATTATACTTTCCAAATATATTGTTTGAATTAAAACCCTGCTTAAAAAGCTTGTTTTTTACAATGTTTGCGGAGTTTAGCAACTTTAAGTGGCAATGGGCAGGTCATTATAGCTTGCGGAACTGACAACCGCTGGGGAATAAAGGTTCTCGAGTGGCGATCCCAAGCCGGACGACCCGGAAGGCCTTCCACTATGGACTAAATACATTATAAACGTAGCAGGAAGTCGGTGGATGGAGGCGTATGTCCAGCAGTGGGCTTCTACAGGCTAATGATGATGATGATGATGACATCGTTAATGAAAGAAGTGCTACAACCAGATTACCTTGTAGCGTCGCTTTTGTCTCTAGAAATTTCCATAGTCCGGTCATCTTATCTGTAAGTCGGTACCTAAAGATTGGATAGATTTTAGCATTTGGATCTTTGCTCTATTCTAAAGATCATTGTTAATTGGTAGACCCATAGTTGCAAAAGCCCAACATTGTCCACTCATTAAAAAGAAACAATTCAATAACCGGGCAATTGCGAAAGAAGCGTTCGTGTCTGAGACTAATTGAGCACAATTACAATGAAATAAGAACATTACCAAATCGCGTCGTTTATTGAGCGCCATCGACACCTCCAATCTCGCGTGACTGGGGACACTGATTGAGACGAAAGCCGAACACGCTATCAGACAATGAAAAATTTAAAAAGGCTTTCAGGCAGTACAATAAGCCTAGGCTATTCCCTAACTGAAAGTCATTCGGTGACTAACGTTTGACAAGTAGAATTACCATCAATTGCTCAAAATGATCACTAAGAATTGTCAATTGATGGTAATTTTACTTGTCAAACGTTAGTCACCGATCGAGTGACTTTCAGTTAGGGAATAGGGGGGCTGATGTATGGATTAGCATGGGATTAGCTCACTGAAGATTTCACTTAACCAAGATGATGGTGTACAGCTGTCAGTTTCTGTTTGTGAACTGACCTTTACAATGTTCAATATTCAGTTTTGACGTGAAAACGTCATTAAATTTGCTTCCATAGTGGGAGGAAATTCAGAAAACCGATGATAACAAAATTAGGGGATCCAGTTCGGTGTTGCAGCTCTAAATTTATCATCTACATCCAAAATTCCCCACTCCCCATTTCCCACTCGATAGTTAAAGGATCAAAAAATTCGTTACCTTGATTGAGTGAGGACTGTGACGAATCGCGCGCGGCAGAAGCGCCGCTAGTTTGAGATCGTTTTACTGCGCTGCATCACAAAATTTCGTATTCACGTAAAACCCACGGCCACGTGCACGACACAGCCACACCCTGTATTTTTTATCATCAACTTAAAGAAATTATTAAGCTCTGTTGTTTCGCACGTATAATATTTTGTATTTTCAAAATGAAACTACTGAACACGTGGACCTACATGGTACTTTTTCTTCGAATTTTTGTTACTGTTATCCAAAGCGAGGATAAATAAACATCGCGAGCTTAAATCACCAATTATTCGGAAAGGGTTTCCCTTCAAAAGTGCTTCAGAAATTTACAACTTCAATTACACGATCACACCAGACCGATTATTTCGTTGTTTGTGTAATTTTCACAAAATTATCACCTATCCACCTATGGCGCGCTCGTTATTATCATAATTTACATTTTTACCGCCATATAAAAATGGATGGGTGTTAAATTGAATTCGGTGAGCGCAAGCGTCTTGCAAATAAGAAACGAAGGCGCGAAAATTGGTTGAAGCACCGTTTAAAGTATCGTTAAAGCTTGTCGGGAGTGAAAATATTGTAATCGCATCGACTTTTAAAGAACGATCGCTTTTGTTTACGAGCAGCAGAAACATGCCAACAATTATTCGGACCGCTGATTTAGTTCATTATAAGGTACGCGGAATACTGGGGAGGGTTTCTCAAAGCGCCGATGGCTGCATCGCCTTTCAATTTACTTTACCTGTAGGTCCTAGACTGTATAGGTATTACTTTCTCAAAAGAAATCACAAACTGCTTTATTCTGTATTATCTTTAACCACGAAGACGCTAATCATGATCTTTGTGTCTATGTATGTGACTGTTGGGTGATATGTTATGGTATGTTATAAGTATCTGACGTAAGTCTAGCGCTGAACGAAACGTGGAGCTAGGGGATAGTTGCACATGTTTACTGTCACGCAAGCAATACAATTAGTATAAGATAGATAGAGATAGAGATAGAGATCCCGCCTAGATGAGTCTCTTCTGTAAGTATTTCAAAAAATCTACGAAGTTATTTTATTTCCGTGAAGATGTTAGAACCAGTAAGAGAAACTGTTGTTTTTACTGTCTAGAAATTGCTCTCAAAGGTTTGAAAGAAAATTGCTCGTACAAATCATTAAGGGGCTTAATTATAGCAATTTTCCATAATTAAAACCAATAATACAATCACAGACCGTCTATTTGGTAAAATGGGATTGTAAGCGTGTAGCGTAAAAATATGCAATAGAGCGCACATTACCCTTTGTGCGCCTTTTATTTCCGACCTTTATATATATATATATATATTGTTATAAATATAAGTTAGTAGGTACATAATGTTTTCGGCGACCTCCGTTACCCAGCGGGGACTAGCCAGCTGAGACGCAATACGTGCGAGTCCGATTCCCGCTTCGGGACAAATGTTTGCATGTCCTGAAAATAATACCTTGTTCTCGTAGTTTCTGATACCCACGACACAGGTAGTCCTAGTGTGGGATCTGGACTATGTATGTGACTGTTGGGTGTTATGTTATCTCCTATATTAAGCGAAGTCAGTTAAATATTTTACTATTATTTTAATTAACTGATCAGTATTTTAATGACATTTAGAGGAGTCTAAACCGAATTGGAATTCTTAATAACCGATTGAGATTAAAGATTTAACTTACTATATAAGCATTAAAATAAGTAAATGAGCAATATTTTTTATTTTTTTTGCTGTGGTTAAAATATATTGTAATCTCAATAAATTATTAGTAAGCGGTAAACTTATGGCATTAAAAATACCAGCATTATCAACACTATTAACATAATCATCATTTCTCAGAATTTACATTTTAAAGTCCAATATTTCGATTTTTTATTTCCCTTCTGCCCTGTGTGCGTAGAGACGCTACGAGTCAGTCTACGAATGGGCGTGATTCTATTGGTGAGTGATCATACATTAGCTACAGTGTAGGTGCGCTCTACATTATTTTTATTCTGAGAATAGTGAGGTAGTGTCCAGTTTACTACCGCGTCTAGGTATTAAAGATATAGCAACTATTTTACGACTTATTTATGGTTTAATTAGAGAAAAGTCGCTCGGCCATGTTGTAAAACCACGGAACTTAGCTGATATTACATTACTGAAAATAAATTCTAAAACCAATCTCTATCAAACACTTAACACCGGGAAAATAAAATCAAAATACGAATGCGTTTAAATAGTTGTTTTAATTAGACCTAATGTCATATAACTTTTCATTTAAAAAACCGACTTCCGCCATTGTATTCGACTAAATATTTGGATGAAAAAAAAATGATGAAAGAACCATAGTGGTGAAAGGATTATGATACTTTTTGAATGCAAATGCTTGGTTTGTTGCTGAATATATCAAAATCGCCATATGTATGCCTACAATATTTGAGGAGTTCCCTCAATTCCTCATGGATTCCATCATCAGAACTGGATTCTGAAAAAAATGGGACCAATCTGGAAGTATATGTATTCAAATAAAAAAAGAATTTTCCAAATCGGTTCACAAACGCCGGAGATATGCGGTAACAAACATAAAAAATAAAAAAATAAAAATTGAGAATTGAGGACCTCCTCCTTTTTTGGGAAGTCGGTTAAAAAGTGTAATTTATTAAGGTACTTTATGAAGCAGTAGGTAATGAGAGCAAATGTGCCTTTAGACGTCCACTGCTAGACGAAGCCTACCCCACAGAATGCAATGGAGGGCTAATCAATAATCACCACGCTTGGCAAGCGGATTGGTGTTACATCAATCCGCAAATGCAATGCGCAAATGGCAATGGGGAACGCGACGCGCTTAGCGCTGTCCAAATATTTGAAACTTGAAAGGAGGAATATTTAGGTCAAGAAGTTTCCCTTATTCAAGTTTCATAAAATTTTGATAGTGCTAAGGCTGCCAAAATGATCCCCATTGTTGCGTATCCCATTGCCATTTGGTACTGTAATGGGGGGGCTGGGTGGTTATTCGCTATGACCTAAGAGATTCCTTGTCAATAACGTGTGACGTCACCCATGCTATTTAGCGGTGATTCCACGCAGATATCGTAACGAGCCCGCGTTATGTCACTTTTGGTCATAGCGAATACGGGGGCTGGTCTGTTGGTGACGTGTTTCGAAGGCGGAAAATAAACGCAATTTTCTTTCCTCGAAAAAAATATTCTTTGGTCAACGATCTTATAATACACTCAAAAGATCGTTGTCTTTGGTCCATTTTCAATATATCCTATCCTTCCTTCTATCCTACTAATATTTTAAAATATAAAAGATTGTGAGGATGGATGGATGAAAGGATGGATGTTTGTTACTCATTCACGCAAAAACTACTGAACGGCTTTTGATAAAACTTTTTAGTAAATATTGAAGTAGGTAGGTACATCAGAATAACTTAGAGGTTATAATTTATAATAACTTAGGTATAATAGAGGTTCCACGCGGGCGGAGCCGCGAGAAAATGCTAGTTTTATCTAAGGATAATGGGTTTAGTATCAAATGAAAGGGATTGATGAGTACACTCCAATTAAACTTGTTAACTCTATTACCCTACTTTTAAAAAGTCTGCACAAAAATTATTCGAAATTCGAAATCAAATGTCACGGTAACTGGGTTGAATTGTGACGGCAGTTGGATCACGTACGTGTAGGGTTACCAGATAGAAAATTTAAAAGTCCGGAGAAAAAGCCTGACATTTGTTGAAATTTCCGGACCTTCTTGTAATTGTGGCTTTGATGGAACATGGGCGGAGAAGGGGCGAGGAGGGGGAAGAAGTAATGTTATTACTTTGATTTGTAATAAAAATAATTTGGTTTATTTCATTTTTTATTTCACTTTTGACTTAATTGTAGAAATTCCGGACGGTTTAGAATTCCCTCCGCTTTCCGGACATGTCCGTAAAATTCCGGACGTATGGCAACCCTACGTACGTGTTAAAATAGGTAGTAGATGGAAATGATTGATTTTGGTTCGAAAATAGTGGCAATCATCTGCGGTCGGACGTGCCTGTAGCCGCCTAAGTGTCAAGGATGGCCCGATGGCCATGTCATGATTAGATATTTGTATTGCACTAGCCATTCCCATTGTGCCGTGGTGTGTTTGGCCTAAGAATAGATCCCTCCGTTTCCTCCTATGGATGTAGTAATAGGTTTTTTCTATGGGAACCACAAAAAAACAAATTCTTTCAAAAGTGCTGATCAATTTCGATAAAATTTATATGGGACCTCTGAAGTATAACCTAGCAAACAAAAAATAATCATCAAAATCAATGCATAATTGATGGAGTAATCGCGTAACATACATACAAAAAAAAACATACGGGTCGAGTTGAGAACCTCCTCCTTTTTTTGAAGTCGGTTAATAAAAGAGGATGTACTGAGGGATTACACCATCTACCTGCGATCACCAATCCGCTTGCCAATGGTTGGTGATTATGGCAAATCCCCCCCCCCATCGTATTAAATGGGGAGGCCTATTTTTTTTTTATTCCATATTTATTTATTTATTTAATATTGATTTATGTGACTGCTTAGCTTATACCAAAATACAAATAAATACAATACAAAATATTTACAACTTACCAGATTACACATATTATTTACAGACTTATTGGCTTTATTTGGCCAGAGATTCTAATGTTAAGGATAAATTAAATAAGATAAATTATAAAGGTCCGTACATCTCGTTGAAAATTTCGGCTGAATACCGCTTCAATTCTCGAAAATTTTACAGGTTCATCGTTTCTAATATATAGAACGGTGCGAACCTTGATAAGTGTCATTCAATTATATCGAAAAAACTCTATGATGGTCTGACTCCCTATTCCCTAACTGAAAGTCACTCGGTGACTAACATTTGACAAGTAAAATGACCATCAATTGCTCAAAATTATCACTAAGAATTGTCAATTGATGGTCATTCTACTCGTCAAAATGTTAGTCACCGAGTGACTTTCAGCTAGGGAATAGGGGGGCTGACTTGTTGTTCTTAAATTAAAATGAAACTACTGCTTGAATTATTTATTTCTAGTTACTCGTCTATTTCCATCATCAAAAAATTTAAAAACTCGAAAAACAAGTCTATATACAGTTCTAATTAATTATAAAACATCTTGCCTCATATGAGCAAGCCAAAAAACATTACCAAAATTAAAGGATAAGCTTCAAACAAGTTGTATTAAAAAGGTGTGGAGGCGATTGAATACATAAATTACAGCATCTATGTATATCAATGTTTCTCAATCTGCTCTAAAACTCATTCATGCTCATCAACTTCAAACACAGTCATCATCATCATCACGAGCCTGTTTTATTCCACTGCTGAACGAAGCCTCCCCATTGAATACAATGAGGGGGAATAGCCATAATCACCACGCTTGGCGGGTGGATTGGTTCTGATCGTAGTTTGATATTAAGTAATCAGGTAGATGCTGCTGCCTATCCCCTAATTACACAGTATATCGAAGAAAATAACCTACGTTTTATGAGAAGTCTGTGACAAAAAGAAAGATCTCGTGAATTAATGATTGAGAAACGCTGGTTATTGAGTAAATTATTTTATTTTACATATAATATTAGGTAAACGTTACTCAAACTTTGTTATTTCGAAAGTAAAACTCATTCAATCGTCTCATACATAGACCATACCAGAATTGCCCCTGTGTCGTGGGCAAAGTTAAAGTCAAAAATATTTTTAGGGTTCCGTAGATACCTCAAAAGTAGAAAATCCATAAAGGATCACTTTGTTTGTTTGTTTGTAAACAATTTATACCAAATATAAAATGTATGTTGTATGGTGACATTACAGCGCACACATTATTGTACAAAATCAAGCTTCTAACTCGATGCATTAAGTAGATTGACACTGAATGTCTTATCTTTGTATGGAAACAGCGAAAATGAAAAATCACTAGGATATATCTGATTCTATAGATAGATGATTCTGAAATTGAAAACGTCAACAATTGAAACGTTTCATGCAAAAAAATTGAAAAAAGTGAAAGTCTAAAATTTAAGAATTTCGACTTTACCCGTACCTATAATGGGAAGGTGAAGTTAGTAGGAAAATGAGGCTTGAAAATTTTGTAATCATGCGAACCAATGCAATGTGATTTTGATTCCCATTGCGGGACAAATCCCGCAATGGGAATCGAAATCACACCTCTTACATGTTAGCCAGCTACTCGCCCGCATGTAAACTATTGATGTACGATAAAAATATGTTAATTTCATGGCCATCTCGTTTCATGCTAAATAGGTGGCGCTGCACGCGTGATAATCTGACAATTTTAATGAAAGTTTGTCTTTGTGTCATTGTGTCTTTGAAAAGCTACTAAAGTATACCATCTAAGAATTATTGAGTCGATGTCTATCGAGCCAGTTAAAACTACTTTTTATTTTAATCGAAAAAGATAATCTGTCATTAAATTGGCAAATATTGACTGATGGAGTTTCACAATTAAGATTAATACAATCAAGATGTTATGACCAGCCCCCTTATTGTCTAACGAACTGGTTAATAATCGCTTTCGATTTCGATTTTGCAGCACATTGCGCCGCATGCTTTAGCTTTTTTCAAGAGCAGAAGTATTCAAAACATAAAGCGCAATGTATTATAAAATCTTAATTGAAAGCGATTATCAGTTCGTTAGCCAATAAAGGGGCTGTACTCAGACGCTCAATTCAATCTCCATGACACTGCAACTTTGAGGTTTCTTTTCACATTAAGATTTCAGCTTATTGAAAGTTGATTACCGAATAATGAGTGAAGGGTGGGATTATCATTTTAAGAAGTCAGTATTTTTTAATATAATGTAGGTACCTTTGGTTATAATTTTAGCGTCAGTTATGTAAACTTCACAAGAATGCTTCAACGTACAACCAGTAGTTAACTAAATCAGGATTTTTATAATAATTTTATATAATAATTATAATTTTGCAGATACAACCTTGGTAGGTCTAGGTACCAATTTGTTTTATTGCTGGCTGTGTATTTTCGATGATAGAGGGAGGGGGAATGGAAAATTACGCATATTTTCTTTAATATATCTTAAACTCATTTTAAAATAGTCAAAATTAAACATTTGTAATTCTCATAACGAGCTCTTTTATTTGATATGATTTTTATTGATTGACACATCCTATCCTATCCTACTATCCTAGTTCCTATCCTATTCTACCTACTAATATTATAAACGCGAAAGTTTGTGAGTATGGATGTTTGTTACTCTTTCACGTAAAAACTACTGAATGGATTTGAGAGAAATTTGGAATGGAGATACTTTACGCCCTGGATTAACACATAGGCTACTTTTCATCATCATCATCATCAATTTTCATCATTATTCACGCGGGTGAAACCGCGGGGCGCAACTAGTGATACAATAAAATTTGACACAAGTTTTTTCTTAATTTTCTAGTTTGCCCCTGAAAATGAACTCCCGAAATCAGAAGTACTTAGTTTATTTACGCTATACATCCGTGATTGGGTCACCAAACTCTATATATTTATGTATCAAATTCTGCAGACAGACAGACGGACACCTGAGTAATCCTATAATAGATTAAAATTAACTACAATATGTTACACAATGGGTGGTCTTATCGTATAGTAGTGATTTCTACCACATAATCTTTGGATGGAATGGACTGTATAAAATAACATTTTAATTATTTTATAATCATAATCATAATAATCATTTATTCATTTACAAACATGGGTAAATAGATAAAGGTGACAACATATAATACATTAATGTCTTTTAGTGCTTCACAGTTCTACGCGTGCTAAGTTTCTACAGTCATTGATGCTCTAAGTTTAGCTTAGTTATTTATACAATAACAAAATATAATAATAATATAATATCTAATTCGCCAACAAGTTCAGAAAGGCAGCAAAAATTACTTAAAATTAGCATGGGTAGGTTATACTTATCGTACTTATCCAATCGGGTAGGTACTGCCGTTCTACTGTGACTCATTGTCGCTGAATCCAATACAACCTTCCGTTTGCAATTTGTATTACCTACAACTCAATAATCAAATCTCGCATTTTTTTAAAATGTAATTAGTGTCTTGGTTTTTCCATTGTGTAATAACTAATTAGACACTTTGTACTCAAATAAATAAGAATCAAAGTCCTGGATGACTGAAAGATAACGCAGACCTCAAACCACTGGGCCTAGAGACTTGTTTGAAGGTCGTGTTCCTTTTAGGTGTAAGTACTAATAAAGGAATTTGGAAAATTCGTCATCTACGGGGTCCAAAAAGGGTTTTAAATGTAAAATAAAATGTACTGTAGTTAAAAAATCATTGCTAGTACCTAGACACTTGAAATTTTACATGTAGATTCCTCAAACAGAATAAACAAACACGTGTTTAGCGTTACCTGAAATTTTCCTGAAATAAAAACCGTTTTTTTTGGCATGAAAATATACACATTTTTACTTCAGTGTATTTTGACGCTGTAAAAGTTAGTTTCACGGTGTTATTGTTGAGATTAAAATATTTTCAGGACCTCAAGGTTGAAATGGGACCAATTAATTGAAAAGTTCGAGTGTGGTGTCGTCAAAAATTATCAACCGACTTCAAAAAAAGGAGGAGGTTCTCAATTCGACCCGTATGTGTTTATCTTTTTTATTTTAAATACTTTTTATTTTTATTTGATGTTTAAAGATTATCTAACTTAATGAAGACCCAGGTCTGATGATAGAATCGGAAGACGTCAACTGAACTCCTCAACGATTTCAATGATCTCTGTGGTGCAGCGGGCGAATAGCCGGCTGATACGTAAGAGGTGCGGCCGTGTGGGTTCGATTCCCGCTGCGGGACAAATGCATGATCTGCAAATACTTGTTCCGGGTCTGGCTGGGTATTGTTGGTACCATGGTACTCGTAGTTCCTTAAAACTCACGACACAAGGAATTCTAGTGTGGGATAAGGACTATGTATGTGACTGTGGGGTGTTTTTTAGTTAATAAGACGATTCAAAATGATCCTTGTGATTTCAATGAATAAAATTCTTTTTGACTTTGACTTTGACTTTTGACTATATTATGTGAACCCTTCTTGTTTTAGTGCATTATATTATTAACTGCAATTGGAATTTTAAATTAAATCAGTTTTTTAAAATTATTTTTTATTCCGAAAGCGCGGCGCGGGCAAAGATGAAAGTGCGCGATTGAACCGAAATTCTAAAATACTCTCTGCATTTTATTAACATGAATATTGACATACTCAGCTCCTGGAATTGCTCAACCCAGCATGACGTCTGTGTAATACGACAGAAATACGATATAGTGATATTTTACTATAAAAGTTCTGCCCCCAGCAACACAGATTAAAATGTAAAGCTGGCCTGCATATACCAATTAAAGATGGCATCTGTTACACTGGATTGAGCCACAGGCAATATTTTGTAGCTTTGCGTATTTGAAATTACATTGAACTACTTATTCGAACATTCACCTTTCAATTGGTACTATCGTACTCGTAGTTCCTGATATAAATGACACAGGGAATCTTAATCAAGGACTATGTATGTTGTTATATTAATTAAATGTAAGTTTTTCCATGTAAATTATCAACTGGTTAGGTGGTCCTTTAAGCATGAAACACCAGTTATCTTATCATATATAGCCAACTGTGTTGTAATTGATTAGCTACAAATTAGGCCGCAGAAAATGAATAGCATTGTATCTATCAACTTCTAGTTTGATGGTCAAAAGAAACAAAAAAAATTGTAAAAGCTTCTGCTCGTTTCGGTGTGACACCATCCAAAAAAGCGGTAATTTAGGGTTGTCAAATTATCTTTGTCAAATGACCCTTTTATCGGGTTACCGTCCCAGCTTTTAGGCTCTATTAATCTTGGTTAGGAGTCGCACCATCGATCTTGTATCGGAAAACAACAGTTTTGTATTCTTTGTAATGTGTCGGTTGAATGAGCGGTAATTAACGTTGCTAAAATAAGTGTCTGCCCGTCATGTATTTTGAGGATAAGCTTTCTTAAGGTTCCCAGGTCGAATTTTTCGACTGATGTTTATTTTATACCGTACCTACCTACCACTTTGTGGCCATTGATGTAATTTTATGGCACTAGCATCCACTCACGGTTTCACTCGCCAAGGTACCGGGGTGAAAATTTTCACACCGGCACACAGCATGTGTATCAATATTTCTTTGTACCATATTTAATTCAAATTTAATAAATTAAATAATATTTTATTGTTCGTGAAACAAATTAAAGTTAAAAAAAGTATTAGTTATTTAAGTTTTATTAAAGTTACATTATTGCCAATAAAGGCCTCTAGTTCTACCAAAAAGTTGTACAAGCAGTTATATGGTTTCTAAATTCATAATTTTATATTTATATTTTAGAAGGGATTTACTAAAATTGATAATTATATAATACAGAGGAAAATTAATAGGGCCTACCTAATTAAATAAAGTATGCCTTTCGTATTATAGATAGATAGATAGAAAATACTTTATTGCGCATAAACATAACAATTCAATAGGTAAGTAAAAATAATCTTAATATGATAAAAAATAGGCGGTCTTATCGCTAAGTAGTGATCTATACCAGACATCCACCAGATCATAAATTGTGGCGACAAACAATCAAATAATTAATCAAAACTTCGCATGTATAATATTAGTAGGATTTGTACCTAATTTCTTGACCCCAGACACACAAATACGAAGGTAAATTACAACAACAGACCAAGCGATTAACCATTATTAGTGCCTAAATATTCAAATTCTGTTCATTCGAAAGGGCATCGTTTCAGGGCATTCGAGCATGGCGCTTAATATTCCAAAGAGAATAAAGGAGTTGGCCGTTATCTATGGAATGCGCGCGCACTGTCAAGTCTATCACTTTGAATTGGCTAGCAATATAAAATGAGCTTTATTGTGCTGGCTTGAGATTCAATATAGAGGCCGACGCGAGCAACTTCAATTTTGAAAAGTTGGGATGTTGGGATGCCTGTCTTTTTCTTTTATCGTTTCGATATCACTAGGTAGCATGAATGTCACAAAATAAATACGAGTTTATGGCTATGGAGTCGTGTCACTCACCAGAAAAATGGATTTAACTGTGCTGTTTTTTTTGTTTTTTTTATACTACTACATCTGCAAACAAGAATACGGCCCTGATGGAAAGTGGTTACCGTAGCCTATAGACGCCTGCAACACAAGAGGCATCACACACGCGTTGCCGACTCTTTGAGAACTTCAAAACGCCCTTTTTGAAGAACCCCATACTGTAGTCACTAAAAACCTCGACAGGGAGATCATTCCAAAACTAAAGTGATATTACTGAATCTTAGATAATACACCAACTTGCAAGACAAGTGTAAATTCGAAGCACTGAATATACAGCAGACAAAGATTTTTTATACTACACAAACAAGCATACGACCTACGGCTAGCACTGTAGTAGTAGTTAGTTATAGTAAGTACTCCTTTTTGACAGGTTCAATTTTATCATGAACTGAAACCCATTAGAATCATCATCATTGTCATTGGCCGAAGCATTCCCCATCTCCTCATTCTCTGGTGTAATTCCTAAGTCGGGTTTTACGACATCCGCGGGAGGAGATAGAGAGATCTATTCTTAGACTGGACTCACCACGGCCTCAATATCTCTATCTATCTGGCGACCTCTGTGGCGCAGCGGGCGAAGGTTAACCTGCGACGCAGGAGGTTGCGGGTTCGATTCCCGCCTCGGAACAAATATTTGTACGATCTGCAGATATTTGTTCAGGGCGTTCTGGGTATTTTCTATGCATAAAAAATATCTATCTATGTAATGTATTGTATTAAGTATATCAGTTATCTAGTACCCATAACACAAGGTCTGCTTAGCTTGGGGCTAGATAATGTTGTGTGAAATGTCCAGCATTTATTTATCTATCTAAGTGCCATCGGTCTCCTAGTGAAACTTCTTTATAAAATAACGGTTATTTAATCTATGTAATGTTTACTGACTCACGGCAGCCACACCTGACGATACCAGCCCCTGTCGAATTCCGAACACGATTCATTTGCCCAATACCTTTAAACCTAATTGACATCTTTAGGACAAATGCAACATTGTATGCTATTGCTATTTCCATCTTTATGTATTTTTCGTGCAATTATAAACGAGAGTTTATGATTCGCATTTGTACTCTAACAGTATTCAAAGCGAAGATATTTTAATTGAAAGCTGTTATTTGTTGTAGGGTTAACTTTATCGTAGAAATTGTCTTGAAATAGATATGAGGCTGTAGACAAAGTAACATTCTAATAGCGATGACGCCAGTAGAAAAGTCCAAAATGTATGGGATTGACGTTAGCTATCGACATATCACGTGGTCTTTTGTATTGAATTACGACTGTAGAAATGGAATCGCTTCGAAGCGAATGCCGTTTGGCTAGGCCCTATGGTATAGTAAATCTTTCTTAAAGTTTAGTAGCACTGAAAATCTTTAATTAAACCATTTCAAAGTAAAAGAGTACCGTGTAGATACTGTTCTTCCATATAATCCTCTCCATCCTAAGGATGTTTGGAAGAAATAGCTAAAAACGATGTTAGAACTGTTGTTTTGAAGAGTCTATCTATCTTTCTATATATATATCTATCTTTATGTTCTTATAAAGCAATTATTAAGTTATCTGTGACAGTACACGAAAAATATAATATTTAATTTGGATAGGACAAAAATTACCCTCAAAGCATTGGAACTTAAAAGTAGCTCAAAAAATGGTCAAGTGACGAAAGGGAACAAGGAAGTAAGGGGCTTTTGCAGCACAAAAAACATCGTTTGCAACGCCAAATGGCTCACTTTGTGGCGGCCAAGATCCATGGGTACTGGTAAGTAGGTTATTAAAAGTGAAACTTCTTATACTACGTGGATAATTTGTAAAACAATTTAAATAGTGCATTGAATTTGACTTACATTTCACAGTGTCTACGCGTTCGGAATGAGTTTTGTGGTTAAACAAACGAATCTATCTTGGAGTTCAGTAATGTTAATTTCACACTACGTTTGTGTGATGGTTTTGAAATTAAATAAATAAAAATAAAGTTTGCACCTACTTGCTCGTGTGAGCGTGACTATGCGTTTCTGCGGTAGAATAAGTTTCGATTCTGGTTAAATTGCTTGTTGAATTGATAAAGTTTTTCAATAAATTACCTATGTTAAGGGACTAGTCTGGGAAAATTATTAAAAAGTGTTTTTAAAATTCATATTCATTTATTCAATAACAATTAGAAAATCGTGTCTGAACTAAAATTATAACCTAAAACTAAAAATCATCGAAATCGAAAAGCCGAGAATTTACCGAATATAGCATTTTTTTTATACTACTTGACTTGAGAATACGACTACAACGACAATCGTTGAGGTGGCCATCGGCAATTTCAAAAATCCATCTAAAGATTGCAGTGTTCGATTGTTCAGCGATTTATCGCTTATCGTTTTACGTAATGATGTTGGTTGTCATTGATTATGGGTCACTCGTGCGCCGGAGCTTCGGTTTGTGTTCATTGTGGCCGGAAAGATGTGGCCCGATCTTGTTAGCTACTTTTTGTTCTTGATGTGGCCGCATTTGTCCAGCCACATCAAGATTTACCCATATAGATTTCTTCATCAGCCGGTAGACATTCACTGCTGGAGTAAAAAACCATTGGGAGGCCCCAATGGTTTTTTTTGGTGATAAATTATTTTAATAATTTTTAATTTGGTTTATTATTATTATTATAAAAATTGGTAATCGCAGTGTTGGTGTTAAGTACTCAGATGAATGCTATACTGTCCATTCCATTTCGTAATCTGTAAGTCGCCATTTACGACATCCACGGGAGGAGTTGGAGTCAGACCACCACGGCCGTCTTGCTGCATGGATGGCGTGCCTCTCGATACTTTTTCTAGCTTGAAGAGGTCTAAAATAATGTTTATCAATATTGTTCATATTTATAACATCACTCTACACAATGCGTCTCTGGTGTTTTTATATTCATATTCTATTCACAAGTTTGAGACTAAATTTTTACGGTCTTGTTAACCTGTTTGTCCTTTATAATCAGTCAATAGATGTTCATAACCATAGTGTTAAGTACTCTGCGGATGCTACTGCCCATCCACTGGTGTAATCATTTAGTCAGTTAATCGGCTTTATGAAATTAACAAATTCAAAAAGACTTTTAAATGTTTACCTACTTATTTATCTACGACAAGCACATTAAAATGGTTAACAGAGTACAAAAAGTCCAGTCTCAAAATATATTAACCCTACAAATTCTACCGACAGTTCGCATACCATATCAGTGTTGGATCACGAAGACAACTGGCCCGTTTAGTCGCCAAGTCACTATAAACCGCTAGATGTGACCCATGATATATTTAACGCGGCAGGGCAGGGCGTGGCGACGCGTGCCGCAACTAGGCTCAGATACTCAGATAGGAAAGAGGGGAGTATTTGAAGGGACAGTGCGGAATGGGTGTGGTATAAGTTAGAAACATACGGCTCGGTATATTTAGTTTTTTTAATCACAACATAAGCGCTTCCCACCTGGTAATTAGTAACTAGATCATGAACAAAAATCATGCAGGCTGAGACACAAAAGGTGCGGGTTTGATTCCCGCTACATAGCAATCGCATTACAATAGATTTTTATTCACGACGGTGTGTTATCAGACGTATGGGAAATATACCAAATTGCATTTGCATTTTATTGCGATTTGCATGATTTCAATATTTGTTCCGTGTCTGGTGGTGTGGTATCATGATACTCGTAGTTCCTGATACTCACGACACAGGGAATCCTAGTGTGGGATCAGGAGTCAGGATGTTATGTTAAATTAAAATTCAGCTTAGGTAATTAATTGCAGCGCCATTAGTATTTTGTTTCGTTATCCTACTAATATTTTAAATGCGAAAATTTGTGTTTATTTTTGTAAAATGCTGTAACGGCTAAATTAATTTTGATGAATTTTGGTATAATATAGTAAAAGTAAGCTTTTATAAAAATTACAGTTTTTTTGGACCTAAGTTGTTTGAAAGTAGACAAACAGACAGACTACTAAGCGAAAGCAATAGGATCCCGTTGTCCACTAAGGGTAATAGAATGCTACAAAGAATGAGAGACAAACTAAGTATACATATATACTTCTTCCACTCTCTTAACGCAGCTACAAACTTAAAGCATGGTGAACAAGAAACAACCAATTATATGAAAAAAGCATGTCTAAATTGGTTCTCGCTGTGTCCTATGCTCTGAGCGCTGTGACAGGAAGAGTGGCCGGCGTGGCCTGTCGTGCGCCATCGGGCCAGCTATTGATAAATCATCGACAGGCCACGCGCGCCCGGCGGCGCGGCGGCAAAACTGCGCAACCGAAATACACGTACCTCATTTCCAACTAGCAGTAGTAAGTATACCTATGCTCTGATTGAGGGTTTCTTCTTATTCGTTGCACTCTTAAGGTCATGGTTATCGTGTGGGGTGTGCGCTACTCTTCTCGCCTTCCTGTACCAGCTCTTATTTGGTCTGTCCATCTAATGGGTGATCTGTAGAGCGCTCTTTTGCTCTCAAACTTTCATAATTCATTATTCCTCATTATTAGACTCAAGACGGCATTTGTATATCGAGAAGTAGGTCTTTTAATTTTATCGATATGTTGATCGGGAATGCCCTACAACATGCGTAGGCGCATATAGCCCTCTACCTTAATTAAACCTTTGTATTTACTGGCAGTACGTAGGCACTTACCTACCTAATTGTAGGTATAAGTTTAATACAGTCCTGCCGACCGACGTCGACTCGATAAAGGTTAAAGGTAATTAGTTCACAATGGAATTTTGACTTAATTTATCGTTAAATGTGGTTAAATCGTGCGTTTAAAATGTAGGTACGAGTAGGTTAAACTACGCCTCTTGTGGTAATTTAACAAGCATATTAGAATTTGGAATAAAAGAGATTTATACTAGTGGTTCGCCCCGAACTGAGACCTCGCGATAACACCTTTATCAACCCGACTACTTAACTAAGTAATTTCCATATTTAACCGACTTCCCAAAAAAGGAGGAGGTTCTCAATTCGGTTGTATTTTTTTTTTTTTTTTAGTGTTTGTTACCGCATATCTCCGGCGTTTATGAACCGATTTGGAAAATTCTTTTTACATTTGGATAGATATACTTCCAGATTGGTCCCATTTTTTTCAGAATCCAGTTCTGATGATGGAATCCATGAGGAATTGAGGGAACTCCTCAAATATTGTAGGCATACATATGGCGATTTTACTATTTTCAGCAACAAACCAAGCATTTGCATTCAAAAAGTATAATAATCCTTTCACCACTTTGTCGAATAAAATGGCGGAAGTCGGTTTTTTAAATGAAAACTTATTTCTACTATTATTTTTGAAAAAAAATCCCTCGAGGTCTACCAGTACAGTACAGGATCTACCAGTAACTACTCTAATTTCCTACACATCATCGAAATAACCTTTGAATAGGGCTAAGCAACGGGGCTTAGTTATACTACATACCTGTTAGTACCTATATCAAGTACCTGACGAATTAATTGATAACGTCCTTTTGATGAAAACCATAGAACTCCAACGTCATTCAAATTATTAGAAATGGGAGGTCAGCAATGGATGTTATATTGGTTTCTATTTTATGGAGTACATGTTTCTAAATTCTTCAATTTCAGACTTTTCCCTGTAGTTGTGACACAAAAGCCACAAGCATACCAAATTTCAGCATTGTGGGATTGCTGGAAGTACCCTAGAATTTTCGGTTTTTACGTTTTTTATTTTCCCTAATATCTCGAAAACTACTAAGGCTAAATAATTATTAAAAACAGTTTTAAAATGTCCAACCAAAGCGCTTTCATTAGACACCCCACTTGATCTGACTGTCTCACTTTTATTTTTTTTACCCCCCTCTTGGACCCCAATATCTCAGCAACCCCCTGATCGATATAGCTCATAACCTTACCTACAAATTGTACCAATACTATCTACCCCCATACCAAATTTCATGAAGATCGGATTAGCGGTTTGGAAGTTTTCATCGGACAAACATACATACATACATACATACACACATACATACAAACGCCGATTCTTCCAACTTGACTCAGAGAACTCGCTTCGCTCGTTCAAAAATGCATTTTGTTTGTTGTTTCTTGAACTTATCCACCAGCATTCTTACACTGCATAAACAGCAACGCTTTCCAACAGTCATCATCATCATCATCGGCATGTAGAAGCCCACTGCTGGGCATAAGCCTCCCCCTTAGAATGCCACGACGAACGGTCTTGAGCCGCCTCCATCCACCGACTTCCTGCGACGTTTATAATGACAACAGTATCAAGAGTAAATTGGCTGCTCATTATTGCTCAAAGTCAAAAGATTTTTTTCTTTTTCCAACTTCTAAAAGAGATTTTTAGGGTTGCTTACTTCACCAGCAAAAAACGGGACCCATATAAGATCGCTTAATTGTCTGTCTGTCTTTAAATAATCTTTTCTTAGGAACGGCTAAAGGTATCACTTGAAATGTATACCAAATATAAAGGTCTGTTATATATAGAGCTTATATTGCCGTAAAAATATCAAGCTCGTAACTCAATGTATTAAAAATATGGCAATGATTGTAAAAAATTTAATGGAAATTGCCATATTGAATAACCTTTAGGATAACCAGCTATCCTCTCCTTGGGGTCTCTAGTAACCTGACAGTTTTGAAATTTGGAACGGGTTTGTGACACGAATAAAGGAAAAAGTCTAAAATTGAGGAATTTCAACTTTTTTACCCTTACCCGTGAAATGGGATGGTGAAGTTTATAGAAAAAGTCTCCGAAATTTTCGAAAAAAATTACGGATCGAAACCTTCAAGGGACGAGTCTCGCTGAATACCCCAACTCGCGCAACAACGCGTGACAACGCGCACAGGTTTGTCCACTTGGGGAATTGCAAAATTTTATTATTTTCATTCCCCAACTCGCCTACTTTCAAATCTGTTGATTCCAGTACTGTCAAAGACCAATAACGTTATACCTACTAAAATTTAGTATTTTATTGGTTTCGCTCACTCCGTTTTATTTTACATCTAGCTAGACAATTGAATATTTGCACACGCTGTTGTGAGGTTTACTGAAGATTCATATATACTGTTGCAACAGTTGTAATTTCTTCTTCCTTTACATGGCCACCACACCATAAGAGTTATCTTAACTAACGTAAGGTAACGTAAGAGTCAGCTGACACGAAATAGTAGTTGTAGTAGTTATGTTTGTGAATTTGTAACACATTCCATTAGAATAAACAAACAGATAAGTTGGAAATTATTCAAACAATTTCAAGCGACAATAATCGGTGTTCTGTAAATCATCTAAGTGGAACTTTTTGCTCTCTGTAGTAGATCTGAAGTTTCTATATCTTCGGAATGGTCATAAAAAGGTGCATATCGACAACCGATACCATCGCTTAGTGAATTACCGTTGGGGTAGGCCATTATTTGCAGTTCAAGGCGTTATGTTTACTGGATAAGTCAATGATGGATGGATTACGGTATCACTTCAACTCAATAATATCGTTCAAAAGCTCATTAGGCGTATTCGATTTACAAAAATAATAATGACATATAGTATCAGGTTCTTTATAGTACAAACTGTTTCCAAAGATATTGAAGTGTACAAAGAATAGATACTAAGGAAACGGACCATATGGACCACTCCATGTGCTATAGCAAGAGGGAAAAAGGGAGACAAAGAATCTTAAACAAATATTTGTTGTGTCCAAACTCTGTTAAGAATTTTTATTCAAGTTTAACACGAGTAATTTAAGGCTCAGAATTGTAATAAAACTTAAAATAACTTTAATAAAAATTTATAAACATAAAAATTATACAGCTATGATTATTATGTATTTGAATTTAGAGTTTTTATGCTAAAACCTGAAAAAAGGAAAGTCCTCAATATTTCACTCGGCATCTCAAAATAGTAGCAATTTGATCTATGATTTTTAATTAGAATTAGATTAGCTCTTCCAGTCTGGTCCACATCTCTCACGACCATTATTCCACAGCTTCAGAGAGACTAATGGGCTATCAGTGCTATAATTCACGGCCACCTCATTGTTCGGCTCAGCCCTATCTGTGCGGTGACAAATTTATTAATGTTCAACATAGTAACGGTGCTTATTAATCTTGTTAAGATGCGATATCTAATTTGATGTGCTTGGTCGTTGATGCGAAATAATTTTACACTTTGTAAGATCGTGAATTGGTATCTGAATATGTGCTTTTACAATGCGACTATCACACGCACAGTTCCTTGTATTAAAATCTCTTTGGAACCATAAAAGAACACGAAGAAATCTTAAAAAATATCACATTAAGAGGCTTAGTGCTGTGGTTTGTCCATGTCCAGCATAAGAATATACCCGTGAGTCTTCTCTCGTAGATTTCGTAAAAGTCGACGAAGAGATTACAGAAGGGGATGGGCAGCAGCATCCACCTGAGCACACAAACCCATACTACGATCACCAACCCGCTATGTATCCACACATGCGAGGTAATTTGGCTCATTTCTAATGATTTATGTGACAAAAAATGCAAAACAGAGAAACAAAAGAAAGAAAATAAATTTATTTAACACGAAAACAAAACAATAACTAGCAAACAGAACAGAAGTAGAATAGGTAGGGCATACAACTAAGTATAAATTAACTAAATGAAAAAGTTAAATGTCCCACGCACTCACTCAGTCCCGCTCCAACCGTCCAAAAAATCACGCCAAAATGGCATTCAGCTCAGCATAATGCTGAGTAAGTAAAGTAAGTAAGTTAAGTATTACTCAGCGCCGATTTTCAGCTTTCGTCATCATCATCATCATCTGTAGAAGTTCACTGCCTCCCCCTAGAATGCCACGACGAATGGCCTTGAGCCTACATCCACCAGACTTCCTGCGTAAACAAAGAACAAAGAATAGTCTTTAATTAGCTTCTCTTAGTTTATAAGTACAATACCTTGATCCGACTCAAAGCAATTTTTATGAACCAGAAGACCTTATTTGGTGTATAATTTGCTACCATAAATAAATATTCAATACCACCTACGTGAGTTCAATCACAGACTAGTTATTAACGAAATCTTCTATCAAAGAATGCCAGAACGGATACAAATCTTTAATTTAGTTCTGCTCGATGTAACAGCATTTGCATGTAGCTAAACAAGGCTGAAACCAATCAGAGTTCTTATCTAACTTTCTATTTCATACACCTAGAATCCGTTACACAACCACCTGTCGGTACCAATACAATCGTGTTATTAGTCCGTTAACCAAAGGACTTTGTCATCGTCAAACTTCCTAACAGAGCTTTGGTCACTCCTACAACTATAACACAAGCTAACAGCGACAAGGTTGTAGATTTTGTTTACTTATGAATTCACCATTCATTAATGTAGTACCCGATTTAATTCATAATCAATATTAGTAAAGCTATAAACTCGGTATGATTAAGTGATGCAAGGCCATCTAGAGGACCACCTTGGAGAAAATTTTAAGGTTTCTCAACGAAGGACAATTGCGGTCCTTAAAATGACACATAATTCTTGTGGTTGCGTAAAACACAGTGTTGCGTTTCAAGAATGTGATGTTAAAAGTGGTTTTAATTGCCAGCAATCTCGCTTTCCTTGCCATCGTGTTTGAGACACTTAAAAAGGACAATTTTAAAGGTTATCATTATGCCCATATTTTAGGCGGTTATCTACCTACGTAGTGTTATCTAGTGCAATTAACAATTATGTGAAATGGGGAAATACTGTAAGGACGAACGTGTTTTTCCGCTCGTTTCCAGGAATTCAATCCGGAATTTATTTGTATCGCCTACATGATATTTAATTTAATGGTCATAAATTAACCTTTGTGTTTCCGGTCTAAAAATAAACCCCTCCATCTCCTCCCGCGGATATCGTAAAAGCCAACTAAGGGACTACAATGGGGGATGGGCAACAGCATCCCCATGAATACAATACGATCCACCAGCCAGGCGTGGTGATTATGGAAATTCCACCCATTGTATTTTATGGGTGAGGCTTTGTCCAGCAGTGGACATCTAAAAGCTGATTATGAATGAACATTTTAAAGACTATCCATATCCGTACAACAGATACAGTCCTGTTTTCCGGGCAAGTAGTTTCTCAGTAACTTAACAGTAAATCTAGTTTTGTTCGAATTTAACTGTGGTTTTCTATGAATCTCATGAGAAATAAATCAAAATTCAGTCTCCATTCGCAGTTCTTCTGTCTGTTTCCGCCATCCTGCTTTTGTGTTGCCAAGTATTAATGTCTTCCTGTTATAGGTACCGGAAAACCAGTGAAACGACGAGCTCGTTCACAGAACAGCACTTATTAACCTATTTAGCAAGAAGGGTAAGATTTACATAATATACCATTTGATTACCGTATCTCTCTCTACAGAGCAGGTGGTCATGTCTTGTTTCATCTTAGTTTTGTGCTGCGTAATTACTATAAACGTCACAGGAAGTCGGTGGATGGAAGCGGTTCAAGAACATTCGTTGTGGCGTTCTAGGGGGGAGATCTATGTCTTCAGCAAACTTCTACATGCAGATGATGATGATGATGATTGCTTTAATCATTCTAGCAATATAACAATTGAATCTCGATAATTTTTAGGAGAAAAACGGGACTTTTATAGGATCACTTGTTGTCCGTCTGTCTGTCTATTTGTCTGTACTTACCCCTTTTTTTCAGGAACGGCTAAAAGTAATTGAAATGTATACAAAATTAGCATTTGCTCGCAGCTCCGCCCGCGCGGATACTCTGTTATAAATTATAGCCTATATGTTATTCTGATGTATAAGCTACTGCAAAGTTTCATCAAAATCCGAACAGTAGTTTTTGCGTGAAAGAGTAACAACCATCCATTTAGCCTCACAAACTTTTACGTTTATAATATTAGTAGGATGGAATATTAATGTCTGTGAGCTTGTAAGTCAATGCATTAAAAAGATATGCCACTGGATGTCTAATTTTTGTATGGAAATCGTGAAAATGAAAAACCTACATAAAAAAATGGTACTTCCAGTAACATCACAATTTTGAAATTTAGAATGTTATGAGGCTCACTGATAAAATACAGAAAAAGTTTTAAACTCGATAGGGCTCTGATGATTTCGAAAAAACTTATAAAACCTTTAGGGCAACAGTCTCGCTCGCATCTAACCGTTTTATTTGAATTAAGAATAATTTCCGTGGTAGAATAATTTTAGCACTAGGAGGTAACTCTTGTTAGGCATACCGTGCGATATATTAGGTACTCTATTAAAGCCCACCTGAAAGCACTTTCCACTTTAGTAGCAAGCTTTATCTTGACTTGTTTCTAAAAGCTTATTCAGCGCC
Organism: Epirrita christyi; assembly: GCA_951392215.1. Classification (NCBI taxonomy): domain Eukaryota; kingdom Metazoa; phylum Arthropoda; class Insecta; order Lepidoptera; family Geometridae; genus Epirrita; species Epirrita christyi. The sequence goes on from OX595850.1 coordinate 8,958,276, forward strand.
ACTAAAGAGGTTCTACGATCGCATCGTGAAAAAATTCGCAGCAATTTCACGCAACATAAACTTCGTGATCGGTTTTTGCCTGTTATGATGACAAGCCGCGATTATTTCCTAGTTCAGTTAATTGCTCCCATTGTGGACACTCATCGCTTTTTGTACATCGGCCGTCACCTTGCACTTTCGATTTTGACTATAAATTGAACTGAAATTGACGTAGGTAGGTGCAGAAAAATACAATAGCTTATGTATAGCTTTAGGAGTAGATCCTAACATCATAAAACTTTTAGAAATGTGTTTTTTGTACCATTATTAAAAACATGAATTAATGAAAGAAATTAATGAAGAAATGAATGAATGAATGAAAGAAAGAATTAATGAAAAAAGGAATTAATGAATGAATGACTGAATGAAAATACTATATTGCACAGCTTAAAAAATAGTTAAGAATTACACACATCAATCAAATTAAATTAAATATACAATGGGCGGTCTTATCGCTAATAAGCGATCTCTATAATAACAAAACCTTAATTAACGACATCAGTGGTGCGACGAGCGAGTAGCCGGCTGAGAAGCAAGCAGTTGCGGGTTCGATTCCCGCTGCGGAACAAATTTTTGCATGATCTGCAAATATTCCTTTTACAATACTTTTTACAATGGTTTTTTTATATTAGCAGTCACAATCAAATCCTCTTTTCAAAAATACCTCTGGCAGAGTGTCCAAGAAATTACCAATGACTACAGAACCATCGAGAGAGTCATCATCATCATTCGGGACGCCTAAGCTGGGATATAGGCTTTTTCCCATAAAATGTCACGACAAATGGCCATGAGCCGCCTCCATCCACAGACTTCCTACAACTGTTATAATGCCATCAGTCGATCAAGTGCCCTTCATTCAATTTGCACGTTCCATACTAGATCTTCCGGTTCCGGTTGACACTAGAGACCAAGGGTGGTAGTGTGCTTTTACAGTTTTGGTTGCCATTAAAAACATAGATAGCTGTCCAAGTTTTAATCTCGTATTGAATTCTTTCACCACACTGGTTCTGTGTAGAAACGACCAAACTCTGGTAAACAAAAAACAACTTGTGACACCTGGGTAATCGTACCTACTTGTATTTATATTGAATGAAAAGGCATTAGATGTAATATGATTTAGTTTAGAACTGCCTTCCGTGTTTGCAAGGTCGCAATTATAGTCTGAGGAACCTCAAGACAAAAAATAATGTCGTCTTAAAGGCTCCGGCACACCAAGTGCGGTCGGCTGTGCCTGCGGTTGATGTCACACCAACTCCCGCAGGTGCGGACTGGCAGCGATTTGGTGTGACGTCTCTCGTTTACATAGAACCGTAGCCGCAGCCGGACTGCATCAAGCTTGTAATGCGATTATCTACATTTTGTAAATATAAAAAAAACCCCGTTATTTTTTCAGTGTTCCGTTAAAACTGGAAAAACGAAGCACTTCTGAAAACACATCGATGGGCTACAACTACAATGTTTTTTATTGTACAAAATTAATTACTTCAGGGCTTGATAATAATATATAATAATTCGCATCTCTGGAGTAATCAGTGCATTACTAAACTGTATTGAAATTGGAGCACCCGTTGCATTAATGATGTTATTAAGCTAGTCATCACCAGACTCTGGATTTTACGGGGAATAGACATGTCATCTTCATTAGTAGCCTTCAAACATCAACTGCTGGACGAAGCCTTCCCCAAAAAATGCAATGCAGAGAATTGCCATTATCACCACGTTTGGTAGGCGGATTGATGATCGCAATATTCATGTTGAGTACTCACCACTGCACCAACTTCCACCAACTATAGCTAAAAACCATCTCACAAGTACCATCTTCCATACAAAAAAATAACATTGAAAGCACCCGTTCCGGAGCTATGAGGCAGCAGACAAACAGACAGACATACAATTATAAATAAACACTATGACCTCAAACTCTTTTTAGTCGGGGGCTAAAAAAACCTTGTGTGCTTCTTTGCGAGTATCGATGTTTATTTTGAATCTGACAGATAAACGTTCGATTGATTTCTTCTTCTTCTTCTTCATTTATATGGCCTTTGAGGAAAACTTTCCTCAATTTTGCCAATGTCAAGTAATTATTTTGATAAAGTTAGGTCAAGTCGTCAAAGTCTCAGTCAAGTCAAGTTCTAGTAAAGCTATGGCAGTTTCACTAGAATGTTCGTGAACAATTTCCACCCGTTTGAAAAGACACGCAATACACTTATATTTAAATTCACTACCACGTATTCTTTAAATAAGCTACACCGGTTAAAATGCCACCAAAGTTACACGATATAACTCAAAAAACACTAGAAATAAAAATAAAATAAAAATGGACGACGTCTCTTTTCGAAAAAGCAAAAAAAGTCCGTTCGATTGATTTGGATTTCATACACGAAACGCTTCATCGCGCTGTCATTTTATTTATAGATAAAGGCATCGATGTAATAATTGCACTCTTGCAGCCGGTGTGTCAGTGCCTTAAGTAGCTAAAATGTATGGAGGTTGTACTTATTGCGCGTCTCTTTATAAACAAATTAAAATCATTATTAGAATATCAAAAAAAATAATAGTTTATTAGCAAAAAACTCACAAGAGCTTTATTGATCAAGTACGTTAGGTAGGTACTTTTCAAAATTAATCAAGTAGGTATTTTGTGGTGGAAAGTTACTTCTGAGTTCGGACATTACAAACTGATCAACAAGTCCGATATTTTTACACGATAGCTTCACGTCTTATGTTTTATTTGTTTCAAATCGTGCAAGCCTATTTTGAACCTCTATACCATAACCGACTGAGCTGAAATTTTGCATACCTGCAAAGTTCTAATGACAATACCATATATGGTGACAGTGAGCTGATCTAACTATGGAGATGGAAGCTCAACTATAAATAAATAAAAAAGCAAATTAAAAAAACAAGTTGAAAAATATACACAATTAAATAAGTGACCATAAAAAATGATCTTTATCATCATCATCATCAGCCTATAGAAGTCCACTACTGGACATAAACCTCCCCCTAGAATCCTAAACGAATGGATTTGAGCCGCCTCCAACCACCAACTTGCTGCGACCTTTATATCCATCCCTCTAGAGGAGGGCCTTCCTCTACTGAGTCGTCCGGTTTGTGGTCGCCACTCAAGAGCCCTTATGCCTAACGGTTGTCAGTTCTGCAAGCTATATGACCTGCCCATTGCCACAGCTATGCGTAATCTTGGTTCTGCTACGGATTTAAAAAATGATGATCAAAGCTAATCGATCAATTTAACAAATTGACATATAAGTACACTTGTTTAACTTGAGCAGGTAATCAATTACCTTGCACAGGGTCAAACAAAGACCTTAGGGTGAAGTGATGTCGGTCAATTTAAGAGTAGGTGTCCGCAAGTGACTGGTGTCTCAAAGACGAAGCAAGGTCAAAACGTCCGAAAGTACCTACCTACACAGTGGCTTTTTTACTGGATTCGTCATACCTACAATTTGCAGAACTGTAAAAACTGACCTGTTTTTCGTGATTGTACTAATTTTGGGGACATTGTTCATTACAATTGCAAATTGGAATTAATTAACATTTTGCGGTGTGCCCGGCCTAACGAGTGTTTCTCAGTGGTCAGATTGGTGGTCAGACTAGTCTGGCCAACGGGAATTATTTTTCCCATTGGCCAGATTTATTTGACAGCTGGAAAAGACATAGAAAAAAGTACAATCTAAGAAAAAACTGTTTTGCATTTTATTATCAAAATGTTATCTAAGGCGTTCTAAAAAATGACCAACAGTCAATTCTCCAGTAGTTAAAGTCATTTGTGAATACATTATGAATTCGTCTCTCATTATATTTTCCTTTGTCCGTTTATTTGTTATTTTGGTAAAATATTTTTTTTGTAAAATTCTCAGTAAGTTGACTATCCCGGGTCCTTTTCTTGTTATATTTCTATTTAGTTCTTTATGCCAACTTTCTAAACAGTTAGTAGTTCTGTGCCTCTGCCCAAAAACAGACCAAGTTTGCTTAAAATTGGACTTTTCTAGCCACTGCTTTTGAAAATATTCTTTAAATTTTTGTATGTTGGCCGAATCAGGAGCATCTTTAGTTATATATTGCCAACCTTCGTCTACTAAATGTGGCGGTAGTAATGGCAGAATTCCGGAAATTCATATTATTCATATTTAGAAATTTACATGACCTCTTCGTATTTTTTTGTATTCAACAGTACTTTACTAAATTAAGAGCTAATCTGAACAACGGGAAAAATAATTCCCGTTGGCCAGACTAGTCTGACCACCAATCTGACCACTGGGAAACACTCGGCCTATCCATAGACCCTGCGTCTCCTCCCGTGGATGTTGTAAAAGTCGACGAAGGGATTACACCAGGAGATGGGTAGCAGCCTAACAGCATCCAACTGAGTACTCTAACACTAATAACACATACACTAACTAATAACTAATACACTAGTAACACTAATACTGCGACCACCAATCCACCTGCTAAATGTGGTTATTATGACAAATCCATACTAAAGTCTGCATAAGGTACCATAACTCTTGCATTCTATGGGAGAGGCCTAGCCTAACAGTGGACATTTAAAAGCTGCTAATGGATGTGATGCTAGTTCTTTCCTACCTCCCATAGACAACACAATTACCTAAGCGATGGTGGAGCTCAAAATCTAGCTTGGTTATCTTATATTTGCAAATGAACTTATCTAGAGTGGCTCACAGCTCTATCATGAATTGGTTTGTCTAATATTAAATACTTTCCAAATTCATAATTCTTAGCATCTCATGTCTAGCAGTTTTTAATTTTATAGTAGTTGAAATAGCTTGTTAATTATAATGGTTGAATATTCAAGACTCCTACATGCATATTAGTTTAATTTATGTATTGGATTAATATGTTAGATCTTATCACTAAAGATTTAATGAAGGCTGTTCAGTTTGGTCGGCACGCGCTTGATCTAATGGATGAATGGATGGGCTTATATTAGATAATACAATTCTAAACATAATTCAAAAAATACAAATTATTCAGTTGAGTTATCCAAAAACCGTTGAAAACTATCTAAGATAGATAAGATAGCTTAACTGATCTAAATCACTTCCAGGCAGAAGCGTCCCGTGTGAATTCATAGCATTATTTCACTAAGTATATTCACTAAGTATATATGCAATAGGAATCCAAACAAAATGTTAATTTGGCGTCCTAAGATCAACAGGTATATCCTACAACAACAACAGCTGTATGCTATGAATTCACTGGCTGTATTCTCTATAAATTAAGCAAACTTGCATAACTGCCTCTTGGCTTTCTCCTGAAATCATAAGAAGCCCCTAAGATTAGGCAGTTGGTAATTTTCTTTGAAGACGAAAAGTGGAGATATTTTTTTGTGAAGTTTAATAAATAGTTGCTTAAGTACCTAGAATAAACAGACTTCATAACTGTAAGTTTGTTAATTATAAATGACATACCTATTAATACATATTTTTATTTGGCTATCTAACCAATTACCTACTTACCAAATAATAGGCAATTGGTTAAAAATCCTGTAGCCAGTTTAAAAAAAACTGGACATTATTTCAGAAAATCTAATTTTAGTAGGCACTGCAAAATGAATTCATGTCACTTTCGTAAGCTTTCGTGCCTAAAGCTTATGAAAGCGACATTAATTCATGAACTTATAGGTCATTGCCGACGTAATGTCTCTTCTTAAAAACACAATCTGTCAATACGGGCGTTTCGATTGATCTGCAATCAATAGCCGATTGATTTAATTAAAGTTGTCTGTTCACGTCCAGTCACGCACGACTGCGCAGGACCTTGAGAATTGATCCTTTTCTGCGTCAAAGATGTGACTTGCACAACCCAGCACCGCTCCGCTATTTTTGATACCGGTTGTCATTTCGTGCCCATTATGATGACTGTACAACATTTTAATTTAGGTTCTTTACGATTTAACAATAAAACCTTCAATGTAAAAACACCGCTGTCTATAAAGGTACCGCTCTATCGCAATGTTTCCGTATTTTATACATTGTCCATAAGTTTTTCATGATGTTCGTTATATCTAAGAACGTGTTGAAATTGTAAGTAAACAGTTGCAACTCGCTGGTACGTAACGATAGATCAATAGATACTCGTAGGTAATAAACCAATTAAATGGGACCACAACGCACCTGACTGTCTGGTTTATACTTTTGTAAGCGTCTGTACACCATACTATACCATTTAAACGATATAATATCACACCTTTTTCTCGAAAACATAAGCACCTATTACTGTTTACTCCCTTGACATCGTGATCAACTCGATAAATGAATCGCAGGACGCCAATTTTAGCTTGCCTTCGGTTAAAAGTTCTTTGAGTCGGGCCATTTTCATCATCAAAAGCTAATTCACATCCAGTCGCCCCCTTCCAGATCCCATCCATTTCACATTATCTAGCTTTATGTTATGCCCATGAAAATCGAAGCACCGATGAAATTCGATACAACAGAGATCAGTGACATCATTGAAGGAAATAAGATTGCCACCGCTGTTGATAAATCATAAAGCTTTATTACGGCAGTAGCCAATAAACCTATTTGTCCACGAACAGATTCACATAATCGGGCTGTACTTGACAGATATGGACCCCTAAATCATAAGAATATTTTCTTTGTAGATTGCACTCACAAGAAATTCTGCTTTATCACTTCATTGTAGAGCCTCTTTTTCGTGTACGGTTTTGTTGTGATGAGCCTCTTTAACGGTAGTTGGTGTAACATGACGGTGATTTTACGAGAGGGTCGTCTGTGCTGGTGACGGATAGATCATAAATAATGGAGGGATAAAACTTGCAATTCTCCTGTAGAATGGGTAATCAATAATATTTACATACAAGGATCCAATACGGCCATAAATCCTGGCCGTAAAAATTTTCAATTTGTTGTGATATGAGCCATGGACTCAGATAGAGCTTTCTCACACCAACAATTTGAGCCAATAAAGAGTTTCACAATCATTTTGAACCATTTACCCTTCTTTTCTTAACACAAAATGCCACTCAATCGCTCTACCGAATAGATGAAACATTCTTAGCGTTTTCAGTTGATCTGCGCAGGCGCATGTATGTAACGTTCGGCGCCCAGTCACGACGCTTTATGCCTCCGTGACCTGACAGACAAATCGAGATGAATTGCCGGGTATTCTTTCCTACCTCCTTACTCTAATGTGGCAGGAACACTACCTTTCAAAATGCCATTAGAAGACACTTATATCATTTGTCTTTGCGGTGAAACGATCAAAGTTTGAAATGGACTAATAAGCATCGTTAGGAAATACAAGCTTGAATATTTATAAGTAGCGTAAACCGGAGTGAATCTATTTATATACCTAGGTAACTATAATAAAACAAATAAACCAAGAACCGTTGGAGCTTTATCAAATTAAAAAGATTTACGACCAAAAAACACGGCAGTCCTACATATTAATCATTTTAATCAATTGGCATCTTGCCTAGAAACTCTATAATTTAAGATTTCAAGCAACTGATTTTTTTAAGACTAAAGAGTTGGTATACCACCAATGATGGTGGAATGATAAATATACTTAAAAAGTTGAGCTGGCACATAAAACTTATAGCACAAGTTCAGTCTTATGAGAAAAATACCAACAACAAAAACAATATTACTGCGATTGTGCAACTCACGGTGAAAAGGCCTCTTTTCACCTTTAAGGCTCTGTTTACCTCTTCGGGGACAAAGGCTTGTGTTTATGTATGTATATGTAACAACAATAAAATGCCAAGCAACTTTATCAAGAGATGCGCCCAACACAGGTTTTTAATCAAAATACCTCGATACCGTTTATTTATCGCAACCGTTTATCTTGACTGCGATCTCAGATTTTTCGGAAACATACGGTCGTCGGGTTCAATCCTTGTGCACGTCAGATGTTTGTGTCATGTCGGGTGCCCTGTGCTCTCATTGGGGATTAAGAACAGCACAGTTCAAGAAGTATTGAGCTGGATCAATTAATTAACCGCAGCGGAACTTAATTTATCGCTAATTTTAATTTCTTGTGACTCTCTGTACCCAAGTGCTTTTTCTCAGACCAGCTATAAAAGCTTAATTAACACCATACATTGATATTTCTGAAAGATGCATCATCATCATCATTATCCCCTAGAAGTCAAGCGCTTCCACCTAGTGGTAAGACGGACCATTTTTGTAAGCCAAGCCGTGTTTGTTGCCTGATTCTTCTAGGCTTGGTCGCGTTGGAACAGGTATAATTTTAGTTTATAAGACGATTCAAAATGATCGTTGTGATTTCAATGAATAAAATTCTTTTTGACTTTGACTTTGAGTACAATGCTGGACGTCAGCCTCTTCCTTAAAATCTTATGACAAACGACCTTGATCCGCCTTCATCCATCGACTCCTGTGACCTTTAAAATGCCCTTGGTCCAACGTCTTGGACTAGGGACAGACATTGACAGACGTGCTTGAGACTAGAAGCTTTCCTGTCTGAGCGGTCTGGTTTGTGGTCGCCACTCGACCTTTATTCCCAGCTTTTGCTTTTGCTTTTTTTTACTTTTTTTCGTAGCTACTCGTATGATCTCCCCATAATATTAGTGATGCATTATGATGTAAAAGACTGTGATGTGTAAGTGGTCACTTAAACCTAGTATGGAGAATGTGTGTGATGCTCTCCTACAGGATAAAATGAGATATCTAGATGTCTAACGTAAAGATAGTGATCTACACAGCCCACACTTTAAGCTATAGTTTTCCTTTCCATGGACTGAACAAGCTTTTTCTTATGCGCTGTGTTTGTAAGCAAGTGTTCAGTTTTCATCTCAACATCAATCAAAATCAAATCGGCTGTTTTAATCCAATAGACGGTAACGGACATTTTAGCGAGGTTTTACCTTAATTAAAGACGTCAGCACTCACCTTAAACCGGCTCAAAATAACGGGCTGCTTTGAACTGTCTCGCCCTTTGCAGTTGTATTTGAGGGATTGCGAATGATTTTACAATATGTGTGTGCTTGTATTTCTAAAAATACTTTTACCAGGTTTGAATGTGATTCGATCTAAAAATAACTGAATAATTTTAGTGTAAATTTATGAGGTGTTAAACAGTGTGTAATTTGCCAAACAAGATGTTTTCGAAAGCAGTAAACTTAACTAACTTTTTCAAAAACTTACCAATTCAGGCAGGCCTTTTAGAGTATCTTGTATAGGACGAAAGCTGAAGTGATATCTCCCTAGTATAGTTCGGCATCTCTTGTCTTTGCCTCACGACCACTACGCCTTGGGAGTTGCGCCAATTTTCACTATGTCGAGATTTTATAAACTTGTGGCACGTGTATGTTCATAATAATCAGCCTGCAGAAGTCGAGAGAAGGAAAGAGAATTGGGTGTGATACAGTTATTGAGTTTTTCTTCTCGAGTTAAAACCCAGACTTGTTGGCCAATTTTTGTTGGTATAAGATTTGTGCTGGCTAGTGTGTTATTATTGGAAGAAAGCGTTAGCCAAGTTGGTTATGGAAAGCAATGGCAGCGACGAGCTCACCGAAACAAAAGAAGCCCTTCGAGGCTCGTATCTGCCTACTTCTTTGGGGAAAAAGGCGTCTATTTATGTATGTATTATTTGGGAGACCTCAATCAATTATCTTGCACTGCTGACATTAAGTGCACTCGGTGGTTTTTTTTAGTTTAACGAAAAATAATGAAGTCACCGGTAAGGCAATTTGCGCGGCTGATAAACTGGAGCAGGGCCTTAGGCCCTTGGTTCTATTCACATAAAAAGCAGATTATCGGAACCGGTCAACCAGCACCGACCAGCTGGCTGAGCATAGCAATAAGATAACATAATATGTCACAACACCCCAACAGTCACAATAAATATTATTATTACATAGTCCTGACCCCACGAGGATTCCCTGTGTCGTGGGTATCAGGAACTACGACGGGTTAGGGGCCTTTCGTCATCGGGTAAATTTGTAACCGAAAAAAAAATATACTTAGTAAATTAGCCACCGATTGATTTTATACAGTGGTAGTTATTTTTTAAAGAGTTTTCAATTGGTAGTTTTAAATTGCTAATATTAATTTGAGATTTTTCATTCGATGTATCACAACACCCAGATCCGAAACAAATATTTGATGATGAGAGGAGGGAAGATGAAGATATCAAATAATAATTGTTTTATTGAATAGTAATAATAATGTTTGTTATGTAACGCAGATGAGATATAAGTTTTTTAAGCATGAATTAAGGAATATTGGACTTTAAAATCATTTTTTTTTATAAGCACGATTATTGACATTCACCATTGATTGATCATTGATTCAGGAGGTCATTAGTCATTTTGTAGTAGAATTCTATCAGATGATGATGGTGATGTCTGATCTGACAGATCGATTTGATTTCAATTCAACTATATCGCATTTCTTAGCTATGTGCATAAGTGAACCAGTCAGTGCCGGAAGACAGGCTGAAGTAATCTGCTTTCTACGTGAATTCGCTCTTTAGTTCCATCCGCGTGGCGACCAAGAATTATTTATTATTTTACTGGTTACGCAACTGGCCCCAGTTTGGTGGAACGCAATTATTAGACCCGCAGCCTGCACTTGTCTCATTCGCGTCACGAGCGAGTTAATCGACGTTATGTTTTCGTAAAATTTCGCCCGTTTTTACGTAATACTGGACTGACTGGTGATATTGCACACGCTATACATCTATTTTCCATAAACATACCACAACATTGAAATTTGAAATTAAATTGTATAACTCCTAATGTCTGTTAGTCAGCCTATAATAATAATATAATATAATAATATTATAATAATAATGTTAGTAGAACTTCTTGTGAAATAGTTCGTCCGGGGAAGTACTATCACCTATTTCTGCGCCCAACCGGTAGTGCCAGCATTGTTGTTTTACGGTTTGAAGGGTACGGGTGCTAATGAAATTACATTCACATGAGACTTTCCATCTTTATGCATCAGGGTTAGCAGCGCGCGTGTGATGCCTCTGGTGTTGCAGGCGTCCTAAGGCAACGATAGGTCTACGGACTGTAGACCTATTAAATTGCTAATTTAAGGAGTTTTGCTGTAAACATCAACTGCATTTATATTCATATATTTGAATAAAATTGTAGTCATCGAGATAAATGGCAATTTTAATAACTAGATGGTACCTTTGTTCGTCGTGGCATTCTAAGGGCTTAACCCTAAAAGAGTTTTCTTCCAGCAAACCTTAGAGGAGTGGGAAAAATTATAATAGTGGTGCGTAATGTGTAAGTACCTATAAAATACCATACACAAAAATAACGATACGGAAACCTAAGTTCTTGAGTCCTACTCGTACTTGATCGTCTTTTACCGAGAAATAACATTTAAAAAGCCTAGAGACAGGTATTTAATTTTTATGCAGGTAATTTGCTATCCATGCGAAGCCAGGGGGGCCGCGCTAGTCATTAAGTAAAACTGTGAAATTACCTCACGCGTCGCTGATCGTAATTTATTCATCTACATGATTTGAAGGTGATGCTTGGATAAGAAGATATTTGTGGGTGTATTGATGTTGCAAGGTGTCACATATTAGGTTTGTTTTCAAGGACAATTTGCCGTCAAACTTGTTTGTACGCCTCATTGTTGTAAGGCTTCGAACATAATATCTTCGCGGTGGTGGTTATTTTTTTTAGTAAGTCTTATATATAAATGTAATCTCAGTCGGCTCTTACGACATCGACGGGAGGAAACGGAGAGATTATTATTATATATATTCTTAGACACACCACGGCACCTATACTAGGTCTTTTAAATTCAAGGATGAAAAGAGTTAGCAATTGTAGGTTTGGAACAGAAAAGTCTCAATTTCGTACGTGTACTGAAAAAAATACCTGAAAAAATTTACATAGGTACTGCAGTTTTACATCCAGGCTTATCTATATCTATTGTCACGAAAATCACGAAACAATAAAATAAATACAATACTTAAATAAATAAATGCTGGACATTTCACACACAATTATCTAGCCCCAAGCTAAGCAGAGCTTGTGTTATGGGTACTAGATAACTGATATACTTAACACAATACATTAAATAGATAGATGTTTTTTATTATGCGTAGAAAAATATCCAGAATACCCTGAAAATATCTGCAGATATCCTCCTGCGTCGCTGGCGAACCTTCGCCCGCCGCGCCATAGTGGTCGTCCCTTGCTCAAATTAGTTTAATTTGTTTGCAATACCATAGACTAATAATAATATTATTCTGCCAATAACAATAAGGGCACTATTAGGGGTTATTATCTTCATGATGACGATTTTAACTTTAAACGTCTTGCTATACTTTTGATTTTTGCAATGGGTGCACCTTTAAACAGAAATTCCCCTTCATTCCACTGGTGAGTGTTTGGTCGTGAGGGATTCTCTCTCAGCCCACTGGAGGGTGTAGGGATCTCGAGGGATTCCCCCTTATCCCACTGGTGGGTGTACGGGTCTTGAGGGAATCCTCCTCATCCCACTGGTGGGTGTACAGGTCTTGAGGGATTCCTTCTCATCCCACTGGTGGATTGTGCCACTTGAGTCGTGTTTGGTTGACACTAGCAGCATGACCAGTCGTTGGCCATGTTATAGTAAAGTATCTCAACACGCCTGTCGGAACATTTTTATTTTTGTCAAAACTGACAGTGTAACCACATCTTTACTAATATTGATGTCTGTCTAGGGAGGTGCTACATGTACAATGATGTAAATATTCATGTAGGTATAAAAATTACATGCACTTGCTCATTCACATTCCAAGACTTTTTTAAATATTACCAAATCATTAAATACATAAGCCATGTGCTCAAGGTAGTGGATAATTTAACTTCATACTTCGAAAAATATATATAAGCTATAAGTTACGTGTTCAAAAATAACAAGAAAAAAAAAACATAATTCTAATAATCAAGACACTCTTACGGTTCCAAAAAAAACCCTGCAAAAGAAACTTAAACGAAGAACAAAATGGCGGCTGATTTACTTACGTGTGTAGCTTTTCTTACTAATTATGTCAACATTACGAGAAAACAGACAGACAACACGACTGAAGCTCAGGGAAGCTAATTTGATAAAGAAAGAGCTGCCTCCACGCGTTTATATGGGCATGCTTCGTGGTTTATCTACGAAAGTTTTACGAGGATACGACAATAATGTTTTCCTATGTAAAATTTAAGATATCGGGATGATTAAATACACATTAAGGCCCTGAAAAAGGAACTCATGTAATCTTTTTAGAAAGTGATTCAACTTTTGAGCTTTTGAAGTATTGGATGTTTTAACTTTGCTGGTTTTAACACAAATAATTGAATTATTTTATCAGTGTAGATTTGGGTATATATAGATATATCTAACAGATAGTAAATGGGGCAGGTCCATACGTTAATAACCACACTGACCCAATGATTTATGCCAAAGCTTCGTGTCGACTCGTTTACAATAAAACAAAATAAATACGGTGTTGTTCATCTGTCTGTTGACGGCTGACGCTGCTGGTAGCCGACTCGCATCACACACTTCATGAGAAATGATAAGCCTTTTTAATGACCGTCGTATCTTTTTACATAACATTTTAAAACTCAAAATGAGAACAAGGTTCAATATTTTATAGCTAAAGGCGTAAATTTCGTTTTAACACGCACCTTAAATTTTGACTTATTAAAAGTCGATGCAAAATCTGATCGTTTCAATGACGCTAAAGATCCGCGAAAGTACAAAAATAAAAAATAAACTTTTCTTTAATTATGTAAGTGATTCATCACCATCATCATTACCAGTCTCGAGGCCTCCACATTGAATACAATGGGATGATTTGCCATAATCACCACGCTTGGCAGGCGGATTGGTGATTGCTTGGTGATAAGTACTCAGATGGATACTGCTGCCCATCCCCTGGTGTGATCTCTGAGTAAGTACTACATCCACGGGAGGAGGGGGAGGGGGGGCGGTAGGGGCGGGGTGTGTCTCAGGCCAGACACACCACGACACGCAAGTAATTACGAAGCGTAAAAATGTATTATGTTACCGCGAAAATTTAAAATAATTTATTTTTTTGCAAGAGTGACTTTTATTAAACACTGTAAGAAAAGAAGGGCGAATTGCAAAACCTTGGAGAAAGGAGTCCTTTTAGGTGTTCGGTGATCGGACTTATTTATAAAGTCGCAAACGCAATAAAAGGTATTCCTTAATGATGTTGACGCTGATATTAATATTGGAAGAACCCGTCGGTCTGCTCTTCGTTTAAATGTAGTTATAAATTACGTTTTTGGAGTTGAGTCGACCGTGCTCCATGCTTGCCCTTACTGGTCGCTGATCCCTGCGCCCGCGTCTGTCAATTGTACGCACAGTAATGCCATAATGCTTTTATAGTTTATAACATCTCTCGGACCGTTTCGTTCTATTGTTTAGGTATATATATCTACTATAAATATTATTGTATCTAATAATTAAGAATATAATAAGAATAGACCCCTCCATCTCCTTTCTTGGATGTTGGTATTATACCAGGAGATGGGCAGCAGCATCCACCTGAGTACTCAACATACTGCGATCATCAATCCGCCTGCCAAGCGTGGTGATTATGGCCATTCCCTCCATTATATTTATGGGGGAGGTCTCGTCCAGCAGTGAATGTCTAAAGGCTGGTGATGATGATCTGATAATTTCAGGTATAGTATTGTTTAAAATACCTGATGCAAAATGATCTATTGTTTTTTGTGTGACTGTTAATAAAGCTCTTTTAGTGGGAAGGGTTCATTATTTGTCGGATACTGAAAGACATTAGAAAACATGTACGAATTTACAAAGCCCATTATAATGAAAGCAGAAAACATTGTTTATTCAATTTTAATGATTACGATAAATAAAAGAAGAGTGTCCCCTCGTAAATATTTACTGAGACGCCACCTGCTGAGAGAACAGCGTAAGAGTTAATTATCATCCACAGTTTCTTTATTTAATTATGTTTAAACTGTGATGGAACATATTTTGTGGATGATTTTTTATCGCGCTATTAAAACACTTTTTGATAAGATTCTCGACTTGTCAAAGTATCTATCTAATACTGTTAAACGAGCAATATTTGTGTGTATCTAGTTATACTTATATATACGTTTATATTACTTATAAGTATATTATGTTTTGAAAACGGCTCTAACAATTTCGATGATATTTGCTATATGGTGGTTTTTGGGGGTGAAAAATAAATCTAGCTTGGGAAAAACCGTTTTTCCGAGTTTTCCAAGCAAAACTTGGTCACCCAGGTATTATTATGTTTAACTTTAAGCATATTACGTAAATATACATATAGAGTAACTTCACCTTTTTACTTAAAACCAGCGAATTTGAGTTACCTGACGTCATTTCCCCTCAAATTCATTTAAATTTTAAAATTAATTTTGAGACATGTGGAGCAGTGAATTAAATAATTCGCACAATACAACATGAGAAATGAAAGTAAGTGCATTACCAGCGGATATCAAAAACCCAATCAAGCAGTGAGAAGAATACCAATTCAAGATAATATAAGATAATACAAGATTGCAAGTTAATGCAAGTTTCTTCGAAAATCATATCGGACATCAGTTTTATTGCCGGATGATTGCACGGAGATTGAAGAACACGAATAATTTAATGTAATTATTTGGAATTTGGTAAAATGCTGAGAAAATCGATCGACATTAAACGAGAAAGGGGCGGGTGAGAAGCCGTAATGAGCCACTTTCTTACAAGTGTCATGCCACTTGTACTGGAAGGTAATGATGTACTAAAGTAGTATTTCACACAGCTGTGCAAGTTTCCAAGAAAATTGAAAGAAACTTGGTATTGGCTTTGATGACCTCCGTGGCATGGTGGATGAGTAGCCGTTCGACACGCAAGAGGTGTGTTCGATTCCCACTGCGGGACAAATGTTTGCATGATCTGCAAATATTTGTTTCGGGTATGGATGTTGTTACCATGTTACTCATATATATATTATATATATATTCTTTGATATCCACGACATAGGAAATCCTAGTGTGGGATCGGGAAAATGTATGCGACTGTTGGGGTATTATCTTATTATTATTATTGATCAAGAAATCTGTAATATTAAAAAATCTAAAAACACAAAAAACACTAAGTTCCAGCAAAGGTAGTAGCGTAGTGCTATTTAAAATTAGCAAGGATTCGCCCATATTAAAATAAAAGGGAAAAGTGAAAAAACCACCTGGGAAAATAAAGATGAAAAGAAAAAAGAAAAAAAGAAAAAATTAAGGTCCGTGGAAAGATTTTTTTACAACGGCTCACCTCTACGGAGTAGTTCTTCCCCGGGCAAACTACTTCACATGGAAACACTAAAATATATTGAAATATAAACAATAAACACTGAATTTCAAAATGATAAGTTTTATTTTATAACTATGAAAAAGTTTGACAAGGCAGCATTATTTTCCAAAAATAGACCGAACCAATAAAATAATAATAAAATTATTGCGGAATCGTACGGTTTTGTAGGTAGTTCGATGCAAGTAAGTGAGGCGAGGAAGTAAGTAGTTGCGCATGATTCAATTTTTGCTTAGGCCTATGATACACTAAAGATTGAACTATTCTTTGTTGAACTCTTTTGTTAGCTCTTTTTCATACCCAATATAGGCGATAAAATGTTTGTGGATTAAAAAGGCGGGCTCGTTCAAAATTGACTAAAAGAATCTCCAAACACTCCTCCAAGTACTCCTTTGGAGTACAACCATGAAACAAAATTAGGGAAATATAGGTTAGTAATTACTACAGCTATACAAAAATGACTATTTGGGTCAGATGATTCAAATAGGTAGATTAAAATTTAATTAAATTACGACAAAAAGGTCAGCCAACGTATCTTACTTCCATAGTTCGGGAAACTACGATATATTTTCTTGTCACTTACAGCAGAGCTTCAAGATGAATGTTTACACTCAGTGCATGCGTGTTACTAGCGATGACTTACGGCACTGAGACGTGACCGCTAGCTATTGGCCGTACAGACAAGCTCAAAGTCACGCAGCGGTCTATGGAGAGAGCAAAGCTGGTAGTTCCAGTACGTAATCAAATCCAAGACGAGAAATAGAAGAACCAAAATTACCGACATAGCTTTTAAAATTTGCAAGTTGATGTGGCAATGGGCAGGCTATATAGATCGCAGAACCGACAACCGCTCGGGAAAAAAGGGTTCTAGAGTAACACGTAACTTGGTACCAAGTACCTTGGTACCAGGAACACGAACCGGACGATGCAGTGTAGGGAGACTCGATGATTCGACTACATTCAGTCACAAGAAGTCAGTGGATGGAGGTATCTTAAGACCGTTCGTTGTGGCATTCTATGGTAGAGACCAAAATCCAGCAGTAGAACTATCGGCTGTTGATGATCATGATACCAACATGCTAAAACAAAGAATAAGTTTTTTTTTTTTAAAATACTGTTGGTTATCATATTTAACAGTGTGTACTAGGTCTAATGCCTAATCAATTTTGTGTGAACTACTTGTATTTCCTGTCATTAGGTACTAAATCATATTTGTGCATTATATGATTGTAATTTATGATATTTTGCGCGTATTGAACCAGTTTCTATAACCCTCAGGGTCTAGAGTCTAGTTCGCACTTGTCCGTTTTATTTGTTAAAACCATCATCATTATCAGCTTATAAAAGTCCACTGCTGGACATGGACTTCCTTCATACAATGCCATGATGAACGGAATTTGGTCGCCTCTATCCATCGACTTAGATAATCAGATTAAAAAATAGAACAAACACCCTATTCATTATTTGAGGGGAAGCCCGTGTCTTAGAAACGAGTTATTCTTGTCAGTTCGCATAAGCACTCCAATTTTACTGATATTGAGTATTCTACAGTTTGTCGAGGAAATCCGGAATTGAATGCTTTATAAGCTCTACTAAAGGAAAACCGTGCCTATCGCAATAAAGTTTGCTAAACGATTATCTATTTATGTTTAGCGTCATATCTATGGCATAATGGAATAAATGCCACAATAACGCATGCAGTAGCTTCCTTATGTATATTATCTGCGTAAATTATACCAATGGAAGTAACGAGCTTAAGTACTTTAACTGTATTATGGATATTTATTGTATGAATTTATCATTTTATTGTTTTGAATGCGTTGCATGATAAAATCTGTGCTCTTGTTTTAACGAATTATGTAAGTACTAAGCACTGTTCTTTATTTTATAGTAAATATTGAGATATTCCTGTTTATTTTTTTGGAAATTTGTGTTTTAGGTAATTGCTTTCTAGAAAATACCTTAAAAATTTTTGATGAACATGTTTCAGGGTTTTTTGGGTCAAAAAATTGATCTAGCCAGGTCAAATCGAGGGGGATGCCTGTGTAGTGTAGAGGCCTATGTAGGGGGGAGGCCTATGCAGGGGAGGCCTAGGTCCAGTAGTGGATTTCTACAGGCTGATGATGATAATGAGGTAAAATAATAATAATAATAATTATAGGATAATTAGGAGGTAGGATAATTTTTGGGAAACATACGGCATAGAACTGATCAAGAGTGTAGCTCGGTCGCACAGTTACATTGTTATGTAAATTGTCCTATTGAAGTTATAGTCATGAATTAATTAGAATTCGTGTCGTTGATGAAATTTATCATTACACTAATACTATGCGTTGTAATTAAACTTTCGTTACTACAATTAATGGGTATTGTGTCTGAGATTAATTAGAAATTGCTGATCAGTGCGATAAGATTGGATTTAATTTAGTGTTTAGTGTCTCATACTGTAGCAAGTGGTATCCTTATAGAGGAGATGTTTTAGAATTTAATAATCTGCTAGTTATATCTTTATACTTTTATTTTGTTGGAAATCACAATACTGATTTGTGACTAATTTGAATCCCTATATTAGTTTTCCAAAACATAGCTTGCAATGCTTGGTTGTGCATTATCAACACCATGATATTGTACGGCATGATATTTCACGGTATGATTATGTACACACCGATCATCCGAAGCCACCAGTAGCGATGCCTTGTTTTCTTGTGCGAGTGCCTAAGTTTAAGTGAATAAGTTTTTGTGTGGAACGGCTCTTTGAATAGTAAAAAAAAACAAAAATGAATATTGAGGCTAGGGATTATATAGATTTTCGACCAATCACAAGGTTGTCACGAGAAACGAGCTGTACATTATCAGGTTGTGCATTATTACCATTTTACGATTTTATACGACTGATTATGTACAACCAAATATTGCACACCCTGTTCATTCGTACTACTGGCTTCGAATGATCGGGGTGTACATTATCAGGCTGTACAATATCAAGCCGAGCAAAATCATACAGTGAATTATAGTCTCACAGTTATTTGTGTTACCAGCCAGTCTTGTCAAACACTAAAAATACCTTTTACACTCATCATAATCACTAGCCTGTTACGTCCACTGCTGGACGATGCCTCCTCCATTAAAAACACATGGGGGAATTTACGATAATCACCAGAAGGTCACTCGTAGCTGGTGGATTGTGACTAATATTTGGCTAATACCAGTGGATCAAAATCTTTTGTTACAGTAGACTGGACATAGCCAAAGGCTACTTAAAATTTTGCAATATTGAGTGGCACCGTAATTAGAACTGCATCTTACAGCATCCTGATTGTAACGCGTTTTTGGCCATCAATTAAACGTATTATGTCCAGATGACTAACATAAGATTATAGTTCTTGAAACCATAAACAGAAAGTATAACATCAGTTAGCAATAAGCAAGCGCTTACGATAGAAGCTATATAGGTAAAGTCTGCTGTCTCTTGGGAGAGAAATGTCTCATCGTGACTTTCAGTGCTGTGTAAATAGAACCTAATATGAGAAGGAAGAAGAAACATTCTTACATGACAGGTCTTGCACTTTGAGGCATTCTGTGGTGGTAGAAATAGTGTGGTTCCTTAGAAGCTGGTCGAGTTTCGCAAGGGTTCGCTATCGCATCGAATTCATATCTTCTAATTACAAGGTATCTATTGGTTTGACACGCGTGCCTATAATCAATTGCTTGGCTCTTTAATTGAGGCTTTGACTATGAAAGGAACATTATTGAAATGTTTAGAATTGATTGATGCCATGATCTTAATTTACACTGAAATTTTTAATAGCTATTCTAAGCGTTGTTGGCGAAGTTTAGTTTTGTTTGACCTTCGTCCAGAAACTTTATATTTCTCTTGTAAAGTAACATTATTGTATTATTGTGTATTTAGTGTCCTTTCATTTTCATTTTCCATCAAAACTTTACTACAAGATGCCTTGTCTGAGAGTCTGAGACGCCTTGACCTAATTTGATCAAAATATTGTACCTACTTGACAAAAAAAGTAGCAAAATTGAGGACACTTTCCTCAGATGCAGATGATTAAGAGAAGAAGAGAATAGCGTGTTCCAATCTCAAACCTCAAAAAGTTTAGCAATTCTGGCACCTCATAAAATATATTTTATAAAGTTATGTTGCAAGTATTCGAAGTGTAGGCAATAATAAGCAGTCTTTCATTGAGCTTATAAAATCCGATTATATTAGGAGTGTCAATGACAAGCTAACCTATCATTACTGCCTAGTTATATGAATGAAATGTTTCAACTTTGCAAGGATGTATAGAAATCTATCATTACCTGTCTTATTACGAAGCAGATAATTTAGCCGATTAGACGTAAATAAGGTGGCTCGACAGGATGCCAGCTACAGGCTTCTAAATAGAAGACAAATTATTTATTAGATTTTCAAGCTGCAGATTAAGATCAATCGAGGTCGTTTGTTGCTTGCAATCTCACTCAGGATATTTCATTGAGGAGAATCAGATTAGAATATTACTTCGCAGTTGTAAAGATATTTCCACCTCCTATAAGAATGTTTCGTTATTTCCGACATTTACAACAACTCAGGCTCAAAACAATGAAACTATTAATAATCCCATAACATACACTGTGTAAATGGGGGTGTTGTCTTTGTGGCCCACCAAGTTGAGGCCCAAATTCTTTATACGACACAAATGTCAACAAAAACTGTTGCGTATCATTTTAATAATTGTAATTTCAGTAATTGCTTAAATAATTCAACTTTTTAACAAAATAAGACACACTTAAACTTAAACTTCCAACACTTGTATCTTAATGTACTATTTTAATTGTTAATGTGCTTTGAATATACGCAACAAGAGAATAATTCATAAAATATATAACAAGGTACTATAATTATTCGTGATCTGACTTCAGCTCTACATTCCCCATCCTGAATCCCCGAACCACACTGATCTTTCTAGTAAAAGTTAAAGTCAAAAGGCTATGGTAGAATGAATTACGTCCCTAGGTTGGGAGTTTTAAGACCTAAAATGAAACTACTGACACGAAGTAGATAGATGCGGCTCTACATTTTCACACGAGAACTCTGCTCTTGTTTGAGTTAAAGCCCATTTAATAGTTTATTTAAGGTTGAATCCATTGATGTCCAGCAATAAAACGTTCTTACGAGAGGACACGGTGAATTATAATACAGCTTCCTTTATTGAGCTTTTACGAGTAGTATCGTCGTTTTATAATGCCAAACTCACTTTACCAGCGGCTATTTGGCCGTAAAGCCCAACAAAAGGTTTTGTGACTCGTATTTTTATTTTTTAACGATATGAATGTTGTTCTCCTTAATAATTTTAAGGGACAGTGCCACTGAATCAAATACTAATACGTGATAAATCTGTCACAAATTCCAAAATAAATATTACCAAGCCTTCATAGTCAACAGTGTTTATTTTCTCATATATTGAATATGTTTAACACAAGATAGAAAAAAATACTCGCATTTATTTGCCCCCAAAAAATACAAGGCGACATCACAATAACAAAAAACAAAAAACAAGATTATCACAACCAAAAATAAACAAAAGTCCACAACTAATAAGTAATTTTAACTCTTATTGAATAAATGGATGCCGTGGTGTGTCTGGTTTAAGAATAGACCTCTCCATTTCCTCCCGTGGATGTCGTAAAAGGCAACTTAAGGCTTACATCAAGGGACAGGCAGTAGCATTCACCTGAGTAGCCAACATGAATACTGCGATCACCAATCTGCCAAGCGTGGTGATTATGGCAATTCCTTCCATTGTATTTTATGGAGTCTTGTACAGCAGTAGATGCAGCTACTAATGATGATGATGACGTATGAAAAATATTAATAAGCTTGATTATAAAGGTGTTGTTCCAAGATGTATGGAGCCTAGCCCTTGTCGGTGTACCCTTGTGTAAACGTGGCTAAATATATGTAAAGCCTTTTCCCATTGTCATTTTTTGATTATTTCGCTTCATTTAATGCAGGTTCCTAAAATATCTTTCTCACGGAGAGCAACACAAGACAAAACAATATGGCGGGGCGGATACAATTTACTCTGTGATAAAATGTTTCGACAGCTGTTGACAACTTTAATCAGAACTGCATTTCGTTCGCGTCTTGGCTCCAACGTCTTGGAGCAATGAAAATATTTTCGCGTAGAATCGAAATGTTGAATTGAAGAACTTGTAGGTACTGATGGGATGATCGTAATAAAGCTAGCGTAGGCAACGCATTCTATGTAGTCACACTACTCCCAACGAACGAATAAAGCAAGCAACCACAGAGCAATAAACGTGACATTCCCTGACATGGTTGCTCAGGAAAATATGTTACCATTGTAAAAGAAAATTGAATTTTAAACATTTCTGTGCATTAAATTATGCTTCAGATTAAAGTAAGTGTATTTTTACGATAATCACTGATTTTTTCGCCATTCTCTGTCTGGTGTACATCGATATAGGCCATTTTGGAACATGTCCTTTAAGTTTATTAATTACTAGCTGCCCGCGCGCGACTTCGTTCGCGTGATCCCGGAATTTGGCCTAATTGACACATTTTTGAAAAAATTAGGACAACTTTTTGGCGTAGAAATCCACTTTCTACCCTGCCATGAGCGCCTGGTATTCTCAGCATCAAAAAATATCTTATTATAATCTTCTTTCACTTTGTCTCAATGTTCGGGAAAATGAACTTTTAATTAAATTTTTATTCTATTTCCTTCTCCTGGTTCTAAGCTACCTCCCCACCAATTTTCAGCCGAATCGGTTCAGCCGTTCTTGAGTTTTAAATAGTGTAACTAACACGACTTTCTTTTATATATATAGAAGATTAGTAGGTAATTACATGTTTGATGTTTGTTTGTTACTCAGTCACGCCATAAGGGCTGAACAATTCAATGTTATTTGACAGAGATAGAATATAACCTGGATTGACACATACACTACTTTATCCAGTTAAAACACAGGAGAAGCCACGAGCGGTTGCTAATATTGCATATTCTGTAATCTGTGTAATATTACAGGATTCGCCTTAACCAGTGCTTGCCTTAAATTTGATTTCCTGCGTCAGTCTGGTGAGCAGTGAGACGTCACAGCCAGACAGTAACGAACTACAGACTCCGTTTACGGAGACCACATTATGTTGCCTTTGACATCATTAAGCTTGTAGCTGGTCCAGCTTACCTAAGGGTGAACTTACACTGAGAAACAAACTGTTAAGTGACTCGATACATAATACCAGGAGCACATTATATGTTAGTACTACACATTTCATTCTAGTGAAACGTCAGAAGCTCTATTCTCGCAATAAATATATCCATAACAAAGTTCGGATCATGTTCTGACTTTGTGTTAATATCATATAAGTATGTCACAAATGGTATTCTTCTCAACGGACAATACAACAGTAAATCAATTCATGGTTCAATAAATGTGATTATATTGAAATGTAACCAAAACATAAACGCTTAAAATAAAATTATCAATTATCCATTTTGTTAGCAGTAGAACTTTTCGTGGAAGAGTTCTTCTGGGGAAGTACCTACTACCACTATACCTATTTCTGCCACCAAGCAGCATTATTACATTGCTTTGTTCCGGTTTGAAGGATTTGGGTGCCGGGAAAATTACAGGCATATGAGACTTTTGTCGTCCTAGGTGTGGACATGGACATGTAGCTCGGGTTACCGTTTAACATCACGTGGGTCAAATGAAAGTCATTTACTAAAAAAAAAACAATTACCTAAGTTTTTTCAAAAATGTTGACTGGGTTGTAGCTTAATAGATGCGTCTTTCTTCACTCTTCCCAAAGGTTCCCACTCTTTCCATCCTACTCTAACATACGTTTGTCATGAATCGAAAGTAGACTAAATTGTTTTATGAGGGGGCAGAATACCAAATTTTCATCAATTCTCAATTCAGTCTCGATTCGGACAACTGTCAGTGTGGTTTTAAAATAATTACGAGAATTGGCCTTCAGACTTTTTCTTCTTTTGGAAGCTTTGTTTGAGGTGTGTCACTGACAGTTGTGGTAAGCAGTTGGACATTTGGATGGTCCTTTAGTGGATGTGTAACAGGAAAACAACAAGTTTTGCTTATTGTTTAATGAAGCGAGACATCCAATCTCGTTACTCGGAACGTGGGCTGTGTGTGAAAATATCTTCTTTACAAAGTATGGAATAATTTATATGTGAAGCACAAAGCTACTGATCTGACAAACACAGAGAAATGCAAATTTATGGATAAGATATAACGTAAAATCTTCTTAATGCCAGTATTAAACGGTAGAAATGGGCGAATCTCACTGGATGAGACTTCAACAAAGAGTTTACAGCCTTATTATTATTTATAAATAAATTACTTAATAATAATATATTTATTTACAGAAAAAATAATATAAGTAGTACCTGGGTGACCAAGCTTTGCTCAGAAAAACCGGAAAAACGCGTTTTCCCAAAGACACCTAGCTAGAACGATTTTTTGCACCGATATAGCAAATTTAATCGAAATCGTTGGAGCCGTTTTCGAGATCTCAAAACATATATACTTACAAATATTGCTCGTTTAAATAGTATAGGATATATAAAATTTACCTAAGAGCGGCCTAAGAATAGACCCCTCCTTCTCCTCCCGTGGATGTAGTTAAAGCCTTACTGAGGGATTATCAGGGGATGGGCTACAGCGTCCGCCTGAGTATTTAACACAAAACTGCGATCACCAATCCGCCTGTCAAGTGTGGTGATTATGACGAATCCCTCCCCATTGTATTCAATGGGGGAGGCCTCTTCCAGCAGTGAGCGTAAACAGGCTGGTGATGATGATGATGATGATCATAATAAAATTTTAGAAATGCAAATGATACAGTTTAGCTATCTAAAGACCTTTGCAAACGATCTAAAGATCAGCTCAACTCATTCAAATCACTGCCTTAATTAACTGTCTTTATTTTAGCTTACATGAGAAATGTAATTTAAATTAAGTATACCTAAGTAATAAGTTCACTTCACGTCATTTGAGGGGTTTTTTATAGTTACTGGTTCCCTATAGCATTGGTAAACAATGCCTGCGTCAGAAATCCGGATCAAGGAGGAACTAGTAGGACTTGAAGTTACATTATTCTTAGCATAATTGTATCCAATTCTGCGTGAAGCTATACTAAATTTTTTTCGGACTTCCAGAGCATTTGATATCAAAATCTATTGCTATAAGAATATAGAGCCAATCATTTACAATGTCCTATTATGTTAACAAGGTAAGGAAGTTCAGCGACCTCCGAAGAGTTTCTCAATGAACCAATTAACCAGACGCTTACTACGTGGGTAGGTAGGTGTAGATAGGTAGGAAGGTATAACTACCTTAATATACTGGAGCAATTAAATCCTATGTATTAGGGTTAGCTCACGGCGTTGGCCAGCGGTGACTTCACAAGAATTCCAATTCTGTAGCATAGTAGATAATTGTACACTGCAGTATTGTTTTAGCAAAACTTTGGTAGACCACCTGCCTACATACATAGCTGAATAGCAAATTTTGCTATTCTGCTGAAGGTTTAACTAAAAACGATTCATCTTAAAACAGAAAAATAGCAAATTTTGGAGGCAGTTACTCGTAAGTTCATAATTACCAATGATGATACTAGCAATGATAATGTTGATGATAAAAATAACTCAATTTGAAAGTATTTGTTTTATGCCAATATTCAATAGTTGGTAGCCCTAACTAAAGCTTTAGTTAGTAGCGAAATTTTATGGTAGATTGATGCGAGGCACGTGTCGTGTGATGTAACAACTCGATTAGCACACAATAAATATTATCACGCAAGCACTACTTATAAAACACTTAACTTATCCTCTCATACTCAAGTACGTAAACAAATTTACATGCATGCTTATTTATCTGACAGATGTTGTTTGTATAATTAAATGCTTGAATCTCTGAAATTATAAGAAGCAGAGTAATGTACATGTCGAGTTGTCTGGTCACTCCTTGATAGGGTAATTGCCCCTAATTAAATTAAGACATGCATAATAAAACAGCACAAATATGTGAGAGCTTACCTTTTTCATAAATCTTAGAAATATCACACACAAAAATTCTGTAGTGATGGTGACATTTATTATGCTCAATCGATACAGGAAAAATATCGATGACAAATTAGCAGAATGCGATTAAAATAACCAGTTGGTTATTCAAATGAATATGGTTCGGTCACATGTATTATGAAAGCAAATATATTTGTGCAACGAGCAAATCAACTAAACACAATACAAACTATTCCTTCCGTTTTTTCTTCTACTAATGGCTCCATTATAACATTGCGCTGCGCCATTCAATCTTTGTAACTCATCTGCATTACACCTTTCTTTTACATTAAAATAATCTGTTGTTAGAATTTGAATTCTACTTTGAATAATTTAAGGAACAGTTCAAATAGAAATAAGTGGTAGATGTGTCGTTTCAAAGCAAAATGTTAACGCGTGCCTAGCTCGTGCCAATTTGTGAATAGCGCCGGACGCTCCGGGCAGCTTTCTTTCCTTCATTGCTAAACTTGTTACTTGGATATCACTGCTATGTTTATAGGGTTTATTGGCCAAGAACTATCATCGATATCGATTAGTTATAAAACATCGATACACATCCTTGGCCACTCCTTTTGTTGGTATTTGTGATAATTTCTAAACGCGTATCCATTTAAATTATAATAGTTCCAGCAATTAAGTTTTATTCCAATTATGCAAATATAGTTCCAAGACAGTGATTTAACAAGACTCGTTCATCTTTGCATTTCTGATACAAATCTTACATGTTTACATGATTCGATTAGAAAGTCAGGTCACGGAGACATACGAGTATAAGGACGCAGAAACAGGCAATTGAAGGTATCTTGATGGTTTCCATCTCCTGTAATTAGTTCTAATCGGGTTTTCAATGTGGGGAATTGCTTCACTTTCTATTGATAGATTTATGAGGTATCGATAACCGTGGCATTGCGGGATGTGTAGTCGATAAATCATAGGGCATCACTATTGAGAGACTCACGCGAGGGCCTGCGCCGCTGGCTGTGGTTGATCGCCTACCGACCACCGGCTCATTAGAATGATTGATGTTGTGTTTGAATGCATAAATATGTGCCTACCGACCGTACCTACTCCAGTCACGAGCAGCAACATGCGTGTAATGACACACATGGGCTGTCTCGACGCGGTGATGATAGGAGAGTGATTCTGATGTTTTATTGTGACCCAGAGATTGATTATGAGCGTCTATTTTTAAACACACTTTAAAGTTTTAACAGCTGCTTAGGGGTTAGTTTACACTAAGAAACCTAACTGCAGAGCCTAGTTTAGTCAGAAATTAGTTCTACATTCGACAAAATTTAACCTTTTGTAACAGGATTGTAACTAAAGTACCTATTATTTTATTAAATTATCTTGGGAGTGTTCAAAGATAGACATTCTTCAAATACCGTATATATGTAAGTCTAACCAGCTACTTGCTTTGCTTGTGGCTATCAGAATGCTGGCCTATAAAAGGGAATTTGTTTAAATAATTACTGCTGCGATAGTCGTGTGTGATAAGACTAAAATTAAGAGATGTGTGTCTCACTCGTGACGGGGCGAGCCGTGGACTGGCTTTCTTCTGCTACAGGAGCTCTCTATTTATGCCTGTCAACTGTGCATCTTGATTGTTATAATAATGTTATGGAGTTGTGTAACTGGACTCATAAAAATTATTTAGATTCTTGGGATTTAGAACTTTGGGGTTAAGTTTGGAGTAAATGAGACCAAATACACACATAAAATACACACGTAAAATATACACATAATGCTACTTCATTATTCGATGAGTTTTTTTTAATTCACGAAGACAACTGTATAGTTTGGTGCCAAATTTTAACAACAAAACGGACAAGTGTGATCAAGACTCACGCTCTAAGTGTTCCGACCCATAAAATATTTCGAAATCGTCAGAGTCCTTTTTAAGTTTTATTTCATGTTATTTCCCATAAACTTCACTAACCCATTTAAGAGGTAATTTTTCAAATTTCTCAAGTTTAGACTTTTTCATTAATTTGTGTCACAAAATCTCTTAGCATTCCAAATTACAGAATTGTGAGCTTACTGGCCCTAGTGATTTTTCATTTGCACGAGTTCTATGCAAAAATTAGACATTAACTGTCATAAATCTTTGAAATGCATTAAGTTAGAAACTTGATTTTTGTACAGCACTATAAACTTATAGATTTTTATATTTGGTACAAATTTCAACATACCTTTAGCCGTTTCTAAGAAAACGGGTCTTGACAGACCGACAGGCAGGTGGACAACACGTGAACAAAAAGGGTCCTGTTTTTTCCGTTGAGCTACGGAACCTTAAAAACAATTGCTTATCATGACAGACCATCGGATAGCGCCTTGATAGCGCAAAATCTACTCAGTAAATATCTAACATCCAACAAAATCATATTGACATCCTAAATATCTAACTTCTAAGCTTCACATACAGAATCAATTCAATAACTTACGGTAGGTACGTTCATTACTCAGATATAAATCTATAGGGCCTGGCAAAAACATCGAAGCATTGCAACATCAAAATTGCAACTCGTCATATGAATAATACATAGATATGATATATTAACGTGTTATGTATGATGTATTAGTAATGCATCAGGTACGACCGCAAAGATATCACAGAAATTCAATTTTGTTGATATAAAAAACTTAACGTAAAAATTTAACGTTTCAGAGACAAGTGAGATCTTTTGTGGAGAGAACCCTCTTAAATTTATGAAAGCTTTGTTAATACTTTCGTGGACATCACAGAAACTTTTAAGTTATTCTCTCAGCCTGATAGACGAATGAGAATAAAAATACTGCTGAAATGCTATGGACTAATGGCGATATAAATACTGCTAATATGCTACAGATGAATAAGAATAATAATAATGCTGAAATGTAGTAGACAGATGTCAGTAAAAAGCTGACATACTACAGACGAATGGCAACAAAAATACTGCTGAAATAAGGCTGAAATTAACTAGGATATAATCTGCTTGATCATATAAATACATTATATTTAAGTATTTTCTTGTAAAATAAGCATCCACAGTGGATGTCTTATTTTACAAGAAGGAGTGACTCCACTCCACTACTTCACATCTTCGTCTACTTTCCATCAGGTAAACCGCATGCTTGTATGCAAGTAGTATAAAAAAAAACACTACAGATACAGAATCAACTGTACTAAACATAGAAAAGTGATTTATCTAACCGTACGTCTATATCAAACCGTCTCTACCAAAATAACAATTTTCGTAAAATCCAATTAATATTACGCAACTGTTTATTACAAAATGATTCAATTTCAACACATTGTACGTTTGGCAAGCTATCGGTGGCAAATAACTTTCCCATCACAGAACAGCCGCACAATGCACAGAATAGAATCCAATCGATGCGGTTGCGCGGATCGCTTCTTTTGTAACCGCAGCACCGTATGAAATCACATTCACCTAAATGGTGTACTGTGTCATTTATCTACAAATTTAAATTGAATAATTTTACATTCATCGTCATCGACAGAGTAGTTACTGATGGATCCCTTATGATCCTGTGGACTTTGGAGTTACTAATAGATCCCTTAAACTTTAAGGCAGTCTTCAAATTACTAATAGATCCTGTGACGAACTTGCTATTGAAGTAGTACAGTCAGCGAAAATTCAAGGAGTTACTATATTGGAATATCTTTCATAGGAAAAAGTTGTTTTGGCTCAATATTTGTAAATTAAAGTTCTCGAAAGAAAAATTCAGTCTTTAGACTGGATGTGGTCACTCCCATAGAACGCAATGTGGGGATATGCCATAATCACCACGAATGGCAGGCCGATTAGATTGCAGTATTGGTGATAATTACTCAGATGGATGCTGCTGCTCAACCCCTTAGTCGGCTTTTACGACATTTTAAAAATATATACGTAGTGTTGACGCAAAATCACCACCGAGATTCGATGTCTGATCGTCATTTATCAGTAAATTCACGCAGCAGGGAGTTGAACGTTATAATTTTTTATGAGTTATAGTATCGATTCAAGAATGCATCGGCTGGTATGCACGGGAATCTAGTTTACGGCATTATTGCTATTGGACATGGGAATTATTAAGAAGAGTTTTTCTAGTGTGCAATTCATGGTTTTATGATCCACGAGGAATGTGAGATATGTTATAATTTATCGGTTGTCAGTGCAACTTTGTAGTGACCTAGATATATCTTTAATTGTATTGATAATGATTAAAAAATAATGTACTACTAAGAGTTACCTATGTTTTAATTATAATCGTCATGCACACTCTGATTTAAGGCCATCGCAGTATGGTTTTTTAACCGACTTCCCAAAAAAGGAGGAGGTTCTCAATTAGGTTGTTTTTTTTTTTTTTTAATGTTTGTTACCGCATATCTCCGGCGTTTATGAACCGATTTGGAAAATTCTTTTTTTATTTGTATAGATATACTTCCAGATTGGTCCCATTTTTCAAAATCCAGTTCTGATGATGGCATCCATGAGGAATTGAGGGTACTCCTCAAATATTGTAGGCATACATATGGCGATTTTGATATTCTCAGCAACAAACCAAGCATTTGCATTCAAAAAGTATAATAATCCTTTCACCACTATGGTTCTTTCATCATTTTTTTTTCATCCAGTTATTTTGTCAAATACTATGGCGGAAGTCGGTTTTTTAAATGAAAATATATTTGGAATGAGTTTGCTCTGGATTTTATTTTTGCACGTTGTTTAGTTTTTGTTGCAAGAAATACTTACGTAGTACGTAAGTTTTTTTGGGTCAAGAAAGTCAAATATTTTATGTAAGAATGTGAAGAATGTGTTTTCGTCCTTTTTTGGATCATCATGGATTACCAAGAAAAACACCATTCAGTTGCGCCATTCAGCATTCCTTCGATCTAAGTTTGAACAATCAAAATTGAATTCAAAATAGTAAAATTTTGTAAATTCAGTGAAATTTAATTGCCATGAAATAATTGTCTGACTCAACCTTCAGTGTTTTTTGTTATTTGGTTTGTGTCTTATGTTTTTGTGATACCCTTTTGATGATTACCTATCACGTAATAGTAGATTGTATCATAAGGGAGCAAAATAATATTTTTACGGCGAGGGCGCTTTTTTGAATCCAGAACGAAGTGAGGGATTCTAGAGTAGAATCCCGAGCATAGCGAGGGATTCTTTAGTAGAATCCCGAACGTAGCGAGGGATTCAAAGTACGTCGCCCGAGCCAAAAATATATTTTGCGCCCGAGTGTTACACTCTACTTTTCATCACCCACTATGAGAAAATAAAAGGCGCCTCATATTTTATTTCAAAACAAAACCATGAATTTCTAACAATCCGTGATTAACTTATCATTTAAAAAAAAGACTTCCACCGTTGTATTCGACTAAATATTTGGATGAAAAAAAATTATGAAAGAACCATAGTGGTGAAAGGATTATGATACTTTCTGAATGCAAATGCTTGGTTTGTTGCTGAAAATATCAAAATCGCCATATGTATGCCTACAATTTTTGAGGAGTTCCCTCAATTCCTCGTGGATTCCATCATCAGAACTGGATTCTGAAAAAAATGGGACCAATCTGGAAGTATATCTATTCAAATAAAAAAAGAATTTTCCAAATCGGTACATAAATGCCGGAGATATGAGGTAACATTAAAAAAAAATACAACCGAATTTAGAACCTCCTCCTTTTTGTAAGGTCGGTTAAAAATGACGAAATCGCGGGCCGTCGTTTCTAATTTGTTTTTTTTTTATTCAGCCGGTGGCGCGACTATGGGCCGTCGTACCATTAGCCAGTATTTATTTAAACAATATGTATTTGCGTTCGCCTTCTTTGGCGCTGAACACTAAGATGATCCAAATTTAAAAGGGGCGCGGAAAAGATAATTGCGGCGCACTTATTTGTGTTTGATTCTTTTCAAGATGTTCCAAATTCAAAAAGGGCCGTAAAAGATAATTGCGGCGCACTTATTTGAGTTCGATATATTCCAAATTTAAAAAGTGCGCGGCAAAGATAATTGCGGCGCACTTATAGAAGCTTCATACAGAAAACACCACCTTTGGGTGCACTTAAAGGCGAACCAAGTCGTCCTTTTCGAATAGATGGGATGAAAAATAATTTTGTTTCCTAGCCTAAGTTCTGTTTCAAAACTTAGCTCCATCAAAAACTTTAACTATTACACGCTGATGACGACAATCAGTGAAACCGGACACGTAGCGTTGACCAAATGAAAAACTGTATCACCGTAGAAAATAGCGGGATGGTATAGAGAGTGAAAACAAGCCGTGGGCAACTGGTTCAACTTATTTACCAAGACCTTCTACTGCAGATTGGAAGGCTGAACTTGTTTGTGGATTGTTGGGGTCTACGGTAAATGGTGGCTATTTATGTTTATCACGGCCTTTCAATATGTCTATTATTGTGATACGTGAGAAGCCTGCAGCGATGCAAGGGTGTTATTCAGTCACGGCAGTCGATGTTGAAGTCATTTTGTTTACATTGAAATTCTACATTTATAAATAGACCAGCCATATTATATTAATAATAATAATAGTATGGTCTCTTGCATATTTTTTTTATCAAAATAGTGTTTTGCGACACAGCTGTTGTAGTTTGAAACTAATTTCATACAAAAGACATCAACGCGCTACATTAAAATGTTAATGGTTATTTTAGTTATTAGATTTTAAGTACTGTTTGTTTTCCAAAGAAAATAAAAATAAAAAATAAAATAAATACAATTTTTAAAGATACGGCCTTGACGTAAATTGAAACATGTATTAAGAGTTATAGAATAAGCAAGCTGATGTAGGAATGGACAGTGCATATAGCGCTTAGCAGTAGTGCTTGCATTGCTGTATTCCAGTTTGAAGGGTATGGAAATTTACAGGCACAAGAGACTTTTCATCTTTGTCTCAGAATGATGAGCGCAGTGCAATGCCAAAAAGGACGCGTCCTAAGTGGGCGTGACCTAAGATGTACCTATTAGGTACTCGAGCGGCGACCAGGAACTGGACGACGCAGTAAAGAAACCCCTCAATGGACTAAGGATATTAAAGGTTGCAGGAAGTCAGTGGATGGAGGCGGCTCAAAATCGTTCATCGTGACATTCTATGGGGGCATAGATATAGGTCCAGCAGATTTCTTCAGGGTGATGATGATGAATGATTATTAAGAGTTGTTGGTACAACTTGGCAAGAACGCAATCTTTTTATCTTTAATCTTCTCACTCTTCCCTTATATTGTTGACAAGATAAAATACACTGAAAAGTACAAACCACTTTTAAATTATACATTTGTAGGTCTTTACCTACATAATATTAGTTAATCTAAATAATCACAAAATAATCTAACTAATTTAAAGTAATAATTTTTTTTAATCTTAATTTTTTATTAACCGACTTCCCAAAAAAGGAGGAGGTTCTCAATTCGGTTGCATTTTTTTTATTTTTTTTTTATGTTTGTTACCGCATATCTCCGGCGTTTATGAACCGATTTGGAAAATTCTTTTTTTATTTGTATAGATATACTTCCAGATTGGTCCCATTTTATTCAAAATCCAGTTCTGATGATAGGATCCATGAGGAATTGAGGGAACTCCTCAAATATTGTAGGCATACATATGGCGATTTTGATATTTTCAGCAACAAACTAAGCATTTGCATTCAAAAAGTATCATAATCCTTTCACCAATATGGTTCTTTCATCATTTTTTTTCATCCAAATTTTTAGTCGAATACAATGGCGGAAGTCGGTTTTTTAAATGAAAAGATATTATCTTTAATCTTCTCACTCTTCCCTTATATTGTTGTCAAGATAAAATACACTGAAAAGTACAAACCACTTTTAAATTATACATTTGTAGGTCTTTACCTACATAATATTAATTAATCTAATAAAAATCTCATAATAATCTAACTAATTTAATGTAATAATTTTTATTAATCTTATTTTTTTATTATCCTTATTATAGTAGTCATCTCACAGCTGTCATAGGACTTCCTAGCAGATACTTAGCTTGTTAAGGTTTATATATAAAGTGGTTTACGTTGTTAATGCATAGGGAAGTTAATTTTATAATTGCACCGTTCTTATTGTTTATAGCATTATAATCGAAGAACGATCGTGATATTAGAGTGGTCAGTGGAGGACCTCGTAAGTGTACGTATGTATTTATGATCCAGTTCAGTGACAACATAATTATGTACTTACTGTTTATATGGCCTGTATGATATTC
Organism: Epirrita christyi; assembly: GCA_951392215.1. Taxonomy (NCBI): domain Eukaryota; kingdom Metazoa; phylum Arthropoda; class Insecta; order Lepidoptera; family Geometridae; genus Epirrita; species Epirrita christyi. The sequence goes on from OX595850.1 coordinate 8,992,989, forward strand.
AATTATTTTAGATGTTTTGAGGTATGTGGAATGTCTTGGGTTTTTTTAATTCCAGTCAGTGGCAAAATAATCTGAGTCATGATTGAGTACACTTTTCAGTATTCGTGTTTTCAATTAAGACACCTGTCCATTACCTCCATACGAGAGGACTTAAACGGAAACATAGAGGGACATAAAGCTTCTTACTTACCAACGAAATTTGTAAATTTAGATTCTGTTTTTGTTATTGACACGAAAGAAGAAGAATTGGTAAGCTACTCCAAATCTAATACATGCACCCCTTTACTAATAAACGTTATTTAAATTTAAGCATTGCTTAAAATAAGTCCTGTCACTGTTTGACTTTATGCAATTCCTTAACTTTTGACAATTTTTTATTAGTAAGTCAAACAATTAATTATCATCATCATCACCAGCCTATTTACGTCCACTGCTAGAGGAGGCCTCTCCCATTGAATACAATGAGGGGATTTTCCATAATCACCACACTCGGCAGGCGGGTTGGTGATCACAGTTTGGTGATAAGTACTCAGGTGGATGCTGCTGCCCAGCCCTTAATTTAATTCCTTAGTAAGGCTTTTACTACATCCACGGGAGGAGAAGGAGGGGTCTATTCTTGGGCTGGACCAAAATAGTGCAATATATTATGTTTAATGTACAGCACTAACATACTGGTAAATATACCACACACATACGTTACAATAACGGAACACACAGAAGGTAAAAACTGGCTGTAAGTTTAACAAGAGCAGATTCCTTCTTAATGAGGTGCCTCTCGGAAGAGGATGCTGCGAATTGCACCGACACCGGTTTTCTTGCAGGCTAATTAGGGACAATGCACGATTTATTCTGTTTGAAGATATTCGTAAAGTATTTTGGGTGAAATTATTTCATGCGTGGATTTCGTAAATGATCATGAACTTTTATCTAAATAAATGTATTTGTTTGCAGTAAGTAACGTTACTGCTCGTGTTGAACAACCAATTCTTATTTTACGGGACACTTAATGCATAATATCACTTATTGTCAAATGTCTATAAATCGTCTATTTCTATGATAAATTTTCATTTAAAAAACCGACTTCCGCCATTGTATTCGACTAAATATTTGGATGAAAAAAAAAATGATAAAAGAACCATAGTGGTGAAAGGATTATGATACTTTCTGAATGCAAATGCTTGGTTTGTTGCTGAAAATATCAAAATCGCCATATGTATGCCTACAATATTTGAGGAGTTCCCTCAATTCCTCATGGATTCCATCATCAGAACTGGATTCTGAAAAAAATGGGACCAATCTGGAAGTATATCTATTCAAATAAAAAAAGAATTTTTCAAATCGGTTCATAAACGCCGGAAATGTGAGGTAACAAACATAAAAAAAAAAAAAAAAAATATAGAACCGAATTGAGAACCTCCTCCTTTTTGTGAAGTCGGTTAAAAAGCAAGTCTATCAAATCTACCATTTCGTAAACGGTGCAGTGGTTTTCACGCATAATGGACCATCCATAGAGTTCGAATGCGGAAAAGGGAGTTCTTTAACATTTTTTAACGGTGCAGTGGTTGGGAATACTTAGTGATTATTAGGGTCAATGCCGACAAAATCGGGAAAAAGATGAGCTGTTTTATATCCACTAAACTTTAGCTGATGCTGACCTTTTTGAGGTTTGAGACAAAGTTAAGCGCCTCCTGGTTTAATTTTAACAGCAAATTAAAATCATTGCCATTGGTGCACTTGATGAATTTCATCATCCATTAGCTGTTGCTACCAAAATTGTGAATAGCCAATAAGTTCCTTCTTTGCGAATTTTATTTAAGAGAAGGTTACGGCTAGGGCGCTTACGCTTTTTTGTAAGTGAACGCAGTTTGCTTCTAGTTTGGCTTCTATTTCTTCAAACTCCATGAAATTTTGTAATTTTGTGATCAGTACACTAATATCTATAGAGGTGTGGTGCGTCAGTTTTTTTTACATTAGTTTTTTTTTATTTGTGATTAAGTAACCATATAATTTTATAAGTATAATATATTAGTATACTGATCATGTGTTCAAAGTTTCATGTAGTTTTAAGAAACACCAGCCAAAGTAGAAGCACACTTAGTTCACGCGCCCTTTTGTTAGCTACCGGTGACCCCCTCTTAATAAGTATTTCTTAATTGAAAATATCTTAGGAAGACTAAATAACCATTTCATCAACATCATCATCACTAGCCTGTTTACGTCCACTGTTGGACGAGGCCTCCCCCATTGAATACTATCGGGGAGTTTCCATAACCACCACGCTTGGCAGGCGGATTGGTGATCGCAGTTTGGTGTTAAGTACTCTGGTGGATGCTGCTGCCCATCCCCTGGTGTATTCCCTAAGTAAGGTTTTTACTACATCCATGGGAAGTGAAGTAGGGGTAAGAGACACTATGAGAATAGACACAAAATAGCCATCTAGTCATTATTAATCACTGCGGTACCAGACATTAAGTACTTCCATTACCAAAAATGGCGACCAAGAATACATTTAAAAATATTCGCTAATAAGCAGCCATATCAGCAATTCTCCGGTTTGCAGATTAGTTTAAGACGTCGCTTTATAAAGTTGTAGGTAATAATAATGAACCAAAATGGAAAAAACTGGTTGCGCCCGCGCTGTATTCGTAATGCGACGTGACGACTCGTTGTTACAGAATATAGATTGATTCAATTGGGTTCCGTCAGAGAACTATTCACTTTAATGTTGTCTGGTAGAAATTGCTACGATAAAACCACCACGTAATATGTTCAACATTATTTCACCCAGTTGATGTCCACTGTTGCCTCCCTGATTGCCACGATGGGCTTGTGCCGCCTCCAACCACCGACTTCGACCTTAGAACTCGACTTTTAGAACGTTGTTGGTCCATCAAATTAATTCATTACCTACCTAGCTAAAAAAAAATTTCATGTCAGAATTGTTTACGTTATATTATGTAAAGCTAAGGGAAGAAAAGTTTGGCAACTTTTGGGGGAGGCCTATACCAGCAAGGGGTCCTTAACTAAGTTTTAAGATAAATGTATAAGAGTCAATTGTTATTTTAAGTTTATTTTAGTTTAAGGAATATTAAGGCTTTTATATTTATTTTATTTTATCATAATATGTGTTTATATTGTGAAATAAAGTATTTCTATGTAATATCAAAGTCCATCTTTATGTTCAAACAGCAAAAAATCTTTTAACTTTTGAAAATTTATTATCATCATAAAAGTTTATTATAAGTATAGAAATCGTATGTTTTTACATACGTTAATACTGTATGAAAAACATACGATTTTTTATATTCATGTTTATAATTTAATCATATGATAAAAATATATCAGTTATATCCGGCTTAGCTTTCATAATAATAATAAAACATTTATTTCAGGGTACATGGGCAATGTGAAGTAAAATTAGTTATTTTAGAAAAATTACGACTATACACCACGTACTTTACTATTCTCCTGCTATATATATTTACTAACATATATTTTTATTTATATTTTTTTACTATATATTTTATTTATTTATATTACTATTAATATATTATTATGTATATATTTGCTATTGCTCACGACCTTTGAGCGTGGTCGCGGTCGGTGCTCATGAGGAAGGACCTCAAAGTGGTCAACGAAACGTCAGCAGGAGAAAAGTAAAGTACGTGGTGTATAGTCGTAATTTTTCTAAAATGATACCAAGCCACGATAACTTCAATTAAAATTAGTTAGTGAAAATAAAATGTAATGTGAAATAGTAGTAATTCGTTTTTTTTATTTATGTTTTGGTAACCATATAATTTTATTAAAAACTAACGCACCACGGGTCTAGATATAAGTGTACTGATTATGTGTACAAAGTTTCATGGAGTTTGAAGAAATATTAGCTAAAATAGAAGCAAACTTCGTGCACTAGCTACCGGTGACCTTCTCTTAATAGTCGGCTCAACTGAATGCAATGTTGTCGACAGTTCTGTCGGTATCTTGCCGGTGCCACGAAACGAAAAGAGATTTGGTACTGAACGATTCTAAAGGTGACACTTTCAATTGTTTCTTGTTCCGATGCTGGGTTTTTAATTTCAATAAATAAATAAGGAACTCTTTGAAGACCGGTTCATGTCGGCAGGACTCAAGAGCGTACTGTATAATTTAGTAATACTGGACGATATTATGCACAATGGTGACGCGCAGCTACCGTGCAATTATCGATGCTGGCTGCTTATTATCGATACATCGCCCCACTTATCGATATTTCGTACCACTTTATCGCAGGGTGAGTTACGCGATTTGTGGTAACTGCTTTAAAATGATGCATGACAACGTTGCTACGGTAAAAACACAGGCAAGAGAACTCATAAAGCTGGTTCACTGAATATGGCAGCTTTTAGGTAGAACTAGATGTTCTAGCTATAGGGCTGTCTTCAGTACCAATAATTTTGAAAACTGTTGGTTTGTATATCTCCATTATTATAACTAAATTAAGAAAATAGCGTGTCCGTAGGTCGTTGTGAGTAATGGATTCCTTAATTTTTTTATAGTAGAGCTGTTGTTTGAATTGTTTTACAGATTTCAGTTTTGTACACCAAACAAGAACACCCGCAGCACTTTGCGCACCTCTGAATAACGTTGTTGGCATTTGAAACGGAACGGAAGACATAAGAGGCATACCTATAATAGGTTCACCGTCATCATAATCAACTTATTGCAGTCCAATACTGGACTGGTCTCTCCCATAGCGCTACTGAGTCCGTTTTTCAGCTCTCCCGATCCAGTTGCTGACAGTCACCCGCCAGTCGTTGCTTCCTCCTGCGAGTAACTTACCAATAGTTTGAGTGAGCCAGCTGTAACCTTAGAGCTGTGGTAAGGCGAGTTGATAATGGAATTTGTTCAAGTTTATTCTGATAATGACGGCGACGAAGGCGCTTGGGGCCGGAGCCTAATTTGTTCATTAAAATTTATGAATTTCAAAACCTTTTAATAAGCCACGGAGATCGTGTTATCACATAATTTAAACGTGTTATGGAACCACTACGATATTTTTATCTACTACCGTTGTAGATATTATTCAGTGTAGGTAGATTTACATTAAGTTCAAAGCTCTTGTTGTCTTTTATTGTAAAAGGTTATTAACGTGGGGTCTCTTTACTCCCATAACTAACTATATCCACCACGTGATCCAATCTCAGGTTGTTCGTTTTTTGGGAATCTTGATCTTTTATAAATAGATAAATTTGATAGTTGTTACTATGTATTCTCTTTAATTAGTAGATAACTAGCGCTGTGCTTTATGAATGTTTATTTGCACTTAGATAAGCCATTCAAGATTCAATTAGTTGCAAAAGTGTTTGCAGAAAATCTTTATACTTTGAACTTGCTCAGTAAAACTGACTGCCGTATAAAGGAGCGTGCCCAAATCGGACGCGTCATTAAAGTTCCGTGTTCCTATTAGTGCAGGAGCCCACGGTATAGTTTTAACGTTGAATTAACACTTTCAAAGCGGATCACGGCAACATTTTTTTTACCAACTCGTGGATCATGTGCGGCGACACAGCGGGCAGACAGGCTACACTAACAGTGTCTCTATCAGGCTCCATCACTTCACTAACTTCACCCTGATGAAGACCCTCGATTAGGGTCGAAACCTGTTGGTGCTTCCACCAACATATCGGTACGTGAAAATTTCACGTTTTTACAAAATTAATGATATAATTCATGAAAGTTACTTTAGTAAAATTCCAGTACTTTTTACACCTAAACTCACGTATAATTTCGTAGTTAGTTTGCTGCATGTAGTGAGCTATTGATCTAAGGAAAATATACAAAAAAAACAAGTGTAACGACGGTAAATGACGTCAAGCTTGTAAAACTGCGTTCGGCGCATATTTCGGTGCAAACTTTTGAGTTGATTTTTATTTATTTTCGAGGTTTGCTGTTTTTTTAAACTTACAATTTTGGTTATGTACATTTGTTTTATTTTAAAATAAATAAAATGTTATTATACTATTATACGAACACATTGTTGATAACTTTAGACATAACATTTCCCTATTTTTTTTATATATGCTAAAACAGCCCGCGTATTGGCGATAACACGCCCAGAATTTTACCGCTGTGAAAAAGTTAAACCAAGACAGTAGAATAAATAATAAATAAATGCTGGACATTTCACACAACAATATCTAGCCCCAAGCTAAGCCGAGCTTGTGTTATGGGTACTAGATAACTGATATACTTAAAACAATACATTACATAGATAGATATTTTTTTATTATACATAGAGAAATACCCAGAACACCCTGAGCCCTGCAGAACGTACAAATATTTGTTCCGAGGCGGGAATCGAACCCGCAACCTCCTGCGTCGCAGGCAAACCTTCACCCGCCACACCACAGTGGTAGTCTTAATATAGTTAAGGTAGAATAACTGTTAATATTGTATATTCAGCAGTTAGAGTTACATTTAACATTAAAAAGATATGTCTTAGTTTGTTTTAGTTACAAAAGACTTGTTAATTTTTATTGAATTATTTAGAAAATTATATTAGGATATTTTAGTGTAGCGTCAACCTTTGCTGCAAGATTTTGCACATAGCACTACCTAAGACTCGTGCACTAACTCTACGTAACTGATCATTACCGAGTCTATATCTAGCACTAGATATCGATAAGCAAGTTTGCCAGTTTATTAGTGTTCATGCGACTCTATAATTAATTTATTGCGTCCTCATCAAAATATCTCCTCGAGGCATGAGGTCCTGACCAAAGGTGGGCCAGCCCATAACTGGTGTAGATATGATATGCGAGAAAGAAAATGCACTCATTAACTTGATGGTTTCACAAGTCAGAGGTTGAGAAAGATCTTATAAAGAAGATGACTGACGTGAAAACACAGAAGTACGTACTAGTAGTATTTACTAGTCTCTGGTACTAGCAAAACATAAGAGTTTAATTAAACTAAAATAAAAAAGATATCGTTTTGAATTGGGTTGTTTTTTGTTATCTTGTTCCAAAGAATATTGCTCTGAATTATATCTCAGTATTGTGGTCATCATTGTCTAGCCCTTATCCCAATTTATTTGGGGTCAGCGCAGTACATCTTTCTCTTCCACTCTCTCCTGTCAGCCGTTACCTCATCATTCACTCCTTTCTCACTCATATCATCTCTCATACAATCCATCAATCTTTTCTTAGGTCTTCCTCTTCGTTTACTAACCTTCATATTCATCACTCTCCTAGTTACATATGTTTCACCCCTTCTCCTAACATGCCCATACCAAGCTAAACGATTCTCTTTAAACTTTTCTGTCACTGGTGAAATTTTCAAACTTCCTCTTATTTATATAACTTATATCTCAGTATTGTGGTGATTCGTGAATAGGCCATTTTGCCGTTTGTGCCGTGGCGTATTCGGCTTAAGAATAGTCCGGAAAAAATATCGAGGTGATATCGTTAAAGCTGACTAAGGTATTACACCAGGGGATAGGCATAAGCATCCACCTGAGTACTCAACACTAATACTACGGTCACCGATCCGCCTGCCAAGCGTGGTGATTATGGCAATCCCTCCGTTATATTTATTTTTTATTATAATTTATTTTTATTTTTATATTTAGTGGAGGCTTCTGATGTTGATTGAAATTTAAATCTGTCGTGATTCCGAATAGGCTTTAATTTAGGCAACAGTTTTAATTCTGACCATTATGCAACAAAATTGACAATAGTTCTTAGTTTTTGCCATGATACCACCCGCTGAAATCCACTTAAATACGAGCTATTTGTAGTTGCTGTAAGAATTAGATGATATAATTTAAGAGGAGGTCACCGGTAGCTAACAACAGGGTGCTGACGCCATTTTGCGAACGAAGTTTGATTCTAATTTGGCTATTATTTCTTCAAACTCCATTAAACGTTATACACATGATTACACTAACATCTAGACCCGTAGTGCGGTAGTTTATAATAAAATTATATTCTTACCAAATCATAAATAAAAATAAAAAACTGATTCGCCACAGGTCTAGGTATTAGTGTACTGATTATAATGTACAAAATTTCATGGAGTTTGAAGAATTAATAGCCAAAATGGAAGCAAACTTCAGTCACGTAGAAAAGGGCGTAAACGCCCCACCTTCTCTTAAGGAGCCAGTGAAACGCGTCGTAGTATTGCGTCATGTTTTTTGTTTATGAACAAGTGGGTGCTCGTTTCTTCACCGACCTTGCTCTCCGTTAATTAGCCACCTCGCTGGGCACTGGTGATGGATCGGTCACCTGTTCGGTACATCGATATAGGGGGAGTGGAAGTGGCTCGTCTCTATGATCAGCCCTTAATTACAGAAGCAAATGGCGATGGGAAACGCAACAATGGGGAGCATTTTGGCAGGATTAGCCTTATCTAAATCTTATGAAACTTGAATAGGAGAAACTAAGAAGTTTCTCCTATTCAAGTTTCATAAGATTAAACTAAAAACAAAAACGAAAAAACTTAAACTTGAAACGAGGAATATTAAGGTCAAGAGACCTTAATATTCCTCGTTTCAAGTTTCAAAGGATTTGAACAGCTAAGGCTGCTAAAATGGTCTCATTATTGGGGTAGTAAAATCAATGATGAATGTTTAGTTCAAGACTTTTAATCTTCATGTCTCATGATGGAGAGCGTAGAACAATGCTATGTAGAGCGCGTGTTAGGTGAATGTGACCGGTGAAGTAATGCATTGATATAGGCAGAGGAGGCTTATACTAAGTGGATAATCTTGACGACCTCCGTGGTGCGGAGAGTGAGTAGCCAGCTGAGATGCAAGAGGTTCGCCGTTCAATTCCCGCATCGGGACAAATGTTTGCATGATCTCCTAATATTTGTTCTAGATTTGGGTGTTGTTGTACCACGGTACTCGTAGTTCCTGATACCCATGACGCATGGAATCTTAGTATGGGACTAAGGAGTCATGTATGTGACTGTTGCGTCTTATGTTATCACAAATAAGATTAAAAGTAAAAAGTTCGTAGACCTATTTTCAAGAGTTTAAAATAACTACTTCATACATGTTTGCCTTGTTGCTTTTAGGGTACACTCAACTCACATCAGAAATATCTATAATTTGGTTTTATTCCAACTCTTTGCATATCCAATACAATAGATTGTTGTTTTGGGCAGTTTTAAAACAGCGTGGCGGCGTGTCGCACCGTTTTGAATCTCCTCAAACTATGCGAGTATACGTTCACATAGTTTGAGGAGATTCAAACCGGCGCGACACAAAATCGCGTTGCAGAAAAAAAGTACAGCTATTAGACAAAAAACAAACTCAAACGTCACCATCATTACCTACTATGATCATAAGCCTGTAGAAGTCCACTACTGGACATTTGGCCCCCCCCCTAGAATGCAACGACGAACGGTATTGAGCTGCTTTTATCCACCAACTTCCTGCTACCTTTATAATATTATTAGTCCATCGAGAGTAGGGCCTTCCTCTACTACGTCACGTCATCCGGTTTGTGGTCACCACTCGAGAATTTTTACCTTTACCAAATTTATTTACTTGTATAAAACACTTCCATTCAACTCTGTATTTCTGTGTTTCACTTGGTATCATGTCACCACTGAGTTCTCAAAAATCACGCAACTGACCACAGACATGAGACAGGTGGTTTTGATGGTTACATCTTATCTACTCCAATTGCAAGAGTAGCGTCCAAAATGTAGAGCATACAAGTCAGTTTCTAAACTAGCTGACTGATTTCTAGTTCTGTTATTTCAGCTTCATATTCAATAATATAACATAACATCCACCAGTCACATACATAGCCCTGATCCCACACTAGGAATTCCTGTGTCGTGGGTACCGGGAACTACGAGTATAATGGTACCATAACACGCAGACTCAGAACAAATATTTGCAGATCATACAAACATTTGTACTGCAGCGGGAATCGAACCCGCAACCTCTCGCATCTGGCTACTCACCCTCCACGCCACAGAGGGTCGTCAATATTTTTGTGAATCCTCTTTGTTCCCGTTTAAACATTTACGCCCGAATTGCGGGGTCCGGGTACGGTGATGCGGATTGCTCGGAGCGGAGAGTGGACATTCTGTATTAGTACTATTTTTTCTTTGGCATCGCACAGCTTTTGAATTTGCCAATTTTAAGTTTAATTTGCATTTGCAGTGTCACACTCTTGCCAAGTCGTCAGTCTCAGTCTAGTCATGTTTCAGCCATGTGTTTCAGTAAAGCGGTGGCGATAATATTCTGTGGCATAAGCAAAGGAGTAAGGCAGTAAAGGAGTAAGAACATTCCACTATGAAGGATGGCATAGTTGTGTGCCAGTTGCTTAAACCCTTTCATAATACTTAGGTATATTATGTTTCATAATCCCATTACCCCTTTTTCCGATCTTAATTTAATGTTTGTGAAATTCTTAAACTAACAATCTCTAAATGCTCCAACAGGTTGCAAAATTTAAGATTTGCCGTTAATAGGTATCATGCCGTTAGAATTATTGTTATATTTGTCTTATACAAAGCGAATATAAATTAAAGTTTATGATAATAGAATGGGCAAGTAAGGTAGGGCGTTATCAAAGCACGTTAGCCCTAGATTTTGAAATGTTTCTCGGAACAATCGTAAGAATCTTAAAATACGCAAGCCCTTATTAGTTAGCCTAGAATAGTTTCAGTATGGCTCTGTATGTTTCCTGAAATGACAGATAAGGAGAATGACAGCACTATATAGTCGCCTGTTAGCAGCGGCAGTGTGCTATTGTGCCAGTGTATGAATGTTTTCGAAAATGATCCAAAAACCTTAGAACACGTTGCTACGCATTTTTTTTAGCATGCGTATAAATACCACAACGATAAAATTACATCTTAGTAAGTGCCGTGGTGTGTCTAGCCTATGAATATACCCCTTCGTCTCCGTGGATGAACCCCCATTGCATTTTATGGGGGAGGCATCGTTCAGCATGATGATGATAAATTAATAATATAAGAGACTGAAATATGTATTTGAATTAAACTCAGACTCGTTTAATTAAATACACTGATGTATATTTAAATATTTTACAATATGTGATCAACAGACCTTGAGGTACTAGGGCCGATATTATAATCATGATCAGTAATCAATGACACGCCGGTTAAGCAATCATGTTCTGACAATCGGTTTCACTATCACTCTGCACATTTTTAGGGGTTCATCTAAATATTCATCCATAGAAACTGACATATCCAGTCTTTTGATAACATGATAGAATATAAAGTAGTTAATATTACTAAACTTAAAAACTAAGAAAGACAGACAAGATCATAAAGATCTACTTGGGGTCTCCCACAAAAGTTTTTATCAGTCCCAATTATTGCCACAATTGCATATCACAAAAAGCGTTCGATAACCACAGAATGAGCTAAGCAGATTGTTATTCAATAAATACTTCTGAGTGACTGGCCAAGGAATTTTTTAGCTACTATATCCATGCTTATTGCAATGAGAGAGAAGTGAAAATCAAAAAAGAACTGCATTAATCAGCAGAGACCGACATTGTTAAGCTTTTACTTAAGACGTGAAAGTTTTATTTGGGGCTCCTACAATAAATTTTATCAATACCCAATAACCGCTATTAACAATTTAACAAAAAGCGACTTATATTATTCACTAAACATATCACATACGTGTCGTATAAAAGTAATGTCTGAATCTGAATCTGAATTGTTAGTGGTAGAACTTCTTGTGAAAGAGTTCGTCCGTGGAAGAACTACCACTATTTTTGCCGCCAAGCAGTAGTGCTTGCATTGTATTAGTTTGAAGGGTAAAGGGGGGTTGAAGGGGGTGGCAGAGAAATTACAGGCACATGAGACTTTTCATCTATAGGTCTCAGGGTCGGCAGCGTGCGTGATGCTTTTGGTGTTGCAGGCATCCATAGGCTACTGTATCTACTTTCCATCAGGTGGGTCGTATGCTTGTTTGCTTGCCAAGTAGTATAAAAAAAAGAGAAAAAAAGAGTCTTTTGAGAGAACTTTTGGAAAGGTTGGACATGAAGGAAGTTTAGGTTCTCTTTCGTTGACTCTGAATAGTTTTTATCACAAGTCAATTACCGCTACAATTGCATATCACAAAAAGCAGCCGACAACCACAGACAGAGCCAGGCTATCGGTTGTTTTTCAATAAGCAATAAATATTGCAACGCAACAGTGGCGCACGCGTGCCGTAACGAGCGCGCGCCGGCCCATCGTTGTGCAACCTGCCCCACCCTGCTGTGGCACTTCTAGCCACGACCCATGTTACAAGCGATTCACTATCCTTAGGTCCATGTTTATAAAGAAATAAACGGACGTTTACCGTAACCATTGGTTAAAGTGACAGATAATGTTTGAAAGCATCTGTCAAAAAGATATGGTTAGGCTAAACAGTCGTTTAATCATCTGTTGGCAACCAACCTTTGTACTTACCACGCCAGCCTCCTTTAAATGCTTAAGGGAGGCTTGCTGTTGACGAATTATAAATATTTACCTATCAAGTTCTTTTTTTATTTTTGGAATGTTAGTCTTGTATATAAAACTTTGAAGGAATTGTTGTTTTTTTTTAAGAAACAAGTACTTTCCCTGCCCTCTGTAACACAATTTGTTTATGAATTGGTGAACAGTGGTCTTAGTATTCTACTCGATTCCTTAGTTTTTATAGTAGGTACTTATTATATTGTAAGTTAGGGTTATGTTTGTTTATGCATATTGTGTATTGTAAGTACCTAATCTATGTATTTATTTATTGTTATTGTGTGCCTGGTATAATTTTGTTCATGTATGTTTTCCTATCTTTTGTATGTTTAGCTATACCTTAGTAGGTACTTATATATAAAGTACATTCAGCATTTTACTTTTTGAAGTATGGTGACAATATTACTCATAACTTGGACCATGCTACAAGTGATACCGTTCTTGTCCAACTTTAGTATTCACAATAGATATACTCTACTAACCGAACTATCCACTTTCCGTATCTATGTGTAGGTACCTACCTATTACGCTACAAAAAGCACGCTCGAAGTTTGTCAGTAAAAAAAACTGATTACAATGTCTGTCCTTCAACTACCTTTCTAATTCTTGGTTACAATATCGACGGTCAAAAACAAGATTCTAAGTTCTGATAACGTCTTATTCATTAACTGTGGTAATTATTTCGGTTTGGGTGGGCACCGCGTAACCCAATTTATTTTATTGATGGCCAAAGGTCAGCTGAATTGTTGCTTGAGCCTTGTTTGATAAGATCGATCGGTAGCGAGACAAAAAAAAAGGCTTTGATTTTGTAGGTCTCTAGCGTAGATTGTGCAGCATTCTCTAAAGTTAAACTAAATTTGACAGTACAAAATGTTGCCGTCCTTTTTTTATAGACTGATATGAAAAGGACAAAACTAATCATCTGTCAATTTATTCAATTTTAATTTTATTCAATTTGAGGGAGATGTTTTTACAGCCTATCCTAATAACAATCCTTGTAATGATGCGTCCTTGCGACTTTTATAATGCTTTATATGCTTTATCAGTATGTATGTGTCGATAAAGATAAAGCATATAAACTACTTAGATACACCATGGCATATATTCTTCTAATGAGCTTCATCTTTAACACTTAATCTGATTAATTTATATTCGGGATTTGAATCCACGACCCTTAAGATTGGAAGCCGGGAACTCTTCCACTACACGACCAGTGCTCTTCATACAATTAATATTCCACCATAAGTCCAATGAATATAACAGTGCCAACATGGCCGTCCGATAGTTCTGGGCGGTTTCGCTTGTCGCAAATTAATGGCAATAAAGCATAATCATATCGAATCGTTTGCGAGGCTACATTTATATAGAAAGCAGGTTATCAGCACCTAACCCGCGTCATATTGGTGTTGTTCACGGATTCATAAGATAACCATAGGTAGTCTGAAACCAGCTTACTATGTAAATGCGATCAAACATTCGTGATCTGCGCGCAGCCCGCGGCTACCTTCGATTATAAGACGGCGCTGAACGATTTAAACCTCAGTACTTGTTAATGATACCTAAGAGTGCTAGATACAATACTAGAGTCTACAACTATAATAAAAACTAAAGCTGTGGACTAATTTAACCAGTATCAGAAGCCCATTTCTCGTTATTATTTCACATATAATTCACAATATAATCTAATTTCAGCCATCATCAACTTTATTGTCGCTCAGGAAGCTCGTTTTGTTTTAATATGATTGCGAAATCTAAGTTATAATCTAGAATATTTGACGACCTCCGTGGTGCGGCAGGCGCGTAACCGGCTGAGATGTAAGAGGTGCGGGTTCGATCCCGCTGGACAAATGTTTGCATGATCTGCAAATATTTGTTCCGGGTTTGGGTGGTAGTTCCTGATACCCACAACACAGGGAATTCTAGTCTGGGATGTGTGTGACTGTTGATTGTTAGGTTATTATGTTATGTTATGCATAGTAATCATCATTATCAGAGGCCCAAGCAGGAATATCTAACGTTATCGAGACGCTAGCGAGACGATAGTAATGGTCAAATATGAACCAATAAACTTACTAAGATTTCTAGTTACCCTGATGTCATTGGCCAATATTTGACATTTGCGATCGTCTCGTTAGCGTCTTCATAACGTAAATTATTCGTGCTGACTCCACATGTCCTTTCTACTTCTTCTGGGCCTCTTTCATAAAATGCCACAACAAACGGTCTTGCGACCAACTTGCTAATTCTGCTTGTTGCTACCATTATGTCGGTGATTTTGGTTCTTCTACGGATTTCTTCATTTTGGAATTATTAAATTTCTCCGTAGCAATATCTAAACAGGGTACGGTTAAATAAAAGTGCACATTAATTTTATTATTATTTATTTTATTTTGACAAGGTTATCGGTGACCTTTGAACGACTAATAGGTATATATCAAAAATACAAAAAGACAGGACGTATTTCTATTATTATGATGAATTGATAACAGTATCTGAAGCTCTTTGAACAGGATTTTGGTTCGAAAGCGAAGAAATCATGGCAATAGTCAAGCTTTTTCGAAATGGTAACATTATGTAAAAAATAACTTTTTCGTTATGGCATGTTAAGGACACGGCTTCCAACTGATCTCGCATTGCCATGTTGATATTTTTTTTTATATGACTATTAATTTATTTAACCATTTCGTTATATAACATATAATTGACATATCAAATTGGTACATTACAATCACACTTATTTAAGAAACATATGGGAAATAGAACTGCAGATTTAAATAAGGTACATTATTTTGTGGATATAGCAGGTAACTACGGTAATTCATGAAATAAAATGAACGACTGGTTTAAAGATAATTTACGGTAACATGACCATTCCTCCTCTTTGGGATGTTGTTCACACCACAACAATTTAGTCAAATAATGTTATTTGTTTCATTTTTTCCTGTTTTTTTGCCTTATGTTATTTTAACACTGAAATGTATAGCAAGGTGTTTAAAGTTGTCTTTCAATCGATTCAAAAGAGTGGCGGGCCATTTTATCGTAGAGTTTCCCTATTCGCTAATATGGTAAAGGATGAAGTTCAAAGAATATTTTTATGTTACGCTTGATTTCGTTTAAAGAAACCGTGTTATTTCTAAGACCAATTTATTATTCACAATAAACATCAGACAGAAAACTTGTTTATAAGTCTTAACAAGTTTGGCATCTAATTCTAACGATTTTAAAGCTCATTTTGAATTGAAAGCCGATGTTTCAATTATTCCGAGTTCTGCATACAAATTTAGTTTTTTTTTGTAAAAAGCCTTTAATGTTACTTTCCAGTGAAACTTGCATTCAAGATATATGAAAAAATGAGAGTTAGAGTTTTAAAAGAGGGCTGTGAAAATAACGAATACCAGTTACAGTAAAATAAGCTTTAAGTACATACATTCGCAACAACGATAGAGATCTATCTATACTTAAAGGAACGTTTAGATTAGGTCTTTGAGAGATTCAAACTGTGACAAATAAATCCAATTTATCCAGTAATAAATTAAATCACAGATTTAACATTTTTCTTAACATAAAATTTTGGAAGAATGTTTTACAATCTCTAGGTGCCTGTTTAATATCTAAAATCTCAATAAAAGGAAAATATTCTAATTTGCGTAATATTTTGAAACTTAACAAAAGGGCAACGTTTGTGTCACAATAAGTGAGCTCTGCCCAAAACGATAATAATTTACGCAACATTGTAAATATATAAGAATAAAATTTTCGTGTAATTACATAATTTTTAAACAACTTTTCTAACATTTTATATAAGAAAATATTTATAATAATCTTCAATAAGCAACAAGTTATATTTTTATATTGGTAACCGGCGATTCCTCTCAGACTAATAATACTAATTATATTATATCGAATAAAGCAAAATTTACATCAAAATATTAAGAAATAGAACATAATTACATCCATACAATATTTAAACATAACATAATTCTAAAATAGCGAACACTCTCTGAACACTTACATTAATTGTCTAGTTATGACAAGGAATATATTCTATAAAATCTATACTTATATCGGTAGTTGAAAATCGGTACTTTATACGATTTTCAATATTTACATTTTGTACACAAGATTGTGATATCACTTTATTTATAATACAAAATAACGTACATCTAATAGCCGACTTGGTGGCACCTACAGTAATTTCATTCACCTGTTTGCGCTAGCGAACTGTATCAATCAGTATAACTCGGTTTCAAGGAAAATTGTACTTATTTACAGTTTGAGATTATTACATCTTTGATACTTCACATATAAATTTACCGAATTCATATTGCAGTTTTTATTGTAATCACGAAACGACAATTCAAAAACTATGAAACTATTGCTCCTTAATGACACAACGTTCAGATTTACCTACTATGGATCTACACAAAACAATCACAAACTCACAACGTCCAGTATACACAAGAGTCATTTGGATGCATCGACCAGATTATTATAGCGGGAATGTGGTCTGAACGGCTTTATCAGGTGTGGTCGGCGGGGCTGGCGGCGGCAGTGCGGCGGCCGGGAGCTACGCGCCCCATGAAAGACCGAATCTCTTCAAAATACGTCTCATCCGGAGACCTTCGACGGCTATCATCCCCATTCTCCGCCTCATGCTTCTTCAGATGCCGGTCGAGATTCGTCTGTTGCCCGAAGCAGCGGTCACAGTAACGACACCGGAACGGCCTCTCTTTGTTATGTATATTTCTTACGTGCCGTTGCAAATTCGACGATATCGAAAAGGAACGCTCGCAGTATTTACAACGATAGGGCTGCTCCCCCGTGTGTGTCCGTAAGTGTCTTGTTAGGTTAGCACTGCGGGGGAACGCTTTGCCGCAGTAGGAGCAGGTGTAACGGTCACGCGCTCGCTGGGCACCAGGGTTCTGGGGCACAGCTGGGGCACGTGGAGCTCCGGGAGCGAGGAGCGTAGCCGCTGCGGCTGGAAGGAACGGGTAGCGGCCAAAGGAGGCCGGCAGCGCTAGCGGCAGCCTCCGGCAGAACTGTAATAACGCTGGGTGCGCCGGATGCGCTGGGTGTGAAGGATGCGTTGGATGCGGTGGTGGTGAAGGCACGATTAGGTTGCAGTTTTCATCCTCTAGCCGCTGGGGACGTTTGTGCGTGACTCGCAGGTCTAGTGGCTCGTCGGCTCTTGGGGATCCAAGAGGGCTGGAGTGGTGATCTAGTGGCGACGTCGGCGGGGAGGCGAGGCGGCGCGGCGCCGCGTGCTTTTCGCGCATGGCGGCCGCCGCGCACGCGCTCATCGGGCTCGTGCGCCACCGACCTGCAAATAACAATACATACGTTAATAAACGGCCAATAGCATTGTGTCGTAGGTTGGGTCATAGGGTTTACAAGTTCAATGGACAGCCCATGTAGGTGGGGATATGGGGAATAAAGTTTAAGAAACTCTCTGATGGACCAATGATATTGTTTCGTAACGTTCACGGGAATATGGAGAATAGAGGTGGCTGAAGACCATTGATTGCATTCTATGTATCCTATTTCCAGTAGAGGACGTCTCTCGGTTGGTAATGATGATATTGCGGTCTTTGATTAATCGACATACTCTTACGTTTCTTGTCGTATTGATCAACTTTGCCCTCATCGACCGCGCCAGTATGCTAACGGGTTGCGAAACGCGACCGGTGGCGGTGCGCGGGGGTGGCCGGCCGATCCTACGCTCGACGCACGCCCACGGCTTGCGACATCGAAACTGGAGCACTCGCTACCGAAACGATGCTTTTTTTTTAGCGAATTATTAACAAACTCATTGAAGCGATAAATAAAATATTGCATCCAAACTTGTTATAAGCTTTTGTGGAAGTTACGAGGCCGGAACTTTTGTAATCGATTGCTGTAATTGGACAAGCTATATATGAGCGAGTTTGTCTTTTGTACTAATGTATTGGTTTTAAATTAACCGGATCAAACTTTCTTTTATTCATGTTCCTATAACAATGAACAATTTAACTTTATGCACCTCACAGCAAGGACTAAAACACGACGACTTATTTCCCAATTTTCCAAATAACAGAATGGTGAAGATTTTTGTGCTAAGTGAAATGGCTAAATAAACCACAAACACTTGTAATGTAAAATGTATGTGCAATTCCTATCCATGCTTCTACCCACGTGGTACTCGAACAGATAGGCGTTATTACAAAAATAATGTCCGATAATCTTGGCCCGATAGATTGGACGACTTCATTCAGATGATCGATCGTCTGTGCCTATCACCCACGTATCGTCACGCACAGGCTGCGACTAAGATCATTCATCAACACTAGTATAGTTACTGGCTGTAGCTGTAGCACATCAATGATGGCGCTGTTCAAAACTAGATTTGATTTTATATCTACTATGTGCCACTGCAATAGCCGGAAACTATATTTTTTGAGACTATAAGGGAATGCAGAGCTGTTAGACGGTATATTACATTGCTATTACAACTTATTTTGTAGTGATAGATTAATTTTATGGTGCAGTGACTTTTATAGACCTTTTGTTTTATAATCTATCAACGTAGGC
The DNA here is from genome assembly GCA_951392215.1 of Epirrita christyi. Taxonomy (NCBI): domain Eukaryota; kingdom Metazoa; phylum Arthropoda; class Insecta; order Lepidoptera; family Geometridae; genus Epirrita; species Epirrita christyi. The sequence continues at coordinate 9,012,039 of OX595850.1, forward strand.
GATTAGAAGATTAATTTATGTGTAGGAGTAATCCAGGTGCATGAAAAAAAGTGATGCATTAGAGACGAAAAAAACTGTGAAAACTGTGACGTAAACCGCAGTCATAAACAGTGGCTTGAATGCTAGTCAAATATTCTATTCTTCAATTAATCTAAATACAAAGGTTGACCCAACAATACATAAGTCAACTTGTGCAGTCTTCATTATTTTTACCGACTTCCCAAAAAAGGAGGAGGTTCTCAATTCGGTAGTTTTTTTTTTTTTTTTTTTGTGTTTGTTACCGCATATGCGGCCGCATATACCGCATATACCGCGGTGTTTATGAACCGATTTGGAAAATTCTTTTTTTATTTGAATAGATATACTTCCAGATTGGTCCCATTTTTTCAGAATGCAGTTCTGATGATGGAATCCATGAGGAATTGAGGGAACTTCTCAAATATTGTAGGCATACGTATGGCGATTTTGATATTTTCAGCAACAAACCAAGCATTTGCATTCAGAAAGTATCATAACCCTTTCACCACTATGGTTCTTTCATCATTTTTTTTCATCCAAATATTTAGTCATTTTAACAAATGAAAAACGTATGATTCCCGCAGTAAAATATCTCCTCCATATTGTGGATTACGAGGTTCCAAAGTATCAGATTACAGAGCAAGATAGTTCGTTGGATAAAATATGGAAAGCAAAGAAAAAGCCAGCACTTGAAATAAGCCGACTAAATGTGCTTGCTGTGGTAAATATTTCCTCCTAAGTTAGTCTTTGTCCCCAATTGACCGACATTCCTTAGTTCATCCAAGGTTGTAAGAGTGCTTTTACAAATTTGTTAGCTCACGCCTACGAGTGATCACTAATTTGCACCAAAAACAGCGGGCATAAATCCGTAGAGCGAGGGTCTGCTATCGACGTTCGCCCGCCATATTTGGTCGGATCGTGTGCCCCGCGCATACTATGATTTGTGGGGATTGCGTGCACGGATTATACAGGGTGTAAAGTATACATATTCATGGGTAACTGTTAACAACGAACATGATCATTCTCGTTTAACATATCACATGTTATACTCAGTTATAAGTGTTTCAAATACGTGCTAAGTTCTTTTTGCAAAAAAATAAACACTTGGTAGCTTGAAAGTCAATTTGAGAATACTCATTCAATGAAAAATGTTACAGCTCTCAACTCTAAGCTGCTTTTTTGTTTTTTACGCATAAATTATAATAATAATATTAATGCATGTATGAATAAAGACTTATAGTTTTCTGCAGTTGGGGCATATAAGTGGCGTTTAAGGAAATAAAAAAAAATACTTATATTTATCATCAAGAACAAAAGCTCTAAAAAAACACCAAACTATCTGTCTTATTCATTTTGTTGCAGTTAATACTAATTTTTACAAAAATTTGTTTTGCTCAATTTCATCGAGAAAGAGAAATTAAGTCAGTAGTAATAATTGCGAAAACTTCGACAGCTCGATGCATCGTCAAAAAGTGCAACTTTCTTCGCTTTTGAACTATTCAGCTGTTAGTAAAATCGCCAAGTAGAAGAGCTTTAAAAATATTTTCGGGCCACGTACTTTGGAAACTTAAAGCCCAACTACCTCCCTCACCTCTACGCGTTAAAACATCCTTCGCATAAGCTCCTTGATTTAAACATCGATTGATCATGAAACGCTTGGCTTTATTAACCCAATATGGTTGAAAGCTATAGTAGTAGGCAGAAGGTAACATTTTTATTCATCCACCAGTTGCACCCTGTATACTAGTTACTTCGCTGTAGGGCTCCGTGGACGCGGATGCTTTGAGCTTAAATTAGATTGTGGATTTGCGAAGTGACACCCGGGTCGTGAGGTCAGGTGAGATGGAATAGAATGGAATATTTTATCAGTAGGATTAGTTGCTGATGGAACACGGCTTTTGTTTACATTCCTTATAAAGCTCCAATAACAAGAAGCCCTCACCTTTGCTATTCTAAACGAAAAGTCAGTTTCGACAAAAAACAGCATTTTTTAGGAATCATTTATTTCATTTTGTAAAACGGGAAAATGAATGCTACTATAATATATATATAATATAATTCACGAAAGCTATTTTAGTAAAATTATTTATTTTCTAGAACTTATTTCTATTGTGCAGGAGGAGTTTCTTTGCGAAGTGCACTGAATCCTACCACACTGGTTCCTTCTACCATCGGTCATTTTGGCTCTTTCAGGGTCACCTATGGAAAGGGGAACAATAAAGAATCAAGGAAACCGTTAAAAAGATTATGTCAAATTTAACAAACCATATCACGAGTACATGCATGTGAACACGATGGAGACAAATTATACCATAAAGATATAAAGATCTTATAAATATTATTTCACAATGACACAATATGAGATGTGTCACGTCAATTAAGTAGGTACCTACATTTTATTTATCTCCAAAACATCACTTTGTACTACTTATTACATAATTTAGTAAAATAAAAAAGAAGCAATAGCATGAGACATTGTCACGTCTGCCCTAGATGAAGCTTTTTGAGGCCTCTACAGTTTTGACTCCTTGACCTCGGAAAAAAATTGCCAAGTCCAAAACACTTGATAAGTACAGTTGCACGTTTCGTAGGTAGTTAGCGGTTGAAACACATTAGCACGCATCTCGAGTCACGTTCCACTAATTACTCGTAATTAACGAGGTTCGGAAGCTTCGTGACGTGCTCGGTAGGCGGAGCGAGCATGGTTATGTATGTTAATGTAAATACCGTGGCCAATGAGCGGCATCACGCCGCGCCGCCGCCTTGTGATATATTAGCATTTGAATCGCTTATTCGTTCACCTCCAACTGCCGACGCGACACCAACCGAGCCGAGTGAAGCCACTCGAAGTGAACGCTTCACTTCCCTCCACAGTTTTGTGGGTTTTCACGCATTCCGTATAGACGATAGGTGACGCCTCAGACCGACCCACTTGTTATGTAAACATAATAAACTACCACAATTCGATCCACTACGCATGACCGTACCTTATTCATATTATGTCGGATAAAGTATGCCATCAATAAATTGTTTTATTTATCAGCCAATAATAATGTAGGCTGTTGTTGTAAATAGAAATGAGACGTCGCTATTTTGTCAGTTGCTATTTTCTAGCTCGGGTATCACATATTGTATTGGCTTGACGTTTTCTATTAGGAATTAGAATCTTTGAGATTGTGGAAACTAGGATGAAATAGAACGAATAATTATAGTGTACCGGAACAATGACCTACATAATTTGACAGCAGTTTATTACTAGGGATATCACAAAAAATCATCGTAGAAAAAAATACATAAAACGTAAGAAGAGCACACTATTATATAGCTAGTATGTATAGGAACATAGACCACTATAGATAAGAAGATCCATATTATGAGCATAATGTAATGTTAAGTATTGTTCTGCGACCACACAGCCAATAAAAGATGTTCCGCTTGGTCACCAATCCGTAACACATAGGTATGGTAACGCTTCGTGCGTTTATATTGAGATTATAATGGATGCTTCTACAGCCAACCAGAAGTTAATAAGTATTTTGTTGAAAAATGCATTTTTAAAATCAATCTTTTGTAAAATGTACTTTCAACTGATGATGGTAATTAAATTAGTAATCAAAACTGTAAGCTGATAAAAATGAGCCTAAACAAGACCAATCTACTAGTTTCCATCAAAATTTTCGTTGTCTAACATCAGTCCTTAATATATTGTCATCAAAACTTGAAAGGTATACAAAATTGTGCAGCTTAATCTGTAGGGTGGAATTGGTTTAAAATTCAGTTATAAGAATTGACTCACACATCACGTTGTTAAATAAAAGCTTGTACTAAAAATAGTTAACAATGAAGTACGTAGTGACGAATACAACATAATTAGTAAACGTTTCGCAAGTTAAAACTAAAGAATTCATATAAAAACGTGAGTCTAACAACAATAACTGTAGAGCGGTGATTGCACCATATCGCGGTTACCACCGTATTGATAATAAAATAAAAACTAGACTTGTTTCATAGATCGCAACACTGCGTAGTCACGAAGCCAGTCCTTCGCAATACAACTATGAAATAATCAGTAAAACTGTCCGAGGCAGTTGCATCGTGAAAAAAAACAAAGAAATTCCGAGCCTGCAAAAGTGGCGTAAAGAATTTAAATTGTAATCGTTACAAAATTCAATGGCGTTGCTTTGGTTCTATATTGATAACAACTGTTGGTTCCTTACAAAAATTTCGTTCAGATTCAATAGAAATCCGATATTGGCATTCCTGGAGTACTACTAAAATCGGTATTAGCCCATCTCGTGTCACCAAGTCGCCAGTGAACATTCTGCGCGTTTCTGTTGTCACACGATTGCAGGCCGAGCTGATTCACACGCGCCGCTAGCTTTTTTAGACAACATCGTATCGGCAACCACGTTCGTTGATTTATTTCACATCACTGTTTTAGGAAATACATCGTTGTGCCGGTCGTATTATGGCAGGATATGAAATTACTCACTGTATGAACACAGAATAAGGCTTGTGATATTAAATGGATCGATTATGTCCGAAGACATATCATGAGTCGTCTTATACGTTCGCTTGTTGAAAAACCCACAGCCTCCTCATGTTAAGATAACATTACTTACACCTATATCGGGGCATGTCATTTCAAGCTTCTTCATTGAATATTATCTATGTGTTCAAGCACGTTATTAATGGGATATTTCTTTAATATTTATATCTCTCAACATGAGCCATATCTACACCATATCTATAAATGCATTATCTGCTGGGAACTCAAAACAAGGAGACCGATTTTAAAAATTCTTTCACCATTAAAATGCTATCTAATGCTATCTAAGTAACATAAATTATGTTTTATTTAAAAACAAATTAAGGATCCCTACAAAAAGTCCAATAATGTAACACAAAGCATAAAAAAAATCCCATAAAATTCCTCACATCGCATGTGCTGCGAAAATTATTGATGATAGAACAAAATAATGTAGTAAACAAAGTAATGTGTACTACAGTTTTAGAGAATAATTTATAATAGAGGTTTCACGCGGGTGGAGCCGCGATCAAATGCTAGTTATTTCATAAAAAATATTAACATTTCAGAATGTCCGATTTAACGATGTCTCGACTAAGTAAGGCTTTTAATTATGAATTAATTTGCAATGGTTTAAATTGACAAACACTTTGAACGTCGAAAGATTGCGGTCATAAATTCCGATGTTCATTATTATTCGGGTGATGTCGTCGCCCAATAAACTATTCGAGTTAGCCGTACCTATCCCATTTTGAATTCAAAACACTCGCCGATGCTTGAGTAGATGTGAAATAATTACCAAATCCATTATCGCTCGGTCTATGGACCAATCAAAATGGAATTCGTGGTATTAGTGTACGCATTTAATATACGTTGTAAACCGACTTTGGCCAATGGCAGATAGGATTGGCACGCATGCGTGAACTTATGACGCTTAATGTACGATTGCATGTGGGAACGGGGGCGACACGCAGCGTGGGAACCACCAGAAATCGGGATTTTTTTCGGACTGTATACATTATATTAGTTACCAAGCATTGCATGTATGCTACTTATTTGCCAACGATTAGTAATATGTGCACACTACACAGCGTCAACAATTATTAAGGTCCATGTTCACGAACAAAATAAAAACGGGCGTGTACCGTAACAAGGTGACAGATAATGTATGAATGCATCTGTCAAAAAGAATTTAGGCTAAACAGTCGTTTAACAATCTGTTTATGTATTAGTGAATAGTGGTCTAATTCCGTTTTAGTAACAAGTAAGATTTATTGAGACGTCCTCAGTAGATGGCGAGCGATAGAGTGCTAATTTTTATTCTCGAGTTTGTGAGGTATTTGTGATGGCTATGCTAAATCCGCTGATGGATGTATAATTCGGTAATAAATACTGATTGTTAGTTATAGCTTCTGCTCGTAGGTTGTGACCTGGTTCGCTCTAATTACTCGCATCTCGTAAACTCGAGCACGCGCCAAATTGCAACATTTTGATTTTACTCGGCTACCTGCGCGTTTCGTAAGATCATCGTTGTTTTATGTTTAGTACACGTACTTACTGGATTGAAAACACTGTTTAACAAATGAAGCCATTGAAATTAAGTACGGTACTTGGAAATGCATTCAATTCCGAAGATCTCGACTATTCGATTGAATTCGATTCGATCAGCTTGATCTAACAGAATGTCTAACAATTCCAACCTCAGATACCTGACGCTGTTTCCAGGATTCTTATCAAACAAAATTTCAGATCAATTAATTAATTGTCAAAATTGAATTTTATTCACGATCATTTTATCTCATAGATCAAAGTAATTTTCTGTGATATAGTAGTAATAAAAGTGGTTTAGTTATTTACTTCATTTACAGATATAATAATTTTAAAACTAATACGAACAAGTAGGTTATTAAAAAAAGAAAAAGAAAACATTAAACAGATGAGCTATGTACAACTGTAGTAAACGTTCTCAAGATAGCTCAAATCACTATACATACATACAAGTTTTTTTCCCAAAAGGGTAAACAGAGCCTGAATAGATTTTTTTCACTATTGCTCGCACACTCGTAGGAATGTTAAGGCCTACGTTCACGAACTAATAACAGAGCGTTTATCGTAACCATTGATTAAGGTGACAGATAATGTATGAAAGTATCTGTTAAAAAGAATTGGTTAGGTTAAACAGTTGTTTATGTATTGGTGAACAGTGGCCTAAGTCATCCATACGGGATGTCACTTATCACTGTCATAGATAAAACTTACAATACGACTATTTTACAATTAGTAAATAACCAAGTATGTATGTATAATATGACTGAAACACTTGACTTCACAGCCAATACCACAGCAGAATAATGCATTTCCATTACGTATTCAGCGTATAATCTCTACGAAATACTATAGAGACGCACGGAGATAACAAAACAGGCAGTCTTATAATTTATAGTGCACCATTAGAGTGTAGTTTAGAGTCCAGCATTTCATTTGCAATTGAGATTCGGATTTGCGGTGACATGTCCAGTATTAAAATGATGAATCGCTGTTTGATTGCGCGCAACGGGACTGGCCTATTCCGGTACTTAGGTGTGAGGCTTTCGCTCTATGCAAAATATCAATGTATTCAAAGGAAACAATTATAATCTCAGTCAAGACTTGTTAGTTTTGAATTTGATTTCGAACTAGGATATTTTTTTAAAATTTTAACTATGATTTAATTAGGAATAATCATTCTAAAAATGTTAAACTTATACTTTACTTCTACAAATTTCATTTTGTGATACTTAAAAAAATTACACAAAATTTACGAAAATCTATCAAAATAGGACAGCATAGTTTCGTAAAACACAAATCACACACAAAACAAACTGTCAGCAAAGCCACGAGAAAACCAAATAAATTATCTCATTTAATTACGAAATAAAACGTCCAACTGACCTCTAACAGGTTGTACGAAACCGATATTCCTTGTAGTCTTGACTAGTGGATTCCCGCGGACCGCACTCGCCAACGCGTTCTCTGTACGTAGGTGGTCACGCCTTTATCAATGCTACAATACCACTAGCCTGGTCCGTTGGATTTTATTATACCTCCCCATAATAAATATTGAATAGCGGATAGCAACGTGAACCACAAGCATTGCAGGTTGTTACTGTTTTTTCCTGCATTTGTTGTGTTGGTATACTTGTATGGACTTTGTTGATAGGCCAGTTAAGTTGTATTTTTTTTCATAGTTGGACAGTGTTAAAATACTAAACTTCTTATCATCATCAACTTTGGGCGTCAACTGCTGGACGAGGTCTCCCCCATAAACAACAATGGGGGGAATTGCTGTAATCACCACGCTTAGGTGGGTTAGTGATCACAGGTGTTGAGTTCTCAGGCGGATGCTGCTGCCTATCCCCTGGTATAATTCCTAATTTTGGCTTTTACGACATCCACGGGAGGAGATGGAGGAGTTTATTCTTTGGCCAGACACAACATGGTCTTCTTCTTATCAGTTGATTGAATATTGCCATAATTTTCTAGCGCTCCGCATGAATCAGTAATTTTGCTAAATTGCACATCGACAAACATGTTTAATAGGAACAAGTTTGTAGACAGAATGATGCAAAATTAAATTGGATCGATTTACTAACATTATCTATGGCTTATAAAAATAATTCCTTGAAACCGGCGCCTAGTCTTTATGGCGCTATTAAAATTTGATTACAAAAGTAATGATAGCTCAAAAAATAAATATTAATATAGACGCAACTCCAAATTGCCTTAACGTGAAGAGTTGATCTGGTTTTGGTAGAGCTTGTATGACGCACATCATTTGCGTCAGCTTTCCTATTTTGCGGGAAATAACAGACTCCAAGGTCTTTTTAGCAGCTTTTATTCAGAGCTTTACGAAGATTTATTTTGTTGCTGATTCTGAGCATGCGAGACGTGTCTCATGAACTAGTCTAGATAGAAGAGACAAAAGGCAAGGACGCGTTGTGGAACGGGCGTGGACAAGATACAGATGCGACTTTTTAAACTATAGATAATAGATGGGACGGAGACGTTTCTGTTGTCTGACTTATTGAAATGGAAGTGCCTAAGATGTCACCCCACGCCCCGCCCTTACCCACACAGCACCCGCGTCCCCTGTTTCTACTCCTCTTCATTCATCTTATTTTGAAATAAGGTGCAGACGAAGAAACGTCGCAACCACGCCCCTTCTCTTCCTCTGATTTTTTTTTGTCGTGACGCTTCTACACATTTTGAATGCAATTATTACAATAAAATTTGACGTCCAAAGTTCACCATCGTTGCAGCCCTCTACAAGAATTCTGATGCGTACGTACGGATCAATAGAATCACTTGCATGACTTAATATTTTTAGTAGTAAGATTTTAATATTCTTTATATGCTTTATAAAGAATATTAAAATCCGTTTTATGCAATCCGTCCAAAGCGTACGATGCCGACCAGTGGACGCCGCTTTTAGAGGGGCGCCACATTTTATCATCGATCTCGCCTGGTGTATCTTCTATCTAGTCTGCCAGGAGAAAAAAAGTTGCCTCCATTGTATCTATGCCATTGTCTTCAAATGGAACAATTAACTAAAATTATTAATTTTCCTTCAACCAAACATGTAGTAAATTCTTTCTCTAACAAGATATATTTATTACCTTATGATTATGGAACCGGATGCGACAAGTGGATTACATCCTATACGTAATATACAATAGTTACCTACTTAAAAGTAGATGCAGCACCCACGATATAATTAGTAGATAATAAGTATGTTGGTAAATTTGACAAGTGAAAGTGATCGGCTGATCTTGTCTTTAGCTTTATTGGTTTAGTTAGTAGTTACTCTAGTTAGTCTATTATTAATTTGATAAGCTCAATGAATAATTTGGCTGTAAAATTATTTTCAACTGTTTATATGATATGCAGTGTTTTAAATATTACTTTTGTAGGATAATTCAAGATGTCCCTATCCATAGCATTCCTTAATATCTCTTTCAATTTGATGAAACGGTAGAGCAACACACATAGTTGTCGCTTTTCCACTGTTAAACACTGCTTATTCTATCATTGCAATCTCTAATACAGGTAGAGTAGATACTGTACCATTTTCTATTGTCTAAAAATGAATGATGTTTGTCAAAGTACAATTGAATGACCACAATATTTGTTGGTTACGCAGGAATCAAAGTACTGCCTTGAAACGACGTCTCTGCTATAGCCCTAGGCCAGGTAGGTCTCTTTGCTCGAGGCACGTGATATGAAATGTGTATTAAAGCTATATCCATCGCGAACTTCCATATGTTCTACTTCTAACATCCACGTTATGTTAATAAAGCTGTTAGCATTGTCGTAGAGGATTCAGCGCCGCTCTGACCCTTATAAAGGCTGTACACAATGTTGGTACTTGTTGGTACTTAATGGGTACTCTTGAATCCTGTATATGTAATTTAATAGGTCTGTCTAATGATAACGTAAGATGGATGAAGTTTATTTCATAATTTTTTATTTTAAGAGGAAACTATTTATTTTTATCTGAAAATAAAAATATGCCAGAACTTGAATTACTGTCGGTATCGATCATGATGCCCATCTTGGTTGACCTTCATCCACAGACTTCCTGCGTTGTTCGTTAGCACCATTTCAGAACCTTTATTCCCGAACGGTAGCCAGTTCTAAGAGGTACATGGCTTGCCTATTGCCACTTCAATTGTTCTTATACTCTACTTCAATTTAGTTCTTAGTTAGTACTAGAGGTGGTACAGTCGTAAAAAGATCAAAACATTTGACATAAAAAGAGCCAAATGACATGACAGAAGCCCTTTAGAAGTTGACTATCTTGAATAATGCCATAAACAGACAAGTCATATTTTTGAATAAATCACTGTAGTTTGGAGGTAAATATAGTGAGGTTAACGAGAGTGTTATCGATAACTACACTACAACATCCTCGGCAGGTGGGTACCTCGACATCGTATATCATCGTATTCTATAAGCGATTGATATTTATCGTGACAATAACTCGGGCAAGGCTGTCGTGTCGCCTCCCTAGCAAGTTAACTCATTATATATCACCTGTGTATATTGTTTTTAATTGAGTTCTCACACAACTTTGTCTCATCATCATCATCATCATCAGACTATAGAAGTCACTACTGGACATAGGCCACCCTCATGGAATACCACGACGAATGGTCTTGATTTCTTGCGTCTGTAGCGACCTTTGAAAAATATCGTCGGTCCATTAAGAGGGAGCTTTCCACTACGTTGTCTGGTTCGTGGTTACGACTGGAGAACCTTTATTCTCCAGTGGTTGTCGGTTCTACGAGCTATATGGCTTCGAGTGGATGATACTCGAGTTGCATTTGTCAATTTTGACTACTGCAATGTGAAATCGACGGGATAAAATTCTAACTAGATAAATAATAGCAGTAATCAAATTTTGGGAGAAATTTCAACTTAAATTGAGTAGGAGTTCTCGTTTCTTCCTAATTAATTATTGCCTTGACAAAAAACTTGTCAACTAAAAATAAACCTGAAAGGCTTCATCAAAAAGTTAATGACCTTTTTGATTCATTTTTGATTTTGAGGCATTAATTATTCATCATTAGTCATTTATTATTATATGATATATGTTCATGACTTTAATACCCTTGGAAGATATCCTTAGATCTCCTTCAAATACGAGTAGAGCTAGTTTAAGAGTGGCCAGAGGCAAATCCAAAATAGTAATTTGGTGTATGCGTACTTTTGTTTCTTAGTTATCCCATTGCTTATTGTAAGCACATCTGTTAAGCCAAAATCATTACAAACAAAACACCAGGTCTCAGCACTTACTAAATAATTTTTCAACAACCTTTTAATCAGAGAGGAGGAAAAAGCCTTTTGCTCAAATACTGGCTAAATAAAACAGTATGAAATAGCAAACATACATTTGAACCTCACAGATCGTTGCATACATGCGTAATGACACACGTAGTTATGAAATGGTTAAAATAGTGCGCATACGACGATGATTACTGCAATTTGTGCCGTTTGACTCGATATCAAAGTGGTCAAGATCTTTCCAAGGTAGATTTATAGACACGTAACACGAGAACAACTTTTAGCAGGAAACATTTTGAGCTGTAACTTAAATAACCACTACGTACTTCGTTAACTCGCCAAAAGTACGAGATGACGTCTTCAAAATAAAACAATATTTTTCATCATCTCGACTTTTCATCATTTCGGCCGCAAATATAGATCAGCAAGCAGATCAGCTTTATTGATCAGCAAGTTATGTCAGAAACGTTTTCTACCAGACGAATCATCCTTTGGTTCTTTCTTAGTCACCCTATTATTAGAGAAGTTAATCAAAAACAGCTCAACAAATTATTGGAATGGACCTATTCACATTCCAAATTTTACGAGTCGCATAATTGTAAGTATTTATATTAAATCTTTCATATAATATAGCACTTCAGTACTAAAGTTAATTCATGGACTCTTAGTCTTCATTTATGACTCTTAAATGATATAATAATAATACCTACTAGTACTGAACATGCATAGATTGCACTCGTGAACAAGACATGTAGCTATGTTAATATCTCAATGGAATAGGTACTTTGCTTGATTATAATTATAGGCTTGTGGCACATCTGTAGCAAGGCTCATGTTTACTTGTGACGTAACCTGAGTTAAAATTACCGTCTTACTTAATGTCCACCAAAGTAGGTGTATGAATTATTTGGGCAAGTTAGCGATAGAAAGTTTTTTTTAAAGTTATCTGTATCATCGACATAAATAGACGTTACTACGCATGTACTTATGCTTGGCATTGTCCCTGTCACTCTCTAGCATGCGTGTTTTAACATTTGTGTGATAGTGACAGGGAGAATTATATGCATTAGTATGGACTAAGTAACGTCTGTTTATCTCAGCCATGCGACATTTTGTAGGACTAGTTGAGTTGACGCATGAATAATGCTTATTTTTATCTCAAATTACTGGACTTGGTTTGTTTAGAAATAAATAAAAATATCTTGAAAAGTATTTCTAAATTATAAAAAAAAACAATGTGACCTACAGATTACTAGTGCATGTAAACTGTCTGTCTATCTGCTTCTATCATGGTGTTACAAAATAATTTTACTTAATAAAAGAGGTCTTAATTACTTATAACGGTGTTACTGTTAGGCAATCTTTAAATTTATAAAGCTATTCTATCTTTCAAAACAAACAATAAAATTCCCTTTAAACCTCATCATATTTACTGCTGCTATACATTCAAATCACAGTTTGAGTTAACTGTTTCTGTAATTACTAAAAGGTAAAATCTAGAGACTGCTCTATTTTCTATAATCAACCGTTGTAACACCAAGATAAATGAAACCAAACAAAAGCACGGAATATAACCCAACCTGTTAATCACTCGACCTTCGAGCAATGATACAGTACAGCTAGTCCACTAGGAGACTTCAGAGGCTGTCATTAGAGCCGATCTAGCGCCGTTCTGAATGAGGGCGGCGGTAATGGAAGAGCGTAAGGGCTTATTACGCGGGTCAAGATCTTCATACTTTGTTACGGTTGAATGACCGAGCTGTTGGAATGTGCTGGAATTTCTTCGTTTCATATGGCAGTAAAATTAGACAAGCATTGTGCCTTGGGTTGGCACGGCGTGTTCACAATTCGTCTCTATAAAAGATCGTTGCATCAAATGGTAACTAGCCAATAATTATCGGTTAATCTAACTCAAATATTAGGGAGAAAGATTAATGGACTGCTTTATGCAATATTAGAATATTCTAAATTTTTTCAAAACGCTGTTTCCAAGATTTTACCTATTAACTATTAAAGTATTTGACCAACCAGCGCGACTATTTTAGTTCTGAACATTTAGGTAGATAGATAGATACAAAAGCCAAAATTTATTGTTATTGCTCGATCTAAACAATATTGTTTAGTTGTAATTAATGATTCTAAAAAGTAGACATGGCGGAAGTCTAGACTAGAATAGACAATCTAGACAACTGTGACTAATCTCCTACACACAAAAACACTTAAAGGTCCTGCTGCCTTACTCCCAACTTTTAGACAGAGACGTTGATTGTGTTGGGTACACCGCTGTCACCGATTCCGTTTAATTTGTTAGTTATTTTACAATAACATGAGCTCAATCGTATATGCTATTGTACTCAGGTTACGTTCAGCAATATCACATTGGAGTAACCCCTATAAACTAGTTTGACTAGAGACGATTCGAAATGCTTTTCATAAGCATTTATTGTTGTGACACAATAAGTGGTATGATATATTAAAGAATAACAATGATAGTTGACAATAGCTGCCCACATCAGCCTTGGCATTACGAAGAAATGTCTGGCAGATTCCTGAGGACGATATGAAAGGTGATTGGTAAGGCTCTATGCATATAGGAAGACTGGCACAATTATGTTCATGTTTTTGACTGTAGAAAGCGCCATCAATTCGTGATAAAATCCGTTGATGGTAACATATACCTAGAATGTGACAAAAAGTCGAGAATATCTACTTACCCTCTTATTCATAATCAATTTTTAAACCTTTGATAGCTAAAATAGTTTTTGTCACATCAGAGAGAAGAAAACAAAAGCTATTTTAACTGAAATAGGTTTGAAAAATGATTATAAATAAGGATAATGCTAACATTGAACTGTGTTCAATCATCGCTCTAGAAATTAGCTTTAAGTTAAAATGACAATGGGCAGGTCATCTCGTAAAACTGTCAACCGTTGTGGAATAAAGGTTCTTGAGTGGCGACCACAAACCGGACGACGCAGTAGAGGAAGGCCCCCCTCTCGATGGACTAAAGACATTATAATGGTCGCAGGATGGATGGAGGCGGCTCAAGATCGTTCGTCGTTGCATTCTAGAGGGGAGGCCTCTGTCCAGAAGTGTACTTCTACAGGCTGATGATGGTGATGATGATGAACCGTGTTTAATTATTCGTGTAGTTATAATTATGTCCCTTGGTTTTCTTATAGGTGTTAACATAATAGAGAAATTATATTTATCTATGCTTCATGTAGAAAAGCGCGGCCACCCTTAAAATTAGTAACGTACGTAACAACTTTCGATTGTTATTTCGCAGTTCATAGCTCCGCATGCTTTTGCTTCTTTTTACGAGCAAAATATTCAAAACATACAGCGTAATGAACTGTAAAATATATAAACACAATATTTATTAATAAAATCCATTTTTACGAGTCAGCTTTTTTCTTGAAAGCGATTATCACTATGATAGAAAATAAGAGTCAGTTCAATAAAGCTAAATAGGTGCCACGTCTCATCCATTCAATGTGCATACATCCTTACTAAGGCTTCTACAGATGACATTTAATATCGATGAGTAATCAATACTGCATATTGGGTAGGCGAGGTGTCAGGTAAAATGGCAGTGATCAATATAGACAAAATCAGTGCGTGACTGACTGACTCACTCACTGCCTGACTATCAACGCACAGCCTGAACGGTAAGTCCTAAAGACCCGTGGGGCTACTCTTGAAAACCGTTCCAATTGCAATCCAGTTCCAATCTCAATCCAGTTTCAACGCTTGTTTGGCACTCTTGAACCAAATCGAGTTTGAAATCGAGATAGAGCACGCGGTTGACTTTGCGTGAAGAACAACAGAGACAGGAGTTGTTTTCACTTAGTTCCATAAAATTCCACTCCAAATTGTGCGCTAGTATTGAATTCAAGAGTACCAAATGACCAAGGAATCTAGTACTCTCTGACGACAAGTGTAACTAAATCCTGAATTAGGATCGAGTAGAGCGTCAAGAGTAGCCCTGCTGAAATTTACTACGTTGTCATTTTGTGGTATAGGGGTGAGTGCACGAAGCAAGGAATTTCCGAATTTCAGAGTTGATTAGTTGGCTGGATGTTGATGTCTGTATGGACTGATGAAAACTCCACGCAGACGAAGTCACACACGTTCTACTAGTATGAAATATTTGTATTTAATCATATCTCTGACATCTTAAATTGTGTAATGATACTTTGATCCTGAATGCTTATTATGAAGACTATTTTAAGCAGTAAGTAACTGTTTATGAAAGCAGTGAAATCAGGAAGGTAATTCTAATAATTCGTTGATATTAAACTCGCAGTATAATCTCATAACATAACATATACATAATATACCATACGTACATAACACCAAACAATCACATACGAGTCCTCTAGGATTCTCTGTATTGTTGGTATGAGAAACTATGAGTAGGGGAGGTAGGGGAGAGATGGGCACTTTTTTACATAAAAGGCCACAAAAAGTTTGTTTTTTACATAATCAAATATTTATTTATTAGGTCAATAAACACATATATTTGGCAACAACCATATATTTGGACACTTGAACTGAACTACTTATATTTACTTGAACTTTGAATTGAATTTTGGACGAATATATTGCTAAGTAAGTATATTATGTTGTGGTAAGTACGGTTGGTATTGTGCAATAACATTTGACATTATTCGTTACATCCCACGTTATAGTTATTGCTGAAGGTGTAGGTATGTTGTTTATAGTCTGTTATTGCTAATATTATCATCGAAGTTGAAATGATTAAATTTATAGAAGATTCTATGGCATCTCCTGGAGCTATCCATATTTGGTCCTCATTATGAGTGTATATAAAAACAGTATGTTGCCTTGGCGGTTAAATTGTATCATTTTTAATTAATTAAGGTACGTGTCAGCCTTTTGATTTGGCTGTTACGTGTTTACTTTCGAAACCTTCAGCGACACTACAGTTGAAAGGAGGACCGCTGGGATACTTAAGATGTTTATTCCTGATGAAAATCACTACACTTGTCACCAACCCAAGGTATTAAGGAGACAAACCACTAGATGTCAAAGTTGTTGACGGAAAATATTAAATTCATACTTCAAGTTACCCGCCATGAAAACAATGGTTTATGCACGGACCTCATAAAATATTACATTTACTAGGCGGCCATTATTTTAGTCAAATCATCTTGGTTTGTTATATTCTTTCTTATTTTGTTTTTTTTTAATCTGATTTCTTACGTCACTATCTCCAATAAGGTTTATGAATCTATCATTACACGGACAATGGCAGAATTGTGACAACTAGCCACTGGTGAAAACAACTTTGAATCTGTGGATAATGTTGTGGGTCATTTTATCAACATTAACCATAATCTTTAGTTATTAGTATTATAATGGAAGACTGTTTATCAATCCAAATAAAAAAATCTTGTATCGTTTTTATAGTAAATACAATATTTAGTAATTATTGACTTAGGTGGTGTTATAAAATCTGATAATAGGTACTTACCAACTTGTTTGCTAATTGTTGGATAGTTTTAAATCAAAGACTTCAGCATCGGCCATTTATTATTGATCGCAATGACAGGTATAAACTCGAGCACAGTATTTGCATGGAGAGAACTAGCAGCTATTTTACAGTCTGTGGTAATACCGATCGGATTGACTTCATTGTGCAATATGCGATTCATTCAATGTCAGAGTAATTGGACTTCAATATTTTTGTAATACATCGTCAGGTACTGAGAGCCTAGTCTTAAAATTTAACAAGCATCTACATAGCGCGTAGTGTACATACACGGATTTTTGGATGTAAATTGAGGTTTTCAAAATATTCACTATGGCACTTTTCGGTGTTTCCATACAAAAACCCGTGTAGTATACGACAACACAGCCGTATAGTTTTTGTTTATTTAACCACTGGTTTTTTCTTGGTCACTTTGCGAGGTCATTGATATGCTTAAGGTTATTATGGCCCTGCAAAGAGTTTGTTGATTAATGTGAATATTATGATAAGAGCAATAGAACTTTATTTTCTACCAGAAAAATTATAGTAATTGGCTACATTATTAATACATAGTGTACCTTGGGCACCTAGCTATTTGTGTTAATATTAACACCTAACGATCAGTAGAACCTCACAGTCTACCCCTTCGTTTTACTGGGTATTCCAAGATACAGCACCTACAATTTGTACTCAGTCATTAGAAGTGGTATTACTAACTGAATAATATTTATAAGTTTATGTCCCATCAGTGGTTGATTATAACCATAAAGATAATAAATAGTCATTACATAGCCATTAGAAGCGTAGTATCTATTGAGCATTGTGGGAATTATCATAACAGTAAAATGGCTTTTGCAATGTTTACACCATCTTTGCGATATTACCCATTCCTGCCAGAATGCTATACAAATGCAACTCCGCCTACGTTTAAATAAATCAAAGCTGAACCAGTAGGACTTGTGTAGAGTCAAGTTTGTCACTTATACAAGGATGGATAGCTAACATAACCTAACAAAGCATAACACCCAACAGTCACCACACATAGCCCACACTAGGATTCCCTGTGTCGTGGGTATCAGGAACTACGAGTACCATGGTACCATAAGAGCCAGACCCCCGGAACAAATATTTGCAGATCATGCAAACATTTTGTCCCGCAGCGGGAATCAAACCTCTCGCATCTCAGCCAGCTACTCGCCCGCCGCGCCAACACACTCTAACACAATCAGATTTTAAACACCAGACAGATTCTGGATAAAGGGTTAGTGAGAAGCATCCTATAAAATCAGCTCTAAGGTTTGATTTCAGAATTTCACTACCTTGATTACTTTTTGCCCGTAACATTCATCAACGTGGAACCCCAAGTGGAAATATTGATTCGTTTATATAATATTTAATATTTAGTACATTTCAGTGAAATATTATTAAGATGTTAATGATTATGATGATATTGATTGACGTAGAAGGCGAAGTATGAGATGAATGGAAAAGACTTGTAAAGCGAGCTATCCCCCTGAAATTAAACACGATCATTCTGTCAAAATCGCAACGTAGAAGAAGAATGATTGATGAAGGACACAAAGCATTTTCGCCCAGAAGCGGCATTCATCGTAATAATCATCTTACCATCGTGTCAACTCCCCTTAACTACTCATTACCCTTTCGTAGTGGAAGACGGGCACAGAATAGTGTACTGTTAAGGCGTTTGAACCCTCTGAATACATAAACGAAGTTTGCTCGACATTATCTCATCAAACTCCATGACATTTTGTAAACATAATCGATACACTATAGTAGATTATGCACTAAGGGAATAAAGCAGTGTCTTATGTCGCGGGCGGCATATTGAACCCTGAGCGTAACGAGGGACTCTAAGAGTTATATAGAGTCCTGAGTGAAGCGAGGGGTTCAAGCTGCCCAAGACGAAGACAGGCTTTATTCCAGAGGAGCATACTCTACTTTTCACACTTTCTGCGAGACAATAAAAAGCCAGGGCTTGTTTTGATTTTTGCGGTAGTAGATTATCAATTATCTCTAAAGCGTCTGTTTTGATAAACTTTGGAGTAGAATCACTATCGTTTGTAATTTTTTATCAACATGAATATTGCAATAAAATTTACTGAAAATCACAGCACCAAACACGCTGTTCACATTCTTTGTAAACGCACCTTTTTCTTTTTTTTTTGAGTTCTGCTGATGGTGGCTAGTTCGAATTTCGAACAAACCTCTTTACAATGCCATATGGGCATTTTTTTACTCAGAGTTTTCCACGAGTCTCCACACGAATTTGACATTCCAAATTCAAATCACTTTAATCCCTAGGGAGTTTCATACAACTTTATATCCCTAGAGAGACAATGCTTTACTTTACGTTGAGGTTGCATGATTTGTAATTGGACATTGTCGAGCAGGTGGTGTGAAAATATAATAATGTTTCTTATAAACTTATATAGTTCCAAATCACACGGAAAATCTTATAACCAACGCTAGTTTGATTCTCTACAATTTAATGGGAAACTGAGAAACCACAGGTCTAAATAATAGTCCTGATTGTGTCTACAAAATATAATTAACTAACATCTAAATGAGCAGCAAATTTAATTTTGTATGAAACAGGATGATACTCTTCCCTTACAGCACTTGAGGTTAACCAGTAAGGGAGATTCTGTAAACATGGTGGGTCGTAAACTGGCCCGATAGTCGCGCGCGCACAATGGAGCGGGGGCGGCGTTGCTTCTGATGCGCAGTATTGATTTGCTACTTGTTTGCTGGATGAATGGATTATTGTGCTTGTTTTGGGTTAATAGATGATGGTTTTTGATAGTACGTTCAGTCTAAATAAATATTAAGCCATATAATCGGTCGGCAATGCTGTCCTATTAGAGCAATCGTGCAAAAAATTAACCTGAACTGCTAACACTGCTGCTGCTATGCTTTCACTGCTGAAATGGCCTTTGACACCACTTTTCACACGTTATCGCAGACTAGACCATTAAGAATTACGCCACTACTAATACAAAAAAAACATTATAATTACATAAAAGGGCCTGATAGAGATCCCGAAGATGTTTCCATGGGTAGGAAAGTAAGTAGGTAATTCAAGTATTCGAAAGTATGAATTATCTAGTAAACACATAATATTTTGTTAATTGTCGTCACTATAAATAATGAGTTTAAAATGTTTTAATTAGCAGCAGGTGCCCGATTCAATAAATCTTATATATTTTACGACATCCACTAAAACATCCGGCTACCGGTAACCCATCTTATCAAAGTAATCTTCTAAATGATTGGTTTATCACGAAGCATGTACGAGCAATATAATGAGAGGTATCAAAGTTGACCGCCACCGATACGAATACTTTTGTAATGTAGCTAATTAATAAAAAAAAAACCGGCCGTCTTCCTGTCCTAGTAAATTAAAAAAAAACAAGTAGCGATACTGGTTACGAAATAATTAACTGAGCTGCTACCCGCTACGCACAGCGGATGCAAATTGGAGCATCGATATGCTTAAGGATGTTTTTATTGATGATATTAACTTTAGGAAGGAAACGAGTAATGACTATGGCAATAACCCCAATCTTTTTTTTTATATTACTTGGCAAGCAAAAAAGCATACGGCCAACAAAAAAAAAAAAGCGGAAAGCAGTTACCGTAACCTATGGACGCCTGCAACACCAAAGGCATCACACGTGCGCTGCCGACCCTGAGACATAGAGATGAAAAGTCTCATGTGCCTTTAATTTCACCGGCACTCGTACCCTTCAAACCAAAACACAGCAATGCGAACACTACTGCTGGCATTGACTGTACTTTTGGCGAAATAAACTAAGTGATAAAAACAAAAACCATTCAATCGGAGGAACGGGAAAAAAAATTCCCGCTCCTCCTACCAATCGGAGTTCCGATCGGAGGACTGGGAATAACCCGAAATAAGTACTTCCCCGGACTTTTACTATTTTATGGGGGAGGCCTTCTCTAGCAGTGGACGTCTAAAGGCTGCTGATGATGATGATGAAAATAAATATTTAAATTTGGTCATAAAGGTGGAGACTTTTTGAAGTAATAAAAAAACAGAAGTAATCAATTTATTGTTAAATTGGCAATTTTAAAGGTCGGTTTATTGGTCAACGTGTCTGTTAGGAAAATAATTTCAATCACGATGCTTTATAATTTCCATTGCACACTAAATTATTAATAAAACCAAATGCCTTCTCTTTGCCGCAATAAAGAATATACCACTTTTTAAATGTACAGTAAACCATCCAAATCCGGAGGTTTTAATAACTAGATCCGTCAAACTTTCTCTGTATTGAAGGAAGCGATCCTGAAGGCTCGGAGCTGCCATTAAGCCTTACTCGGAGAAACCTGGCACCTGTTTTACATACTGATCTTGCCCGTCCGAGTGTGCACTAATTCCAAGGGATGGGACGGTGAGATGTCGATAGTCAGTTGAAGAATAATGGTTTCCTAGAGGGTACACTATTGTGATGATATATAATTATGTTATTGTTAAATATAATATAATATTTTATTTTGAAACTTTAGAATCCATATAACATATGCATAATATAAAAATTAATAATTGGCGATTGGAGACATAATAATTAGAAAAAGTTAAAGTACAATGTTATCTTTTTTGAACTTTTAATCTATTTTTTGTTTGTTTTTTTGATGTAATTTATATAATAAGTATAATAAGTAATTTGTAACTTGTAATTATGTTTTAGTCGTTATTAACTTGAATGAGCTTTTTAAAGTGTTTCCAAAGTATGACATATTTTTGCTATCAATTTATTTGCTTGAAAGACTTCATTATTTATTAATAGGTATCTAATTATATTACATTATATTATTATTACAAAAATTAATTACGATCTTAACTGTTTTGTTTCTATGTTTACATCAATTTTATAATAGTTTTGTAACAGTGTACCGTTTTGTTTTTGTTTTTAATTATTTAGTGGCAGTTTGATTGGTGTAAGTGTATTAGTTATAATTTTCGTTATTTGATTATAAGTAGCAAATAATGTGTTCCGTAATTAAAAAAAATTAAATTAAATTAAATGAAACGAATTTCAAATTGATCCGTGCAATCAAATTCAGGATGAGAAACTCGTCTGAAGATCATATTCACAATATTATCGACTATCGATAAACTTAAATTACGCCCAGTCATAAAACAAGTATGGAACATTTAATGCGGGATGCTCTGAAGATGTCAGTGGCCATTAACGGTGAAACCACTCTTTATTTAGTCACAATCTTATGCACTCAACTGTGTTTTATAATCAATCGAATGTAAAAGAAAGAATAAGTAGATTCCGAACGTTAGTAGTCTCAAGTGCGACTTGCAAGTTTTTATAGAAAATAACGAACATTTCATGGACATCGATAAAGGCAATTATATAATCAACATACCTAATTTGCATGCCATTCTAATTGGCACATCATTTGTAACTTTTTGCTGATTTAATTGAAAATGCTGATTGAAATTAGATAGTTAGTATGTTAATATGTTTTATGGGTGTGTAATTGTAAAAATTCGAAATTTTTACTCGGAAGTTCAGACCACACGCAAAGAAATCATTATTCTCCCGCGCCCAGTATACGAAGACCTCATTTTGAGCAGTGTCTTCTTACAATTTTATAAATAACCTTGATGTAAGTCATGGTTCAAATAACGGTGGTAATTTTTAAGGTACAGTACTCCAATTTGTGCAAAAACTTTGCCCTGCCAATGCGGAGTGAAACTTGCCTTTCTTTTAGATGGACCCACCACACATCCAATAATGAGACGATTTTTGAGGCTTTTTTGAAGGGGAGTTACGTAAAAAAGTGACATACATGACATTGCCTCAGAATGACGAACAGTTATTGAGAACTAGTTTTGATAATTTAATAACTTGTCCAAACATTGTTTTATTTATTGAAACTGGAGGAAAATAATGTTGATTGACGACATATTTTTGAAGGTCACAGGAAGTCGGTGGATGATGTCGGCTCAAGACCGTTAGTCGTGGAATTCTTAGCCATGTTGGACTTCTTTCGGCTGATGATGATAACTATGATCAATGGTGATAGGCAATATTTCCTGCAATTGAGTGATAGTCTCGAATCGATTGGTCGACATAATGCCGGTTTCACGGGGTAGTGTTGTTAATTACGATTAGTAGTATCGATATATTATCGATGTATCGTAGAGCAGGGTCCAACGGACTGGTTCGTAAAGAGAAACTGGCCAGGGGCTACCAACCATTTGGGCCGGTAAACTATTTATTGTAAACTAAAGTCATCAGTAGTTTGGGTTCTTCTGCATTAGACGTGGTTCAATTTCCGCTGCGGGACAAAATGTTTTCATGGTCTGCAAATATTTGTTCCACAGCTGTGATTAAATTTGTTTAAACCAACTGTTATTTTGATATATATACATGAGATTTTAATTAATGTCAACATAATCTCACCATGTTTGTCAGTTATGTAAATGTTTAGCTTGAGAGTAGTGAAAATTACCTGAAACAAATTGACAAAAAAAATATTAAAATAAATTAGATAACAATACCTTATTGACTATGACAGAGAAATTAATTAATGATATGCTGAAAACCACAACGACGATTACATAATTATTATTTTTATTGATGTAAGATACAAGAGTGTACCGAAACATAAAAGTGTAATCAAATGAAATGAAAATATGAAAAAAAAAACAAAAAGTCTTTTGCAATCAGCGATCTGGATGTTGGTATTTTTAAAAGTGAACAAAACAAAAAGACGCACACTCCAAGCCACCTATCACCTATCTATTTTATGACCTTTCTCAAAGTTGCTTAGTTTCATCAAGGAAATTTTTGCCAAAAAGTTCTCATAGTAAAAAATAGAATTTAATGTATAAATGTTGCCAGCCCCTAGAGAGAGATTTCACCAGCGCTTGCGCACGCTCGCGTACGGAATTTAGATTCTCGGACACTCGCTCTTGTTACAGGGACATCTGCGCAGGCGCATGTCGCACATGATCGCGTTTTCTCTTAGCTTATGTAAGCCTAATTATATGAGACAGTTTATTCAAATCATACGAGACGTGGCCATTCGAGGATTTGCAATAAATAGAAAGCTTTTCGAAACAAGTTGAGATGGTTTACCTAGCATGGTAATTTAAAAGTGGTTTAATTAATGCTGTTACACGATTTTATGCTGTTATTAAGGAAAACGATCTCCATATTTATCATTGAGTACTAAAACAAGTGTAAAACAGCTTAGATAAATGCAGGTTCATACAGCCTGACCCATTAGAACACTCACCGAAGATTATTTTGGGTATTAAGTCGTTATATGCTTTGGTAGATGTCGAGGCTTATTGCATTGCGCAAAGGGCTTTACTGAAAAAACTAAAGTTGAAACATTGAATGTAACTTCATATCACAAGTATATTATCACATGGTAACAAAACGACAGCTTTTATTGACATTAGTTAATGACCTGTAACGAGTTAACGACGCAAGTCGTCAAGCTTCTACCATTGATGATTTATGCATTATTGACCTTAACATATCATTTAATATACCTCATGTCATGCAAGTTTAGTAATCAGTCAGCAAGCACCATTATGTACTTAGTCCTTATTTAAACTAAGATTAATTAAAGACATTTCTACTACTAGTTTGACTACGGAAACTGATCTTCCTGACTATTTTAATATCTAATGGGAAGGATATCACTCTAACCTATATGGGTTTTTTTTAAGTATTCATGAAACCTCAAGTTTCTCTCGCTTCAAACGGAATCTCCTAATGTTAATATTTCAGTTCCAATCAATAGAACCAATTACAATCAAATCTAAATTGAATGAAAACCAACATTGTAGTATGACAGCTAACTTGAGTAAGATCCTGCGCCAGTTATAATTCACTTGACACATTAAACGAGTTGGGCGCGTACTACATCGTTTTCATTAGTCAAGGACCGAGGCGGTAGTCAATAAGAGAACAGCTGGTTGTCTGTTCTTTTTGTGACAAATCAAATTCATCTCATTCATTAAACGAGTCTGACGCGTAATACATAGTTTTCATACGACGACGATGCAGTGTAGGAACGACATTTTAAAGGCCACAGGTAGTCGTTGGATGGAGGTGGTATCGTAGCATTTTACAGGGGAGGCCTATGTCCAATAGTGTACTTATACGGACTGAAATGATGATGAATATGACTAATAGTGGTGGTGTAACTAAAAAAAAGGTTAGAGCAACCCTCCATGCATAAATAAATATACCAACAAAAAACAGTGTTTTATTTATTGATTCAGTCGTGACTTTCAGGAAATCCATTCTACAATATATAGACGAACAAATATATATAGTAACAATTCCGTCCCTCTCTACCGAAAACTTGGAAAGAATTCGACACGTGCTTCACGAAGCATCTTCTTTTGAGTTTTTGGCGGAGAGGGGCGCAATTGTTATTATTTGATCGTCTATTCTATATTATTAACGAGAACAGTATTATGAATGATCTAGCTATCTCTCGGCTGTATGTAAGGCAAGACGTGTCTTGCGCAAATGTGTAGCGTGGTTATTGGTGGCATGAAATATTATTAGTTTTCAATCGCGTCCGCTTGTCCGCCTGTCCACTCAGTTGTCGCCGGATGCGTGTCCAACTAAATTGATGGGACCAGTTGGTGCGATTATTGCGCTATGCCAATTTCACCCGACCTGTTTAATTGCACTACATACATAAAACGGCCCAAGAAAAACGATCAAAGGTGAAATTTATACATCCAATTAAATTAGAACCGAAAACAAGGTACATAATGAGGCTATCAATAAGGTGTCTACACTTCTGAAATGCTCTCTTTAAGCCTGTTTGTAACACGTGACAGTAACTAGCATGCCAGCTACTTTCTTCTGCTAAAGCTTGGTTTTTTGAAATTCGAAACATTATCATATAGATAAAGGCCGTCCTCGCGATGGACTAAACACATTATGAAGGTCACAGGTAGTTCCAACCTATACACCTTAGGGGGAAAGCCTATGTCCAGCAGTAGACTTCTACAGGCTTGACTCGACTTGACTTGTTGGAAGACTTGATTATCAGTTATTGAACTGGCAATCAAATATCCAATCCACTAGCGCAATACTAAAGAAGCATGCGAGATGTTATAAATACCCATGCCAGTAGCTCGCATGGGCGGGCATGCTACTGTTATATTTCTTTCTGACTACATATGAAAAATATGGGCATACGGTATTATTTACATTTGTGAAATGTTTCAACAATGAACGGGTCTTAGGTCGAATTAAAGTTTCGTTAAAATGCCGGACGGTGGCGACAAAGAATTTAATGGTACACATTAATTTTGACAGAGTTCTGTTTTGGTTCGTGTCGGTAACGAGACAACTGAATCAAAGACAATGGGTGGTCACTGACATGCAATTGATTTGTTCTGCATTCTGAGTAAAAACAAGGTATAGAGCGCTCTTGCCAAAGTATTATATTAAGCGTAAGCATTGGTAAATTGAGTAGTTAATAAACTGGTATGCAATTAAATAGGATCACTTAGAAAAACAAATATACCACCCAAACTCATTTTTTATTTATTTATTTTTTATTTAATAGATATAAGTATTTTATATAAAAATATTGTATTTAATACCGTTTAAAATATAATGGAATATGACTTTTATTTAAATTAGATATCTTGGATAGATTGAGAGGTATTGTGGTTTTTCTAAGTGACCCTATTTCATTGCACGCCAGTTTTGTATTTCCAAACAAAATTTTGAGAGAAAAATAATTGGTTATCAATTATTGTATATTATATTGTAACAATAAAAATATGTATGCCCACTTTTATTAGATTTTTACTACCGAAGAATACATAATAACAATCTATAAATCAACACAGATGAGCTTAGATCTTTGTTGCATGTTTGATATACAACCAATTAGCTTTCACGAACTGGTACAATTAACGAACGGAAAATAAAAACGGTCGTAAATACTATAAATAGTGATTTCGATTATAAAAATATTTGATCGTCATAAAAATGAATCATCAAATAATAGGGAACAATAATTCTTTCAATGTGCACGCCCAGTGATAATGAACTCATAAAATCTAATGTTGCATATGATATTTCAAGGATATAGTATCCTAGTACAAAATATTATATTCAGATTCTGAGATACATTTTGATGAAATGCTCTTCGTAGGCGTTTTCTCCTAAATAATTGTTTTCATCATTCAAAAGACATCAACGCGCTCGCTATTTCAAATTTCATGAAATTTTGGTGTTTGCATATTTTCAATCCCAATTAAAAGACAGGAAGTGTGTCAAATCCAATTAAAAAAATTAATTAGTATAAAGACAAGGAATGAAATCTTGTTTGCAATGGTTTATTTCATGTCCCAAGTGTAACATATAGCGAGTTTCGGCAGTTACTGGCACATAATTCAATTAAGAAAAATCTTTATTCTTTTTAAACTGCCTGTAATCAGATGTCGGCATCGGCAGCAAAAGGTTTGCAATTAAAACATTGTGAAATTCAGATCTTTTATGTAGTTATGATAAAATACATCACGTTGATTGAATTAAATAAGATAGTAATTATTTCAGTGATAAATGTGTCATGAATTTACTTTAGCAATTTATTATTGGGAGTGATATTTTCGAGTAACGCAAATAAACTGCCGCTCTACTCGATCCTAATTTAGGATTTAGTGTAATTTGTCGTCAGAGAGTACTCGATTCCTTTGTCATTTGATACTCTTGAATTAAACACTAGCGCACAATTTGGAGTGAAATTTTATGGAACTAAGTGAAATCGACTTTCTGTCTCTGTTGTTGTTCACGCAAAGTCACTCACGTTCTCTACCTCGATTTCAAACTCGGTTTGGTTCAAGAGTGCCAAACAAGCGTTGAAACTGGATTGAGATTGGAACTGGATTGCGATTGGAACTGTTTTCAAGAGTAGCCCCACAGAGCTTATTTTGTGTTCGTGTTTCATCATCATCATCGTCAGCCGATAGACATCCACTGCTGGATGAGACCATAGCATGCATAGCGTGCAATGAAGGGATTTGCCATAATCCCACGCTTGACAGGCGGATTGGTGATCGCAGTTAATTGTTAAGTACCTACTCAGGTGGATGCTGCTGCCCATCCCCTGGCGCAATTCCTTAGTCGCGTTTTTCGTGTTTACATTATGTCAAAAAATATATTATTAATTGTGCAAATATAAAATACTTTACATTCAAATATTACAAAAAAATCACTAACGACGGTTAATTAATAAAATTGTCATTTTGGCATTACCATTAGTATACAATTAACTTGTTTCGTTATAAATTAAATAACCTTCAATTTAAGGGCATAATTATCACTAACTAAAGAAGATTTATTTATTTCGGTGGAAAAATCAACTAATTCCATTTTATTGGCGTTCCATTGGTTGGAGACTTTATTAGTCGGCTACTTAGATGATGCTCAATAAACACTGATTGTTTATGGTCAACGGTCGTAAACGAAATCGAAGCTTATAATATTATTACTGAGACACAGTGCGTACTATTGGTTAAAAACTCACTTTTTGACGGTATTTGAGAATAGAGACTCTTACAATTTTCTTAACAAACAGGGAAATGTTTTTTGAAATAGGAATTGAAAATAGAAGGTCACTTATACACTCAATAGCGGCAAATAACCACAAATAAATTATGAATGAGAAGTAACAGACTTTTAAGGCAAACCACTAATAATTGTATGTCGCACACAAAAGTAGTAATCATTCGAAATCCCCTACCAAAGTGACTCAAAAATCTGCAAAAAGCGAGAACAAAGTGAAACTTACTCATTAACGTACCCACAAAAGGCAAGCACACCGGATACTAAAACCAGTTTCTAAATTTGGTCCAATAAATAAATCAATGTTTAAACTCGTAAATGCGTATGATTGGCATATTATAAATATTTGATAAAAGTGCTCCACATTGAGGCTCTTTTTATTTACGATCCGATGGATCTATTTGGACTCGATTAATTGTAGATAATAAAGGACTTCATGGTTTTTTATTATTCTAAGTAAATCGATAAACGAAGGTACCTAAAAGGCCGATCCACTTTTTGCAATGACACGTGGGTACACATGTGATGAAAACGGAAGCCATGCTAGCTGTTATTAGGACAAACATTTGCGTTATCTGGGCAAACAAAATAAACCTTGCATAGTTTAAGCATTGTTTTTTTATTTGAACAAACATATCATATTAAGAAGTATCAGCAATAAAGTAAATGCTACAATTATTGTCTGAAGTAGATTAGATTATAATAAAATAGACCAATTTAATACGAAAATAAGATTACGACAGAGTCACAGAATGCGTTTGCAGTGGTTTTGACACAACGCCGAGTTTAATTCATACAAAATAAAAAAGAAAATAGAAAAAGGAGTTTTTGATGAACTAAAGATAATTAAACTAAATAACATCGGTGGCAGATATTATTATTGAATAATCCCACCAAAGGACGTGAACATAGTTATGGTATATAACGGGATAGCCCTATAGAAAAGACATCCCACAACGAGTATATTATTATTATTAAAATACTAAACAAAATATTTAGATTTTTTAAATCAGTGACCAAGTAGGTACGATCGAATTCCCAAAACCTTTCGTTCTGATTAAAACCATTACTTTCGTATTACCATTAAGAATTAATAAACTCACTTATACCCTGATATAGTAGTCATGATGAATCCGTATTAAGAGATCCTCAGTAGGTATCTTATGAAGATCTCAGAATTGACTGAGAGGTGCAATTAACCTGACTGCAATGTAGGGCAAGGCGGGGGCTTTTGTACTCGTAATTATTATGTAAAGCTATATTTTTTTCTGCATAACAATTACTTATTGTCTGTCAAAATATTGCGATAATATTTTATCCGAAGCGATGCTACAGTTCAAAGAAAGCAGCTAAAGAACTATAGACAAATATCTAAAATTTATTTGCCAGCGACCAATTCCGAAGTTACACGTGCTTTTACGAAGTGACACAATGTAAGAAGAACTTTTTACCAACAAAGCCACATAACCAAATAACTTGGAAAAATTAATTAGGATTTGTTTCTAAAGTAGAGTTGCGAAATAACATGAACAGGAGAATTATTGAAGAATGTGAGACTGCGTCCATACTCAGACCTTATCAAGTTCATCACAAAATTTACATTGACCGAATGTTCTCGCAATGCTGCTATAGAGCCGAATGGAAACGCATTGCAAGAGACTCTGTCAAGAGTGTCCGACTTAGAAGAAGATTACGAAGATGATTTTATGCATCATAATAAATCATTGATCATTGGTGGCCATTTGAATGGACGATTGGGATCGGCTATCCCACAAATGCTAGTTATCAAGTTGGCATGTGCGTAAGTGAGCAAGCTGTTTTCAATGTTGTTTTATATAGTAATAATATTTTACCTTAACTGATATGGATCAGGAATCTGGTGTCGACAGTGCAGATTATCTCTTACCGTCTGTTTAATCAGCGGAATATTTGTTAAAAACTCAGGTGTATAATGAAAAAAAAACATGTTGAATGTTGAATGTGAAAAAGTGTGTGTAGGAAAACACGGTGTGAACAAAATAAAGTTTAGAAACCTTATAATCGAAATAATACATAAATTCGAAAGTTAGGAAAGCGACTAAGGGATTTCGCCAGGGAATGGGCAGCAGCATCCACCTGAGTACTCAACACCAAAATGCGTACACATGCTATGGAGCAGGCCTCATCCTACAGTGAATCTCTAGAGGCTGATGATGCAGATGCTGATATAGATGTGAAAGCTGTTACACAAAATTATTTTCGCTATTTAAAGATACTGGAATCAAAGTATTGTGACAAAAACCATACACAGATACATTAAATTTAAATAATTAAAAAGATAGTGGTGTGTAGTAAACATAAAGTTTGACCACTTAAAGGAGAATGAGTTTAAAAGTCGATTCGAACGTAAATCGTGGACTTTACCGGCGGCCCGACTAATTATTTCGGAACTTTACTGTCGTCTTAAAAGTATTTTAGCACAATCTTACGTAAGTGAGGGCTGACAGATTACATCTCACCTTACATACGAGACATTCTCTTTAGTTAATGTAAAATATTGTATGAAATCATACATCCATCATGAATTCGCACTGTGCTAATTAATTTCTATAATTAAATTTAGCCGTAAAAAGTCAAGACTTTCTCCTCTTAAATGTACAAACATTATGGTTTGATTTATTAGGCATATTAAGGTTTCTTAAAACAAAAGGATACGGATACACCCACATGATAATAAATGCATTTTTATAATACTGTACTCGTTATTACATATAGCTGTAAGGAAGGCCTTCCTATCGATGGACTAAATACATTATAAAATTCGCAGAAAGTCGGTGGATAGAGGCGGCTCAAGACCGTTCGTCATAGCATCCTAAAGGGCAGGCCTATGTCCAGCATATGCTGTCAGTTTCTGTCCAGCTAAATGAATGTAACATACTTGTAGGTTAGGTCTAAAGCAAAGATAAAACTAGACCCTACCTTGTTCCTTTCAATACAAGCATCCTTACAAAAGCCAAACAAAACCGGCATTTGTTGCTCCCAGTACAAGTAATGTGTTACAAGTGCAGAGCCGACGGAAAGTGCTTTGATGATTCGTTTAGTTTATGCCAGTATTAGTTACTGGAACAGAGCACTCGATCTAGCGGTACATTCCTTTGATCTAGGTTTAGAAGTACATTGTCATTGAGAAGGGAGTGTTGTGCTTTTGTATAGCTTCGGACAGGTTAATGTGGTTTAATCCAAGGTTTGATGACTATTTATAAATCTGAATTCAGTGTATTCAATATTGAATTCAATATTGTCTAATATTGAAATCAAAAGTATTATTATAAGCAGAACATTTCTTCTTAATTACGGTTTTCTGGATAGGTTTTCACAAAAAACTTCTGACAAGGACCTCGTCGGCCCGCGGTTGCGGCGGACATTAAAAAATCGTACCGCAAAAGTGTTAACTTAAAACCATTCTGCCTTGATTTCATACAGTCCACACAATCGATAACCCGATATTCCAGTGCACTTCCCTGTTGTCCGAGCTATTGTTCGCTGGAACGATTTTATTGCAGTAGACCGGTTGCGAAATATAACCGCAATTTGTGGCATAGTAATATCCAGTAACCTTTTATCGATACCAATAAATTCAATATGCACTGTCATACACTGTCATGTGAAGTCCTACTATATGAATCATCATTATCATCATCAGCCGGTATACGTCTGATACTGGAAGAGAGCTCCTTCATGGAATGGAATGGAAGGATATGCCATAATCACCACGCTTGGTAGGTTGATTGATGCGCACAGTATTTATAGTACAGATGGTCGATGTTCCATCCCCTGGTTTATTTCCTTAGTCAGATTTTATGACATCGGTGGGAGGAGATGGAGGGGTCTATTCTCAGGTCAGCACCACTACTTAATGTAACAGTGGTGTTAGTGATATACCAAATATGAGCGAAGCGGTGATCTGTAAATCATACTATAAAACCACGTGTAGATGGCGTTATTCTAATTCGTCACAATTATTTATTTTAACACATAGATGTGTGAAAAACTCCTCTCATCTTGAGTGAATACTGGGCCTTGTCTAACTAGCAATTGCCTGCAGCTTTGTTCGCGTGGAACCAGGATAAAATCTGTATCAATTCAGAAGCCCATTTCTCGCGGTAATAGACAAAAGTAGAACTGGACATTTTCACACAGAATTCGGGCATTTTGTCAAAACTAACATAATATCTTTTATGAAAATGTCGAGCTAGTTATTTTTTTATTTATTGTTTTTATTTAATTATGTGTCGAAACAAGCAGTACCTACCTGACGTGGATCAACTGAAATTAAATAAAAATGTCTACAATCCAAGAATTGGCCCCAGGTCATCTATGCCAACAAAATTTTATCAAAATGAATTCAGCCGTGAATGCCTGTTTGAAATACAAATAAACACCCAAATTTTCACATTTACAATATTAGTAGGAAACGTATTTACGAGCTTTTGAAATCAGAAGATTTTTTGTACAGCTTGCAACAAAATTTAATTGTCATGATTATCATACAAATTGTCCTATTATTCTCAAAATGACACCATATCAAGACTATTTACGACGACTAGCACCTTTAAAAGATTTTACTACAAATTGAAATCTAAATAAATGCAATTTCTAGCGTAATAAATGTTCGTTTGATCATAACTAGGTAATGTTAGGAGATGTTTGCTAGCTTAAGCGCCGCCTAGAAACAGTTAAATACTCAGTTTTATGTACTCAATTAAGTTGTTCACTTAATAAAGTGGCATACCTATCGACCTTTCGCTCGTATTAAAAATGAATAGACGATAAATAATCACGTTGCTGTCGTTGAAGTGTTAAGTTTTGCGTGGGCTGGTTAAATCTTCAATTTACTCGGTCATTATCATTCATTATCATCATCAACCCGTAGAAGACCACTGGATGGGCTTAACCCCTAGAATGCCACGACGGCCACCTCCATCTACCGACTTCCTGCGACCTTTATAATGTCTTTAGGGCCTTCCTGTACCGTCATCTGCTTTGTGGTCGCCACTCAAAAACCTTTATTACAACGGTTGTCAGTTCTGATTCATCTAGGCTTGGTCGCGTTGGAACAGGAGTAATTTTAATTTATAAGACGTTTCAAAATGATCCTTGTGATTTCAATGAATAAAATTCTTTTGATTTGATTTGAGCTATATGACCTGCCATTTTAACTCAGTAATCTCAGTAAAATCATCTAAAATGTTTTTTGCCAACGTTGTAGGTATAACATGAGTTTTCACAACCATACTCGATAGCAAGATACATAGCGACTGTTGTTAAAAATAATCTTGTATTTTTATTTACAGAAAAAATAATACAACTGATCCAAGGATATACAAAAAATAAAAATACAAATGACACAGTTGAGCCATCTTAAGACCGTTTGATCCAAATCACTATAACTATTGGGAAAGCGTCCCCAAAATGATAGCTGCATTGCCACGCTGAATGGCAATGCGTTGAGCGAGATAAAAGCCAACCCTCGGGTCACGCGTCGATAAAATATGTCTTTTAGAACTTCAAGCTTGAATCACATAGGTGATGTAATAAGTACATCTAGAAGCTTACATTAAACCAACCCAGATCCGTATTTGTAATTCAAAGGTACGATTTTGTATTGACATTCCCATTGCAATAAATATTATGAGGTTAGTTAACATTTTCACTCGCAGACATTAGTTGAAATTCGATCGGGTTCGATGCAGTGATGTTTACAGCTATGTTCCTAAATAAACGATCTTGCGTGCTAATGAAGCTGAATTCTTACTATGATACTGTAAAATATGTGTAGTGGGTTATATTAGTACATTAGTAAATGTCTATATCAGATTGCGACAGATATAAATCATATGAAAGCACTTTGAAACGCGCCACAATTTTTGTTCTTTTTATGGACTGAAATTAACTAGAGTAACAGTGTTACTCGTTTGGGTGTTACTCGTTTAAGTGTTACTTGTTTGGGTGATACTCGTTTAAGAGTTACTCGTTTGGGTGTTACTCGTTTAAGTGTTACTCGTTTGGGTGCTACTTGTTGGGAACCCTCCAAGCATTCGGGTGGATTTAGTGCAAGTTATGCACTCAAAATGTGTTTGAGAGTTATCTCAATGTATTACAAACTTCCAATTAATATTTACTCTAAAAGAAGCCATGACGGAAACCTATTCGTGAATCCCTCAGAATAAAATATGGGTGGGTATTACTTACATATTGAGAAAAAATAAATTTTAAGTTACTATTAAGATGCAATATCAAGCCAAAATAATGTGCATTAAATTGGTGCTGACTTACAATATTATACAATATTTCGGAGGAAGAGTTACGACCCGCGAAATTTCACGATCCATTGTACTTCGAGGTGTGTTGATCTTCATGATAAATGTACCGGCGCGCACAAAAGAGAGCATAAAGTGGCGTACACACAATGAATTTGATTTATTACTTCATCGGGAATGTATTTTTGGGTCAACTGTACTCTCCCACTCACGACCAGCCTGAAGCTACTCAATGAAGACATCGTGAATGCGTTCATAAATCAAGGGAGGTTTTCGTTTAGTTGAAATATCATTGTAAAACATCGATGAGGTTTGGACTTTGGCAAAGACCGGAATACGCCGATGATGGTTTATGGCTGTCAATTAACTTATAAAAGGTTCAGCAGAGTGTATATTATATTTTGTCAGAAAGGTGACAAAAAATCCTTGGTTCTTAGATCCATGCCAAAATCATGAATGCTGAATGATGTTGCGTAAATTAAATTTTCATTGATTATACTTTTTTTATAGTTGGCAAGCAAACAAGCTTACAGCTCACCAAAACGAAATCATACTGCGTACGCCAATCTTTTACGGAAGATGAATCTTACTAATATTATTACTGCAAAAGTTTGTAAATATGTTTGTTACTCCTTCAGGCTGACGGCTAAAAGCAATTTGGTTAAAATTTGTAATAGAAATAGATTATACCCTGAATTAACATATGGCCCACCTTTTATCCCGATATTCCAACTGGATCGGGACTTATGCGGGTGAAACCGTGGGGTGCAGCTAGTCAATCATAAATTCAAGGTTGTAATTACCATAATTAGGATGCTACTGTCTGTCCTGAACGTATAAGGAACAAATTGAGCTGTTGTTCATCAGAACAACTGTGCTCCTACGCATGCCCATCGGTACAACTACCACTTACACCAAGCAACCAACAAGCCAACAACAGTCTTGTAGGTGTATGAACATAAATTCGATTTGTTAAATACCCAAGTAGTGCGAGTCCTTATTCACGTTGCAACAAGGGTCCATTTCACCACCCACTTCACTTTATAAAGATGTTTTAAATGTCAAGGTAGGAAGATACGAGAGGGAAAATGCACCTGAGTCATCATTTGACTCAGAAATGTTCGCGTAATGGGACATATGGTTCTTCCTTGTCATTGGTATTTATGTTCAAAAATAGATTTTTGGTCTTTTAAAAGTACCGGTGGAAATCATGATTGCGCACGATGTGTTTTACAAGACCATGAAATGGAATGTTTTTGTGTATAAGGAAGGAAAATTGTCTAAATTAATCTTCCTGAATGAGTCTTAAGAAATAAAATGGCTAAAATATTCAACCCTAGATTTGAATTGATAAAAGGCTGTAATCGAAATAAATCTTTATTAAATTGTTACACAATAGTTTTGCATTGATGAAAAATTGTTACTGAAATATGTTATCTTTAGTTCCAAATTAAGGATTTTCTAAAGAGCAAGTTTTGGTACTTACTATAGTATTAACAGCCCACACAAATAGGAAGAGCAAGCCGATCCGTCCAACCAATAAGTATCGAGTTTCTATAGCGTAGATAGAATTGGCGTCGTGCCAATGAGACTTTATGCTACGGATGACGACTTATGAGGTGTTAGCAACCTCATAAAACCTTGTTACTTAGTGTAAATACTACTTTAGAGGACTTAAACATGGGCGCATTGATCGTTGTTGTTAGAATTTGAAGTCTATCACAAGTCGCAGAGTAAGAGAATTTTTCTACAACACACGTCATATTGGTTGACGCGGGCGCCACAAAGCCTTAATTAGCAAACGTGTTACCGCAGTATGCAGTGATATGACCTTGAAATGTATTTTCAATGATGCAGCTTGGTTCCTTGTGGCTTGAAACTTTTAAATCACATTTTGACATAACTGCAAAATCAGTACCATCACTGTCCGAAGTAAATCAATGTGATATTGAGGAACTTATAATCAATTTGTGCTAAGTGCGTATTTTAGATCTGCCATAGTTCATAATCAGCTAACTGCTTGCTCAAAGTACAGTTTATATCTGAAGCTTGGGATGGTGCAAGGAAAATGTATTTGCTTGTACTTATTACTTTACTATATTGATTATTTATATTATAGTTAATTTAATTTGACTTTAAGACTCTGCCTACAAAATGACATTGTTGACTTCTAAATCGTCATCAGATAAAATATTTCTAACTGGCGAGAGTGTACCAGCTGCACTCATCAATTGGGTCTAATGGAGATAAATTGTGGAATTTTTGGGAAATTAAAATAGAGGGTACTTTGGAAATAATTTTCCCGAGCAGAGTCGTAGCATATAACTATGGCAAAAAAATAATGAATAAGTAATACCTAAGTTAACGTTTTTGCAATGTGATCGCTTTTTGTTCATTCCTTGCGACCTCAAAAAGAGGTTATTGTGTCCACATGAATTACGGAACAGTAAATCTAGATTGCGGTAAGCTGAAACTGATGCGGCAGTACATCAATGCGGTAACCGTCTTAGTGTCCAACGTAGTACGACGCTAGTTTTATTACCGGCCTATTGCGTGTGCGCACCGTTAAAGGCACAGTGGGCACGCTTCTTTAGATATATTTTTTGGTTTGCATATTATTCAAAAACTCTATTTAATCGATTTTATTTTACTTAACTTTGTTAGTATGTAGTAAAATCTTACAAATGAATTTTAAACCATTTTCACTCAACCGATTGAGCTGAAATTTTGCATACCTGTTTGTCAAGTCCTATCGGGACTTACACAATATTATACAATATTATACTGGATTATACAATATTATAGTGGCAACAAGGTGACATGATGGACAATGGAACTCCTTGATGGAAAATAGCGCATAGGTCGTGTTAAGGCTCATTTTGACCAGCTTACATTTCTGGTTACTAATTTCATCATTATCATAAGTTTTAATGAAAGCTTGTTCAAAAAATATTTTTTTGACTAAAACTTATTCTAATTGTAATCATGGATGATACAGTACAAAGCACGGGTGTGTCAATCAATTAAGTGTTCGAAACTTTGCCTTACATATTAACTTCATACATACTACTACCCGGAGTTTCCAATTTACCAGTAAAGTAATAAATGACAATTGTTTTATTATATTGTTCCATTGTAAGAAAACTGCCTTACAAAATCTTAACTGACCGTTCAACCTTAAGGTAAAGTCTCTGTGTATGAACAATCTAGGCAAAAAATAATAATAATAAAAGTACCTAAAGATCTACATATTAATAAAAATTAAAATAAGAAATCAATTTCGATTTAAATCATTAGCATTCTTCAAACAACTATCTAACAGTAAAGACAGGTGCTATTTATTTTATGAGTCTTCTAAAGCACCGTCGATAATTTGGAGCAAAACAAATAAAGCTGTATTCAATTGCTCCAAATTGCGCCCACGCGCTATTAACCATGATATTGGGCTAATGTTGAAGATAGATACTAAAACAAATAGAAGAGACAGTGCTGTTGATTCTGAGCAGCTCTCTCAAAACTATCACTATACTTAATAATAATCTTTTGTGATTATTTATTGGACACCAACATTCGAGTGATCTCAAAGTTTAGTTTATGCTTAGAGAGTACACACAGAATTGACACCACATTATCATTAACGACCTCGTCACCCACTGCTGAATGAAGCCTACTATATAGCAAGCAATCGAGGAATTTGCCATAAACGCCACGTTTGGTAGGCGAATTGGTGATCGCAGTAATGTTGTTTACTCAGGTAGATGCTACTGCCCATCCCCGCTTTTACAACCTCCATGGTTAGAGACGAAGGGGTCTTAAACTGGACATAACAAGTGACTAAAAGAAGTATAAAATAAAAAAAGTAAGAAAAAAAAACTCTGGGTTGCTTAAAATCTACATTGCGTAGAAATTATAAAAAAATAAAAATGTGAATGCTTTGTAATACTCTTCACGAGGAATTACATAAAATGCCCCTAGTTTTCCTATTCTCAAAATAAAGCTCTTTCTCAATCTACATAGTTACACATAAATCCAACTAATGTTCGAAACCAAACAGAATAACTGAAGAAGCTGGTAATTGAGAACATAGCCTCCGGGTACCAACTAGTATTTAAGTCCGTAATACACATGCCAGAAGAGAGTAGCTGGCATGACAGTGACTGGCAAGACTTGTAAGTCACTCCCACAGTTCACACCATTGGGTAATATTCTCTTCGCTTTCCAGTGCAAAATACGAGCAGAAATAACACCAAGCTGCTTGCAAACCGCTGGCGGCACCAGCGGCTTATATGTAATGGACGAGTGTTGCTGATAGAATATCAAATAAACGATGCTCCCAACTTTTGTGGCGGTAAGTGTATCACAGGCCTTATTCAGTGCCTCGGGCTCGGAAGAGATGCTCGCATAACTTACAACGAAGTTATTATTTAGTTTTCATTAACTTTGCGTGGCGAATGGGTAATAAGCTGGTTTAATCTGATGTTAGAGGAAATAAGGAAGGTGATGAATGGATAAGCTCGTTTAACTAAGGTATTGTCTAAATATAATAGGATATTTTATATAGATACTTGCTGTTGACATCACGACTAAATGCATATTGAGCTAGCATGCTGACTAAAGGTTACAATACACCGGCTACGCACGCGTAGATATCGTCGTGCACGTCGTCGTACCATGACGTTGTAATGTATGGAACTGTATGAGACATAGCACACCGCTTGCGTGACCTGCACGCAAGCGTGTACATACGAAGTGACGCGTGTGTCTACATTACGGCCTGCATACGCATCCGGTGTGCTGTAGCCTTAAAACTATTGTTAAAAAGTTAAAAATTTCAAAACAGCAGAGGTCTGTTTATAGTCATCATCATTTCAGCCAATTGCTGATTATAGGCATGGAATTTCACAATGAACGTGTTTGAGCCGCCTCCATCCACCGAAATAATGCAACCTTTGCAATATCATGTCGTGGAGGACCGCCCTACAGTGCGTCGTCCGATTCGTGGTTGACACTCGAGAACCTTTATTCCCCAACATTTGTTGGAAGAGGTCTGTAGTATTTGTACAGGTCGAATTGGACCTCAATATCATTGTTCATTTACTGAGTTGTAAAGTAACTTGCAAAACAAACAAATAACACTCATTTATCATCTTCACTAAACAGATGTCTAACATATTACAAAATATTTCGTAAACCGTATCATTATTATAACATAATATTTAACTATGTATTGTAATTTCATTCACGCACGAAAACCTTCCAATAGAATGAATGAATGAATGAACATAAAAAGATTATAGAGATGGATGATACTGTGTGCCACATCGGAAGGTCGTTAGAGGCAACCGGGTTATTCTGCAACCTTCAATATGCTCTAACTAAGCCTTCAATATACAAATAACTATAAAAATTTTGATGGCGGAAAAAAAAATGTTAAAGAAGTCTTAAAGAATTATGTTAGTAGTAGAACTTCTTGTGAAAGAGTTCGTCCGGGGAAGCACTACCACCGTACCTATTTCTG
Source organism: Epirrita christyi (assembly GCA_951392215.1). Lineage (NCBI taxonomy): Eukaryota > Metazoa > Arthropoda > Insecta > Lepidoptera > Geometridae > Epirrita > Epirrita christyi. The sequence continues at coordinate 9,052,345 of OX595850.1, forward strand.
CCGCCAAGCAGTAGTGTTCGCAATGCTGTGTTTCGGTTTGAAGGGTACGGGTGCCGGTGAAATTACAGGCACATGAGACTTTTCATCTTTATGTCTCAGGGTCGGCAGCGCGCGTGTGATGCCTCTGGTGTTACAGGCGTTCATAGGCTACGGTAACTGCTTTCCCTCTGGTGGGCAGTAAGCTTGTCTGCTTGCCAAGTAGCATAAAAAAAAATGGTGTATTTTTAAATAAAATATTTTTTTTCGTCAAATAAGCTCTCTTTTCTCTTTTTATGAGTCTGTTTACGTCCACTGTTGGAAAAAGCCTCCCCCATTGAATTCAATGGGGGGGATTTGCCATAATTGCCAAGCTTGGCAGGAGGATTGGTGATCGCAGTATTAGTGTTGAGTACTCAGATGGATGCTGCTGCCCATCCCCTATGTAATCCCATAGTCAGGTTTAACAATATCCATGGGATGAGAAGGAGGGGTCTATATAATGTGTCCGGCCTAATAATTTAGGCCGGATACACCAACGCACGTAAGCTGTACTTAGATGAATTAAGCGTAAAATTGAAGCAAAGATGTTTTATTGAATTAAAAGGGAAAATGATGAATGATGAGTGTAATGGTGGTGATGTCAGAATAGATTTGTAGATGTAACTTTTAAATCATAATTTAATAGATTTCGTTTTAATAAAATTTTACAAAAACTACAATTTTTTTTTTGTGAAATACTTATAAAACTGTGTTTTTGCTCTTTTGTTGCAGAATACACCGGCAGATCATTAGAGGCGCGTGCGCCGCGCGTGCTTCTCAATGCCCTATTAGATTCGAAACACTACGATGCATTACGTTGTATCTACTCATAATCTACTGGATATCATCACGCTGATTCTAGCAACATTATTAATTTCCATTTTATCCCATTTTTAATTTGTTTCTTCTTCCTGAGTCAGTTTTTGAACGGAATTACCTACACAATATCACATGCAGATAGCAGTGCATGTTGTATTAAACCAGATAAGCCCACTAACATTTTAATAAAATAACTTTCGTGAATTATATCTTTCATTTTGTAAAACGGGAAATTTTTACGTACCAGCGAGTGTAGCGCCGATCTCACTCACTCTGATGAAGACCCTCGATTAGGGTCGAAATCTGTTGATAATTCCACCAACATAATGGTACGTGAAAATTTCCCACTAACATTGTTTATCAGCAGATAAAACTGTGCTACAATGACCTTGTAAAGGTGTCATAGTTGCAGAATACACCAGCAGATTATTAAACGCGCGTGCGCAGCGCGTGCCTCTCAATGCGCCATTAGATTCAAAACACTGTGCATTACGATGTACTAATATTCTCTCGGATATTTTCACGCAGATTATATTTGCGTTTGCAGTTTAAGTAGCAGGTTTGTGAATTTCTAGTTTGTGTTATTGCTAGTTATAAAAGAAAACTCATAGCCAATGTGAATCTTTAAGTTCTTTAAGTATATTTTGGGATAAATGACGTGAGTATTTTGTAACCCTGATTTAGCTCAAAGTCACGCAGTTGGCTATGGAGAGAGCTATGCTAGGAGTTTCACTATAGGTACGTGATATAATCCAAAATGAGGAAATCCGTGGAAGAACTAAGCCACTGACATAGCTATAGGTCATATATAGCTCGTAGAACTGACAATCGTCGAGGAATAAAGGTTCTCGAGTGGCGACCACTAACTAGACTGAAGGTATTATAAAGGTCGCAGGAAGTCGGTGGATGGTGGCGGCTCATGACCGTTCATCGTGGCATTCTAGGGCGGAGGCTTATGTCCTGCAGTGGACTTCTGTCGGCTGATGATGATGATGATGACCCTTATTTGGGGCTTGAGATATACATGGGGATGCTAAGCATACAATATGCAATGGATTGATTAGATAGGGTCATTCAGTTGCTAGATATTACTAAAATTATGAGCAAAGCTTGAGCTAGTGAGTTTATCATGCCATCTATTCAAAAAATCTAGCAATCAATTAATTAAGTTGCACCCAAACAGAATCTAATCTCTAAAACAATGTGAAGCTCATCCATTACTATCTGTAACGCCTGCCAGAGACGTAATCATCTGATCATAGGGGTATCATCTTCAACGACTTTTTTCATGTAACTAATTCTCTAGATAGTAATCAATCTGTCTAGCTGGTATTTCTCGCTTACATTCTTAGGCTAATTTTTGTGCTCATGATACCATTGAATTACTTCGAACTTTAATTCAATAGAAAATAGAAATAAAAATATGTATTTATTACAAAGAAATGAGTTACAGTTTACAGTGTATATTATAATTATTTCTTAAATAACAACGGCTTTTAAAAACCAATGTCTTTAAAGAAAACAGTAAAAAAAATTGTTACTTTCAATTTTCAAATCTTTTCAAATTGGAAGCATTAAACCGTCAAAATTACGTAATTTCCAGTAATTTTGCACATGCCTAGCAAACCAAACTAAAAGCTGAAAGCATCTTAAAACTACAATTGCTTTTTTTATGAAATTCGGATACAGGAGTGTCCAGAGTGTATTTTAATCTTTTTATGATGACGCAACACATGACTATATTAATTTAATAAATTGGCTCACATTTTAATTAACATATTATTTAAAAGAAATGACAACCCTAATCCTAATCCCTAATCCGTGTAATTTGGCGTGTATTTTCATCGCACCTCCGCCCACGCGGCTGCACCATCAATCAAGAGCCCGCCGCCCGGTCCATTCGTTACCACATGACATTCTAATGCCTCAAGTTTCGCAACAGGGCTAACATTTGACCGTCTAGACGGCGCAAGCGCATTGTCTTAGCTTGTCCTTTGTTTTAGTGTTCTAATTCTAATTTTGAATTTGTGTACATATTTCAAAATTGATGGAATCTTTGCTTACTATATAGGTTGATCGCAATATGATAAAATTAAGCCTTCTGCTACATCTCGCGTAAAAAAGGCTAAAGTGGCCCTTGGAGGCTCTGCCTACCTCATTAGAGAAACAACGCAATATATCTGTTTTGGCAAGGAGAATTTTTCAGGGGCCTACTTGTGATGAGTGAAAATAAATAATAGCTTTAAACGGAACTAATTCGTTGTTCACTTTGTAATATCTACCATTAGTTGCAAATAGGCATCAATCACTACTTTATTGTTGGCCATTAAACCACTGTGCCGTCGGTCGTGTCGATCAGACTCCATAAACATTGGTACAACAATACCGACCAATGGACTGTTCAAACTGTTCAAATATGTGACAGGATCGTAGCTTTTGAAAATGATGATTAAGAACGCGACTTTTGGTCGTGATATAATCCATTCAATACGTCGTAATTTTCTACGACTAAGCGAATGCAAGGCCCATAGAACCGACGAGTCGTAAGTTGTAAGTCATCAAGTTCTAGCGGGCTATAAAAATTAAACCTCCTGTATGAAAAAACAAGTGAATGACCTGATGCTCTATTCTCCCTCCAAAATTGTAATTGTGTTTGAGTAAAACCGTGTTTTTTTATTTATCGAGACAGCAGTGCAAGTACGTAGGACTCGATTCGATAAATTTGACATTAAAATTCGACAAAACGGGACTATGTAGAGGTATCGAATCGTACTTGCACTGCAGATTTGGTGTTCTGCGTCCAATAGTCGCGACTTTTTCTACGATCTTCTATCTCGCTATTGCGAATTTTCGTAACTCGACCCGGCCGGGAGCGATACATCATAGAAATGTGGACGGTTCGCCCACGCAAATAGTTAATGCTAACGTTGAATGCATTATAGCACCTAGATAGTAACGGATGTTACGAAAACTGTTCTTGGGATAAACATAGGTCTGTATTTACATACTTGCAAGCTATTATCTGGTGGATCTATGAGTTATTGTATGTTTATCGCCTTCCTTTTAAGGTATCTGTAAACAAATAGAAACAAACGGCGTACACTAGAAAACAGGTAGGTATACGGCGCCAGCATACTGCCTACTATTAATCTTATTTTTTCGTTTGTCTTTGGTTTTTTTTGTACTACACTATCTTTGAAGACACCCTTCGAAATGTTAAAAACTTATTGAGTGCATACGTACGAAACATTGCTAAAAAAATAAGAAGCTGCAATATTAGTATAGAAAGACTATGTTATGGGTAAGAATATACGTTACACGATATGATAATTATTTCTTTGCATCAACTCAGACGCGATGCAGCATCGAAACAAACACGAAGTAGTCTATTTAAAAAAAAAAAAAACACTTGTTAGTATGTAGTTCAAAAAGAAACGAGAAACTAAAATGCGTATGGTCAAATCTTGCAACTGAAATTTTAAACCCACACAACCGATTAAGCTGAAATTTTGCATACGTGTAAAGTTCCAATAACAAAACAATATTATGAAGACAACAAGCTGATCTGACGATCGAGATGAAATGTGGACAGCGGAAATCCTCGATGATAAACATAAGCCTGGCAGTGTTTGGGCTCGTTTTGATCAGCCCACAGAAAACATATTTTTCATAAATCAGCTTATTTCTTTTGTAAAAGTCAAATTGTACAAAAGATTGAAAATCAGTCTATGGCTTAGTGGGTAAATAAAAATACGCATGCTCGTCGTGACTATTGCGAGAATTACGTTACTTTCAACGATAATTTATTTCTCAGTCCAAAGAGAGAACAGTTTTGATAAATATAACGCTCGCTGCTGTTTTCACTTTAAATCGAGTTACCTATTTACTGCAAATGGCTTCACATAAACCAATTGACTTTATATTATCTGAAAATCTAAAGCATTGTCATTGTATAGCTGTAACCCTGTGGAAACCAACCTCGTATTTTTTCATAAAAAGTTAAGATTCTATTACATGCATGACGTGTTTCAGCTGTGCTCTCAAAATGCTATAAAAAAACCATTAGATTGACATTGATATTGGTCATTTTGCGTCATGCAGGCCAATATGCGTAATGATTATTTTGCGCATTGGTCGTTTTGCATCTTGGACCTTTTCTGTTATTTTCCTCAATACATATTTATCATTATGCGTCTAAGCCACATCAAGGAATAAAAGCTGAATGCTATGCAATATGTAATAGAAAAGGACCAACTTCATGGATCCATTAAAAGCTTGAGCCCGTTAAATCTTAATTGATGCGCAAGAACGTTGAATTGATTCCTGTTTTGATTGTCCAAAATGGTGTCTTGAATGAGATGAATTTGAATATAATCCAAACAAGTGTTCGTTGGCATAACTTAATACTAGATTCTCACAGAGAGACTATAACCAAGATGTAGATGGAAAGCTTATACAATGTAAATATTCGACCAAGAGGAGAGAGAGAATATTTCAAAAGTGTTTTACAATCTCAAAGAAGCTTAATTTGATCATTAAAAGTATTAAACTTAATATTGTTTTTATTATACATTCAAAAAGGACATTCTGTTGTTACTGAAATCCTATCCATCCTAGAATACAGTAAAGATTATTTATTCTATTCTAGTGTTGGAAAACTTTGCTATCGTAATGTAATTGCAGTCGAAGAGCTTAAAATGAAGGCTGTACTGAAAAAAACATTCAGTTTATTTCCACATATCTCAAGATAGTCATTCTTTTCATTTGAATACGAGTTTTTGATTCTTGAATACGAGTGTATCTTTTGTCTCAATAAGTAAGTGCAAATTGTCTTCAATAGGTTTCTTACTTTGTACACGGTTCATACATTCATAGATACACTCCATAGCTTACCTTACTCGTATTCTGAGTAGATCTCTAGATTGTTCTGCATTCAGATGTTATCTAGATCTTTTGGGAGCAATTTGAGAATGGCGCCTGGAATGTCAGTTTATCATTGCAGCCGGCGTCAAAGGAAATAACTATTTCCCGCTGTTCATGTTGTAAGAATTTTCAAAGGCATTCAAATATTTGCAAATGGACAATTGCTGTACTGTTGTCATTTTAGAGGAACATTTACATAATTTGTATGTAATTTAATAGTTGGACTTTCATCATCATCAGCCTGTAGAAGTCCACTAGAATGCCACAACAAACGGTCTTTAGCCGTCTCCATCCACCGACACCTTGCGAACTTAATAATGTCTTTAGAGTTTAGACCATTGAGTAGAGTAGAGGGCCTAAGAGGGAGTAAGACATTACACCTAGTTAAATATGTTTGGGGCTTTGAACTTCACTTACATGTGGTAAAAGGAGGCGAGTGGAACCACTGAAGCAAACGTGGGTGGCTAGAAATCCAGCAAGCTTCATTAGGAGGATTTATAATCAGATAACTTTTCTAAAATTAGGCAAATAACCATCCCACGAGAAACAAAGCAGTGCCAAAGTCCTCAATTTTTTTAAATGCAAATAGTTCTAAAGGTATTCTATCGTTCCTGAAAATTTAAATCATTCCACCTTAGTCTAGGCATAAATTTTAATTTCTCTACCTATATTTGGTCAGGATGCAGTGTGAAACTAATGCTAAACCGCGAAATGACATCGGATCGCCCGCGGGGTCGGTCGGCTTTGTTCAAATAGCGTGCCAACGACCTGTGCGTAACCTATCCCTGTAGGGATGCTCGGTTTTATAATACTAGGTATTATTCTAATTATCTTTAGTATATATGTATATTCATATTCATAAAAAGTTATTGCTTCATATTGGTATTAGAAAATGAAAGTATTTAACTAACTCTAAAAACATGGATGTCTTTTTATTTTAACTCACTTTTAAGCTGTTTCCTGATTTAGCAGCTGTTATAATCATAATCATCATCATCATCAGCCTGTAGAAGTGCACTGCTGGACATAGGCCACTAGAATGCCACGACGAACGGTCTTGAGCCACCTTCATCCGCCGACTACCTTTATTATGTAATTAGTCCAATGAGAGAGGAACTTCCAGTACTGCATCGTCCGGTTTGTGGTTGCCACTCGAGAACCTTTATTCCCCAACGGTTGTCAGTTCTGCGAGCTATATGACCCATTGCCACTTCAACCAACTTATTCTGAGAGTTGTCAGTGGTATTAGTTATTCTACGGATTTAATTACGCAGTGAGCATTTGTAGCAGCTGTAAGAGTGTTAATATCAACTCTTATTTATCGTAGTTTCTCTTTTAAGTTGATTATCGCTTATCGACTTATAAGCGTCAGGATCTTATGTAGTGAAATTATCTGATAAGCTTATCGGAAGCTGCACCCCTGAGGTTGCGCGTGCTCGTCACTTCCTCACTCCACTCCTCAGTCAGCGGTCGGCCGTCGCCGCAGGCGGTCGTGCCCTTGCGTAATAGGTTCACCGGTCCCGTTCTGCCGTCATTACACCGGGAACTCTAATAAAACAGATTGAAACGGGCACATGCTTATTTTACTATAACTTGCTAGGTCCTGTTTGCGGCCTCTAGTTATATAACGACCATTGAACAACTGAATATTTTTACTTATTTTAGAATTTACTTTTGAGAAGTTTCTTGCAAAAAAAGCAATGAAAATAATCAATTTTCATTTTAATATGTATCTATTAATAAATATCATTTGACAGAATAAATACCTAATTTAATTAATATATTGTGTTGCATATAACTTAATTAAAGACGAATACAAAATATGCATAACTTTATTATTACTATTTAACACAACGCGAGTGAAACCGCGCGTGTACAGGTAGTTGGAAATGAACTTAGGATTACTTTGTAATCTACAATTTACAAGTGGTAATTATAGAAGATCAGAAGTAATAATACAGTGCTGAATTTCAATGTTAAAATTGAATTGAATTGGTGAAAATATTTTTCGAACAAGCACTGCTGAGAATGCCGTGATATTGTTTGATTCAGAACAAATCAGCTCACAAAAGTGATTTTAGTAGGCTGGTAGGCATGTAGAAGATTTCTAACAAGAATCTAATTACGTTTCACGACCAACGAAAGTGTCTCAAGATCACTTATAAAACCAAAACCACAACTGCGGTCGAGTAAAGCGTCCGATGGCGCGTAACGTCCGCCAAGTGAAAACCCACAAATAACCATCCATTAGTAGCCTGCAGCGTCGTCCACAACCAGCAATTTCACCCAGATTTATATCATCCATACGGCATTCGACCACGAGAAAATGTGGGAAAATCTTCATGCAACCAGCAATTTGATATGGCGAATCATCGCTCCGCTCCGGTTTGCGTTCGAAAACGACAGTTTCCGTTGAGCGATGCGACCGGTTCCAGCAAGAAAACTCGATCGATCGGGAAAAGTAGTCTGAACGGCCATCCTTTTAAATGATGTCTCGTAAATACCATCGTGTTATTATTCGAGTCGATAGATATAAAAAAACTTTACTATAATGTTGTGCTGCGACTTTGCAAAACAGCTGTGGAGTTATCTTTTTTGCAACTCTGAGGTTGAGATAAAAAGACGTTACGTAGCACGTACTTATGCTTAGCATTGTCTCTGTCACTCTAGCATGCGTGTTTTAACATTTGTGTGACAGTGACAAGGACAGTTACATTAGTACGGACTAAGTAACGTCTATTTATCTCGACCTTAAACCTAGCTCGTAGAACTGACAACCGTTGGGGTACAAAGGTTCTCTAGTAGCTACCACAAACTGGACGACATGGTAGAAGAAGGCCTCTATTCGATGGATTGGATGGAGGCGGCTCTAGGCCATTCGTCGTGGCATTCTAAAGGGGAGGCCTATGTCCAGCAGTGAACTTCTACAGGCTGAAGATGATGATGATACAACTCGTGGCTACTCTCATACCCATTACGATACACTTTATAACTAAGTATTGATTTAGATAGAAAATTGTATCAACCATGTTACATTTGTATACCAGGGGATGGGAGCAGCATCCTCCTGAGTACCCAATTCAAAAACTGCGATCACCAATCTAATTACACCTGCTAAGCGTGGTGATTGTTGCAATTACTCCCTTTGTACTTTATGGAGAGGCCTCGTCCAGGAGTGAACGTCTAAAGGCAGCTACTGATGATGAAATTGAATTGTTATATTCGCGTTCAAAACTGAATATCTTAATTAACCCAATTGCGAACTCAAGATTACCATAGTCACATATATAAATGACCAAAGTTTCAACAATGATGGAGCAGGTACAACCGAAATTACAATGATTGATGGTTATAACACGAGCTCGAGATGAGTCAGAGCAATAAACACAAGTATAACAGACAGTATCCATAAAAACTGTTTTAATGGTGTGAATGTCGTGTGGTCACATCAAAAAGTGGCATATGTCACCACGCTTATTCCTCAGCTACGTGGACAGCACACTTAATTACGTCTGATGGCCCACAAAACTGACCATGTCAAAGGTGGCGGTAGAATGAAATTTCTCACGTACCTGGATGTTTTTTTTTGAGCATCGTCTATACGTGACAGTGTCTGGTATGGGCAATAATTTCTCTATGGCCTTTATAATTTAGTCTGTCTTAAAACAGAGACAAATGGTGCAGTTCAGCGAATATTTGGTAGACGTGTTGATAATTTTAAACACACAAGGTTGTATGACACTCAAATTTTAGATTGTTTTAGGTACAACTGTAGAACTCATAATTGTAACATAACAAAAAATGCTTCAATTTGATTATTATTCTTTAAAGACTTCTAGAAAGATTGACAAGCGTGCAAAGTATATAAATAATACATATATTTTATACGTTCATAATAAAAAGTATTTGAAAATAAATATAATATGGCTCTGCTAGTAGTAAGACCAGTAGCTCTAGTGGAATTTATAATTTAATGACGTGATGACCCAGATCAAACCATCGGAAGTATTTGGCGGTTTCTTTAAAGCAAACTTTAATTTCTTAATCCTAATTGAATTTGTTTGTTCCTCAACTAGTTGCGATAGCAAGACTACGCTCGCGGCGGTCACTGCTGCAGCTGATCGATTGTTGCTACGAAATCGCTATCGAACGTTAGATAGATGGGTTTGTATTATTGATTAGGCCTCTTTTGTGCTTTGTCCTTTAAATGTGGGGCCTCTTATCAGGCTAATGGAATAAACCGTGATTTAGTAACGTTATGATGTTAATGGAATATGAGCACCGGAAGACAGACGCATTTAATACGACGGTTTCCCACGATATTAATATATGAGTCTCAAATGTAAAGCGTCGACACTTCGACGTTTATAATTATGGAGCAAAGCAACCGTTGATGGGCATATCCGATTTTTGCAATGATCACTTTAATGTAGTATTTTGCAAATCCCGCCGACATTTTTTCGCAATGTGTACATATTTTTTTTAATGTTTCCTCTTAATTGTGACATAAAGGAAAAGTTTTATTGCTGAATATAAATAATAATCGTTAATATTATATGATCATATGTTTGTTAAATTTGCCAGTAGTATGGGAATTGTGAACTTAATTGTTTCCGTACCTATTAGTGTATGTATACTAAACTTAGTTTTTTTTTAAATTATTTTATCTACAATTGAATTAATCTGTCATAATCAAAAATTAATGCCTGTCAGTTGATATCGTTGCTAATCTTAATTTCTGTGTAAATGTGTAAATCCGTCACAATGAACACACAAGATATATATAACTGTTCTATCTAAGGTGATTTAGATTTAAATAAGATTACTGCATAGTTTATGTCCGATGTAAAATCTTCACCTGTTTCATAATAGTGCGGATTTCACATTTACCGTCAAAACCGCAAGGGCCGGTAATGTCGTCAGCACTGCGACATCGAGGAAGCGAAAGCGAATCAATCGCTTTTATCAGCTCTGTGCGTGACCGAGGCCGTTAGGAAAGGGAAAATGGGACGAAGGCGCTACGAAAAATAGAAGAATGGCCCGGCAGCGCGCTTCGCTACCCAGTAAGCCTCCGTGACGCATCGACGCGCGTGCTACTTCCATCGTCATTCACAGTCACGACTCAGATTAATATGGCCATCGAATCATAAATCAGGGAGCATCGATAAATTGTAAATCCTCAAAACCTTCATTCATGGCTAATCAAAAACACAAAGAAAGAAACGGCAAGATAGATTAGTCTAGCCTTGGCGAATCTAAAGTTCAAGTGGCGCGTGCTTTAGCAACTACCCACTATCCATCACATCAGCGCAGAGCATTAAATGCTCTCTATGTGGAGTATTTCTGACATAGAGATAAGCTGGTTGAACTCGAGACCTTTTCGATCTAACATTTTACAATTGCGCCACTGTGAAATTGTGGCCAGTTGGTGGGCAGTTTTATTTATATTGGTTGTAGTGCGGGAGCGATCACGAGCCGGTAATTGATGCTCTCGCGGCGCGCGTGCCTGCTACATAGAATAAATAATAGTACTTACGTACAGAATTCTCACTTTAACATGTTCACTATTTTCTCGGAGCACACCAGGGCTCACTCTAACAAAACCTTCTTTATTCCCTTTAAGACCTTTTTGCAAATTGTTGGTTCTTACGGTGTCACAAGAGAACTCCGAGATTGAAAAAGAAACCGTAAACAGATCCCTTGGTCACAGGATATATCAGTAACTAAATAATAAGCATAAGGGATCTATTAGTACAAGGAATCCGAACCACAGGATCTATCAGTATCTAGGTACTTATGACATTAACTATGTGAATCTACTGGTGTGCGATATTGAAACTTGGATGGCAGCTTATTTCTATATATTTACAAAAAGTAAGCACTCCTTATTTTTAAAAGTCAAAATGATCGCATCTAAAATCATCGTTATAAAGGTAATTTCACATTTAAAGCTGATCTGGGGTGACACAGGGGGGTGGTTGCAGTCTGCGGCCGCGCACGCCGCACCGCTCCGCCCGTCGCACGCGCCGCCCGTTATAAGTGATCTAACACTCTGAATGAGCACGCGCTACCTGCACTACTAGTGAAGATAGTAGTACCTATTTATTAATAAATTTGAATTTAGAATGTGAACCCTACTTACCATGTTTTATCTGATTCTGCCTTATACTTCATAATACCGTGAGAAGTTGCTAATATCACGGGCATTAAATAGTTGTATATTCCCTAAATTTAAAAAAGCAGTAGGTATTGTCTGTCTACGATCTTTTCGATTAAAAAGTAATTTCAGGTAAATACTACCGCACATTTTAGATTGGTTAATAGTGTCAATAAAAAAATTCGGACGCCTGCATTAAATTCTAACGTCGGCGATTAACTTGAAATGTTAATTTTTAACTACACTTAAAATGTACTTCAGTTTTAAGATACCTTAGCTAATTCAGTTATAAGATACCTTAGATACTTCGATGGTAATAATTATAAAATCAGATGTCAAATCTTAATAACGTTTTGTAGATATAATTGATAAGGCTTATCAAGGTACGGAATTTTCTAGATTTTTGATATGAACCAGAAAAATATAAGGAGCTTTGAATTGTAATTCAGCCTAAAAGGACGATGAGATGTACGTGGAAATCTTAAAACTTTTCAAATGCGTAAAGGAAAGTAGACTCTATTCGCTGATAGATTACAGTTGAAAAATGGGATATCAAATCCATCATTGTATTTGTAAAGTGAATTAGAGTGGAACAGAAGTTTCTAGTATCCAGTAATCTATACTTCTAAATCAGGATACTGGTCGTCAGAATACTTGTATTCGATTGTACTTGCATAAAAGTATAACAAAAGCAAGGACCTATTAGTATCCTTATATATAATATGTAGATTCATGAAGTAACTCTGCCTACAATAGTGTTCTACAGTTAATGTCAATTCAAAAGCTGGTTAAATTGGATGTGGGCCCTGTCTCTCGCAAATTGAGGTAAAAGTCTTCGCGATTTCGGTAAAATTGTATAAAGCAAATCGATAAAAACGAAAATGTATAACTTTTTTCCAATCACTTTACGCGTGAGTGCTTCGTGATATAAACCATCTTGATTTCTGTATCGCTCGTGATTACACCAAAATGCCGTACAATTTCAGAATAGCGTTGTTCACGTAATAATAATTTTTAGATTGTTTATTATAAGTACGAAGTTTAACCTAATTTCTACCATTTAGATAATACAGCTATTGAATTGTCCGCCCTTAAAAGCTTTGTCTTTCAAATTGTCGTTAATGTCTTCAAAGTTAAAATATCGAAAGTGAAATCATTCAATAGGCAGCCAATTACGTTGGAACACGTTCCATTTGAAGCGAATTGATGTCACATATTTGTGGTAAAACCTAGCTGTTTAAGTAATTTCCCTTCAATGATTTCGATGACATCCGTTCTTATTTAATGTTCTTGGAAATATAGCATCACATGCCAGTTGGTGCCATATACTCACAGGCTTGACTATGATGACATCAAACACCAATTTTTTTTTTACTATTTCTTATATTATATGACGTACCTAACCTACCCTCTTATTCTTAACCAATTTTAAAACCTTTGAGATAACTAAAATTAGGTTTTGTCTGTTTTGGTGTATGCTATTTTACATCAGAGAGAATAAAATAAAAGCTATTTTAACTCAAATAGGTTAAAAAAAAACATGAATTAGGGGGTTAATATATCGTATTATGCATAATAATTATCCCCATTATTAGCCGTGGTGTGTCCAGCCTAAGAATAGACCTAACTACACTAGACTATAGATGTAGGTATATGTGTAAATAGCGGGATATTTACAAGTGTAATGTTATATTTGATGTTAATTTGAAGACTGATGAAGAGTTAATTAAATAATTTTGATTTTAATTTTAAAAAAGGAAGAGGTTTATTTGTTTCAAGTTTTTTTTATCAAAATTCTAAAAAAGCCACCCAATCGATCATTAGTAATCCAGTAGTAAATTTGTATACCTAAGTATCTAGAGGGTTCAAATTACTAATATTATGAACTTATTTTCGTAATTTATCGTGTTCTCTAAAAGAGAAAACGATAAATTACGGAATTAGTAGAAGGAATCAATTACAAGTCAAGTAACTAGGCTGGCTAATTATAATCGTAATATTTGCAGTGAATCTTGTAACTCATCCTGCTATTGACATTTCACCAGCGAGATTTCACCATTCTAATTACGTGGGCGTTATCGCCACTGTCCATCTTAAATGGATTTTAATAGCTAATCGTACTAATATACGTTTGCTTATTGCTTCTTTATCTTAGAGCAATTTGTTGCTGCTTATTTTTTGAAAGTTGGCATGTGCCAATTTAGTTGTATGGACTTAGAACTCCCGTATGGTGTTTTCACAGGTCAGGTAGTCGAAAGACTCTCATGTACCATGACTTAATACACGTCGTGTGCCGAGGTGAGTCCGGTCTGAGAGACCCCTCCGTCTACTCCCGCGGATGTCGTACAAGCCAAGTAAGGGATTACACAATAGGATGGGCAGCAGCATTTACCTGAGTACTCAACCCAGGGCCTTAGGATCGAAAGTGTTGGTCACTAGCCACAGCAACACCACCACCTCCTTTTTATTACTCCAGTGTTTTGATCGAGTCTTTACATTTTTACAATGTAATGCTACATGTAAAAATTGTAAGAACTGGATTACCTTAGCTAGTTCAATGTGCGTAATGAATAGATTTAGGACATAAAAATTATCGTCAAGTCGGTTAGAGTTGATCTATAAAATTATATGATACTAGTTGCGCCCCACGGTTTCACCCGCGTGAATAATGATGAAAATTGATGATGATGATGAAAAGTAGCCTATGTGTTAATCCAGGGCATAAAGTATCTCCATTCCAAATTTCACTCAAATCCATTCAGTAGTTTTTACGTGAAAGAGTAACAAACATCCATCCATACTCACAAACTTTCGCGTTTATAATATTAGTAGGAAGTAGGATATAGGATTAAGGATTCCTAATAGATGCTATGTAAACTTACAAAGTGTAATCAATAAAAACTACAAAGTTGTAGTAATTTTATTTAGTAACATAATTGGCATAAGTAACTTGTGACTTAACTAAGTAGATACTTATCGTTAAGTGTGCGTTTAGGTGATGGCGCGGCCGACGCATGGATATGTAACTGCGTGGTAGTAATCGAATCTCGCTATCGACTTTTACTGATGCGATAGTAGGTATATAATTGGAGTGGCTTAAGTGAGTTAATTTTATACTAGACTAGTGGACCGCTCGTGTCTTGGTTCGCGTGGAGTTGTTTCCATATAAACTTCCCAATACAAATTGTAACAGACTTCTCTTAATCGTATTACAAAGCCAAGATTGTCTGTTTTGAAACAGCTTTAAATATTTATATAGATATCTCGTAGACCAGTCTTAAAAATATGTTACGTATCGTTATCCTTTGCTTTCGATACTACACGATTTCTAGCACTCATTTAAATGGAATTGAGAAATACATTTCTAACCCGTTTATTATACTCGATCATTGTTTTACTATTTTCAATCCCACAAATGAACAATCGGATATGAAGCGCGAGAAAACACATTTTAATTCCAGCCTTGAAGAGTCCCAACTTGCATTGATCGAATCAATAATTATCTCGATTTTGAATGACGTTCAATGAAATTAATTGGCGATATAAATTAAAAAGCTTTTATGCTTTGTGTGACATTTTCAATAATTGGACAATTTTACAAGAGTTAAGTAGTATTGCGTCAAAACATTAAACTTATACGCGGTTACAATTTTTCATGGTCCAATAATAAAAACGCGGTAGCAATGAAAAGTGACATATAATTAAATGAAAATAAACTTTTAAATTTATTATGCAAACGATGATTATATTATTAGCAATTTAACTAGTCAAAGTTAAATTGTTGTAATTATGTATTTTATAAAGCTTAGTTAAGCAAGAAATTAGTAATTTATAAGCTAAAAGGATATCTTTAATGCGGTTACTGCGGTAACTGCGTTATTAAATCCAGTTAATAATAAATTTACATCGAACTGCACCCGTGCAGATCTGTATCGTTAACTTAACTATGTTATAACCTTCTTTTATCTACCTGTTTTCCATATTAACACACTTTAATACCGCGATTCACTTTTTGACGCTTCAAACGACTTTATCTATCTATAGATAGTACAATTTATTAGAATTTGCGGATTTTGCAATATAGAAGAAATGCTTAATAATGCAGTTTAACCGTTGTACTAATTATAAATACGCGGAATATCTACAGTACTTATCTACAATATATACGGAATGGCCGTATATCTACACTGTGTTTTGTTTTAAGACAAAACACGGTGTAACTATTCTTAGGATATTCCTACTAATAAATAGTAGCACGGTTAGAAATTATGTGAAGTTTAATTTATTATTAAACTTGTCTTTATAAGGAATGCAGAATAGCTTGGGTAATAATGTTTTGTCTCTCGTAGACTTTAATCATTTGCATGTGGAGTTTATTATAATTTTTTTAATATACACTCCAAATGCGATTGAATAACTAGTTGTGAAATCTGTGAAGTTTGATGTATACCCAGAATTTTTACTTGTGTAACGTCGTAATAATAAAATAATGGCCGTGGTGACCTCAGCCTATGAATATAATTCCTCCAACTCCTCCCGTGGATGTCGTAGAAAGGCGGACTACGCCATGGGGATGGGCTACAGCATTTATTTGAGTATTTAGCCCCGATACTGCGATCACCAATCCGCTTGCCAAGCGAGGGAATTTACCCTATCCAGGTGATGAAGAAGAAAATAAATGTTTTAAAGAAAGCAAAAATGTTGCTTCAAGTATCTACTTGATATAGCAATAGGTAATTGATTGGTTGGTATTGGATTTCTCTTTATAGATCTTCATAGCACTTCAAAAGAGGGTGAAATCAGTGAACCAGTTTAGCAGATACGATTACTGATACAAAACCGCGTAATATTCAATTGTAGGAAACCGCAGAATAGCGCAGATCCGTTGCTTTCGATGTATCAAGCAAGGAAAGTGGGCTAGGTTAGTGATTCACAATGTTGTTTGATAAGCTGATAACTAGGATTATTTAGTCTCTGGACGTGAAATAAAATTGGGAAGATAGATCACAAATTTATCGTGTCGTTAACTTTTTATTGGTCACCTTTCTTGAGATGACACTTCCAAATAGTGATTGGTCGAATACGATCGTGGATTAAACGAGGCGTGATAGTTTTTTCTACCAAATGGTCGCAAGGAACATCAGTATAATATAAAAATGTTGCATGACTGACTTACTGACTGAATATCAACGCACACTAAACCATACGTAATCGAGACTTGAAATTTGGAGTTTACATTCCTTTTGTTGTACAAGGGTGCACCTTAAAGAGAGCGTATAACGTGTGCTGTCTTATAAACTTTTGCTGATTCTCTTTACTTTTGACTTTAAGGTTTTTAAGTTCTCATTTTTTATGTATCAGCTTCTCCCTATTCTCAAGGCACCTTACAGGCGCTTCCCACCTAATAGTAAGAAAGATAATCAAATTAGACCTAGCCGTATTTGTTGCCCTGATCTTCTAGGCTTGATCGCGTTAGAAGAGGAGTCATTTTAGTTTATAAGACGATTCAAAACGATCCTTCTGATTTCAATCAATAAAACTTATTGACTTTGACATTTCACTTTGACTTTGGAATCTTTAAATTTCAGCGAAGTGGTGTGAAGTGTTGACGAAGTCGTTGCGTTACACTATTGAATAATGAAATAGTAGAATACCCTAATCTCGTAGAAACATATTTTTTTTATAAACTTATGTTTTGATGTTTTAAAATGTAAGTTAAATGTTAGCGTCCCGACACTTAATCGTTTCAGGCAGAGACGCGTGTCCGTTCCATAAATATATAATGTTACTTGTTTATTAAGTGAACGTTGTAGATCGTAACACGATCGAGGTGATGAACGATTTTGCTGTAGAGTTTACACATTTTAACTCATCATCATCGTCAGCTTAATGAAGTCCACTGCTGGACATAGGACTTCCCGATATAATACGACTAATGGTCTTGAGCCGCATCCATATATCGACTTCCTGCTACTTTTATAATGTATTTGGTTTATCGGGCTTTCCGATACTGCATCGTCCAGTTTGTGTTCGCCACTCGAGAACCTTTATTCTTCGACGTTTGTCAGTTCTGCAAGCTATGTAACCTGACATTTCCATTTCAACTTGCTAATTTTGAGAGCTAAATCGGTGATCTTGGCTCTCTCACAAATCTCGTCATTTTGGATTCTATCACGTATTGAACAACGTGATTTTATCTGAAGAAAAGATTTTGTATATTTGAAGTCAATTAGAGAGTTCTCTTATAACATTATAAATTTAAGTGTTATAAGGTTGTATAGCTAAACCATTACTAATATCAACAGTGTCCTTCATATTTAGGGTTCAGATAAACGACACCCTTATAGGAACACTTTGTTGTCCATCTATTTGTCAAGAACCTTTTTAGCAGGACCCTCATTATTAAGGACATAACTTCAAAATGAAAAATGAAATAGTCATTGGCCATATGACAAGTGTATATTAAAATCGGTCAAATGAACAGGAAGCTGGCAGATTGATAAGCAATTTTGATAAACGCTTTGCAACGGTTTGATAATTTAATAATTAAATAAGCAATCGCAATCGATCATAAAATTTTCTCAATGCCAATTTTGGTTCGCTTTGCAGCGAGCCCGATGAAAAATATAGCCTATCGATACGAATACTAGCCATAATTATAGAGTTCGGCCAATATTTACATATGAATAACCTATGTAATACTGTACTTATGAAGAACATGTTTGCTTAGGTAATAGGCTAATTCTATCCATTTGTAAATTGCGTTTATACTGCATCAGGACACTCCTACGTGTTTAGTTTAGATTGCAAGGTCTTATATCAAAAATTATTCAACAAGAGTTAAAATTTTGTTGTTTTTAAAAATTTTTGGGTGCTATTTCTACTTAGATTCCGTAGCCCTGTGGTTTGACAGTTTTACATTGTATTGTAAAGTTTTAAAATAACATAAAACAAAAGATTTATGTTCTAACCCACAATTCTATTCACAATAATTTTTTAAACCTATTTTAGTTAAAATATGTTTTGTCTTGTTTTGACGTATGCCATTTTACATCAGAGAGAACAAAACAAAAGCTATTTTAACTAAAATAGGTTTAAAAAATGATTATGAATAAGGCCCTAATATTATAGCCTGTGTGTTTTTAAAAATATCTAATTTAATGATAATCTGACAAACCACAGGCTGAGATATTAGTGTATAGATAAGTTAATAAAATTTTATGGAGTTTCATAAAATACAATACAAAATAGGTGCACACTTCATTTGTATGGAGTAGGCAAGTTGTATACTCTTTTACTTGGCTTGATATACTTGATTAAATTATTAGTCTTAAAAGTAAAATTCTCCACTAGTGATGCCATCAACGTTTCACTAAGTTTACTCACTCGATTTATTGAATTTGTCATTTAAAAAAATTAAGAATAATTAAAACACATTTTGTACTATCACAAAACTTGAAACCCTCTCTGCAGATACTCACGTTAAAATAAGAGCGCGGTGTAACAAAATTGCTCTAATCTAAACAGTTTTAGCTCGGAAAATGGGAGGAATTCCTTGGAAAATTTCTCCTAGGCGGTCATTTGCCGCACGATTATATCGGAGCATGTAATGCGTATGCAGTTCCAACTTCCATGTAGAGTCGCGGGCGATAGTGTAACATGGAGCTAAAGTTGGAGGAAACGATTCGCAACCAGGGGTATAAAATATCTAAATTGAAAGAAGATCACTACAGTAGACAAATTTACAACACCTTTGACACCAGCGCACTGCTAGCCTTGAAAAGAAAATGTACGATTTTATAACGCCAAACGCGGATGCTGCCGGCATGATACACATTTTCGTCCCGTTGCTGCCCATGCTGATAGCAGGAAGAGTAAAGTGTTTAAATAAAAATAATTATTATTATAAAATATATTTGTGGAACTCAAGAAAGCCATACAGAAATACAGAATATTCTGACATACAGAAATTTTATACGTTTTCAGTGATATTAACGTATATATTGTACCCATCATCGACCTAGTGTTATTTTTAAACCATACTATTTACTCATATTCAGATTGTTACTCCGTCTTGGCTACGATTTCTGTGAAAGAAGTCGTGAAAAGAAAAGTATTGCAATTGATCTTGATTAGCGGTTGATTATACAGATACAAATAGAGAGTCACTTTCATAACAGGCATTTTTTACAAGAAAACAAAAGTGATCCTATCCAGTTATCAACACCACTTTTTGTTTAGATATTTTTCAATTAGAAAATCTTGCTTATCTCGTAGCGATAAATTTACTTATATAAATTATATGCGATCACAAACATGCGCACGATCTTACACATCAAATGTTGATTCAAACTGTAATTATTTAAACTTTTTGTCATGTTTTTGGCGTAAATCATCCAAAAAATGGGGTAAATATTTTCACCAGGCAGGATCTTAGTAATATTTTTGTTCAAACAGAATCCGAAATGGCAACTTTGGTAGAAAATAAAAATATTCGCAGAAGTCCACTTCATAATTTCTACTTTTCTAATCAAAAAGTGTATGTTCTTGTGAGGATTCCTATGCTACAGATATGTTTTTTAAAACTTCTTAATGCATCTAGCACAAGTAAATGGTAATAGTAAATTTTACTTGTCGGTGTCGGAATTGTTGTTCGTAGACAAGCTTTTCGCCGAAAGCATCCTTTGTAGACTAGTGTTTCACGAAACAATCGCTCGACAGTTCGCTTAGCATGAACATGCCAAAATAAAAGTTATGATAAGTTTCATAATCTCAGGTTTTGTTCCATACAATGCGCCTTCCAGCTTTTCTATACAATACACCATGTTACAAGGTATTACAGCGTAGGTACTTTTATCTGTAGTAGCCGACTAATCGCAGCCCTAGGGTCAAACCGTGTAGGAGCCCAGCGGCCCACCACGTTTATTATAATAAGCCCTGGTAGCCATTATAAAGTTTGCCCATCGCCCTTTACCTTTATATTTTTTTTAAAGTTTATTATTGAGTAGAAGTTAGTAGTAGTAGTTTATTATTTAGATAAATATGATGTAGTAGATAGATATAGATGTAGTAAAAGCCAACTAAAGGATTATACCAGGGGATAGCAACAGCATTCACTTGAGTACTCAACCCCAATACTGCGATCACCGATCCGCCTGCCAAGTGTGGTGATTATGGAAATTCTCCCATTGTATTCTATGGGGGAGGTCTCTTCCATTAGTGGACGTCTAACGGCTAATAATAATAATGGTAATTTTTTTTAAAGTTGTATGCTCTGTCACCTACCTTCCTGGCTTCTAAAATACAGTTTTTAACTAGTTGTGGAGCCTATGGAATCAATAACAAAATCTACTGTTCTATTATATCAATAAAGCTTTATTATTATTATTATTAAGTATAGTTAAAACTTAGTTCGGAAATGAATTAGCAGTTTGAAATTGTCCAGATTATATGTGCGGCGTCAATAGTGTAAGCATCGCTTCCAGGGAAGACTAATTTCGACGGACCATAGGCTTGGATAGATCTAGCTTTGTTTAGTAGACAGCTGCAATAGGTTGATGTAAGATGAAGAAGACCTAAGAATTGGAATTTAAAGAATCACTTACCTATTGGCGCTTGGACGTGGTAACTGTGTATAATCTCATTTGCGGTAGTCAGCTTGGCGGCGTTGTTTCCACACTGAAAAAGAAACAGTTAATTAAATCACTAATACGCCTAATTCAACCTACCTTTGATGACAAATAAAACGGCTTGTTTGGACTTATAACGACAGTTATTGACGAAACAAGTAATAACGGTTGTTAACAAATAATAAGGCGAAGTTGCGATGTTAATTTCATCGCTGATCGTTGCGCAACGTTGTTTCAATGTTGTTTCTCTAGACGTCCCCAAAATGTTGGTCTTGCGACAAATGCTCACCTGCAATTATTTTATTGCACAATCAATTCGAAATTAGAAGCATCGTGACGGTGACGCGGTCCTGTATATTCATGTATAAAGTAAGCTGTGTGCCTGTCTACCGGCAAAAATCCGCTTACCGGGCAATTTGTACCTATAGTTACTATTTTCTTCAGTGACGAAAATATACTATAAAAAAAGCTATTGACTCAATTTGGCAATGCAGCTAGCGTCTAACGGACGCTTCCGTCTGGTATTAGAGATTTGGATAATTTAAGCTATCTATGGATAATTTGCACCGATCTTTAGATAGTTCAACTGTTTAGTTTGTATGTTATAAGTTTTGTGTAAGCGAAATATTATTAGTTAGTAAATTTTTTGTCATTAACTCGTTCAATACAAAAAACCTACCTAACAACTTACCTTGTGACTACTGGGAAATAAAACATTGAACGAATAGAGACTTCCAATACCATTGAAACAAATAGTAATTGTACAAGCCATCGACAAAAATCTTTTAATGAACGCTGGGACCTCTGCAAACTAACACAACGAAACGGTTATGCGAAGGCCGCTTACGGGAATGTCGTTAAAATTGACGGTGTTTATCGATATCTCCATAAATTTGCTTACGGTTACGCTTTGATGGACGTGTGGCAAAAGGCGCCGGCAACCTGCTTTTTACGTAAATATAGCCTAATATCTATCTGCTTCAAGAATAGCCATTGGGATTTAATTGCATGATCCATGATCTATTGCCAAATGTTGGCGTACTCTGTATTGGAAGGATACGCGGATTCGGACAGAGTAGTCATGTAAATTATCAATGGAAACATAATTGTAATGCCTATAAAGTATAGGTCATTTACTTGTGTATTGGTATCTCAATAATTACTAGCTTAGGTAGGTACTGGATGAAAATTCAACGAACACTATACTTAGAAAGATGAGTTTTGACGAATACGCTTCTACTATGACTATCAGGGTGCCACTTTGACGTGATAAATTTCTATTACCCAAATCCCATGGCATAATCTAACTCTCTGTATGTCAATTACTGGTAGGTGCTTTAAAAGTGTCTCTTAACTTACGGGCCCGTTAACTCTTCAATTAACGATACACTTTATAATTGCATCTAAAACTTTGAGAGCCAGGACGAATCTCTCTCATAAGGTGATTACTTATTCTTAACTGCTTTAATTTTTTGAAATAATAATTTCAATATTTTGTCAAATCTTTACTTGATTTTTTTAAATAAATGTGACGTCGATTTGTTTTCAAAGTGCATCAAAACTACTTAAATAATTTATCAGCGAAGCATCAAAGGTCCATAAAATCTAGCTTCTATGAATTTATAGACTTGACTGTGCTAAGTATTTAATACAGGCGGAAAATAATTTCTTTACAGCCGTGGAATCGATTAGCGGCGCGGTTTACGATGCGCGTGCGCCACTGTGTTGCTAACATGTGTCAAAAGATTGTGGCTAGAATTAATCTCAAAATTTAGCTTTACATGGAAATTGACCCCGCTGTTGACCAGCGGAAAAAACAAGAGTTACAAAGATTTAAGAGTGAAATGTTTAAATGTAAAAAGAAAATATACAAAAATGTTAATAAAAAAAGAATAAATAATATGTTGTAAATAAAACTGTTTTTATTTAGAATTTACTTTTATGCAGTTGATATCAGATCATCAAGGCTGCTTTAACGAGCTTTTGGAAGAGCAGATAGGTGCTCAACCAGTTAAAAGTTAGGTTGGGGCAATGAGACGTCCATCCATAATGACATCCATCGCATTAGTGATTACGTCATCAGGGTCACCAAGAACATGTCTTGGTCTTAGGAGCTTTAAAGAATTGGATATGTCTACGTGAATTGTAGTCAAATTTAGCCAAAATTCCGATAAATTGGCAACACCGTTCTCTGCTCGGGTGCCAGCTTTATTGCTGCTATACCTAGGTTTAGTGCAATTTGACGTAAAACTTGTTATAATAACTTTCCTTTAATGACTCGAGCTTCTAAACGGTGAGCATTTTAATCGAAAATTGTTTCTGGTGCAACTAGATTATCGATTAAATGTTTAGGAATGAGGATGACAACATTTTGAATTAACAAATATCTAGATTATTTAGGACATACTTCTATAAATCTTTTATCAGGTAGTTTTAGTAAGAGAGGTTTAGGCCGATATAAATAGAGGATACTAATTCTGTACTAATGTTAAGAAGTGTCTCTGTCACTGTCACACAAATGTTAAAACACGCTTGTTAGAGAGTGACGGGGACAATGATATGAATAAGCACGTGCTAAGTAACGTCTAATTATCTCGACCATATAGTTGTTGATACAATATCAAATGTAGAATTGTTGAACAGAAGCATTTTTAAGCTTTCATTTTGAACTAGAAATTTGATACACATACGGAGTTAGGTGATTCAATCACGGCCGTTCAGCGTAAATAAACGAATTTTGATTTTTGGGTAAATTAGAAAATTAAAAAACGGCTATCATTGAGACATATAATGAGAAATACAAACATAATTTTATTGTCATTTTAAAATGCATAATTTAGAGATAGTAAAGAAATATAAGACAGTTGAGCATGCTCAATCTCCAAATCAACCAAGGATAGAATAAATTTAAAAAAAAAACGAATTATGGAGCTTCCCTTATTGTTCTAAGGAAAACTTTAACTTATTTTTTTTTTCTTTTCATTTTTTATCTATAAAGTCTAAATTCCTACCGGAAACTAAACAGGTTCTTGAATGCGTATAAACACCGAGGACTAATTCAATTGCTTTACTGGTTACTATGTTAGCCTACTTGTACGGATGTTAGCCACGTCTGAATCGACTTGAATGGTTTTACCTACCTACTACCATTGTGGTAGTAGGTATGTGTTCGTAGTACATATTACCTCAATGCCTACTACCAACATGTACTTTCCACTTACGTTCATGTAATTGGAAAATTACTTGACAAAGAGGTGTTTAAGAGGGTAAAGCTTTTTTTTGTCAAAGTATCGATAAACATATTTTAATTTTGATGCTTCGATGATTGATGATTTTGATTCTTTTTTGATTATTTGATGATTCTGAAACAGATTTTATTACTGTTATCCAACAGAGCAAAATTTTTTAAGTTTCGGTTAAAACCCAATATTATAGTGGCAATGGGTTGATCTTATAATGGGTACACCTGGGCTCTTTATGACTAGTTTGTGGTTCCAATTCAATTTTCGTCATCATAACAGTTATAGAAAGCGAATATCATAAAAGCTTGGTTTGAAAAATATAGTTTTCAACTAAAAAAACTTATTTCCATCTCATTTCCCATTCCTCGATATATTTTATAAGTGACTTAAATATCGCACATACACTTAATTACATCCATCAGGCTCGCTGATAACCGTAATAACTTAAGTAAAAGAGCTAACAATGCGGTAGGTCCATCGAAATGGCATTTAAAATTAAAATTGCCGCATCTACATTGCATAACATTTCATCTGCTATTCAAGCGAATGGCAAACAAATCATATCAATGACAGCATGTATGAGAAATAGCTAGTACACTTCCTAGAAGACTACGTGGATATCTGAGTTTCAACCAAACAAGAGCTCATGATTGGAAGGTATTACATTTCTATGGTGTGAACTAGCTATCCTCAAGCTAAGCCAATGATGAATAAGTTTCATAACGATGATACCACAGATGATACGGTTGCTTAACAAGATAGATGCTATTGTGGCATGTATGAATGAATTTTGTTGTAGAAACAAAGGCATGAATAATTTGTAGACAACATTTCGGGTATTGAAACTGTTGGAACTGACAACTGACAACTGTCTTTGAGTTTGGATGGTATCTTGAATCTAGAAAAACAAGTCTTATGTTAAAAGTAACTTTCGTGAATTATATCATTCATTTTGTAAAAACGGGAAATTTTCACGTACCGATATGTTGGTGGAAGCACCAACAGTATACAACAGTGTAGTGCGGATCCTATACCCACCCTGATGAAGACCCTCGATTAGGGTCGAAACCTGTTGGTGCTTCCACCAACATATCGGTACGTGAAAATTTCCCGTTTTTACAAAATGAAGTCTTATGTCATTCAGTGCCAAAGACATGCTAAATGAGTAGTCGTGAAAATCCAACACAGAAGGTAAGCCAATGGTGGCCCAACAAAACAGTGGCTACCAGAGATGTGATGAACCTCATTTGATTTTTTATAAAGACAATAAAACGATCGGCTCTGGGAAAAAAAGTTACAACAGGATCCTTTCAGGATTAACTCCTTGATATCCTGTATTATTCTCCAAATAAGCGCAAAAACGCAGGATTTTTCCGAATTTTACCGTCTGTTGCTTAACCTTACCGCTTGTATCACACGTAACATATAAGACACAATAGCCAATGATTCCAATGTACGATGGGAGCATATTATTTCTCATTGAAGATTGATGCGACACTGTAACAATACTAACTCATCTGGGTTAAGGTAATGTTATCTAATACTCACACAATAGAACGACTAATGGATTCAATAATTAAGTGATATGTGCACTTGTTCTGATTCAACTTTACCTTCTTATTCATAAACGTGTTTAGTCTCGGTATAATTTTGCTGTCTTCCTAAAAAAACGATCGTTTTTTTTATTGCACAACTTAATTCTACTTAACTCTAGAAAGCCATTGGACGACCTCAGTGGCGCGGCGGGCAAATAGCCGGCTAAGATGCGACAAGGTACGGGTTTGATTCCCGCAGCGGGACAACTTTTTGTATGATCTGCAAATATTTGTTCCGGGTCTGTGTGTTATGGTGCCATGGTACTCGTAGTTCCTGGTACCCACGACACAGGGAATCCTAGTGTGGGATCATGACTACGTATGTGACTCTTGGGTGTTATGTATATGTTTATGTTATGTTTAATATCTTCCAGCTAACCTTTGTGTATATGGAAAACAATTTTGAGATTTAAATTAAACAACAGTTTGTATTAAAAGTATGATACGCATATGATAAACATACAAAACTATACATAGTGTATATAATTATGGGCTCCTTGTTTGTCTGCGAAAAAAAAGGGAAAAGTACTGTCAAAAGCATTTTTATTCTCAAAATTACACTATCTGTTAAGCAACATACAATGATGAGTAACATAAGATACGCAAGGCCGTTGAAAAAAATCGAGTGGCTCGTTTAAACTAAATATTATGGCTTCCACATAGATTATAGACGATACGATGCGCAATTACGGTCGTAGAATAGTGGTTGGGTTGAAATAACAATAATTAAGATGACTCGTCCGGGCCAATTCAGATATAGTACAATTTGCTCGATTGCTCTGTGTTGTTTCCTATAGTAACGATGACTGTGTGTATTCATACAGTATTCATATTACTTGAAATGTTTGTTGTTTGTTGATGTGTTTAAATGAGTAGAGAAAGCAATTGTTGTAAAAAAAAAAAAATAGGGAAAATTTCCATAATCACCACGCTTGGCAGGCGGATTGGTGATCGCAGTTTTTGTTCAGTACTCAGGTGAAAACCAACAGCCATTTATAAGCCGGTTTATAGCTAATGCTCGACATAGACCCCTTGTTAGAATACTATGACAAAGTATAAGGATTACTCAAGCGATTTTGTAATCGAATATCGGTACAAGTAAGGAAAGATTACGCAGAATTGACATAAAATTCAGTTGGATCTTACATCGATGTCGTTAATTTGAGTATTATGAATTACTTTCGGGGTTATTGCATAGCCCGCGCACTCGTTTATGATCGTAAAGCCTTGGCTTCGCTAAACAAAATCCGGATTCGATGTGGGCTGTAAAATGATCTTTGAACATTGTCATAAAGATCACAGTTATTTAATAATTAATCTTAGGGCGTAACTGTCTTCAATGGGGTGTGTGTGACTGTGCCGTTGGCTTCCATTCACTTCAATTAAAGCGGTCTCAGTTTTTATGACGTGACCAGCCTCAGATGTTTAGCTAGGGCTTAAGAGAAGGGTCCTTCGAACCTTTGGTTTTTTACAACTTTCGAAAGTGATTTTTTGTTACACAACAAATCTTCTCCTTTATGAGGAGGATTTTAATGACCAGATTTATAGCCTTTATATGGATTGTCGCTTAATTTCTGCTCAATATTGTCTTAGTCATAAAGGTTGTTATACTGTTGAAATAATTTAAAAGGTTGCATTTTCTTTTATACGTTTACTTTTACGAGCCAATGTGTTTTATTCGACACTGTTTTATTCATCATCATTATTATCATCAGCCTGTAGAGGTCCACTAAGAAAGGGGGGGGGGGACTTGTCATAATCACCACGCTTGGCAGGAAGATTGGTGCTCGTAGTATTGGTGTTTAGTACTCAGGTCGATGCTGCTGCCCATACCCTGGTGTAATCACATAGTTGGCTTTTACTGCATCCACGGGAAGAAATAGACTGATTGATTAATAATTGTTATT
Organism: Epirrita christyi; assembly: GCA_951392215.1. Taxonomy (NCBI): domain Eukaryota; kingdom Metazoa; phylum Arthropoda; class Insecta; order Lepidoptera; family Geometridae; genus Epirrita; species Epirrita christyi. The sequence continues at coordinate 9,080,635 of OX595850.1, forward strand.
TTGTATAAATATGAATACCAGAGTAGAAATAATATAATATACTATAAGTACCAGTATTTACATTACCAGTGTAAAGTCCTCTTTACCAAAAAAACTGTATCATTTGTGTATTAATTTTGATAACATGACATAAACATATAAATACATATTTATAAAATTGAACAATCACAATACACACCCCTGATCCCGCAATAGGATTCCCTGTGTCATGGGTGTCGGGAGCTACGAGGGCTATGGCACGACAACACCAAGACCCAGAACAAATATTTTCAGATCATGCAAACGTTTGTCCGAGGCGGGAATCAACACGGGATGGGAAGTGACAATAAACGAACAGCTACCGTACGTCCTAGAGAGCTGAAATTTTAAAGGTACATTCCGTATACATTATGTGGTGTAATAGTAGCACTAAAAAAATATTTTCAAAATTAACCCCCTACACTGCCTCAGGGGGTGAATTTCGAGGGGTGGTTAAGTTTTCATTGAAAAAACTCGACGCGTACAAAGTCGCGGGCGTTATAATAGTGTTTTGTACAAACAGACTTAATTTTAAATAAAGTACAGCTGAATATTTTTTGTTTTTAAATAAAATGAGACGCAATAGAGGATGTAAATAAAATAAATAAGCAAAAAATCCTTGAAAACGAGGTGAGTTTTTGTGGCGTTTAAGTAAAACCGCACCAAGTTTTCATGGAAATGTTGCTAGTCACTTATAATTGGAGTTTTTGCTTTATAATGTAGGTTATAAGGAAGTGCAGTTGAGACATAGATCATGGACCGCGTACAGAGAATCATCAGAATTTTATTGCTAACGTTAACTCGCTCAGTGTAGGGTTTGCAAAATAAGTGGACTACCAAAATAATTATTGGATTGATCAAAAGTTTAAAAAACAGCTGAATCTACAGACATAAAATCGTTGCGTAACTGACTGACTATCAAAGCACACCCTAAACCAGTGATGGGCAAAGTACGGCCCGCGGGCTAACTCCAGCCCGCGAAAGCATTTAATCCAGCCCGCCGACGACGGTCCTTTGACATGAATAGTATATGATCCGCGATAATTATAGTGATTTTTTGAAGTCGGTTAAAAGTTCAACACAAAATGCATTTTTCCTATAATTCTGGCCCTCCTCTGAAATTTCTTAAACGTTCTGGCCCCCAATTAAGAAAGTTTGCCCACCACTGCCCTAAACTGTAAGTTCTAGAGACCTAAAATTTGGAGGTTACAATTTTTTTTTTTAAATTTAATATCTAACTTTTGAACTCGTGAAACAACCTCTAGGGTACTACCAGCAATCTCACAATTCGGAAATTTTGAACAAATGCAGGAAAAAACTAAAATTGTGAAAGCCATCTTTTTTTGTAAGTTTCGAGGCAGTTTCGCTTGTATCTACAGCAAAGGTTACCATCTTACCACTGCTTGTTAAGGCGCTCAGTAGATTCCTGACTGCCTAAATTTCTACCACCTTGTTGATTTTTATAACCATATCAACATCCAGTGACCAACAGCGTGAGGCGAAAAAGATACAATGCAACCGGAATTAAGTGCGAAATTAATTTGTTGACCGTACTTGTATGGCAGGACGTTACAGGTGCTTGAATGGGCTCAGTTATTACACAGTAGCATTATATGGTGTTTTTTTAACACAACAGTAAGTTACCAGTTTTTCTTATTGCTTAAATTTGGCGTTTTACGTTTCCGCAAAAGTGTATTGTTATAAGGTGACATTGTAAAAAGTGTGTTTGTGTTAAGAAAAGCGTGGTAATTAAACATCAGTGTATGACCTGAGACAAAAAAAAGAAGGGTAACGCTTATTCATAATTTAATTTTTTAAACCTATTTTAGTTAAAATAGCTTTTGCCTGGTTCTCACCGATGTAAAATTACATACGTCAAAACAAGACAAAAGATATTTTAGCTATCAAATGTTTTAAAATTGGTTATGAATAAGTGGGTTAGAAGTCAGATCAAAATACAGTCGTTAATACTGAGTTAAATATGAATATAATAGGAAGTGTATTTTATATAACAAGCAATCAAAAATTGGGTCACAAGATAATTTTTTGTACTACTTTTTAATTACATAATTTAAGGGTAGATGCAGGCCCTCCACTCGATGGACTAAAGATATCATAAACGTAGCTGGAAGTACGTGGATGGAGGCGGCTCAAGACCGTTCATCGTGGCATTCTAAGGAGTAGGCCTATGTCCAGCAGGGGACTTCTACAGGCTGATGAAAATGACTTTAAGGGTAATTTTGTCATAAGCAAGTTGAAGTGGCAATGAGCAAGTCATATAGCTCGACCGTTGGGGAATAAAGTTTCTAGAGTGGCGACCACGAACTGGACGATGTGGTAGAGCAAGCTGCCTCTCAATGGAATAAAGCCATTATAAACGTCGCAGGAAGTCGGTGGATGGAGGCGGCTCAAGACCGTTCGTCGTGGCATTCTATTCTGATGATTATGATGATGAACATTTTTTTTGATTTTGTAAAGTCAGCGCGAGATTATTGTTAAATAAATCCTACTGTTTAAAGTATACTGAACACCAGAGAACCTATGTTAATCCATAAAATGTACAAGATAAAATAAATAAAGTATATTATAATTTCAGCAAAATAAAGAAATTAAATGGCAAATATACATTGTAGGTGGTAATGGTTGAATTCAATTACAAAACAACACCAGTAAATACATAGTTTCCTCTCTCTACAACTTTATTCATGACAATTATTTTAGCACCCTACTATGTAAACATAATATGAACGAGGCTGCTGATAAGGTTAATTGAACAGACCTTATTATGTTCCGATAAAAGTATTTGAACGCTTCCTCTGCTCACTCATTTTCGCAGTAATGTTTCCAAAAGAACACTTGATAAACCTTGTCATGGTTTTGTAACTTTTATCAGAGCTTAAGGGAATGTTACCGGTTGGGCACCTACGCTTTTTTGTACACAAACTAAGTTTGCTGCTATTTTAGATATCACTTCATCAAACTCCATGAAAATTTGTACACATTATCAGTACACTAATAATCTAGACATGAGATGCGTCAGTTTTTTAATAATTAGTATTTTTGAAATTTATGATTTGGTTACCGTATAATTTTATAAGAAACTAACGCACCACGGGCCTAGATATTAGTGTATTGATTATGTGTACAAAGTTTCATAGATTTTGAATAAAATATAGCCTTAGAAGAAAACTTTATAGCAGGTAGCAAAAAGCATCCTTTTACTAGCTACCGGTGACAAGTCAGGTAGGACGTAGCGTGAGTTATTCAATTCCACATCTATTACCATCATTATAATTATCATCATCATCATCAGCCTGTAGAAGAATATAGTTAGACAGAGGCCTCCACCCTTGAATGCCACGACGTATGGTCTTGAGCCGACATCTCTCTTCTCCATCGAGAGTCATTAGTCCATCGAGACCCCGGGTCTTCCTCTTCCGCTGGAAGAAGTCTGTCGTCTGGTTTGTGGTTGCCACTCGAGAACCTTTATTCCCCAACGACCATTGATTCCATAGAATAGATTACCATAGATTTCTTAATAAATCTCAAATATAGAAGAAATGCAAGGGCTCCGATCACGATCCCTCTTTATTATGCGCATGAATAATCTGTTTCTATTAATGATTTATGATAAAGCACCAACAGGAATCCACGATATCATTTATAGAATACTAGTGGAACACTCGTGACTTCGCGTGGAGTTTTTCCATATAAACTTTAACACCCCCCTGCACCCATATAGGGGAATGAATTTAAGAAATTCCTTACTTACTGCACCTTTTGTGGTCTAGAGGTGCACCCACAGAACAAAAGGTACCCCTATACCACAAATAGAATGTACCTTCAAAATCTCATGTCTCTAGGTTTTGGCTGTTCGTTGATAGTCTGTCAGTAGGTCAGTCACGCAATAATTTTATATATATTATTGATGATGTAACATAAATATTAGAGTACCTACATTGTTTCCTAGCTATTCGTTGCAAAGTTACCTACGATATCTAAAGTTAAACATACCTTCAAGTTATGTCCAAAGATGTTACAAAGAAATGCAATACAATAACCTCTTTATTGCTTTCTCCTTAAAATAGTTTTTGTCTTGTTTTGACGTATGTCATTTTACATTAGAGAGAACAAAACAATAAATGAATACTTAAGCTATTGGAAGAAGAAATTTCAAAACCAAAAATTAGACTCTGTTTAAGATTGTCATCATCATCATCAACCTGCCAAAGTGAATTGCCTCTCCCCGAGAATTTCAAGACAAACGGACCCAAGCCACTTCTATTCACCGATTTCCGTTTTTCTTTTTGTTAAGATTGTAAATAGTTTTTTTAAAACCAAGGTCTAATAATTTATGTCCTGAGATAAATCTGGGTTGACAGGCACTTAAATAACACATTTTCTCAGGCAAGCTTTAAATCTTTCTTGACCAGAAAAACTTGATACGAACACATCATTCACTCATTCATTAACATCAATTGCTTTCCTTGAAAGGGATTTATTTCATTGAACAGGACAACAAAAAGTCACCGCGTAATAAAGACATCAACAGGAGCCCGCGGCGCTAATGCATATAAACATTTTTTGTCTCTTTTCAACATTATAAATTACAGTTTCTTTTTGTAAAATACAGCTTGGAAATAACAGCTATCTCAGACATAGCAACACCAACGGAAACTAGAAAATAAATTGTATTTTCTGACAATATGCTCATAATACGCAAAATTACCAGATTTTATTGAAGGCCCAGTACGCTAGCATGGAGTTTTTAGTTAAAAACAACTATTATACAAATTGACGTACTTACGCCAAATCAAAAGACCTTAATATTTGAATAATTCATTAAGAATTTGTGTCACCTCTGAGAAATATATTGAACTCCATAGATTTGTTAATTCAGGTTCAAGACAATTTTTTACAGCCTTGCAATATACATTTTTAATTCTTTCATGTAAACTAATTGGAATAGTTTTTTTTTATACTACTTAACTTAAACAAACAAGCATACGGCCCATCTGATGGAAAGTAGTTACCTAAGCCTATGGACGCCTGCAACACCAGAGGCATCACACGCGCGCTGCCGACCCTGAGTTATAAAGATGAAAGTGTGCCTGTAATTACACACCCTTCAAACCAAAACACAGCAATGTGAGCACTATTACTGCTTGGCGGCAGAAATAGATAGATAGCGGTGATAGTACTTCCCCGAACGAACTCTTTCACAAGAAGTTCTACTACTAACCAAATTGTAGTTGACTTGTATACCAGCTTATATTATATACTCTTTCCACTATAAGTCTCATGTATTGCAATATTAAAGAAAATTCCACGGCATATTTCTAAAGAAAAAAGTTTTCCGCGTGCGATATATATATTAACAGTAAAATAAAAAGCGCTAATTAATATTGTCATTGTATCATGTTGACCTTAACTGTCCACTAAGTGCGGTAGTCCATTAATGTCGTCCTCGCACTTTACGACTGGCCATCTTTAGGGTTCCGTTCTCTGAATAAAAATATATGTAAACGAATGCACGTAGGTACGTATGGTTTGCATGCACTATGGCATAAAATGCCGGACAACTAGATGTAGTGTTCCTCGATGGTCCGATAACATTTTAAAACTAGCAGGAAGCGGTGAAGTGAAGGAGCCCAATGTCCTTTGCAGTGGACATAAATGTCTTCAGTCAAATAATGATGATTATTATGATGCCCACTGTTAGTCCGTTATACCACGGCATGTTTTTTCCACGAAGAGTTCCGTAGAGACAAGCGTAGCGAGCGCGTTGATGTCTTCGGGACATTCGTTTTAGTTGCGTGAACATTATTTTCGTGTTAGTTGGTACCTCTCGGCGAGTGTAAGCAGCGGTGCAAAGGAGCAAAGCTCAGAATAGCAACGGCTTCAGTAGTTATCTAGTCTAAACATTGTTATAAGATATACCTACTCTACTTTATAGCATGATTCTTCCTCAAAGAGTTCCGTAGGGACAAGCGTAGCGAGCGCGTTGATGTCTTTTCTAATAGTTCGTTTTCGCATAGTGAAGGTATTTTAATGTTGGTTGGTACTCTTGTTTGATTGATGAGTTTGGAAGCCTTTCTTTTTAAATAGAAGCAGGTTCTAAGCTATTTGATCTTCGTCCATGATAGTCCCTTAGTATGGCTTTTACTACATCCACGGAAAGATTTGGGGGGGTTTATTCTAAAGCCGTACACACCATGGCACAACATTAGTACATTAGTATTATTTAAGTATATACCTAAATCTATACAAAACTACCTTCAAAATGTGCAACTACGGAGTTTCTGACAATTCTTACTCACGCCTTTACTCCATTTACTGGATGTCTTCTTCTTTTAATTATGGCCTCTGGGGAACTCAATTTATTCAGCTGAGCAATGCTCTAAAAACATCAGTCCATTTTCAACCTTAACAAAATACCGCGGTATATTTACATAAACCAGAATCGTCTCCGTTATTAGTCAGAAACTGGTTGAGCTTCCGACAGGATGTTGCTCCATATTCATTCATTTGCTTAATGGCTTGGCTTGCGATGATGTAAAATATTGATGGAAGGATGAAAAAAATAGTTAAAATAAATTATCTTAATGGCCGCACTTAGGATAGATATTTCATGTCACAGATACCGCTGAGACTCAAGGCGAAAGTCTATAACCAGTACGTATGAGACGCGTGGTCTCTATTGGCCTTATACACAAGCTCAAAGCCGCACAGCGCGCTATGGAGAGAGCTAGGCTTGGAGTTTCACTACGTGATAGAACCATAGATGAATTAAGAACACCGACAGCTTTCAGAATTAGCAAGTTGAAGTGGTAGGTCCTAAAGCTTGTAAAATTGACAATCGTTGGGGATCACAAACTGGCCGACACAGTAAAAGGAGGTCCTTCTCTAAATGTACCCAAGACATCTATTTATCAAAACTAAAACAAATAATAAATTAATCATTGAACGTCATTCATATTTCATGTTTAAAAGTATCAATCGCAGATGCTAGACGTAGCTATTTAACATACTAATCTCTGATTGTTAACATGATAGTTCAAACGACCCCGCTACCTACCCAATCACAAGTAAAACTCATCTTTATCTTATCTACAAAAAGTCTTATTTCATTTGATAGGAATATAAAATCGTGTCTACAGTAGCCGAAATCAAGGGTCACAGAGATCAACCGTGATCGAAAACTGATATTAAAGATAGAGTGACGCATGCATGAATGAGATATTAGTGGCGCAAGAGTGGTGAAACTGCCTACACTTCTGGACAAAATTAATTGGTTATACATTATTTTAATTCTTATCGAGACTTTTCATGTGGTTGTTGACTGGCATGAAAAAACTTACTGTAACAAACAGTTATGGGTTAGTTGTAAAGTAACTGAGGTAATTAAAATATTTATGACTAATTAAACTATCAATTAAACTTGTACAGCCACGTAAGGGTACTGAAGTTTACGCTGTGACACATGAATGGTGTATCATGGTGAATGGTGAAATGACAGGCACATGAGACTTTTCACCTTTATATTTCAGGGTCGGCAGCGCGCATGTGATGCCTCTGGTGTTGCAGGCGTTACACAAGCGAAAAGTTACAATAATTATACCGGATTCAGCCACGTAATTTTCGGATTCTGAATTCTTTCACCTAGAAGCAATATGACTTAAGTACTTAAGTACTTATTCTTCTAGGCTTGGTCGCGTTGGAACAGGAGTAATTTTAGTTTATAAGACGATTCAAAATAACCATGTGATTTCAATGAATAAAATTCTTTTGATTTGATTGCCTTCTATATCTTAAATGATTCTATATCTAGAATGAAAATAATAAATACAATATGATATGATTCTATAGTAACGTCAGAAAACAATTTTTATTATGTTATGTGCCGGATACAGTTTTTTCCCTCTGAAGTGTACAAAACTAAAACAATGGATGCTCTCAGACCTTGCACCGAATACACGCCGCATATTTGAATTCCAGTATCGCGATAGAACACGTGATTGCATTGACATTGCATTCAAGAAGATTTCGATCCAACTTTCGATTAAAATTAACAAGCGGATATTTTATCATTTTAACAAGGAGGTGACATATTTGATCTTTGAAGATATTGCCACTTATATACAGAAGCTTTATACTTTTTTATTTTTTATTAGCATTCATTATAACCATCACCATCAGCATGTAGAAGTCTACTCCTGGACACGTACCTTGCCCATAGAATGCCACAAATAGTTTTTACCGCCGCCATCCACTGAATTTCTGCAACCTTTACACAATCAATCTCACTGCGTCGTCTTCATGGTCACTACTATGCAATCTTTATTCTTCAACGGTTATCGGTTCTGCGAGCAAAAAACTCCAAAATGCTTTATGGCCTGCCCATTGCCACATAAACGTTTTTTTTTTTCTGTGGATCTCCTCGTTTTGGATTTTATCACGTAGTAGACTCGATGGACTAAGGATATTATAAACGTCTCAGAAAGTCGGTGGATGGAGGCAGCTCAAGACCATTCGTCGTGGCATTCTAAGGGGGAGGCCTATGTCCAGCATTAGGCTTCTACAGGCTCATGATGATGAGACTTCCAAGCATAGCTCTTTCCGTAACCTAACTTCAAGCTTGTGTACAAGGTCAAAACTTAGTGACCACGTCTCAGTGCCGTAATTCATCACTGGTAACACGCACTGATTATAGACTTTCGTCTTGAGGCTCTGCGGTATCGGCACAATTAGCAGAATTCTTATTAAAATCACTACACGGCTACAAAGTACACATAATTTCAGCTTTCGTTCCATTTCACCTCTTACCTAATTAATTTAAAATCTCAGTGTACCGTTCAATACTATCTCTTGAATAAATTGACCTTTCGACGAAAATTTCAGTCATCCGATTGGTGAAGTGAAAGTTCGTTAATAAGAAACCACATTAAATCTAGAAATAATACTGTCAGACGCGAGATTTGATCGCGACTACTGGATCTGGTTCGTACATTGACCTGGAAAAACTTAAGTAATGTATCAATTAATGAATAATCTTGAATTTCGATACAAACATTAAGCATATAAAGGTATATGTCCCAAAAAACACTGATTGAACTGTATAACTAACTTGTTTACGTCACTAAATAGTAACCCACATTAAAATTTAGTTTTAAATTTAATTAATGTAAGTGAAATATTGTTAGTAATAGGTCTTTCTACTGTCGGTAAGGTAACTTGTCGAATTGCAATTTCTGAGTCAAGATAAATTAAAATATATTATTATAAAATTAAATTATAGTAACTTATGTTAAGTGAATTAAAGTAGGTATACAGATAAAAGCAACTTTTAAACCTTGCCATAGCCAAATAGGAATAGGCAAGTCAAAAATAGTACAATCAGATAAAATAACAAATAATTATAATAATATAACGAATGTAGAAAGTCGCGAAGCTATTAAGTCGCGGTCAAAAGTTGCGTTCCACAAAAACAATTCTGATTTAACAGTAATATACTTGGTGTATCGTCAAACGAGCCATTAAAATTATCTTCTGGATATGTCAGCTCTAATCTGCTGCTCAATAAGGCTTCGCTACACAGCATCTGTTTTTCTCGCTGCTGGAAACAGGATTTCGCAATCGGCTCATCGGAGCGTATATGTAACAGAATTCGGTTGACTTGAGTTGTGTTAAAAGAGCTCAGATTTCCGATGTCAGGGTTTTGAGTACTGACATTGGACAGGCACTGCTTTAGGCTTAATATATTAAAAATAGTAATTTTACAGCATAAAAAATATTCAGCAAAATTATATTATAAGCACACGTAACATAAGCACTCCCTTGGATGTCGTAAAGGCCGACTAAGGGGTTACACCATGGCATAAGATGGGCAGCAACATCAACCTGAGTATTCAACGTGAATACTGCGATCACTCGTACTGCGTCGTGCGTGTACTGGTCTCGTCCAGCAGTGGACAGGTAAATGCGTAGATGATAATGAATATAAGCACACTGTAGTTTTTTGTTTTATTATAATTTATTGTAATTATAACGTTAAGATGGCAATATGGGCTAGGTTCATAAGATACCGCTACCCTAAAACCCCGAAAAAGATAACCAAATAGTTACTATGACTGCAGTTGACGGTACTAGCAGGGAATTAAATACATGGAATTATTAATTCAGGAATAGTTACTAGTTTTTTATTGGATTCTCGAATGAAAAATCTCGAGTGAAAAGCGATATTTAGATACACGATTACGACATATTTTTTTAAAGATTTTTGAAATTTAGCTACGCGAAATCATAATCTTCTGAGATAATGATCATAATCGCGCGCACGAGAGTATTTTTAGCCAAAATTTTGAGTGATTTTAAACATTTACATACCCCTTATATGGATCTAATGGCGCTTACGTATCCCAATAAAACGTCCGTTGCATTTCTTCTCGTGTGAATACGCCTTTACAACGCCTCGCACAATAAATAAGCAGCTCTTTGAACTCACCGCTTCTTAAATTAAGGCACTTTGCTCATTTGGGGCCAATTAAGCGAGAAAAGTATCGCATTCAAGAAAAACTCAATGTTACACTGTTTAAGGCCTCATCAAAATTGTTCACTTTCATTGTTTCGCTATATTTGTCATGATACGACCTTTTTTCTCATTAAGTGCATACTTGCTAAATACTATTTGAAGCTTCTTCAAGGTGTTCGGATTAATTGTGATGGAATTTTGATGGGATACTTCGTAAAAATTCTGATGTGTTTCCTCAATAGGTGCATCACCGCACACAGTGTCAAAATAATTTAAGATGTGCACATCCTTTTTAACCTTTTCAGTTATATACAACGCATTCGATAGACCGATGACATTGTAAAGATTGTCGAAAGTCGGTGGATAGAGGCGGCGTAAGTCCGTACTATAGGATTCTATTCTGGAGACAATGGACCAACCAGTCAGAATGATGTAGATGAGGGACATCTTTTACACTGCTATTATTATCTGTAGCCGTGGGGTGTCTGGCCTAAGAATAGAACCACCGTCTCCTCCCACGGATGTAGTAAAAGTCCTACTAAGGATTACACCAGGGGATGCCAAGCGTGGTAATTATCGAGCCTAGTTCAACAGTGGACGTATACAGGCTGGTGATGATGATGATAAATTATCTCTAGTATCGCTAGCAAGTCTGCATTAAATGAATACCTGCAACAAACAAAATTAACATTGTTGAAAATATACTAATTTAGTTATAATTTTAAGTATGATCATAATGAATTAACAGCCAATAAAATTGCATAACAATTTAATAAACCAACAAGACTGCAACATTGTTGAATTAATATGAAATGGTAATATTCTTTTTGAGATATTCCGTTTTAAAACCAGTAGATGCCGTCATCGTGGGTGGTTTTTAAAGATGGTCAATTGAATGAAAACCTTTATATTTAAATATCACTGCAAAGCCTTGGAGTGTTCTGCTAAACCATTAAAGGTTTTAAGTCTTACTTGTTCGTTAAAATGTAAGTAAATTAAACCTCCGTGGTGTGATGAGCGAGTAGCCCGCTGAGACGTGGGAGTTCCGGGTTTGATCCTGCTGCGGGACAAATGTACTTATGCATGATCTCCAAATATTTGTTCCAGAACTGAGTTTTAGTAAGTAATCGTAGTTCCTTATACATGTGACATAGGGAATTTTAGTGTGGTATATTTAAGTGAATGGTAGGTGAAACAAAAGAAAAAATATAGATATATAAAAATTTGAGAAGGCTTGGATTAAGTCATCTTTTTGGATGGCGATGACTTAATCCAAGCCTTCTCAAAGTTTTATGTATCTATATTTGCGCAAATTGTTTTTTTTCTAATGATAAGGCAAAATCAAATAAAAAATAAGCAGAATCATATTAAAAAAAATACTAAACATTTTTTAATCATACCTGCGTTACGTAAGCAAAATACAACAACGTTATCATCAGTGTCACAAAAAAAAACAAACCTCAAAAGTTTTATGAGTTTTAATGTGAAATTTTAACCGGTTGAGCTAATGTTAAAAACACAAGTGAAATTAAATAAAGTGTTTTGCGTGACTTTTCAAAGTTTTAGTAAAACTGCCATCACCTTACTAAATGAAGCTTGGAAAGAGTATAACGCATCACAAGCCGTGTAATGCCAAATACAAAAAAAGTCTGAGCTACAAAAGTGAATTATGTGAGCCTGTATTGTGAGGCTACAGCAATCTGCGTCGATTAAAATATCCCCATTAGATGGATTTCGTTTGAGTAAAATATGGTTAGTAGTAATGAATACTTATAATTAATATAGTATAAAAATAAATGTTCTTCGTCTCTCTATGTGTACGTATCTTGTGTGTGGGGGTGTGAATGTAGTTTATGTAATTATTTTTAAATAATCATAATTTAGAGGTAGACTGCTAATCTGGAATTCTCCCGATCAAGCAACTATGTGACGTCACAGTCCATTCGCGAGTCAAAGCCCCGTGTGAAGAGACAGCTGATTCGATTCGATCGAGATACCTTACAATAGCACCATGTTATGTGTTCCACAAGCAACACTCTATGGTAATGGAGATAGAGTTGAAAGTTGTAGGGCTATTGATAAAGAAAATTTTGTATCGTCACGTGTCTCATCTCCAACGGATCAGAGTCTTAATGCGTGTGGCGTGAGAATTAATTTCGTAGTGTAATGACCTTCACGTTACATTAATCTGTGACATCTTTGTGGGAAAATTGTAACAAATGGTGCTTTGATCTGGTTTGTACGTTTATTTGTGTATTCTACTGACTGCAAAGGTTACAAAAGTGGTTCCATTATTACGTCAATAGTGAAGATTGTACTTAATAAATATTTTACGGCAAGAACTGTTGAGTAGAACAAAAGATTTGGATCACGTTTGTCTATTCAATAAAGATGTACCCGTATTTGGGAAATTTACGTTGGTATAAGATTTGTCCTGTTTCCTGGTTTATTTAGAAATGTATTATTACTGGAAGAAAGCGTAAGGCCATGGAAAAGCGATAACAGCAATGAGCTCACCCCTAATCACGTCTATAGTCCTGCGATTATGCGACCCGTGAGGAAATAAGGCTCATTGAGATTGCCTACACCTTCGGGAAAAAGGCTTGGTTCTATGTATATGTATGTATTAGACAAATCTAAATTGTATTGTGATAAATTTGACTTGGAACAGCAGTTCAAATGCCACTTAACAATTGTTACTACAAACACAACTACAAAAACAATTGCTGTTTGTTGTTGTTGTAGGCATTTATTTCAGTTAACTTTTGATTTCAGCAAGAAAGTTTTTACAACCAGGACTCATCTTTACAATCACAATAATTAAACTTCAATTTAGTGTCCATAAATTAAGACGTTACGGAAAAGGCATAAAAACATCCCGTTATGGTCTCGTAATAATATATGTTTTTTTAGGTATTTTTATGTGGTTGGTTTATTTAGTTTACCAAAGCGCCAAGTAGGTATCTTTTATAAATTAACACATTTCCTAATGTACAGTCAGTAATTTTTAAGTAAAGTGAGCTATTTAACTCTTATTCTTGTTCTTCATGAGCCTCCCCCATAGAATGGAGCGTACAACCCATAGCGTGCAATGGGGGGATTTGCCATAATCACCACGCTCGGCAGGCGGATTGGTGATGGTGGATGCTGCTCCCGTCCACTGACGTAATCCCTTAGTCACCTTTTACGATATCCACACGAGATGTTGGAGGAGTCCTATTCTTAGGCTGAGACTACCACGGCTAATGGTGTTATTTTGTCACCAAAGAGACAAAATAACACCAACATATGCTACAAAAAGCTCCATAGTATTTGTTTCAATTCACAAAGATAGCGCGATCTTGCAAAATTGAACATCATAAGCACACAACGGTACTGCAGTACACTTCTAACAGTCATAGCTAACCACAATAGTGTTGTCTATGCCTCTGATTGATTTTACAACTCGGTCAAATCGAAGCACTGTTATGTAAACTACAGAACAGCTTATATAATACACAGCTGGGTAACTTCACTCAGATTGCACTAATAGCGCTCACGTCGTTTGAATATCATACAACAAAGGTTACCTGGAAGAAAATGCTGTCAGCAATAAGGTCACCCATTCTACTCATTTTAATGAACCCTATTATGTGTTGATGAACAATAAACTGTAAATCTATCTAATCAATCTATCAAAGTGAAATTATAACGTTTCTCTTTAATGAAAGCGCAACCTTATCTGTGATATAATAGCTACTAGCAGCAAGTTGCTAGTGCCTAAGTACTATTTTTGAATTAAAATACTATCTTGGCGATAAGTTTACCAACTAATAGTATAGAAAAAGGCAATTCAGTAAAAAGAGGTGAGTGTATTCGTATAGTTTCAACTATGCTATGAAGTTAAGTGATAATTATGAATTTTGAATTAAGCTTATATTAAATTTATAAGAATGTTGTAAAATTAAAATATGTATTAAAAAAAATAGCTTCTACTTTCTTGATAGATGGCGCTGAGTCAACTTGGCCTAGCAAAAATTCAAACATGGATTAATTTTGTAGTTTTTTAATGTTACTTTTTCACAAAGTCAAACTTTCTTTTAACAGTTTTTATTACAGTGCAGCACCATCTATCCATCGAGATGACCCTGAAAACCCCTCATTGTCAACGTTGATCATGATATTTGAGGACAATCAGTATTATGGTTGGTTGTGCCGCCCGTAAAGTGATCTAGCTTTTATCTGTACGCTGTAACCGTAGGTATCTTATGAAGTTCGCATTAGTCCAGTATTCTGTGGCAATAGGCGAAAATTTTACGATGCACTATATTAAATTATTATGACCGTTTGATGGAGGCAATAAATAAAATTATATTTGGATGAATAATGAAATATGTGGATGATTAATTGTTCTGTGCGATAAACAAATCGTTTTAAACTCTGACAGGTCTCGTTCTTTTGTGGCAGGTTGTTTGAAATACAAGTAAGGCACACAAACACATTATACATATATATATTGTTTTTAAATGTTCCATAACTTTGTTTTAAAAAAGTTAAAGAACCATTTTATTTAGACGGAACGGCGGAATGCCCCTCGTTAAAAAAAAACTGAAAACTGTCTAAAAATTACAATGAATATAAAGCCATAGCATCATATTGGAAGACCTAAATTTATCTAATTTTTGTCTAGTAAAATAGTTCAAAAAGTAACTTTATACTAGCTGAATTTTTAGTGCCATATAAACCACTTCATGCTTCACAGGTGTTGATATTACACCATAAAACCATTTAATTTTACGGTACAGAAACGAGTCTGCTCGAATAAAGATTCCTATCTAAAGATGTAATCGAATATCAAAAGGACATATAAAGATAGAATCTCACATCACTCTTTCCACAAACATCCTCCTACAAAACCAGTTCTGGTTCCCACGAAACTGTATCAAAAATATACAAATAAATAGGAAACCTCGCAAGCAACATGATACACTTCACCAAAACCGCCCGCGGGTGGTCGCAATGTTGCTTATCTTCATGGGTGATTAACAAGAGCAATGATCACAATGCTCAGCATAATACGGACAGACAGCGCAGCATCTTGGGTTTATGAGAGTTGACTTGCACTGTTAGACAATATAGGAGTGTAAACTGTAGCAGAATACCAGAACCCATCAAGCATTTTACCTATCAAACCTCCTATGTTTTTTCATCTTTCTATTTATAATTATAAATATCTATATCTTCAACCATATCGTCGCTTTCCATTAGTTCAGATTATAATAGTGAGAGTTAGACCAAAAAAACACAAACACAAAAAACTTTTTTTGATTAGATACAAAAAATTTGCAAGATTGTCTGTTTCTTGTAAAAATAGAATTCAAATCTGTAAGTTCTGTTTTGAATGTCGTTGAAGATTAAACTCCTATGATGTCTATTAAAGTTATATAACCGCGTTATGTTAATTGTGCAATAACCTCACTTTATGAAGATGAAGATATTCCATTACTCTGTGAAGACGTATAAAGCAGACGTATACGACCATTATTAAAATTCTTAATATCATTTTACGATGTGTTACATTAGCCATAAAAGTTATAATAACTAGTTTTTGATCAGTAATTAAAACCAAAGTGATTTCCAATATCCTTCTTAACGCTTCTAAAATAATTGACAAGTTAATTAAAAATTAATATAATAAATTCATTTGAGATTGTAGATGTAGAGGGATTAAACCCGAGGTGCGAAATTCCAATCAGTTTATGTAGTGATAGAGGGAGCTTTTTTTACACTAATCACGTGTATTACTATCATCATCACCCTATCGAAGTCCACTGCTGGACGTAGGTTTGCCATAATCACCACTCTCAGGAGGTGGATAGGTAATTGCAGTATTGGTATTAGGCACTCAGGTGGGTGCTGCTGTTGTTCATCCCCTGTTATAATCTCTGGCTTGGCTTTTACTACATCCATGGGAAGAGAGGCAGGGGTCTATTCTTAGGCTGGACACAACACAACATGGCGTGGCGTAGCTGTGTACATGTATTTCAGAGCAGCAGAGCTACTCTTGACGCTCTACTCGATCCTAATTCAGGATTTAGTGTCATTTGTCGTCAGAGAGTACTAGATTCCATGGTCATTTGGTACTCTTGAATTCAATACTAGCGTACAATTTGGAGTGGAATTTTATGGAACTAAGTAAAATCGACTTTCTGTCTCTGTTGTTCTTCACGCAAAGTCAATCGCGTGCTCTATCTCGATTTCAAACTCGATTTGGTTCAAGAGTGCCAAACAAGCGTTGAAACTAGATTAAGATTGGAACTGGATTGCGATTGGAACTGTTTTCAAGAGTAGCCAGGAGATACTACAAAAGGAACCTGGCATGTCAATACTCGTCCTACCTACAGTTACAATCAAAAGTAGCTCTTTTTTGAGGACTAAGAACCTTCAGGACTAAGAAAGAAATAGTGACAGGATTTTTTTACCATTTCTACCTGATAAAAAATCTTGTCTGCATGACTGATTCATCAGATGACATGTTCATCAGATGACATGAATTACATTTAGACTAATATTATTGCATTCTTTCTCATGTGCAAGTCACGCAAAGATTTTGCCAGAAACAGAGTGCTGAGATATAAAATTGTATGACGATAAAAATGCTTTGAATTTATAGTACCTAGTTAGCTTTTTACTACCTGCAGTGGGCAGATATAGCGGTAATGTTTGCTAAATATTACAAGGATGTAATAACTGTTACAAATTCTATAAAATATTATTGTCTGTTTTATTTTAACTATAAATGATAGGGAGATATGGGAGAGGGGATGATAGGGAGTGAATATTGATATGACGGCTGATACAGGAGGGTGTTAACGTTCCCACGTATACCTCATCAAATTTTTCGCCTAAATTACGATCAAACTCTCTCTAAACTTTTTTGTAGTTCATTGTTTCAAAAATCTAGAACACGTCGTTTCTTTATAAATTTTATTGGACTATAACTACAAAATTTAATGAAAATCTGACTTGTAGTTTTTAAATTAAAAGGAAACTACAGCTAGATGTCAACAACGGCAATTCATCACAAAATTTTGTGGAAAAGAAAAGAATTATCAAGGTGCAAGGTATTCTAGAGCATTAAAACAATGAACAAGAAAAAATTATACGAAACTCCAGAGCCAGAAAATAGACAAGGTGTAATTGAGAACCTTAAAAGAATAAAATAAGTATACTGACTTCAAACAGTGGCCGAGGATATGCTACATTTTCTAATATCATCGAGCAAACTAAACCCTTGACTACACGTAATGCGTAAAGATTTATATCTCACAAAAATTAAAATACTAGTTGTGATATGAGAAAAAAAAGGCTCTAGAAAGCAAAGGATGTCATAACTCCATTTCTAACAAAACTTGCAACCATAGAAAGACCACTTCTATATATTTCAAAGACATGAACATGAAATCCGGGGAGTACTAATGTAATATGAAAGCTGGTTTAACTCCATGCAAGGCTTCTTTCTATTACATTGTTTATAAAAAAGACTATAAGCTTGACCGCTTTTCTAGAGCCTTATCGATTGATAATCTATATACATCAAATCTTTGCGTGACTGACTCACTGACTGACCATCAACGCACAGCCTAACTGCCTGTACTAGAGACCTGAAGTTCGGAGAGTACATTGTTTTTGTGGTAATAAACACTTTTTTTAACAAATGTTGCCTGATGAATACCCGGCTAAACATTGTGAAACACGGTTTATAAACAATGTTTATTAACAAATGTTGGCTAATAAATACCCGGCTTTAGATGTACACTAATAAAGGAATTTCCGAAATTCACTTCATATGGCAGCGGGGTGTTGAAGTTTGTATGGAAATCACTCCATGCTCAAAAACGCAAGCGTTCCACTAGTAATCAAAGTCAACGTCAAAGTTAAAGTCAAAGACAAAGTCAAAAGTATTCATTCATTGAAATCATAAGGTTTGACTTTTTCTGCTCTTTCGAAGGGAGACGTCGTCCTTTTTTATTTTATTTCAATTTCTAGTGTTTTTTTGAGTTATATCGTGTAATTTTGGTGGCATTTTAACCGGTGTAGCTTATAAAGAGCATATAGTAGTGAATTTTAATAAAATAAGTGTATTGCGTGTCTTTTCGAAGGGGTGGAAATTGTCCAGGAACATTCTAGTAAACTGCCATCGATTCACTAGAACATGACTTGACAGAAGACTTTGACGACTGGACATTGTTTGACTAAATCAATAACTTGACATTGGCAAAATTGAGAAATACTCAGATGCCATAAAAAAAAAAATCATAAGTTTAATTTTACATAACAAATATATAAAAATTAATGTGTATTACTAGTTTACCGAGATATTTTAACTTAATAAGAAGAAATTGGAAGAATAGCTTAGTAGAACCATAACATACTTGAGTACGACATGGAGTAGTTGAAGATGTTATTTCTACTAGCTGAGAACTACTAGCTGATTTGAAAAGGCTGAAAAAAATCGACCAACTTGGTAGCTGGAACGATGGCAATGCTGGCCAACGCAGTGCCGCTGCCATAATATATCCGTATACGTTAAATGTACAATCATTTTAATAAAATACTTGACAGTAATGTTATCTTTTCTAAAGCTTAAGTTAAATAATGATCATTCAATAGACTACGCATTTAGCAAGTCGTAAACGTATAAAACTTCTATTGTTCTAAGTATCTTATTACCGTGATGATGAATGGCTTCTTTGTTAGGATCTCCATCACAATATTTTATAATGTGAATACAATTTCGATCGTATCGATTAATATTTTTATTAAAACTATCACGATTTTTCTGTTAACTTCTGACCCTACAGTATAGACAGTATACAGTATAATAATATAGAGTCCGTCAATTGATAAATGACATGATTTTTTTAGTCATCATCATCAGCAGCTTTTGGACATCCACTGCTGAAAGAGGCCTCTCCATTTAAATTCAATTTGGGGAATTGTAATCATCACCATAGCGCTTGGCAGGCGGATTGGTGATAGAAGTATTCGTGTTGATTTTTCAGGTGAATGCTGTTGCCCATCCCCTGGTGTAATCCCTTAGTCAACTTTTACAATATCAACTGGAGGAGATGGGGAGAGGCTATTTTTAGGCCGAACACACCACGGCTATTTTATTACAAAACTTCTAAAGCAAAGAATATAACGTCTCTAGAGACAAAAATATGTTCATTACGAACAATAGGAAAAAATAAGCTTTTAAAATAAAAACCCGATTGAGCAAAATCTAAATTATGACTAGAATAGGCTGCGTGCCTCTACGTACAATTACTTATCTACCTCATGATAAAGATATAAAAAACTAGAGTAGGTACATACCTACATCATAGCTATAAATTCCTTTACAAATGAAGCGAAAGTAAAAGTGAAACTGGAACGTGATCCAAAGATAACAATGCACCAATCGTTATCAGGTGTTCTTTAATCATAGATAGGCAAGGCCATCCGAGGAATTCGCTGACCGAATTGCAGAGGCCTATTACGAAATTACGGATCAGATAACGGAGAACACTGACTTTGAAATAACAAAGATGGATCTGATGGTATACCGACTAAACATTTATTAGACAGAGTACATCATTATTTAGAAAAATAAGAATAGAGAACTGGTTTTTAACTTTCTTATTTTTGCTTTTAAACAGATATAAGAAAATATTTTTCTGGTGAGCTTTTTGCTAGTTTGGAAATAGTATGAAATATTTATGGAACCATGGTGTATCCAGCCTTTGAATTGACCCCTTCGTGATCGTCATAAAAGCCGACTAAGGGATTATACTAGGGGATGGCAACAGTATCCATCTGAGTACTCTTCACCAATCTACATGCCAAAAGCGTGGTGATTATGACATAATCATCCCGTTGAATTCTATGGAACAGCCCTCCTCCAGAGGATGTCTAACGTATGATAAAAAAACTGTTTAAACAACAATGAATGCAAAGTCAATGAACAATAAATCTCGCCCACCTAATAAAGTTTCGAAACATTCCTCCAAAGAACGAAACTAGATCAAGCTCCTGACATACGACGCAAAAAGCACGCAGTAATATTAAGCAATTGTAATTAGTGGGTGAGGCAATGCTCGTGTCGTTAGGATCAATATCATACATTGTTCTGACTCATCAAGGCAAGTCCGAGGTGAAGGTTCTATCCCTTGACCACTCCCAGCAGCCTTGCTTTCGATTCGAGATCAGGATCGCCATTGAACATGATTGGAATGACGATGAAACATATCTGATCTCTTCCTATGACTCATGCATGTTGAAATTGTTAGCAAAAATGCAGATCATTGCGACCATAAAATTATTATTGTGAGTAGAGAGGTCATCTGATACAGACAGAAGTACCAACCTTTATTAAAAGTAATTTTATTACACTCTATCTTCTCTTCTTTTATCGTACTACTGATTTATTCACGATATCCTTTCTAAGGTGATATGAAAAACGTCGTATTAGACGTTGCTTTTGACCGAGTGTCGATTCCATAAACTATATTGTTGTGTACCTTGTGAATTATAAATTTTCTTTATGAAAGAATCACGTTTAAATTGCTTGTTTTATTATATTTTTTTCTATTGGTGTTTCTGAGCCACTATTTAGGTGAGTTGCATCAATTGTCGAGATAAATGCACAAGTATAATGGTCAGTTTTGGACTTAAAGATGTATCTATACAGCTTGCTTGAGCCATTTATGCTGATATAAAAATATCTCCTTTTACAGTCATGTAATTCTCAATAACTTTATTAGCAATCCCACATATATGACGAATCAATTTTTAAATGAGAACTTGTCACTATAAAATCGCTATGCTAAAGGGATTAAGGTTAATAACTGTCCCTCGTGACGCTTTATTTTATCGATCCGTTTGTTTTTTAATCCTTCTAAGAAAGAAGACGAAACAGGCTTTTAATCTTCGAAACGATCTCACAGATGTTTTGTTAGGCAAGATTCACATTGGACAGATTGGCAGCATGAAATGCTAAGCTACCAAAAAAACAACAAAGCTCGTAAGGGGGCAAATAATTACACACTTATACCAGCTGAATTATTGGCAATGCAGTTAAGAGAGGGTTGGGGAACACAAAACAGTGCTATGCAAGAACTTTGTTCTTTGAGAAAAGTCAACCATTGTTTGAAGTCAATGATTAGTGTCAGTTAGTAAGTTAGTAGGTCTACTTTATAAACTTGACCCTTATGTGTTCGTTTGACATAGCTACTTTCGTTGCCCTTTTATATCCATCCCCGTCCTTACCAACGCCATCTATACGCAACATATCCTAACACACGCTACAACGTCGCAGTTTCGCTTGATTCTTTTTACAGTCCCAAAGCTTGAATTTTTTTTACCACGTTTTATTATGAACAAGCCCTAAGTATATTTGTTCGCTCAGAAACACATGATTGTACGTTGTGATGCGCACGCGTTGCGATAGCATCGCGCCCGAGGGGGCGTTACGAAAACCACTTACCTATCAGATGGCATCGCACTCTTATTATTTTGGCTACTCGGTATTCAAATTATAATTGTAATATTTTATTTTTATTTCGATCTGAAGAATGCCAGATTAATTTGTTCTGTCTGGTTCAAGTCATGATTTTGGACGAGTTATTTCATTTAATCTATTTTAGTAGATTACTTCATATTTCCTAGTAACATTTTAACTTTTGTGTTTATTCTTCATTCTAGATAGTATTTCTAAAGTGAAAACCAAGAAAAATAGTCCGTAAAATATGACAGTTCCTGTCACTGTTGTTGTGCTTTAGGAGAAATTGATGTCCAACAGTGGACTTACTCTTTATTCAAATCTATTCTTAGTCAAATTTATACACTGCTGAACACAAATTATTCAATATTTAACTTGCTATCTAATTAAGAAACACAAATCGTTCAGAATTGACCGGCATTCAAGAACCATAGTAAAATTTAAACAGCTGTTTAACTGTCATCCATTATCTTAGTTATAGCCTATTATGAGGTGTCCCATTCGTTTCTGACTGATACGTGAATGACGGATATTTAGTACGTAAGTCAATAAGCTTGTAAATTATATGAGTAAGGGTTACAATTTTGACCTTTTGTTAGGAATTACTTTCAACGTTGACGTAAACAACGAGTTTAATGAGTAATTTTTAACACAGGTTTCAAATAAGTAAAACAAGATAACATCCCTAACGAAATACTTTAATATTATATAGCTTTTATAGGTAAGAACTTTTAGGACCCCGTACCTATTTCTGCCGCCAAGCAGTAGTGCTCGCATTGCTGTGTTTCGGTTTAAAGGGTACGGGTGCCGGTGAAATTACAGGCACATGAGACTTTTCATATTTATGTATCAGGGTCGGCAGCGCGCGTGTGATGCCTCTGGTGTTGCAGGCGTCCATAGGCTACGGTAACTACTTTCCGTCAAGTGGGCCGTATGCTTGTTTGCTTACCAAATAGTATAAAAAGGTCTCAAACGATGGATAGTACAAAAGGTTGCGTAATTACAACAGCGATTAATACAAAGGTGATAGGTATTTTAGATTTTCGCATGCCACTTTTATCTGTACGATCTGAACCATTTTCTGCAACAATAGAACCATTATCGTCACGTCGAAGTACTGATTGTACGATGTTTTCTTTATTTTAACTTTCAAGGTGATGTTTTGACAGTGTAATTGGTTCGAGACTAACACTCGTTAATCTTTGTGCTTTACAGTTTATTTTTTTTACATATGAAGTATGCGTACACACATACATACATACATAACACCCAACAGTTACATATATATTCCTGATCCCACACTAGGATGCCCTGTGTCGTGGATATCAGGAACTACGAGTACTATTGTACCACATCACCCAGACCCGGAACATATATTTGCAGATCTTGCAAACATTTGTTCCGTAGTGGGGATCGAACCCTTGCATTTCAGCCGGCTGCTCACCCACTACGTCAAGGAGGTACGTATGGGTGGTAGGTTGTTAGTGTGTTAATCTGTCAAAACAATATACAACTTATCTCTTAAACGTTCTTTATACGATGGAAGGTTATAGATAGGTTTTATTACCACACATCTTAGAGGGCGCTGTAGTAGACAACGGAAGGTTAAAAGGTTTATATAATTAATTAATAACTTTTTGGTGATAATATGTTTGTCCTTGTGCCGTGGTGTGATCGACTTAAAAATAGACCCCTCCGTCTCCTCCCATGGATGTTGTAAAAGCCGATTAAGGAATTACACCTGGAGATGGGAAGCAGCATCCACCCCAGTTCTCAACACCAATCCGCCTGCCACGTGTTTTGTAGGCAAATCCACTTTTTATTCAAACCGGGAGGCCTCTCTCCTCTCTTCTCTCGGACGTAAACAGGCTGGTGATGATGATGATGATGGTGTTTGTCCTTATGAGGAAATGCTATTTAAAATGTAGCGGACTTAGAAATATTTAATTTACGTACGTCTCATTAAACTCTCGAGAAAACGTACTTAAAATATGTATTTGAAAATATACCTACTATTCCATTGCACTTAAATGCACTAACAATTATTATTACTAGCATTATTTGGTGCAAAAGACACACCCAGACTTGTTATCGTCTAACCTTATGCCTCGTTTCAACTACTTGCACGATAGAGTTTAGATACGAATCAGATTGCAATAGGATAACTCATATTTATGAGATAGTGTTTAGATGACCTCAAGTAAAAAATATGATGTCCAAAATGGTTATGATATAATTACAAAAATAGCCTTGCTTGGAAGGTTAACCCAAAAATAGTAAATGATAAATACCTTTAATTTGTATCCATATATGAGTATTCCTATTGCTTACGTGAACTGAACTTAGTTCTCTTCTTAATGTGTTGCTAGAAAAAGTTATTTTTATCAAGTGACTCGAGTTCTTAGGTCAATAAAAATTCTAAGGGGCCACCTTAGAATTTATCTTGTGCTTAAAGTTGTCTTAGAATTAACACTTTTAAAATCAGAAAATTTGCCTGACAAAAAACAAGTTGCTAAATCAAGCAAGCAAGGATTATGTTAGCATCCCAGTAGGTGACTCCAGCAAATCCCAATCTTAAACTCCTCTATGATGGTAGTAACTAAAGTACTAAAACAGGGTAAACACCCGAGTCACCCACAACGCGGTCCTAATCCTAAGCTTGCGACAGAGTGAATACTCATTGTATGTTAAGCGGCACTTCATCTCTCAAGTCAGGCCTCGCCGATTTATTGGTAGACGCGCCCGTCTAGTGACATGGCCTGATACAAGCCTAGGGCTCCCACTTTCAAATAGCCGGATATTCAAAAAAGGCCGGTCATAAACAAGGTCATAATGTATTGTAGCCTTTTGTAAAGATGGGATTTATCTTAAAAAATAAATGGGTGTACAAATTCACCATCATCAGCCTGTAGACTACTTGACATGAACTCCCATGCCATGACAAACGCAGTTGAGCCGCCCCCATCCACCAACTTCCTATGACCTCTCAAATGTTGTTGGACCATCGGGTTAACAATTACTAAGTGTTTCATCATTATCATCAGCTTGAATAAGTCCACTGCTGGATATATGCCTGCCCTATAGAATGCCACTATGAACGGTCTTAAATCACCTCCATCCACCGACCTCCTGTGGCCTTTAAAATGTCGTTGTTAAATCGAGAACTTGGCCTTCTTAAACTGCGTCGTCCGGTTCGTGGTCGCTATTTCGAGAATCTTTATTCCCCAATAGTTAGGTTCTGCGAGCTAAATGGCCTGCCCATTGCCACATTAACTTGCTAGTTAATGTGGCACTCATTTTCCAAAATTGATTCAAAGAAATTGGCAGAATATCCTCACCGTGTATCCAAAATCGAAAAGCACAAAGAGATTTGAAATAACTTGCGAAGTTGAATAACTGTATAGAAGAGGACTAAACATCTTTTTTTCTTAATAAATGCCGGATCTTTCATAACGACTGCTTGATGTTAAGTAAAATAATACTTACAGGCCGGCTAAACTCAGCTAGGCGCCGATCCTTCACTACGTCTTATTGAATTAAACCCTGAAGTGTTGCCGCGGTACAGATAACGGTGTCTGTGTCGCGAAACACGTACTCATTGACGTGATTAGATTACTCTGATGTATTGAGAGGGTATCAGAGGCCCAAGCACGAATGTCTAACGTTACCGAGACGCTAACGAGACGATTTAAACGTCAAATATCAACCAATCAAATTACAAAGATTTTGAAGCACCCTAATGTCATTGGATTGTTAATGCAGAATGCTGGGCAGTTCCAATAGTGTACTTGGGGCGCTGGCTGGCAGGTACGACAGTCGTCTGCAAAGGCACTGGGTATCGGCCCTTATCAACCCCAACTCTAAGCAGATGTACTGCATTAATTAGTTATAACTGACTAGTGTAGTATATCTGCTTTCAGTAGGTACATAATTTTAAGAAATATAATTTGAAGTATTGTAATTTTTTTGACATTTAATTTTATTTGATTTTGACATTTATGAATCTGAGTTGTTCGAATAAATAAAAATATTATTGTTATTATTGGCCATTATTTGACATTGGCGATCGTCTCGCTAGCGTCTCGATAACGTTAGATATTCGTGCTTGAGCCTCAGATGGTGAAAGGTTTTACAGATTCTTGGAAATGTATAACACTATATTTTTTTGTGTAAAAAAAACTACCAAACATGTGTAGTCTGTAAGATGTACGTACCTTATATCATTCAGTAGGTTAGCATTTAGGTTTGGTTGAAACATAAAATCTTATTTCTCATGAAAAAAACAAGAATCAGTTTCAGGATGAAACCAAAAATGTTTAGAGTACCGTGCTTAAGGGATTACACCAGCGGATACATCAGCATCCACCTGAGTCCTCAACACCAATACTGCGATCACCAATCGCCAAGTGTGGTGATTATGGCAAATCCTCCCATTGAATTCAACGAGGGTGACGCCTTGCCCAGCAGTGAAAAAAAAAACATCTAAATGCTGCTTATGAATGCAAATGTATGTAGATTATATTATGTCTATGTTGTTTTTTCATGGTTCACTTCATACTACTATGATTACCACACAAAACATAAGCCTTTGTCAAAAAGCATTGAATAATTTATTTCATTGTTAAAACTGCCACATTGATCGATGGTAGTAATTTGCTCGAACTTTGCCACTAAAATCATCAGCTGTATGACCTTTAAACAAAAACAGTTTTAACAACATGTCAATAATAGGCACGCGTGCCCTACACTAACAGTACATAGAGCAAAAAACCAGTAACACAACTATGCTATAATTAATCCATGCAATAAGCATTTCGCTAAATTGCTTCATTTTAGTTTTTTAAATAAAAAACAGTTTAACAACATGTCAATAATAGGCACGCGTGCCCTACACTAACAGTACATAGAGCAAAAAACCAGTAAGACAACTATGCTATAATTAATCCATGCACTAAGCATTTCGGTAAATTGCATAATTTTAGTTTTTTTTATTAATAATAAGTTTTAGACTCTGGAGTCTACAGAAAAGTCTGGCCTAGTCATCAATGGTAGAACTTAATGCAGTTAAAAATAATCACCATAAAATAAGCAGGCCATGTTCGTTGCTTAATAAAATTATTCTAGGCTTATTGCAAGGAACAACCGTAATTATGCACCTAGATTGTAAAACGATTCAAAATGATCATTGACATTGCGAACTTTCCCTTTAACAATAATAATGAATAACTATTTTTCTTTTCTCATTTTACCTGTTTTAAATTAAGAGTCACATCGAGTTGAGGCAAATTAAAAGCAATGCTACTGTTTCTTGTATCACTGTGACTAGACCCAAGGCGCGAGTTCACCTCTGACCCGCGCGCCATCGACACGTGCTGCCGTCTCTGATTGGTCGAATGAAAGCGAACACTCGAACTATTCATACATACATTTAGTATAGCATTCATACATTTATACCTATAGTACGGTGATTTTATAGTCTCGTAACTATTCACGGTGTACAGTATCGATGTAGGTATTTAATGACCACTCCTTAGTAGTTAAAATCTAGGTACTTACTCTATGATAAAGTTGACTAGTTTTGAAGTACTTAGGTATGTTTTATTTGTAGTTTTATTTTATATCGCGTTCCGTTATACTGACGTTTTTTATTTCAGAGTATTTTCTTAACTGCGTTAACGCATGGGTCTTTGGGGTACGTTTGTTTCGACAATACAACAAAATTGCAGTTTTTAACAGTTATTTTTATGAAAGATGCAACAAAATTGCTCCTTTTTAACAGTTTACTTATCAAAGATGCAACAAAATTGCATCGTTTTTGCATTGTAAACAGAGTGCCAAAATGACATTATCATGCTTATAAAAGTCTGCGAATATTTCTTTAGGCCGTCAGTATAATAAACTTGCACCTTTGCTCACAGAAAGGTCAATGTCGTCCGCATCTTTCAACAACAAAAGCTCTGATTTGTATTGTCATCTTTTATTCTTGCGAGATAAACGATCGTTCTTTGTATTTGGGCATCTGAATTAATTTGGTTACATGCGCCTATACACAAACTATTGTAGTATTTGTAGGCCACATTGATTTTAAACTATTATTCGAATCGAATTGAAATGAAATTGGAATTGTTCTGCCGAAACATTTTAATAATATCAAGACATTTTATGAGTGCATTATGTTTGTTGTTGCGTGACTTTTCAGTATCTTATCCATAGAGTAATAATTAGATGTAGAGCACGCGTGATAGCTTAGTTGTCTAATATCATTCCTACTTCTCGTTGGGCAGGACTTACTGTGTTTGTTCATAAGCATTAAGTAGGTATTTTTGGTGATAACCATAGGCTGATTCTGTATGTTTAAAATTGATTTTACAACCATTTGTCACTCACCGCTGGAAATGTCTGTGGTGGTTTGCAATTGTTTTCTTTATTTGATGCAACAACCGAATTGGCCTGACAGTTAGAGATAGTGTAAGTTATATTAGCCGTTATTCCTAGCTTGCCTACGGTTCGTGCATTGTGTATAGGTTACTCTGTAGTACTTTTCCTCTTAGTTAATATCAAAGGAAATGCGATCACGTACGGCCTTCGACCGCTGCGACAACATCGAATGGTACAAGCATTGTTCTATGACATTTCAGCCTTGCTAATGACAAGCAATTTTGATTTTGAAACAGAACACATTGGTTCTGATAATGCTTTCAATTGCTCGCACGTTTAAATTCGCTTATTGTGCCAAATATTGTATGTTTCTATGAAACAAATCTATGTTTTGTAATAATTAGAATAACAATAACCGTATCAACAACATTTCAAAGTAAATGGTCCAGTGGTAAAGTAATGGTATGTCAAAAAATTAGCTCAGTGCTGTTGTTTGTTTGCTATGGGCTTGACACAAAATAATGTCAAGTAAAGTTGGACTTTTTAATTTTTTTTTAACATACTGACTTTTTGACATCTCTTACTAAATAACATATATTGCAATTAAGAAGCGTTGAAGGGTAGCGGCTTACAAACAAACGGTGCTAAGCCGCGTTATCTCCACATCACGGGATGTCAAACTGGCTGTCAAGCCAGCTGTCAGAACAGCGAAGTGACAGCAACAGCGGGCGATGTCAACGGCACTGTGACGTACGGACGCCTCTTTAAGATGAGTTTATGATAATGTATGTTCTGACTCTGAGTCACTTTATTTTTTTGAGATTTAAACTTGTGCGTTTAATTCTTATGAACGAATGTTAAATAATATGTTGAATGTGAAATGTTCTCTTGATGTGAAAGAGCCTTAACTTTTACTAAACAAGTCAAAGCTTTGACTCTTATTTCTGAATCTTTCTGCGATGGATTTATATGCACTAAGCTATGGATTGAAAGTTTGACGTCATATATTTCTACTCTATAGCAGAGGCACAATAAATAACTAACATAAATCAAATTAATAATTTGATGTTATACCTATTACTTTTTTAGGCTTCGATCGGAAACAAAAGCTCGATAAATCGAATCGATTATCATTTAAATATATGCACAATTGAGCAACAAATACCGTTCTTAATAGCCAAGTACAACTACCTTAATTCAACTCTA
Organism: Epirrita christyi; assembly: GCA_951392215.1. Lineage (NCBI taxonomy): Eukaryota > Metazoa > Arthropoda > Insecta > Lepidoptera > Geometridae > Epirrita > Epirrita christyi. The sequence continues at coordinate 9,110,289 of OX595850.1, forward strand.
ATTAACCATTTAACTAACCGCGTCTCTATCAGAACCATTAAATAAAAGGAAGTTAGTAATATCGCAGCTACTATTTATAACCAGCTGGATCATTCTACTAGTATACCAAACTATAAACATACAAACGCATTTCAAATTCAAATTTTGCTAGTAGTATTAAGAGCTTTGAGTTCGTCCGGGGAAGTAGTACCACCATACCAATTTCTGGCGTTTAGCAGTAATGCTCGCATTGCTGTGTTCCGATTTGAAGGGGGCCATTACAGGCACATGTGACTTTTTATTTTTATGTCTCAGGGTTGCGGACGCAGTGCAGTGCTAAGTAGGGCGCGTCCTAGGTGAACATGGCCTGTGAGGTAATGCATCGTTAAAGGCTGACGTTAGCGCTTAATATCAGGTGGGATATATATAAAAACGCAATTATACAAGTTGGTTACTTTTTAAAACTAGAAAATACTGAAAATCTCCAAAACAAGGTACGGTTGAAGCTGAAAATGGAGTAAAGCTGGACCGCCCTCCATTTTTTAAGGAGTAGGCTGAAGTTTTCTTTATAACGCCAAAGTCATCCCTTTTTGGTAGTTAAATTTTTTTTTGTAGATTACGATTCAACAAAAATTTAAGATTATGAAGAGTCATCACCAGTCTGTTTTTTCCACTGCTGGGCAAAGCCTCTCCCATTGAATAGAATTTAGAGCTTGGCAGGCGGATTGGTGATCGCAGTTTGGCGTTTAATACTGATATAGATGCTACTGCTCATCTTCTGGTGTTATCTCTTTGTAAGGCTTTTATTACATCCATGGGAGGAGACGTAGGGGTCTGTTTATAAGACCATGGCACGATGAAGAGTAAAAGTCCGTTATTTGAATGATGCGCTGGACATATAACATGAAACCGTGCGTTTCATGTTATAAGTGTTATAGTTCCCATGAAGTACACCAACTAGTTTATTTAATCTATGACATACTCATAGAATCTTCGGTAGCGGCTTCTGAAGATGGTGTTAAGAAATAATTATTCTTCGTCACGCCCTCTCTGATTGGTTTTTGTAAGAGATCGTAAATCTAGATCGATACTTGCGTTTCCATTTGAAATAATAAGTAGATGGGCGTAGTTGCTTAATGTATAGGATGTAATTGATGCATAACAAGATGTATTTTCGTTGCCTTGATAATGATTAAGGCCCACCTAATGAGGCGGGCTAGTTTACTATTAAATTATGGAAATATAATTTTTCTTCAATTCAAATTGTGTTTTCATGCAGTGCTTTATGTCTGACTAGATACTTGTTAATTACATAAGATACTTCATAATTTACATATTAAGTAATCAATATTACAGGCTCTTTGTTTTTATGTTGTTTTTAGACAGTTTTGTTTTTATATAGGTATATCAAAGCAAAAGAATTTAATTCATTGAAATCACAAGGATAATTTTGAATCTTATTATGATCCTTGTGATTTCAATGAATAAAATTATTTTGATTTGATTTGATTTACTGCGCGAATCTTATCCAAGAATAGGGGATACGGAATAGTACCCAGGTTCATGCTGCTACCCATCTCTTGGTGTAATCCCTTAGTAAGGCTTTTATTACATCCACGGGAGGAGATGGAGGGGTATATTCTTAGACCGGACACACATATATGGCACAACTACTTACTACAGGCTACCAATACAGTCCTCTTAATGCTTTCAGGTATCAAAATTAGATAACATTTAAAATAGTCAGAGACCTATTAATGTATGTGTATCAACAGTTACTTCATAAAAGATGAGATGGTAAAAACTCAAATTTATCTAAAGCATAGCAAACCAATTCATTTTATTCGAATTAACCCATAAGGATATTACACCGTATTGTTAATAAGATGATACTAAAATTAATGGAGAGGTAATAAGAGGTTTAGTTACATTTTATTGGTTAATTATTACTTATTTGCAGCACGCCAATGGCTATAAAAATCGATATTCTTTTTACAGTAATACACAACTTAATGCGTCCAACCCTTAATCATGCAAAGTGACTCTTGATTGCAAAACTGATGATGGTTAAAAAGGCTGCAATTCAGTTCAATTCAGTAAAGGCAATAGTTATATTCGTGTAAATTTTATATCAAGTCAGTACAAATTGTTAAATAAAAAACAATAATAATAAAACCCACCGGTCACAAAACACAGTCCTGGCCTCGCACTAGGCTTCCCTGTGTCGTGAGTATTAGGAACCACGAGTACCATGGTACCACACAATAAAGACCTGGAACAAATATTTGCGGATTATGCAAACATTTGTACAGCAGTAGAGGGAATCGAACCAGCAACTCTCAATACTCAGCAGGCTACTCGGTTGCCGCACCATGGAAATCATGAGGTCAACTTTTGAAACGACAATGCTAAGACGTTTGACTGTAGAAATTATCTTTGATTGACTAATTAGTGTTGGTTAGTGTTCGTTAGTAACAACTTGGAGAATGGAACCTCTGAGGTATGTTTTACTGTAACAAGTGGTATAAATGCCACTTGACTTTAAACTTTGATTATAGGATGCGTTGTAACGTGCTCAATTTTTACTTCGGTAATCATATCCTCTATTACTTCACGTAGGAACATTCGAGGACAAACCAACCTCATATAACGGAAACTCATTTTGTTTGATTGATTCCATATCCGTGCCAATACACCGTTCGGATTGGTAAATTTTGTGATTTGATTCAAGAATTCTGCTGCAATCTTAAAACCCAATTTAAATACCTGAATTTTATAGGGTAAGCAGATTTATTAACGAACAAAACCAAACTGTAAGGAAATAGGTATACTAGATGTCCACTGCTAGACGAGGCCTTCCTAAAATAATAAGGGGGATTTGCCTTAAGGTGAAACGTTTCGCAAGTGGCGCGAAATTCAAAATTTATTGTGTTTTTTGCACATTACAGCTTATCAACAATTCTTGACATAGCGAACACTTGTTTTGCGGGAATCAGGAGGCCTAACGCACATATTTGAATTGAAAGTATCTCTTAAATATCATTAGCTTAGCTACGAATGTCAATGAACCAAAATAACACTATACAAAACATTCATTGACATTCGTAGCTAAACTAATAATATTTATGAGATACTTTTAATTAAAATATGTGCGTTAGGCCTCCTGATTCCCGCAAAACAAGTGTTCGCTATGTCAAGAATTGTTGATAAGCTGTAATATGCAAAAAACACAATAAAATTTGAATTTCGCGCCACTTGCGAAACGTTTAACCTTAATCACCACGCTTGACAGGCGGATTGGTGATCGCAGTTTTTGGGTAAAATACTCAGATGGATGCTGCTATCGATGGGCATAGGACTCCTCCCGTGGATGTCGTAAAAGGCTACTAAGGGTTTACGTAATCCCTTAGTTGAATTCTAGGCGGCTCTAGACCGTTTGCTGTATTCTATGGAGGAGGCATATGCAGTAGCAAACTTCTATAGGCTTATGATAATGAACTCGTGTTTACGCTGTAGTAAATATACTTGTATTGGTCGTGGTGGTTTTGGCTCCATCCACCAATTTTCTACAATCTTTAAAATATCGTTGGGCCATCGAGAGGAGGGCCTTTCTAAACTGCGTCATCTGGTTTGTGGTTGCCACTCGAGAATCTTTTGTTCCTCAATGGTTGTTAGATCTGTGAGTTACTACAAAAGCTCACTTTTATAAAAACGACGATAGATGGTTATCAAAAACGAGTATAACGTCACATTCACTAATCCCTTGTTATCTAAAACCAGTGTTTAGCCGGCTCGGTAGCTATCGCTATCTGTCCGTGGGAGTTCACACGGACCTCCGATTGTTTGACGAACAAAACGGAATGTCAAGATGCACTGAGTTGTGTAATACTGTGGACCTGACCTGACACTCATTGCATTGATCGTGTGTTCTTGGGTTTTAGGTTCCGTTCTCTATTGTCTATCGGATTTATGAGTCGTATAAAATTCACCCATACATAAATGGATGTTTAACTTAAACGATCCTTTCTGAAAGATGTTTTTATACATTATCTGACACCCTAACCGATGGTTACAATAACTGCCTGTTTATATGTGTCAAATCAATTGAGTTGTTGGGTGGTTTTTTACGTAGTATTTTATTTAATTCCAAAAAGAAGAACTAAGGTCATTGATAGTCTTAAATTAGCAAGTTGCAGCGGCAATAGGCAGGTCAGGCTTGCACAACCAATTACCACTGGGGAATAAAGGTTCTCAAGTAGCTAACACAACCCGGAAGATGTGTAGTGTTGGTTGGCCTACCACTGGATGGGCCGATGCCATTGTAAGAGTCGCAAAAATTCGGTGGATGGAGACGGTTCAAGTTCACATCGTGGTGTTTTATGGGGAATGCCTATGTTTAACAGTGGACTTCTAGCAGCTGATGATAATGAATTTAATGAAATGAAGGAACACAGTTCAAAAACAGTATCAGTAAAGACATATTTTAGAGAAAACTATACGTCATGTTCTGATGTAAAACTTACAATGGCAGCTTGGTACTTTTAATAGAACGGAAGTACGATAGTCAATGGAAAGCGTGCTATTAATCACATGACTGTCTTCTTCAACGACGCTATTCATAACAACATAACAACAGTATATAATCAGAGGGTACACGCACAGACACGCGCGCAAATTGTATTAGCGACACAAAATCTCTTTTAGATTACACTAATTTGTCAACATAACTGCTAGTCCATTCATACAAGCATCTGTGGGAAACATTATGAAATTGAAAATGATCATATTTCTTTTAAAAGACACTACGCGATTGCACAAAGATTCACCTAGTTTTCGTCGTTAACTATTCATTATTATGTGCCGTGGGATATTTTTTGTATACCATTGTTATAGTTTTGATTGGCGCATTCCTAAGGACTTGGACGGTCGGAATACCATTCGATTCTATGGCCCAGTAGACAAAGGTGTGGGGAATATGAGTATGCTTATATTGTTCTAATTAATCAGTGCATTGTATTTGTATTCCCAGTGAAAGGTGGGGATATATCTGCAAAGTAAAATACTTGGATTTAACTTCTTTGCCTAACATTCCTAGTTTAATATGCTGTGATTTTACCGAATAAGTCACTTTAAAAAAAAACATATAAAAAAATTGACTTTAGACGTAATCATTTAGTTCAAGTGTTGAATTTTTTTTCCAATTTAATTCCAGATTGAAATATTTGAATTTGCGTTTCTCATTACATCACCGTTTTCATGTCCGTTTTTTATGATAAAATTTATAAATCATAAATTTTATCATAAAAAAACGAAAAAAAATTGGGAAAAAATTTACACATCCTTATAAATTAACACAAATAATACACAAATCACGGACTTTTCCCGGACTTGTTGGGAAATTTTCGTTGGTATAAAATTTGTCGTGGCTGCTGGCTTATTTTGGAGTGTGTTATTACTGGAAGATAGCTTTAGCCGAGTAGGTCATGGAAAGCAATGGTGTCGATGAGCTCACCACTTGCCACGTCTATATTTCTGCGATTGTGTAACCCACTGTGAAATTTACTAATCTTTCAATCAAATATAATTTTAGGCACTTTGATGAAACCCTCGTAATCGCGGAGAAATGTAGTCATATCAACCCAAACACAAGTCCAAGATAGTTTCAATAAAAAATGCATCAACATTTCGTCCTGAATTTGATATTGTCTGAGTATTCTCATGTTTAACCTGACACTGCTCTATATATTGAAGGCTTTATGTAAATTTTGACATGATTTTGTGTTGCTACGCAATTTAGTTGTATGCTACAAAAAATGGCATCTTTAGTTATGGATACAAATTTAGATACTAGTAATTTTGAGTACTTGTCGTAAAGTAGGTAGATATCTTTCTCTACACTAAGAATTTAGATCTAACAAAATCAAATGCAATACTCAATGTCGAAATACCCGCAGCGGCATTTAATCCAGTTTCCGGCAACTATTACCCTAGTGCGTAATAAAATTAATTACGGAGTAATTAACAGTATGCATAAATGAATCTCAGATATGACTTATTGATGGGTGGTCACTGTATTAAAATGTATCGGGTTTGAACCCGTTAACCAGACCAGTTAAATTAATTTGAAATATTTTTCAACTTTCGATGTTGCTACTTGTCCTTTCAAGGTTTTAATTTAAATTGAAAGTGTTTAATTGTTATGCTGTAGTTTTTTAACTAACTCAGTAAAAATAATAAGGCTCCTTAGTCTTAAAAGCATCAGAATATGATAAAGTAGCTATTTTGATTAAAGAGATGAAGAATTAAAAACATCAATTGCAAAAAAAAATACTTACGTATTTAAAATTACAGCTAGACTATGTTATTTATTTATGTAGTTTTTGAAGAACTAGCAATGACCATTGATCATACTAAAAATGATTATGCTTTTGAAATTTTTGTTACTAATTTTAATAAACTTGTTAAAATTTTAAAACAGCTTACTGAATCAGCAGTTCCACTCATTGCATATTAAAATAAGCTGACGACAATTGTTACCAATTAAAACGTTACGTAAAACGATATCTGATTTATATTGCGTCCCATTTCGAAGCCTTTAATACAATTAAGAGGTTTTCGTAATTGAAAATTGAAATAAATCGACCAGAAAATGTTAAAATTTTAACAGATTAATAGATTGTGTCATTAATTGACAATTTCATTAAATGTTTTGACCGAGCGAAGCTAAGTATTAATGTTCGAAGAAGTACCGAGGGATCGGCTTTCTTAAGTATGTGGGTATGTTTGATGGGAGTTTGTTTAATGATAACTTTTGAACAGTTGATTCAATCACCATGAAATTTGATAGAAAGGATGACAATTGGCAAGAATATGTACAAGGTATGCAAAATACTATAACACCAACTTAGTTTGTAGCATTTTCTTAGAAAACCTAGAAGTTTGAGAATTTATTTGGTGTCTTTCGAGAAAATACTGAAAGATTTGAGCTGTCGTAATAAACACTTAGCTCGTGCGTAACCGATGTAAATCCAATTTTTATTACTAAATCGCCTGTAAACTATTAGCTTTGTAATAATCGGTAACGGCAATTATTCGGGTCCGAATCGGTTCGAGTTGTGTGACGCAACGGTCATTTTCGCGATTTCTTACGCCCGATGGGAGTTTTAGACTTATTGTTGAAGATCACGATACCTACTGGTTCAGATTGGTAAGGTACTGTTCGTTATAGAAGTGTTTTAAAATGTACCATTGTTGACATCACATCATCATCATCATCATCATCATCAGCCGGTAGAAGTCCACTGCTGGACTTAAGCCTCTCCCATAGAATGCTATGAACGATTTGAGCTGCCTCCATTTACTGACTTCCTGGTAAATAATTCTGTCTATTCACAATGCGACTAACCCCGCATTTGTGATCGCGCATAGACAGATAGATAGAAAATGCTTTATTGCACAAGACAAAATAAAGTATATAGGAGAACTTAATGCTAATTAGCATTTTCTTCCAGCTAACCTTTGTGTAATGTAAAGTGGGTGGTCGTAATAATTACAGGCCAAGATTGAAAAGTAAAAAATTAATTACCTACTTAAAATAACTGGATATATACCATACATATTATAGTAATATATTATAACATACCTAAAATATATACATACATAAAAAATAGATGATACCTAAAATAACATTAAATTATCCATGTCTCTGGCCTAAAAGCATTTATAGTTGGAAAGATTCTTAATTTTAATAATGATCCAAAATATAAACCATTTATGTCTTTGATTGTACCTCTTGATGAAATCGCAAGTGATGTTTTAATCAAGACATTTTTAAAAAGTTGAATCTTTGATAGTGCAATTAGTGCTCTAATTTTCACTGGTTGAAGCTGCTGGTTGAATGAGCTGTTATTCATTTTGGATCACAAAAACTAACATCACAAACATTTGCGAAATAGACCACTAGCTACAATGCGTACACCCAAAACATTGTAACGTCAAATTAACTCGATCATAACACACAAAACACAATAAAAAGCCTAATGTTCGCTTGGCATTCATGTGTGTGAACGCGTTTTACAAACAATCGGATTCCCAAGCCGATTGCGATCGTAAACTTGACTTACGCAATAAGGCCTGGAAGACACATGCCTTCAAGATAAAAGTGATCTTTTTTGTCTTGTACTCCGTGTGAACAATATGGAAGTAAGGAGGTCTATAGGTGAATCGGTAACTTGTTAATGACAGGTTAATTGTGATAATTGAGAAAGGTTTCGCTAAGTTCCATGGAAAGTGAGATATTGTGGATTTTTTGTGATGTTTCAAGTAAAAGTTTAAAGAAAGGGCGTTTATTTGAATCGTATGCCACGAACAAAATAATAATAATAATAATAATAACAACAATAAAAATGTTATGTTAATTATGAAATACTTATCTTTATTCTGCATAAGTTTGTAAGTATGCAGAACCGTGAGGAAACTGTTCATCACTTTAAAATGCACAGTTTGTTTATATCTCTGATGTGTGAGGTCTGTAATGCTTATCGTTCCCTGGATCCACTCAACGTCCCAAGCAAAACTTTTCATCGTCACTTTAGTACGCCAAGACTGCCCTTCTTGATAATAACTGCTTGAAAACGCCTACATAGGTCGCATAAACTGGTCTAGATAAATCTAAATCGGCTATAATGTGTGCCAGTGAGATCATCTCTGCTTTTCCTTGACACGTTGACACATCTGAACTAAGACAGATGTGTCGTTATTCAATGTACACGTCATTGAGCGTGTTTTTGCTGCTTATTGAATAGAGTTTTAAGATCATATTCTTCATAGTATGTGCTTTTAATTAAGGGATCTATTAGTACAAAGGATCATAACCACAAGATCTATCAGTAAGTCAGTAACTACTCATCATTAAAATGAAAATACAAATAAAAAAAATAAAAAACTGAAATTGGATTCAATTTGAGTTTGAATTGAATTTGGTTTTTTGATTGGATTGATTGAATTGAATTAGAATTGAAATTTCAATCATTGATAATATTTCAATCTTATTATCTTAAGTTGTACAAAAAAGAGTTTTTTTATTTTAATCTATTCTATTCTATATAGGTGAACTGATTTTTAAATACCTTTGTGTAACTTCAACAATTGTTTTTGTTGTAATTATTATTGAGTTGCATAAATAAATTTCAAAATTCTTTCAGGGTGTCTGGTCGCAAATATGCGTGACCCAAAAGCTGGCTCTGATCTGGCTCAACGCATTAGTATTGCCATTCAGCGTGACAATAAAGCCAGCGTCTTGGGGACGTTTCCGTCTGTAAGTGATTTGATGAGATCGATCTTTAGATAGTTTGCAACGGTCTTTAGATAGCTTAACTGTTTCATTTGTATACACTTATTTTAGTTGTATTAATAATTCTGTAAATAAAATTTACCCTTTATAAAAAATACGTAAAAACATGCTTTTGTTTTGTTGACGACCTCCATGGTACGGCTGGCGAGGACCGAGTTTAAGACGAGAAACAAATGTTTGCGTGCTCTGCAAATATTAATTCCAGGTCTGGGTATTGTAATACCATGGTAATCTTTGTTCCTGATACCCACGACACAGGGAATCCTTGTATGAGATCAGTTTCTTATTAATAATTCAAAGTTGACATTGAGCCATAAATTGATGGCTTTAATTATTCATACAATCTTTTATTTTTAAATGTACTTAATTGGTGTTCTATCACTGTTAGTTGTAAATACTTAAAAGGAAGAATTGGCAATGTTCTTTAAGAAATTTTCCCAATATAGAAACTTGTTATGCAAATGCAAGAATGCAATTGTTTATTTAACTGATATTTTTGCATATTTTAAGCTCATGGTATTGTTTTAGTTTAGTTAAACATAAGGACGTAAAATAATTGTAAAAATACTTAGGTTTTTATAATTTTGAGGAAGCATTCTTTCAGATTCATTATAAATATTTTACCGGTTATGAAACAATAAACAAAAATGAAATAAAACATAATTTACAGTGTTTTATCGCTAAAAAGCGATATTTTCTAGACAACCGTTGACAGAGAAGAGCTAAAAAAAAAAATTTTTTTTTTAATATAAAAAAAAAAAAAAAAAAAATAGTTGAAGTTGTACTTAAATCATAATAATACTTGAAACTTACATTTAAAATAGAAGAAAACGTACCTAATAAAAGCGAATAAACTATAAATACAATAACTTTTAATTAAAATAAAAAGATTGTTTCATGTCACTGAATTTTAGTGTAGGCTCATATTTAAATAATTTCCATGTTGCATCTTATTTCAAAATAAATAATTAAGTGTGTTTATTCAATCAAACAAGCATTATTTTAACCATTAATATTTATCATTAACAATGTTTATTTTAGACCTTATTAATGATGCTAAGTATCAATCTGCTTAGCCTAAGGCATCCTAACCGACTCCGACAATGTAAAGCGGAAATCCGCCTGCAGAGAAAGGCACTCTTAATTATTTTATTGAATGGTAAGTAACATGATAGATTAAAAAGAGTTAATATTTTGGCTTAATATTCTTCATTGGTGGTTTAACTCTCATGATACATGAGAGTGACTGTACCTATTATGCTCTTGCTTTTGTTCAATGTTAAAAATGTATCATTATATGTAAACTATAAGATACAGATCTTTATAAGCCGTTTTTAAGGGTTATGTACCTCAACAAGAAAAAACGGCACCCTTATAGAACCAATTTGTTATCCGTCAATCTATCTGTCAAGAACCCTTTTTCTCAGAAACGGCTAATGGTACCAACTTGAATATTAAACCAAATATCAAAATCTGTAAGTTTATATAGTGCTGTACAAAATATCAAACTTCTAACTCAATGCATTAGGAAGATATGGCAATGAATGTCTAATTTTTGTATCGCGAAAATGAAAAACTTCTAGGGTACTTCCAATAACCTCAAAATCACAAAATTTAAAACGCTAAGAAGCTTTGTGATATATATAAAGGAAAAAAGTCTAAAATTGTGGATTTTATCCCTTAAATGGGATGGAATGGATGGATGATTTTGAAATTTATGGGAAATTCATAAATTTTAAGGCACCAGTCTCGCTCGTACTTGTTTATTTTATTTATTGAATTAGTTTTACCTAGCGCAACAAATAACAACTTTACAAAGTTTCTTCTTTAATACAAAATTTTCTCGTTTAATTTTCAATCGGTACGTTTGTTTTATATTTCGCTCAGTGTTCGTTTGCGCGAGAATGACCTCAGACATTCGACTGCACATTATGAAAATGAATCTAAAAATTATGCGCCAGTGTCTACATCGCCGTCTGTGCATTTTTTACTATCTGAATTTCATCTGAAGTGATGTACTTGAATGCAGAATGTATCAAATTTCCTTGAATTTTGATCAGACATCTATGTCTACGTCTAAATAATGCAACAACCGATTCTAGACCATTTCCTTTACTTTTCAGGACACAAAATTCAGTGGCATAGTGTTACTGTTCACCCCCAAAATAGAATATTTTACCATCTGCATGCAGTGATTCATGTGTCTGCACTGTAGACGAATACAATTGTACTTTAGTAGTGACAGACATTTTTTGACGTGGACTGCTCGTTTTTCATGTTAAAATTGCAATTTTTATGGCCACTTTATTCAACTGGACAAAACCGGCAAATAATAATGTTTCTACTTAAACTGGCAAGAGCAAAAATGTAGCACACAAAGAACTTAAATTGTTGTGCTTAAAGAGCTATACAGCACTTCTGGTTTTGTTCGTAAAAAAATTCCTTTGAATTATCTGTGAGTATTAGAGATCGTTGGAATTATCATTTGCTTTTTGAATAAAGTGATTTCTATATACGTCAATGCTTAGAAAATATACCTATTTCAGGCAACAGTTCTCGAACAAAGCCTGTCCTAACGAACATCATACTTCATTACTACAGATATTACCCGTCTATCGCCATTCGTCAACGATAACTGTCGTTTTAAACAACGAATCGGGCGCTAAATATCCATTTATAAGTTACTCCGCTTTCTAACAGTTTAGAGAAGCTCATCAGTGCGATGTCAGTATAACAACGACAAGAGTTATCTAGTGCCAATAATTAGAAATAGTGATATCCTGCTGGAACTTTATCGAACTAATTCCGCGGATACGGATTGATAGTTCGAGATCTACACCGGCTGACACAATTGTTTTGTGTACCTTAAATCGTTTATTTATAATAAAACTAATTTATAGTTTGCTATGGTGTATCTGGCCTTCCGTCTTTTCTAGTGAATGTCGTAAAAGCCAACTCAGGGATTACCAGGGGATGGGCAGCATCCACCTGGGTGCTCAACATCAATCTATCTGCCAAGCGTATGGTGATTATGGCAATCAGTGGACGAATAACGGTTAATGATGATGAATTTATAGGTGCGTGTTTCACCATTTAGCTGTGTATTTGGAGAACTCTGCCCCATAATTCAGTCGTACCTGAATTATGATTTTTTCTTCTTCATCATTCGATAGAAGCCCACTGCTGGACGAGGCCTCCCCCATAGAATAGGAAATATGCCATAATCCCTCACGCTTGGTAGGCGGATTGGTGATAGCAGTATTGGTGTTAAGGACTCAGGTGGATTCTGCTGTCCATCCCTTGGCGTCCCTTTGTCACCTTTTACGCCATCCATGGGAGAAGTTGGAGGAGTTCTTTTCTCAGATCAAGACCACCACAATCAAGGAAAGCTTACTAGCTTTTGAATAAGATTTTTTTATTTTATTGTTCTTGAATATTCACCCTACCCTAATTTGCCTGAGACTTGCGTTTTTTAACACATTGTGACTGAACTTCGGTAGACGAGGAAAGAATCAGAGTTGCTTACGGACGCTTACAAATTCAATATATTCCTCATACGGAAGACGGATACGGATCGGCCACATCACTAATTAGAAACAGGCTAGCAATTATATGCAAATGCCGGCTGCGACAAGCTAGCTCGTTTTGAAACCGTGCATTTTGATGTCACACCTACCCGCCGTTATTAGACCAAATGATCCCACTCAACAAAGCATGGGTGTGGAAATAAGTTCCTTGTAAGGACTACTATGCATATTATGCAGTGTTGACATTATAAGATTTTATTAATATCCCAAAAATAGCGTGTGGTGGTGTAGTCAGTTTTGTGCCCGAATGTGGAACACAAGCAATGCGACACCTCTTGTTAATAAACTAAACTAACTATAGTCATTCAACTAGCTTATATAACTGCAAGGTTTCCCCATAAGGTGGAGCTCCGGTGTATATACGGCGAATAAGGACTTGAAGTGGTGATGTAGTTTGTTATCGATCCCCGCATCAAAGAGGGGTTCACGGGATCCATGCTCTGTTGTTATTTTTTGTACTTTTATATTACAATTTTCCTCAGCGTTAACTTAGGTAAAATAATAGGTTTTTAATAGATTGTAATTTAGTTGGAATCAGTTCTACTAATAACGTTCTTATTATTAGAACTAACTCCAAGCAGAGATACTTCAACATTCTGGCATTCTCAACATCATATATGTGGCATCCTCGCGTTTTTCGTGTGTGTGTCCCCCACCCGTTATCTAACGCCTGGTTTGATTAGTCTGTAGCTTGTTTTAACATAAAGTTTCTACGAAAAATCTTACTAAATTCAGCTTAAAAACGCTCCAGGCGATCTTAAAAGTAAAACCCATTGGAGGTGTTCACACAATAGAATAGATAAAACGAAAGTGTAATTTCACTGAAACAAGAATACTACGGTAATTTTTAAGTGTACTAACCTACAAAAAAAAACATAAACAATGAATGAAAAAATAAAAACATCATAAAATACAGTCGGGCAGACGATTCTTTGAATTTTGCAATGTCACTAACGGTGTTAAACTTTTTAAGAATCTCTTTAACAACTACGTTGAAATTAAAACGTGTGGAGATGTAGATAAAAACCGGAATTTTGTCGTTGACAACTGATCGATATTAAAGTGGCTCTATAAAAAAATAGCAAACATGCTACAGAGAAAAAGCCGCTCTGAATTACCGCAAAAGCAATGGCGTATTTACTTCTTTCGACTCACAGTAAAAGTTTCTGAACACGTCACAATTTCGATTTACCAATCTGTCGCGTCAAGTTTTATCAAGACTTTCGTCGTAGCGGTCACTACATCCGCTATCACTGTCAAGAGAGTGGTTCTCAGCGGCTTTTGTCCGCTTGATGTAATATCAAAAGCGGACAGGTATCTGTTATAAAACGGTACGCACTTATTCTGTATCAGTGAAAGCGAAAATGTTTAATTACTTTTTTACTGCAGAGATGACACAGCACTTTGATTCTCTTTTTATCGAAATTCAATCTACATTTGCAGTGTGAAATGATATAATAAGAAAAGCGAACGTGATTGACTTTTGGACAAAAAAACAATAGTAAAGCTGAGCCAAACTTTAATTTTCAAAAGCTTAGATCGTTTAGGCGTACCAAATTTGGTTTCAAACTTGTAGGTTTGTTTTTAGAAAATCCATCATTGAGAAAGTACACAGATTTCCTAAATTATATACACATTGGTACGTTGGTGGTTGCTGTAGTGTCAAGCCTAAGAATATATCCCTCTATCTGCTCCCATGGATGTTGTAAAAGTAGATTAAGGGATTACATCAGGGGATGGGCAGCAGCATCCATCTGAATGCTCAACACTTCTGCCAAGCGTGTTGATTATGGCAATTCCCCCCTTTGTATTTTATGGGGAAGGCCTCGCTCAGCAGTGAACGTCTAAAAGCTTCTGATGATGACTTTGTTTTACCCTGGTTCAACATCCTTACTGTGGCACGGATCTTAGAATTAGAAGATCCCTACGATACGCTGTCACATATTTCTTGATGTTGGAATGGGATTCGTAAAGGTAATTAAACGTATGGACTGATGAATGTGGCCACAAACCTTTTGGTATTAACTAGAAACAGCTTGTAGGGTTGCAACACTGTTTTTAAAATTAATTTATTGGGTTAATAATTTGTGTTACAAAGTAGTTGTCATTTGTTTTGTTAAATAATTGAAAGATTTAATAGTTTGTTTAGAACATTTGTTAAATAAACAAAGAAAGTAAGTTAGTAGTGTAAGTTTTAAAATGCGCAAAAAGCATACCTTTATTATTTGACAAGTAACAAAATATTTTGCGTTTCAAATACAGGCTAAAACTCTGTCTCTTAGCTTAACCCTACAAGGTGAAACGTTGTAGATAATGGTTATGATATAGTTTTTTTTTGTAGGAAAAGCCTTAAGAATCCGTAAAAACATTAATCATCATCATCATCACCATCAGCCTGTAGAGACCACTGCTGGATTTAGGTCTCCCCCTAGAATGCCACAACGAACGGTCCTAAGCCGCCTCCATCCACCGACTTAGTCCAACCTTTATTATGACTTTAGTCCATCGAACTTTTTCTCTACTAGTCGTGCAGTTTGTGGTCGCCACTCGAGAACATTTATTCCCCAACGGTTTTCAGTTCTGTGAGCTATATGACCAAAAAAAGTATGGTAAAAACATTAATGTATGTATTTTATTATACCCCCCATCCAAAAATAAAAGCAATCTCGCGAATTCAGGTGTAAACGTTTTTTTTGGTAGCCGACGCCGATAGCGAATGTCTTTTAAGGAGCTGACACATGTGAGAAACACATTTTACGATATGTTACACGTTTAAAAATCAGCACCGATCCAGTTTTCGAGTAAGTAATCTTTGCGAGACGCTTTTTTACTCGGCTAAAACTGGGTGCATTTAGCCAATCGAGGCATTTGAAACGTTAAGGTTCTTGTATTGATAACTGTGAAGCTTTTAGTAAGACATTTATGGTTGAACTATAAATTATGGAATTCATTTTCATTCGCAATATTTTTCTGAAAATGGCGTTCAATTTGAAGATTGTGAAACATAGTATTAAAAAAACTTAAAACGCCTTTCCATTAATATTTAGTTTGGTATTTTAAACACGAAGAATTGGAGCTTTATAACCAAATTATTCTAAATCATCTTTTTAACAAGAGGTTAAGCGTCGTTATTTTAAACTAAAAATGAATCTAATGTTTTATAAACTAACACACAATTTGATATAGAGATCCGGCATACAAAATTGTGAACGGTATAAAATAAAACAAAAGTACAATGATGGCCATTCTCGAGAAAATAAACAATTGTCAATCTAGAGAAAAATGAGCGTAGCATCGAGCCTATGAGCACAATTGATAAAACCAGAGCAAAAAATGTTGCCGTCGGGCGACAACTGGCGTTTTCATAGTAACTGACTTACTTTCTGGTTTACTAGGTCGAATAATCTATTTTTTTTTCAACGTAACAATGAGTGAAAAGTGTAGTGAAAACGAGCCTTCACTTACTTTTTATTGCGTAGGGCTAGGTCAGAAAAAAGAGTAAAAAAGCAAAAATAAAACTATAACGAAAAGTTGCACATAATTCTTGAATTTTAGTCAAAAGATTGAATTAAATAACAACAAATAAAAGAACTGAGTGAAATGTATTTAAATTTATGTAAAGTATCAATTTAAAGAATTGATGATGGCTCATTAACGCCCAATAAATTTGTATTTAAATCGAGGGAATCATAAAAATAAGCATTGTATTGTTTGCTGTTGTTTTTAAATTGATGACTTTATAATGTTTGTGGCCAATGAGTTATGGATTTGACAGACATCATTTGCATTTTATTGTAAAGTCAAGTTTAAATTGGCAACCTTTAAATTAAAACTATCGTTTTAGCCGCAGTAAAATGGGAGTTAGGAGATTGTCACATCAATAAATTACAATTGCGTAAATAAATAAAAATAGACTTACCTGGTTCAGTTAAAACGTGAATAAATTTCAGGTTGTCCTACTGAATAAATCAGCTTTCAGTTCCAAAACCAATAAAGCACAAAAAAACGTTACAGTTAAAATGAAATAATCCTTGGAAAATTACAATAAATTGATAACACAATATCAGTTTCACTTTCAACACATTGGACTACGTTCATAAAAAAATGAGCACTTGAAAAAGTTAAAACGCGTTCAGTTATATACACCGAGCACTTGAAAATCTTGAAAAATATTCATTCCATCACAAGAAAGGGTAGAATTTTTTTTATTAAGTCCGCGCGAGCTTTATCCTCGGAGCGTCGTGCACACGTGCGCAGTTCGCCGTGGCATCGCGTTATCAGCGCGAGCGGCCGCACCGCGCGACAACAACAGAACTTGAGAGCCGATCTCAATAATAACAAGAAAAGAAAACGGTCCAGTTTCAGTGAGGCTTCCGGATGGGTCGCGGGCGCAGGCAACTGTACCGCTCGCACGCAAGTGCGCTCTCTTTGTCTAACGGTACAGTGCGAGTGATATCGCCTCGCCCGCCAGTAGTCGCTAGTCGCGAGTGCGACGCCGCCCTTAGCACTCGCGTAGAGCTTCCAAGGCTCTACTTCCGCCGTTTTACGTTTATGATATCAGTAGAACCATAAACGTTTGTTATATTGAATATGGTAAGGTCTTGATTTTAGTAAAGGGAAAGTTACTATTTTTTTTTAATTATTTAAATAAGCCCAACCTCCTGCGACTTCTTGCGTGCATATAGCCTTAAGCTTTCCTAAATACCTCTGCTATTGAACAGTGTAAAATTAAATCCCTATTTAAATCCATTCTGTGAATTTGGAAGTTAACAACGCATAGTTGACAACGCAAAAGGCAAATCTTATTTTTATGTAGTAGTGAAAATAATTAAGACCCTTTTGTGATGAACTAAAAACTTTTTCAACATTATATTATATTATTTACAAAATATTTTAGCCAAAACAATTTGTCTAATAAATAATTAAGTCATGCGCCAAGAGCGCGTTTAAGTCTTTTGTATGAGATCATGAATATTGTTAAAATTAGTCGTAGCTGAAATTGTAGAGGCATTACTTCACTGTTTTAAAGTTGTACCATAATGTTAATTTTAACATTCATCACCATCCAGCCTGTAGAAGTCCACTGCTGGACATAAGCCTCCCCCTTAGAATGCCACGACGAACGGTCTTGATCCACCTCCATCCACTTCCTGCGACTTTTATAATTTCTTAGTCAATCGAGTGGAGGGCTTTCCTCTACCGCGTTGTCCGGTTTGTGGTTTTTAGCATTCATTCAATTTTAAAGATTTTATTCCCATTAGACATTCATTGGATAAGTATTTTTAGTAAGGACTAAACATTGTAAGGGAACCCAGTCTGGTGAGGTACCGAAGCCTTATTAAAATGCAATCAAAGTATGGACATTAAGTCTTGTTTTCATCAGAACCAGGCGAAATCTGAAAGGTCAATGACAAAGGAGAGTTTTAGCGGATGAGCAATTCTGTATAGTTTGTAAAAAAAGCGTCTGAAATCGGGCATTGTTTCATTGTCTTCTATTTCTAGTTACTTAAATTGTCATTTTAATTAAAATTAAATGGAAACTATTCCAATAATTTTATTTTAACACAATCATCATTGCTAGCCTGTTAATGTCCACTACTGGACAACGCCTCTCCCATTGAATACAATGGTGGTACAATGAATAGGGGGTAGTAGGGGTATTTGCCATAATCACTACGCTTGGCAGGCGGATTGCTGATCGCAGTTTGGTGTAAAGTACTCAAGGGGATGCTGCTGCCCATCTCCTGGTTTAATTTCTAGTAAAGCTTTTACATCCGTGGGAGAAGATGGAGGTGTCTATTCTTAGGCCGGTACACACCACAGCACAGTATATCACATCATACATATATTATAAAACGCGAAAGTTTGTGAGTAGGTATGTTTATTACTTCTTTACAATCAAATGGCTTAACGGATTTGAGTGAAATTTGTAATGGAGATACCTGATACCCTGAATTAACATAAAAACTACTTTTAATTATCATCAATAATTTTCATCATTGTTGACGCGGGTGAAACAGCGGGGCACAGCTAGTAGTATGTACAACTATAACTATTTAATTATGTTAAAATGAAGCTATCTCTGATATGGCCACTTATTTTGATAGGGTTGAACGACAAATTTGATAAATAT
This sequence comes from Epirrita christyi, assembly GCA_951392215.1. Taxonomy (NCBI): domain Eukaryota; kingdom Metazoa; phylum Arthropoda; class Insecta; order Lepidoptera; family Geometridae; genus Epirrita; species Epirrita christyi. The sequence continues at coordinate 9,129,340 of OX595850.1, forward strand.
GAGAAAAACTCAGTCTAGATACCGGTTGATCCAGTTTACTGTGAGAGCCGGACTTAAAATTTTGTTTATTCCCTTTGGATTCGCGCGGACGCATCCAGTTTGTAGCCGTTAACTTTGATTTACGCATTCACATAAGTTGAATGACGTTTTACATACGCACACATTCAATTTATGCCGATGCGTAAATTGACTTTATGTAATTTATGAAACCATATGTCTCTTGAAGAACACACAACAAATTACACAGCTCATTATGTTAAAATCAACACCGCGGTCATTCTTTATGAACGTCGGCCTCGAGCAAAATTGCCAAAAACACTCGCCGTGACAATTTATAACATTTTAATCTTTTGCTGACCGAATACCAACTTAGCTGCATTTTTACACTTTTTGAATCATTTTCACCAACAACATTTTGACGTCCACTGCTGGATGGTCTCCCCCATAGAATGCTATTGGTAGGCGTATTGGTAATTGGTGATTGCAGTATTGGTGTTGCCTTTCAAGACAAGATATTGTAAGACATCCACGGGAAGAGATGGAAGGGTCTATTTGGATGCGCCACGGCCTCTTGGGTAGAGAAACTTTAATTTATTTTCCTATATCCTGTTTAAAAGTATCCAATCCTCATTATCGTGTAAGCTAGTTCCACATTTTTTAGCACAAAATCTTACCAGTTTTTCATCCAGTTAATATTACGCTACCTGACGTTTATAGCAATAGTACTTACTAAAGAACAGATAATATAATATTATTGGATTCTACCAATTTTTTCAAACGAATTTGACCACTTAAATCGTACCGGTTGGCAACAGCGATTCTGATCGACTAGCCTGCTTATTAACTGGTCCGTTTTCGAACATGTACCCGAGATTCAGTACATATACGGTTGATGTGAATTTCATCATGCTTGGGACGATTTTTCGAGGAACTAATTATTGTATTGTTCCACTTTGCGAAAATGAACCGATAATTTGGAGTTATGTCTTTTAAATTGGCGCATTGCGTTAATCGGTTTTGCAGGTCGTTTGAATGTGATTTAAAGTACTTTTAGGTAATACTCGTAGCGTAGGTCACTCCATACCTATTTCTGCCGCCAAGCAGTAATGCTCGCATAGCTGTGTTCCAGTTTGAGGTGCTGGTGAAATTACAGGGACATGAGACTTTTCATCTCAGGATGACATGCTTCAGGATGACGGGTGCATTGCTATGCTACGTATAACGCTCTCTAGGTGGACGTGACCAAAGAGGTATTGCATTTGTTATGGGCTGGGGTAACCGCTTAGCTTCGGGTCGGGTGGTGGGTCAGATCCATATTTTTTTCAAATAAAAAATAAATCCTGCCGTTCTTAACCTAACATCAGATAAAAGTTTTCAACCTAAAGCTTACATTAAGGTGCGTTACAATACTTACTTATTTTGATAAAAAAAACAATCGATAAAAATAAGGCCTATACTTTGTGAGCTAAAAATATCAAACCCTAAAATTGCAAACAGTTTCACAACTTTGCTCGGTGACTTCATTTTTCTGTGGTCCAGTGCTTTCCGTTCTGTAATTCCGAAGACGTCAGTGTAAGTGTCTTTAGTCTTTTTTTTAAATTAATTCCCCGGCTCTCATCGCAACAAATAAAACTACTCGCTGCATTACGCATGTTCAACTTATAAGTTTCTGTTTTTCCTACAATTTATTGAGACGTTCTTGCAAGTGGCATGTGTGAAATTGGCTCCATTATGACCCAAGTTGGCCCAAGTCAAGGTTATAGAAGATGCATTGTATTGTACTTTAAAGTTCTTTTAACGTGCCTGAAGTCCTCATTTAAGTAATTAAATTAACAATATGTCAACACAGAAACATTTAGCATTTAAGTGGGTCTTTAAAATTTGTGACGCAAAAGTCAGTGAAGGGGAAATTTATTTGACGGATGTCAGAAACTTATCGCTTTTCGTTAAAAGGTATAAAGAAATTATTATGTTGTCTTACTTCAGTATCCATATGTCTGTATGTCTATTTATCTCAGAGTGTTTTAGGAGCTATCATTGCTATCGACTTGAAATTCGACATAGATGTAGAATTTGGTTGCCCAACTATGTTCAGCGGTAAAATAAATAGCTAAAATTGAATTTCATCAAAAATGGGGTCCAAGCAATACAGTTTATAGTGTGGCAACTAGTCAAGTAGTTTATCATATGAAAGATTCTTCAAATTCATTTCAAAACAGTTGGTTATTTTAGCTTTGAAAACACTTTGATTTATAATGAAACAAGACCGTTTGTGGTGTGTGACCGTTTGTTGTGGCATTCTAGGGAGAGGCCTATGTCCAACAGTGAATTTATACAGACTAATAATGAGAGTACGAGTATAATAAAATAAATAAAGGGCTTTCGCTAAAATGTATTCTGATCCAATGAAAATAATGCTTTAAATACATTAAATATATATGCCAAAAACTTTTTACTAAACGAACTTGTTTGGTTCATTGCAGGTCTTCAGTAAAGTACCTACCTACATCCAGCTTCATCCGGTATGGGAGGTAGAGGTTCGGTTAATTAAGACATTACAATTAAAGATATCTTTTACGAAAGTATTGCCATTAAAATAATATTAAAATTTATAACGATATCATTGATTGAAACTGTAATTCTTTTGACTAATTAAAGAAGTTGGATCACAAGTGAAATGTCAAGTATAATTGAAGAAATTACATGAAAATTATACCAATGTAAAAAGTGGGCAGACTGCGTTGGTGACATAATAAATCATGATGCGTTTGCGTGGTAGGTGGGTATTGTATAGCATTCACTGAGTTAAATTACTTTAATTTCAATAATGCTCTCACCATAAGATATATTTGGTTCTCACCATGTTATTCCTTTTCTTTTTCAGACTACCCCAAATTGAGAGCATGATCTGACTGGCTCAATGGTATAATTAATTGAAAAATTGTCTAAAAAGTCTGCAACAAAAAAAAACCTTTAAGGTACTCACCTGATAGATGCATAGAAAAGGTTGAAAGGCTTGGAAGAATGGAAGAGCGGAGAGAAAATGTGGAGATAGCATCCACCTGAGTACTCAATACGAATACTGCGATCACCAGTCCGCCTGCCAAGCATGGTTATTATGGCAATTCCATCCATTGTATCAATGGAGGTGGCTTTGTCCAGCAGTGTACGTCTAAAGGTTGCTGAAGAACCCACCTGAACTGGAAGGAGAATGGATGGAAGGGAATAATAATGCTTTTAAAAATTGTCAAACCTGCATCGGCAATTCCATGGCCAATCAAGATGTTCTGGTGTGTTTTTGTTTATTAGGTAAAAAAGGTTTACCTAATAAACAAAGGTTAGGTTTTCGCTAAAAAACCTTGAAATATAATCGGCTTTAAAAAAAATGATGACTATTAAATTTTTGAATTTGATTTGCTTTACGAGTATGCACTTTATTATCCAGTACAGCAATGTTATGTATAAATGGACTACTTATTCATGATAAAATATTCATGTCAATTCAAACATCGTCATACAATAGCTACATGACCTACCAAAAGAGAAACCATTTCAGTTAGCAACTAATACTCATTTATCGATTACGCAAACAAAAATTTAACCAGTAGTTAGCAGCGGATAGAGACGACGGACATTGTTTTTTATTTTTTGTTTCAATACAATTATTATAACGCATCAAAATCATTATAGTACGTCAATCAAGCTGCATATCGCGATCGCCTTGAAGGTAAAAAAGAACGGCCTTTAATGGATAAGGTAATTGTATCATATTTTATTTGTAAATAATACTTATAAGAACACCGTGCCATGGTGTGTCCGGCCAAAGAATATACCCCTCCGTCTCCTCCCGTGGATATCGTAAAAGCCGACTAAGTGATTACCCTGTTAAGGTGGTTAATTTATAGACATTATAAATTAAAACATGTGTGTTGAGTCTCCTAGTTTTTGCAAAATTAGTTTTCACTACCTCAAATAGTGTTGATGAGCTGTGATGAGCAAAAACACAATAAAATATGAATTTCGTGCCACTTGCGAAACGATCCACCTTGTCAGGGGTAAGATTCATATTCAGTTATTTTATTAAAATTATTAAAATAAGCAGATTATATTAAAATTTGTGTTTATGATATCTAAAGACGTGTGAAAAGTCTTGTCAATTTTCTTTAGTTCTCGTGTTTTAATCTTTTTGAAATGAAACCTTTGTCTCTTCAAGTAGAAAGATTTAATTCGCCTAGTATTGATCAAAGAAGAAAATTGACATTGTGCAATCTAAAGTAAACTTACGCACGCATACCGATATTGAATATGTAGTTGAGTAGCTAATTATTATGAGCACTCCGCCAGACTAGTGCGTAATACACAATACAGTGTAACTGAAACACAGTGTGGCATCTACAATCACATGTCTACTAACCCAGTGGACTATGGACAAACAAGGGTACAATTGGATGTAGCCAGTAAGATATGAATAATAATGGGAAGATAACGCAGCCTTATTTTTGAAAATTTTGTTTTGTTTCGCAATTTTTTTCGCGATAAATGCCATCAAAAGCTTGAAATGTCTCTTAATAAACTGGCGTGTAATAAAAAGAGGTCACTTGCCAGAACCAAGATATCTCCTAAACTAAGCAAGATAGCGCCCTGAAATAAATTGAATATATTTTTTTTTACAAAAGTTATTGTATTTATTGCCGCATGAAATATGATGTTTTAATAATGATTTTTATTTCAATTAGAAATCATTCATAGTTTGGGAGGTATTATGGTTTTTGAGTGACCCTATTCTATTACACGGCAATTTATTTAATGAACAGCTTTTTTTCAATAACTTTCATTTTAGCCACCCTTTAGAATTTTTGCTGGTTGATTATTTTTTGGCTTATATTTCTCTCAGTATTTATATGTGTGACTCTTATATTTATATCAGCGAAAAAAATTTGGTACCAGCGGTAATCCATTGATGAACAAGACCTATATGATGCGAAAGTAGCCCTTAAAAACTATTTAAAAAGTTACACTACTAATATAAATTTACAGTGGTCAAGATTTTCAAGGTTTTTGTTGTGCTACTCATATTTATACTGTGGTAATAGCCAACTGGTAAGCATCGGCCATTTGAGCTAGGCGTGGCCGAGGGACCTTAGAGAACGGATGTAGCAGCCTCGCTCGAACCAGATCGGCGTTTGATGATAACCGCATCAGAAATAAGAAAAAAAAAATAGACCTGAGGCTAGTGATAGGTTTCTTACATGATTCTACTGGAGCACGATTTTTCTGAACGAAGTACCTCACTCGCCGAGAATAGACTGGATACGTGTAGATTATCTGCCACAAGCATACCATAACTCTGGTTAATTGACTATAATTTTGTGCGTTTCTGAGTTCTGGTGAAAAGTGCAGCTAGCCTTGCCAATGTACTCATGATCATCATTACCACCAGCCGTTAGACGTCTGCTATTAGACGAGGCACCATATAATGCAATGGCAGGATTTGCTATAATTACCACGCTTGGCAGGCGGATTGGTGATCGCAGTCACTATGTACTCAGGTGGATACTGTTGCCAATTCCCCGGTGTAATCCGTTAATTGGCTTCTATAGCATCCACGGGAGAGACGGAAGGGGTCTATTATTAGACCGGACACATCACCGCAACATGATATCAGGCTACTTTGATAAAAAAATGTCATGAACCCACTATACCGTAAACAAATGTTAAATTTAGGTTAATTATAGGTAATTAATAAATTTAAGTATTTTAATGAAATTAATAAATTTCAGTTATAAACTAGGACCCTTCTATTTTAAAATTATTTTTTTACTCTAAAATAGCATGAAATTATTTATGAAACTTCAATAATTTGGTGGTTTTTTAGTTTATTTAGAGGAACTTGTTTATTCATTGATAATCCACGATTATATTTACTTAATTTATTATTTCGTATAATATATCATTGTTAAAATTTTTTTTTTTATTAAAGATAATATTGAAAATTTCATATAAAATTTTTTATATGATTAATGAAGCAATGTGGCATGACCATTGACTGTTTGAATGATGTTTCAGCACAAACAGAAGGAATTTCCTACGTCCATAACGTAGGAAATTCCTTGCTGGCTCCTGAGCTACATCGCTTGAGTGAAAAGGTCAGACGGCTACCGCTGTGAAATTAAACTCCAAAATAATAATCATTACGACCACAATAAGTGCAACAGGTTCGGTATTTTGTCAGTTTAAATGTCGATTCTCGTATTTCCCTTCCTCTCGACGGCTTTTTCCTTTCAAATAATCGCAAATTTTTATGTAACTACTGTATTAAAGTTTATTTTAATATTTTACATTTTACAACTTAATTTATATCTGCTCTAGATTATTTTTAACAACCTCTTTAAATGAATGTCACGAGATAATACCTGTCAAAAACGTGGTTTGTTTTTGTTTTAATTTTGATCTTGCTTTATCGATCAAGAAGATTATTTTCCATAAGGATGCCTGTCCGAATGTACTAAAATTTAACATTTTACAAAATAACATAACATATCATAATACCCAACAGTTACATATAGTCCTGATACCACACTAGAATTCCCTGAGTCGAAAGTATCAGGAAATACAAGTACAATGGTACTACAACACCCAGACCAGGAACAAATATTTGCAGATCATACAAACATTTGGGAATCGAACCCGCACCTCTTGAATCTTAGCTGGCTACTCGCCCATCGCACCACAGAGGTCGTCAAAGATACAATAACAGAATAGATTATACAGAATAAGAGGTATAGAATATCAGCCTTTTTTGATGTATTCAATTTATTATTGATTGGGTAAATTACCTGATAGCTGATAGCCATTTTCCTTTGGGCACCGTTTAACGTAATTCAGAATTGTGGCACAGCTATATTTTCATACGATTGGTACTCAGACGGCCGCAGAGAGGGTCACATCTCGATTCTTGATCAAAACTGGGTCATTTTGGGTGGTCATAATGTCGAATTTTTGCTTTCAATTTTTTATAAATTTCTTCCGTAAAATTTCAGACTAATTAGTTACACAAAGGCCATGGTAGTCTCCGTTAAAGAACATGACTCCTCCAACGCCTCCCGTGGATGTCGTTAAAGCTACTAAGGGTTTAGAGGTCGGGGGATAGGCAGCAGCATCTATCTGAGTACTGAACACCAGTACTACGATTAACAATCCACCTACCCAAGCGTGGTTATTAAGGCAAATCCCTCCTATTCTAAAAGGAAGCTTTCTCTAGCAGTAAAGTCTACCAACTGATGAAGAAGAAGATACACGTTAACTGCGGTTACCAATTACATAGTCTTAAACCGCCTCAATCCACCGACTACTTGCAACCTCGATAATTTTTTCTTTCTAGGTGCGAGGCCTATGTACAGCTTTGAACTTCTACAGGCTGATGATGATGATGATTATGTTTGAGTAGTTTATAGCTGCGGTAATAGTTCTCACTCATAAACAAGTCAGCAAGTCGTGTTACTATGATTGATTCCCTACGTACCATGTTTTACTACGAAGGACGACAAATAATTTGTATCCGCAAACTATTCATGGTATTTTACAGATTAATTATTAAATCAGAACAATTCTTGAACTCGCGGATCTAAGGTATGTATATCGGCAAAACCAGGCGGACACAATAAAATTAATTAATGATATCACTGCATCTTGATTAGTTGTTATTCAATGGGTCCGGCTGGTCAAAAACAAAGTGTGGGTGGAGTCTTTGATTGATAAAACGATTTTAGTGTCACAATAATAGTAATAGTTTTACCCTCTTATTAAATAAAATAAAATTTAATTTAAATAGTATTTTTTTTATTGGTAACCAATTAGCGTGTTATTTCTCCTTCTTCAGTAGCTGGTAGACTTCACTGCTGGAGGAAGCCTCCCACAGAATAGGAGGGGTTTCCCTTAAGATAAGATAATTTTTAATAAGTTTAATTGCCAGAACATTGTAAATACAATAAGGTCTTAAACTAGTTAAAGTCCAATATGTTCTACCTTATAACTAGCATTTTTAGCGTGCAAATTTTCACATGGGTAATTATGATTAATATAAAAACAATAAAATTAGAATAATAATTGAGATTAAACAATGAACTAAGTAAAATAAAAATGACAATATTTTGCTTAATCAATAAAAATTATGATTGAAAATCCCTGTATTGTAAAAATTGATTAAAAGAATAATAGCATCTACCCATCAGCCATTTTTTTAATTTAATATTAAATAAATTTCCAGTTAGATTTTTAAGATCCTCTGGTAGATTATTGAAAATTTTTATCGACATGGAATAGGCCTGATTTTGCGTCATTTTTAGATTATATTTTGGGTTGAAGAGTCTGTTGTTAGATCTATCCCTTCATTTTATTAGTAGAAACTCCTTCAATCACCACGCTTGGCAGGCCATTTCGTAATTGCAGTATTGGTGTTAGGTGCTCAGGTGGATGCTGCTGTCTATCCCCTGGTGTATCCCTTAGTAGGCTTTTACGACATCCATGGGAGGAGACGGAAGGGTTTATTCTTAGACCGGACATACCATGGAACTTCAAATTCATTGCATTCTATGGGGAAGGCCTTGTCCAACAGTGGACGTGTTATGGATGATGGTGATGATGATGATGATGATGACGACCTCTGTGGTGCGGCGGGTGAGTAGCTGGCTGAGATGCAAGAGGTTGCGGGTTCGATTCCCACTGCGGGACAAATGTTTGTTCCGGGTCTGGGTGTTATGGTACCAAAGTACTCGTAATTCTTGCGACCCACGACACAGGGAATCCTGGTGTGGGATCAGGAACTAGTGTGGGTGTTATGATTATAGAAAATTAACAATTACCTATTGGACAAGTCTGTTTTTCCGGACATTCTACATGAAATTAATGACGCAGTGTTTTTTATAAATCCTTTATTGAGAGTCCGTGTTCATTGAACACTTAGAATTCTCCTTACTTGGGCTTGGGGTTACCATATCCTGTCAACCATTCGTCAAATTATTAGTCAGCGTTTGATAAGCAATATTCGATCTAATTTATAGCTGTTTGCTATTGATACCCGGATCATATAATTTTATGCAACTGTCATAATCGTGTTAAGATTTGTGTTTGTTGATTTTTTGTTAAAATTTAATCAATTGACCGAATGACAGGAGACAGACGCCAAGGATTTGTCTCATATAATTAGGTATAGTAATTGAATCTTGAGTTCCCGGACTTGTTGGGCAATTTTCGTTGGTATAAGATTTATCCTGGTTGCTGGCTTATTTAGGAGTCCAAGTTAGTCGTGAAAAGTAATGGCGGTGACGAGCTCACCATTTGTCACATTTATATCCCTGTGATAGTACAACCCACTATGAAAAGAGGCCCTTTGAGGCTCTGCCTAGCCCTTTGTGGAAACAGGCGTGTGTTTATGTATTTGTGTATGTGTGTTGACTTGGTCGTGGCATGTGCCTGGCCTATAAATTCCCCCTTCATTTCCTCCCATGGATGTCGCAAAAGCTGATTGAAACGAAAAAAAAAGCCAAGAAGTGAGCATTGCTGTGTTCCGGTTTGAAGGGTATGGGTGCCGATGTAATTACAGGCACATTAGACATTTTTCTCTTTATGTCTCTGTGTGACAGGCACAGTGCAATGTTAAGTAGGATGCGTCCTAGGTTGACGTGACTTAAGAGGTATTGCATTTACAATAATGGGGGGGGGGGGGAGGTTACCGCTTAGCTTAGCTTAGCTTAAAAAAAGCCTGATCTGTGTTCCTCAAGGAAGCGTAAATTACTTTAAAATTCAGCGAAGAGAAAATATAAATCATTCGTTTAATTTTTGCCCTTAAAAAGTCTGTCCATCTGTCGATGTACGTAATTGCCCATTTAAGTCGAAAATGAGAAAAAATTAAGTGAGTTTATCGCCATGACTAAAACAAGTTGACTGAATTGATGGTAACTTAAAGGAAAGTAACGAATAGTGATTGCAAGAAATTTTCTTTCGGACATATTGAGTACATTCTCTGGAGTTACTGTTTTAGGGTTCCGTATTCAAAGAGCGCTAAACGGGACTCTATTACTGTAGTAATAGGGTCCCGTTTAGCGCTAATAAATAAGCTTAATTAAATAGCTTATGTGTTGTTTGGGTATGAACCATATACACCTATTTCACCTCACACAACACATTAGTCTATATACTTAAATCTTCATGTTTATTTTTAATGTTAATATTTTTTTCTGTTTGTTTTTTCTTTTTGTGTAATCTTGTGTTGTGTTTTCTATGTGTGAAATAAATAAATTTTCTTTCTTTCTTTCTTTTTTTATACAAATAAAGAATAAAATGAATTCTAAGGAATGATTTGATTTGATTTTGATTTGCTTCATCATCATCATTAGCATTTAGAAGTCCACTGTTGGGCATAGGCCACAAGGAACGGTCTTGAGCCACCTCCATCCTCCTGCGACCTTTACCCCTTTTTACTGTGTATGCTTTTTGTGTCTTTGTCTAAAATTTGTGTGTAAATAAATATAATATTATGTGTAATGTAATAATATGTGTTAACGCACACATCAATAAGCGAGCGGAGACCCTGCCCCCCGCCCGTGCCGACAGATTCAATTCCCCAATGGACGTAGCCGCGGACGCACGCGCAATATTATATCCGCGACCCGCGCTGCCTACTCACCTAACATTGTACATAATTATCATCATTCTACATCATTAAACTTATATTCAAAAGAAGAGTCTTTCAATACAAGACAATATGTATATTGCCTAAAAATGCACCTTACCACCACCAAAGCACCTATATTAAGCATAGTTACGTTTAATCTCTTTAAATAAAAGCTTCTTGTATTGTTTTTATAATTAATGGAAGTCTCGCATTATACTTTTTCTAGCCATCTTTTTCTAGCTTGCTGATGCGACAGTAAATAGGCGGTATTCTCTGAAAATAAAACTCTTGATTCACATAGTACGCATTTGTAGTAAAATAACTCTCAAATATATCTCTCTCTCTCTCTCTCTCTCTCTCTCTCTCTCTCTCTCTCTCCCTCTCTCTCTATTTCTCTTTGTTTGTAAGGACATTTTAAATTTTGCACGCTTGACGGCAGAATGTATTGGAGACTTTAATTTATATTTATCACCTGTCTTGTACTGTACCTATATTCTAAGCAAATAAATAAATCATTCACTCATTCATTCATTAATTAATTAATTTTTTAATTAATTAATTCATTCATTCTCGATCAGCTATGCATATCAAACCATGGGTTTTTCTGTGGTTATACTTTTGGTAGGTAAGTGGTTTTCTACAATCTTCGGAGAGATTCGGCCTTCTCCTTTTATTGCATAGATAGGTAAGGGCAACATTAAATGAACAACTCTATTTTTATAACGTGAACATCTTTTAAGATAGGTACGTCTAAAAAAATAATTTACTATTTTTTTAATCGTTAAATAACCATTTAATGAGCCATTAAATATCTCTGATAGCGGCAGTAAAAGAATAACCTCTTTATGATACTGATTCATTACAGTTAATTAAAATACTGGAACAGACCACAGTTTTTTAATAGTTACTTTCTCAGAGTAGTAACAAGCTATAGAGATACGCTTAGCACAAGAGCCACGCACACACACGCAGCGCAGCACACGCTAGTATGAACGAACTCCTGATTAATGACTACTGTAGTCTATATCTGTCTCTAGCGAAACCAAAAAGGGGTGTCTCATCCGCATATCTCCAAAACCATAAAGCTTACAAACTCGAAGAAAGGCATGAATGTTTCGTTTGGCTTCTATAGGTTCTTTTCTTTCTCTGGGATGTTGTCTTTTTGCCCCAAAAAGTTACAAAGAAAGGATTTTATGGAATTTAATCCATAAGAAGGTATAACAGGGTGATTAAAATTTGAATAAAAAACTTATACGCCAAAATGAATTACGGCAACGCGTTGTAGAATATTCTAGGTACACTGAAATTTGATTTGGAAACCAAAGCTATTTTGAAAATTTGGGTCTCTGAAAAACGTGAATTCGTGTATTATATTTTGTGCTTCGTGAACCAATGAGGTTGGATGCATGCCACAGCACACAATTTGAATACGCATCTGGTGAATATAATTATTAATAAAACATTTTTTTTTTCCAAAACTATTCGCAGATCAAGTCGCGGGCGGGACAGCGTGCAGTCTGCATAAGACTTTATTGGACTATATAATAGTGAATTACTAATGTATCTGTATCATATTATGTAAGTATATATTTAAGTCTAAGGTTAAAAAAAACATACAGTCGAATTGAGGACCTCCCCATTTTTTGAAGTCTGTTGAAAAAGTACCATGTTACGGCCTGAGTAACAAACCTGAAAACTTTCGCATTAGCTCCTTGTGAAAGAGTTCGTCCAGGGAAGTACTATCACCAATACCTATTTCTGCAGTGTCAGTACTGATGACAGACGCAGTGCAATGTCAAGCAGGACACGTCCTAGATGGACGTGACTTTGAGGTATTGCATTTGGTTACGGCTCAACAAAAGGAGAGCTACATACAAGCTACATAATTTAAAAAAAATTATTGGGCATGGTAAGCCTTACCTCGGCGAACATGCCTATTTTCCCTCTAAGGTGACTACGTATTTGCCCGGTAGTTAGAGTGGTATCCTATATAATCTAAGCACCACAGAAGCTTTGGTACAATTGGATATATTTGTGATATAATAGCTTTTACAGCCGATAATAATACATTACCAACCAGGATACCTAATGATTAACAATTGTAACTGTCGGAGTACAGTCATATTGAGACGTATCAATACGTACACAATCTTTAGCTGGACATACCCAGTTTTATAAACGCATGTAGTACTCGCAGTGTAGGAAAGCCCCATTCTAAAAGTAGCAGGAAGTCGGTAAATGGAGGCGGGACAAGAGGCATTCTATGGGGGAGGCCTATATCCAGCAGTGGAATTCTACAGGTTCATGATGATGATGATGATTCAAAGCGATTACGGCTCTTAAGAGCTTTCAATATGCTACGTACTGAGATGCAAAACGTGCATGACTGCTCGCATTTTGTTTTAAGGAACTGTTTTTTAATTTGTTGGCAGTTTTCCATTTCTCCAAAAAGCTGTCCACCCGATTGTATCTTGTGCTCGCTGTAAATAGTCAGAAGAGACATTAGGAAATAAATAATTTGTAGCCTGCAGTACCTAACACAAGGCACAGGCGCCAAGGGGGTGAGGTGCGGAGTGCAAGGGTGCGGGGGGAGGACGGGCGTGGTCGACGCTGGCCGCTCTCCTTGACTTTAGCGTCAAGCATCGCATGATCTCTGCTTTGTACTCCACCGAAGTGGTCTTGATCTTTGCTCTACTATTACTATTTATTTATTATTTATTTAATTTCAGGAGCTTACAGCTCAAAGTGTTAATTCGGTTTCAGTAATAAATGCGGGCGTTGCACACAGTACTTAAAACGAAGTACAGGTGCGTAGTGCAAAGTTGCGAGGAGAAAAGGCGCGGTTGACGCCGCCTTATCTTAGCGTCAAACATAGCATGACATCTGCTGTATTAAAAAAAAAAGTTTTTGCTCATTGAATTATTAAGCGACGCAGTGTAGTTCGGCCTTCCACTCGATCGACCGACAACTTTTAAAAAACCACAGGAAATCATCCGGCTCATGATCTTTAGTCTTGGCATTCTATGAAGGAGGCCTATGCCCAGCACTGATGTCTACTGATTGATGATAATGATGAGTTGAGAGAGATGTTTGTTAAATATATTAACTACTAGCGATTGTCTGCGGTTTCACCCGCGTCATTATTTTGACGGAACTGAACTTCGCCGTCATCACCATCATGCATTTCACTTTTTTATGTATAGTTGTAGGGGCCTACCCCTATATGTATAGACCTATCTCTACAAATTCGTACATATCACGGCCTGAGACTATTATATCTAGACTCTTCCTTCGCCTATCGTGGATTACACCATGGGATGGGCAACTGCATCTATCTTGGTAATTAACATCAATACTGCAATCACTAATCCGCCTGCCAAGCGGGGTGATTATGGCAAAATGGGGGGATTGCTTTCCATGGGGAGGCCTCGTCTAGCAGACGTTAACCAGCTGATGATGAGGGATATAGATTTATGAAATGAGTGAGTAAGTAAAGTATCAAAGAATCACAGTCGCAGTAGAGCCCAGGTGAATGTGGCGGTGCCGGGTGCGGTGATAACGCGGGCAGCTCGTGGCGTTATCACAGCGCGGCTAATAGTGTGCGCATGGAAATGAGCCTTTGTCACTTATTCTGCTATTTTAACTAGGTTCATCAATGCCATCGTCGACACTGTTTTACATTTATACTGAACTAGTGTCCGCCTGCGGAATTTCTTACGCTGTACAAGGATAAAATGTCGTTTATTTCTTAAATTCTAAATCTTAGTCATAATCTATTTATGTACCGAATTTCATCAATATCAGTTCACTCACTGAGGTATGGATAAGTTACAAAAAAATCATCCAACACAACTGTGACTTGTCAGGTACGCTAAATTTCAGCTTAATCTGATTTAAATTTCAGTTGCAAGGTTTGACCACATACGCGTAGCTTTGTTTAGGAACAATAGGGAAGTTAAATAAATGCTTGTAAAAATAATAATTATAGTAAAAACTAAATATGCCTTACATTTATGTATGGATTAACAACCAAATTCTTTTTTTAGAATTATTTTTGAAGCTGTTCTTGCAAAAGAATTAGGGAAAACAGTAAAATTATTCAAATTTTTTATTATTGAAAATTAAAAACCTTGAAATTACAATAAGTACATATGAATATTATAAAATTATGTTAAATTGACGGTTTTCTTGTTGGGCAATCATCATCATCATCAGTCTGTAGAAGACTTCCTGCGACCTTTATATAAAGTCTTTAGTCTATCAAGAGAAGGGCTTTCTGTGTTGTTGTCCGGTTGTGGCTCTCGAGAACCTTTATTCCCCAACTAAAAGATATGAGTCAATAAATTATTTCAGGCATTTATAAGCGTATTAATGATTTTACAAATTAGTTCATACATATTGATATCCATGAACGGATGTGGGTGACATATCTATTTCTAATTGTAATAGTTTTACAGAGCAACACCGTAGGTAGCTACAACTATCAATATTTTAAATCCAGCGGATACCGTTGTCACATTTGTTTATAACAATATTAACAATTTCATTACTATTGAGCTCTCGGCATCACAAAATGTAATAAATTTCAAACGCTGGCCATTGGGCGTTATTTATAATATTTACCTAAGCCTAAATCAGATATATTCAACTGTTCGTTAATTTTATTATTGCTGTATTTGTCGGCTTATAGAAATAAAGTAGGATTAACACCATACGTTTGAGGCATTAATGCACAGGCGCCGGCTTCTGCTATGACACCTTGATGTTATTAGAGTTTGTTGACTCCGAGAATAAGAGCACTGCTAAAAAAATGGTCTACAGTTAAAAAAATAACAGAACACCGATTCTAGTAATTATTGAACATTCAATTCTCAATCTAATCTCATCTTACTCCGTTGTCACTACCTGCGTCGACGTAGTAACTATTATTTAATCTTCTCGCATACGTTATCTTTCTCGCTCTAAAACGCCTTCCAGAGAGAGGTTCTACTATTGCACTTAGAGCACTGATTGTAAATAATATGTACACCGAATATGAACGCATATGAACATCGATTCTGGTAATTATGGAATATTCAATTCGTCTAATCTTATTTCACTCCGCTGTCACTATGTGCGTCGACGTAGTAACTATTACTTAATCTTCTCGCATACGTTATCTTTCTCACTCTAACGAACGCCTTCCAGAGAGAGGTTCTACTATTTCACTGACATTTACATTCACTGATTGAAAATATGAATCGGTGCTCTTCAAATCAGTGCTCTTAGTGGAAGGCTTCATAGATAGTTTAATGATTAATTGAAAGATGGTTGAGACGAGATTATGTTTGGAATTGAATAACAAATAAATATGAGAATTTCCTTTCAGATCTACCACTTGTTTACAATATGCCAAAGCAACTACCGCGATCTGTATTCTGGGGGTGTACAAAAATCATACTTAATAAAATTTTTTTACTTATTAGTTGTGCTTTTGACTATTATTATTGACATTACATTTTCTGTTGTAGACGTATATAAGTACAAGTCTGAACACACGGAACTATAGTCTGCCGATCTTGTTTCTATAGAAAACAGAGTAAATAATAACTTGGATTGACTTTTCCAAACACTATTAGAAACATAGCTACAAACTTAAGCATAATATAAAGTTTTGTAGCTAAGTCTGTAAAAAAACTGAAGTGTTCCTTATTACGTTACATAAAACTTTATTATGATTATAAATTTTCCCCATTTCCACGTATTTCCACCCTGGCGTAATCTCTTAGTTAGCTTTTACATCACCCACGGGATGAGATAGATTGGATTCTTAGACCAGACATACCACGGTTTGCAATCCTGGATAAAAATTACAAATATAAACACACGCCTTTTTCCCAAAGGGAAGGCAAAGCCTTAAAGAGCTTCTTCTCACCGTGTGTCGCAAGAATATAGACGTGATAAGTGGTGAGCTTATCACCGCCATTGATTTCCACAACCAACTCGGCTAACGCATTCTTTCAGTAATAACACACTCCTAAATAAGCCAGCAGCCAGGACAAATTCTCACTTATGAAAATTGCCCATTGCCATTGTAAATAAATAAATATACAACTTTCCGAATTTGCTCTCGTATGTTTACTGAATAAAAGTGGGCACAGCTTTATCAATAAAATAGAATATTATAATGCGAACCGTAGGCGTAAACAAGACTGATGTGCAAAGGAAGAAACTGTTGTCGCATAATGCGAGGATAACGTGTTGATTTTATGGTTTACCGATGTATTTAAAAACATTTCAATGCACATAAAAACTCCTTTTTTTTAATACATTTTGGAATTTCAATAAATTGGTAGAAATGCCTCTATCAATGTACTATAGCACAATCTTACTTAACAGAATAACATAAGGTCGAATCGTATTCGTCTTTATAAATATGACCCTATTTTAAAAACTGCTAAGATTGTAGGATATAATATTAATCATGATCAGAGCAAAACTGCAGGTAGCTACAACCATTATCATGCCATTAGACATCCACAGTTGGACGAGGCCTCCCCCACATAGATTGCAATGGGGATTTGCCATAATTACATCGCTTGCCAGTCGGATCGGTGATCGTAGTATTGGTGTTGAGTACACTGGTGGATGATGCTGCTTATCCCCTGGTGTCGGTTTTAACGTCATCCGTACATGGAGACAAAGGGGTAATTTCTTAGGCCGGACATACCACGACAACCTTTGAATTTTTAACCGACTTCACAAAAAGGAGGAGGTTCTCAATTCGGTTGTTTTTTTTTTGTATGTTTGTTACCTCATATCTCCGGCGTTTATGAACCGATTTGGAAAATTCTTTTTTTATTTGAATAGATATACTTCCAGATTGGTCTCATTTTTCAGAATCCAGTTCTGATGATGGGATCCATGAGGAATAGAGGAAACTCCTCAAATATTGTAGGCATACATATGGCGATTTTGATATTTTCAGCAAGACACCAAGCATTTGCATTCAGAAACTATCATAATCCTTTCACCACTATGGTTTTTTTTTTCATCCAAAACTATTTAGTCGAATGAAAAGTTATTAAACATGTAACATGTAATTCCAATTCAGTAATAAATATACTTTGGCTTTGACTTTGACGTTGATTTTGACTTTTCGTCTCCTCGTTTCTATAGATACGTTTTTCCAAGTTTAGGATGTGTAGGTTGAAAGAAGTCGGTGGATGGTGGCGGCTTAAGACCGTTATGTTAATTTCTAACAGTAAAATTCTTCCAGCTGATGATGATGATGATGATGGAATAAAACTCGTAGGTTTTATTAGTCATGGCTTTTATTATGAAATTCTGTAAATAGGCATTTCATATCTAAATCCCTCGAATTTCTGTAGAGTAATAAATAATTGTCAACATGACGCAGTACCGATACACATTTCCAGAAACTACCTTAGTCACAGTGTCTGAGAGTGAAGCCTACTCATATGTAATACGCATCTATGTACGAACAGTAGAATAGCTGTTACGAACTGCTGATGGCATTAGATCTTGCTGGTACTACAGGAGCATTGCTTTTCAGACGTATATTAGTTTGTTGATGAAAAATTAATTTTATGAAATAAGTAATCGGAACTGGGCAGCAGCATCCATATGAGTACTTAACATCAAACTGCTATCAACAATCCGCCTGCCAAGCGTGATGGTTATGGAAAATCTGCTCATTGCATTTATGGGGGAGGCTTCATCCAGCACTGGGGGTCTAAAAGCTGCTGATAATGAATTTCATTATTATTATCATTTCATTATTGGGTGGATGTTGTTGGATGGAGGTGGCTCAAGACCGTTCGTCATGGCATTTGAGGGGGGAGGCCTACAGCACCAAGTGATGCATCAAGCAGCGAAGTTCAGCTAAGAGCCGTAGCGTAGGCTCATAGACAGCTTGACCAAGTGCAAAATTGCTTGCACGCTCTTTATTATATTATTCCTCTGTGGTCTCGGCCTTATACAGTGAGATGAAGTATCTAGATCACATTTTTCTATGTATCTTATACATCATAGTTTGAAGTACGCCATGATGCGGAAGAGTCGTATGACAGCGGTAGTATTATGACAACGCCATATTGCGTAGCTACCATGTAGATAGATACATATGATGTAGCTGTTGCTATTGCAGCTCTAAACATATTTGGATACCTACGCTTCTTCCAATATTCATAAGGGCTATAATTTTGTAAGGCAAAAGTCAACACAAAATTATAAAGAAAGAAAAGGAAAGATAGAAAAAAAGTTATTTTATTTGCGAATATTTTAAAATAACATGTGGTATCACAATACTTACTATAGTTGTGTGGCAGCCTTAGCTATAATATACCAATTAAATACATTCATATTCATCTAGCCAGCTCCATATTGGTTGTAATTACTAGGGAAGACACCGCGTTTGAGATCAATTAAACGTAACTAATAAGGAAACCATAGAATGCAAATCGCCACGCCCGCAATATGATACGATATTTATGTACTAACTTGTTATTGATAAATGGATCGTTAGAAAACAAATAAGCAATAATGTTTATGTTACGGCTTGTCTGTCACAGAAAATCTATAATAATTGACCAATACTAAATAATTGTTTTGAACTAAATTCATTGAAGAGTCGCGAACTATACTGTTTATCTGCCAAGCACAACTTAACTTTAAAATTGAACTACTAAAATTGAAAACTTTTTGAAAATTGAGAGGGTGTACGAATTTAAATACCTTGGGCATTTCCTTACCGACGACCTTAAAGACAATGTGGACATTGAGAGGGAGCGTAGGGCGCTGGCGGTAAGAGGTAATATGTTGGCCCGTAGATTTGCCCGATGTACTGACGAAGTGAAAAATAACGCTCTTCAAGGCGTTCTGTCAGAGTTTATACACGGGCAACCTATGGGTCAGCTATACCAAAAAATCACTGAGTGCCCTGCGTGTCCAATATAATAATATTTTCAGAATGCTGTTGGGACTGCCGCGCTTTTGTAGTGCTTCGGAGATGTTCGCGCAGGCCAGGACGGATGGCTTTCATGCCGTCATCCGTAAAAAGACTGCATCTCTGATGCGCAGAATACGAGGTAGTCACAACAGTATCCTGAAAACAGTGGCGGAGAGATGTACCTCTCCCATTTGGCAACATTTTGTTAGAAGGGTGGCCTTTGAATAGAATTTAAATGTACCTATGTTCTATTTATTATATCTGGCCCCCTTCATAGCAAAGTGTCCTTTTAAAAGTATTTATTTCTGTGTTATATTTAAGTATTAACAATTACTCTTAAGTTTTACTAACCAAATGGATCATTGTAATCTGAAATAAAATTGTTTGATTTGAGTGATTTGATTTAATCGAATAATAAGTTTGTTCCTACTCATATATTAAGTTCTACTTGAATAATATTTAGTAATCTAAGTTGGTAAGTTGGTTAACTTTTTAACAAAATTAATCTTGCCGTGGTGTGTCCGACCCCTCCGTCTCCTCCGGTGAATGTCGTAAAAACAGACAAAGGAATTACGCTAGAAGATGGGCAGCAGCATCCACCTGAGTCTTCTTCTTCATCAACTAGGAGATATCCATTTTTGGATGAGGGCTCTCTCATAGCATGCATAGTTGCATATTGCTGTGTTTCGGATTGAAGGGAACTGGTGCCGGTGAAATTACAGGCACATGAGACTTTTCATCTTTATGTCTCAGGGTCGGCAACGCGCGTGTGTTGCCTCTGGTGTTGCAGGCGTCCATAGGCTAGTGTAACTACTTTCCACCAGGTGGACCATACGCTTGTTTGCTTGCCAAGAAGTATAAAAAATAACTTTTCATTTAAAAAACCGACTTCCGCCATTGTATTCGACTAAATATTTGGATGAAAAAAAAAATGATGAAAGAACCATAGTGGTGAAAGGATTATGATACTTTTTGAATGGAAATGCTTGGTTTGTTGTTGAGAACATCAAAATCGCCATATGTATGCCAACAATATTTAAGGAGTTCCCTCAATTCCTCATGGATTCCATCATCAGAACTGGATTCTGAAAAAATGGGACCAATCTGGAAGTATATCTACTCAAATAAAAAAGATTTTTCCAAATCGGTTCATAAAAGCCGGAGATATACGGTAACAAACATTAAAAAAAAATACAACCGAATTGGGAACATCCCCTTTTTTTGGGAAGTCGGTTAAAAAGAAAAAAAGGTTTTTCGGTTTAATTAAACTACTATTTTTTTCTGGTTCATTGTTTCAGAAATCAAGAATGCTGTGATCCTTGATAAATTTTATAAAAGTATATTTACCAAATTTTATGAAGATTGGAAATATAGTTTTTAAGTTAATGAGAAACTACTTTGTTTTCGTTCCACCTAGCTCAGTTTCCTTTTAATTTAAAAACCACAAGTCTCTCAGACTCGCAAAGATCTTCATGATATAATCGCATAGGTATTACTTACAATTACAGTGTTATATAAATTTTTAAAAACCATAAACCAGAAAAAATTTAGAGAGTTGAATCGTAATTCTGCTGAAAAATTCGACGAGGTGTAAGTGGGAGGGCGGAACCTTAAGTGATGTACACGTGATATCAAGTACCTAACATGCTGTTATTTCCAATTCAAATCAAGCTTCGCCATGCATATTAAATTATTCAAACGTTATCATACTTATTGGCGACGCACTAAATGCTTTTATAGTAATAAGGCATAATGTGGTTATTATACCTACCTACTTTAGCTTATGTTTAATTTATACAATGGGTATCAAAATACACACGTAAGCCCGGAAGGAGGGTATGCCACATGTCATGGCGAATAAATTTAGTTCTACGAGTTTATTAATTTCAAAGTTTTTCGTTTATAAAATGCCTCGTAAACTTTTCCCCAGAAATGTACCCAACACAAAATGGGGCTGCGCTATTAAAGCTATTTGTCCTCTATGCGTGAACTCCGAATGCTTAATAGTTATATTTATAAATTGGATCCTAGTGCATTGACATTCCATCTCTCCGCTCGATGGGTAAGCTGATCGGCGTCACTCAATACCGCGGATCGTCAATACTGCACGGCCTTGACGCCACTTACGGAATACGTCTCATGCGTATCAGTTAGCTGACATTCTTTGAAATCCGAGTGGTGTACACCTCTGCACTAGAAGTGTGTCAAAGTTGAGACAACTTTTCTTTAGTTTGATTATGAGCGAGTGCAAAGGAGTGTCCAATGTTCATAGTGCAGTCATGAATCAAAATGTATTATATTATGTGTAATGTGTTATGTCCGATTTTTTTTAAAATTTCTTCCATTCCTATAACCCGCTCTATAAACGAAGCCAACACATGGGCGTAGCCAGGGGGGGTTTTAGGGGTTTAAACCCCCCCCGAAATATATTGAAAATGTTGACAAAATCTGATACTTTTTGAAGAAACACCAGTGGTGAATGTGTTTTTTTCCCATGAATGTTAATGTCATTTCGTGTACATTTTTGTTGGTTTATTTTTTTTTTCCCCGAAACTAAAACCTGGTCAGCCAACCCCATCCCATTTCAAGCTGTAAAATTATCGTTACACGTAATTCATACATTATTTGCCTAGTATTCTAATTATTCATTCAAAGCCCACATTATCAGGGGCTCTATAAATTTTGTAGAAAGCCAAGATGGCTCGTTTGCTTATGCGAAACAGCATGGAAACTGCGAATCATCAATGTTTATTTCGCGTTAATGTCAAACGTATCCGCAGGCGTCACAGCCATCTACAGTGGTCTCAGGTTTCAGCATTTGCAATATTTCACAGATAGGCAGTTAAAGTTATTTTATGTTTCCTGTAAGGTACGGATTTCTTCTTTTTACGATCTTTATACACTTTGGCTTTTAGATGGTTAAACATCACGATATAGGTTAAACCTAAGGTTAAGGTTAGGTTAGGTTTTGTTGGTAAAAGAACTTCTTGTGAAAGAGTTGTCCGGAGAAGTACTATTTCTGCCGCCAAGCAGAATTCAGCTTGCATTGCTGTGTTTCAGTTTGCCGGTGAAAATACAGGCATAGTCATCTTCTTCGAAGACTTCATCTTTATGTCTCAAGGGTCAGCAGCGCGCGTGTGATGCCTCTGGTGTTGCAGGCGTCCATAGGCTACAGTACCTAACTAATTTCCATCAGGTGTGTATGCACGTTTGCTTGAAAAGTAGAAAAAAAAAGAAAAAAAAAACTGAAGCTGGATAGATTATTCAACACTACATATTATATGGTGAACTTCAGGATATGGACTGATAAAATATGTTTTTTGGTGCTAAAAGAACAAAGGAACAAACAAAATGTAAAAAAATAAAAAAACACTCACATCGCACGACCAATTTGGAAATAAGATAGTAATTGAGGGTAAGAGTTAAAAACAGTCTTAAACCACACTTATGCGCTAAATATTTGCCAACCAACTCGAACCATAATTCTAGCTCCAGTCTTAGGGCGTAAGAGACCGTTCAAATGTTATATTTTGTAATAGAATGAAAATGAAACCACTGTAGAAGAGCCGTACGATTGGGTGAACGATTTACACGATGCGCGCGCGCATTAGCGCGAGAACGAGCCCCAAGCGCGGAGATACGGCATCATACTGCGCACTCAGGCACTCATTTGCCGACCAACTCAGTTTTAGAAGAAATTCTGTTGCGAAAGTTTACTACAGACTGTTGTGATCTACAACATATCCATTTTTTAAAGAATACGTGAATATGAAGCTATTGAGGAAACCGTTTCAGAAATTAAAATTACCCAGAGAATAAAAAGAGGGCACTATACTGTAAGTATTGTATGTGTGTCTTATTACACATGTACGAACATAGTACCTGGTTGAACGAGCTTTGCTCGGAAAACTCGGAGAAACGTATTTTCCCAGAGATGAAACTTAGCTAGATCGATGTTTTGCCGCCAAAAACCCCCATATAGCAAAATTTTATCGAAATCATATGAATATATAAGAATATACATACAAATATTGCTTGTTTAAAGTAATATACGAGTATATAATATAATATAATTAGTCTATTTTATAAAAGTATATATATATATAGTATAGTTATAATTATTATTATTAATATTTTTTACTCGATGCGCCACCGTCCGTTTACTGCTCCGCTCGTTACAAAGGCTGCCCATTGAACTGCTAATTTTAATAAAATCTATTAGTATGTATTCGTGGTGCACAATAAAGTGTTAATCCATCTAAGTATCTATCTTATTTTAGCGACAATGTTGTTGCTTAACAATATAGTCCTTGCTTGCTTGAAATTAAATAACAAAACCAAGCGACCCAAGTAACCAAGGGCCAACAATGCCCACACAAATCAAACAGGATTCAAAATACACTATCGGCCAAGTTGTTGTGTATTTGCATGGCGCGCCAAACGATACTTGCGTGTCGACGCCCACTCTGCTGTGCAATACTGTGCAATCGTTCTTCGTATCAGCATCACATTAAACCCTGTAAACTGACAATGCGGATTTCTCCATTCCGTAAAAACTTATGTGAGGTTTTGCTTAGTGCGCGGTGACATGCGAAGATAGTTGCGTCAGTCCGTTACTATTGTAGGTGCCTACTCGACTAGGACGGATTGCGTAGAAATATTTAGATATACATAGAGGAAGCTGTGGCTTGTCCGGAGCACCCCTTTGTCTCCTCCCGGTGATGTCGTAAAAGCCAACCAGGGAATAGAAAGAACTGTCTTGAGAACTTAACACTAATACTGGGATCGTCAGTCCTCCTGCCAAGCGCGGTGATTATGACAAAGCCCCCCGTTGCATTTATGGGGGAGATCTGTTACAGCAGTGGGCGTCAAGAGCAGTTGCTTGGAGTTTCACAACGTGATAGATCGGCAAAGCTCTTATAATCAGACAGTTTTTTTTAATTAAGAATTTATTAATGAGAATATGATAATGTCTGCAGAAGTATAAAAACTGTGGCGCAGACACCAATGCCCCCCTCCGTATGTAAAATTAGTTCCAGATATAATACAACAAAAGTAAAAACAAAAATAGAAATATAAACTAACTAACTAACATTTTAAATAACTATTCTACTAAAATTGGCAATGTTTTTTGTGAGTGTGGATGTGTGTGAGGGTGAGTATATGGGTGTATTTAATTGAGGGTACTCACGATGGTAGCAAGTTGAAGTGGCAATTGGCAGGCCATATAGCTCGCAGAACCGACAACCGTTGGAAAATAAATGTTCTCAAGTGGCGACCACGAACCGAACGTTGCAGTTTAAGAAGATTCGATGTACCGATGATATTTTAAAGGTCGTAGGAAGTCGGTGGACGGAGAAGGCTCAAGACCGATCGCTGTGGTATTCTACAGGCTGATGATGATGAAATGGTTTTTGTAAGTAAACTTTTATCTACTTGCATAGTTCTTTTGTTGTAAAAGACCTTTTCATCCCATCTATTCGAAAAGGACGACTTGGTTCGTCTTTAAGTGCACCCAAAGGTGGTGTTTTCTATAAGAAACTTCTATAGTCTTCAGCGCCAAAGAAATCGAACGCAAATATATTGTTTGAATAAATACTGGCTAGTACGAGCCCAAAATCGCGCCGCCCCGGTTGAATAAAATAAAAATAAATTAAAAACGCCCAAACTACAGCCCGCGTTTTCGTAAATTTTCACGGATTGTTAGAAATTCATGGTTTTGTTTTGAAATAAAATATGAGACGCCTTTAACTATCTCATAGTAGGTGATGAAAAGTAGACTGTATCACTCGGGCGCAAAATATATTTTTGGCTCGGGCGACGTGCTTTGACCCCTCGAGAATCTAGAATCTCTCACTTTACTCTGGATTCAAAAAAGCGCCCTCACCGTGAAAATATTATTTTGCTCACTTATGATACAATCTACTATTAAATCCTTTAGAGCTTTAAAAAACTAAGCTTTTCACCCGCTGCATCCGATTGGTAATGCACTAAAAAATCTCTTGCATAGCAATATATCTCGTTACTCAGTTCATTTCCCTGGTTCGTTCGGAATATATCAGCGACAGGAAGCTAGTTGCGAAGACCTGCTGACAACGCGCCGCCTGCTAACGGGAGCACGCAGATTGGCAGGTGATCTACAGTAGGGTATAAAAGCGTTAGGATAAGAAACAAAAAATATTGTTTATTTTACATCTTTTAGTTGAATCGTTGGAGGCCTCGTCCAACAATGTACGTCTAAAGGCTGATGATGATGTTGATGACGAATTGAATTTTTGAACATGGTTCCTTATTTAAAAACAAAATTATTTCAATGTTCTCGACAGCTTCAATTTTAAACGTTACCTTTAGCAGGTCCTACCGACGAAATCAAAAAGATTTGCCTAATTTCTAAACAAATTAGATGAGCCTCGAAGGTGTTACGCTGAAAGGTGTATTCATACATGAAAACCATCTTGTTATTTTTATTAACTGACTTCAAAAAAAGGAGGAAGTTCTCAATTCGTCCTGTATGTTTTTTTTGTATGTATGTTACGCGATTACTCCGTCAATTATGCATTGATTTTGATGATTATTTTTTGTTTGGTAGTTCATAATTCACAGGTGATCCTGTAAAAATATTATCGAAATTGATTTAGCACTTTTTGAACGTTTTGGTTTTTGGTGGTTCCCATAGAAAAAACCTATTATTATACTGTGTCACTCTTGGTTCTGTCAGCGCTAGATGATACTGCTAGACGTCGATAGATGGCGTTATAGTAATACTTAAATACCTACCTGCTAGCCGTCGATAGATAGCGTTTATTCAAATATGAATTACCTACATTTATTATAGGACAGGCTTGAAGTCGGTTTATGTTTTTCCCAAAAATTTACTTTATATTATTCAAAGTTGAAAGCCTTTTCGCCACACCTGTTCATGTCCCACGGACGTATTTAATGGCGGGAAGTGCACACAAATTAAAATGGGCCTGCGTCAGTCCGACGGATGGAGCAGAAGTCTCCGAGTTTACTCCGTCTAGTGAAAGTGAGATTAATATCTCTGGCTCAAAGAATTATGATGTTGTAGATTTGCTTAATCTGCAATTAGTGCAGCACCGTTTTCTTGGGCTCCACTAGTGGTATACAATTTACTGACCGTCTATTTTAGGAAAAATAAGCGCAAGCTGCATATTCAAATTCCGATGCACACTTAAAAAAATTTGAAGAAATTATTACAAGGAAAAAAGTCAGTCAATCAATCGAGTCATTAGCCAATTTTTCCAGTTTTGAGCTGTGGGTAAGTGTTGTACTATTTACCATAGCTTTTTCGCTGGAAGTAAATACTTCCAGATCATGGGATATTACAATATGATATGTCAGTTCTGCAAATTATAAAAAAAAAATGTATCTTCGTAATTGCAGATGGGGGTCTATCTGTAACTTTTTATTAAATTCACGATGGCCCACTACAACTTCGCTCCTATAGGCCCTATTATAAGAGCATAGGATCCTATAATATCTTCCTATGCGCCCAACAGAGCAATAACTAATCAGCATTTTTCTCTATTCTCTTATTTCGCATCTGTCTAGGTATATTGTTTTTGAATGAGAAAATTTTCTTATTCAAAAACTTGACAATTCTTTTATATTTATACTCCAACAAATTTTAGGCCACAAATTATTAATCTGCTACATCAATGAATGAAGTAAAAAACTCTGACTACTTACCATCGCTTAAACCATTTCTGGTAGGTATTTCAGAGGAAATTTCCCAACTTTTAATTAGGAGAAAGAAAAACAGGAAATCTAATTTCAAGGTCAAAAAACTTTGTGGTTTTAGCGACAATTTTTATCCTGTTTCCGTAGTTTATTTGATTTATATTTTACCACAAGGAAAGGTCAAGCGAGAAAGTTGAGATAAATTAAGTACAGTGCTTTAGGAAAAGATATCATTAGGCGTTTCCTTGTTCAAAAGTAGTCAGTTAAAAACGTACCCATGGATCTTATTTCCCCTTTCTATTCTCACGGGCCTAAGAATATCAAATGCATTCGAATGTTTGACTTCGCCGGTTGGATCGCAAATAATAAAATAACAAAGCAATAATAAAAAACAAAAGAAGGAAGGCCCTCTCAATGGACTAACGACATTTTATAACTTTTAATTTAACCGACTTCCGCCATTGTATTCGACTAAATATTTGGATGAAAAAAAAAATGATGAAAGAACCATAGTGGCGAAAGGATTGTGATACTTTCTCAATGCAAATGCTTGGTTTGTTGCTGAAAATATCAAAATCGCTATATGTATGCCTCCAATATTTGAGGAGTTCCCTCAATTCCTCATGGATTACATCATCAGAACTGGATTCTGAAAAAAATGGGACCAATCTGGAAGTATAATATATATATTCAAATAAAAAAAAAAAAAAACAAAAAAACAACTGAATTGAGAACCTCCTTTTTGAGAAGTCGGTTAAAATGTTACAGGAAGTCAGTGGATTGAGATTCTATGGGGCAGGCCTTTGTCCAGTAGAAGTCTTCTATAAGCTAATGATTATGATGATAATAAATATAAGCTCAAATTAAACAATTATGCACGGGAGGGTTTGTATGTGTTATTAATTCACTGTATTAAATAAAAAAAAATTATAACTAAATAAGCAGTAACAATCTATTACATGAATACCGATACTAACCATCTGAGTTACATCACCATCTACCTGTATTAGGGTTGTCAGCCTATTAGCTATTTTAAACTTGTCCGGCTTAAACATTGCATCTCTCTTGCATCTGGAGCCACTTGTAACATAGGCTGACAAGACAAGGATAAAATGAAAGGCAAAGAATTAAAAATTAAATAATTATTTAGAAGGTTTAGAAATACTATATTAAGAAAGAAGAAGACCCTCTTTCTTCTTCGGTCAAGCCTAGGGGTTGTTAAAACATGAATCTATATATCTAAGATCAAGAATCATCATCTCAATAATCCGTGCCACCAAATACAAATACACGTGTAACTTGTATTCGCGGCACAAGGCACAAATTTAAACCAAAAGCCAAATTATTCGGTTTCGACGATGAAGCAGCCTTACCTAACGGTAGATAGGCTGTTTCATTTGTATTTATTAATTATTGTATAATATACTAATTTAATGAATTTTTAATAATATTTGTAACATTCCTTCGGTGAATAAATATTAATTATTTAGTGTTAATGTTGTTGAGTCATAAAACATGAATATTGTCAACACAAACCATATATCTTAAATTCCTAAATGTAAATTTTTGATAATGGTGTGTCCGACTATTTTAAGGTTTACGAACTTATCCGGCCATTCAGAATTTCTTACTGTAGCAACCCAACTTACAGCCCATTAATAACTTCATCTCTATGTAGAGTTATGGCCACTACGCACCGTTGTCTGCTTGTCTGTCTGTCTGTAACAAGCTTGATTTAGATGTCCTTATACGCTTCCTCTGTTTTTGTCGGTAGGTGATTTCTGTAGACCCGTTTTTGTCTTCCTTTTTGTTCGATAAACTATATCCATAGACACTAGTTACAAGAGTTACTGGTGAATTTATCATTGAAGTGTTTGTTTATGCAATCAGAAGTCATTTATAACTGTTCAAGCAGAAATAACTTTTTATATATAGTTTATAGCAGCTAACAAATTATGAAGATAGAATTCATTAAGGTGATTGCTCTCGCATGTGGCGCGAAATTCAAATTGTATTGTGTTTATTGTAAATCACAGCTAATCAACAATTCTTGAGATAGAGAAAACAGATTTTGCGAAAACTAGGAGACCTAGCACACATGTTTTAATTGATAGTATCTCATAAATGTCATTAGTTAAGCTACGCATACCTTTAAACAAAAAAAACACTGTAAAAATCATTGAAGAGTATTCGTAGCTGAAGTAATGATCTATATGTGAAACTATAAACTAAAACATGTGTGTTAGGTCTCCTAGTTTTCGCAAAATCAGTTTTTACTATCTCAAGAAGTGTTGATGAGCTGTAATGAGCAAAAACGCAATAAAATTTGAATTTCGCGCCACATGCGAGAGCAATCACCTTAAGTCTTTCCTCTTTTATTGTTTTTTTTCATTCATCGATTAACATAAAGTTTCTTAAGCCCGTGATCTGTAAGTGCATTGGAAAAATCATAATATTATCATAGATCACAAAAATTATCAATTTGTTTTCGGGGTGACACTTACAATTTTATAAATGCTTTTATTTAGTTAGTATGTATGTTAGTTAGTGTGAGACAACTCTTGAAACTGAAACTGGTTGAAACCAGTTTCACCCAAATTTTTCATATCTGTCAAGTTCAGATGACAATACAATAGTATTATGGTGACGGCGAGCTGATGTGATGGTAGAAACGGTAGGTGGGCAACGGAACTCCTAGATGATTAATAGTAGCCTGGCAGTGTTTGGGCTTATTTTGATCAGCTGACGGTTCTGATCACTAATTTACTAAAAGCTTGTTTTGTAAAATATATTTTCAACAAAAAAACTTATGCAACATCTAATTTATTTTATGACAGTTTTGAGCGTTATATTTAACTTTACATAACGTCATTATTTTGCAAGAAAATAATTATCTACACCGTGAAGTAGGAATGCTCGCTTTTAGTTTCATACTAATTTATGATACCCGCTTAACACGGTCACTTAAAATTTATGATATGTTAGTGGCATTATTTTTATGTGAATATTGCAAGTTCATTACATACATGTTTAGGCTGCGTTTACACAAGCATGTAAAGCAAATAGCAAAGCGAATAATATATTATTAATTAGTGTTATTTATAAGTATTCAAGCGTAGCCTGTGCCGTTTTATGAACTCTTTACGTTTTACTTTCTACTTTATTTCTATGCATCAGATTATTTTTCTCCACACAGGCACTTCTCATTATAGTAAGGATCATCAAATCAAGCCAAGCTATGTTTGTTGCTCTGATTCTTCTAGGTTTGCATTGGAACAGGAGTAATTTTAGCCTGCGACCTTTACCATATCTTTGGTCCACAGATCCTCGGCTTAGTGACCTAATAAACATGAGGAAAACCCCCATAAGCAATAGTAAGTTAACTTTAATTTAATTGAAAATGTATTTCGTTACTTCACAGATTTTTTGTAGAACACGATCAATCTACATACTTTTAAAACTGAGTTTAAAAACTATACGTTTGGTATAAATGTGTTTTAAGCTTAATTTATATATTCACTACCGTAAATTTTGGAACATGTTTATAACGTCTATTTTGGTTAATTTCGTGAAAAGAGGTAGAGTGGTTAGGGGTTTAAATTTACACGAAATCTAAAATTCAATTTAGAAACAACCGTGATCTTTTACTACGTGATGATTCATTAGTGAAAATCGATCTAAATATTGTTAAGAATAATGCTAAATTCGGGGAATTCTTGGCTTTTTAAAACTCAAACTTTCAAGCGTTTTCCCTTAACATAATTTTGTGTAAAATAATGAAAAGCTAAGTAGGTAATACTTACAATAACAATTTGAACGAGGCAATGCGACCAGCTTGATAGACGCTTCCATTTGGTAGTCATTTGATTTGGAAATCAATCAACAACAAATTCTCTGCTCAACCGTTTTTTTTTCTTAATCAATTCTGTTGCCTCTTAATTTCTCCGGCTATCCAATAAGGCAGTTTCCTTCTGTAGAGCCGGTTCAATCAAAGATACAAACCGAATAGTACATTTATATTGGCATCTGCAATCAAAGCACCAATAAAACACATAACGACGCTCACAATTTCTAATTAAGATGTGGAGCAAGCCTATATTTACTAAGCAGGTAAATGTTACATTGATGTCATTGATTTGCTCTGAGATGAGCATTGAAAGGTTTTAGTAGTTTAGTTTAGGACGACCTCCGTGGCGTGGTGGGCGACTAGCCGGCTGAGGTGTGGGTTAGTTTCTAGTAGCAGGACAATGTATGCATGATCTGCAATCATTATCATCATCATCCGTTATATATGACGACCTCTGTGGCGCGTCGGGCAAAGGTTCACCTGCGACGCAGGAGGTAGCGGGTTCGATTCCCGCCTCGGAACAAATATTTGTATGATCTGCAGATATTTGTTCAGAGTGTTCTGTGTATTTTCTATATATATAATAACTAGTGGTTCGCCCCGAACTGAGACCTCGCGATAACACCTTTATCAGCCCGGCTACTTAACCAAGTAATTTCCATTTTTTCTATTATTATTTTTGTAAATTTTCACCTCGAGGTCTACCAGTACAGTACAGGATCTATCAGTAACAAATCTAATTTCCTACACATCATCGAAATAACCTTTGAATAGGGTTAAGCAACGGGGCGTAATACTACATACCTGTTAGTACCTATATCAAGTACCTGACGAATTAATTGATAACGTCCTTTTGACGAAAACCATAGAACTCCAGAGTCATTCAAATTCCTAGAAATGGGAGGTCAACAATGGATGTTATATTGGTTTTTGTTTTATGGAGTACAAGTTTCTAAATTCTTCAGTTTCAGACTTTTCCCTGTAGTTGTGACACAAAAGCCACAAGCATACCAAATTTCAGCATTGTGGGATTGCTAGAAGTACCCTAGAATTTTTGATTTTGACTTTTTTTATTTTCCCTAATATCTCGAAAACTACTAAGGCTCAATACTTATTAAAAACAGTTTTGAAATGTCCAACCAAAGCGCTTTCATTAGACACCCCACTTGATCTGACTGTCTCACTTTTATTTTTTTTACACCCTCTTGGACCCCAATATCTCAGCAACCCCCTGACCGATATAGCTCATAACCTTACCTACAAATTGTACCAATACTATCTACCCCCATACCAAATTTCATGAAGATCGGATTAACGGTTTGGAAGTTTTCATCGGACAAACATACATACATACATACATACAAACGCCGATTCTTCCAACTTGACTCAGAGAACTCGCTTCGCTCGTTCAAAAAATATCTATATATGTAATGTTATTGTATTTAAGTATATCAGTTATCTAGTACCCATAACACAAGCTCTGCTTAGCTTGGGGCTAGATAATATTGTGTGAAATATCCAGCATTTATTTATTATTTATTTATATGTCCACTACTGGACGAGGCATCCCACATAATGTATAATACAACGGGAAAATTTGACATAATTACCACGCCTTAAGCAAGCGGCAAGCGGATTAGTGATCTCAGTAGTGGTGTTGAGTACTCAGGGGATGCTGCTGCCCATCTCTTGGTGTAATCCCTTGGTCAGCTTTACCACATCCTTGGGAGGATATGGAGAGGTATTTTCTTAGGCCAGACACACCACGGCTAAGTATAATTAGTACTTGACAGCAAATAAAATACCTTGGACAAATAGAAAATTTCACAACACAATTGTGTGAATAAAACCTACGTAGGGCTGAACATTACTAGGTAATCACACAATCTAAATAGCACGAAACAGAACATTCATTGCACAGTTTAGCAGTGGAAATGGAGCGCGTGCGCAGGTCAGAGGCCCAATTCTCTAATTTAAAAACATTCAATTCGCAGTATAATCTCGTCTCAGTCGCACTGTCACGTATAGTGACTATTACTTAATCTTCGCGTTTCTTGCGAAGAATATATAATAGTTGCTATACGAAACAGTGCGACTGACACGAGACTGGAATGTTTTTAAATTAGAGAATTGGGCCTCTGATCACGGCGTGCAAAAATTACTCGTTCTAGCGCCTCGGAGAAATGTAAATTAGCAAAACCGTTCGTGGTTCAAAGGTACAGGTGCTTTATTTCTGTTACTTTGTACGTAATTTTATAATTAGTTACGCCTGCATGTTATAATATACTTCGCACGAAGATATTTGTTACAAGAGCATACTAATGAGAAGCAGGTATATCGGGTTCTTTGGAGCATCTTGCTATAGTTACTTACGTATTTTTTTCGTTTTGAGTATATTACGGAACTGGCCCACCTGATGTTAAGAGCAGGTTACCGGTAGGGTACTTCCACCCTTTTGTACGCAAATGAAGTTAGCTTCAATTTTGGCTATTATTTCATCAAACTACATGAAATTTTGTACACATAATCAGTACACTAATATTTGCGTTTGTTTCTTATATTGATTTGGTAACCATATCTTTTTAGGAAATAAACGCCTCACGGATATAGATATAAGTGTACTAATCATGTGTACAAATGTACAATGTTTCATGGAGTTTTGAAGAAATAATAGCCAAATAACAAAACTTCGTTCATAAATATAAAAACAAAAAAATTAATGCGTTCATAAATAAGTTCGTAAATAGCGCAAACTTCGGTCGCGTGCAAAAAAGCTTAAGCGCCCTTTTTATAGCTTCCGGTGACCTTCTCTTAAGTGGTAAACCCCAGCCCATTGCAAATACCTTCCACCTAGGACGCGCCCTATTTGGCATTGCAGTACGTCCGTCATCCTGAGAAATAAAGATGAAAAGTTTTATTTGTCTCATTTCAATAAATTATGGTTTTATCAAATATATACAAAAAATACAGGTACAAATATAGATAAGCTAGATACTTCAACAAAGAGGTCTGCCAACGAATCCAACTCAGATGGGAACGTTTGGGAAACTACACCATGTTTCACAGATATCGCCTCAAGACGACAAGTCTATAAACGCGTGTTGCCATTGATGACTTACAGCACTTAGACATGGTCGCTAACTATTGGCTTCAAGCTATGCTCAGAGTTTCACTACGTTATAGAATCCGATATGAGGAGATCCTTAGGAGAACCAAGATAACCGATATAGCTTTTAGAACTAGCAAGATTAAGTGGCATTGGTCAGGCCATATAGCTCAGATAACATTGACAACCGCTGGCAAAAGTGGCGACCACGAACTGGACAAAGTGTAGAAACTTCTTGTGAAAGAGTCCGTCCGGGGAAGTGCTACCACCGTACCTATTTCTATTTAAGCAGTAGTGCTCGCATTGATGTATTTCGGTTTGAAGGGTACTGGTGCCGGTGAAATTACATGCACATGAGACTTTTCATCTTTATGTCTCAGGGTCGGCAGCGTGCGTGTGATGCTTCTGGGGTTGCAGGCGTCCATAGGCTATAGTAACTACTTTCCATTAGGTGGGCCGTATGCTTGTTTGCTTACCAAGTAGTATACAAAAAAAGGAAAGCCGATGGATGGGTGACATTTTAAAAGTCATAGGAAGTCGGCGGATGGAGGCGGATCTAGGCCGTTCATCGTGGAGTTTTATGGAGGAGGTTAATTTCCAGCAGTCCGGCAGATGATGGTGAATATGATAAAAAAAACAAGAAAAAAAACTAACATCTCTCAGCAAAACGTAGGTACTTATTATTTGTAAAAGCGTCAAATATTTGTGTGTTTAAATTATAGGCACGTAGAATGTTAAAGTCATGATTATAATTGAATATCATTTTATTTATGTTATTCAAGCAGTCGACAATGATATTTAACGAGCCTCATTGCAGCATTATTGCAACCTGTCAGCGATTTCAATTGGACGTTGCGTCGCAAGCATTTGATGCCTAATAAATAGTTTCCATAATATATGCACCTGATTATGTAAACAAAATTGTAATGGCGTGTAGCGTGCGAGCAAATGACCGATTGTAGCTCAATCAATCAGGGCAATTATAGCTGGACATTCGCAATTAGTTCTTTCCATTTTTAGAATAGCAAGGCTCTGCCGTGCTCTTTCCGATACAAGTGTCAGGTAGTACAAACTTTGAAACTATAGGTAAGTTTAACTGTTGCAAAAATTGATGTAGAATAGAATAGGAAATATTTTACTGTACACCTTAAAAAATACTTAACATAATAATTAAATATACAATAAAAACAATAGGGAACCTAATCTATCGTCAAATATGACTTATGTTATTGGTGAACAATGGGTAGATTCCTATTTAAACTAATACTTTTGTTAGACCTAATAAAGAACGATTTTTTGAGGTCTAGTTTCAACTAATTTGTTGCGTATATTCTGGAATTAAAAAAATCAAACTATACTGCATTGCAAATCACAGAAGACTAAAGGAATCCGTTTATCTCCTCAAACAATTTAACCTTCTCACCGTAAAAAGAACTGACCACGGCAATTAACTCAGAGCTTAGACGACAACGCCTAAGCCAGATCGTGGGGGCAGATGGCTCCATCGCTTCATTAGGGGGGTCACCCGGCACGACACCTTTCGCGCTAATGCCGATTTGTCGCTACGATTGTTGAAGTACCACTCTCAAAGCTTACAGGACTGTGGAAAAATAAACATTTGTGAAGGAAAGATGCACAGAAAAATGGCTCGATCTTCACCAGTTTTGTAAAAAACCGCTTTCTGTTAGATTTTCTAATGTTTTCATTAGCAAGTAATAGTGTAGCTACAAAAATGTGTTGATACTGATGGCTTTTGGATTAGATCTCATTCATACACAACATTTGAACAATATTGTTTGACAATCAGCCAAATCATGGCGACTATGTCGCGACGCCTGCACGAGACATTCCGGTTGCGTTACTAACTTTCCCAGGACCGCTAAAGTCATAAAAATTTTACCAATAATTAAGAAATAAATTGAAATAACAGTGTTACCTGTATATTTACTTAAGCAAAAGATACTCGAACGTCCCAGAAACCACGAATCGTGTCAAAGAGGCCGCAACGATCCAAAACCCACCATAGCATTATATCCAATATTCTTCTTGCCTTTTCAATTGAATCAGACCATCGAATTGAGTTATAATTTACACGAACCAAGTTTTCTCCGGCATAAATTACGCACCCTGTAATAAAGTGTTGTTAATGTAAACACCTTGAGACTCATCGCTCCAAACGAGCGACCACGTTTAATATGTGACATTAAACTTGCAAAAGATTTTCTTCGGTCGCACAATCAGTAATTACGAATTTACGATAAATGATGCGTTTGCTTCCAACCATCATACACCAAAAAGTCTTAATACCGCTTCATGTACAACGAAAAACCAATTTAGTTTTCTTACCGGTACGGTTGATATTACTGTGGGATGTTACAAAAGCTTGGACTGTTTCAAGTGTAATGCTCCCGTTTCCAGATTGTTCCAAAAGATAGGTGGTAGCTGCATGCAAAATACTTCCCCGTTGAGATATGAGGAGCGTCCAGTAACGTATATTATTCAAAGTATCAGCGGATGCCACACACGTTGCGCTCGGTACGGTAATGGATTCACTATGTGATATGCTTAGAATATAAATGCAGCTTCAATTTATATTTCAGCATAATTGTTGAGACAATAACAGTTAAGTTATCAATTATCACCTAGTCAGAATAAGTTTTGATGTAATTCACGTAACTGGGTCACATTGGGATGGTCTATTCCTGGGTGATTAACTGGATGAAATATCCTGGTAGTCTTAAAGATGCTTGTATAAGAGAAAAGCATTTTTAAACTATCTCCTACACTCTGAAACAAAGTGCATTTGACCTCTGTACGTCTAGTACGGGTTTAGTTTTCGAAAACTGTAATATGAAGTTTCGTTTCCTTCTCGTTTTCGCTAGGGGTGCTGCAAATAAATGTATGGAAGGAAACTAACTTCATATAGTTTCGAAAACTATCAAAACCCGTACTAAGCCCTTGCTTTTAAATTAGTGACTTATAACCCAATAAAAAAAACTTTTGTGTTCATCACTCTGAATCTTAAATTAGTCTCATGTCTTTGAAGTTAATCAGCTAAGCTCCGTAATCCCTACAATGACGAAACATCAACGGCACGTGCTAATCCTAAACAGAAGTGTCTGCTATAGACTAGTCGTGACGTCCCTCGTCCACAGATTGTTTTAGAGTAGGATACAAGGTAGGTACAGTTTCCGGCTGTTGCTGTGGCACAACATGCACTACAAGAGTACAAAGATCGACTAACTTTTGTAGAACGTTTTGTGTGTCGCATTATCTGGATAACAAATAGGCATGTCGAATCCATGACAAACGACGATGGTTTAAATTTCTGGATTAATATCAGTTCATCTACCAACTTCTTCGTTTCGAATTTTATTACGTAGTGAAATTCTGGGTGTGTTCTCCATAGCCTGTGGCGTGACCTTGAGGTTATGAATGAGGCCATTAGTTTTCAATTACACCTCAGTGCCGTCTTTACTGGCAACACGCACTGATTACTGACTTTTGTCTTGAGGCTATGTGGTATATGTGACGAGATGACATGACGTAGGCTTACTTTACCGTTGTACATCCTATATGAAAATATCAGCACTTTAAAACCATTTTTTTTCGATACCCATCCTCATAAGCGATACGCGCTCCTCGCTTAACGCTCGCGAGGTGAACTAGAAACTAGTAACTAGTCAACAGGCAAAAAGAACAGAACGTGAAGCGAGTGTTCTGACCGCCAAGGGAGCGAGTTTTTTCTTTGATAGCTCTTGTCACTGCGACAAAACGGTGGAGAGAGAATTTTTGCCGGCAATGTAAACAATCAGCGATGCCCTAACAATACATGTATCTCTTTTATTTATATGGAATTGTTCATCAATTGTAGTTTTCTTGAGCGTAAAAATAGTTAGCCAGTTGCTTCCTCGTAGGCCCACGGTGCGATAAGTGACTTCTTCTTGTGACACAATTTTATTGTTCTGTCTTGTCATTGGGAAAAATTATGCTATATAAATTCAGGTTGTGTCTCGCAGGAAGGCCCCTTTTGTTCAACTGATTTCATAATTATAATAGACAGTGTAATAGACATGAAAATATCGTGTCTAAAATGTTGCCATTTTAGAAAATTACGACTTTACGACACCACGTACTTAACTATTCTCCTGCTCATGTTTCGTTGGCCATTTAGAGGTTCTTCCTCATGAACACCGACCGCTTGAAGGTCGTGAGATGGGAATCGGTGCTTCTCGGTGCTCATGAGGAAGGATCTCTAGATGGTTAACAAAACGTCAGCAGGAAAATAGCTAAGTACTTGGTGAATAGTCGTAATTTTTCTAAAATAGAGTGTAGTTTTATTTTCAGATTTCGTAAAGCACCATCACTTTAACCGTTGATACAAACTTCACTTCACATCTCTGACAACCCAGAGATGTGAAGTGTGTCACACAACACGGTCTAGTAAACCGATCTTGGTGCACATCTCACTATTGTCCACGATGCTTATGTGCCACAGCAACATCCACTAACAGGAGGTGTAAGGTACACGGCGCAATCTCCTGCGTACCAAGCGACTCTTTACAGACCTTTTAAGGAAATTTTTTAGATGATCATCGCCACGCTTATAATTAAGATCCTCAAGATAGAGCATTCGTGATGTGGTGTGGGTGGTTCCGCTTCCGCAGGGGTGGTCGGTTTTGGGCGTGCTGCTGGTTGCCTAATGAAAGCAGATGTACGATAGGAGGTGTTTTAAAGTCATATCCGGAATAAAAACAGCGGTTATAGTTCATTGCATAACAATTAATTCAACATCAGCCTGTAAAAGCCCGCTGTGAGATATATAGGCTTCTCCAATAGAATGCCTTGATGAGTAAAACCATATGGTTTTCATCAACTTAATGTTTTCAATCTTAGCGTTGGAAAAACGAGTTGAAAATGTTGTAATGAATATAGTTTATTTACTGAATAACGTTTTATGAAGTTTTCTGAAGTCCTTAAATTGCACTGAAAATGTATTTTTATAGGTTGTAGAAGTAGCATCGTCTACCATCTATCTATCGAGTATATAAAAATATATTAAATCAATTGCCGTGCGTTAGTCTCGCAAAATCTGGAAATTGTAAGCCGATTTGAATTTATTTTCGATTTTGTTTGCCTCAATAGAAAATAAAAGGTGAAAATCAGGAAAATCCCAAAGGAACAGGCAAAAAATCAAAAAAATCTGAGGCTGATTTAGAAGAGAAGAAATAATAAAGCTAGAACAGGAAGATAGTTCCTATATCGTTCTCATCAATACCAGTCCCTCCCAAGGTTTTCTGGAAGATATATCTCTCAGTGATAAGACCACCCAAAGCACTTCTATACTTATAATATTATGATTATTTAAATATGTAATTTTTGATGTGTTGTGCAATAAAGTGTTGTCTATGTAGGTATCTGTGTATTTGACTTGAGACTAGTTTACACTATATTTTTCGATAACGATATTATCCTATAACGAAAAACACTATTGGTACCGATTCTAGGTATACAATGGTTTAAATTCATTTCTGCTAACATTAGCAACTTAACAGCCTTTTAGTGCACCATAAATGATAGAGAGACGTCCAAAACCATGCTCGGTTAAATAACTAGAAGGCAGCGTATCAGCGGCTCCCGGTATGGGCACATCACGCGTCCCCTATCGTTGTTATAACGCGGTTACCTGTGGTTCTGCACCATACTTGGATAGATGAGACTTGATACTTATTCTATCTTCAAATAGTTTAGTAATTAATGCTGGAACGAATACAATCTATGTGAGCATGCGCCACGTAGAGGTTGTTCTATCGAGTCAGTGCTACGCTATTTCTAAGCTCGTATGTCGAGAACACTAAAAAGGTTGATAAAATGTATGGTCAATTGGGCTGAAGTACGACCAGAGATATAACAGAATATGACATTAGAAAAGCCCATAATTTAATAATAAGTTTTATGTTTAAGTACTAGCTACAGGACTCAATACAAGAACTATATAGTGGAAATAAGACATAATATGATTGGTTCAGATTCTTGTAATTATTGAACAATCAATTCACAAAATAATCTCATCTCAGTTAACTGTCATGTCTGTCACTGTGTGCGTACGTAGTAACTATCCTACTAATATTATAAACGCGAAAGTTTGTGAGTATGGATGGATGTTTGTTACTCTTTCACGTAAAAACTACTGAATGGATTTGA
Organism: Epirrita christyi; assembly: GCA_951392215.1. Taxonomy (NCBI): domain Eukaryota; kingdom Metazoa; phylum Arthropoda; class Insecta; order Lepidoptera; family Geometridae; genus Epirrita; species Epirrita christyi. Next base: position 9,169,820 of record OX595850.1, read on the forward strand.
GTGAAATTTGGAATGGAGATACTTTACGCCCTGGACTTTACACCTTACTTTTCATCATCATCATCATCATAAATTTTCAACATTATTCACGCGGGTGAAACCGCGGGCCGCAACTAGTTACTTCATATTCGCATGCGTACGTTATCTTTCTTGCTCTAACGAACACCTTCCTGAGCGACAGAAAGGTTGGTGTCTAATGGAAAGATGACTGAGATGAGATTATATTGTGAAATATTCTCAAGTCCTCAGTAGTTCTCAATATTGGTTATGTTTTATAGTGATACCATTATAATTATTTCGTAAATCAAGTACTTATTATGTATATTATATCAAGTCGAAGAAAAATTTGTTGATTGGCTACTATTAATACCAAATCACGCAAATGAAGTCATGAGCAGACCACTCATCATCATCATCATCATCATCAGTGGCCTTTAGACGCCCAATGCTGAACCGGCCCTTTAATTAAAATGGGAGGAATTGCCATAACCACCATGCTTGGCAGGCGGATTGGTGATCGCAGTAATCATGTTGAGTACTCAGGTGGATGCTGCTGCCCATCCCCAGGTGTAATCCCTTTGTCAGTTTAAATGACATCCACGGAGGAGATGGAGTGGTATATTCTTATGCTGGACACACCACGGCAAGCAGGCCACTTGTCAATAAATAATGTATGCATTAATTAACTTATAATGATTGCACTGCATTTCCAAGTGACCAGTTTTTTAAAAGTATCTAATCTTGCCGTCTGCTCTAGGCACAGAACTAGTGTGATTGCGGCTCGCAACAGATAAGGTAAATAGCTCATACAATTGTTGCAATGGGAGGCTCCAAGCCTCTTTTGTTAAGGAAGTGATACCTAATAGGCCCGGCCAGCCACCGGCTAGACCAACATGGTGTCAATTGCTATGGTAGAATAGAATGCCAATTGCTATCAATGGACCAATTCCTGGGTGCACTGTAATTTGAATGGAGTGGAAAAGGCTAAACTGTTTTGGCGTTCTATGATTTGATAATGTTAGTGTTTATGAAAGTACGTGGAGAGATGATTTATGGCTTCCTAGGCTGGTAGTAATTGCATGAAAAGCAGTTTCAGGGTGAGGGACATATACCTAGGTGAACGTAAAAAGTAAGGTGATACAATTGTTACAAATAAGCTGAGGGTACCGTTAGGTTGTCAAGTGAATCATATAATAAAAAGTTCCATCATTTAAAATAATAAATGCTCATTTTTGAGGGAGATAAAAACAAAAATATTTATTTGTTACAACAATACATGGTTGACACAGTCGTTAGGTTCATAAGAACCCATTACCAACCGACCCCGAAAAAGATAACAATGTGGGTACTGTTGCGGAAAAATCAGGAAAATTAAGTAAATATAGAGTATTTTATTACGTACGTAGTAGGTTTCTACTCGTTGCTCGTTGCCTTCTTCAACTATCAATTTTGAGCCCTTATTCAAAATATTGCAATGACATGCCATACACCACTTAAAAGTAAGTACACTTCGTTAGGCTACTATTACTGCTCGGTTTGTAACTAGTATAATTAAATTTGCATATAAATCCCCCTAAATAAGCCAACAACGACCGCTTACTGCAGGGTGGTGGCAAAGAGTATGGGATATAGAAGCACCATCAACAATTTTCTTTAATGGTGCTTGTTCCATTTCGTTTTGCGGCAATCAAATCCTGAATCTGATTTCATTTCGTTACATTTTATGTTACGATTCATCCTTAAAAATCATTTAATCTATTTTTCAAGCAAAAACTGTCATAGCAGGTTGATATACTTACAGTTTAGGTTAATAAACCTAAATCAAATCCTGAATCTGATTTCATTTCGTTACATTTTATGTTACGATTCATCCTTAAAAATCATTTAATCTATTTTTCAAGCAAAAACTGTAATAGCAGGTTGATATACTTACAGTTTAGGTTAATAAACCTAAATCAAATCCTGAATCTGATTTCATTTCGTTACATTTTATGTTACGATTCATCCTTAAAAATCATTTAATCTATTTTTCAAGCAAAAACTGTCATAGCAGGTTGATATACTTACAGTTCAGGTTAATAAACCTAAATCAAATCCTGAATGTGATTTCATTTCGTTACATTTTATGTTACGATTCATCCTTAAAAATCATTTAATCTATTTTTCTAGCAAAAACTGTCATAGCAGGTTGATATACTTCCAGTTTAGGTTAATAAACCTAAATCAAATCCTGAATCTGATTTGATTTCGTTACAATTTATGTTACGATTTATCCTTAAAAATAATTTAATCTATTTTCAAGCAGAAACTATCACAGCAGGTTGAGATACTTACAGTTTAGTTTTAATAATCATAATTGATTCATCCGAAAAAAGCATTTAACCTATTTGTCAAGCAAATACTGTCTTAGCCGGTTGAGATTCCCAATTTTTATTTCATGGTGAAACCAAGAAATAATAATTGCACTGTGGTTTGCAAGACCGCAAGAGGAAAACTGAATAATAATAATAATACTTGAAAATATATGACCCACGTCGGTACTACTTCCTAAAAAAAGTTCCCACATAAAACGGAAACCAGTGCATTTCCTCAATCCTTTAAACGATCAAACGCGTTTTTAAGGCACTAAATCACAAAAGTTTCATTTGTTATACCTAATTAATGTCGACTTCCTTCCTGCACTGCAAAGATGACCTTTACGCTATCTAACAACCCAGGTAAAATAAATAACAAAAATTGTGAAAATTTTGTAAATTTAAAAGGTGACTGACCATTGAAGCACACATGGTGGCCTTAACTCTTTATGATCATAGCCATAAACTCCAAAAAGGTGCTATGAGCAAAACCCTCGCAAAACCCTCGCAAGACCCGTGAGGTAACCTAATAACAAAACTTTTTAACAAGTACACTATAAGCGTAAGTAGTCATCATCATCACCATCTTATTTACGTTCACTGCTGGACAAATACAATTCTCATTGTATTCGTTGAATACAATGAGGAGATTTACTATAATCACCACGCTTGGCGGGCGGATAGGTGATCGCAGTTTAGTGTTAAGTACTCAAGTAGAAGCTACTGCCCATCCCCTGGTGTAATCTTTTAGTTAGGCTTTTACTAAATCCACGGAAGGAGAAGGAGGGATCTATTTTTAGGCCGGACACACCACAGCTTTAGTACTTGTAGAGCCTTATAACTAATAATCTGATTCTTATTATATAAATGTATTTGTATGATTATGCTCACCGATTATATTGTTCTTATATTAATTATCTGTTTATTTGATTTACTTTATTATGTTGGTTTATACTTTTGTGTTTTATTGGTTCTATTTTATTTATTTTAACTGTCGCTGCTGCTTACCCTCTCCATTTTTGTGGTTTCAGCTGAAAATCAGCGTTGGGTGTTAACACATCCAACATTTATGCTGAGCTGAACGCCATTTTGGCATACCTACAGACACATGAGCCGATTTATTTAAACTTCTAGATGTAACTTTCGTTTGCTTGTATGTATTTATTGTATCTGGTATCGGCATTGTGTGTCGTTTTTGTGCCAAATAAACGTTTTCTTTCTTTCTTTCTTTCTTCTTTCTTTATCATAAAAATGAAATTAAATCAGTTTATTTGCTAAAACATGGTAGATAATAATATATTGTGTTCTACACATGTTCAGAGTTCTTCCGGGAATTACTACCACTGTATTTGTACCTACTACCTATTTCTGCCACCAATCAGTAAAGTGAGCTTTGCTCTGTTCTAGTTTGAAGGGTGCCGGTAAAATTACAGGCACATGAGACATTAAAGCCTCAGACATTTACATTTATAACTCAGGATGACGCGGACACAGAGCAATGCCACAAGACGCTTTCCAGGTGGACATGGACTGGTACAGCATTGTTATAGGCAGAAGTTACCACTTAAAATCAGGTGTTTGAGAGCTTAATCTGTCATTTAATCAAATAATAATATATATTTCAGGTTTGAACTGAATATTCAAACAAGTTATCTACTCAGAAAATTAATATTCTTTGCCCAGCGATTAGTATCTTTCAAAGTTAGACTAAACGGGCCGAGTTCGGTCACGATACTGACCACTGTAGACCGTTTTGGATGCACCTTATACCCATAAACTGTCACTGATAAACTAAATAATGTTCTAATCTTGCTTGATATTACTCCCGTTGCTTTACTGTTTTTTTCTTTTAAAATGTACTGAACCTTCCTAACTCTACGATTTTCATATTGTTTTTAACAAAAAAAAACATATATTTCAATTTACTCCAGTGTTTTTACGCTCAACCGTTTTTTTCCTATCCTCCCCATCTTGTTCCTTTTTGCCATAATTCACCATCATCAGCCTATAAAAGTCCACTGCTGGATATAAGCTTCCTCCATAGAATCCACAACAAACGCTCTTAAGCTTCCTCTATCCACCGACATCCTGCGACCTTTATTCAAGGACATTCCTTGGTCCAACGAGAACAGCCTCTACCGCGTCGTCCAGTTTGTGGTCGCCACTCGAGAAACTTTATTCTTCAACGGTCGAGCTATATGACTTTCCCATTGCCACTTCAACTTGCAAATTTTTAAGGCTACGTCGATGATCTTGGTTCTTCGAATTTCCTCATTTTATATTCTTTCCCTTAGTGAAACTTCAAGCGTAGCTCTCTCTTTACCAGCTCCGCAACTTTGTCATAATTGGCTACCTATGTGTGTTTTCAAGTACGTAAAAATGGAGGGTTCCAAACGAGTAGGAACACTGTTACTCGTTGGGATTTTTTTTCCAATAGAGTAACACTATGCACTCGTTGGGACGCGTCATGAATAAATACGCCATACAACAAATCTACATAATACACACAACTCATAACCCATAGTAAACGCGTGCTGGTATTATGCTTATGCTTATCCAGCTTTCATTGGCTAACCCCTTCCAAGTCTTCTTCTTTATAGCAACTTCCACTTCACTTCAGTTTTCACACTTCATTTTGCGTAATTTGCGTTGCGATAAAAACTGTTCGCAAAAATACGTAGGTATACCTTCATTTCTCTAAAATAAATTGACACTGACTGACTGACCATAGACTAAAAGTGCTCTGTGCCATAGACAATACATATCGCCATTACCAAGGAGAGTACTATAACTACTACTAACAGACCTCAGAGTACTTTTATATTATATTTTGTTGATAACTGTGTAGTATAACTATTTCTTTATATTTTAGTTTGCTGATGAATTAATTATTTATTTACATAATATATTTAGTATATTCGTCTTCAACGTTCGTGATGTCACTCGGGCAGGCCCTGTCTGAAAACCAGCGCCGCGCCGTATCTACTTGTAGGTTCGGTGTAGCTGTATGCTGAGACAGGGACCTATTTGACCCCCACACAACATGCCTTACGCCATTTGGTGTTTTTTTAGTTTAGTTTAGTTTTTTGTAAAGTTACCTACTACTTAGGTAGGTAGCTACCTAGGTACTGTTGTTTTTATTTTTTGTTTCTTTTTAAGTGGGGACAAATAAACGTATTTTCTTTCTTTCTTTCTTTCTTTCTACTATATCTTCCATTACAGACGAGCTAAGATTTAAATCATAATAGCAATTTAAAAAGTTTTATCTGTATCTACATTGCATTATTTTACTTATAGCATGGACCACATAGCGGACAATCTCACGATTGTCGCAGAGCCAGCGATGATAAGCGCAGTTACACAGTTTCAGAAATAACGACATCTATCGTGATCCACGAGAACAATAATTTCTACGGAGCAATAAACTTTATCGATTCAATTATTAAATTTTAAATTATTTCTGAACATACACGAGCGTTGGTTGTATATTTAGCACACGTTACAATAGGATGGTATCGAGGTTGTATGTTACCATAGGGTTAATTCTTAGAGCATTTAAGGGTTAATTATGTCATTGCATACAATGATTTTATCTATAGTCCTTAGATGTGCGTTTCTTTAGAAAAGCATTACAAAAGAGCGCCTGAATTGAAATCTTGAATTTTTTATCTCCTTCTTCATCAGCCACCTGTAGACATCCACTGTTGGATGAGACCTCCCCCATAGCACCCAAAGCGTGCATTGGGGGGATTTGCCAAAATAACCACACTTGGCTGGCGGATTGGTGATCGGCACCATTGGTAGTTTGGTGTTAAGTACTCAGGTGGATTCTGCTGCCCATCCACTGACGTAATCCTTTAGTCGCCTTTTACGACATCCACAGGAAGAGTTGGAGGAGTTCTATTCTGAAGCTTATTTCGGCTTATTTTTAATAATCATGCCAATAAAATGATCTACATTTGCACATGCAAATAAAAAATGAAGGTTCAATAATGATTTACCAATTATATATCAGGTATGTACCGAGTAAGTATTCTAAACACTGCCGCATTATTTAGATCTCTTTAGCCGATAAGACCGACCTTCAGATAGCCAGACATTGGTTTTAATGTAACTCCCATGTCTATCCATCAATTGCTGGTAGATTACTCAGATAATGTTCAAAACTTGTTTTTTTGTTATCGAAATATAAATATACCTAAGTGAGCGGCTATATTTATATAGAACAATAACATTGAAGATATTCGGTTGACCAAGTATTAAGTATAAACTACATAGATTGCTTATAGCAAACGCGGTTTGTCTAAAAATGCGTTTTTATTCTTAGAGAAATACAAAAACTTCTTTTTTTTAGTATGCATACTTTTCCTAATATACTATACTATATGCTATACATATATTGTTAAGAGCTAAAATTTGTGAGTTTAGATGTAGCAAGTAAGTAATCTCCGGAACTATTGTTAAGATTCCGACCTGAGGCGCTTCCTACCTAGTAGGTGCTAGTAATAAGAAAGATCATCAAATTAAGTCAAGCCGTGTTTGTTGCCCTGATTCTTCTAGGCTTAGTTGGGTTGGAACACTTGGAACAGGTGTAATTTTAGTTTTAAAAACCATTCAAAATGAGCCTTGTGATTTCAATGAACATAACTTTTCATTTAAAAAACCGACTTCCGCCATAGTATTCGACTAAATATCTGGATGAAAAAAATGATGAAAGAACCATAGTGGTGAAAGGGATATGATACTTTCTGAATGCAAATGCTTGGTTTGTTGCTGAAAATATCAAAATTGCCATATGTATGCCAACAATATTTGAGGAGTTCCCTCAATTCCTCATGGATTCCATCATCAGAACTGCATTCTGAAAAAAATGGGACCAATCTGGAAGTATATCTATTCAAATAAAAAAAGAATTTTCCAAATCGGTTCATAAACGCCGGAGATAATATGAGATAACAAACAATAAAATAAAAAAAATACAACCGAATTGAGAACCTCCTCCTTTTTGGGAAGTCGGTTAAAAATACTACTTACCTATTGACTTTGACTTTCAAAATCAAAGTGAAACTGTTATGGTACCATGGTAATATAGGTTCTTGGTACCCACGACATAGGTAATCCTAGTGTGGGATCATGACTTCGTACGTGACTGTTGGGTGTCATGTTATGTAACTTTGACTTTTATTCTAAAAGTTCGGTAACTCATAGGAAGCTACATTATTCCTATTATAGAAGTGTACGCGGACGAAGTCGTAGAAAATCGGCTATAGTGTAACATATTTTCAATGTTACGTAACAATATTTCAGTCACAATATAAATATATTGCTAGCACTTGTATGTATACTGGCTACCTCAGTATGTGATATGGATTGATGGCAAAATTTTCGTCACCTTCATGTTTCTTTTATTGTTTTATGTATGTTCATTGTTTTGCGGTTATCAGTGCTACACGTTGAACAGTATGTTACTTTTATACTTATTTAATGTAAAAAAAAAAACAAGTAGCTTTATGCACAACGGTTTATGAAGGTGCCTTGTACTGCTCGGGAACAGGTATTTCTATTGAATAACAACTGAAACCAAGTTGTTATTTATTTACAAAAATAATAATACAACTAAATACTATATAAATGTTTAAAAATACAAATTAAAATATTTTTATTTCATGCATTTTTGAGCATCTCATGATCCATTATTAAGAATTGACTGGCAATGATGGATTCAGGTGGAGGAAAATATGTATTAGGATCCATCAATGGATCCAAGTGGACAAAGTGGATTTTTAATTATCTTTTCACATATTTTCATCACAATTCTCATTCGATTTCTCATCACATATTTTATTTAAAAAATAAAAATCTAATTTTTTTTTTTTAAGATTTTTAGTTAGAGATTTTCATAAACAATTATTGAGGTAAAACAAGTCTCCTGGTAGTTTAAGAAAGATATCCTTATATTATTTTCTCCTTGAATTTTCGTAGTACTTCATTTTCAAAATCATCATCGGATCGGTAATTAGAAAACTGCCTAAAAATTTTACGGATCTATTAGTAACATAACTTTGATAAACAGTGTGTATTGTTTATCAAAGTAACATAAAATTAAACCGGATCATAGCCTTTATTATAGATCTTAAATTGCAGTAACTACTCTATCTAAAGACGACAAACGAGAATATAGCTCAAAATAAATTAAGTGCTATACAATAAATATAGAAAATATCAACTAAAATTTCATAGAAATCTTGTGATCGAAATATAAATAAAGAGGTTAAAAACCTAGTTCCAACGAAATTTGGTATTATGCTGTTTGATTAATTTCCTTTAAACTAAAAAAACTGTTGTTTGTAATTTAATTTATTTATTCACCAAAAAATATCCTCTGTTATAATTAAGTTACTAAGTACATTCAAATAAATTTAATAACAAAGCAATACAATAATTTTAATAAAGTAACAATTTCGTCTATTAGGCTAAGTTCACAAGGTTGACTGGCTAAGTGTTTTGTAACCCAGTGACCCATGGTGCCGGAAATATAATTTATTATTCCTTATCTACAAATCAAAATAACAATCCGAACAAACCACAGAACCAGCTTTCTTCTAAAAATGTTATTTTGATATCAAACTTACACCCATCTTAAAACCATTTCGTGAAAGAGAATCCATAGTTGGGTTCCCAGGAGCTCTTGGGAATGAACGGTGCGATCGACTTAGAGACACCTGCTTTGAAGTCCAGAGACGAGTCACTATCACGGAAGAGATTCAGCTTGCCGGCCGCGGAGTAGTCGGTCTTGTCGTAGAATGGAGTGTGAGCCACGCTCACTTCCGCTCCGAGTTTCTTCCTGAAAACAAATTGGTCATGGGTGAATATGATATTCGTTTAACTGGAGGAAGGTTCCTGCACGAAGTTCACTCACTCTATGGTGGTTATGGTGGTTCATTCACCGTACATTTTGTACGACTGTGGAATTCTTTTTGCCACGTTATCCGCGTTAGCCTTTTGATCAACCTTTTCAAACCCAAATTAAACGAGCACTATCAGTCTTTGTAAATTACACAAATAAATTATAATAATATTAATTATTATTTTCATAAGGTTCTATCTTGTGGTATTAGGTCCTTACACATATGAAATTGGCGTTTTGTCGAACTGGCCACATTGGTATCAAATATCTGGCGTTAATTTATTTCAAAATTAGGCTTGTGTATCGAATAATATATTTATTAATTATTATGTATGTATTATTATTGCCGTGGTAGTCTTGGCCTAAGAATAAGACTCCTCCAGCTCCTCTTGTGCCATGTCGTAAATGGAGACTAATGGATTACGCCAAAGGATTCACCTTAATATTGAAAGATGTATGAGAATTTGCTCAGAGCCAAGTTGCCATAGCAACACAGAGAATATACGGGCCCTGAACTACTGTTACTATATTAGTTTGTATAGTTAGTTGTGTGCGCCACTAATGTTTTCGCTTCCATGCTGTGGTTTTCGCTTTCGAAAGATACATCTAGCAGCATTCATATAAAGTGGAGCTGTACTCACTTGTACATGTAATCAGCACCGCCACCGTAAGTGTTAAAGCTATCAAACTGGGATGCTTCGGGTATCGTGCGAACTGCAAATGCGTTGGCGTCGAATTTGTGGTCGCCTTTGTCGTACAGGTTCACATTGGCGGCAGCTGCAACCCTGTCAGCTCCGGTCAAGTGAGATTTAGTCAGTGTTATGCCGTGTCCGTCGCTGAAACACAAATGAAAATAGTTTAAAAAACTTTCAAACATGATCAAAGCAATCGGTGCTTAGTGGTATGAATATTGCATGAATAGAATTGACGAATAAACTGAAGAAGTTGAAGACTAAAAAGACGTATAGCAAATATTTTTTTAGGTTTAAATATAATGTATATGTAACAACATACTCCTTAATGTCCGAGGAGAGGGTATTCCACACGTCACGTCATGGCGAATAACTTCGAAATTTATAGAGTCGTAGAACTAAAATTATTCGCTATGACGTGTGGATTACCTTCCCCTCGGACATATAGAGATTAGAGGGGTCTGATATACATTGTATATTAGCCAAAAGACGTCAAAAACTGCTGTGCACCGCCTAAAATCTTGATGTTAGGCACAGCCTTAATCTACCGTCATAGTCCGTATACTCACACATTATCAAAAGCCAATCCATAAGACGACTCCGCTACTTTCATGTGATTATTGAGATTAACACCTGCAATAGCACTGATGGCGTTCTGATCGTTGCCAGTGATTGGTATCTTCAGGTTGGCTCCAGACGTTCCATCAGAATGGATAGTGGCACTGCCTTGAACTTGCCGACGCATGCGCTCTGTCCTTGCTGGCACCGGCTCTAGATCTTCAACAGCTTCGATAGGCAGCAAGTAGTATCCAGCTTCGTCTTCCAAAAGTATGTGCCGAGCGTTCACGCACACGAACACTGCTGCGGCAATCAGTAACTTGAAACTGAACATTTTGATCAAATGTTTTTGGTTGAGTTCGAGGGTTGTGATTGAACGCTTGGCACTCGAATGATACTTCCATCTATGATGCTGTGGCTTTATATACAAAGGTCCCAAAGGACTCCAATTATCAGGAATTAACCGCGTTGGGGGGGATTGACTTATTATTATCAATAAATTACTTTTATAATTTTTATTATAATGTCTAGGCCACATGTGATTGATGCACACTGCAGTCATATGGAGATAAGCAAGCATACATGTGTAAAGTTCCCCTTTTTGCTGGGTGTAGATAATATTATCTTAAAATAATATAAGATAATATTACCTACACCACAAATATGCTTTCAATGCTTTTGTGAGTAATGCCCATCACCACACAATACATAGCTGTAAAACTTACGCATATCGAAATAACAGGTTTCAATATACATAATGTTTTTTTATAATAATATTTTGTTTTTATTTCATCTATAATTTTTTTGGTTAATAATTCTAAAATGTAGTTAATTTTAATTAATCTTACAACATCAAAAAATACATAAGTAAGTATGTATATAAAAATTTGTTGCAGTTAGTGAGTTATCTTAGTAGGTTACTACATTTAGATATATTGTATATATCGTAATAATCCAGCAGCCAGGTCAAATTTTATACCAAACGTAAATTGCCCAACAAGGCCGGGTTGATTATTTGTTTACCGAGGTCAGCAGGAGGTGAGTCCTGAGTGATAATGACATCACTCAGTGATAGTGTTCGGTTCATCCCGCTTATCACTCGTATATTATTTATACCTACAGTTTTATTGCGGTTACTTAAAATAAGTTAAACAGACGTGTTGTACTGAATTTCTTATAATGTATACATTATAAGAAATTCACTACGAACTGCGAACTAAAATAAAATTCATGGAATAAAAATTAAAGCGCAGCTATTTTTTCAGATGATGTTGGAATAAAACATGAACTTAGGATTGAAAAAATTCTCAGCTCTTACTTGTATCCTATGAAACAATTGACAGGTACATAAAACTACACTAGCGTGCAATGAAATAGCGTCACTTAAGAAAAACCTCAATACCTCTTGAGTTGGTACAGAACACTTAATAGTGCTCGTATTGTAGTCTTGATTTTGGCGACCTGTGTCATGGAGGGCGAGTAACCGGCTGAGATGCGAGAGGTTGTGGGTTAAATTCCCGCTGCGGGACAAATTTTTGTATGATCAGCAAATAATTGTTCTGGGTCTGGGTGTTATGGTACCATAGTACTCGTAATTCCCGGTATCATGGTACTCTTAGTTCCCGATACCCACGATACAAGGATTCCTAGTGTGGGATTAGAGGGCCTAGCCAAACGGCATTCGCTTCGAAGCGATTCCATTTCTACAGTCGTAATTCAATACAAAAGACCACGTGACATATCGATTGCTAACTTCAATCCCATACATTTTAGACTTTTCTACTGGCGTCATCGCTATTAGAATGTTACTTTGTCTACGGCCTCTGGACTGTGTATGTGACTGTTGGCTGCTATGTTATGTTTATGTCTTAAACTATGCAAGATAACGAATTTAAATAGAAATCGTATTAAAATATATTTAAGGCGGCATTAAATAGAATATTTTACTTTTGTAAAAATTATTTCTTCATTAGCCTGCTGGATGAGGCCTACCGATAGCATGCATTGCGTGCAATGGGGGGATTTGCCATAGATAATCACCACGCTTGGCAGGCGGATTGGTGATCGCAGCTTGGTGTTAAGTATTCAGGTGGATGCTGCTGCGCATCCCCTGGCGTAATCCCTTAGTCACCTTTCACAAAATCAACAGGAGTCGGAGGTGCCTATTCTTAGGCCGAGTCTCTTAAACTAGCATAGCTCTCTCCACAGCTAACTGCGCGATTTTGAATTTGTGCATAAGGCCAATAGTCAGCCACCACGTATCAGTGTCGTAAGTCAACACTGGCAAAAATTTCACCAAAAAATCATTAATTCTAAAAAATCTTTTAAGGATTAAGCTCGCCTTTGTACATGTCTTTCTTTATTACTTATTTGTATAATATTTTCTGTGTGCAATAAAGAATTATAAGAATTAATTTATACTCACAGCAATCTTCCCACATCATGACGTGGAGATGCAGATTGAGGTCCAAAAAGAGTTCATACAAACTCCAAGACCAACTCAAAAAAAGCGGTTTGTTTTTTACAAACAGCCGAACCTACGTAAGTAAAACTCCGTTATAATATATATATATATATATATACGATGACGAATTTAATATTATTGTCGACCTCCGTAGCGCGGCAAGTGAGTAGCCGGCTGAAAGGCAAGAGTTGCGTGTTCGATTCTCGCTGCGGGACAAATGTTTGCATGAGTTGCAAGTATTTGTTCCGGGTCTGGTTGTTGTGGTACTATGGGAAGTAATTGTAGTTCGTTGATACCCACGACACAGGGAACCCTAAAGTATGTATCTGTTGGGTGTTATGTTATTAATGTAGTTAATTTTACCTAAGCGATTTCAAAGGGAAGACATCAAATGTTATTTTACAAAACTTAAATTTATAAATTAACTATTTCAAATTGCAGGTCGTGCCAATATAGAACAGGGTAAGTTCAAGTCAGATAATGTAGTAAATTTATGAAAAAAAAAAAAAAAAAAAAAAAATTTTTTTAAATAAAATTTTAAACATTATAATATATTATAAATGCATTGGTTAAAAGGCATCCTAAAAAGAAAAACAGTCAATTGCGAGGAGAGTCACGTGGAGAGGGTTCCGTACAAGTGGGCTACCATAGTAACTACTAGACTAATTAAACTAGACTAATCAACACATTTTATACGCAATGTATCTTTATGAATGTTTTCTGTTGCCCGTGGGAATTAAAAGAATTATGCGTATACACCAAAATTTAGTATATTTTTTCCAAAATTTTTGGTTCAGTAGTTTCTGAGATACGGGGGAATCGTAAATTTTCGCATATTTTCTTTTAATATTTTCTAAACTACGCTTTATAAAATTATGGAAAAAGTTATTAGTTCTTTTATTTGATATGTCAAATGATGCATTTGACACAAGTTTTTTTTAAATTTTCTAGTTTGCCCCCCAAAATTAACCGCCAAAATCAGAATTCGTTGAATTGCGCTATATACACCCGTGATTTGGTCAACTAACTCTTTTGTACATATGTGTATCAAATTTTAACTTTTTTGGTTTAGTAGACTCGGAGAAAATAGGCTGTGATAGAGAGACAGACAGATAGGCACCTGAGCGATCCTATAATGGTTCCGTTGGTTTTGAGGTACGAAACCTTAATTAATAGAAAATAATAATTCTAGATACCTTAAATCCGAATGGTGAAGTAATTAGTGAAGAAGTAGCTACGACAAATTCACTGTTGGTGAAGCCTATGAAAATGCAATCACCATCAACTACTTCAACTACCACTGCTACTACTACAACTGCTGCTGCTGAAATCCTTAAAACGAGTCCTGTTACATCAACTTCTGAAAAAACGGGAAAAAGACTCGTGTACCTGGAAGACTTGCAAAAAGTTTTCAACGATTTTGCTGATAAGATAAAACCCACAAGTAAGGCTCACAGTCCACTGATGCACTGTGATTTATTACTACGGCATCATCAGCAGCCTTTAGACGTTTAACGAGGCCCCCATAGAATGCAATGGGGAGGATTTGCCATAATCACCCAGCTTGGCAGGTGGATTGGTGATCGCAGTATTGGTGTTGAGTACCTACTCAAGTGGATGCTGCTGCCTATGCCCTGGTGTAATCCCTTAGTCGAATTTTATGACACCTACAGGAGGAGATGGAGGGGTATATTCTTAGGCTGGTCACACCATTGTACACCACACCACAACAAAGCATTATACTGCGGCATAATGCTTCTGGAGTAGAAAAGTTTATCAGGAATCAGTAACCCACGCATACGAATTGTGCATTTCGAAATTTTTATTTCAGGTTTTTTGTTTCCACCCTTTGTTTTTTTTCTATCTATTTACATGTGTGGTAAAAATCATCAAAATCATCATGTCATCCCGACCTGTCAGAAGATCGGATTTATCCTCTCGGCCTCTACTCGTTCAGGGCCTTACTTCACCGGCTATCACTACGCCTAGCCAGGTTTCCTGGCCAATTCCACGTCTATCACTCTGTCAAAGACCTTCGTCCAATAACAGGTTGTGTCAGTTTCGTCGTGGTAACAATTTTAAAGACCAATGTTTCCAATCAGTGAATCCTACCCGTAATTAACCAATCAGAGACGTGGACACTCACAATAGGGCTAATCCACCAGTTCACACACAGTCCACAGCATACTGTTTGTGTTCAGTCCACATCGAGCTATAGAACAGGCTATGCTATTTCTCTGATATATAAAATATGCATTAAAGAATATCTGACAGAGAACCAAAGTCATCAACATAGCCAGATTAGCAAGCTAACGTGGCAATGGGCTGGCCATATATGCCAAAGAGCTGACAACCGTTGGAGGAAGCAAGTTCTTGAGAGGAGACCGCGTCATGACAAACGTTGTGTGGGAAACTCCTTGGTTAGGTGGAGCAATGACTTACGAAAGGCGGCGGGAGACAGTGGATGAAAAGAGTTGGAACACTGGGTTCAAGCGTATTGGAAGACAACTATGTCCAGCATTGGACTAATGTGGGCTGATGATGATTATGAATGGGGACATCAATCTCCGAATAGTCATACTAGGTAGGTACACACTTTAATATATTGCAGAATGCGATGGTGTTCATGCTACTACGAATGAGTATCCACCACAAATAGTGATATCTAATCCAGGACCAGTAAACAGCAATAGAAACATTGATGAAGTCTTGGATCTTATTAAAAAAGGTACCCATCATCTTCATAATCATAATATAATCATAACATTAGGGTGAAGCTTTATGTCATCGTATGCTTCAGCACAGCGCAGCGTTCATCCCATACATTAGGAACGTGTTTGGTAATGATGACATGGATGCAATTGTGACCGATTCCACGCGCGGTTAAGATGACATTCCATGCAAAACATGATTTTTGTATGGATGTTGCTGAAGCTTATGATGAGGTGTAGCTTGACATAATTATCCTATCCTATAAGCAGGATATAGGATTGATTGATTTTGGTCAATCGCCTTCGAAGCTTTGGTGCCATGAAAGGTGTCAAGTTTACAGCTTACGTAATTCTGTTGCTATTGATTTCAATCGATTAAAATTTTGTTTCTATTTGAAATAAAGTTTATGCGATTAGGTACCTAATTTACGCAGTCTTGTTGCAATTAACCTTTGTAAGCAAAATGTGTAAGTTGGGTAGTCGCAAGAGCGTCATTTCGAAAAGAAACAGCATTGAAATCGATTGAAACCAATAGCAACAAAGTTACGTAATCGTACCACAGGGCCCCACGTTATTTACGATGGTTTTGATAGCTTCTTGGTAACGACAGAACTTTGGACTCTGTGTCAATAAATTTATGCCTTTTTTCAATACAAACAAATCTCGATAACTTTTTGATAATTGAGTAATGATAAATCCTGACATGGCATTTACCATAAATACCCTTGCCTGCCCTTATTTATTTTTATTTTACAATGAAAAAAGTAAATTTTACATTTCTCATTGAAAAAATATTAATATTTGATTTAAGTTTTTGGGTTTATCCACGATGTGTTATCACAATATCATCTATCATCTTAATGGAATTTTTCAGGTGTGCACATAGAGAAACATGTCCCCCGACCTACCGATGAAGATTTGGATTGGATACAAATTAAAATTCCTTCATAATTATATTGGCCAAACTTTTTTATTTAATTTCTTAACCTTAACCTATAAACAGTTTTTGTTCCCTCTGATAAATGTTTTTAGGTTTTCGTTTATGTCCAGCAATTCATACACAGCTTAGGGGCATACGTTACAATCATTCTATTGTTGCAAACACTTACATTTTTTATATGAAAAGTGAATGGTTCCGTATATCATCCATTCATCATTCAGTAGCCAAAGGACTGACTGAAACACATTACTTGTCAAAACTGCAACTTCTTAGAACAATACCAATCAATTACTGTACAAGAACAATTATTTTAAAACGCCACTTGACCTCACGGAAGCAATGCACCAATATTAACTACTTAGAACGTTATTTATGAGCCTCGTTCAAAGATAATTCTGTAATTATTATTAACTCATCGGACTACGATGACGTTGAAAAGATGCTGTATTTATAGCCCAGATGGTATTTCTTTAAGAAATTACAGCATTTTCTGGTCCATAGTCCCATTCAGTGATGTAGTTTAAAATGCGCGCTAAGTGCTCATATAGTAAGTACCTAATGGTTTATTCATCATCACCACAATCATCGGCAGCCTTTAGACGTCCACTGGCTGGAAGTAGGCCTCCCCAAAAAATACAATGTTAATACTTAATACTTGTGTGTGTGTTCTTGGTATCTTGATCTATCAGCCGCTCCTATGAAACAGGATCTTGTCAGACAGACAGATAGACAACAAAGTAATTCTATAAAGGTTTCTTATTTTGCTAAGTAGCTACGGAACCCTAAAACTCTTAATTCAACTTCTTCATCAGCTGGTAGACGTCCACTACTGAATGAGGCCTCGCCATATATGATAGGGGGATTTGTCATAATCACCACGCTTGGCAGGTGGTATTTTTTTTTTATGCTTGTCTGCTTGGCAAGTCCAAGCAGACAAGCATACGGCCCACCTGGAAAGCAGTAACCGTAGCCTATGGACGCCTGCAACACCAAAGGCATAACAAGCGCGCTGCCGACCCTGAGACAAAAAGATGAAAAGTCTCATGTGCCCGTAATTTCTCCAGCACCCGTACCCTTCAAACCGAAACACAGCAATGCGAACACTACTGCTTGGCGGCAGAAATAGGTACGGTGGTAGTACTTCCCCGGACGAACTCTTTCACAAGAAGTTTTACTACTAACAAAATTGATTGAATTGGATTGAGTGTTACGTACTCATATGGATACTCCTGGCCATCCACTGGCGTAATACCTAATCATCTTTAACGACATCCACGGAGGAGTTGGAGACGTCGTATTCTTAGACAGAGACCACTACAAAAATTTAGTCAACTTAAAACTTTATACATTTTATTGAAATTAAATTAAATCGATCAAAGTTTTTATGCAACTTTTTCTTAAAATGTTGCATAATTTAGTTAAGAACTATAAACGAGACCAAAGTTATGCAAGTCTGATGAATAGTACAGTAAGCGCGGGCGCGGGCAAGCGACCTCCTGCCCCGATCACTATCTGATACCGAATACCGAGGACCGAGATACGATTAAAACATTCGCTTAAGGACACTGTTATGGATTGGACACTCTTTGTTCTCAGGTTCCTATATAAATAAACAATGAAATAGAACAGAAACGGAAAAGCAAAACTGAGCCGTTTACTAAAAAAAGATTATTGATTATTTAAGGCTAAAAAGAGATTATTGATTATTTAAGTATTGTAGAAGCCAAGCATCGTCATAATGAGTCAAGATTTTGATGTGCTTGCGCTTTGCTGACTCATGGAGGCATGTTATACTTATCTACTTTAAAAATGGAAATAGTACAAACACTTGCTTAAACCAAGTTGAAATGGCAATGGGCAGGTCATATAGCTCGCAGAACTGAAAACCGATAGGGAATAATGGCTCTCGAGTGGCGCCCACAAATCGGACGACGCAGTAGAGTAATGTCACGATAAAATAAATACATTGTAAAGATAACAGGAAGTCGGTGGATGGAGGCGGCTTAAGACCATTCATCATGGCATTCTACGGGTTAAACTTATGTCCAGCAGTGGACTTCTACAGACGGATGATGATGATGATGATGACTGTATTTGTACGTAGGTATCTGTGGTGTCATGTGATAATATGAACCAAAGAAAAATTGTTCACAATCAGTTACACCTTGTTATTAGAATTTCAAACACCACACAGTGGTAAGTAAAAGTAAATTATTGAAACCACATGTAAATTAATCGTCCTTAATGAACGCCTCAATTAAAATCTAATTTGAATAAGCGGCGTGTAAAGTGCGCTTAAAAACTAACTGCCAGTTAAGTTAAACACAATAAAAAAGCCTGCATTTTAATTGACTCCTATTAGGGTGGTGGGATGAATAAAAAATAATTGGTTAGCCGGATAACTATTTCGAGACCAACGCGTTAAGAGTTACACACACTGAATCACAAATGTATAAATAATCCGTCTATATAGGAACATTGAATTAACGTCTTGAAAGGATTGTGATAAGTGACAGAATAATGGTCGAAATTCAATTGGTATTGCGAACGTAACTAAATAGGGAACACTTCCAAATAATAACAAAGAAAAGATTATAGTTGTGGGTTTTAAAGTGTTACCCGCACATGGTTTTATAATATCCCAAAAATGAACAACCAAATTTTATCAAGGGCACGGTTGCGGGTTCGAACCCTACAGTTCGAAATGGTTCGAGTGGTTAGAAATTTTTGGAATATTATAATAATGAAAAGATTGTTCAAAAATCCAAAGATTTGTGCAATCAATATTATAATGAAAAGATTACACCGTTAAATGACAAATAAAATTGCGTAAAATGTGTACGCAGGTGGTAAGAATTTAGGCAGTTTTTCCGGCTTTTCGATTAAAAAGGCCGGGCAAGTCCAACATAGCTTGGTTATCCTAAACTCTTACAACTCTAGCCCAGCGTGAGGTCTAGTAATTTTATTCTCGTTTGTAAAGTAACGAGTTTAGTTTAATAATAGTGTGCCTGTACATTGCTGATATAATTAGACATACCAAAATGGGCTATTAATTCAACAAAGTTGAGGAAATTTAATTAAATTTTGAGAAACGTGTTTTTTTTGAGTTCGTTTTAAACTCTTAAATATCGACCATTGGTAATACGACTGTAAAACAAAAGCAGATGGTTTGTTTTCCAAAATCAACTCTCTCCAAATGTGACAAAACCTTGGACTATCTCTGGTTTTTTTAAAAGCTTTTATTAAAGACTGATTTCAAAAGTAGTATTTTGAATGCACAGTGACGTGACAAAATTAAATAATGAAATGCAAAAAATAGTGTAGGTAGAACAATATACTAATAATAGTTGTAACCGAATAGAATTTTGAAAAAAGTGGTTTTTCAAAAAAATCTCACAAATGACCACCATAAAAAAGCTTTGGCATTCAAATGCTTGTTTTTGATTTTTAAACGTTACCAACACAAATTTTTTTACGAATTAAATAGCTAAAGTTATATTTTAAATTATTATAATATTTTAATATTTTAACCACATATTTATGATTCTCTATGATTTGTATAATTCGATTAATTCAAAAAACCCTCAAAATTAATACAGTCTGCAGTGCAAACCAGTTTCATCGTCAAATATGAAATGCGATTTTCAACTTTAAGCAAAGCCGTTTGGATAAAAAAAAAATATTTTTGGATGTTTAGATTTTAGGATCATACAGCGCCTTAATTCAACCTTTTAGTACTAACATTAGTGTGGGATAAATCTTGAAACTGAATTTTGAACCAGTTTCACCAAACCGATTGAGCTGAATTTTTTCATACCTGTCAAGTTCAGATGATAATACAATATTAGTGACGGTGAGTTGATATGATGATGGAGGTGAAAGGTGGATAATGGAACTCCTCGATGATAATGATGTCTGGCAGTGTTTGTGCTCATTTTGATCAACTCACGGTTCCGATCACTAATATAACAAAAGCTTGTTTAAAATAAAAGTTGTTTTTTGTTTTACAAAAAGCTTATTTTCAAACCTGGCAGCCCAGCAAAAGTTTACAATTTGACAGTTGATTGCTTGGTGTAGGTTAGAATTTCATTCATCAATTTCAACATCTCTCTTGTAATGTAACAAAGGAATTTTATTTGGAGTAACACTTTCATCCAAGACCCGTCAGTTTGGCACGTTGAAAATTCGTGTAAGTACCGCAAGAATTGTTTTTCAGAAAACAACCCATCTGCTTTTGCATTAAAGTCTATTATTTTGTTTTAAATACTAATTGTTGATATTTAAGCCTGCCGCCGTGTGTCCTGCCTAAGAAAATATCCCTCCATCTCCTCCCGTAGATGTCGAAAAGCCGACTAAAGAGTTACACCAGGAGATGGGCAGCAGCATCCACCTGAGTACACAATACCAATATTGCGATCACTAATCCACCTGCCAGGCGTGGTGGTTATGGCAGTTCCCCATTGTATTTTACGGGGGACTACCCAATTTACGCATTTCGCTTACAAAGTTTGCAACAAGATTGAGTTAATTAGGTAATCGCATAAACATTATTTAAATAGAAACAATATTGAAATCGATGGAAATCAATAGCAACAGAATTACGTAACACCCTCCAGAAATATGAATAATGCTCTCATCAGTTTAATTCAGTGGTAAGTAAATCCCCCAACCGCAAAACTAATAAAAAAAATTACCTACCTCTATCAATTTCTTACAAGGAAAACATACTAATTAATAATTATTATTGCTGGTACTATCTTCAAAGCGATGAACTTCCACACATGTGTGCTTATCGCCATCCATACTATTACGTAGTACTCGGTACATGGCCCAGCATCAGGACTTAACCGCGCCGGGGATTCCTTTGGGATATCAAACAAATTTTCTGAATAAAAGCCACATGATCTGTTTCCAAAGCATCAGTTGACTATCAAACGTCTCCATACTAAGATCAAACAAAAAAACATCGATCACCATGTTCAGTTTCAAGTTACTGATTGCCGCAGCTGCATTGGTGTGCGTGAGTACTCGACACATACTTTTGGAAGACGAAACCAATTACTACCTGCTTCCTATTGAAGATGTTGAAGACGTAGAAGCTACTGAAGACCTGGTGCCAATAAGGACTGGGAGAATGCGTCGGCAAGTTCATGGCAGCGTCAGCGCTAGTACCGATGGAACATCTGGAGCCAATGTTAAGATACCAATTTTAAAGGGGGATGAGAACGCCCTCAGTGCTATTGGAGCTGTCAACTTCAATAAGGACCTCAAAATGGCTGGACAGACTGCTGGATTGGCACTTGAGAACATGTGAGTACATAATATTTCATTGTTTTATTTTCCTAGCAACACTTTTATCGTTTGCTATAACTTCATTATTTTCCCATCTCAGCTCATCTACATGGCTGAAAAGCCTGTTTGATTAAGGTTCTCACGTACACCTGCTGAGTAGTACAAAATTTTTTGGTCCCTGGACTTTTTAGACTAAAATATGTTTTTTAATTAAACATATTTTAGTCCAAAAAGTCCAGGGACTTGGCTTTCTTCCGTCCGCATAACATGCCCATACCACGCTAACCTAATTACTCCTCATCTTTTATATCACTGGTAATTAAATGTAACTTAATAGGTCTATATATTTCTTGTTCTATTTGATCAACATTTTGTGAATTTTGAATGTAAATTAAGGATAATTTGCATACCCTTGTAATTTTCAGCAATGGCCACTCCCTGATGGTGACCCACTCCAAACTTCCCGGCGCTGACAGGCTCAGGGCTGATGCCAACGTCAACCTATTCGACAACGGTAACCACAAGTTCGACGCCAACGCATTCGCAGCACGCACCATGCCTGACGCGGCCCAGTTCCCCAACTTCAACACGTACGGTGCTGGTGCTGATTACATGTACAAGTAAGTATCCTGAGGAATCTCATATGAATCCATTGCTGTCTAGAAAATACTCTATTTTCGTTTGGTGCAAGTAGAACAGTGACAATAATCTCGAACGGATTAGAATACTCTATATTAAAACCCTAAATTCGTTTATTTTTTATTTATTCTACTAGGCAAGCAAATATCATAGGGCTGACCTGATGGAAAGCAGTTACTGTAGCCTATGGACCCCTGCAATACTAGAAGCATCACACGCGCGTTGCCGACCCTGTTGTTCTAATCCAAACTCTAATTAGCTGCTATAGTTATTCCAGTTTGATGCAACGTACAGTAATAAGAAGTTAGGTTTAATTACTAGTAGAGCTCTCCGGTTGATTTCTTACTTCTATTTTTGCAGGATTCCTTCCTTTCTAATAAGTTACAAATCATTATTTTTTTTAAGGGACAAGATTGGAGCGGGAGTTAACGTGGCTCGCACACCTCTCTTTGACAAGAACGACTACTCCGCGGCCGGCAAGCTGAACATCTTCCGGAGCAAGGACACGTCCCTGGACTTCAACGCCGGACTCTCCAAGTCAGTCTCACCGTTCATTCCCAAGAGCTCCTGGGAACCTAACTATGGATTCACTTTCAAGAAATGGTTCTAAGAAACAAATGTCTAGAGTCTCTCTTGTGGTACATTTATCTTGTATTTGGACTTGTAAATAAATTGTGATACCATATACTTTTTTTTATATATATATTTTAATTATGTAAGACTAGGACTTTTATTTAAGTATTGCTTTTATTCGTCGCGGTTTCAGAGCTTTAGCTCTGAATTTATCTAGTTAGGCTAGTTAATTTTGTTTCGTCTAGAATATTCTAGACGATTCAAAATTATCATTGTGATTTAAATAAATTAAATTAATAAAAATTACACTTTCGTGTTGTCACTTTTCTATAGAGGTTTACCAAATTATCATCATTGTCGACTTCACATACTAGGTAAACTACCTACTATATAGTACAATAATATAATATAATAATATAAATTTATAGGTTCGTTATTATATGCTCTATTTCGTAGTATTTTTCGTATAACACAACTTAACATTAACATCTCATTAACAGTCACATAAAGTCAAAGTCAAAGTCAAAAATAATTTTATTCATTGAAATCACAAGGATCATTTTGAATTGTCTTATAAACTAAAATTACTCCTGTTCCAACGCGACCAAGCATAGAAGAATCAGGCAACAAACACGCTTGGCTTACAAAAATGGTCCGTCACTAGATGAGAAGCGCCTGTGTGGTGCCTCGGAGCAGGGAGTTGCATCAGCAACCTTCCTAAGTTTTTAAGTTCTCATTTACTATGTATCAACATAGTAAATGAGAACTTAAAAACTTAGGAAGGTAGTCAAAATTAAATGAACATCAGCAAAAAAAAAATATGCTCACGCAACGCTTGTTATACTTATACATAATAATCTAATAGAAACATGTAAATAGGTAAGTACAGATGTTGCAAAGGATCTAGACGAGAGCTCGTACCAATTGCGTCAAAACCAAATGTATTTCATAAAATTACCCATATTTTTTAAATTACGTAAACATTTTCGATTGATTTACATGTACCCGTGATCTTGAAATGAAGTTAAATAGGATTTTGTATTGTTTACTTTCGTGCGGTGACGGCGCCATTGCTTGGCAAAAGCTTGGCAATGAACCTCACAAAGATAAATTATTACAGGTAGGTATAGTCTATGCTCACAAACAAAGAGGATGCAATAACTATATGTACGACCTCAGAATAATGACTACATAAGACTCACAAATGGCATTATCATTCACCAGTCTGTCGCAACTAAAAGAAAAAAAAAGATTGTATGAAACGGGGCAGAATTTTAATGGTGACCATTTTTATCTCACTCACTCCCTCTATCTTTCTCGTTCTTTCATGACCTGTCAGTCAGTCACATTGTCAGTTTGTTTCTCTTAGACACAATTTATATGACAAAATATTGTATTATTGTGGTCTATTAATGCTAGAATACGTTCATATGTGTGTTGCTTGCTTTTGAAATACTATTATAAGTACCTAACCTTTCTGTTAATATTATGAAGTACAGAAATTGTGAAATATGCGGCTTACAATCAGATAGAAAAAACGGCACAAAACTTTTTTTATGGCCAGGTTTCCTCTGGATGAAGTCCGGTTAGTACCTATTTAGATTATTAGATAAATTATCAGTCCTATACCTACTTCTTCTTGGGCCAAAATATCATAAATTCCTAAAAATATCATAATCCCAAGCAATAATTTTAATTTAGATTCTGAATGATAGTGTGGTGTAACGATATCTACATTTATAAATATCGATAACCGATGCTTTTATATTTTTGGTGTATTGGTGAAATTACTAAATCTTTCATCATCAACCCAAAGAACTGCTGGACATAGGCCTCCCCCATAGAATGCCACGATGAAACACTAGACACTGATTGTAGCACATGTACATTTATGATGTTTATAACCTAAATGTTATGGGTGAGCCTAAGGTTGTCTGGAAGAGATCGCTCTTTAGCGCCAAGACTACCTAGTTAATGCCAAAAAATAAATGTTATGTTTTATTTTATGGCGTTTTTATTGGACACAAATCCAATAAACTGGACCTTGTGCAACTGGTTTAGCACCACTAAAACAAAACTGGTGAAAATAATAATAAAAAAATATTAATTCCAACTGTAGTTAATGTCATTTATCAATATCGACAGATTTTAAATACTAGCTGCACATCACTATTCCATTCTTGTATGTTGGTAGAACTGATTGTTTTGTCAGTCGTCTGTCATGTTGGCTTTTTGCGGTAGCCCTGTTTTGACGACAGTAATTTATTTTACTCTATGTCCCGCCTCTTCTTACGTATATTAGTTATTGCATCCTCTTTGTCATTCATGACAGGACAGCTCTGTGAAAGACAGCGGCTTTTTTAAAATACGTATACTCGATTTACACAAACTAACAAGAAACTAGAAATAACGCATCTCAACTTGCGATGGATGATTGCTTTAATGAACCCAGGTAATCATACTTGGTATTAGTGCCGCGAAACTTAAGGCATGACACACACAGCTATGATCAATGTGGATTATCTGATCATGGATTGTGCCCACACCCCCCCGTAAGTATTGTTTGTACTATCTGCATTCAAATAAAATAAGGACTTTAGTTTATTGTTAGATATTGATTGTATAAACATTAATTTGTTACAGATAACCCCTGATAAAATACTGAGCCATAAATGTTTCATATTAATTTAAGAAACAACGCCCTTGAATTCTGAAAGTGTACCTAAACTTAGTATTATGGTCACCATAGTGTGTGTTTTGCATGCATAAATATTTGGAACCACCTTTTTTTCCTTTTATTATTATTTATTGGCTTTTGAACATCATGCCCATTTTTTATAATATCGTTTCTTTTTCTGTACCCCACTCGACGAATCAACGACACTGTTAACGTCCGCGTGAAGTCAGTGTATAGGGGCGGCACAACCCCGTTCATTGTGAAATTCTACGGGAAAGGCCTATGTCTAGCAGGGGACGTCAAATGGATGAAATTATAATGATGATGAAAATGATGCTACGCACCTATCTAGTATTTTATTGTATATTAGAAATGTTTTATTGTAAGTACCTATACTTGCTACTTTCCTGGCTTCACTAATAGCTGTTTATTAATCATATTTAAATATATACCTCACCGAGTTATTAGGACGTCATTGCCTTATACTTAACAGTTACTGATCCCACTAGGATCTCCTGTGTCGTGGGTATCACGAGTACCTACGATGTTACCAAAATGTTGGTTATTGTAACTACCTAAGTGCTAAGATTATGCAAACTATTTATAAAGTAAGTTTTTTCATCAGAACATCCTTTTTATCATGCCAAGGCCCAAAAGATACAAAAGAATGAATTTATTTTAAAACTAACCTCAAAACTTTATGCCCCGAAAACTATGAATTTCGGTTATGAATCTTAAAAATACTTGTTGGTAAAGCAAAAACGGTTTATTATCCTCATATTACACTAGGTATTGTTTTGACGCAATTATTTTTGGTGTGGTACGAGCTGCCTTGCCGAAACGGCAAGATCCTTTCCATTTTAGCAGTCGAGGGGCAGAGCAACATCAGGCCACGCGGCTTTATCATTTATATAGTCATCAAGAATGTAATACGATCTTTATGTAGGATTTAAATCTTCGAATAGGAAGTTTAGATGCACCTTCTGGAAGTTTATTATAGAACCGTACAGAATTCCCCATAAAAGACCCACTTACTTTAATAATGTAATAAATCCAAAACTAGGATTCCCTGTGTCTTGGGTATCAGGAACTACGAGTATCATGGTACACAACACTCAGACCAGGAACAAATACTACAGATCACGCAATTATTTGTTCGGTAGCGGGAATCGAAACCGCACCTCCCGCATCTTAGCCGGCTACTCACCCGCTGCGCTACAACAGTCGTCAATATAAATTGTAGCAAAAAAAATAAGTATCAAGTGAGATATCAAGTATGCATGACCAGGATAAACAGATTACATACATGTCAAAAGATTTATTCAAATTACATTCTGTCTTAGACAATTGCTAATTTTACGAAGCCTTGGCATTCATCTCGCAAAGGTCTTGACAATTAACGATTTATGACCGAGTAATCAAATCAATTACGATGAGCGAGATGGACTAGCTGCTATAATCTTTGCCTATATAAATGTAAAAGATATCAATGTGTTTGTTCATAATGCTTGGTATCAAACAAATTTGCTTTGTCCCAAATTTACATTTCAGAGGAGTGATACATACTAGAATGGCTACAAACAATCACCCAAAATCATGACAAAAAATTATGTTGCGTTTAACGTCTATAGTATGGAGTGTAAGTATGGGGAGATGAAAGTCAGCATTCAAAAACTGCAAACTTTTTTAACTAAGATTTTTTTTTTTTTACTTTTTAGGAATTTTCAATCAACCATTACACACGTAATAGGTCTAACTTAATGTTATCCTGAAATTCAGGACAGCACCAGGACCTTGGCCAGTAAGTATATTTTTTTATTAATTGACACTCTTTCAAAGTCATTAAAATCTCAGTCAAGTCATGTTTGAGTAAAGCAGTGGTTATTTTACTATAAAGGTAAAAGTAAGGGGGGGGGGGTAGTAGGGGGGGGGGGGTATTCCCCTTTGAAAATTCACGCTAAATTGCGTTAACTTCTATTTTATTTCACTAGAATTTTGTGCTTTTAAAATGAGCTACGTTGGTTAAAATGCCACCAAAATTAAACGATATAACTCAAAAACCACTAGAAAATAAAATTAAGTAAAAGTGAATAGATGACGTCTCCTTTCGAAAAAGATGGGAAGAGTGCATTCCTACTTACTTTAACATTTTGCTGGTGTCATTCCGTAATACGTCATCTGAGGTCCGTGCTGAAAATCAGCGCTGCAGTTTACTGCATCATTATAACAAAAATAAGAACCGGTCAAGTGCAAGTCGGACTCGCGCGGAGAGGGTTCCGTACAAGTAGGTAAATTAATTAGTTAATTAATGAATTAATGAATGAATTAGTCAGTCAACTCGTTCTAAACGTATTTTCTCTTCACGAATAATTTATTTTTTTCATGACAATTAAAAACTTACAATTTTCGTTGCACGTTCGTTGCTGTAAGCTATGAGTAAAGTTCTACACACAGTTTTTTTTTCAAAATTTTGTGCAACGTTTTTTCTAAAATAAGTGCTCAATTTTCGTATTTTTTTTTTAATACTTATTTTAAACGATGCTACCATATACATTTGTATTTGTCATAAAAAGCTTTTTTATTTGATACGTCAATATTGGCACTGGATAGTAGTTTTTTGAGAATTTACTAGTTTGACCCCAAAATTAACCCCCAAAATCAGAATTCGGTTATACACGTCTGTGATTGGGTCACCTAATTCTGTATATGTCCGGAATTTCCACTTTTTTCCATCCAGTAGATTCGGAGAAAATAGGCTATTATAGACAGACTAACACGAGAGTGATCCTATAACGGTTCGATTGGTACCTTTTGATGTACGGAACCCTATTAACTTTTTATGTACTTACTCACCACCCTGTTTAGTTAGAAAACATGTAAATATGTGAAATGGTTCTTATTTTACGCGAGCAAAACTAAAGTCAAAAACTACTAGCCATAGTATTTGTTTATTGAGTGGGCGTTTATTGAATTAAATTACATATCTAATGCAAATTGCTTCTGTAACGAATGTCGGTACCAAGTGACTTGAAAATGTCATAATTTTGATAGAATAATAATGAGAATAATAAATTAGTACATATTCCGATTGAATTCAATGATACTAGTTTTAAAAACAAACTCGTAAATTAGACATCATTACATACGTTTTTCTTTCTCAAGACTTAGCATTTTGTAAATAAATTGAATATATTTTATGACAAGTAAATCAAATACCAAGAACGCATGAATAACTCACGGTCCCGGTGACTCTAATGTCGTGTAAACAAATTTACAAAGACACTAGCTATGAATAATATGCGCTAGAATTAGCATTCCTAAAAAGGCAGGTATACTTTATACAAGACACTGGCTTCAGGAATAGAACGGCACGTAAATCAGATTGCATGGACACTACACCATTTTGAACTGTTCATGGTATTGAGGTACTCGCGCAATGTAAGCCGCATTCTAACATTTTGATAAAACTGTTTAATATCCAAAAAAACATAATTGTCATAGGCGGTTATTTAAAAAAAATTGTTAAGTTAACTACAACAATGTGGTGTAATACTAGTCCCATAATGTTTTTTTAGGGTTCCGTACCGTAAAAAGTACCAACGAGACCATTATAAGATCACTCAGGTGTCTGTCCGTCTATCTGTAACAGCCTATTCTCTCCGAATCTACCCGGTCAAAAAATTTGCAATTTGGACATAATATAGAATAAGATGACCCAATCTCGGACGATATAGCGTAAATACACGAATTCTGATTTCACGGGTTAATTTTGGGGGACCAAAAAGAAAAATAAAAAAACATGTGTCAAATGAATCTTGTGACATATCAAATGAAAGAACTTGTTATAAGAAATACAAATGTATAAAATGAATAATTTTCAAATGCTTATTTTAAAAGGTATTAAAGAAAATATGCGAGAATTGACCATTCCCCCATATCTCAGAAAATAATGAGACCAATAAAAGGTTAAAAACTGTGAATATTGGGTCTCATACTTTACAGGTAAACTAAATTGAAGTCCTTAAATTCGCACGGGGAACGAAAAATACTTGTAATGAGAAAATACGTCTAAAATTTTGTTGATTGACTAAGTTTATTGGTCTAGTGGTTACTATGGTAGGCTACTTGTATGGAACCCTCTACACGTAAGTCCAACTCGCATTTGACTAGTTTTTTTTTCGTGAATCAGATTAAATGCCATCAATTATCAAGGTTGTAAAATACATCTAACGTATTATTAGTTACATTAACACCGAACCGTTATTGAACACTTTTCAAAAAACAAATAGCATCAAATTATCTGAAATTGCTTTAGCCTTATAAACGCTCTAATTAAATAGTAGCAAACAAAATTAGATCGTAGTGTAGATTTGCGATAAATTTGCTTAATATTTCTTCCTACTCATTATTTTGAAATAACTTCCTTCATTCCAATCCAATATTATAAAGAATATTGAGTAGAATATTATACGTATCTTTGGAGACGTTTTCATTTATAAGTAGGTACACTTGTTTTTACAATTATAGTAATTACTTTTGCATCGCCAAAGGACGATAAAAATTACTTATGCGTTTTGACGTGAATACGTCATTGAGTTTGCTTCCATAGTGGTGGTGCTGCTTTAATATCTATCATCTACATTGTGTGTATGAAGATTCTACATCAATTTATTACACCACTCGATAGTTTCAAGTAATTCATTACGTTGAGTGTGGACTGTGACGCATCGCGCGCGGCGGAGGGGAAAGCGCCGCTATTTTGAGGTTGTTTCGCTGCGTCACATAATTTCGTATTCACGTAAAAAACACGGGCTTGTCCACGACAAAGTCAAACCACAATTTTTTTTTTCATTGTACGTTAACATGGTACATGGTTTTACATGGTATGTTGGTGGTGGTTTAATTTCCGTACAGTGCAAAAGTGATGTCCTTAACGCGACTGTGCGCAAATCCACAGCTTGCACCCCGGAGCGAGCGATCGTAACATGACGGGAGCTACAATGAACTTTAACATTTCCACATAGGGCCGAGATGGCCTGACTTTCACCTTAAACGTCCAATTTACGGATGCCAGTGCCGGCCAGTGTCTTGAACTAAACTGTCTCAATTAGTGCTCGGATAGATGACCCCGTAATTTCGTCAGGTAACGTCGAGATTGCTGCCGTTATTAGGTTAAGTGCAGTAGTGTTCTGTTTTAAAGTGTGCATGATGTATTGTGCTATTATGACTAGTATACTCACTGATACAGAATTTTAAGGCATCTCGTTCAACTGTAAAGTTCCATCGTAAAATATTCCAATGAAACACAAGCTGTGGTTCGAATCTGACAGATTTAATTGCAAGTACCCACAAATACCCAACAAAAAAAACGGTTGTCTATAAAGTCGGTTTACTGACGATAGTTCAACGTGTCAACGTCGTTATTGTGCTTCTTTGTCGCTCGTTCCGCGCTCGCGCGCATGCGCATTCGGTTTACTGACGATAGTTCAACGTGTCAACGTCGTTATTGTGCTTCTTTGTCGCTCGTGTTTGTTTGCAGCGTCACCGCATGCGTTTTGCGAGGTGACGCATGACGAGGTAACGACGTATGACGAGGTAACGACGCATTAGTCATGTTTTTTCGAGCGTGCAGCCGGCTCCATCGATTTATAAGACGTTAACACGTCAAAAATATGTATAGAAATAGACCTCTCTAAGACTGCGATTTCCACCAGAGTGCCTCCACACCAAGACTAGGATGTCCAGGAACAAAGCAAGTTTGTGTCACTGGTTCCTTCTTGGTTCTGCTTTAGTTCACTTCCAGCTTGCCTATGTGAGCATTGTGACCGGTCGTAAAAGATCCAGTGTGTTGATAGGATTCAGTGGGTCTCAGAAAGGACTTTAAATAGTCTAGTCCGGTCCTAAAATTTTTGGTTCCAGGAACGAGTGATTGATAAACTTGTTTTTTTTTTTCAGAAACTTGGTCGTTCTTTTACAATGTCAAAATAGTATATTATATTAAATCCATACAAAATAATTGTTGAAGTGGTAAATAAATAACTGTAAATAGTAAAGTATCAAAACCACTATGCCGTGGTACAGCACCTCGGATGCAATAGCATGCACCGGTGCGCGCGGAGGTGACCGCGCCTATTTTGCGCACGCGCACAATGATCTAGTTATTTTTGAGACGATTGCGAAATGTCGTTGCATTCTACATTAAGATTTGCGCTTTTCAGGCGTTTGTTATTAAGGATTCTTTGCATAAACATTGCGTATAAGGAACTTGTACCTTGTTTTTATTTCTTTTAATATCCTAATATCCACTGTGACGCACATCCTTACTCACTCTTCACTCTCTACTGTGACGTAACTCCCAATGATATTGTTATCTCCGTAAAGTAGTAATGGTTTATTACTATCAAAGCGTAACTATCAGTTAATGTCAAAGGTAAACAACCTTTGTCCTTAACTGATAGTTTGCTGTGCAATATTTTGGTTCCCCGGTAAATATCAACATCAGCAGCCTGTAGAAGTTATTGGCACAGCTGGACATAGGCCCCCATTGAAAGCTATTTAAAAAGCATTTAAAGGTCTCTTGGCCTTGTACTTCCATACTTATAGTAACAAGATTATTTGAATGTTTTAATTTTTTATGTGGTGTGAAATAAAGGTTTTTCTATATATCTATCAATCCCATAGGATGCCATGACAAACTGTCTTGAACCGTCTCCATCCACCGACTTGTTGCGACATTTAAAATGTCGTCAGTAAATCGGAGGGTCTTCATAGACCGTGTTGTCTGGTTCGTGGTCGCCTATCGACTGCACTGCACCTACTTGTATGACGATAAATCCATGTTGTGTGTTGTAAGTAGATAAAAAAACGAACAAATGCGAACGAGTCACGCGGCCCGAGGCTTCCGATCCGTAAGTTATTTAAACCATTTTTCCTGTTGAGGCACGGAACCCTAAAAAGAGATATTTCCAGTGCTTAAATGGTTTATCTGTTAATTTTGCAATGCGTATTGCGTACCCAGTAGTAGAAGCACAAAGACCTCACTAGGTCTGACGTCACCCTATCGCGATCTAACCCGGAGCGCACTGTTTTAAAAAGATAGATTATTATAACAATAACCAGGAGGCGTGGTCGGGTAACAAGATGCAGAGATATCACGACCTCCGCTCTCCGACCTCGCTCCCGGCCCGTCTGAATCATGTTCCGCGTTTAATTAGATCATGAATGTCAAAATACTATCAAGAATATGAAACGCATCGTCATCATTACATACAGGCTTTTGTACCCAGTTTTTGGACTTTTTCTGCTCTTTCGAAGGGAGACGTCGTCCTTTTTTATTTTATTTTATTTCTAGTGTTTTTTTGAGTTATATCGTGTAATTTTGGTGGCATTTTAACCGGTGTAGCTTATAAAGAGCACATGGTAGTGATTTTAGATAAAATAAGTGTATTGCGTGTCTTTCGAAGGGGTGGAAATTGTCCAGGAACATTCTAGTAAACTGCCATCGATTTACTAGAACATGACTTTACAGAGTACTTGACGACTGGACATTGTTTGATAATTATCGATGCTACTTGTCATTGGCAAAATTGAGAACATCCCCAAAAGCAATTAAAAAAAAAAAAAAAGTTAGTTACCTAGTTTGGTCTTTACAGCTAATCGCTTTAGAACTAAGGAAATCCTTCTGTTTTGTTGTACCTTATGATATAATGTAAAACTTTTAGTCAATTGGTGGATAATCAGAGCGATTTCACTGGATTTTATTCTTAGTTTTACTGTAGACAACTTCATAGCAAAACACAGGCAAATATTTTCTCAACACAAAATCATATTTTTTCTTCTAAAGAGGTTAAACTGCACAGACAATAATTTTCAACTGAAAGGTAAAACAGGGGGTTAGTACAAGAAACTAAAAAAAATCATAGAGGAGATATATGCATCCGAACACCAATAAACATTTATCTTTATCTTTATCTTAAATAAAAAAATCATTTTCCAAATTTTACATTTAAAAAAAAATCGTCATCGCCTCAAGACGTTCACCGCTGGATACGGCCTCACCCATAGAATGCCCCATTGCATGACAGCTTTTGTATTGAGAAAATTATTTCTACTGTTGAAGGTGCGTAGCTCATCTTGCCAGATCTTGTGTGGTCATCATGACCAGCCTGTTTACATCCACTGCTAGACGAAGCCTTCCCCATTGAATGCAATGGAGTGATTTGCCATAATTACCACGCTTGGAAGGCGGATTGGTGATCACAGTATTGGTGTTGAGTTTTCAGGTGGATGCTGCTGCCCATCCTCTCCCTGGTGTAATCCCTTAGTTGGTTTTTACGAACAGGGAAAATTTGAATTTGGTCAGGAATTTTTAAAAATAAAAGTTTTAAAATATGTACAATTTTGTTATATTACCTATAGAATCTAATAAATTCTCAACCAATTCATGAATTTAATATTTATAGTAAATAACATATATTTTATTTTGTGTGACTATAAAATTAGACGTGTTTTGTGACTATCGAAAATCTCGCTGCCTCCGATATCACATACACATTGAGACAAAATGGCAGGAGATCTAGTGAAAAGTCAGGAGTTTTGTCAGGAAATCTAAATTTTGGACTCGGAGCCGTACAGGTATTTACCGCGTAAGGACATACAATAAAACGGTAGCTACTGAATTTTATTAGACGTAGGGCAAAATGGAAGAAATATTATGTCCGAAGTATGTGGCATGAACTTGTAACTGTCATGTTGAAAGTACCAAAGGTTACATGAGCGATCACGCCCAAAGAGTGCTTTAGTGAAAGCTTTTATTTTCAATTTGGCCTTTGATCCTTCTGAATTACCTCCACTAGCCGGAAAGTGGAGTTATATACCTATCGAAGTGTAACTTGTTACATTTGTAGTACCTTTCCCAGTATACTATAATAATTATTAGGTACCTATTCTGTGTCTGTTAAGTTAAGTACCTACTACAAACGGGCCGCAGTATCAGAAAGTTTTACATGTGGGCCACAGTGTCATATGAAGAATTTGGGCCTCAACTTGGTGGGCCACAAAGACAACATCCCAATCTTTGTTGTTATTTTTTGTTATTAGTATAGTAGAACTTCTTATAAAAGAGTTCGTCCGGGGAAGTACTACCACCGTACCTACTCCTGCCGCCAAGCAGTAGTGCTCGCATTGATGTGTTTCGGTTTAAAGGGTACAGGTGCCGGTTAAATTTCAGGCAAATTCAATGAGACTTTTAATCTTTATGTCTCAGGGTCGGCAGCGCGTGTGTGATGCCTCTGGCGTCCATATGCTATAGTAATGTTTTGTAAAAACTAAAGCAAGTGCTCTTGTTTTTTTAACTATGACATCTTTTCACCATGTAATTCAGCTATAAATATACTTTGACTCTGACTTTAGTTGTAATTTTTTTTATAAATTGTTGAAAGCGACTTTATTACATATTTTATTCAAAATATCTCTCGAGTTTATTCAAGTTCTAATGTATAGAAAATCATTGCATTAGTCTTAGAGGCCTGAAATGTCAAGAGTATATACATTCTTTTTGTGTTCTAGGGGTGCACTAACAAAGGAATGAAAGGAATTTCAGATATTGACCCCCCATAGGGGGTTGAAGTCGCTCCGTGCGGACGAAGTCGCTCCATGCGGACGAAGTCGCTCCATGCGGACGAAGTCGCTCCATGCGGACGAAGTCGCTCCGTGCGGACGAAGTCGCTCCGTGCGGACGAAGTCGCTCCGTGCGGACGAAGTCGCTCCATGCGGACGAAGTCGCTCCATGCGGACGAAGTCGCTCCATGCGGACGAAGTCGCAGCCGTTCCACTAGTATTATATATAAAATCGTTGCGTGTCTTACTCACTGACGGATTATCAACTTATAGCCTAACCCTCTTATTCATTATAAATTTTGAAACCTTTGATAGCTATAACTTTTCATTTAAAAAACCGACTTCCGCCATAGTATTCGACAAAATAATTTTGGATGAAAAAATTTTTATGAAAGAACCATAGTGGTGAAAGGATTATGATACTTTCTGAATGCAAATGCTTCGTTTGTTGCTGAAAATATCAAAATCGCCATATGTATGCCTACAATATTTGAGGAGTTCCCTCAATTCCTCATGGATCCCATCATCAGAACTGGATTCTGAAAAAAATGGGACCAATCTGGAAGTATATCTACTCAAATAAAAAAAGAATTTTCCAAATCGGTTCGTAAACGCCGGAGATATGCGGTAACAAACATTAAAAAAAAAAAAAAAAAAAAAAATACAACCGAATTGAGAACCTCCTCCTTTTTTGGGAAGTCGGTTAAAAATAGCTTTTGTCCTGTTTTGACTTATGCCATTTTACATCAGAGAGACAGAAGCTTTTTTAATTAAAATAGGTTTGAAAAATTATTATAAATAAAGGAGTAAACCTATAGAAGTCTACTGCTGGACACAGGCCTGCAATAAGAAAGGAATTTGCGAAATTGATACCTTAAGCGGTGAAGCGGGGTGTTGAAGTAAGTATCGAAAAAAATCAAGCGGAGGAAGTTGCGGGTTTTTCACTAGTTTCTCAATATAATTAATGGAATTGTATTTATATTAATTAACTACAATCATGTATTACCTAATTAAGTCTGGTGACCCGATATACAAGACACACTCTCAGTTATACAAAATGTTTTAGATTTAAGGTTAAGTATCTTGTTGTTATTGTGAGAGAAATAAATTAATAAAAATGAAATATCAAAAAATCTAGGTGAAACCGTCAACCATTCAAAAGAAGCATCGAAATCCGCATCATCCAATCAATTTGGTCCATACATAAACGTACACCTTTTTCCCCGAAAGGGTAGGCAGAACCTCAAATGGGCTCTTTTTTCACCGTGGGTAAAATAAATAAATAATAATCCAATCGCAGGAGTATATAATATGAATACTCAATAACAACACTGATCTACAGAAAACCAAATAAGCTGTAGACAAAGAGCCGGATTTGATTTAATACGACATTTAACACCGTATTTAGCTGCTATTGTTATAGGTTTTAGCATATCAATGAATATGCATTATCATAAGGACATTGGTCAGTATGAGCTTGCAATCGTAGAATAGCGATTGTATTTCAGATAACTCGAATTGATAAATTGTAAAGTTATACTGATTTACATGTAGTTCTTGAGATTTGAACTTTGTTACACCAAAGCTTGAATGTTTTTAACTTGTGCTATAAAACTTGTGAAATAAATGGTTTATATACAACTTGAAATAATTTAATTGAACTAAAATGCATGTATATAACCTCGACGTGGTGCTTATTACTAATATCTAGGTATAATTCCACTGCCTCTGTAGCAAAACCGATTATTATAAAAAGGTAATTAAACAGTAAAACCACAATGACTCTTTTGTTTCAGATATTTAATTAATTTAAAGGCTTGTTTACAACAATATGAAATCAATTACTTTTTTATCAAACGTATGTTATTTCTGAGTGCCTATATTATAAACAGCTCTGTGTGGTCAAAGCTTTACCTGGTGAAAGATTACCTACAGCGGGCCAAAGGCCAACCATTCTCTGATCTCATAAAAAGTTAACATTTTACTCAACTTTGCTCTCGTTTACCAACCTTGCTCGAAATTGTAATTATAAAGTACAATTTCGGCTAAATTACCATTGAGGGATTATTTTAATTTATGATACATTAAAGTTCTAAAAGGTCACTTGAACTGTCGTCATCGTAACATCAGGTTTACTTACTTAACAAGAGTTTTGTCTTTCAATCAATTATATTACGAATTTGCTCGCCGTTTTTATTTGAATGAATGACGGAACTGACATGTGACCCACCTGAGGCCCAATTCTCTAATTTAAAAACATTCAATTCGCAGTATAATCTCGTCTCAGTCGCACTGTCAGCTGTCACCTATATAGTAACTATTACTTAATCTTCGCATGCATACGCGAAGATTAAGTAGTAGTTACTATACGATACAGTGCGATTGACACGAGATTATATTGTGACTGGAATGTTTTAAAATTAGAGAATTGGGCCTATGTTAAGCTCCAACTTATTACAACTGCAATACCTCTCAAGTCATGTCCACCTAGGACGTGTCCTACTTGGCATTAGACTGCACCCAGGACAGGATGACTCCTGTGTCTGAGGATGATGGGCGCAGTCCAAAAATGAAAAGTCTCATGCGCCTGTAACTTTAAATTAATGTTTGTTGTTATGCTGGCACTTCACTTGGTGTATATTCGCAAATGTTTGCGTTATTTTCCAAGGTAAAATCAACCATGAGCCTATCGGTACATAATGTTGTTTTTCTTGGCAAAATAGCTCAATTATTTGCCAATATACACCAAGTGAAGTTCCACCTTTAGAACTAGATAAGGTGGATTGTTCTTCCCCAGATGAATTCTTTCACAAAAAGCCACTAAGCCTTGCACTGGGATAAAAATTAATGTTAATCTAGGTCCAGCTTTTTTCCAAATTTAATCGTTATCGGTTCAGACGATAGGTATAGAGTAATTTGGTAATAAACAAATACTCTGTAGTCTGAAATAGGTTAGAAAGTAAGATAACTGAACCTACTGGCTCCCAAAATTCATTGTTTTTTCCGCTATTCCTAATAAAACTGTTTTATACCTAACTAGCATTTGCTCATGGCAACCATTGGCTTCGCCCTTGTGGACACTTTGTTATAAATTATAAACTAAGAATATGTTATTCTAATGTATAAGCTATATTATATCGCATATATCATCAAAATCCATTTAGTAGTTTTTGCGTGAAAGAGTAACAAACATCCATCCATCCTCACAAACTTTTACATTTATAATATATTATTAGTAGGATGCCTCTGGATATTTAGTCAAAATCAACTAGTTCAGAACATTAAAATTTTCACATAAAATGCAAATTAAAGTAACTTTGAACCGTTCCGCATTTATCTAAGGTTAAACAGGCTGTGTTTTTGTTCGTGGCGCACGTGCCAAATCACAGGCATTCAGATAGAGCCTTCAGCTCGACGATTGAATGAAGTACAGTCAGCGAAAAAAGACGTTCGGTTCTGCGTACAGACTTGAAAACAGATAGCATATTCGCTTGAACGATGTATCTTAAGTATTAACCCTTATGTAATGGGGCGATTGATTTTACCAACTACGAGGCCAATGAAAGTCTCTGATGGGTGTCGGGAACTCGGGATACGGGATGATGGAACTGGCGTGTGGCCCACCATTCGTATCCAAGTGTTTTCTCGAACAGAAAAGTTTCTAGAAGCAAATTACATGGTTGCTGAGCTCTTTAAAGTTTAATCGGTTTGTTGCGGACTTTTTTCCGCAATTTCACGTGTAAATACAGTCTATTGAATTGAAACACAGACTTGTATGTGAGCAAGTATAGCAAAGTCAAACACAACAGTACGCGATCGCCACCTCATTGAAATAAAAAACTAGTACGATGAAAAAATTGCAGAAAAAAAAAGAAATGCAATCACCAAAAAACGAAAAACACAGACGGGTGTGTTTTCACCACCGAACATGTTAACATTCCTTTTGTAAAACGGGTAAATTTTTCAAGCCAGTATGTTGGTGGAGGCACCAATAGGTTTCATTCAACCCTAATCAAGGGTCTCAACAAATCAGGTCAGGTAATCAGGGGTAACTGAACTCCTTTTTCAGGGTGTGTCCGATACGCGACACGCTTCCGCGATTCGCCTTACAATATTATTCATTCTTTGCAAACCAAAACTACCCACATGGAGCCAATGATACTTACCTAAGTTGTCGGGTGAAACCATACAATTAAGCTAGTATTATATAAATAACAATTAACTCAAGTACGCTTAATGGCACATAGGTACCTTAGATTTTAAAAGAAAATTGTGTTTTCTCTCTAAGCGAATTTATATAGGTATTCTTTTGAGAAATAAATGATTAAACCGTAACACTGTACGTTAAAATTTCCCGTTTTACAAATTGAATGACTTAATAAGCAAAAGGTATTTTTGGTAAACACGCTGCTGAATACGGCTTTGGTTTGACCCAAGTAAGTATTTTATTGTAGCCAACAGTACAATTCTACAATGCACAGTAGGTATACTCTGATCTCGATCGGCGATCTGCCTCTCATTTTCACTGTGAGCGGCCGACGTCCGAAGGTCAGATTGAAATTAAAAGTGTTTTAATATCTGATTACAGGCTTATTACGTTTTGAACTAGGCGAACAAAGCTTCCTGACTAAAAAACAAAACTTATTGTTAGCAATAAATAATATGTGTAACCTTACAGTTAGATTGGAGTCCGATTTATTGCTATCTTCATCTATAGATCTGCAATTTTCAGAGTTAATTTTCCTATTTATTGTAATAACGCTATAGAATGATCAACCTATCCAGGCATGGATGTACAGGACTTAGGATTACATTTCCTAAATTATGCTGCTTAGCCAGTAAAATTGTAGATATTATTTATTTTAGAAGCTTTTGTATGACTTCTCTTGATATAATGTAGTTAAACTAGAAACGAAAAACAAAAACGCTACTCGTATGTAGTTAAATCTTACAACTGAATTTAAAACCAGTTCCACCCTACCGATCGAGCTGAAATTTTACAATACCTGTCAATTTGCAATGACAATATATAATGTTATGGTGACAGCAAACTAATCTGATAATGGAGATGAAGGGTGGACAACATAACTCCTTGATGATTAATAACAGCTTGGCAGTGTTTTCAAAACGATCCTTGTGATTTCAATGAATAAATTACTTTTGATTTGATTTTTTTATTGGATTTTGGCACAGGTTGATCAGCTCACGGTTTCGATCACTATCTCTCCCTTATTTTGAATAGAATTAGATGACTTACAGCACTGAGACGTGGTTGCTAACTATTGGCTGTATATAGTCAGTGAATTTGGCACAGCGGGCCATGGAGAGATCTATGCTAGGAGATTCACTAAGTGATAGAATCCGAAATGAGGAAATCCGTAGAAGAACTAAGATCACCGACATAGCCTGTGTTATTATTATTACTTATTTTCATCCTGTGTTCGGTGTTTGTGTATGTTGTGGTGTATCCAGCCTAAAAAAAGACCCCTCCATCTCCTCCCATGGATATCGTAAAACCTGAGTAAGGGTGTACACCAGGTTATGGACAGCAGCATCCACCTGAGTACGCCTGCCAAGTTTAGTGATTATAGAAATTCCCCCGTTGTATTTTATGGAGGAGGCATCATCCAACAGTGGTTACTTATGACTATCCTGTATCCTAATCAAAAACTCAACGCAATGTTACGCTACAGCTATTTAGTAAATATACCTTTACACTCAAAGGAATAAAATGAATATTACAAAAATGTATAAAACAGGTACCTATACAACATTCTAAGAATCTTGGATCGTGACGTATGTATACTATCTCTTAGCTCTATACGGATCTAAGCACAATTTGTGGACTAGCAGCGCGTGCGCAGATAAACTGAATACATTCGCTCTCGTTGCTTTGTACGCCAAATTATTGCACACCTGTGTTAATGACACAATTTAAACCTTATCATCATGCAAATAAGGTTGGTAAGAAATGGAGTGAGGCGTTCACTTTGATTAAAATTTATTACACTTGAATGTAAATTATTGTAATTCGGTGACAAAGTAGCACGACATTACCTGCGCTCTAAACTCAAACTTCGGTCACAGAAGGAAAACGAAGAAAACTTAAATTCAAATACAAATACAAATATTTTATTCAGTAATAAAAGATACTTAATATTAACTAGTAGTTGTTGAAAACACCTTTTGTTTTGTAATATGTACTTGTGATAGGCATTTTCGCTCTTCCACATCTTTATAGGTAGTAAGTAACATTGCATATCTATAAAACATTGATTCAAGTCTTAGATGAATGGACTATTAAATAACCTTTCATGTTCCCTCAGCCGTATTCTACTTCGCGACAAGTTTGCAATAAGTTTAAATTGCGTGATCATTGCTGTCAAATGGTAACTTTTGTATTAGAAAAGTGAAGTTTGAGAGCAATGATCGCGGAAAACGCGGCTTTCCGAGTTTTCCGAGCGAAGCTTGGTCGCCCAGATACTTAATACATTATATTAAAACATTTATAAAATATATTTTATTTATAAAAACATTATAAGCGTCGCAGGAAGTCGGTGGATGGAGGCGGCTCAAGACCGTTCTTATATATGAGTTTATTTTATTTATTTTTGTATTTTTAACACAAAGTTATCGGCTGTTCCTGACTAAAGGTGGAGGAAAAATCTTTCACAACAGTGGTTCTTTTACCATTAGTCACTAGGTCCTTTTTAGATCCATATCATATCTCATACTGCTCTCTGACCTAACGCCAAACCAAGAAAGAACCAGTGCCACGAAGTAGTAGTAGTAATATAAAATAAACACAATCTGGATCGGTCTATTAGACCCTCAGTTCAACGTTCAACCATAAATGGTCTCAAAAGCCACCTTCATACACAAGAATGCATTGCATTCAGACTTTTTGCCCATTGTTCAGGTACAAAAACAGATACATATCGCCTATTAGATTCCATTTGGATAGCGTTAATCAACTTGCAATTGTTTAGCACGTAATTAGCATACCGATGAAGACTATTTGTAAGCAATACTTTAATTGAGCACACACGCTGATTTATATAATTTACTGACACCTATGCGAAACCCACCCTTATTGAAAAGTGATAAGAGCTTTTTTAGCTTTGTGATTGGAGTACTATTTTGTCATCATTAGCACTGTGCGAGCACTCGATGGTAATGTAGTGTATTATATATCGCAGTATATATACTAAGTGTAGCTAGGTAAATGATTTGTCTGTATAAAAGTGTCCATTATTCAGAGGCTCAGTGGAGCGTTTTGGGAGAGGTCTTTGTACTTCAGTAAACGAGTGTGGACTGATGATGAGTAGGTCATCATCATCATAATATAACATAACATAACACCCAACAGTCACATACGTAGTTTTGAT
This sequence comes from Epirrita christyi, assembly GCA_951392215.1. Taxonomy (NCBI): domain Eukaryota; kingdom Metazoa; phylum Arthropoda; class Insecta; order Lepidoptera; family Geometridae; genus Epirrita; species Epirrita christyi. The sequence continues at coordinate 9,212,633 of OX595850.1, forward strand.
CCCACACTAGGATTCCCTGTGTCGTGGAGTATCAGGAACTATACGTGCAGCGCAAACCCACTTTTCCTGTCCCCCAGCCCTGCATGGGTTAAATGAACTAATGGAATATTTTTTTCCCACTAGTTCCTTTAATTATATAAAAGGAACTAGTGGGAAAAAATGTCCCATTAGTTCCTTGAAAGGAACTGCCAAAAGGAACTAGTGGGAATAAATCGATCTTTTCACCCAAATTCAAAATGAATCTTTTTTTATTCGACAGCGTTCTAAGGAACCCTAGCTTCATCATCACCATCAGCTTATAGAAGTTCCCTGCTGGACATAGGCCTCCCCCCCTAGAATGCTACGATGAATGGTCGTGAGCCGCCTTCATGCACCGACTTCCTGTGACGTCTATAATGTCTTTAGTCCATCGAGCTCGAACTTTACCGCGTGTCATCCGAGAACCTTAAGGCGCTGTCTCCACGAGCGAGAGAATCGCGGCGATTTTAACGTCGTGCCATGTATTTTTATGAACGCGTCCCCACACGGCGATATGTGACTGGCAATGCGCGGACTCGTTTCGATTCTCTCGCTTGTGAACACAGCGCCTTAGGTAAGTATCCAAATTTAGCTGTGTTAACAAACAAACTGACGCATCGACTACCTTAACAGTCACAGACAATGACTATCGACAGTTTAATTGCTCTGTCAAAGGTGCCGTAATTACTTCCTAATATTGACAAAGTGGTTTTTTGTGTGACTCCCGGATCATGTGGAACGTTGATGAAAAACCACCAATTCAGAGCACGGTACGCTTCGCTGTTGAGCGCCAAGCGTATCACTGATTTTTTCTTAATCACATTGCCTGATGTGATTGTAAGATGAGCCTTTGATCGTGTGTGGTAGAGAAAACAAGTCATTATCATCATCATCAATCTGTTGAAGTCCACGGCCGGACACAGGCACTAATTAAAATTCCACTGAATGGTCTTGAGTTGTCTCCATCCACCGACTTGCAGCAATCTTTAAAATGCCTCATCTGGTTTGTGGTCACCTCTCAGGAACTTTTAATCCCTGGTTGTTGGTTCTGAGAGATACTTCAGTGATCTTGGTTCTTCTAAAAATTCTTACAGAATTTGGGAGCATCCCACAAGGCACATTTAACACATTTGATGCTCTCAGTAAGAAGCTCTTCTTTAAAGCAATAACTTGAAACCGGGTTCAACAATTCGCAATGAACATGAACAAGTAGGTACAGGTACAAAGAAACATTCGCTAACACATTAGATAACACGTAAGGGAAATTCGTTTAAATCCAATTATCTACGGTTCCCAACTTCATCTAAAACTCTGTCGATCAACAAAATCGATTTTTATCGATTACGCAACAGTTACGTTCAAATAGTAATTATTCGATCGCCTTCCGTGTGCGGTTCGAACAATGAAATCGATATCGAGACGAAAACGAGTGGTACGATAACAAATGTAGATCTCGGTCAATCTTTTTTATGCGGACACGCAATTTGATGACTTTACGGTGATTTTTGGGGTTCCGTACATCAACAGTAAAAAACGGATCCTGTTTTTAGGATCACTTTGTTGTACGTCATGTCTTGCTATAAAGACCCATTTTCTTAGGAACAATTAAACGTATCAACTTGAAATTTATACCAAACATCTGTGTTATATCTGTGAATATATATTTATATGTCTTTGAGTTTATTATATCGTAAAAAATCAATCAATGCATATATATATATGCAATTAATATCTAATTTTTGTATGAAAATTGCGAAACTTAAAAACCTCTTACGAGGTATTTATCGTAATCTCATTATTCTAAAATACCTACTTATAGAATGCTTGGAGACTTTACAACACAAATAAAGGTATATGTCGAATATTTAGTAATTTGAAATTATTTACCCTTAAAATGGGATGGTAAAGATTGTAGAAAAAAGTGTCTGAAACTCGAAAGGTTCTGACGATTTCGAAATAATTTACGGATCGGAACCCTCAGGGGTAAGTCACGCTCGCATTTGTCCGTTTTTTTATGTTCCAATGTGGGTTCCGTAAACGTTTTCAGGCGAATCAAGGAAGTGAACTGAGTATATTCACTGAGATCGTCACGTCTTCTCGTCTAGTTTTTCCTAGCAACATTTCTTTATCTAGGCGGAAGGCGTTCAATACGCTGGTTTACTGAAAAAATAATACACCTTGAAGACAGTATGGTATTTTAGTGTACAAAACTGCACATAGTAGATACCAGATAAAAAAAATGATGGACGTACTTTTGATTTTTTTTTATAAAATACGGGACTTGCATGTTGCCTTGCTGATGTTTAGCCCAAGCCTATAACAAATGCAATACCTCATAGGTCACGTTGACTTAGGACGCGCCGTAATTGGCATTACATCGCGCCCGTCATCCTGAGACAAAGATGAGAAGTCTCATGTGCCTGTAATTTCATCCGCACCCATACCCTTGAAACCGGAACACAGCAATGCACACACTGGCTTGGCGGCAGAATTAGATATGGGGTAGTACTTCCCCGGACGAACTCTTTCACAAGGAGCTTTACTACTAGCAAGACAACTGGGTAATTCAATCTGAAATTATACACCTCGAATGCTGCAAAAATGTGATACCTACTGAATGGATTGGCAGTTCTGCCCATCGAATTGATGTACTAAGTATCTTGTGCTATCAGAAACTAGGCACCTAATACCATGTCTCAATCAGTCGCTATTGCTAAGCTTCACCTCATCACGCTATGAGCACAGTTCATTTCTGTGCTATGGGCGTGTATGAATGATCGCGCGTGCTATCGCCGAACTTATCAGTTGCACAACGTAAGTACCTAATAATTACAACAGATGGCTATTGTTCGTTGCAGTGACCGATCGGCCTCAGGCGCTTGCGACCTTCGAGCGACGCGGGCGCACGATTTTTTGACTACTGCTGTTCGATTGAGATAGAGCTGCTAAAACCACAGCTCGAACCATTGGAACCATTGTTCTAATGCAAAAAATGCATTATGGTATGCCAAAAACTGCCAGTATCAAAGTTCTAGTCCATACCTGATGGAACGTTACTATGTAGTTACTACCTGTATGTTTTCAAACAAAAAAAAATACAACTGAAATGAGAACCTCCTCTTTTTTTGTGAAGTCGGTTAATAAACAATGTAAATGTTGCATAAAGAGTAATACTGACGTCATTTTCAAGGAAAATTGGAGGGAGATGAAGAGACCAAATAAAGGCTGCTATATAAAGATGTTCCCAGGAAGACAGCGGTGTGAGAAGAGTTGGGAAGGATAGTTAAAACATAGAAGGACCACTCTGTCAAGAGCACTAAGACTACAAAAAAAAAGAGCTATATTCATTCTATTCCATTACCCACCTCTCTGTCATTGTTGTCTGGCCATCTGATCAGTGTGAATGGTTTGTCTACTGATTGCCCTTTTTTACTCACTCATTTATTACCTTTTTCCAGCTGATATTCCCATTTAAAACATTTTTGGTAATAATTTGAAGCCGTAATAAAAAAAAATACATATTCAAATTTGGATCTTGTTTCAATCTCGTGTCGATACCATAAATGTCACAAATGGTATTCTCCTCAAATGACAATCCAACACGGAAGTGTGATAATTTCGAAATGTGACCGAAACAATAATGAATTATCAATCCTTTGAAAGTTTTCCGATAATTTTGGCTAGAACTTTAACTTAAAATTGGTTTAAAATGTACCTTGAAATTAAATTTCAGTCACTATGATGGTTTTATCATCTCTATAAAGATATCAAACCAATGCACGCCTCGATTGCTCCTTTTGATATTGACACTCATTAGTCTATTTATTAATACTGTAGATTGGTTATCTCAAATAATATCTACTGCCTCTGTTAATAACCGATATAGATACCGTGTTCTACATGCTAAACACGCAATGCCATCCGAGTCTCGCGGAAGTCTGACACTTGGTGTAGGGTTGCCACTTATAAATTTTATTGAAAATAAAAACACTATTCTTTCAGCAACGTAAATTTTAAAAAGCACAAATCTAAATGTCATTATAGTTAGCAACGGTCAGTAAAATCTCTTTTTTAACCGACTTCACAAAAAGGAGGAGGTTCTCAATTCGGTTGTATTTTTTTTATGTTTGTTACCTCATATATCCGTCGTTTATGAACAGATTTGGAAAATTCTTTTTTTTATTTTAATAGATATACTTTTACATTGGTCCCATTTTGAATCCATGAGGAATTGAGGGAACTCCTCAAATATTGTAGGCATAAATATAGCATTTTTGATATTTTCAGCAACAAATCAAGCATTTGCACTCAGAAAGTATCATAACCCTTTTACCACTATGGTTTTTTCATCCAGATATTTAGTCGAATACAATGGCGGAAGTCGGTTTTTTAAATGAAAAGTTATATTGTTTTCATTGATGCAAACAGGATGTAAAATTTTAAAGTTACTACTATTATAACGTTAATCTTGCTAAATAAATACATAACATTACACAATTACATTAAGATAAGGCTTGATTTTATTGTGAGAACTTTTATTTTCAACTTTAAATATGATAGTTTGAGTGCATGAAATCCGGAGACATTAAATGTCCAAGTTAGTGGTAATTGCACATAATTTGCTTGCTACTGTCGCGGCTACTTTTGCTGCCTGTAGTACGTACAATAAACCTTTTTTAAATCTTATATAAAAAAACACGTTTGTTTTATATTATGGCAGAATGTCCTTTGTGATGTCCTAACTTTGATTTGTTTTATACAATAGCTTTCACTTGTTTAAACGAAAGTTAAAACGAAAACAATAAAAAATAAAGGCGTGTTTTGTGTTTGCGTGTTTGTAGAAAAAAAAATATTTATGTTAATCTATAGCTAGCTATAGATTAACACAAAACTTTTTTTTTCTAAGCTTAGGCTTTGAAACTAGTTCTTTAAATATATAAATAGCTACCTAACATCTATGAACATACTAAGGCAAGTACACTAATATATACTTTTTGTACAACAAGAAACTGGTACAAGAAATTCAATAAATAAGAAATAAAATAACATAACATAGCTATATCAAATAATAACACCCAACAGTCACAAACATAGTTCTGATAAGGACTTATAAGAATGCCCTGTGTATAAGGAACTACGAGTACCATGGTACATAATCTATATTAGAAATAAGTCTGACAGATTATCAATACCATATTATGACAATCAGATCCCTATTTTAGTTTACCTGACTACTATAAAGAGTTATTGAGTTATTACTATATGTCAAGTTAAACCGATTAATCTTTTCCTGTGTTAAAGTAATTTAATTATCACTTTAAAAACGTTCACACATTAACAACTTTTAAACACTCGTAATTTTTGAGCTAAATTATGATTCTGACAAGTGTAGCATACATTTTGTGAAAGTATCCGTGATATTTTTAAGGTAACACTGTTAAGTAAATCAAATAGGAGGTGCATGATAACCGCATTAATCTGATATCTATAATGCTGGGACCACATTAGCGGGCTACAGCAAATGATCGCTTTGTGCGTCTCTGTTTGTATTCATCATTCGCAAAATGACAGACAGGGATACAAAACGTAAACACTTGCCGTAGCCCGCTAATGTAGCCCCAGGGTAACAAATAAACTTCAAGAGAAGATTACCGCTAGGATGCTTACGTTCTTTTCTACGCAAACGAAGTTTGTTTCTATTTTGACAACAATTTCTTCTAACTCCTTGAAATTTTGTAGACATGGTCAGTGCACTAATATCTAGACCCATAATTCTAATTCTAATTCTAAGTGGGGGTGTTAAGACCTGCACTGACGTCCCGCTGTGGGGTGTATTGTGCATTGTCCTTGTGCTAACCCTACCCTAGCCAGCCCAGCTCCTTAAAGTAACGGAGCAGGACTTTGGATTGGTGGCAACACCGTTGAAGTGAAGTCCGAAGGCGTCGATGCTGGAGAGCAGGGTAGAAGTAGCTCCTGCAAACCCGTCTTGGCCCTGGTTTCTTTTGTGGTCTCTTCTTCCTGCAAGCAGCCCCGACCCGTGGTAAGTCAGTTTAAAAAAAATAGTTTAATATATTTGATTTGGTAACCATAATACATAATATATTTTATAAGAAACTAACGCACCACGGGGGTAGATATTAGTGTATTGATCTTGTGTTCAAAGTTTCATGGAGTTTAAAGAAATAGTAGTCAAAATAGAAGCAAACTTTGTTTGCGTAGAAAAGGGCTTAAGAGAGGACATAGGAGAAGGAAAAGATCTGAAATAGCATATGGCCTGTTTATGTATATGTGGCCATATCCTGTCGAGAAAAGTCACGGACGAGTGCTAGTAATTATTTCAAATTGTATAACATTAATTCAACCTCTCAAATATTTCCAAACCAAAACAAATAATAATCTAATAACCACTTAAAAAGAAGAGCATAGGAATGTTACCCATTACTCGTATGCAAACCACTTAAAATCGACATTGTCTGTAACGCAAAAATAATAACATACAGTCAACCACGCATGTAAAGCTGTGTATATAATGATTACAGCTTGTAATTTTCTAGACAGAGTGTCGCGTTTATTGTGTTGTTCTTTAGAATTCCAATATAATGTTGTTTTTTTATACTACTTGGTAAGCAAACAATCATACGGCCCACCTGATGGAAAGTAGTTACCATAGCTTATGGACGCCTGCAACATCAGAGGCATCACTACATTTACATCATATTTTACATTTGAGCTCCAGGTTTTAAGGGCATCTGGCTCTGGTGTGATATGCTTGACAGATTCTAACGTCTTAATTTATAGAAAGTCGTCTTCGGTTTACTTGGAAAACAAGCCGTTTCAGTGTCACTCTTTCATGTGAGAATTAATGTAATTTTTAATTTTTATTCGCACACGTGTTCATTCCTTAAATCAGTTCTTGCATAAGAGTGAAAAGTCTGCGTCTAGCCTACCTCAGCCATTTCAGTATCACTCTTGTGAGAATTAATGTAATTTTTTAGTTTTTATTCGCACACGTGTTTAAGCCTTGAATCAGTTCTTGCATAAGAGTGAAAAGTCTGCGTCTAGCCTCGCTCAGCCGTTTCAGTATCACTCTTTCATGTGAGAATTAATGTAATTTTTTGATTTTTATTCGCACACATGTTCATGCCTTAAATCAGTTCTTGCATAAGAGTGAAAAGTCTGCGTCTAGCCTCGCTCTCAATAACAACGAATAATTTGACGACCTTGTTGTACAGTCTTTTAATTATCATCTTAGAGGATCGGATAGTTGACATCTCGTCAGTCGCGAGGTCAGAGCGATCGAGTTATTTTGAACGGGTTGGTAAACGATGGAGTGGAATATTTATTTTTGGCATTGTAAAACCTAATTGTTATGCAAGTTGAAGTTGAAGTCAGTCCCCAACTTGCTAAACAAAAACTCGCCCACGTTTGTCCAGTCGGGGGTAATTAATTTGTTCAAGTGTGACTTTGCGGAAATACATTCTACAATATTGAATAGACGAACAAATTTATAGTAACAATTCCGCTCCTCTCCAACAAAAACTCTGAAAGAATTCAACGCGTGTTTCGCCTCTCAACGAAGCATCCACAGGAAACAGTTGACTCACTGCGCGCCAGAACAACAAAGAAACAATACTGCAAAAACTCCGCAGCCATGTTCCCTTGCCGAACGCCGAACAGAAAGACACGTGTCGAATTCTTTCAGAGTTTTCGTTGGAGAGGAGCGGAATTGTTACTATATATTTGTTTGTCTATTCAATATTGCAGTTGGGGGTTTTATTTTCGATCCCCAACTGGTCTAGTTTCTAATCTGTCGATTTTAATGCAGTCAAAGACCAATAACGTTACACAAAAATGTGAAATAAGTAAAGTGGTAGTACTTCTCCGGACGAACTCGTTCACAAAAAGCTCGACCACTAGCTTAACGACCTATTTTTGATGTTCTGCAAACAATAACATTTCGAACTGCTTTTTGAAGATGGAAATTAGTGGTGGAGCTGGCCATTAGGTTTTGGAACTAATATAACTTTATATGTCGACAGAACTCTTCCAAACTAAATGCAAGCACGGCAGCACTGTCGAAGAATAAATTAACACCAGACATGTACGTACGGGCACAGGAAAATTGATAGAAAATTGTTTTAGTTACTTACCACATCGAAATGAAAACCTAACGAATCCGGAAACCCTTCCGAACGTTTTAGAATAGCCCTGCTGATCCCACACTAGGATTCCCTGTGTCGCGAGTATCAGGAACTACGAGTACCATGGTACCACAATACCCAGACTAGGAACAAATATTTTCAGATCATGCAAACATTTGTCCCGTAGCGGGAATCGAACCCGCACATGTTTCTCAGCCGGCTTCTCACCCGCCACGCCATTGAGGTCGTTCATGATCCTACTAATATTATAAACGCGAAAGTTTGAGAGTATGGATGTTTGTTACTCTTTCACGTAAAAACTACTGAATGGATTTGAGTGAAATTTGGAATGGAGATACTTTACGCCCTGGATTAACACATAGGCTACTTTTCATCATCATCATCATCATCAATTTTTATCATTATTCACGCGGGTGAAACCGCGGGGTGCAACTAGTTGTCAATAAATTGTAATGACAACATCTCATTTTCTCATTGATTTATTTTGAACCAGTTCAATGCTGAGCTTATCATACTTGCCCTACACAAGGATGCTTATTACGAAGAATGTGGAAAAAATGAAAGTAATTCTCGACAAGTGCCAATGATACAAATAATTAACGTAGACATGTCTGGAGCAAGGCCACTGGTTGGCATTTCGATTTTTGTCTGTTTTCACTTGTTCCAGTTTTAATAACCTGTGACTTAAAGCTTTTTGGGTACCGTGGATAGTTACGCGAAAATTATCACTCAACACTGCTTGTGATATCGAAAATCGTTTTTGCACAAAAAAACTATGAAAACACACATTCATTTTGTAAAACGGGCAATTTTCACGTACCGATATGTTGGTGGAAGCACCAACAGGTTTCGACCCTAATCGAGGGTCTTCATCCGGATGGGTATAGGATCCGCGCTACACTCCCTCCACGTCCCTCCTCACACCCCCGATCGCTTTTTTTATAACACACATGTTTTAATTTATCTCATAAATATACTTAGTTAAGCTATGAATGTCCTTCAATTATTTTTAGTGTTTTTTTTTTGGTTCTGGGTTCATCTCAGGTGTTTTAGTTTTTGTAAGTCTATAAAGATGCTACAAAGCTGCTTATTGCTGCCAACGATAGTAATTTTGTTCAAGACAATTTCATGTTACGTGTTTACTTCTGACTTATCGCAGGTTGACCAAGAAAGAACAGGTGCCACGAAGTAATCCTTTAATTTTGTACGGAACCTTTACACTAAAAGTACTTACCACAGTAATCAATGCAGTTCAGTGTTACATAAATTTTAATCAAATAAAATGCAGTTTTTTTATCTTTTAAGTAATTACCGAAAGCGCAAGTTATCAGTCTTATCGTAACACGTTTGTATAGCGACAATAAAACAGTACACATTATAATTATACGTAGCTCATATAATTTGTTATCAGTTTTGCATTTAATTAATGAAGGGTTTTCACGGCCGTTTCAAATCATGCTTTCAGCGTTGAAAATAGATGGCGCTGCTCTGTAACGTAGCAGTCAAGTGTCAAAATAAATTGTTGTCATCGACAACGTAGAAATAATTTTCGCTTCGTGGTATTTATTTTTAGTAACTACTTTTTTTCTTTTTAATCGAAGATGAAAAACCCACATTGAAAGTTTTGACATAGACCATTTAATGTTTTTTTTTTACTTTTTTACAGAAAGAGAGGAGGTTCTACAGCTATCGCTCACTATATCGCTGGGTACAGGAGAACTGATACACCGGTCAAGTGCAAGTCAGACTCGCGTGGAGAGTTTTCCATATGTATGGTATTAAGCTACCATAACTACTAGACCAATTAATCCTTTTAGTCGATCAACACATCTTATCAGTATACGCATTTTCTCTTAATGAAGATTTTCCGTTTCCGTGTGCTCTTTAGATCTAAAAAAATGCCACCAAAATTAATAGATATTACGCAAAAAAAACTAGAAATTGTAATAAAATAAGACGACCTCTGTGACGCGGCGGGTGAGTAGCCGACTGAGATGCGAGATGTTGAGGGTTCGATTCCCGCTGCGGGACAAATGTTTGTATGATCTGCAAATATTTGTTCCGGGTCTGGGTGTTATGGTACCATATACTCGTAGTTCCTAATACCCACGACACAAGGAATCCTAGTGTTGGATCACGCGTATGTGACGTTGGGTGTTATGTTATGTGTTATGTTATAACTTATAAGACGACGTCTGTTTTCGAACAAGCGGAAAAGTTCAGTAAACATAATTTCTTTCTCTGTTTACACGACAAAGTGAATAACAAAAATATTTTGACAGTAAAAAAGTAGAAGAGGCTAAAAATAATAATAAAAAAAACTACTTTTTCCCTTTCATCATTTTTTATTCACAAGTTCTTATCTTGGGTTGGTAGGTACAACCTCTATATTATATGAAAACCACAAACCATTTTTCATACATAAAGTGCCTACGCTTTTTGATTTCTTAGAATTTGTCGGTTGTCCTTGCGTGCTCTAGGCATTTTTTCCCGTTCGGTTTGATGCTAAGTTTGACATGAGGAATGCTAAGATAGGGCGCCAGTCGTGGCCTGACCTGACACACGCGTGACTACTAAAACAACGCAACCAACATATCTTGATCCTTACAAAACTTTAAACCACCGTTATTTAGTTTCAATTTCTAAAACAAAGGGAGGAGAGGAAGGTCAATCTTATGTGGTTATAACATAATCCTTACCGTTGTCATCTCAATGCCGTCTGCAGCACGAGGATCCAAATTTTTCGTCATGTCTATTAATGATAATTAATTGTATGTTGTTAATACATGGATCTGTCAATCGTATAGTATTAATGTCAATTTGTTTGCCTTATAGATAAACAAGGACTTTGGTGGATATGCAAATAAACACAGAGATCTTTTCTGTATTTGGTTTCAGATTAAATTCATTCCTAGCAGTTTAACTTGATTTTAATCTTTATTCTTCATTAGCTTGCCGACGTCCACTGCTGGATGTAGCCTACTCAAATAGGAGGAGGGGCGGGTGCCATAATCATCACGATTGGCAAGTAGATAGGTGATTGGTGTTAAGTACTCAGATGAATGCTGCTGCCCATCCCCTGGCGCAATCCCTTAGTCGCCTTTTACGAAATCCACGGGAGGCGTTTGAGTAGTCCTATTGTAAGGGCGAGACCACCGCGTCAATCTAACTGATGTTAGAGTGCGTCGAATCTAAAACTGAACGCCACACTATATTTCATAACGTCAAAATAAAATAGTCCATAATCCGTAACTACAAGGACCGTTTTCGAATGTCAAGCTTGTATCAAGTGCCAAATAAAAGCGGTGAAGCATGCAGTTTTAGACTAGATGCACCCTACTATGTTATTAGCTAAGGCGAAGACGTTATTATCAGTGTTTTACTGGGACAGAAGTCACTAGGCTCTAACTAAACTAATCATTGACTTAAAGCAAGATCCAGTGACATGAAAGGCGAGTGTTTTGGGCACATGGAGAATGAAGATTCGTACATTAGAACTATTAGTGTTATTTGGTTCACAATCACATCAGTTTGTCCGCTAGGTACTGTATGGCTAGCACAGACTGACTGACGTTACCAACACGCTAGCGAGACGACCGCAAATATTAATATTGGCCAATGAGATCGGGGTAGCTTGAAATCTTTGTAATTCGATTGGTTAATATTTGACATTTGCCATCGTCTGGCTAGCAACTCACTATCGTTATTAACATCTGTGCTAGTCATACCGTACTTGAATCCAAGTCACTGTCTTGAATTAGGCTATAAAAGATCCTGAGACTTTCAAAATATTCAAACAATTATTTTAGAATTATTTGTTTTGTTGCCTAGTGAATTATATTGATTTAGTCTTTGTTCGTGTCGCATAACTAAAGCCGACTTAAAAGCAACGCCTACCTGTAGTCGTTTTAATTGTTTTCTTCCTACATACAGATTGGAGGTGTAACCTTTAATATACGGTGCTATCTTTATTGTCCAAACGATAATTTACGATACTAGACTACCGCAGACGCTAATGGTCAATATTTCGCTCTGGTCATTTGCTTTGGTATGCATAGAATCATAGTCACCAATCAAACTGGACCTCCAGTGCGTAAATTGATAACCTTTGATCCTGTTACTTGTAGGGGTAGCAGGGGTCTTCAAAAACTGGTTGAAGCTTAGACCTACAATCGTGACTTAGTCTGTATGTAAATAATTATGATTGATGTGTATCTTTCGCCAAAATGTGAAGGCTTGTCTTGGGTGCGTCCTTGTTTAGTGCTACCATGAAAAAACTAATCTATTTATATGTTCTTTCTGTCTTTAGATATTCAAATATCTCTAACGACGCAGTGGACGAGCAACCGGCTGAGATGCGAGAGGTTGCGGGTTCGATTTCCGCTGCGAGACGAATGTTTGTATGATCTGCTAATATTTGTTACAGGGTCTAATGGTACCATGGTACTCGTAATTACTGATACCTACAACAAAGTGAATCCTAGTGTGTGATGACGACGTATGTGATGTTACATTATGTTAAAGACCATTTCAAAAATAGCATTTGTTTTATCTCATTATACTTTTTATAAGCAAAACCAATATTGGTAACCCACCTTCGTTATTAGTAGTCTGATAAAAACAAATCAATAATTCTCAATGCGTAACGACACATTGCAATGCAATAACGACGCAAACAGGATGCGAGAACGAATTCACATCGTTATTTTCAATACAAAAGTGGATGCCCTTGCAAAAGTCGAAAGCTTTCATCGTGCGGTAAAACCATAGCTAATTATTATTGTTCAGAATATTTTGCCGGATTTGTTATAGGAAATCCCTTTCTAGGAAATGACAGATCGTTAAGTTATTTTTGGAATAAGTTAATGCATTGATCGTTTTGGGAAATTCCCTTTCACTTTACGATATTTTTTAATAAGCATTTTTTTGTAAACCCTCAAAAATGTTGCATGAGTACCTATTATAATATACATTATTGGTCAATACAGATAATAACAGCTCATTATAAACCAAATGTCTCAATATAACAGTTTTTTTAAGACTTAAGGCTATTTCTGGCTTAAAAATATATTTTTGGATTTGATTGTGATTTGATTCAATGAAACGGTAATTAGGCTGCAGAATAGTTTTAATATCGGCGTTTAGACTAACATAATACATAGATATACCATAACATAATAACATAACATACACCCAACAGTCATATACAAGTCCCAAGTCCTGATCCCACACTAGGATTCCTTGTGTCGTGGGTATCAGGAACTATACGAGTACCATGGTACCACTAAAATAATATAGTATATTTTGAAAGATAACATATATGTATAAGATAAGTTAAATGTTTAAATAATTAAATGAATATATATATCGTATAGTTAGCATAGCAAGGGTTATTCTATGCCAGTGCTAAAATTTTAATAACTCCGAAATTACCAATTTAAATTTGGTTCTTAATTAAGATTTCTTGGGACGCTGTTTCAAAATGCGAACCGATGCTAGTCCCTAGTTGGACCAAATGTACTAGTTCACAGTGTGAAGCCACGTTTAGAAGTGTAGAAATTTACTACGAAAAGTGGGAACGTATACACTATTACGTAAACAAAACACAGTCGTAAAATATATCTGTTTGTCGTGTCCTAACTTATCTGCTAGAATGAAGTGTACAAGCCTGATGTACTGTCAGGATAACATACAGGCGACATCTCCCCGCCTTTCCGTTGTTGCTGGTGGGCGATGGGCTGAATGCAATATATGATTTGATGACAAACAGACGAGCACAGTGTTATCTAGTAATAATGTAGAGAAATTGTGTCTGAATCATATAAAAACATAAAACAACTGAATAGGATAGAAGTCTCTATATGCACTTTTTCTTAATGGCCATATTAAATTATAGTGAAGCTGCTGGTATATAAACTGATTCCAATCCCTTCTATAGATGTGAAATTGCACAACAAAATTTTGTATCATATCCTCAAAGCAAATTTGAATGAATTTAATAAAGAATTTTAACAGAAAATTTGACATAAGTTTTACGACAATAGTATCAAATGCCATTAAAAATTACTTAATAATTATTAATTTAAATTTATAAGACGATTCAAAAATGAATAAATTGCTTTTTATTTGATTTTCTTATTTTAGAATCTTAAGAAAACTTACAGCTGGGTAGACAGAAAAATAACTATATTAATACTAACATGCAAAAAAACATGTATGCTGAAGGCCAATTACAAGTTTCCACTAATAGGTATTGTAATTTTAATCGGCAAGGTATGGCTAGTACCTACTATCGATTAGGTACACATTTTAAACCCAAAATTGGTAGCCAATAATTTGTCTACATCAGTCAATCGCTTTACATTCTGACATAAAATTGTCACACTTTATTAATAGCTTCATAGGCGTCCATAGTATAATTAATTGAACAAAAATTTCCTGTTTAATACATTATCGGGCCTATAATAAGGTGTCAAGACATAAAAATAATTAACCTACGCATGTTACCTTGCATGCATTTTCTTATCTGCCTATCGTTATTAAGAGGAGGTATCCGGTAGCTAGCATAAGGGCACTTTTGCCCTCTTACACGCTATCATTCCAACCTAACATAATATGGCTATACTATTATTACTATTTTTATTTGAATAAAGGACGGAAATTGCATGTGGTTCACCTGATGTTAAGTGGTTAACCCAGTCCATTACAAATGCAATACTTCTCAGGTCACGTCCACCTAGGACGCGTCCTATTTAGCATTGCAATGCGCCCGACATACTGAGACAAAATTTTGATGTGCCAGTAATTTCAAAGGCTATGTAAGTATTTAAGGCTGCGGCACCTCACTTGGCGTATTTGCGTAAATATTTGCATTATTTTGCCAAGGCAAACAACATTGTAAACTGATGGAGTCATGGTTGATTTTGCTTTGGATAAATAACGCAAACATTTACAAATATACACCAAGTGAAGTTGCACCATAAAAAAAACTGTCAATTACTCTTCAAACCGTAACACAGCAATACTCACACTACTGATTGACGGCGAACATACGTATGGTGGTAGTACACCCTGGTCGAACTCTTTCTCAATGAGCTCTACCAGAAAGTTTAGATTTTGGCAGTTGAATCTGATCACGCAATCAGACGGAACTGTTTTACGTGATCAGACAGGCGTTATCGGTTTCACGTGATCAGACAGAACAAACCTCTACTAGATCTACTACCATATTGACACTCTCTGTTCTCAATAGAGATTATACAAAGATACAAAAGAAAAGGGTAGAGAAATAACATCTGAGCACAACTAAACAAATACATTGTTTTTCCAAGCGGCAGGTGTACCCTATTTATAATATTCAACATAAAGCTCCCATCCCGTTCAATAGACCTTAATAACATAATAACTCAGCAGATGGTATCACCAAAGCTAAGATATAGTATAAAGGCAACATTGTTTGGACTAATTGCTGCACCCGGAGATGCCCGCCTTAGCCGCTGGCGATACATTGTAAATCTACGTTGGTTTTGCAGGTACTGCATAGTATAAACGATGTACTATTCATTTTATCTGTACATTTAGCCCATCGGCTAAATCATGGCACTGCTGTCGTTAAACCCAGATGCTTCTTGGTTGTGAAGCCTATTTTGGCCACGATTCTGTTATTATCTACTCATTTCATCAGTTATTAAGCCCATTGGCTTCCCTCACTCACTGCTGTCTTTGAACCAACAGCTGCTCTGCGTCTTGGTTAACTAGCGTATTTTGCCCACAATTCTGTTCTGTATTTACTACCTACTACACATTCAGTTTATCAGCTTCCCTCACTGCTGTAGCCATGTAGGTCTAGGTATTCTGCTTATTTCTTCTGTTTAAACAGAATCCGAATTCCGTAAGGAAAGCAGTCAATTGGTTTGCACAAGGCAACCACCAAAAATTACATCGTTTTGATGGTTCTTAGTATCCTAGGTGTGTCCATTGAGTGACGATGGTGGCCACATACTGGACGTGAACTTCTATTGGATGATGATGAAGCATTTAATATGAGTTTTAAAATTGAAAGCATCCAAATTTCACCTCATAACTCACGGCATACGGACGCTGAGCAAAGGAAAAGTTTTGCATACTGAATTTATTTATCCTATACCCTAGACCTAGGCAAATATGCATCACATCAGCAGTCTTCAGACGTCCACTGTTAGACGAGGCCTCCCCCATAGAATGATATGCAATAGGGGGGTTTTCCATAATTACCACGCTTGGCAGGCAGATTGGTGTTGAGTACCCACCCAGGTCGATACTGCAGCCCATCCCCCAGTGACAATCCCTTAGTCGGCTTTTACGACATCCACGGGATGAGACGGAGGTGTCCATTCTTAGGCTGGTCACACCACAGCGCAAAAGTGCATATTTACTTAAAAATTATACTTACATAACACATTGCTAACATTAATACATCAATTTTGTACGTTTTTCACTTAGATTTGAAATTGGCCTGGCTACCGTTTACCTGTGACCACGAAAGTACGTGCATACAATTCTATTTTGAAACTTTCAATAAATTTGTATGAAACTATTGAATAACCATCAAATTACTTTATTTGAAACTTTGTTTAGAATGTCCATACTCAGAGACTTCAAATTCTTCATCAGCCGGTAGTCATCCACTGCTGGATGAGGCCTCCCCCACAGCATACATGACGTGCAATGGGGGGATTTATCATAATTACCAAGCTTTGCAGGCGGATTGGTGATCGCAGTATTGGTGTTGATTACTCAGGTGGATATTGAACTAGCATTGAAAAAACTCATTAAGATAAGATAATAATAATAAGATAAGTTTATTTGCCTGAACATTGTAAATACAACAAGGTCTTAAACTCAATAAGTCCAATATGTTCTACCTTATAACTAGGCATGAAAATTTTCACATTGGTAATATGATCAATATACGAGTAAAAACAATAAAATAAGAATATGAACTGAGATTATTAATTGCTGAGCTTTTTTATTGAGTTTCTAGAAGCTTACCCAGTGTATCAAACTGAAAAAAACACGATGTGTTTTTCATTTCCATTTCCGGTTGGTAAAACACGGTATACTGAAGATGAGGATAATAATGGAGTGTCGGGATTTTACCCGGAAAGATTACGAAGAAAAGGTATTGCCCCAGGGTATTTACCAAATTGGGGTTTTTCGCAAGTATTTTCGATATTTAAATATATTAAAATATTCTTAACTAAAAGTCATTTTAAAGCAAACGTCATTTTGAGGTAAAATTATTTTTTAGTGCCAGAAATAGTCAAGTTGTTGTGTTACCAATCTATTAAAACAAGAATAGAACTAGGGTTGCAATTTTTTAATGACATCGTATGACTACGTCAGTAAAATTGCCAGTAATCCCCGATTTTCAAATTTCTATGCATTACAACTCATTGTTGACTAAAATTCTTATTCCTATGATATCAATACAAGTGCCTCTCTCAATAAAAATGTTACAAATCTCCGTTTTCAGGAGATGTACAGGATCTCCTGAAAAAAGAGATTTGTGACATTTTTTATGATATTTAGTCATTCAGTGACATTCAAAAATTGCACCTTCTCCTTCTTCGCAGCTTACTTCTACGTACGTGAATAATGATTTTTCATTGATGCAGTTTTAGTAACTCATCGTGAAATATGCAACTGAATAATTGGAATTTGTGTTCGTAATCGAAATGGGCCTTGAAGATAAGGATGTAAAACGGGAAATTTTTACGTACGATATGTTGGTGAAGCACCAACAGGTTTCGACCCTAATCGAGGGTCTTCTTCAGGGTGGGTATAGGATCCGCGCTACACTCCCTGCGCGTCCCTCCTCGCACTGCGTCTCTGAGCTCGCTCCTCTCGGCTCGTCCGGCACGGGTGTCGAAACCTGTTGGTGCTTCCACCAACATATCGGTACGTGAAAATTTCCCGTTTTACAAAAATGAATGATATAATTCACGAAAGTTATTTTATTAAAATAAGGATGTATCTACGTTAGTATAATAACGATTCGAAATTTAAAACATTTATTAGTCAGACCAATAAGAGCGTGCCGTAGTGATATCGGCCTAAGAATAGTTAACTTGAGTACTTAACACCAATACGCCATCACCAATCACCAGTCCGCCTGCCAGTAGACGTCGAACGGCTGATGATGATGATGACTAGTCAGACAAGTCGTTTCATTTGTTTGTCGTCCATAAAAAAGAACAGAATAGAAAATACCTTATTGTACACCTAAAGATAATAAAAAGATAAACAAAACTTAACATTATAACTAAATGTACAATGGGCGGTCTCATCGCTTTAAAATGATTCCATTCAGACAACCTTTGGATGGTACTTCCTTGCAAAGATATTTTAAAATTGGAACATCTTAATGTTACGTCATTTTCCTAAATGTATATTGTTATGTTACCCAATAATTGAACCCGTGGATATAGCCTCTTCAATAAACCTCTACAAATCACATAATAATTTACTCAGGAATGCAAATAAATCGTCCGTGGTTTGTTAGAATACAGTCATAAATACGTTTTACATCTTAATCATCGGTTTACGTAATAACGGTTTGTTTGGTATTCCGAGTATTCTCTCCATTAGAGCTTACAGACATTGTCTAAGGGCCTTACACAGGAACACGCATCTAAATTGCAACTGTATCGCGTCACAAAGTCGTTGAAGCTTTATGAATCATTTTGATAGTTATGATTTTCCAAAGCGTATACAGGGTGTAGCATAAATTTACGCTATACCCTGTGTGTTGCGTTATTACTTGGTCAATCAGGTGACACTACATTTTTTTAACACCAGAGGAGGTCAAATTTTTGAAATAATTAGCAAAATATTTTTTTGCTAAATATTTTTTTAAAAAGAACTGTTACTTTGGCACTAGAGAATACAGTACCGGGATCCTGAATCCCGGGATCCCGGTATCCCGGGATCCCACCCGTTTTCTGGTCCCGACAATCCCGGGACTGTACTTGGCTAATCTCGGGATTTTCGGGATTGCCACAAACAGGTCTAGTTTGCATTCCGTAGTCCGTTGCACCTTGACAATAACCTTTCCTAGATTATATTAATAGCATTTAGTACATAACGACAAAAAACGACCGTTACATACACCGTTTTTTTCAACATTAATGCAGATATGTAAGAATCATTAAAGTTCTCATTGCAATAAAATTAAAATTTGAAATTTGACCTAAATATTTTGTCAGTTTATTGGTCAAAAACCCCATTAAAACCAAACAAAGACAAAGAGTATTATATACTACTACTTCCTTTTTTTGTGATGAAAATAATGGAAATAATTTTCATAATTTTTTTCATCACAAAAAATAACACCGTTTTCCCCCCAAAGGGTAGAAAACGGATATTTAGGTTCCAGCGGAGCTAGACCCACTTTGGAGATTACTTCTTGGATTTCCGCAAGTGACAACTCTAAATTCCTACCTAGCAACTCCCCCTACTCTGCGCGTCTCATGCCCCCCTCCATCTTCCGCTCGCACGTCGCCGCACTGCGCCGGGCGAATAGCTTCGCTCGTCAGTACGTCTTGGATTATCGAAGTGACCACTCGTGAAACAGTATAGTAAATACATAGTGATACTTCTGTTTCGTTTTTGTTTTTGTAAAGGTAAGTGCTATTTTTTATCCTACAGATATAAAATGTTTTTGTCATTCCTGTACGGAAAGCATTATCAGGGAAGCCCTGTGTCAATCCAATATGTACAGAAGACTTAAAACAGGCTAGCCCTGTTATAAGAATATAGATCATACAAATGATTATAAGGAAAGCCCTTATAGCACTTTTGCTTTGTTTTCGGCAGCCGACTGTCGGCTAGGCGCACAGACGACGTCGCCTGCTGATGCGTGTCGTCTGTGGTATACGCGACGGGTCGTCTGTTGGACAGACGACATGTCGGCTGATGGACCGATGTGTTCCTACTAACGCTGCGTGCATTACACCAGCTCAACAAGCATACTTATACGGTATAATGCTTTCAGATGGCACGCACCACAATGGGTGCTCTCACTGAGATGCAACCGCCAGACAAAGAAAAATTATTCTTCGACAATGTAATTACTACACTGGACGAGGTGTACCCGAATTCTTGGAGGGCCTGGGTCATTAACAGTCCAACGTATGAAGACCTCTTTGGCGAGTCGATCACTTCCGACTTAGAATGCAGACTACGGTTTGCTATTCCTACAGTCAAGCTGGCTAAAGCTTACAGCTCGGAGACTACGCTCAGTGAACGCCGGTACAGGAGGATAAAGAAAGTATTGATTTCTTGGCCACTAGGCCGAGCATTAATTTATGCTCCACTAACTATCATGGCAAAAGTTCACCCAACACAAGCCTACAACCAGTTCACCGAAACAATCAACATGATCAAAAGAGAACTTATTTCCCGACAAGATGCTTCAAAAATTCTACGAGGAGCGAATGATGCTGAGTCAGCATCCATTTCGGGTAACTCACGAGCCTCTAAAAGAAGTCACAGCCCTGATCCTCCTACAACTGCGAAAGAGCCGAAGATGAGTGATTACATGGCACAACAAAATCTCATTTTAGAGAAACTTTGCATGATAGCTGTAACTACAAATGAGAATGTACGTTCAATCCTCAATAAGAATAATCGCTCTCCTTCGATGTGCTCATCTCAAGACATGCGATATCTATCAACGTCAGAAGGAGAAGCGTCAACATCTCATCCTGTACATGACGCAGAAGAAGACAACTGGACTGCGCCACCTCTCCTGGCAGTGTCATTGCAAAGAGAAAATAGAGGAAACCAAGACAGTGCCGAGGAACCTTTGCAGGATTTCACTCCAGGGACGAAAGAATCTGACTCAAAAATCACGAAAGCTCAGGAATCCCTTGTAAAACAAGCGATTAACTGCCAGAGATTAAATTCAGAAAACTGGCAAAATATAAGATACGCAGAAGTCCAGAAGCTGTTCCAAGCATACCCAGCATTCACGGCACTAAAAGTTAACAGCAGTTTTGCTACAGTGACCCCGCCTTGGCAACTTGTTTCAGTACTAGAGAAAATGGATATGTGCCTCGGAGCGATAACACATGGATTGTTGCAACAACGGCAGACATTCCAGGATATATATGAAAACGCACCTGCTTCAGTAAAAGCGTATATAAGTAAGAAATTTCTAGACTCTGACTCGACTTTCCGAAAAACATCTGACTCTTTGTTACAATACACTTGTGGTAAACGAGCCGAAGTTATCCAACAAAGAAGAGGGATATACAAACCTCAGAACAAAGTTCTCAAGGATTTGGTTCATGCAATACCACCTTCAGAAAACCACTTATTCGCTGAACCCCAACTTTCTGAACTTGTAAAAGAGCAAGGAGGTACTACAAAGCTTTTTCCCGGGAAGTTTCGTAAAAACACCCCGCATTCAACACTCACAAACCAAGCAACATTTCGAGAAAGGCGAGCGTTACCTAGGACAACTGAAACTAGAGAGAGATTTCAACAGAGCAATAACTACAGAAACCCATCTACACGCAAACGATTTCAAACAAAACGCGCTCCCGAGAAGCGAAACAGAAATAAAAAATTATATATTATATTATATTATATATTATATTATATATATATATAATTATATTATTATTATATACTACTACTTCCTTTTTTTGTGATGAAAATAATGGAAATAATTTTCATAATTTTTTTCATCACAAAAAATGATCAATTATAACAAATAATTGTTAAATAATCAAAATTAACTCGGTGACTCACAACAACGCGCACATTCACATACCTACTACAGTCGAAATAAATGATTATTTGTCCATAATACCACATAGTCTAATCCCGGGATTGTCCCGGGATCCCGGGATTACGCATCAAAAATCCCGTAATCCCGGGATTGAAAAACATGCTCGGGATTGTATTCTCTATTTGGCACACAAATGGCAGTTAGCATTTGATAGCACAGATATCTAAGAATGCTGTAAAAAATAGATTAAGAAAACTCTTTGGAAACGAATGGACAAAGGTGAAAAACAATGTCAATTTTGAAAATGTCCAATAAATCGAAAACCGTGATACATTATTTTGTTTATTTTCTGAGCTGTTGTGATGGCCGTATGGTAAAGTATTATCCACTCTTTACGCTACACCTTGTATATTAATAAAAGAGGTCCACTGAGACTATGCCTACCTCTTTGGTGGTTCTGCGTGTAACAGGATCACGTCTCAAGAGCCCAAAGATTGCGTAGTTTACGTAAGCAATTGTGAACAAATAGAGCAAAGATGTAATATTCGAAGCTCGATGAAATGCGCGTAAAATTTGCAAATGACGCAACCTTGAGATTAGGCAATGTTCGTGTCCAAGCAAAGTTATTTCGGTGCGGTTTGGTGATCTATCCGTAAAATTGCAAATAATTGGATGATAGAGCGCGTGTGATGCCTCTGTTGTTGCAGGCGTCCATAGGCTACGGTACCAACTTTCCATCAGGTGGGTCGAATGGTTGTTTGCTTTAAAAAAATATATATATTAATTATTATATATAATTTTATTGTAGTAGTACCGTGCTTTTGGTGGAACCGGAGGAAGCAGTAGACAAAGGCCCCCCTCTCGAAGGACTAAATAAATTAAGAAAGTTGGAGGAAGTCGGTGGATGGTGGCATTCTATGAGGAACGCCTATGTCCAGCAGTGGACGTCTACACCTGAAGATGATGATGATGATAATGACTACTACCAGGGAATAGCAAAACACACGCTCATTTAAGCCTTTTCTAATAATAACTAAAGCTGACGGTAGAAAATCAGGGTTTTCTACGGGCTGTTAGTTTTATCTATACCAGGTGTTCCAATAGCCGAATGCCTTTAGAGAATTTGAGTGATTTTTGCACTTATAGATACAATTAGATAAACAAAATAATCCAATACATATCCTAGAAGAAACAACTACCAAAGTGTAGTATTAGTGCATTTTTACTGAAATTGTAGGTAGTTCTTTATTTCAAAACTAAAGTAGAGATTACTAGTTTTTCTCCGCGATCGATGTCGGAATTGAATACGAACCTTAAAGATAAATAAGAACAGTAATAACTACTGATAAGGGTCTAACGTTATCAGTTCGGTGCAGAAACCTAATCAGTAGGGACCAGCAGATGTAACTGAACAACTCTAGTGATCCAAATACAGATGAAACTAAAATAACCAAAGAAGATGTGATTATCATCAGCCGGTTGATCTCCAATGCTGGAAAAGGCGTCCCCCATCGAATACAATAGGGGATTTGATATAATCACCACGCTGGGCAGGCGGATCGGTGATCGCATTATTGGTGCTAAGTATTCAGTTGGATGCTGCTGCATATCCTCTGGAGTAATCACTCGGTAGGCTTTAACCACATCCACGGGAGAAGACGGACACATACCACGGCACAAGAAGTTGTTTAATCATCATGATAATTAGCTGACAGACGTCTATTGCTATAGCCATAGGCCTCCTCCAACGGATGCTTATTTTTTTGCGTCCATCCACCATCAAACATTTGTCCTTTCCAATGACATCGGTCCGTCTGCATCGGTCCAATAAGCTATAATTAGAAGTTATGATAGGTGCTCAGGATGCGTAGAGCAGAGTGCTCAGCTATATTTGACCCATTGAGTTGTAAAGATATTTCTAATAGCCACGGTACCTCTACAGAAGGCTTAATAAAGTACCCAAGCAGATGTAAATGGAACACTAAGCTGGCTCGAGGCTAGGGCGGGGCTCCGACAACACTTTCATATTATTACGACCGCATTGCACTCACACAGCAGCGCAGGCGCACACGCGCGCCTTACGATTAGATCGTAGGCATAGTAGAGGTTAGACAGTACTACACTATCGTATTTTTGATAGCTATACCGTTTCAGCAAACAACCGATTAAGAACTTTCAATAAGAGAGGGTTATAGAGCTGTATTTTATTGTTGTTGTATTTCACTTTTTAGCGAACACTCGAAAGCTTTCAATGCTGGAGTTATTATTACTATCGTGGTTTACACGCCGCAGTAAGCGCTATAATTACTCAGTAGTGAAATCTGCATCTACATTCGTTCAAAAACAAGGAAACAGGAAATAATATTGGTAAAAACCATTGCGTATTTAATTTATGAAGTTTATTTTTTTGATTTTAGTGCACACGCTGTCGATTTCTTCTCTATCCGTGTATAATTATATTGTCTTGTCTTTTGAGTTAACAATTCTGCTATCCAAGGACATTTTGTTCGGATGTGAATCACTGTACTTCATGTGTACTGTGTCCACGATTCATTCGCAATGGACATGCGCGCACGCGATCAGACCACTTTCAATGATTCGTTAGCGAAATCATTAGCAGATGGTAATGACGGCATTGTAATACGTGTTTATGGTTATTTAAATGATTTATTTTTATTGATTGTTTTTGCCTTGTTGCGAGACAGAAAATAATGATGGCTGTATGAATAAGGCAACCATTATATAGTACGTGGCTCTTACTGTGGCAAATTGTCATCTTCGACAAGAGAGATTTGGTCTAGCTTCAGTAGCCAAGGGTAGCACAAGTTTTAGGCTAAGACCTCAGCTTGATAACGGCTAGCACAGGCTGACAAACGTTAGTAACGATAGCGAGTCACTAGCGAGACGACAATAGATGTCAAATATTAACCAATCAAATTACAAAGATTTCAAACTACCTCGAATGTCATTGGCCAATATTAACATTTGCAGTTGTTTTTTTTTTATTCTACTTTGCAAGCAGACAAGCTTACGGCCCACCAGATGGAAAGCAGTTACCGTAGCCTATGAACGCCTGTAACACCAGAGGCATCACACGCGCGCTGCCGACCCTGAGACATAAAGATGAAAAGTCTCATGTGCCGGCACTCGTACCCTTCAAACCGAAACACAGCAATGTGAACACTACTGCTTGGCGGCAGAAATATGTACGGTGGTAGTACTTCCCCGGACGAACTCTTTCACAAGAAGTTCTACTACTAACAAAAAGCCAGTCTCAGAAGCGTCTTGGTAACGTTAGTCAACCTTTGCTTGCCGTACTGATATTTGAACGATTATCATCATAATAATCATCAGCCAGTAGACGTCTCTACTAATCGTCGAGGCCTCCCCATAGAATGCATTAGTGGCGATTTTCTTTATCACCAAATCAATCAAGGCAGGTGGATTGGTGATCGCAGTATTGTTGTTAGGAACTCGGGTGGATGTTGCTGCTGGTGTAATCCATTAGTCGGCTTTTACGACATCCACGTGAGGAGACAGAGTAGTATATTCTTATGCCAGACAAACCACGTATATACACGGTACGGCGTTTTCTATGTCGCATTCCACGAGCACTGAATGACAAATTACACTTAAGGGGTCGGGGAAGGATGAACTGCCCATACAAACGTAATACCAAAATCATTTGTAACTAGAGTATATTTTCCACCATATTATGCTATTATTTGGACTCGGATAGTATTTATATAGGTTCCTAGATAGTTTTTGTTTTTAAATACTTACCTAAACGAAATTAAGCGAATTCCATTTTCTATATTTCTACTACTTTTACGACATGTTTTCATCTTATTTGTTTCGTATTTAAAACAACGTATTTTCTAGTATACTGTGATTATGAACTAGCATATATTGTCAAGTTGCAGAATAACAACAAGATATGAAAAAACATTAAGTTTTTATTAATAATTTTTGATATTACGGAACACGACCTAATTTGATACAAATTCCGAACGGCGCATACACCCATCGCGCAAGCAGAGGGAGAGACCCTGGTGCCAAACAGGGATAGTTGATTTTGACACTCGCTTCAAATTTAATTTGCTTGCGGCCTTCGCAGGCCCCTTGTGATGTGTCGAACACTGTTTTCCACGTTGTGCCACAGCGAAAGTCTAGAACTGTAGCTGTGTTATTGCGAAGGTGATCGCTACTATGTTATTTGAGTTTGGTAATGAAACTTACAAGAAAATGAGTTGTCATGTAGGTTAAGCTGGAGCATTCATCACTTGGATCCGGTGTGTGGACAGTTCAGACTGTTGCAGACTGAGTGACTGATGCAAACAAAATGTTCAAACGCTCGATCAAACGCATATTAATATTCAATCTAGTTTTAACTTTGGCCTTGGGTATTATTGAATACTGGAACAATGATAGAGTGAGGTAGCTACATTATTTTAGCAATAACAGTTACTAGCTGTCGCCCGCGGTTTTATATCGAGGGAACTGACTAAAGAGACAAAAAGTATTGAAAATATGAAAAAAAAATATTGATTGTGAAACTTGGTATTAATACAGTTATAAGAGTCCTCTAGTTTCTATCGTAAAGTGTAAAAAACATTAAATTAAATAAAAAAATAGAAGTTAAAACTCATTAAAAACATAATTTAGGCAACCATTGAATAAAACTAGATATGTTTTATTCAATGGTTGCTTTAATTACGACACAAAATTTAAATTAAATTAGATGTCATGCAAATTATCCTTCAAAAAATCGTCAACAGAGTAGCATGCCAATTCCATATAACTTTGTTTGGCACGTATTAACTACGGTATTTTATTAATTATATATTCTATGTTATAATGCAGGTTTTAATGTTTATGTGTTTGTACCAAATTTCATCAAAATTGGTTGAGCTATTTTGGCGTGAAAGCACGACAAACATCCAACTATCACATCATTAACTTCTATCATTTGACTACGGAAGGGATTGGGTTAGGGATGTAGTGCAGCGTTCCATTGACAAAAATAAAGGAATTATTGTTGGACGAGTCCTCAAATGTGATGGAGAGATTTGCCATAATTGCCACGCTTGGAAAGCGGATTCCCTCGACCAATCCCTTAGTCATGATGATGTCAGATGTCAGATGATGTTGTGAACCTGTCTGGCATTATTTTAAGAATCTTTAATTATTATCTTTTCAAATTTTTCCGATCATAATATCTTATTATTACAAAAATGTATTTCGTTATGAATAATGACATAATCCCTCTTATTACACGCTGTAACGGAGAAAATGATTATGAAAAGATATCGAAAAATATTGAAAGGTTGGGGCCTTGTAACAAATCACGTTTCGGACAATCATTAATGACAATTGTCGCAAATTCGGGGTAATAAAATTTTACAGTCCGAGTGCGGACGACGAAAACCGATCATGGCCGAAGAATCTTTATTGCTTTATCAGTTCTTATGGCGCACTTTATATTTTTGACTGTATAATTTAGGCATAATCGTCGGTAAAAGGTACAATCAGAATTAATTATAAAAAAATACGATGTTTGTTTTGAAAGTATGTATATTATGAATACCTTCGTCGTGACGCGGTGGTTGAGTATCCGGTGGAGACGATACAGGTGGGGTTCGGTTCCCGCTGCAGAACAAAAATTTTATCAACAAATATTTGTTCTGGGTGTTGTGGTACCATGGTAATCGTAATTCCTATTACCACACTATTATCAACACGGGGAATCTTAGTGTTGGATCAGGACTGTTAGGTGTTATATTTATACTTATTTAAATACAATATTTTAAAATCAAAATGTCAAAATACTTGCGAAGAGGCATCACGATGCGACTGCAACGGTAATTCGTCAAATTTGCACGCAACCTCTTTCATAATTAATCTGAACAATAATTATTGTAAAGTGCGTTTCGAGAAACATGAGGTGTTACAGACAGGCAATATCATCTTGAAGTAATAAAAAGCAAGCTATGTGTATCATGGTATGAACCTGAGCTGCGCGCTTGGATAGCTAGGGTGCGTCTAGTCTAAAACTGCACGCCCCTACAACGCTTTGGACACTTGACGTTTGAAAACGGTCCTTTGTGTTTACAGATTAGGAAATATTAGGATTAGGAGTTGATTTGAAACCTTGTATCCTTATTTTTTGTTGTTTTTTGTTTATGGTGTACAATAAAGTTGTAATCTATCTATCTATCTATTATATTTTGACTTTATTTTAATAGTGGGGCGTTCAGTTTTAGATTAGACACTCTCTACCAAGGGTCTATCAAGCAAGCACGTTTTTGTTACTTTATATATATACTGTACGCTTCTTTAGACAGTCTTTCAAAGCATACACAGGTGTTGGCAAAAATGTTTAAGTTCCCCATTACGGTGATGATAGAGGATAGGAGTATCAGCTCTAACATCCTTCTTTTGAGCTTAGCTTAATTTGTACTAGCGAACTTACATGGGGTTTTAGAAGTGTGTGAGAGAGAGAAAAAATAAGTACATAGAGAATACTATGTCCTCATTTTAGAGCCAACACCTGCAACAAGCTATAGCTTGCTAATTTACTCTGAGATATAGACTTCTCCAGCTGTCGTCTTCCACCAAGGCCAACGTAGCATTCATTATACCCATCCTTTATGCCTTTATTGTCAGGCCCATGCAGATTGTTTATATAAACTATGTAATGAACTATGTTATGTGTGTTACCTTTTGTCTTCACGCTAAAGTTGGACAAAACGTTGGGTATACTCATCACTAGTTCATGCTATAAATTGGCGCAATTTATACCTTGCATATTTTTACTCCAAAATGTTGTCTCTTTGTCGGTGATTTAGCTGTCGTCTTCACTCTTAAGCCACCCGTATCCTGTACGTTCGTCACACTCATTTTTCACAGTTCTCTTCCTTATTTTCACTCTGAAATGTTGAATCTTTGTCGGTGATTCGGCTGTCGTCTTCACGCCGAAGTCGGCCGAACACCGTTCATTAAGTTCGCATGTTCGTCCGACGGTGAGATTATTGCAATTATTTAAATTCACACCTTTGAACGAAAAAGCCTCTTTTTATATTTTAATGTTTCGTAAGCGCAAGGAAATGACGTCTCATTCGAAAGGTATAATTAGGGACAACCTTGGCTCGGTGCAGAATAAAGAATAGTTATTACCTCAGGGTTGGACCGGATTTGAAATTCTGACATTGTGATTTTGACGCGATAATTGTGAGATGTTTCGACATGCAATAAGGTGAAGATTTATTGAGAGTGGTTTGAATTATCATCATTGTGCTGATAAATATCATTAGACACACACACACATAAGCCAAACTCTCATCATTGTTTTGGCAGATATTTTCATTCCAGTAGAGTTTCATCTTCAAATGGCATTCTTTTTTAAATGATAATATTATTTTTAAATTATGTGTTATATTTGTCATGTTGATGAAATAGGCCCCAACTTATACAGAAAAAATTCCTAGCCCAGCTTCTTTCATAGAATCAAGCCCTAAGTTAAGAGGTGAGCAATAATTAGCATCAATATTCACATTGTTCAAGCGGGCCTAATAGGATCTGATATTCCAATTGTTGTGAAAACTACGCAGCTGCAGACCAGTTTCATTGCAGACTACTTTTGGTCTGCTACTTTGTCCAAGTTGTTTTTAAAAAAATTACCGCATTATTTATAAACGTTTAGCTACGGTAGTTTAGCTTCTAATCTAGTATTTATCTGCTTTGTACCAAATTGTCATAAAGGCCGAGCGAGATTGGAATAACTCTTAACATATCTAAGGCTAAAACACGTTAAATAACGCGGTAAATTTAATGTTAGCCACGTTTATAAGTAACACGGACCAAGTTCATACAATAGCTGCAATTTCTTCCAGTCACTTGGAGCTTAACACAACATACATACCACCCAATAGTCACATACGTAGTCCTGATCTCACACTATTTCCTTGATTCCCTGTGCCATGGGTATCAAGAACTATGAGTACCATGGTACTACAACACTCAGACTAGGAACAAATATTTGCAGATCATTCAAAAATTTGTCCGGTAGCAGGAATTGAACCCACCCACAACACCTAGATCAAGAATAAAGATTTGCAGATAATACAAACATTCGCACCTCTCACATCTCTGCTGGTTACTGCGTACCCAGATTATCAAAAGCTTACCAAAAGTTTTTTGGAATACAGACAGGCACTTTTATCTAGATGTAGATGCTGTGTTTGTTTCGAATCTTCCGAGGATAGCGATGTGCATTACTCACTGGAATATTTGAGTAATGGGAAAGCGTTGTTCATTCCATAGCTATGACCGGTGCTTTGTTAAAATCTGCTTTAGAATCTTGAACTTATGTCCTAGTTTAGTACACAGAGTTGCTTCCTGCTTCTTCTATCGAAACAAAGGTTTTTCGAATCTATAATTCATCCATATCCTTAATTAATTAGCTTAACTAAAATACAAAAAAAATATGGTGAGCTTAGAAGTGATTGTTTCTAGAAGCTATTCAAAAACTAGTCTCTCCTATCCACTATAAATTACCATCACATCGCCATACGGACCCCACACCAGAATTCCCTGTGTCGTGGTTTTCAGGAACTGTGCATGAGTACCACAGCACATAGACCCGGAACAAATATTTTGCAGAACATTCAAACATTTGTCCCGCGGCAAGAATCAAACTCGCATCTCAGCTGGTTACTAACCCACCGCAACATGGAGGTCGTCAATTAATCCCAGTCTTCAAGCTTCCGCGTACCCTTTATGATACCGACTCCCTGTTATATTACCCTTCGGGCAGTACATGCCTTAAGAAGCGGACATCATGTAGTCCGGACCGCTATCGATTGCGAACACACCCAGGCCAAGCCTTGCACCATTATGCACTAAACACACGCTGATACCTAGCGATTGAAAACAGACTGCATGTGCCGATAAATTTTAGGTCATGATCCTCAGCTAGTTGATGTCCCCTGCCGGACGAAGCCTCCTATCATCGATTGCAATGGCCTGATGAAATGATTTGCCATAATCACCACGCTTGGCAGGCACTTTGTACCCAATAGGTACCCTTACCCACCACCTCCCCCCGCGCCCCTAAACGGGGTCCGTCTGTCAGTCTGTCTGTCTGTCAGTGTGAGTGGATTCTGTCACAGCGGAATATCTTAGCAGCCGTAAGAGATATCCAGATGAAATTTTCATAGATTATAAATAAATAAATAAATGCTGGACATTTCACACAGCATTATCTAGCCCCAAGCAAAGCAGAGCTTGTGTTATGGGTACTAGATAACTGATATACTTAATACAATACATTACATAGATAGATATTTTTTATTATACATAGAAAATACTCAGAACACCCTGAACAAATATCTGCAGATTGTACAAATATTTGTTCCGAGGCGGGAATCGAACCCGCATCCTCCTGCGTCGCAGGCAAACCTTCGCCCGCCGCGCCACAGAGGTTGTGGTTAAGGGTGTTATGTGTTGCTTGGATATTAAAACCATGCAAATCTTAAAAAAAACCATCCCAACTCCCAAGTCCCTTACAAATCCTTAAATCCTTGGTCGGAGAATAACTCTTGTAAAGGACTTGGGAGTTAGGATTGTTTTTTTTAAGATTTGTATAGGTAGATGTGCACGATCTAATCTAGCGCGTTCTAATCTACTAGAAGCGACATCTAGTCTTGAGTTAAGTAATCGTCGGAACCCTACACGATGCGTAATTAGGAGAGGAGGCGCATTTTTCACTGTTCATTATTCATAGTTGTTTAAGCTAATTGATGTATGATTTATTCCGCTACATATTTGATTGATTGAATATCGTTTCGAGACATAAATGTCCATCCCATTAGGTATTAATATAGATTTTATTTTTTTCTATTTCCGTTTCATCCCAATCCTAAAACAGGAGTTTCAGTGTAGGTATTTGTTAGGTTTCAGACAATACATATAAGGTATGTTCCTTAGTATACTGATTTGCATCCATATACAAGTTCTACTAGATTGTACACTTTCGGTCTGACCGTAGATTTAGTTCATCTACTAAAATAGATGGTCACCCTTTCACTGGCGTAACAGTGCCGCATTCATAGTTTAACCGATTACTCTTAATAGTAAGTCATTATGAAGCATTAACAAACAATGTAACTTCTTTCAAATGAGGTTCTGCACTTGTTGTTTCAAAGTCAATTTTGCCGTTGTCATGTTTGAATATTAGATAATAAATAATACAAATGGAGTGCCATTGATGAGGATATTGAGAAAGTTTAGTGATTACAGTGTATAGAGAAATCGTAGGAATGTCAGATATTCATTTATTTAACCATTTCGTTTTATTGCGTAACATTGGTACATAATAATCACGCAATTTAAGAAAATACAACATATTCATAACTCTGTTAATTGTTATTATTATAATTTTTTTTTTCCAAACAAACGTGACAGAAACAAAGTTGCGCCCTCATATCTTTTTTTATCAAATTCGTGGACGACGGGGCTGATTGAACTTTTAGTACCTATCTTTAAAGAATTATTTGTATTCTTGTTTTTTAGTGTAATTGTTTGTTGTTCCTAATATAAATAAAAAAAAAAAAAAAAAAAAATACTGTAAATTAACAAATAACACTTCTGTGCGCACAGCAGGTAGGGTGCGTCTGGTCTAAAACTGCACGCTCCTCTACCGTATTTATTTGGCTCTTGACACAAGCTCGACGTTCGAAAACGGTCCTCGTTGTTACGGATTATGGAATATTTTATTTTGACTTAATTAAATAGTGGGGCGTTCAGTTTTACATATGACGCACTCTACCTACCTAATACGCATGCAAATCAACATACTCACAGATAAACGACTCGTGTACTGGTGGTAAAATTGATGATTTTTAAAGAATGTTTTTACCTTCTATAAACTGCTCTCAAAGCTCCATAATTACAAGCATTATTAGGATAATTATAATCAAACAATCCGGATTTATTTGGTACTTAATTAATATTGCGAGGCATCCATTCGGTAGTGATTTAGATCAATCGAGCTATCTTTAGATCGTTTGCAACGGCATTTTGAAACCTCAACTGATTAATTTGTCTTTTTAAATTTTGTATTCACTTGTATTACCTAGTTGTATTATTTTTTTTTTGCATAAAGTTATTTACGTTAGTAGGTATGAAATTTGTATTGGCTGCTGGCTTATTTAGGAATGTGTTATTGCTGGAAGAAAGCGTTAGCCGAGTTAGACGTGTGAAAGAAATGCACAGAACATAATCCTATACTGTCTTGGCGGCGATGAGCTTACCGTTAGTCACTTAAATATTCCTATAATTGTACGACTCACAGTGATAAGAAGTCTATTGAGGCGTTGCATAGCCCTTCAGGTAAAAAACCGTGTGTATTGTATGAAAAAAATAGCTTCCCTTAAGGGATGAAATCAATCAAAGTGACGGGATCTCTACAAATCTAAGTAGGCGATACGCGTATTTACAGTCACGACACACCATTCCGGGTCAGCCGTTCGAATCTGCCCCAAGGCTGTCTATAGATACGGCTAAGATCTATAGGTATAATGATAACAGATAAGGCTGTCACTGAGGGCGGTGGTCGGCTCGTAAATATCCTTCGTGATATACTGCGGCTGTGCCGAAGCGACTTGTTGTAAGCTTGCGAAATTAGAGCAAGTCACCCGCCTGCGCCTGCGCGTGCCACAGATGTACTTGTTATCAAATGGTGCACACTCTAGGTCTACCTTATCTGTAGTAACGGGTCAGCATTGCCCCATGTTAGTTGTAGTACGTAATAGATAACGTTGCAATGGTTTCCGCTAAAGATCTTAGAACCCGTTAATTTTATTTTTAAACAAGATTTAAGTATTTGAGCAGATGTAATGACACCTTCCTCTTTAAATTACCTATACTATTGTGGAAACTACATCAAAATAACTCCAGTAGATCTCGAGTTTTAATAGAAATTACACGCCACCAATCCAAGGATAGATAGAAAACTCTTTATTGATTACTACACAAAAATACATATACAACACAATACAACAAAAAAAAGGGTAATACAATGGGCGGCCTTATCGCTAACAATCATCTCTGCCAGGTAACCTTTGGACGAAATGGAACACACAGAAAAATACAGGCATATTAGTGGTGACTCGTACACAATAATAATAACAACCATACTAAAACTTATATATTATATACATATATATTTATAATACATAGTATTTATAAGAATACATTAGTTACTCTATACTCTATATTAGGTATTTTTCTCTTCAACTCACAAATATCACTCCAACTCACTGACTAAACTCAGTTACGTTGATATATTGTACATATTTTAAACGGTCTATATGAATACTCTACACTATAGTAAAAACCGTATCTGAATCCGTCTAGTAGAAAGTAAAATTCGCATTCCTTGATTTTAATGTTTTTATCGTGTAATAGGTAAACAAGACATTGCAATTCGTTGCACTTATTTTACTGCATATATAAATCAAAGGCTATTTCGACTGATTTAAGTATAGATAACTAATTTCCAGCACTTATCAGTTTAATTGTCCATGAACAAGGTCAACCCTTCACTCTCAATCACGTGATAACTGTCATTTTGTCAGTCATACTCATTCATAACGCCCTGAAAGCCATTCATCAATTTTATAGCGACATAAATATTTTATAAGCGTTAATACATTTGCATAAATTGTTTTGGCACTTTGCACTGCCGAAGAACTTTTAAATTATTGACCTACCTATCTAATCAGAGATCGACAAGCGACTGTCAAAAAGCACGAACGAATCGCTCAAAAAATTATATGTATGGATGACATTGACAGTGGACTTTTTCTGCTCTTTCGAAGGGAGACGTCGTCCTTTTTTATTTTATTTCCGTTTCTCATCCGTTTCTAGTGTTTTTTTTGAGTTATATCGTGTAATTTTGATGGCATTTTAACCGGTGTAGCTTATTTATTATGGTAGTAAATTTAAATAAAATAAGTGTATTGCGTGTCTTTTCGAAGGGGTGGAAATTGTCCAGGAACATTCTAGTAAACTGCCATCTATTTACTAGAACATGGCTTTACAGAGTACTTGACGACCGTTGTTTGATAATTATCTATGCTACTTTACATTGCCAAACAAAATTCAGTATATCCTCAGATGCCATTAAAAAGAAAAAAAAAGACATTGACAGTGAAAATGCTTGGGAATTTTGTCGGTTGCTTATGTAATGAGGGCTTTTCACGGCCGTCTCGTAGGTAGCGCTGCACGCGTAGTAAATTGACAAAAACAAGTTTGATTTTGTGACATTGTGACTTTGACTTACTGTAAAAGTAAACCATCTAAAAGATTTTTTATAGTCGATATAAAAGCAGCGCCATCTACCGAGTCAGTCAAAACTACTTTATATATCGAAATTGAAAAGCTCTCATTTACACAGCGATTCGTTTTATCGGCGGCCACTTGTCTAAGCGACTGAACTAGACCGGTTGGTAGTTATCAATTGCGTACATTGATTGCGCTAACGATTCAACATTAATATTAAACAGGACATGCAACGAATTCACGTACACGCTTACAAAATTAATTGACATCTTCATAAATAAAAACAGGATCTCGATCATGTAGTTTGCTTTTTAAAAATTGGCTCGGCAATGGCTCGGAAGAAGTAGGTTGTATGATTTTTCTCGGCAGTCCTTATCAATCAAAGCATTCGCTGTAAATCGGCAAATGTTACACAGCACTGACTCTATGACACCTGCCCCCCTATTCCCTAATTGAAAGTCACTTGGTGGCTAAAATTAAAGTAAAATGACCATCAATTGCTCAAAACTATCATCAAGAAATTTCAATTGATGATCGTTTTGCTTGTCAAACGTTATTCACAGAGTAACTTTCAGTTAGGGAAAAGGGGGACAGGCAGCTGTCATATTAGGTAGAGCCCATGGAAGAAGAAATCCAATTCATTCTTCCGTGGTAGAGCCAGTGCTGTGTTGTAAACCTCAGATCGGACTTTTTCTGCTCTTTCGAAGGGAGAGGTCATCCTTTTTTTTTGAGTTATATCGTGTAGTTATGGTGGCATTTTAACCGTTGTAGCTCATAAAGAGCACATGGTAGTGAATTTAAATAAAATAAGTGTATTGCGTGTTTTTTTGAAGGGAGGAAATTGTCCAGGAACATTCTAGGAAATTGATGGCAGTTTACATGACTTGACAGAGGACTTGACACATTGCACTTGGACATTGTTTGCTATTCAATCTATGCTACTTGACACTGTCAAAATTGAGTATATCCTCAGATGCCATTAAAACAAAAATTTAAAATTATTCTGAGTATTTTCCTCAACTGATACAACACCATAAACCTAAATGTGACAGAAACTGAATTTATTATCATAACATAACTGACTGTGCTGTGGTATGTCCAGCCTAAGAGAAGTATAATTACGAGAATGTTCGCGTTCTTATAAATAACTTTTGAAGACAACCCTTTTCAAGTTCTAAGTACTTACTACTTCTTGGATTAGTGAACAGTCAAAGTTCTTCCTCGGTCCATACATCTCTCGAAACAACATACCCTTCCATTATTCTGTACCATTACCGTACATAAAGCTCAAATCATAAATTATGAAATAATGTAAAGGAATAGATACGAAACTCCTGCACTAACTTTTGGTGCACACTAAAAGCACCTGCCACCGCAAATGAGAAACTAATGTGAGTGTTGTCACTGAACAAAATTTTTTCTAATTTTTTAATAAAAACTTTCTTATGTGATATTCGTCATACATTTATTTTTACCGGTTTAACTTACGTTGATTATATTCGAATATACGACTTGTGGTTTCAAGCAATTTAAATGCTTCAAGTCATGTATTATTATGTATTACTATTATTTTGTATTATTTTAGAAGCACAAAGAATTAAACTAAAACCCTTGTATTATAATATTAAACAAAATAATTACAAAACATAAGAATAAACAATATATAAATAATATATACCAAAAATTACAAGGAGAGATTTAACTTTTTAATTGAAAATTCTAAGCAATGGACTAGCATGGATATAGTGGTTTGATAGGCATAGAGTTGGTCTAATTTTTTTTGCAGAGCGTGTCGGAGTTTCACATCCTTCGCATTATTTATTTTGCTGATACTAAACGATTAAGATAAATGATTGGATGCACAAATTAAACACCCACGTTGATCGATCGGCTCTCCTCATTTTTGTACCGCGCCTTTATTAATCAATCATAGCATCGGTGATCTTGTGAAATTTATTACCTCTAAGCGAATCTGCCTAGAGATTTATCAACGGGATGTGTGGGCTTAAATACACGCGGAATACGGAAATACTGAATATGGTACAGTTATGATAACCAACCAACATAAGACCAACATCGACCACATTAGTAACACATTAATTAACGTTTTGGTATAGTAAAATGTTAATTGTAGATTTAAATTTTACCTAATTAAACCGAGTTAACCAAATCTTGACTATAACTACCTTATAACTGCGCGCTTTTACTAAGCACTTGACTGACACTACAAGCTTAACGTTCAAAAACGGTCCTTGTGTAATGGAATAGTTTTAATTAGACGCAACCTACGTACCTACAAATTACAAAATTAAAAATTATTTTTTGCCCCCAAAAACCTCCTTACAGCAAATTTAACCGAAATTATTAGAGCAGTTTTCGAGATCTCAAAACATACAAATATTGTTCGTGGTTTATTGTTTAGAATAATTCTGAGAGCTGCTTCTTTTCAAAAACAGTATTTTTTTTAATACAAACAAATCACTGAGTTGCCTCTAATTTTCAGCTATTATAATTTGTTTATATATAAATCACAATGCTCCGTCTCCCCCGTGGGTGTCGTATAAAGCCTATTAAGGGGATTCCCCAGGGGATGGGCAGCAACATCCACCTGAGTCGACGATATTTATTTTGTTTTCAATATGATGCGACTATCATTATGTCTTACAAATGATTGAGTGCTATCATCATGATCATCGTCACCAGTCTGTTTATGTCTTAGAATAATGACTAGAGCACGTTTATGTCTACTGCTGGACAAAGTCTCCCCTGTTCAATAAAAATGGCGGATTTACCATAATCACCACGCTTCACAATCACTCACTGGCAGTGAGTCAACTGTTTCCGGATGCTTCGTTGAGAGGCGAAACACGTGTCAAATTCTTTCAGAGTTTTCGTTAGAGAAGAGCGTAATTGTCACTATATATTTGTTCGTCTATTCAATATTGTAGCTAAAATTTTACAAGAGTAAGTTTCTGTTATAGCTATTTTCCTATTGGTCTATATTATTTACAGAAAAATCACGTCATGAAATCTCAGCATATTTGGTTGCATCGAAAATGTTTACTTGGCTGCCAATATAAATTTACGAAAGTATTTTACGTCAAAATAAGCTCTTTACCACATCCAGATCGTAGCTAGATCCGTAATAAGCGTATAATAGAGATGACCGGCCACCGACGATTAGCCTACGCATATTAAAAACGCCAAACGACCGCTAGATGGCGTCCGGCTGTTTTAGAAAGCCAATTTAATTTGGAGCGTTCTGTGATGACAACACATGACGGATGGGTGTCTCGTTGGAAATGTTCTTGCAAAATTAAGGTACTTCTGTTATGTCTGCTTTCTAACACACCATTCATATTTATTTGCTACAATTATTTACGTTGACGACCTTTTATTATATGAAGACCGTATATAGCGAGCAGTCGGTTGAAAATATGTAATTCTTTAAATTTCTTTGTCTTGGCGTGTTTATGTAGTACCTGCTGCTAGAAGTCGCCTGCGTTATCATCCCGAGGGAAATGAATTTCGGGATAAAAAGTATTCCATGTTTCAATCCATGTTTGCATCTGTTGTGGCTGTCAATAAAATTGGCCTATCCGTTTTAACGTGAAACAAACGTGAGTCAAAACATCATTCACTTTTAGTTATACATATTTGTAAGGTATGGTGATAGATAATAGGAATGCTTTGATGGCACGACTTGACATTTCAATATCAAGGTTAACTAAATCACCGACAGCGTAACAAAACCTAATCAATATGTAAGTAATAAGCTATAATAAGTACATAGTGAAAATGGTGATGGAAAACATCAAGAGAAAACTGGCATGTCCTACAATAAAAAAAATACAACCGAATTGAGAAACTCCTCCCTTTTTTGAAGTTTTTTAAAAATTGGAAGACATTAACATAATTATCACTAGAAACGGGATATTTACCATGACGTTAGTGTGGTGTGTCGAGATGGAGTTAAGTGTGACAATAAAACTGATAGTAGGGGTGTTCGTAATAAAAGAGTGAAAAAGAGGGTAGATCGTTGCGGCTACCAATAACGATAAAAATCTACTCGCAAAGACTTCAGTTTATCCGTGATCATGGCGCATGAAACTGTGACGAAATATTGGGAATCAATAAAGCTCAAAAATCATGGTAAATATCCCGCTTCTAGTGTTAATTATGTTATTAACCATGACAGTTTCAAAAGTGACATGTAACATGTACATAAAATCAGCTCTTTTGCAAAGATCTAAGGCACACAAAATCCTTTCACCACACTGATACTGGTTTTTTCGCCCTTTTCAGGACAAAAGCGATTACCAGTTAGTTCGGCAATAAAGTCGCTGGTCACTGACCTAAAGCAGAGTGACCTAGAAGAAAATACTGATACGAAGACTAGCACTCAACACAAGTGTAGCTAACTTAGAATGCCTGGAATCTTAAACAGATAGAACTTTAGCACATTCATCATAAGAAATCACATTGAATATCGAAGAATTACAGTTACAATGCCTAATGGGCAGTATAAGATCTTCATTCTATAACCGGTGCAGCAACGGGGTTCAAACCCGCTACCTTATTGGACGACCCCACGCGGCGGCAGATAAACAATGCACTCTTGCGTGCAAGATATCGCTGCTCAAATGAATGTGCCCCTACGTACATCGAGACTTGAACAACAATTAACAATTTTGATTATACATATCAGCCCTTGTCAATCTGCCGCAAGTCGTGCAGCGGGCTATGGAGAGAGCTATGCTTCGCGACAAAAGCCCTATTTTGAAATGCATAATAATAAGCTCAAGAAGTTCCTTTTAATAAATTAGATTTTCGTTACGTCGCGCATAAGAAAATAAGAAAAAGGTTTTATTTACTGACCTGAACCATCCTCAACTGTGGCCTAAATGGACATGGTTTTAGTCTGAATTCTGATA
The DNA here is from genome assembly GCA_951392215.1 of Epirrita christyi. Taxonomy (NCBI): domain Eukaryota; kingdom Metazoa; phylum Arthropoda; class Insecta; order Lepidoptera; family Geometridae; genus Epirrita; species Epirrita christyi. The sequence goes on from OX595850.1 coordinate 9,252,868, forward strand.
TCAAAAAAAATTTACAGCTATTTAGTTTTTTTGGCTTTTTATTGTTGAATTTTAGGTCCCCTTTTGCCTTATTACCCTTCACGTTCATTACAATCCAGTCCATCCAAAGGCTACCTGAAATAGATCACTCTTAACGATAAGCCCGCCCATTTACCACCTTGAACAAGTCTGTATGATATCTATAAGTTATGTAATATTTTTTGAAGGTGAATTCAAAATAGAATTATTTATTTAGCATCAACACCTTCGCCTATTCTCGTTATTCATAACTCTTCAATCTCCAATGGCGGCAGATATAGGGCTGTGTACATAGCGGCCACTGCATAACTCACGGCCTAGTGCAGTCCAGTTAAGATCACAGGTCAAGCTCACACTTTTGTAGGCCCTTGTATTTGGTGCTAGAGAACCCGTCGATAAAATATTTTCTGTAAGGCGAGTACGTAGTCGTTGTATACCATATCATGACCCAAGAGCGTAGATATTTTTTTTGAAGCATAGCTTTTTAACTGACTTCCAAAAAAGGAGGAAGTTCTCAATTAGGTTGTTTTTTTATGTTTGTTACCAACAACTTCGTCATTTATAAACCGATTTGAAAAATTATTGCTGATGATGGAATACATGAGGAATTGAGGGAACTCATTTTGTAAAAACGGGAAATTTTCACGTACTGATATGTTGGTGGAAGCACCAACAGGTTTCGACCCTAATCGAGGGTCTTCATCAGGGTGGGTATAGGATCCGCGCTACACTCCCTCCGCGTCCTTCCTCGCACTGCGTCTCTGAGCTCGCTCCTCTCGGCTCGTCCGGCGCGGGGGTGGGGGGAGTGCTTGTGTCCGCGTCATTACACGTTCTTCGGTGACGTCCTTCCGGTCGGGTTGCGGTGCTCCATCGTCGTCGCTGCCACTCCCGTCGCAACCATCGGGCGCGCCAGGAGCGGCCAGACAGGCTACACTAACAGTGTCTCTATCAGGCTCAAACACTTCACTGTCGTACGTCCCATAAAGACAGGATTTCCAAGAGTGTGGTAGAGCCCATCTTCTATCCCTGTTGAAATTAGGCAGTCGACTAATCTCGATAGCCTCTCGGATCTTACGAGGAACGAAAAACTTTTCCCTGGACAAGACCCTGGCCTAATTAATTAATTAATTGAGGGAACTCTTCAAATATTATAGGCATACATATAACGATTTTGGTATTTTCAGCAACAAGTTATATTTTTGTATACCTTTACCAAATAAAAACATGTAGATAGCTAAATTCAATGGTGGAAGTTGGTTTTTTAATGAAAAATCATTTATGAATGTTTTCGTCCGAGGAACTACAATTATCATACCTATTTCTGCCGCAAATTTATGTGAGCTGAGCATTGCTTTGTTCCGGTTTGAAGGGTGCCGCTGAAAATACCCTTTGTTGCCCATGGTCTCTGTGATAGTCCCTGGAAGGTACCACGGGAATGAAAATACAAGCAGATGACCAGACCTTTATGTCTCAGGGTGACGAGCGCAATTGGACTTAGAGTACATCCTAGGTGGACGTGGCCTGTAAAGCAGAGGTTACCGCTTGACATCAGATAATGGTCGAACTGCATTTAGTCTCAATCTCTGTCTCTGAGGAGGAGGCGGAATTATTATATAGCCTGAAGAAGGTGAACACTTAAAAAACAGTAATAAATCTGGAACTTACAGAATGGGATATTGCCCTCTTTGTCATTGTAAGTGCCATATCAAAGTACTATGTAAGGCTTTGGCACGACGCCCGCACCCCGCTGGCAGCTGACGCTATTAAGAGGCCGAATAGATTTTTGAAGAAGGTGATGATAGTACAGGCAAATTAGCAAAAAGTGTGGACCTAAGTCGTGTAGTCGTGGATTCTAATGGAAACGTTAAATGACACGAAAAGAAGCTTATCCTAGGTTTGCACCGTTTCTGGCGCTTACGGAAGGCTTTTAAATATTAGGTACAAACTTAAATAGGCCGTAAATTTTAAAATAGAAAGAAATTACTTGATGCAAGTTAAATTACGTATAGAGAGACTGTCTTAGTGCATTATGATTTTAATAAAAACCACGTGCATGTAGGGAACACAGTGTTGAACAAATGCATCTTCCGTAAATTAATACCAGTATAAAACTTCCGGCGGATGTAGTACTAATTAAATGAATAAGTTTAAGTCAATTTCCAGAACTAAATTAATTTTCCCTGAAGTAGAGCGACAATAAAATATGTGAAAGTGCCTTCCGTGAGACGCACCAAGGTGCGAACCTGGTAATGTATTTCGATCATTTTTCTGATAAGTCTATCAATTTGCACAGACTACCTTACTTTTCCCGGAGCCGTAATAAACACAAAAAGTTATTTCTGTAAATGTTTTTTTTTGTATGTTCCATATGTCAGATTTAAAAAATAATTGGTGCAAATGTAGATCATAACGGTTCAAAGTCTATGCCAAATTGCACCGACTACTTCTATTTCCCCCATTAAGTTACGGATATTATAAGGTTTTCACCCTGTTCCGGAGGGTTAAATTACTGATGCTTATTATTAGAGGTGATTTTTAAGCCATACAAAACAATTAGAAAAGTTTTCATGACTACATCTAATTAGTTCCACACTTGTGCAAAAAATCACCTAATTTGACTGTACTATGACATTAGTGTCACAGAACGCGTGTGCAGCGGTTTTGGCATGACACCCGCACCCTGCGAGTAGATGACGCTTCATTCATTTCCCGTGTCATAGTTAGTCGTACGTTTGATAATTTATATAAAAGTACAGAATATCGGTAACAGACATTATTATTGAATAATCTTATCATAGGTCTTGAACATAGAAATAGCACCTAACGAGATAGTCCAAACAGAAAATACATCCCACATACTACAAATCTAATGTACTCTACTAAAGCCGAAAAGCTACATAACTGTACCAGCACAAAAGATAGTACAATTTCCATCCAATTATAATAAAATGTAATATTATTGTTTCGATGCCCATACAGCTAGTGCTAATATTATTCCAGAGGCATCCGATATGGCTGAGACCATCTGATAGCCATGCAGATATCTCTCGGCCCCATTACAATACAAAGCCAGGACCGCAACATGTGGAATGCTATGGGACAGGGGGGAGAATTTGCAGCCCCCATCCGCTTACCTCCTAAAACTGAAAGTGCATATATTATAACTTACATATATGAATAAATCGTGAACTAGTATATTCGTACATGGAGAAAAAAAGAAAAACGAGAAAAGAGTAATCTATTTAAAAATTGATTAGACAATTCATTTTGTAAAAACGGGAAATTTTCACGTACCGATATGTTGGTGGAATCACCAACAGGTTTCCAACATAGGTACCAACATATCGGTACGTGAAAATTTCCCGTTTTTACAAAATGAATGATTTAATTCACGAAAGTTACTTTTGATTGGACAATAATATGATGCTTAAAATTATAAAAAAGTACCTACTTAAAGTAAACACCCGTTTGGTTAAACCAAATACACTAAATTAGGGTGAAGATGCACTGAAGTTAGTATAATTATAGTGCATTTTACCTAACTAGCCCAGCTTTTTTAATATCTAAAACATTTTTTAAGCTTTTTTTAAAACGAAGCAAAACTTTTCAAGTTTCCTCAAAAGTATTATGACATCATCAGTAGCCCTGTTTTTGCCCTAGCCATGAGCCCACCCTAAAAATTAGTCCTGGCATCGGCCCAGTTCTAACTCCACAATAATCCTTATCTAACTGCTTCTTTATTGTATAAAATCATCATATAAATAGGTATTTTATTCGATAACGGGGTTAGGATCATGACTTAATATGAACAATTTGCTTCTGTTTATGAGAAGTGTTTCGTATAATATTTTGCTGCGGTTATTAAATTGATTCATGCATATACATGTATACAATAACCACATCTGGCGGTTGGTTCTGGTGGGTGGTTTGGTGGTTTAGTGACTACCCTCACCTAAAAAATAAAATAAAAACATTTAAAACAATTGTCTTTTCCATAATCGTTAAAAAAAACATAGAATAATGTATTCTTAAAACTAGTAACTTTATAAATTATACGCGGGTGAATGGCGATATGAACTCCGGTTAGAGTATCTACAGAAGTCTCTGTCTACAAAAAACCAACTGCAAAACCTAGTAAAAAAAGTTTAAAACTAAGGGCATAATCATTTTGTAAGCCAATAATTTTAGTTAAAATAGTTTTTTGTTTTGTTCTCTCTGATATAAAATGTCATACGTCAAAACAAGACAAAAGCTATTTTAACTAAAATAGGTTTAAAAATGATTATAAATATGGGAATAAAACTTTATTAATGGTTGTAGTAAGAGGCCTTTGCCATAGAATCGTGGAATTTGCTTTCCTCTACAACATTTTAATACTTACATAATTTTGACATTTGCGTAGTCTTTGTGCAACTTTTTAGTGGAAAAGTTAATGTGTAAGTGATACACTTTTTAAATATACTTATCAAAACCTTTCATTTGTTACTAAACTCATTGATGTAATTTTTTTTTGGGTTGGAAAATTTGTTTTTTATTTTGCCAGATAGAACTTAATGTGACGTCCTTTATTAATAATATTAATTATAATATTTTTTTATAATAATTATTTATATTAATTTACCTTACCGTAGTCGGGTAAATAGAGAGTGACATTGCAAAATCA